>OW119923.1:37282408-38563033 GCA_933210815.1 Meta bourneti
TTTGTTATCTTTCATTCAGGATACTGAAAATGAAATTACCTTGAGAGAAACATTTTAATGAACAAGGCATGATGATCATTTTAAACCAAGAATGAAGCCGCTGAAGAAACAATTAAAAACATTTGCTATTCGTAAATTATTCGTAATATAGAGAAATGAATAAGGATGGGAAATCTGTAATATAGACATGATTCTGGATCTGCTGGAAAAAGAGAAAGAATCATATTAACATTAAATTTCTACCAAAGGATGCATAATCTCTGACGCATTTGGTACTTTACGCTCAAATTAAGCAGTTCAATCCAGTTTTATATTCGATAAACTGGAGAACAATATATTCAATCCGAAATGATTTAAGGCGTCGTGTACGAGAGACAGCATTTTTAACTTGTCTTGCGAATATCAATTATTAAGTAACTGATGTATCTTTTAAATTGCTTTTATTGCTTTGAAAACTATTACGATCTATTAGATTTTAAGCTGGTTTCTCAGTTTTCATAAAACAAAATATGGAACTCTCATTAAAACTTGAGATATTGGATGAGGTCCCCAATTGAGGATATTGGATGAGGTTTCTTTTATGAACTGACCATATGAAATCCATTTTTAATTCTTCAACACCTTACATTTTATTCATTCCAGAATAACTTTTAGACATTCAAATAACAGTTTTACAAACACCCAGAGATAATAAACGAAAATTAGGTTCTTTGATCCTAACGTTTGACTTGAATTGAACTTTATAAAGTATTCAGAGATTTTTTACGAGCGAAAAGCATTCTTTTAGGTCATTTTAAAATTGCTTGTGTGAAAAACTGCTTGGCTGGAGCGATTGAAGACAGTGTGATGTGAAAAGGCCAAAACGCCAGAATTTGAAACTTGAGCCTTCAGTCTCTTCACCAAAATATTAAATTTGAAAAACAAATTTAATCTGTTCTTCTGAGGTAGACTAACTTTTTGCACTATTACAATCTACCGACTTGGAATCAATGTTGCAGCTACAAGCACAGTTGAGTAACTAACGCCAACCCCACCCCTGTACTAAAAGTCCTAATACCTTTTACAAGTTAATTCTGAGAGTACTACAATTGGACATAAGTGACTAGCAGGGACTTTAGTTTTGCGAACTAGTAAAATAATAATGATTTATTTCAAAACTAACAAAGCATCAAAAGAAATGCCTATTTTTGGAACTACGCACAAATTTCTACCTTCAATTTTACTAACAATCGAGGACGTTTTACAGTATCATTTGTTTGTTATACACGAACTAAAATACCAGCATTCAAACAAAGAATCCAGTATTTGTGAGGCATTAGAAGTAGCAGCTGAAAATATGGAGAAAAGCTTCCGTGCCAATGGTTTACTGAAAGTGTTACAAATGATACATAAGTTCATTAGCAAATAATTATTTTAAGATATCCTAAAGTAAAACGTAATATTAACTATGATTTGAAAGCAAAAGCTCTTTAAGACAAGTTAAGGCTTGTATGACATTGAGTCACGTAAAGGTGTACTATTTTCTACATGTTCTTGTAAGGGGGTTCAAAAGGTACTACTTAAAGACTACTTCAGTCTTGTATAAATTTCTCAGCTGCACAAACTTTTCAGTTTCTTCGATGCCCTCGTCACACAACTGGTCGAAAGATGCGTAAAATTGGTGAGAGACATGTCATGATGCATATGAGAGAGTAAATCTATCATTGTACCAGAAAAACGAAATAGCTACTTCCGATTTAAGATAAAATCACTATAAATTGTGATGATAAGAAACAGTATGAACTAGCTTCATTAAAAAATCATATTTATATCCAGTATTCTATATTTATAGATGTAAAAATGGCGCCCTGGCGTACATGTGGTGGTTGCTCATACATTCAAATAATGAAACAACTTTGATACTTTAATAAAGGTTACATATAAAGATATTTTGTACACTTTAATTCCTCTAAGGAAGTTTGCACGGAATGCTCAAAATGTTTGCATCAGTATTGCTGCAATTGTCCTGACTCAGCAAGAAGATTCAACTTTTGCAAGCATATGCATATTGTTTGCATGAATCAAACCTCACAAGAACATTCAAATATTATCAATGATGGAAGTATGCGTGAAGATAAGGAAAAACATGCCATAGGTTAAATGTTGAAAACAAACGGTACAGATTATCAGCAAGAGGCACGTACTGCCTATCTTGGATTTGTGCCTTATCTGGACAAATTCAACACCAATGACTGTTGTAAAGAAATCGTTCAAACAGTAACAATTTTGAAAAGCAAATGTGAAGCTTTGCTAGAGCAAAGTAAACACCTTCCTCCTGTGGTGGAACATAGTACTCAAAGGAGAATTAAGCCCCAACGACGACAGTTTTCCTAGGAAGAGTTAAAACTGAAATTTACTAAATGGTCTCAGAAAGAGTCAAATAATATAAATGAGACGGTGCTGTGCACGTGTAATTAAAAGCGAAAATTATTTTCGATTTCAATTAACTGCCTCTTCCATCATTAAATAAAGTCTAATGTATTCATAGATGTTTAAGGTTTGTTATTCCAATTATCTTGTATCACACTACTATGGAAACTTTACATTAATCAGTTTAACTCCTGAGAAAACAAAACACAAGCTTCGATAAAATTTAAAAGAATACATAAGGGTATGTGAGAAATTTTGAAATTTTTAAAGTGTAAAAGTGAAGTGTCTAACTTAATTTTGTTACAATCAAAAATATTGTAATAAATTACAACCAGTCTATAAAAAGAAAGATAAATTGTCATGAATATATTACATATAGTTGAAAGTAAAAATATAAATGTATTTTATAGAATTAAATAATTTTCAGTCAAAAAGTAGTAAATTAGGATTCCCATGTTTGTAGATAGATGGCTTATTTTATGCAAGATTTTGAGTTCACGAAATATTTTAGATACAAAATTTATAAAATTGCTTATTCATAGAACTTTTCAGTTACAGAATATAGTGAACTATGATAATTTTATCACTATAAATAATCAAATAACACTGCTAAATTTATTTAAAGTAAATATAAATGTCTTTTAAAAATATTCTTAGAGTATAAAAATCTTATGAAAAATTATATAAAATTCTGAACATTAGGTAAATTTAAGATATTGGGGCTTTTATATATGAAATTTAATACATCCTTTCCTTATAATATATCCTTATTTAATTTATGAACAATGTTTATTTAAATATCGGGATACAAAGCATTGTTAAAACAAAATTACAGCTATAATTCTCTTAGTTTTTCAAATTACTTCGTTCTTTAAAAGTGTTATGTGATTTATACATTGTTTAAAACTAAATTTTATACTTTATCTAACTTACGATTAATACAAATTGGACTGAAGTCATCTATCACCAACGACTGTATAACTGTAAATGCGCAATAAAGTTGAAAAAACAAAACAATTTTAAAAAGTCGATTTCTTAAATGATGAACTGGGTAGAATAGAGGAATATATAATTATAACATATAATCTAAGGATTATTATGGGTAGCAAATGTTATGTACCTTCTTACTGGGGATTCACAATGGATGTGTATTTTCAAAGAATTTATTCAACGAGAAGCTTGTTGAATTGTGAACATGTGTGTAAAGACGAATATATGGAACACCTGGTTTTAAAAAATCGCCAAAAGCGAAGGAACGGCCGATCTTAATCAGCAGTGTCAATCATACTTCGCCGCATGATTTTTACAAGTACAGCTTGATTTATGTGCAAGAAATATAATAACACAGTATACCTAAACTACATAATATATTATTCAATAACATACAGTAGAATCTATATTACTAAAAGGCAATTCATGCGTGCGTGTGGAGTCCACAGAAGAAACTACTGGACAGTCTTAACACCTTTATTGGATACATTTCAGAGAGGAAGATCACCCACTAGGCTTGCTAGGATGTATTTTAGAGATCTCACTATGGAAAAATATTGTTAATAAGCATGTCTTATATTTCCAGCAAAATAGAAAATGTTTCTTTTGAAATTTTACTGTAACTGGATATTACTACTTTCATAGGATTATAGCAGTCGTGTCGTCTTTTTTTGCCCCCTCTCTAATGATCGGGACCCATTGACGCGAGAAAAAGGCGTTTTCCTTTGACCCTCCACTGAGAAAAACTCATTAATCTGAATAAAAAACCAGACATCTTAAATGGGTTGTCCACTGCTATGTAGATAAGAGAAGGTTGAGTGAAAGATGTCCCTCCGGGGGCCGAGTATCATTGATACAATCACCAACCATTTCTTCCACCTCCTTTTACGATTTATTTTACACATCATCGGGGGACCCCACGTCGGGTCCCCAAACCCCTTTTGTCTTGATGGGGGGGGGGTCGTACATAAAGTGCTCTTTTCAACTTGTAAGTCGAATTTGGAAATTTTCGTGTTTGCTGATGTTTGGCATCAAAAGCATAGCATTTTTTAAACTCTATACTAAGATGAACGACTAAGTAAGAGAACTTTCCTTTGATGAAGTTATAGCGCAAAATTAAAACAATTATAATAGAACTAGGAAAACATTTTTCAATTTTGGATCAAACACATTACAAATTGAGTTTCAAATTAATTTGTTTTCAATAAATGTTTTAAAAGAGCAATTTCTTTTATTTATTTCTCCAATGTATTTAAGTAGCCCGGTTGGAAGAGTAACGGATTAGCAACCGGAGGTTTGCGAGTTCGAATCCAACCAAAGACCGTCGTGTACAAAAGGGGCTGGTGCACGTTAAATCTGTCGTGGCCTCAAATGTCCTCATGTTGGCGTGATGTGGAAGTTTGGAGGGTGGGGTGCCATCTCAGGTGTTAACTCGTCATCTGACCGTGGTTCAAAATTACGCGGTGTTGTCCTTGGATCTTTCCCTTCGTGATTGTTCCCGGACCGTCGCCAATCTCAAAACAGTGTGAATTTTTTGATAATGGTTTTCTTTTCCAATTGTAGACCCAAAACATCTTGGTACATCAATGAACTTGCACTAGAATCACGGTCCAATTATATCCCTAAAATAGAGACTGACTGTTTGGTTGCACTTTTCAATATCTCTTCCTAAAGACACTAAGATAGGCACACTTTTAAGTATGAAAATGACAGAGCAATACTTCACTGTATTGCACTTTAGGGTGGAAGGTATAAAGCCGACATACGAAAACCAACTTGCTTATTAGAAGTCTTACATTATTACTACCACCCAAATTAATTTCGCGATTAATAGCTGTCGCTAATTAATCGCGAAATTAATATTTCTAGATAGCTATTCTTTAGACAATATATCATTTTCAGCAACTGTTATAAATACGTAGGCACAAAAAATATAGAATTAAATGTGAAAAAAAGAAAAGCGGAACATGCTTCAGTCAAATTCTGTGTTGAAAGCGATGATCATGTGTATGTTAAAGTAGTTCATTCAAATTCAATGATAAAAATTTCTTCCAACAGGAATTGAAAAACTGACGTATGAATCAAAATAGGATTAAATTCATTTTATTGTTTTTCATTAAAACTTAGTTTTTAGTCCTCTTTCTTATGAACATCTTATTTTAATTCTAAGGCCTTCACCAAAAGTGAGTAAGGATCCTCAGCGCCGCTGACCATTGTCCTCTCTTTAGGTACATCTCGAAATATATTTTGGTATAAATCTGAGAATAATCAGGACAATTGACCTATAGTGTGTATATATATATATAGTACACAAAGCACAGTAAAAAATATATATGTGAGTGACTCCAGTGTTTACTAAAAATATATATGTGAGTGACTCCAGTGTTTACTAAAAATATAAATCCCACAGGAGAACAGATCACTAAAGTACCTTGGGTCCTTGAAGCCCGTATACACCTCAAGGAGATGAGCCCCTGAGGGCGTGCAAACACACGAGTACAAATAAGTACTCACACAATTAATGTTCTTCCCAAATATTCTTTTACGATCCCTTTCAAATTTAAACAGTTAAACAAACTACAAAGAAAGCAAAAATCAATATTTTGTAATTGAAAATTCAGAAAGAAAAAAGTTATAACTGGGAGAATGTTGAACAAGTTAAATACAAAATATCCAAATAAAGGACATTTTAATACATGTCTTGAGGGAAAGAAAACGGTACTTTCATAAAAAATTCCATTAAACATTTGCCTTACAATCTAGATTTTTTTCCACCATACTTTACATTAAGCAAATCACTAAATACATTTTATATACACAAAGTTTGACTTCATAACTAGGAAATACATAACAGAGAATGAATCCATAATAAAATCTAAAAGGTTAACTTTTTTGAGTGGCTATAAAATGGCAAGCTGACACAACAAAGTTCAGCATTTGCAACTGTCTTTGGGAGAAGTGCATGTAACAAAAACATTTCAATACTTTTTTACATTCAAGTTCTTTAAATTATTTTACGAATGTACCAGTTCTGTATCAATCAATAGTGTAGAGCATGCTTGCAAACCAAGTTTAATTGGCTTCTTTATCCTTCATCAAAATGACTGCTAGGTGTTAAAAATAGTAATTATGTAATACACAGAAAGACTTATATACTATTTTCAATTTTCATAACCTCTTTGCAGCTGAAACTTTAATAAGGATAAGATGAAAAGCATTTCACCAAAAGTGAGTAAGGGTCCTCAGCGCCACTGACCATTGTCCTCTCTTTAGGTACATCTCTGAATATATTTTGGTACAAATCTGAGAATAATCAGGACAATTGACCTATAGTGTATATATATTTTGCCTTTAATATTTTTCAATTAGAATGCTCATAAAGATAGGGAAAATTGTGGGTATAAAATGAGAAAATAGAATTCAGTAAGGCTCATAGGAAGTGAAAACATAGCAAGAGAATATGTATGTATAAATAAAAAACACATTTTTTAGAGTAAAGTGTAAACCATGCACACACATTATATAAACTATTTTAGTTCGTAACTAACATTAAGGGAAGGAATAAACCCAAAAGTAAACCAGATTGATTATTGATAAATGACAAGCTAACCCCTCAACAAAATTTAGTTTTCAGTTATACATTCCTCTTCGGGAGTTTAAAAATAGCAATACTCTCTTCTCGCATACAAAAAGGGAAGAATTATTCAACTATAGCACCAATATTTATTGCCCACAAAAAAGAACATTTAGAAATGTCATTTTAATGCAGAAGAATAAGTTATACCAATGTTAAGAGTTACTGAATTGCATATTAAATATAAATTGCTAAAATCATTTCAAAACTTACATTAGAGGATAATTAGCTGCATACCAAAAAGTCGATTTTATTGAATCGCCATAAATTAAAAAGCTGACTCGACAAAATCTTCCATTTAGTTGTGCAGCACAGTTTGCAAAAAACAACATGCTTAAATTCATGTTGAAACAAATACTACTTTACTTTTGGAACGGATTCCAATGCAAAAAATTACAGGTGGATAGATTTACTGTGCTATATCGACATTCTGATGAAATACATAGAGCATAGGAAGAGACAACATAGCAATGCATAATTCAAAAACACACATATTTTTAAGAGTAAAGAGCAGTTTAATGTGTTTAGGGAAGACAACACATACTTTGTTAAAACCATTTCCTTTAGGCCTAAGCCTTACAATTAGGGATGGGGAAAAAGGAGCGAACTGTTCTTTTTCACCTGTTCTTCAAAAAGAACGGGAACAGCCTGTTCCCTCTTTTCACAAAAACCTGTTCTCGGTTCTTTTCGTAAAAAGAAACATGGCAATTTTTTTAAACTATTTTAAACAGGTGGGAATTTTGCAAAGTTCTTTTCTCGAATTCTCTAAGTTCGCAAAAATGTTCGTATATTCTAAATTATGCTAAGTCAGAAACACAGCTGTTCATCCTACAGTTCGTGACTCACTGTTTCCTGTTGATTCATTCATTATCCGTTCTCTGACCATAAACCTACTCCGAGACTACTTCCTGCTTGAGAGCAGGAATCAAATTTACCGAAGGAATCGATTCCTGCTCTCAAACTGATCCTACACTGTTCTCCCTTCTCGGAGATGTTTTACTTCCTGGTTCGGAAAATGATTCCTGCTCTCAAACTGATCCCACCCTGTTCTCCGTTCTCGGAGCTGTTTTACTTCCTGGTTCGGAAAATGATTCCTGCTCTCAAACTGTTCTGACCCTGTTCTCCGTTCTCGGAGCTGATCTCGATGAATTGTTCGCGGAGTTGTTCTCAGTGAAACGCTCTCGCTCTGCGCTCGCTGGATTGCACCCGAAACTGTTCTCACTCTGCTCTCGCAGAACTGTTCTTGACTGAACCAAGGCCCGACGTTTGACGAATTTGTCAAAAGACTAGCCTTATAATTAGGATTTTTTTTAAATTAGGCAATGACAGGGTGGTGAGGAAAATTTTAAACAAATTAAAAAATATTAATGATTAAGATTTTGTTATCTAGATTTCCCTCTAGTGGTGTTGCCGCTGATCGTTCTTAGGATTTGTAATTATTTTAACTTCTTTTTAAAACCGAATTTTTCCACACAATGGAACGCAAATTTTCAAATGTGTGGACATATTTCACTATGAAAGATGGCGATTCGGATCGGGCGTCATGCTCTATATGTCGGAAATCGATCTGCTTCACATCATCTATTTCTAATTTAAAAAGACATCTCAGAAAGATGCATCCCACCATAAAACTAAGTGTTGAAAAGCGAAAGTTGACGGAAACCAGCACTGAAAGCGTATCTTCTCAACTAGTAAAGAAACAGTCGGTAAGTAACGATGATATTATGTTTACTGACAATAATGCAATTCAACATGCAGCACAATCCAATATTGTGCAGTTTATGAACAAAAAAATGACTTTAAGCAACCGTAAAAAGATTGACGATGAATTGATGAAGTTATTTACTCACGATTTACAACCGTTTTCTATTGTCGAGGATATTGGTTTTCGATCTTTTACTAAGTCATTAAATTCTCAATATGCATTGCCTGATCGGAAAACTATATGTAATTCCCTATTGCCAGCAATGCATGAAAGTGTTAAAAACAATGTTTTAAATTTAATGAAAGAAGCATTCTATATTACTTTAACAACCGATTGCTGGACGTCGATAAACAACGACAGCTTCATAGCAGTCACTGCTCATTTTGTGGATGAACGGTTTAAAATTCGTTCTGTTTTATTGGAATGTGATTGCATGACAACGCGTCATACCAGTGAAAACTTAGCTTTTTGTTTAAAGCGAATAATTTCAGATTGGAAGATAGAAAAAAAGATTATCCTTACCGTATCGGACAATGCCCCAACATTAAAAAAGCCGTTAAAGAGATTTTACGATGGAAACATTTGGGCTGTTTAGCCCATACTATCAATTTGATTGCTGATGATGCTTTAAAGAAAGTTTATAATTTAATTGAAAAAATAAAAACTATTGTTGTATTTTTAGACGAAACTCAATTGCGAGTCATAAATTAAAAGAAGCGCAGGGTACAATAGCAAAAAAACTCATATTGAGTGTTCCGACACGCTGGAACTCGACTTTCTACATGGTAAGAAGAATGATCGAGCTGCAAACAGCTGTCAAAACATCCATGGCCCTTTTAAATACGGAACTGACTAGCAATGTACCTTGCCTCACAACATCAGAGTAGGAAAGTTCCGAGTGTATGGTCGAAATCTTAGAACCCCTGGAAAATGTAACAAAAACTCTAAGTGGAGAAAAGTATGTTTCTTGCTCCTCAATAATAATTTTGTCCAAGGGACTGCAAAATGTATATGAGGAAATGTTAAAAGAAAGTGAAAAGTATGATACTAATATGAAAGAATTAATTTGCGCAATTTTAAAACAATTACAAGATCGCCTAGGAAATTTTGAAAACAGCAACACTCTCCGCCAAGCAATGTTTTTCGATCCTAGGTTCAAACACATTATTTGTGAAAAAAATATTCAATCGCAAATAAAAGAAAGTATAATAAGAATGGTTTCTGGGTACATTAAATCTGGAGTTTCCGAAAGAAGTTCAGATTCTACAAGAAATGCCAATGAGACTACTAGTAGGTCTATTTGGGGGTGCATTTGATGCTAAAGCTTCGAAATTCAAACCTTCCGGATCGAGCGATCATTGAGGTACAAAGGTACATGGATGAGGACTTACTGCCAAGAAATGAGGACCCATTGAAGTGGTGGAATGAAAATGGGTACATGTATCCAAATTTGAAAAGATTATTCCGAGAACACTTTCCTGTCACGGCTACTTCAGTTCCTTGTGAAAGAATATTTTGCAAATCGGGACAAATTCTAAATGAAAGAAGATCTAGGCTGTCTGTTGAAAAAGTAAAACAATTGTTGTTTATTAATTGTAATAGTAACAATTAGTTGTATCGATTTTTAAAGGAATATGTAAAATATGAATAAAAAAATTAGAGAATTTTGTACTAAGGTGTGAATTTTTTATTTCATACAAATTTGTAAATAAAAATTTAATTTACTGTGTTCACATTTGATATTTAAAGTATTCTCAATCCCTTTTGATTTATACACTTCATGTTTTGGAAATTAAAATGGCTATTGCTTTTTGTAACAATAATATGCACTTTCTTTTGATTTTGAGAAAATGTGAAATGTAATGAAAATTGTGTACGAAACTGAACTCCTATTTTTGCCAACTATTTTTATAAAGTAGTATTCATTGTTGTAGTGTTTGCATTTTACATATTGCATATTTTTGTAATGTATATTTCAATTCTATTGATTTACATTCTTCGTTTTGAACATGCAGAGATATATCATAAAATGATTAATCTGACCTTCGTTAAATAAATTAATTTTACTTTCAAAGTGGTAACATCAAAATATCTTTAAGTGCTTAATTTTTAATGGCTGGAATTTTGTTGATCAAAAATTTCCTCAAAATGTATTTTTTGTCCTATACACTACGAATCACATTTTCAGAAACCATGCTGTAGATGGTTCAGGTAGACGTAAGAAACATCTCGATCAACTCAAAAATCCAAAATTATGCGTTATATATACAGGGTGTCCCATAAGTTCCGAAATAGTTTAAAAATTCATAAAAATTGAAGGAATTGGTATATTTGAATGCGGTTTGCGATAACGTTATTCTCATGAAGGGGGATTTTTTTTGGTAGAGAAAAAAAATTAGTTCAATCTTTTGTCAATAGAGGGCGCTGCACGCAACCAATCACAGAATTCCGTGGAAAACGACGTTTATTTCCATGCAGGCAAATGTTTACAAGCACATCACAGCACTAGAGTACTACTTGTTCGATTAAACTGAGGTAAAACAACTTAACCAATAGATTTATCCACCAATGTCCATCACAATGAAATCACAGGAATACGTATCAATCACAGGAAAACTCAGAAATGAGCTTTAAATCATAAACCCAGTATTTTGTAGGACTCTAATTTGCATATTTTCTGTGATTGGTTGCGTGCAGCGCCCTCTATTGACAAAAGATTGAACTAATTTTTTTTCTCTACCAAAAAAAATCCCCCTTCATGAGAAATAACGTTATCGCAAACCGCATTCAAATATACCAATTCCTTCAATTTTTATGAGTTTTTAAACTATTTCGGAATTTATGGGACACCCTGTATATACCTTTCGTTTTCTTCTGTGAAAACAAGAGAAAAAAAAATCTTCCCCAATAAAAAATCGTTGATCGCGAAAACGCTAGCAATAATTTTTTTTGTATTTAGCCTTTCTTCCGGTATTACCTACAATAAGTACTTACAAAAAATGAGGTGTACACAGAATCTGGGCCCTGTGAGTCTACCATGAAAACTCCCGCCATAAAGGCGGTTGCTATAGGAACAAGGCTCGTATGTCTCAAGTTGAATGTGAGAACAGTAGTGAGCAGAAGAACAGGCTAAAGAACAGTTCTTTTAGAAAGAACAGGAACAACAAAGAACTGTTCACCTAAAAGAACAGTATTTCCCATCCCTACTTACAATCCAGCTAGTTTGTTTCACCAGGCATCACTTTAACCACGCACACACATCATATAAACATTTTAGTTCGTGACTAACATTAAGGGAAGGAATCAACCCCAAAGTAAACTAGATTGAGTATTGCTAAATGACAAGCTAACTCAACAAAATTTAGTTTTCAGTTACATTCCTTCACTCGGAATTTAAAATTAGCATTACTCTTCTCGCAAGCGAAAAAAGAAAAATTATCCAAATATAGCACCAATATTTATTGCTCAGAAAAAAGAACATTTAGAAATGTTATTTTAAAGCAGGACACGATACGTGATACAAATGACAAGAGTTACTGAATTGCATTTTGAAGAAAAATTGTTAAAATCATTTCAAAATTTACATTCGAGGATAAATTAGCTGCATACCAAAGAGACGATCTCATTGAATAGCTATTAAATAAAAAGCTGATTCAACAAAATGTTCCATTTTATTGTGCAGCGCTGTTGGCAAGAACAACATACTTAAATTTAAATTGAAACGAATATTTTACTTTTGGAACGGATTCCAATGCAGAAACAGGACAGGTACATAGCTTTACAGTGCTACCGACATTCCGAGGAAATTTCTCCCTAGAGCTCACATCCATTCACGTTCTACGGGTGTGAAATGAAAGAAAAAATAGCCCTATGCGTTCGCGATTCGAGGTTGGTAAGGTAGCCGTTGGCGAGAAATTATTGCTTGGGGATTTTTAGTCGTTACGATAAGGAAATTTCTCAACCAATCACAAAAGGCTGACGATTTGCACAGACCTGACCCGCAGGAGCTAGTGCGGAGGTGCCCTCCTTATATATATATATATATGTCGGAATGTCTAGGCGCCAACCTGCCCACGTTCCAAAAAGCGCGGGAAACATTTCCCAAAGACCAATCGGAGCACTTCCCGACAGAAGGCGCGAACGCGGCAGACGGACTCCGGGCGATTTGGTGTTAAGACGTGGCTTTGCACGGACGTGCCACCAGGATGTTAATCCCACTATGATTTGATGTTTAATCTGATATTTGTACATAATTGACCCCTGTAATTAACCCCCTTTTCCCCTAGATTTTATTACACCAATATTTAATTGTAACGATGCTCTCATCAATTCACTTCTAACATATTAATCCACAACATGGGCGCTCAGGTCTCCCGTTGCCTCTCAAATCGTAAGCTAAGTAACTGCAAGCTGTAAAGCTAAGTTGTGCAACGCCAAGTGTTAAGAAGATACGATGATCCGAATGGATAACGACGATGCCACTTTGCGATGCCTACAAATGGATACATGCTGTCTATGGTGCCTACAAGTGAACGAGATTTGACGAGCCAAAAACGACGGAGATTCTAACCAGGACTATATGTGAGTGTTTTCTGTTCACATTTTTTCGATTTCATTGCATTTCCATTGAAAATGACGACTCTTGGAACAATTCCACATGTTGCTTCATCCATAAAAACGTCGAGCACGAAAAACGTGCAAATGCTGCATAAAATTCTATTTCCGAATACAGAACTTGACAGAAAATGTCGACAAAATCTTCGTAATTTTTCTGGTTTTTCTGATGATACAGACTTTGACTCTATCAAGAGTAAAATTCTGGAAGATTTCTCACTTCCACAACTGATTACAATTTGCAATATTTTGCACATTGAAATTTTAGAAGACAAATCCCTTTGCTGCGACGCGATAATTACTTCTTTAAAAGATTTTTCACTTCTAACTTCGAATGATGATTCAGGCGGTGAAAGCGAAACGGAACAAGAAAATCAAAGTTCTTTTTCCCAGCGTGAAAGTTCTGCATTCACGAATTTAAATATGTCAGCAGTTGGTCAAGGCCACGAACAAACGCAGCGCTCATCGAAAGATACAAAACACATTTCCGAAACCGCTTTTGATTTTGAACCCATGCGGAATCCTTTTTCCAACGATTCGCGGTCTCGCAAAAAAGAAGAAACTGTTTATCCTTTTGCGTCTGAAAATAAACAGAGTTTTAACATTAATTTTTCTCTGAAGGATTTAGTTGAAACAATTCGACCTTTTTCATCCGAAGATAATTACCCCATTGAATTGTTTATCCAAGAACTCGAAGAACTGTTTTTATTTCATAATTTATCTAATGACATGCAAAAAATTGTTTTTACTAAGCATTGTCTATTGCACTCTGCAAAATTATATGCACAAACATTAAGAGGTATTGATACATTTGAAGCATTAAAACATTCTTTATTAGATGAATTTAAAGCATGTATTTCAAGTGCTGACTTACATAATCTTTTACGTTCCCGTAAATTAAAACCTGGAGAAAATTTATTTGCATATCTAATAGCTATTCGAGAAATTGCAAGTCGTGGTAATATTGATTGTGCTTCAACCCTTGAATATTTTATAAATGGTATACCTGATAATTCACATAACAAAATTATTTTATATGGTTGTAAGTCTTTTGGTGAATTTAAAGAGAAATTAAAAGTGTATGAGAAGTTGTTTAATGTAAGCAACCATAAAAAAGATTTTATTGATCACTCTTATCGCCCAAGGTATGATTCTAATAAAAGTCAAAATTACCAAAGATCCAAGCAATCTTCTAGTGTTGCAAAGTCCACTAATCACTGTTATATATGTGGTAGTAAATTTCATATTTCTAATGAGTGTACACATAAAAGTAAAGGTTACAAATGTTTCTCCTGTAATGTATTTGGTCACCGTTCTGCAGAATGTCCCAAAAAAGCTGCTCAAACGCCAAAATTTACAAACTATTCCAGTGAACCAAAAGCTCAAGTTCATTCACTTGCTAATGAAGAACAGTATCCCAAAAGTCCCATGGAAATTGAAGTTACCCTTGGAACTGTCACATTTCATAGTCTAATTGACACTGGAGCACAAGCTAGTTTAATAAACACTGATGTACACAAAGAAATTGGATCCCCACCACTTGAAAATTCCCAAATCACATTTTCTGGAATTGGTAACACCAAAGTTCACCCTCTTGGTTTTTTTTCATGCTGATATCAAAATTGAAAACAGCAATTTTCCTTGCAAAATTCACGTTGTTCCAACTCATTCAATTCCCTACAAGGCAATCTTAGGAACTGACTGTATCCAACAAGCTGAATTTAAAGTGGGTAAAAATGGTATTTCTCTTATCAATGATGAGCCAAAATTCCTTCTTAATGTTGTTAATGTAGTAGAAGATATCAACTCCTTAGATCTTCAACATATAAAAAACAAAACAATCCGACAGAAGGTTGAACACTTAGTTTCAAATTACAAACCAAACAAAACCGAAAGTACCGACTTACAAATGAAACAGAAAGAAGACCTACACATGAAACAAATTCTGGACGAAGAACACTTATGCTCCACAATAACAGAAAAACAAATTATCAGAAACGAAGCTAAAACAAACATCTTCAAAATGCAAGAAGAAAGCCGACGACAGTACAATAAACACAGAAAAAAGGCCCACATTTACAAAGTTGGTGACCGTGTCGCCATAAAACGTACTCAGTTTGGAACACTCCTTAAGTTACGACTCAAATTTTTCGGACCCTACGAAGTTACAGCAACACACCCTCATGATCGTTATGATGTTAAAAAAATTGGTCAACACGAAGGACCAAATGTAACTTCCACGTCAGCTGATAACATGAAACTGTGGTCAAGAAACTGATTTTGAACTTTAACTTTATTATCTTTGTCATTTTACTTGTATTATTTTTTATTTTTGTGTCTACTTTTGAAAATGAAAAACTTTTTCTGAACATTGTCAGCAAATCTTTTGTGAATCTGTCAACAAGCCAACGAACTGTCACGTGAACATGCTTGCAAACAATGAGCATTCGGAACCGTTGGTCGTAGACATATACTTCCAATTACAAAAATATTTCAAATGAGGTAAACATTCATGTTATGGCATTTTGAAATTTAAAAAATCAATTTTGTAAAAATTACAAAATCTAACTTTTTATACAGTCCCCCGTTCCCTATAGTGATATTTAGTAAAAGTTTACAATCAGCCTAACAAACATAACACAAAAAATTTCACTTCTGTGTGACAAAAATTGACCGAGATATTTAATTTCAAAGTTTGGGATTTTTTCAGATTTGTTTTGCCTTCATTGAGGGGTCGGTTGAAATATAAGTTAGAATAATTCGAGATTGAAATCAGAGTGCAACGCCCATTTTACGGCGAAAGGGGGGTTCCCCGACCATAAACGATGGGTGCATGTATAGTAAAGTGAACATGCCCGATTCACTGAAAGTGGTCGCAGCGCCCCTAGTGGCGAAACACGGAAGTTTGGATATCTAACTCCGAAACTAAGCAAGATAGACAAAAGATGTCAATTAGAAAGTTGAAGACCATCATCGAATTATGTAGAATCGACACCCTGAAAATGAAAAATGAGCAAAATGAACCGGATAAATGGCAGCAGAATGCAAACTACCAGCGGGGCTATAACCCCCATGCTAATCATAATTATGCAAATAGGGTAGTACCGCAGCCACATGCTCGGGATAAAGGACGAGCCATCCAGTAGTGGGCAAACTAGTCCGCGCTGAAATCGTGATGGTGTGCTACACATCCGCGTAATATGCCGAAATGATAGTGATTTATGGCGAATGTCAACGAAATGCCAGAGCCGCTGCGAGGCTTTATGGCGAACGTTTTCTTATGGATCGACGTCCATCGCATCGAACTATAGCTACTGTACTTTGCCGTTTCAGAGAGACCGGCGGCTTCACACCACGACCCAGATCAGGCAGACTGACAAGATCGGGCATTCGAGTGACACCGGAGGAAGTGCTGGGATACGCCCTTGCAAATCCACACCTAAGCACGGCGGAAATAAGCGAGGCATGTGGATACACGCGTCAACATATTTGGCGATTGTTACATGCGCATGGTGCGCATCCATACCGTCCGCTACTGTTGATAGCATTGATGCCGGGTGACGACGCACGTAGATTTGACTTTTGTAATTTTCTGCTCAACACGTTGCACGACGTATGTTTTCCGACATACTGTGATGAGTCGCAATTGACACGGGATGGCATCGTCAACACCCACAATGTGCATTACTTGGCTCTGGACAACCCCCACATCGGACTCACAGCACGACACCAGGTACGCTGGTCAACGAATGTGTGGTGCGGTATATGGGGAACTCTAGTTGTTGGACCCGTCTTCTACGACTGGACCTTAACAGGCAATCATTACCTGCACCTGTTACAAGACACGGTACGTGACTGGTATGAACAGCTGCCTCTCCGAGATGCATGTTCGTGTGTGGTTCCAACATGATGGGGCCCCTCCGCATAAAGCAGTGAGCGTCCGTGAGTATCTAGCCACCGAATTCGGCCAACAGATCATCGGATATGGTGGTCGGGTAGAGTGATCACCGCGTTCGCCGGACTTGACTCCCATGGACTTCTACCTCTGGGATTACGTCAAGGAACAGATCTATGCGACTGAGCCAACCTTTCTGGATGATCTGAAACAACGTATCAGCCTTGCTTATCGCACAGTTACACCAGCTCTGCTCCAACGCGTCCACGATTCAGTACTGTCACGCATTCAATTGTTCATTGCCACCAATGGGGAACATTTTGAGCAGTATATGAAGTAGATTTCTCCACTTTATGTATTGTTTCCTGCTGTATGCAACTTGTAGAAGTTAAATTTCCAAACTTCCGTGTTTCGTCACTGGGGGCGCTGCGACCGCTTTCAGTGAATCGGGCATGTCCACTTTACTATACATGCACCCATCGTTTATGGTCGGGGAACCCCCCCTTTCGCGTGAAATGGGCGTTGCACTCTGATTTCAATCTCGAATTATTCTAAGTTATATTTTAACCGACCCCTCAATGAAGGCAAAATAAATCTGAATAAATCCCAAACTTTGAAATTAAATATCTCGGTCAATTTTTGTCACACAGAAGTGAAATTTTTTGTGTTATGTTTGCTAGGCTGATTGTAAACTTTTACTAAATATCACTATAGGGAACGGGGGACTGTATAAAAAGTTAGATTTTGTAATTTTTACAAAATTGATTTTTTAAATTTCAAAATGCCATAACATGAATGTTTACCTCATTTGAAATATTTTTGTGATTGGAAGTATATGTCTACGACCAACGGTTCCGAAAATAAAGGCCGGGTACGGACTTTGCGTTGCACCCTGTATATATATATATATATATATATATATATATATATTTCCCTGATGGTGTAAAGACTTGGGCATTATTCTGCTGCTATTAAAACGTCCCCATTTCTCCCAACGATAAGAATCCTCTAGTCAAGACCTTCTTTACTTTGCGAGGTTTCGCTGTAAAGATAACCATCATCGCGTTCCACTCGGCGGTGACGACGCCAGTATCGGCCTGTCGGCCTGCATTGGCATCCTCGACGCTCAACTGTACTGGAGAGCGTCCGACGAGAATACCTTTCTCGGTTACAAGTCCAATATCAAGTATGAGAGCTATCCACTGCGTCACGTCTCGGACGTCGCACACTCTTGCTATCTAGGATCCATGTCGACTTGTATGCTCTTGACCCAAGAAATGTTAAACGCGATTCGCTCGACCCATAGAGGTGGTGTTGAACTCACCGAACGACTCTGGACCCTCTTGTTGTCGAAGGCGTCGTTTCGACGGAACCTTTTTCCTTTGCGATGAGTCATCGTAAAAGTACTCTCCTCAAAATGATCAGAGGTGAAGAGAAATCGTCGTCGTGCCGTCTGAGCGAGTGGATCTATGGGTTCACTCGATACGTTTTGGAAACGGCAGAGCGAATGAATGCAAAACAAAGGACTGTACGTGAAATGTCCGAGCAGACGCGGGATGCGGTATTTGGAGAGATGGACAACAGTCCGCCTGTCGAGATTCCAGCGGAACGAGAGGAGGCTGCATGCAAATAGAAGAAATTGAAATAAAAGAGGAAGGAGAGCCATCGTCGACAAGGGATGGTGGAGGAGAACCCTTGGAGTTTGATGGAAAAAGAAATGAAATAAAAGAGGAAGAGAGCCATCGGTACACCCAACGCCGAGAAGGACGGTGGAGGAGAATCGATGACCATGGAGTTTGATGGAATCGGCCACCCTCCGAGTGTAGTCAATATCATATGGGTTACTACAGGCTATTGCTATGTGAAGATGGAACCCTCAGAGGACTAAGAGAAATATACATGTGAGAAAAAAGAAAAAGTAATATTTTTTTCTCCTCTTGATGGGTATAAGAGCTCACGCGAATTTGTCAGCAGACCATTCAAGTTTCAAGACGTACCCAAGCGTCACTACCGTGCTACTCTTTTTCTCCAGCCATGGACCAGGTGCAAGATTTCTTTCCGTCGACCGTTTACGATGCCTTACGATATCTCCTCGTAGCCCGTTCCAAGTATGCCTTCGAAAAGCTCGGCTCCCTCGGTCAGGTCAAGTGTTTGGTAACTACCATGAATCCTACCGCGAACCACATCTCCGTGGCGAGTGAAAGGAAAATCCTTTGACGCGAAGCGAATGCAAAATTATCTCTACAACGCCATGGAAGCCAAGAAGCTGAATGCCTTTGGACCCAAGACCGTCAAGTGGAAAAGGATTCACCGTCGCTTGTTCATGTTAAAAAAGGAAAGGAACTGAAATATGGACGTGAAGACGGGCTACGTGTTGGACCCCGACGTCTATTTGGTCAAGGCCTTCTTTACTTTTGGGTAACGACGGGTCGCACGTTGGACCTGCCATGTGTACCAGACGTCCGAAGCCCCGATGCTTTTTTATCGTCTGTGAAACGCTTCGGTGGAATTAAAAGCAAATCTGTGGGTCGGCGAACGGGTCTTTCGATGGCAAGACCAGTTTCTCTACGAGATGTTTGTTTTGCAATCCAATGCGACCTACCGGGTCGACGAGGACACGCTGTACGTCCTCAATAGCGTGCAACTCTTTTCGGTCCGAGTGGTGTCGTCGAGCGAAACGGCACTGCAGAGCAAGCGTTTCGAATTTCGAAATCCCTCGACGACTAAAGTTTTGATCGACGACCCGTTCGAGACGCCGAGAACGTTTCTAGTATCCGAGCTCTTTGCGCCGCCGCTAGAGCGTGAGTTGTTTATTGAGCGCGAGCAATCGTCGTCACCCTCTTTTTTCAAGCCCGCAGTGTTTCCGCAGAAAGATTATTTCGTAGAGAAGCCGACCTTTACCCAAGAACACTTACGAAAACTGTTTGAACCCATCGAAGTTTTGTACGACCACGACATCAGCATCGTTACGAGACTCGAGGATGTCCAACCTTTGGACTTGAGCATGCAGAAATTTGATTCCTTATCACCACTGTTGACGGATGTGAGGGGAAAAGGTGCATCCTCGACTGTCGCTTTCGATGCGAACGAAATCCAACACGGACGTTCGGACTGCATTCCTGTACAAAAATGTTTATTTTGTCAAGGGATTCTTTACCTTTGGACAGCGAACGGTCTCCGAGGGTACGTATCACGTGTATCAGACGTCCCACGTACCCATCTTGTATTACACCTTGGAGGACGACTCCGCTCGCCCACTCGTCCGTGAACGCGCATTCCGGCCAGCCGACTAATTCCAATACCGAATGCACGTCTTGGAACCGCACGAGGTGTGCTTGGTTGAACCGAGTACGCGATATCTAATCGTGACGATTCAACCGACCGTTTTTTCCGTGGACGTCGTAGCGAGCGAAACGGCCCGGCGGTTGAGTTGTTGATTGGAGTTTCTCAACCCCATGGCGAGGACTATGGAGAGGAACCTCGTGTCGGCTTGTGTCGTCGTGGAACGAGTGTCGCTCTCCTCCATGCCCATTTTTCAAGAAGTCGTCTCTATGCCAGTTGTCCAAATAATCGCTTCCATGCCACATCCATCTTTTGCTTCTCCCATCATTACTCGTCCAGCCAAATTTACTCTTTATGCCGACGATTGCCGATGGATCGCCGCCGCCACCAGCGCATAGAAGCGTCTTGCAATGACTCTGTTGTTCCAAATTCAGATGTGCCGGACCAAGACCCGATGGACTTAAGCACAAATGTATCGTCATCGCTACAAGACCCGCTGCCGGACTTTTCATTGCTATTGGAAGAGGATAAGGACGATTCGTGGATGTATGTGGAATGTTTTGGGGACTTTTGCCGTTCGATAGGATCCGTGTAAATATATTTATTTTCTTGATTGTAAAAAAAAACATTTGTTCACCGTTTCTTTGTAAATAAATATTTGTTCACCATGTAAATTTATTTCTCGTTTCAATAAACAAAAAAACTCTCACGAACCGTCTCGTCTCACAGGAGATGAGATGGTTCGCGGGAGGTTTTTTCGTTTGGCTCGTGACCAACGTTGATTTAATCGAATGCAAAAAAATATTTTTTCATCTAAAAATAATTTCTCTCGTTTCCATAAATTCTAAAACTTTTTGTCATGCTCGACTGGAAAATAAAATTCCGAGAGCCCTAGAGATATTGTACTTCTCTAGAACGACGAGTCCTGTAGAAACCCCACCTCACACAAAAAAAACTTCGCGCATTATTTTTCTTTCAACTCCCACGATCGTTGGATTAACAAAGAACGACGGGTTGACCGAGTCTTGTTCCTATACAAACCCCACCTCTCCACACACGAAATAGACTTGTATATATTTTTTCTTTCAATTCCCACGAACGTTGGATAGAGCCAAGCAGTCTAAAAAAATTTCCAGGTCGAGAATCGATTCTCGTTTGGATGGAAACGAGAATCAATTCTGTAAGAAAAACCTCGATTCTATAAAAAATCGAGAGGGTACCGGTGCTTATTTATTTTTTGGTTCGACTGTAAGTACCGGCCTCTGTAAGTTTCAGATCCTTCTAAATCTTCTTTAAATAAAGGTTCGCCATCTTCACTCTGTAAAAACTGTTCTGAAATAGCATTTTAAGAGACATCAAGTCTCTGAAATTGATCACTAAGTTGAATTCTCAAAATCGAAAGCGATTTCAAATCACATACTTTTTTCGATAATGCCGTTTCTATTTTCTAAACTCAGAGAAAAAGCAGTTTCCAGCCCTTTTCTTTGTGTTTTAAAACATTTAAATTCATTTTCAATATAAGGTCAAAAGTTCTATAATCACTAAGTTCAAAGGTTCTAAACCAAAAGTTCTAAAAAGACCAAAGCACCCAGTCCCGCCGAGTTACAATAAATTTTTACAATAAATTGTTACAATAAATTTTTAATAACTGCAGAAATTATCTTATCTCTTTCAATAATTATTTATTACTTTAAAAATAATTATTTATTTATACATAAGAAGAAATTAAAATTGGAAGAAATATTAAAAAAGAACACTTGCTTGACAATAAAAATACAACTTCTAATTTTGTAAACAGAGCTCGAACAACATAAAAATTAACAGAGTTTAGTTGTATGTCTTATTTCCACTAGAAAAAAAATAGAACAATATATTTTTCAACACTCTCCCTTATTGTCCAATTTTTTTTTTTCACAAACAAGTATTACTCCAATCCAATCTTTGCATTCAGGGTATTAAGCTTTGGCTTGTGTAGTGGTTTTGTGAGTCCATCTGCTAGTTGATTTTCAGTGCTAATCTTTGAAACTTCTATTTCTCCTTCCTGTACCTTTTCCCTGACAAAAAAGTGACGCACCTTTATGTGTTTGGTTCTCCTATGGAACTCCGGATTCTTTGCAAGTCTTATTGCTGCTTCATTGTCTATCCAAAGAATTGGTGTTCCTTCAACATCAGTCATTTCTTTTAACAATCTACTAAGCCAAACTAAATCCTTTGTTGCTTCACTTGCTGCAACTATTTCTGCTTCTGTTGTTGAGAGTGCAACTGAAGATTGTCTTTGGCTTGTCCACAATATTGCTCCACCTGCATACAGGCAAACAATACCAGTTGTTGAACGTCCTGTTTTATCATCTCCAGCATAGTCGGCATCGCTAAATCCTTCTAAATGTCCTTGGTTAAAGTTGGATTTGTAAATGATACCTTTTTCTTGTGTTCCCTTTAAATATCTGAATATCCTCTTGATTTTTACAATATCTGCACTGGTAGGATTTTCAACACTTCTTGCTAAATAGTTAACGGAAAATGCTATATCTGGTCTCGATCCAGTTGCTAAATATAGTAGAGTTCCTATAGCTGATCTAAAGGGAAAATTTCCTTTTATATCAGTATTATCTTGAGAATTATCATAAGTAACTGGTGTTGAAACTGCTCTGCAATTTTCCATTCCAAAATCTTCCAACATTTTCTTAATATAACTAGATTGGGTGATCTTTATTGAACCATCATTTCTTTGTTCAATCTCAATGCCCAAAAAAATGAAGCAGGTTTGAAGGTAATCTTAAATTCTGTTTTCAATTCATTTAAGAATTTATTTATTTCATCTTGGTTTGTTGATGCAACTAAACCATCATCCACGTAGAGTGCAAGTATGATCTTAAGATCATTTCTATTTCTGATAAATAAACAAGGATCAGATGCACTTCTAGTGAAACCGAGCTTAGCGAGAAAACTTCCAAATCTTTCATTCCAACATCTAGGAGCTTGCTTAAGTCCATATAAGCTACGGTTTAGCCTACACACCTTATTTGTTCCATCACTAAAGCCTTCAGGTTGAGACATATAGATTTCTTCAGAAAGTTCTCCATACAAAAAAGCTGTTGAAACATCAAATTGCATTAAGTGCATGTTTTCACTAGCTGCTACGCTAATTAAGGTACGGACAGTATTTTTATTTGTTACTGGACTAAATGTCTCTTCATAGTTAACTCCCTTACGTTGGGAAAAACCTTTTGCTACTAATCTTGCCTTGTATTTATCTACTGAGCCATCCGGGTTAGTTTTAAGTTTAAAAACCCATTTGCTTGCAATCGGCTTGAATCCAGATGGTAAATCAACTACTTCCCAAGTTTGGTTTTCCTTTAGAGATTTTAATTCACTGTCCATAGCATGTAACCACTTATCTTTTTGTTTAGTCCTTATTGCTTCATCATAGGTTTCTGGTTCATCCATATTTTCCAATACTGAGTGCAAACTGTAATCATCACATCTTGAAGGTTTCTTAATTCTAGATCTATCCCTAAGTTGTCTTTGATCTGCTGTGTCCTGCTGTTTTATTATTATCTTGTCAGTTTCCCTTTGTTCACTTAAATGATCTTCAGATTTATTTTCAATATCTTCTTCTCTAGTTTCTTCTGATTCTACAGTCACTGGTAGTGGATTTGAAAACTCTTCTTTTTGGAATATTACATCTCGACATCGAAATACCGAATCATTTATTTCATCATAAATTCTGTAGCTATCATCACCATCATAGCCTATTAGAATTCCAGATCTTGCCTTTGGATCCATCGTGTTTCTCTTTTGATCAGGAATCCATCCACTACATGCAGTTCCAATCACTCGTAGATGCTTAAGTCTTGGTTTCTTGTCATACCATATTTCATAGGGCGACTTTCCATCAACCGAGGACTTCGCAGTTCTGTTTAGTATATATGTTGCTGTATTGATTAGCTCTGCCCAAAACTTTTGTGGAAAAATCTTTCTAGAATACATGAGAGATCTAGCTGCTTCAACTATGGTTCTATTCTCCCGTTCGGCACATCCATTTTGCTGTGGAGTATTATATGTTGTTGTAAACAGCCGTCTCACACCATATTTCTTTAGTAACATTCTCATTTGTTTATTATCAAATTCTCCACCATTGTCACTGCGGAATTCTTTGATCGGATGACCTTCAACTTTTGCTTCTTCAAGCACTTGATTTAACTTTTCCAGAGCTTCTGACTTTTCTTTGAGAAAGTGAACAAAGCGCATTCGAGAAAAATCATCTTTAAAGCAAACAAAGTAACGAAAGTCTGAATTTGATGGAACTTGAAATGGTCCACAAATATCTCCATGCAGTGTCTCTCCCTGCTTGGTTGCTCGTGGTCGGGTTCCAAATTTCTGACGATGCATTTTTCCTTTTATACATCCTGTACAATGTTGATGTTCATCTTTGATGTTTGTCCTTATGTTCAATTCTCTCTCAATAAGATCTTTAATATGTCTTTTATCTTGATGACCCATTCTTTCATGATAAAGCTGCAAAATATTTTGATCTATGAAATTTGCTTCTGTCGACTTTGATGATTTTGCTTTCATTTCCACTTTAAACAGTCCTCCATTGTCTTTACGATAGCCATTAAAATATGTTTTCTTGTTTACCTTTAGGCTACATCTATTTGGTCCTGAGACAAATTCACTGTTGGGTAGTTTATCGTGAGTTTGCAGAATTGAAAAAAGATTTTTCTTAATATCAGGAACATACCATACATTTTCAAGAGCTAAATGAAGAATCTTTCCATCCACATATGATTCAACTTCAATTGTTCCTTGACCCAAAACTTTAGCTTCTTGTCCATTTGCTGAACTTACTTTGACAGAGTGCTCAAATTCACTATAAGTTTTGAAAAATTGATTTTGGTTAGTAATATGTCTTGTGGCACCATTATCAAAGTACCAGTTTTCTTTGTCAACACTTTCTGTAACAAATGCATGATCATCTATTGATAGCATGAAGGCATTTACTTCCCTTGAGGTTCCTGTTCTTGTATTATTTTTATAATTCTTTGTTTTTGTTTCCTCCTTTTTTGGTCTTCCATCAGCAATCCATTTATAACAATCTTGAATCCAATGGCCTTTCTTTTTACAATAATTGCATGGATATGTGTACCTCTTGTCTTTGCTGTTACCTTTCTCATTTACTCTATCTTTGACAATTTTCTTGACTGTTAAGGCTTCCTGATCAACACTTTCTGAATTAGAGGTTAACTTGCTTGCTTCTGTGCAGAGCCAGTTGATGAGATTGTCCACATTCCTTTCTTTATCTTTATGAATCATAAGCCAAGTTGTTTGAAAATTTGAATAATCTCTGGGTAGAATTTCAAATATCTTACATATAAGAAAAATTGGTGGCAATTTTCCATTATTGCTGTTTTGACATTTTCCTATTTCTTCTTGAAGGTTGTTCCAAAGCTGCCTAGTTGAAGACAAGTTTCCAGCCATATCTAGACTTTCTTTCCATTTACAACCAACAAACTCCAAACAAATTTCAATGGCTTTATTTTCTTCTACACCAGCAAAAAGATTGTGGAGTTCTGTCCATACCTCATCTGGGCATAAAAGATTTCTTATTTGAGCTCTAACTTTTGGACTCAAGGTTGAAACTAATAGAAACATTATTTCTGATTGTGTCTTGTTAAATTTTTCCAACTCTTTCTTGTAGACATTTCTTTCTTCTAATGTTGCACTGCTACTGGGTTCTTCAGGAATCTTTAATTTTCCTGAAATTAATTCCATTGCATTTGGAATTCCTTTCAATTTGATTTGAATCAAATATTTCCAATCTTCCCAGTTTTCCCTTCCTTGAAGAGGTTCAATTTTCTGCATGATCTGTTCCATTTTCTTTTTCTCAAGAAAAAAATGGCGTTAGGGTTAGGAAAAATATCCTGGGCCCATAACCTGTTACAATAAATTTTTAATAACTGCAGAAATTATCTTATCTCTTTCAATAATTATTTATTACTTTAAAAATAATTATTTATTTATACATAAGAAGAAATTAAAATTGGAAGAAATATTAAAAAAGAACACTTGCTTGACAATAAAAATACAACTTCTAATTTTGTAAACAGAGCTCGAACAACATAAAAATTAACAGAGTTTAGTTGTATGTCTTATTTCCACTAGAAAAAAAAATAGAACAATATATTTTTCAACAGGTACCACTATGATTGAAAACAATTTCGTAAAAATAAGTTCAGAAAATCTTCACGGATTGCATCTACTCGATGTTGGGTCCATTTGGAAATAAGCCAAAAAGCCCTTTGATACAACACACATAATTTTATATACAAAAATCAGATGGCAGAAACATACATACCGTACACCGCCGAGATCAAATTTATTCTAACTCACAAAATTCAGCTCGGAAGCTGACGTCACTTTTACAGCGTCGCTCATTGGCCTGGTATTCCGTAATTGATACGTCCGTTCCATTCGCAACATCCTCCCCCTGAGACTCAGATAGAGTCTCAAGCTCATAACTAATATTATTAAAAAGATCAAGCCTCTTTAGAGCTTTCACACACCTTCCAGAAGAGGTGTATCTTTTGAATAATATTAGTTATGAGCAAGAGACTATTCGAATCTCAAGGGTGGGAGGATGTTGTAAAGTGAAGTAATCGTGAAATGTAACTGGCCAATGAGCGGCGATGTAAAAAGTGACGTCACCTTCGGAGCTGAATTTTGTAAATTATAGAATAAGTTTGATCTCGATGGTGTACGGTATGTACGTTTATGCCGTCTGAATTTTTGTAAATAAAATTATGTATGCTCTATCAAAAGGCTTTTAGGTTTGTTTCCAAATGCACCCAGCATCGGATAGATGCAGGCCGTGAAGACTTTCTGAACTAATTTTTACGAAATTGTTTTCTAACACTACGATTTTAACCAATCATAAGCAAGATTCTTATTGCTGCCATTTTATTCAAAATATTTACTTTTTTAATCTTTGGTACTTCTACTGAATGAAATTACTTTTATTTCAAGTTTTTGAAACTCAATAAAAAACAAAATATATTTCATGATTATTTACAGAATTTAATTTTATTCCAGATATCAAGTTAATGGAAACAAATAGCGTTTGTGAGAAATGGCAATTCACTTTTGTTTGTTTTTCGAGGTGTTTTCGTCGCCATATTGCGACAAAGGTTATTCCGTATTACGTTGAGTCGCGAACCGCGGTAATTGTCTACCGTAAAATTTAAAATTATCTTTCTTTACTCTTCCAATTGTAAAAGTTTTCAGAAGCAAAATAGTTACAAAAAGTGAAAGACAATTTTTCAAACACAACTTCTCGCATAAGGAAATTTCTTTCGTCTCTTCTCCAGTCTTTTACCTTCCTTTATTGAAACAAAATTCAAATTTTTATCAATTTTACAGCTGGAATATGGCTTGTTAACTATGATTAAAATGAATTCTCAAGTGTTCTCAGCTTTTACAGGAGTTCGTTGCCCTGATTTCTGTTTCACCCTTAACACTGGAAACAAATCCCTCAGAAGCTGGCGTGATGGAGAAAGGAAATGCAAAAGCTTCATCCAAAACTAATACTGATTCTAAAGCAAAACAAGGTGATATAATTAATTCCATTGAAAAGTTGCACCTTATTCGTATCATTCTTAAAAGCATCCTTTTCAATGGAATCTGCATGGAGTTAATGCAATTCAAATTTAGTAATATTCTGCTGACTATAAGAATAAATTTAGAATTGTATAAAACAAACATCTCAGCCTTGTGATACTCTAGTACAACCTTGTCTGTTTTTAGGCCTTGCACCAAAAAATATTACTAGAGGTGAAAGTGATTTTTGGAAAAAAGGTTAAATGATGTTTCAAAAATCAGGAAGAATTACTGTTAATAAATTGAAAACATCAACATTTGACATGAAAGAACAATTCAAACTATTTAATAGTAAAATTGTGTTCCTTGAAAAGATTTGAGTTATGCTTTTACCCAATGCAAATTTTTGTGCAATGTTTAATCCTTTTAGACTCGTAGATCTGGCCTTGTGAAATAAAAACATCTACCAACCGTTCAAGATTCAATTCTATAACTAGCATTTCTGCAATTGCTGGTTGTGTTCCCAGATTCTAATAATGAATTAACTTCTACGAAACTTCTATATCCAATGAAGTAAAAGAAATATTTGGTTGGCATGCCCATTTAAATTAGCTTGATTTAAATCAAGGGATTTTTAATAAAAAAATCATTGATTAAAATCAAAATTTAATTTTCTTTTCTGTATTAAGTGTATGCGGAATAACTAAACAAGATGTATGTTATTTAATTCAAATAAGTTAAGTAGTCTTTATGAAAAAATAAAAACACTTAGTCACTGAAAGTTCTGCAGTATCACAAAATCACTCCCATTTTGCACATAATCTTTATTGGTAATTTTAATGTTCATTTTGTTTTATGTAATATGTTGGTTAATTTTTAACCTTAATTGGGAAATTTTTGCATTGATCCCTTAGAATTTTTTACACTGCTAGAATAACTATTTAATATTTATGTAATTGAAATTTGGAATTTAAAATTTAATTCGCCCATCTCATAATTGAGTGAGTGTTAATAAAATAGATTATGAATTGAAGCAAAACGCTATTATGATGATTTTTTATAGCAGCTCAAAATTCCACTTAATTGGCATGTTCTGGGGAATGCTATTCTTTTCTGTTCATCGAGAAAAGCTCCATTTTCTTGGTTATGTATAAACCCTTTCAGTGTGTTTGCTTTGTATATAACTTGGAAATACTTATCAATGCGCAGAGAAAAATTGAAAAATAGGCATATTTGATTTCAATTTATGTATATTTTCATGTCTTGTCTAATTTTTTTACTTAAAATAACATTTTTTTCACGAATAAGTATTTTTGAAAGCTAAATATATTAATGAGAAGCAGGAATGTTTTCATGAATTTTGTTGCAAGTTCCTTTTATTTTCTATTGGTGACAATTTTTTCTCAAAAACAAATCTTTAACCAAGTAATTACTTTATGTAATAATAACTAAAGAAATCCTACACATTTTATTCATATATAGCAAATGTATAATGCAAAAAAATTCTGAAATTTTTGTCTGATTTTTTTTATTACATTTACAAAAATTTATGTGGTGTTGGGGAATCCTGGAGGAGGGGGCATATTAGATCCAAAAAATTTCAGGCCACTGGTTATGGGTTAAAATCAAGCTAATCTAAGCCACTTGAGAATCAGATGGGAAACATTGCTTATGCATGGCTGGCATTTGTTGTGCTGTTGTATTTACTCTATCATGTGATTAACTGCTAATTCCTGTATTGCGTTTTAATCTTTCATAAATTTACCCTGTTGTATTTCCTAATACATTAATATCATTCTTCATAAATATTAATGTTTATCATAAATCAAAACATCTGAAACTACTCTGATTTGTGTGTCCCATATCCAACAAGTTTAAACTTGTACAGGCAAAAGATTAATTAAAATCATAAAACATCCAATTTAAATAAAAAAATATCCAATTTAAATTAAATAAATCTGATTTATGATTTTTTAAAAATCGTGATTTTTTTCATATCCTGGTTATAAGGCTTTGTTTTTTCAGATGTCGCAAACAAACATCTTCGTTTACCAAGAGTCAAGGATACCGGATCCCCACGCCCAGATAGTAGGCGAAAATCAAACCCTCAGAAAAATCAAGAACATTTTGATAAAAGGCCTAGAAATAGGAGTAATGCAAGTTATGGAAGATACAGGAATGAGGTGAGAAATGATCATTTAAATGAATTAATTTGATGGAAACTATCTTCTGAGTTGGTATATTTAAACAATACTTATTACTGAATTAATATAAATTTTAAGACCATATACCTTTTCAATGATTTTTTAAATTAAAATTAACCCCTTAAGCGCCGCTCCCGTAAATATGACGGGATGGGATTTCTATCCCTATTTGTCGCCGCCGTGATATTTTTGTAGCTATAGACTGAATAGCGCGAACGCCGCTGATATACTTATTTATTTATCGTTCCCGGAAAGATTCGGACATTTTAGTTCTTATTTGAATCAATAGATGGCAGTATAAATTTTAATGAATTATTATTGCAATGATTTTTGGGACTTACGGTAAATTATTTCATGTTCTTTTCCACGCACTGGTTGTTAATGGTAGTTAGTTGATATGAAAATGGTAGTTTGCTGCTTTTCTATATGTGAGTCTGATGGATTCGGATGACTCAAGTGTTAGTGAATCCGGCAGTGATTCTGAAGTAAGTGAATTTTATGATAGTTCTGATTCTGATGATCACAGTGATGGCGTCCCATTGTTACCTGGCTATGTGTGGCATATGATTACGCCCGATGTGTTAGATCGGGCTCCACCACATTCTAAATTTCTGGAAACGCCGAAAGTAAATGTCAGTTTTGATCCAAGTTCTGGCACTATGTAATATTTTGAGCATTTTGTCAATGATGATTTGATCGATCTTATCGTCACCGAAACGAACAGATAAGCCGGACGGGTGAGATGTCAATCCGAGACCGTGGCGATTTATCGCCAAACATGGTAACCTTGTTGTTTTGATCCAGCATTATGGCAACCCTATGCAAAAGATGTTTCGTGTAGGAGAGTCAACGTTTTTTTTTTTTTTTAATGAACATACTGGCTTAGGACGCCATCTTGATTTGGCAACAAAAATTGCTTGGCGACAAACATGTCTCGGATTCTACATCTTTACCAGCCGGACATTGTCATGCAGCTCCTCGATTTCGCTTTGTAAAAGGTCGAAAAGCTTGGACACCATTTAGTAAGCATGAAATAATGATATTTTTGAGTATTATATTGCAAGGTAATATAAAAAAAGCCAAAAACTGATATGTATTGGAGCAAAAAACATTCTATTTCAACTCCTTTTTTCTAGTCTTATGACATGTACTAGTAGATTTTATAATATACATAAGTATATGCACTTTGTGAATAACGAAACTCATGATCCTATAACCATCCAAATCCTAAGCTATACAAGATTTGGCCTGTGTTAGAACATCTAAATAAGCTTTACCGACATGCTATAACTCCTGAGCTTGAAATAACTTGATGAAGCATTGCTTCTGTACAAAGGCCGTTTGTTGTGGCGACAATATGTTCCCATGAAACGGTCATGTTTTAGAATCAAATCCTACATGTTATGCGAATCAACTTCGGGTTATATATGGTCGCAAATTATATATACTGGAAAAGGTACTATGTTTGACCAGAAATACAAAGATCTGCCTCAGTCGATCCAAGTAGATCACTACTTGGATCGACTGAGTCAGATCTTTATTATGTCACTTATTAAACCATTGCTGAAAAAAAGGACATTGTCTTATAACAGACAACTTTTATATTTCTCCACAATTGGCAGATATGCTTCTGACCTATCAAACGGATACATATGGAACAGTGAAGCAAAATCGTAAAGAAATGCCACCAGAATTGATGAAAACAAAACTAGGAAAAGCGAAACCACTGCTTTCCGTCGGGGGAAGTCCTTGCCAAAGGGAGATAGATGACTTCCATTGATAGATTTGCTCATGCTTCCTGTTCTCGCATTTATCGGCTTTTTCCCAGATGTTATCACATAGTTTTTACAATGACAAAGTTTCTAAACATCTGAAGAAAAAGCACATAAATAACAATCTTTATTTCCACATTGTCCCCACAAGCAAAATCATGGCAGATGGGTTTGCATTAGGTGCTTTGTGGGGAATGAAGAACTGAGGAGAAACAACTTGGTTCCGCTGATAGGGAGTGGCAATTTTGAGCAGACTTCGATGCGGAGACGAAGCTCTTGGAGGGTTAAAAAAGTATGCCTGGGAAGTGTGTTTTTAACAGCTTATGGACTACAAATGAAAAGTATCGAGAATGGATTGCAGCTTCAATTGATTGCCATAAAGCAAAATGCCTTATTTGCCAAAAAGAATTTGATATTGGAAGAATGGGGGAAAGTTCTATTATTTCTCATGACTGGTAAGTAAATTGAGTAACGGTTGTTTTATTTGTTGATTGTTAGCTGTTGTGAAAGCTTTTTTTGTTCACATTTTTTACACATGAAAATGTATAAAACAATCGTTTTCTAAAGCTTTAATTTATTTATAAGTGATGATGTTCAAAAATGTGCTCTGATATAATTAGTAAATTAACAGGAAAAAAACGTTCCTTTTAAAATGGAAAATAAATAGAAAAACTCAGATGGATATATATAAATGGATTGTAAAACCATACTTAGGTTCGAATATAATTTTTAAATGATGCATGTATTTATTAGTCATTTTGCAATCGTTAGTGATCATTTTTACATGTAAAATAAAATTACATATGTATTCACTAAATGAATTATTTTTAGAGCCTATTCCAAAAATGCAACCCGATTTAATTAGAAAATTAACAAACAAAAGTTCTTTATTATAACGAAAATAAAAAAAAACTCAGATGAATGTAAATCCGTATTTAGGTTCTAATATTTTTAAAATCATGCACGGTGCTGAGCATAATCCATTTTACAATCGTAAGAAAAAATTTTAATCAAATAAAATTTAAAACGTGCCCAACATGATTTTTAAGAGCCTATACTCCGAAAATTCACTCTGATATTAGAAAATTAACAAACAAAAAATTTCTTTTTGAAAATTAAAATAAATAGAAAAAACTCATAGATGCAAATGGATTGCATAACTATTTAGGTACGAATATAATGAAAAATAATGCAGCGGCATGCGATTATGATTTTCCAAAGAAATGTAATAATTTTCACAAAATGAAATACAATTTTTGAAAAACATGAACATGCTCTGTGTGCATATATTACTTATTCTGTGTACATTATTAAGATTCTCCTGCAAGAAGGTAAGATTTCAGTAATTTGCCTGACATCAAGAAGCTTCCCTTAACATTTTGTGGTCTTAGATGACTAGAGAATATCCCAGTTGTAGAACGTGTAATTGTAATTTGGACTGATGTTATCAAATTGGTACTTGCGTATTAACCGCATGCCAGCGATTAATCGTCAAATCTGTTGGAAGAGGTATAAGACGGAAAAATTGGAACAATCTGGTTATATTCACTGCCAAATGAACCACAAATACAATTTTATTGATTCTGATTGTTCTGCAAAACTCTTTTAGAACCACAGTTCAGTGTTCGGTGCGTAGTTGCATTAGATACTCGAGTTTTATTTTCTCTATTTTTACGTCGAAGTAAATTTTTACGTAATGCTTGATCATTATGAAATAATGATGGAAGAATATTCCCATCCCAATGGATATTTGGGGGCATTTGTTGCGAAACATTTCTTGTTATGGTCCCCGATCGTAGTGTTACCACAATAATGAACAAAATAAAAAAACATTAAAGATGGATCGGCCATTTTTTCCGACTGTTGGAAGGGGTATAAGACGGAAAAATTGGAACAATCTGGTTATATTCACTTCTAAGTGAACCACAAATACAATTTCATTGATTCTGAAACTGGCACACACACAAAATATAGAACGCATCTGGGGAAGTGCAAAATGGCAAAATAAAAAACATTGAGGAACATCTCGCCAACACCTTGAGTCCCTACTCGCAGTTTATAATGATAATGATGTTTGATGCCATCCTAAGGGCAATTGCTAAACATTTTCCGCCCGAAACAAAACTTGGCTGATATTCGTCAATGGCATGCGGTTAATACGCAAGTACCACCAAATTTGTTAGAAGTGTAGAAAAGGGTACTTTGAATAAAGTAAATTGCAAGTCTTTTCTGACAGTCAGTACGAGACGCTACAAAGGATGAGTTAATTCTGGCAAAGTTTAATTTTTTCTTAGCTGTGGCAAAATTATTGCAACCATTTCTTGAATTTTATCAAAACGATAAACCATTGTTGCCTTTTTGAAGTAAAAGTACCATTCAAAAGCTTTCCAAATTTGATTTTTCTGTCTAATTGTTATTCTCCTATGAACAAAATCGATATAAGGTTCATTGGGAAAGAATAGTAAAGGAAAAGTTAAAGGAGGAAAAATAATTCCTTGTGCTGCCTTTGATTTGCAGTGTGATTGAAGAAGTTTTGTTATACAAATTCTACATCTCATGGTTAAATCTCCTGCAGCATATTTGCTGGTTCGAAATGCTTGCATGTCTTGATCCTAGATGTATGGTTAAAGATCAGACCAAGTTCATGAACTCTCCATGAAGCTTGTACTATCGCATTTTATTCAGAAAAAGATTGTTGCAGAAAAAGATTGTGATGATATATTACTTCAATTCAAAGATTTTATGGAAAGCACAATTTTCAAATCCGCTTCATTGTTTCAGAATTTTGAACCGAAAACAATGCGTTTAGATAGTTTTTTAATGACTTTCTTAGTTTAGATGATACAAAGGGAAAACTATGGAAAGTTATGAAAACCATAATGATCTTATCGCATGGCCAGGCTTCTGTGGAATGTGGATTTAATATCAACAAGTCCTTAGAAGTTCAAAATTTAAAAAAGGAGTCTCCTATATTGCAGACTTATGTATGAAAAATCTAATGATATTCCAAATTTAGTAATTACTAAAGAAATGAGAAAATTTGTTTCTTCAAGGCAGAAATATGTTATGCATTTAAAAGAACAATGCAAAAGTGCGAAGAAAACAAATTTAGAAAATAAAAGAAAACTTGAGCTACAAGAACTCAATTCCTTAAAATCGAAGATAATTTGCCTTGAGGGTGATGTAATGAGAATGGAAAAGTCAGCTGAAGAACTGGCTAATGAGGCAGAAGCTTCTGAGGACTTTTCTCTTTTAAAAAGTGCAAATGCACTACGTAAAGAAATTAAAGGAAAAGAGGCTGAAAAATAAAGGAATTGTGGAAAAAATAATTTCTAAAAAAAACCAAATCAATTGAAATTTATTCATGACTTTTTTCTCAGGGGCAATATTTAACAAGATAAATGTATTTGTATTTAAAATGGGAAAATAAATCTTTTTTATTAAAATTCTTGTTTTCTAGAAAAAAGTGCAATGATTTTTAGAACTTCATTTCTTTTTCTCCCTTGAGATGACATCCTAAAAATTAGTTTTATTGTGGTTAAATGGGGCTAGAAAGCTTATAGGTGTAAAATATATTCATCTTTTTTGTGCATTGTTTTTAGAAAGTTAACTTCGAAACACAATGTATTTAACAGACAACATAAAAAATTAACTTTTAAGTTACTATAAATCTGCCAAATGGTCCTGCATACATCCCTAATTTTTGTCCTACTAGGTTGACTTATGCAATGAAGGTGCAATATGGTTTTTGGTATATCTCGATTAGCCCTGATAAAAAATTATTTGTCCTTAGAAACTTATTTTTTTTTATTTTGAAAAAAGAGTGGGGACCATGTTATGATTAAAGAATTCATTAATATAGGAACCAGACTATTTTGTCCCAGACTAATAACCTTAGAGAATAATTACAATGAAATACCAATAGATTGAACAAATAAATGATCCTGCAAAATCTTGATTTTTTTTTAAGGATTCGACTTCTGAAATGTGGTATAGCGATCATCTGACATCTAGATTTTAAAAGTATTTTACAAGTTAAATAATTATTTTTTACAATTTTTCCTGAACACTAGAATTGTTTTAATTAGGATAGGTAGTTTGAGTTTTAAAAGTATACTGGATTTTGGTTCAATAATCAATGTATTTGTTATGTATTACTTTCCACTAGTAATATTTCTGGCTGCATAAACCATTCTGATTTTGTGATAAAAATTTTGTTCATTATAAAAACACCATATTTTTCAACTAGTTTCAATTAGAATTCCAATGGTGTGCAATTCCACTATAGTTCATGCTTAATTTGCTCAGAACTTCTGGACAAAAACTGTCCAAAACAGTTATTAATGCCAATAATTTATTACCTTGTTATTAAATAATACTATGAAAAATGAATGGATTAATATTTTAGGAAACAACATTTACATATGGCAAGACCCAATTCTCATATTTTGGTTAGGGGACACTTTTTTGGTTAAATAATGATTGACAAAGCTCATCTTTCTTTGTGAGGTAATTTAATGATCTTTTAAAAGATGCCATTAAATTTTTGTTCAAATAAAATATATTTATATAATAAAAAATTGCAGCAGACTTTTCATCACAATCATGTGAATGTTTCTTGCCGTCACTTCAAAGCTATGTAAATACTTCTAATTATGTACTTTTGAAATTAATTAGAATTTTGCCAATTTCAGGAGTGTTAATTCTTCAAAAAAGCACCTATTTAGAAAATGTAAACCAAGTTCTGATAAAAAAGTCTGATATACTGAAATCTAATTCATACAATAGAATATAAAAACTTAAATCTTTCCTTAAGTAATTTTAAATCTAAGTTGCAATATTTTACATTAAATATCAATGCCAAGCAGATAAGAATTGCAGACCTTTTGGAAGGGTTGCTCTTTCGTTTTTAAACTACTCCCAAGGATTTATGTCGGATCTTTCCCTTTGGGATTGATCAGCCAATTCCCTTTGTGTTGCTCAAGTGTCTCATTAAAATACTTACATACCTACCCAAGGATTTATTATGCCCATTTTGCATTATTTTTGCACTGTTTTAATAAAGCTGTCACTAACTAAAAGGATGCCTTTTGCTATTATTTTTCAACCTTGATATTTTCCTGAAAATCACAAGCCACCATTATTTACATAGCAAAATTTATGGGAAGTAGTCTCAAAACATGGGTAATCATTTAATATCTAATACTATTGTAATAAAATTTGTTGAGAAAGTGCTCCAAATCTAAATATTTGCTCCAAAATTCATTGCTTTTGCATCAAATTGTCAAAATAACTGATCAAAATCATTTCTTAGCAGTTAACACCCCTGTAATTTTTATAAGTTGTAGGTGTTAAAGTTTTAAAAAATGCATTTTTGGTGTATTAGTCAGAATTAAATTATGTATAGGTTTATAAAACCAAACAAATTATTTAATTAAATAAAACTCAAATGAATTTTCCTCATAATAGTAAAAGCTCTCCATCAAAATTCTTGAACAATGATGTGGTAATATAATTATGATTGCCCTATCTGATCCATTGTTCATAATTGACTACATTTTGTTTGCATAATTTGTAGTGTATATTTTAAAGTTTTATTATGCTATTATAATTTTAGATAGCAGATGGAGCAGTTGGTGAATCAATAAGTAAACAAGGATGTAAGAAAACTAGCCTAAATCATTTATTGAACTTCACTTTAGCAAAAAAGGAAGAACATTGGGAAGGAAATAGTCACCAGCCAGATTTTAACAGACCAAGACTGCCTAAGTATAATAAAGAACTCTTTTTACAAGCAAAGTGAGTATTTGTTGTTAATTATTGATAAACAGGGTGTGTTATAAATATTGAAGATTTTATTTCAAATTTTGTAAAATTCAGCACACTACTTCTCTTAATTTTTTGAATACGATATAGAAAATTTATATTGAACTCGTTCTATTTTTAACCGACCTACAATAAAATTTTCGATGAGATCGCCTCATTAGATTACTTTAACTGCTTCCCTTACAAATTTTTTTGAAAAAAATTGCAAAAAATCATCACATTTTTTATTTTATTATTAAATATAAGGAAACAAAACAAAATATGTAGGTTTTAAGTTGAATTTTTAATTAACAAGGTGTAAAAGCATTTAGTTTTAATATTAGTTTACTATCCCGAGTTATCTCGGGCAAATGAAGAAAAGTTAAATATTAGTCTTTGTATGATAGTTTTTTAAACAAGGGACAACACAAAGTGATACTTGACATTCTGTACACTGGTATCTGGTCTCTTTTCTTACTGGCTGACCTCTGGAATCTCTTTTACGGGAGCAAAGAGTACACTGTCTCGTTGGATTTGATTTTTCTTCAGTAGCAGGAATAACATCTGGAAAATGCCTTGAGGTTAACCTGAGTGGTGAAGGACTAATGCTGGGTCTTCCTGATGTGGCAGAAAACTCGTCACGATGATTTTCTGAAATTAGTTTTTCAATCAGTTCCATTCTAAATTGTTTAGGTGATCGTGAACCTCCTGATTTACAGTACAAAATGTAGGAATTCCACAAGGCCAAATCCAATAAATGGAAGAAAATTTTCTTATAATATTTTTTCCCTCTTTTTCTGGGTGTAGAATAAGCAGCTAAATGCTGGTCGACTTTATCTACGCCACCCATTTTGTCATTGTAGTCAACTACACATTTAGGCCTGTCTCTCCCCTACACATTTAGGCCTGCCTCTCTCTTGTATGTATTGTGGAAATTAGACTAACATCCTTCTTATCTTTCCATTTCATTACAGTTACTTTCCTTCTCTGATACCCAATAATTTCTCCTTTTTTTAATTTCTTTGTCTTTAGATCTCGAGGTAAATCTTTTCTATTCAATCGTAGTGTTCCACACACATCAGTCTTCCTTTTGACTAACGTATCAGCCAAACCTGGCGAGTTATAAAAATTGTCCATGGTAAGACAATATCCTTTGTCCAGCAGTGGTTTTGTAAGAGTCATCACAACTCGGGCTGACATAGGAAGATCATTGAATGAATTATCGAAATTAGTTCCCATTCCACTGTATATAATGGCATTCCACACATACCCACTCTTAGATTCGCACAGTAAGAAACTCTTTATTCCAAATCGCGCTCTCTTCAAAGGGATGTACTGCACCCACCCGAGTCTTCCTTTATAAAGAAGTAAACTTTCATCTATTGTTATATCTCGTTCAGGTATAATTGCACTTTGAAACTTCTCAAGTAAATGTTGCAGAATTGGCCATACCTTATTTAGTTTTGGACAAGGATGTGTACTTGCATCATATGTTGCTGAAGTGCAAGTTTTGCTTTATCTGACAAAATCGTCTGTATGACATTGTTTTTGCAAAAAATGGCGTATTCCACAACTGATTTTTACTCCAATAATAATCTTGCAGATCTGGTTTTTTTATAACACCTTGGAGAATAGTTATTCCCAAAAAAACTCTTATTTCATTTTGAGAAGTAGAACACCATGGTTTTAAATGCAATCTACGAGCACGCTCTTCCGCATATCGATTTGTTTCGGTTGTAATAATGTCAATCAATTCATTATCAAAATATTTATAGAAAAATTCCAAAACATTACGGCTATCAATATTGAAATTCATACCTGCGTTGGCAGTAAAAGGAAAACGAGCAGCTGCAGGTGGCAACTTCGTTTTTTGAATTGCACACCATTGATGAGCTGCCGGCAAATCGTCCGAATCACTTGAACTATCGTCTTCAATAAGGCTACATACAGAAGAATCACTTCCACTATTTTCAATGTCCACCTCTTCATAATCACTATCTGAAAAATCATCGCTTTCGCTATCTTGCATCATCGCCATTATTTTACTTTTTTTTTCAAAGCGACTATCCTTCTTTATACATTACTAATCCACAAGCCGACGTATACTATACAATAGGGAAAACACTTGAGCAGTCCCGCCAAAAGAACCGCGAAACCAACAAAACTTGGCAAACTGCCAATCAAAGCTGAATATTTCCTCCAGGCCGAGTAAAACCGTGATAAAACAAATCGCACTGACAAATTCTGCTTCGCCCAAGTTTTCTCGGGATAATAATTAACTGCAATATATACGAACCCGAGATAACTCGGTATAATCAGGCAAGTGGTTAATGACCCTCTGCAATGGAATTTAAAGCCCATGGGTATAATGATTTACCCCTTACTCAATAGAAGATGCCTAAAACACCAATTTAATCTTTGCTATTTTTCCTAAAATGAGCAAGATTCTTGAAAAGTGTCAGTTGAGGTTTTATATTGGAATTACAGTCCAGATGAATTTTTAGATGGCATTATCTCCACAATTGGTGTGACATCTACTCTCTTCCTGACTCTAAGAAATAAGGATAATTTATGACCTTTCCGTCAAAATCAAACTTCTGTCACCTCAGATAAGGTGACCAATATGTCCTGATTTTAAGACTGATGTCCTCAATTTCATAAATATTTCTCATCTAAGGAAAAACTCATTCTTCTGAAGAGTTGGAAGTTGAGCTGAAACATCCCTCTGACCAGGAGGAACACATTCTTGTTCCCTTTATACTTATAAAGAAAAAGTACAAAAATCTGATGTTATTTATTAGTGGTGCGATGTAAGTTGTGAATTTACATTAGAATTTTCACATTTGATTTAGCATTCTGGGAGGCTGTAGGAGCTCAGAATATTACCCTATGCCTCCGGAGAATCTTTGGGTTCTAGTAACTAGTTTTCTGACCACAAGCCTTAGTTTGCTGGTTTTGGTTCATTGTCTCAGTTTTCATTCTTTGAAATCTGGTCATCTTAATATTCAGAATCAGCAATAATCAGAATTTTGAAGTATATTGCAGATTTTATTTACACCCAGAACTGCATTTCAAATTATTACTACCACTATCAATATTTCACAATGAATTTCTAACTTAAATATATTAGCTTTTTTTAACTTTTATTGTTAATTTTTCACTCATTGATTGTTCAATAATTCAAATTTAATTTCTAAGGCAATTAATTATATTTAAATTAATCTTTCATTTACTTTATATTGTACTTAATGCAAGATTGCTCTTCGATTTTATTGCTATATTTATTTTAAGATTAGCAAAAGTGTTTTGTGTCCCAATTTTCATAAACAATTAACACTATTTAATCTTCAGATGTTTTTAAAACAAAAATAGACACCTACATGACTAATAACAAAAATTTTATTTGCAATGGTTTGAATTCTAACACCTCTACAATTATAGTACATACTATAGGAAATATGACCCCATGAGTGCATAAAATGTCTTAGGAAAACTGGACAGGGATACACTAACGATTGGAAATGTTTCTCGCGTAATCAGAGCATTTGACACTCCATCAAAAAACCAGGAAGGATATAGCCTAAAAGAATCCAAAACTAAACAATTTAAACATGTTTATTTAAACACAACAAATCAACGAAACAGTACAAACACGCAGACTAAACATAAAATAGGTTTTAAAAATATATCCATCGAAAAAGTTATTTGGTCAACTTAATGACAACCTTCATGTTTGAAAATCCTCAGAAAAACTAACTAAAAAACAGAAGCTCTCTTCTTTCCTCCTCTCTGATTGGTTCCGACGAATCAGGATTCTGGGCCAGGCTGTGCGGTGTTGCCATTTCCACACAACAAAATTCTAAAATGGAATCAGTTAATCTTACAGATACCTTCAATTGTCGTATGATCTTGGGTTTAATTAATGTTTGTTTATGATTGTTGATATTTTAGTATAACTCATGTTTGTCAAAATATTTTATAATTATGCTAATTTGAGTTTATTGTTTTTTCCTTTAGTTGTCAATTTATTGTAAGGAATAATGGAGACTATAGAGTGCATGAGAAAAATCCAGATATTCTTGTAGAATGGTCATTAATTGAAGAAATAGTAAGTTAATTTACCAAACATTTGGTTTTTAAATTTACCATTATTTTAATTTTCTTGCTGCCTGTTACTGCAGTAATACTAAAGGGATAATATCTGATGCTATGTGCTATACTGGAAATATTGATAAGTTTGTCATCCACTCATTGGCTATCCAGAATATCATTGAAAATAATTGTACTTGAGTTGCCAAAATGTTATAATTTTGCTGTGTTGTTGGAAGAAAATGAATTTGTTTTGTTAATTGTTTAGTGTTTTTCTCTGTTATGATTGTTCTTAATCTTTTGCAGCGATTGCCTTGTCATGAAGTGCCATTATGCCCTATTTGTCTTTATGTGCCATTAGCTGCAAAAATAACTCGATGTGGGCATATCTATTGTTGGCCGTGCATGCTGCATTACCTAGCTTTGACTGATAAAACCTGGCAGAAATGTCCTATATGCTTTGAAGCTGTTCACAAAGCAGATTTAAAAAGGTTTTACCTATTTTTAGATTTCTTTCTACTCTTCAGTGAAAATTCATTTTAATTTTAAGTTCAGTTTTGTTTATAAGAATGCAATCTGGATTTATGTTTCAGTTTTATATACTTAATAGATCTTAACTATAACAAATTCTCATCGTTAATGTTATTTTGTATATATTTTAGTTAGCCATGTGAAGTATGCAAAAATGTAAAGAAAAAATTACTGAGTGATATCTTTTATTTCTGTAGTGTGTCATTACAAGTGCGGAAGTGCTTCGCAGTTGGTGATGAAATTTCTATGTGTCTTATGAAAAGAGAAAAAGGAACTTTACTTGTGACCCGAGTCACTCACCAAAAAACATCACAATCACTATGCAGTATTGATAATGGTTTGTAATAAAGATTTGTTGTCCTAACTATTTGCCTCTCTTTTCTGGACAGCATTTAATGTTCATGTTATCTTATTAAACATTCATGCCTGCCAACGTTTCCGAAAAAACACTTTTCTTTCTTGTCTTCTGGACGAAAAATTGAGGGCTTCTATTGATCATTTGGTAGAAGATTCTAACTTTGTTGGGACTCAGCAAAACTAATAACCTAAATTTTGTATGCTTAATTTCCCTGCATGGAAGAAGCAAATATGGATATGTTGTCTCTTAAAACTGAAAATATTGTTATAAAAATTGTATTTTTACATTTCATTACCTTTGTTTATAACACCAAAATGTTGGCAGATATGGAAAAATTATTGGGATTTTTAGAAAATATTTTTATTATAATTTTCTGCTAAAATATTAAATTAGACATTTTGATCGATGATCATTTTCTTTCAGAGGATTCAATGACCTGTTATCAAAAATTATTGTTGGCAAGTCAAAGAGAAGTGCAATATATTTTAAACAGAGAGCGTAGTGAGTTGGAAGAAGCATACAAAAATGAAAAGGATACACCCGAATCTTGCTTTATTGAATCTGCATTGGAGGTAAACAGATGTTACATTGTCTCATTTGCATATGAATTGGTACTCTTGACATTTGTGTGTAATGGAAAAAATTACTACCCATCTTTCACTTATTTATTTGGTTACAGGAAATATCTTAAAAGAAAATGCACACACAGTGAAATTAAAATAATTAATTTTCAGATGTAAATAAAAATGAACAATGTAAGAAATATTCAACCCTTTCTTAACTTATTTATGAGAAATAAAAATGTACTTTTTACTATTGATATTTGATTTATACCAAAGAACCCAAGTAATTTAAAGCTTTAACAATTACTAAGCTTTGGTGAATTGCATAGATGTGGTATATGTAAATTAAAACAAACTTTTAAACTTTGGTATTTTACCCCTATGACTTTTATGTTATCAATTGTAAATGTATATGCCTAATGTAAAATGTATTGATAGATGGTGTTAATACCTTTGCTTGTCAGTTTTGTTTGCCATTCAGTATCTACACAAGTTAACATTTTTGCACATAACATACCTGCTAACCTGTACAGTTTGGTGGTGCAGTGTATGGATATTCTATCAACTACTTTTATTATATTGATACATGGTAAGATTATATACAGAACTGCCACAGGTAATTTTTGCTACTAATTTTGAACCTTTGTGACCAACTAGGGGTACCTTTTTGAACAAAACCATTAGTAAAGGCATTCAGGTGCTCAAAAATAGTGAGGCCTTAATAGAGCTCTATTGTTTTAGCTAGTAATGTTTCCAAGTTTTCCTTAAGTTTTACGTCATTCCCATAGAAGATAGACTTAGAAGGCAATGTAATGATACAAGAGACTTATAAAATATAAATGTTTCAATTCTCTACTTTTTCTGATTGTATATTTAACAGACTGACTTTCTCAATTTCTGGAATGTGAGAAATTGACCAGTGTCAAAGTAGTTATTGAATTATTATTTAAATATGGGAGTAATTTCATATTGATAAGTTTATATCATTAAATTATATTTAATATGCGAAATATTTCATTTTTGTTTCGTTGCATTTATTTTTATCAAAAGTTTGTTTTAAATCTGGTACCAAATGCTTCAAAGCTTCTCTAAGTTGACCAAATGTATTACCTAAAATTTATTAAACTTGTTCCATATTTTCTATATTACTAATCCATAACACTGCACTGTTGCATATTTTCAAAATACTGCTCTGAACCTTGCAATAAACAAAATTATACCTTAAAATTTAGTAGAAATAAAAACTATAATTGGCATTTTATAAAGATGATATAAATTCATCATTGAAATGGTTTATTTTGGCCTTGTGTATTTTGTAAAAAATTCTATTTCAATATGAATACAACTGTTTGTCAACAATGTATATGCAATTACTAGAAATGCTTCAGCTAATTCCAACAGTATTGAAATTCAAACTTCATGTTAAGAAAATATTTAGTTTTTTAATCAAAATTTAAATTTCTTAGCGAGTTCTTCAACATCTATTTCTTACTTACACATTTTTTGTTGTAGCAGGTTCATTTTGTATCTGAGCAACTAAAATAAGTTTGAAGAGGAGACTATTTTTCTACTATTTTAAATGCCACTAATGGTACTATTTCATGAATATTTAGCTGTGGAAGCCCGTTGTATGGTTTCTAATGAAATGTATCAACAAATCTGTCTTGGGAAATTTAAAGATTTTACAAGCCATTTGATGCATGTAAATAGATCACCAACAATTTTAATGTCTCCAAAAATTCAGAAAACATTCAGAACATACTCCATGAGAAAGGATCATGGAGTATGTTCAAATAAAGTTATAGGACAGGGAACTTAGATATTCATAGTTCCCTGTTTCTCTCCCAAACAATCAGTCAAGAAACATTTTTGAAAGCAACCAAATCAGCCATTATGAACACCAAAAGAATCAATATTTTGGGTGTGGGGGATGTTTTAAAAATGTGTATGAAATACTTTGCAGGTCTTCGTATCATGAGCTCACTGAATTAGAAAGATTTCAAAAGTTGCCAGTTATATAATTTGTTTGATATCCTTTCTCAGAATGTTACATGCAGTCACTATCAAAAGAATGAGGGTCTTAAACAAATAAATAGCTATCAAATTAATATATTTAAAAAATTCGAATTCTATTTTCTACTAAATAAAAAATATGAATCTTATTTTTATTCATAATCTAAGAAGTGAATTAAAGGTGCTGGTGATCTGTATATGTCTCATTACTACAAATCCAAGTTATTTCTTATTGGTTTATTATATGCAATTTATAAAGATTCTCTTTGATACTAGCTCACTGCTGCATTTTGTTTTTTTACAAATATATGTTACCGTGGAAGATCAAAATTAGAGAATGTCAATATTCTCCGGTGAACGTCGACACATACCAAATACGTTAGTGAAAGACCGAATATTTGGTTATATTATACATTCAGACCATTGCTGGTGTATGTCGACAAGCACAGATAAGCTCTGGTGGATGTCGAAATGAGAAGGTGGAGAGGCCACAGCCAGAGAGGCCTCTCCACCTTCAGTTTAAGTTTTTGCAATAAATAAGATCGTATAACATTAATCACATAATTTATGTATAAGTTTATTATTGGTATTATTTTCTTTTCTCATTTAGAATGTACTGTTCGTTTTAGGTTCAACAGTTTATTTACATGTGCTGTTGCTTAAGCTTTCTCTTATTGACATATAAAATGTTTTAATTATAAAGTATGATTTTAAAAGTTGCATTTTGGTCTTAACGTAACAAAACTATTTTTATTCAACATTCACCATCACAGTGCATGCTGAATGTCAACATTTGCCGGTGTCAGTGAGAAATAATGATATTTAGCAAATAATGATATTTGCCAGATATTGGTATTTCACAGTAACATATACACTAACAAATTTAGCATTCATTATATGTGAGATTACAAAATGTGAATTTTTAAATGATTATTACACTAAACGAGGTCTTCAGAAAGTATCCAGTCATCACTAATATGACAACAAACAATTGTATTGTATTGATTGATGTAACTTGGCAGACAAGGACATTGATAAACATGCTTAAAAAGTCACGAACCCATTTGACTAATCTGCTGGGTACTAGATGCCCTTGAGTGAGCATAGGTTCTGAGACTCACATTCGCAATGACCAAGTGAGAAGAGCAGTGAATTTGCATGAAGTTTTATGTTTAACTTGAAAATTCGTCCTTGGAAACTATTCAGATGATTGAGAAGTCTTTCCAATAGAAGACACCTAGTTCTTCCCACCTAAAGAAGGTGTGTCAAAGTCGAAGCAACATTAAGACCATGTTGACTGTTTCTTTAATTGTGAAAGTGTTCATCGTGAATGCTATCCTACAAGTCAAAAAATTGATAAGGAATACTAACTCAGTGTTCTTCATTGACTGATTGATGCTGTACTAAGGAAACAGATGCGATTGGCATGTTCATGAACACGAGCGTCTATTCATCACATTTCGAGCATTTTCTTTTTGGCAAAACTGCAAATCACCTGGTTAGTTTACCCCATCGTACAGCCCAGATACTGCACTCAGCGACTTCTGGCTTGTCCTAAAGCTAAAATCACTCATGGGGAAGATATTTCAGACCATGGATGCAATTCAAGAGAATGTGACAGGGCTGATGGCAATTCCAACAATGGTTTTTGCAGAACGTTTTGAAAAGTTGAAAAGACTGGGAGAAATGTGAGGTCCCAAGGTGCCTACTTGCAAGGAAACTAGACACAAAAAGTTCTAGGTACAATGTATCTTATTTAATACATGGCTGGATACTTTCCGGATAGATCTCATAATACAGGTACAACATTTGATACGTGCAACATTGAAACATGATTTGTATACTTTCATAATTGGAAGTATATTTCTACCACATACACACATAAACAGTAGATGAATATGTTACAAATAGCTTCTACCAAGCTTTTCAGACCTTAAAATACCTGTTAGGCTGTGGTGCCTAACATTTTAAGGAAACATGTTTCAAATTAAAATCTAGAAAACTTGAGCCAGAAACCAAAAAGTCCAGTATGGATGTGAACCTATATGTAAATATCGTTTTTTGTTTCTAATCTTAAAAAATGTTCATTAGGTTAATATTGAGCGAAACTTGTACTCTTAAACTTCTGACAGTATATCACTATTTGAGTTGTAATTTTGAGGACTGATTAATGTTTTCTCTCTTAAATAGCTTTTGAGTGAAAGAGAAGTTGATCTTAACCAGTCTCAGAATAATAAGCTTTGCAATCTAAGTGATGGATTAACTGAAACAAATGTAAGTATTTGGAAAAATATCATCGTCCTTTGTATAGCCACCTTCATTTCTTGCATGATGTGCTTTTGCTTTTTTTTTAATGTTTTGAAAAATAAAAACTAAATTAAAATTAAACTTTTTATATGCTTTATGAAACTAGTTTAATATTTTTAGTTTGTATATGTAATTTAGAAACAGTTCAACTACTTCTGTTTATTATTTTGTTCTGTAGAAAGTTGGGACTGAAAGTTTATACAAAGTATTATAACGATTCATTGTTTTCTTTTTAAAAAAAGAATTGTTTATTGGAATTGGAAAAAAAGAATTGTTAAAATATTGTTTCCCAAGTATTTTATTTCCTTTGTTCAATTTTTAGATGAATGCTCCTCATAGGACATATCTGACATCCACCAGTTCTGTTGACTCCAATGATGGATCCCTTAATTTGGGTGAGACTTTAAATTTCCTTTTTTGAATTCTTCAGTCCAAATTGTTCGTTTATATAAATAAAATAGTAATGAAATATGTATGTGATGCTTTTTTTATATTTCTTTCAGAAATAAATAAAAATACACTGAAGTTTGGGAGCTCGCCTGATTCAAATAGTACTACACAAAATGTTTCTGAATCAAATAACAGAAGCATGTGCTTTTTCTACCAAGGTAAAAAGAATAACTTTGAATTTTAACTGAAAAATTATCAGGCAGGCAGTATATGATCTTGATGTATAAATAGATACTAAATTAAAATAGGATATTAAGTCATCTTAAATTTAAAAACTCAAGCAATTAATATTGAAAGTATAAAGTGGAAGTATATGTACTGATATTTCTTTTATCCTCTAAACAAATATGCCTAGACATGTTCTTACTAAAAATTTCTTACACAGAAATGCAGCTATTGTTTAAATGCATATTATAATACTCCTTACATTAATTGCTTATCACTGAAATGTAATAAGCATTTTTATTTCTTGTGTAGCTGATGATGGACAGCATATTTATTTACATAACATAAATGTACGGATGCTCTTAAATGAATATGGATCCCTTGAAAGTGCTCCACAAATTATTACAGCAAGGCTTGTTGAGATAGAAAGAGTTTCAATGACTGAGGTAAAGCTTCTCAATTAAATATGTTGAGAGTTAAACTGAAGAAGTAAAGCATTTTTGTGTCATATTCTTAGTTATTAAAATTTCTTAATACGCAGACTGCTAGCCTGAAGAAATCTTGTGACCTTCCCATTATGAATGGCAGTTTTTTCTGTAAAAAGCTCATTTTAGTGTATATAACACTATTTTGGAGTTCAATTACTCCAAAACTAAATATTTCTATTTAAAAGAAAATCTACAAGCAGTTTGACTTAAAAATGTTTTAAGGAATGTAATTCTGAACAGAAAATAAGTATTCGACAAAACACTTAATTTGATAATATTTGCATTGTAATATAATAAAGAAAACGAACACACATGGATGAAATTTTTTTTGTAATTTGTTTCACATTCCATAAAAATATATAACTGGTACAGGTTTACAATTTCATATGCACGATTTTTTCTTCATTGGATGTATTTTATTCTTTACAAAATAATAACTTTTTGTGATACATCTTTTCTAATTTCCTGGTTTTCTTTTAAAAACCTTTGAAATTTGTATTATAAGTTCTGAGTATGAACACTCAACGTAAGATAAATACTGGAATTAAAAGTATTTCCTTTTATGTTGATTTTGATAGTGTTCAGATTAGTTAAATGTTTTGTATCTTACAGGATTTACGTAAAAGATTGCGATACTTACAGCATCTTCCACTGACATGTGAATTTCAAGTTGTGGAACTTGACTTTTGTAAAGAAATCTCTAAAACGATCCTGCTGCAATTTGAAAGTAATTAACTTAATGAGTACTTAAATGAGAGTTCATTAATAAGGTAATTATGTTTGTTTATAGAACATTTTGCTTTTCTCTGCCATATTCTCTTATCTACTTTCAGATGAAATAAATAAGAGAAGCATAAATCGTCAAAGAAAAGCCCATGATGAAAGGATGCGTGAACTAAGGATTGAGCGAAAAGAAAATATGAAACTAGGAAAATGTAATTTTATTTTCTAGATATAATCAAATCAATTTGCAAATGTTTGAAATGCTAGGATATATTTGTTTCAATGGACTAATTTTTGCATATCTTAAATAATGCATTGCTTCATGTATATAATGGATGCTTCCTATTTTTTTTAAATTTGTTTTCAATTTTAATTGGGTTTTAAGAAGATTTTGTAGGTTAAGGATTAAGCTCAAAACAATTACAATCACATTGAATTTGATAAAATTCGAATTTTATAAGATTAGAACAATGTAATTAACAGCCATTTTTCAAACATCTGTCATTTTGTAAGCATGGAGACAATTTTAGCCTCCTATACAGAATGCAGGAAAGTTGTAAGATACTTCAAGGCTTATGTCTAATAAGGTCATTGTAGAATTACTAATAGTGACCATACAGTGTGTTATGCATCAAGTATTTTTCAGATAGGATTTTAATATGGATGTGTAGGAGGGATGGAGAGCTAATGTTTTCAAGAGTCGATATCTGTTTCAAGTGTCAGGTCACAAATTTTCATAAGTCAAGATTCATGAAATCCAGTTTCAATAAGTTCACTGAGAATAAAACTTAACAAAAATTTTAATAAGGTGACACATCTAAAATTGCAATACAATTCCGTTTCATTTCAGATTTTTAGCGTCATTACGCTTCAATTCTACAGTTCAACTGATTGGCGCAAGGGTACCACCTACCATCATTACGGAACATACTCCGCCACGATGAACCTTGGTTCATTAAAAAAATAATATATGGGTAAAATATCAAATCTTCAAATTTAAACTTTAAACAAAATGTAAAAAATGTTCAGCAAAATATAAGCTTATAAAAGTAAACTGTTGACAATAAAATACTACAAAATTAAATTCAAACATTATCAAATACTAAATTTAAAACATGACAAATAACATGCAAAATATACTTATAAATCTTCAGAATTAAGGGTGTCTGGGACTCAAAATATGAAAAAAAGTCAATTTTTTTTATTATCTTAAAAAATACTATAGATATTTCTGAATAAAATAACACCTACATTTTGTTTCTACCATCAGTAGAACCGGAAATATTCGGCTTTTTATAACATGACAGCTGCAAATCAAATGAGCCTCACCCATCAGATAATGTAAACAAACTGTTTTGGAGTCTTCTATTTTTTCTAACTGAAATAAACTATGCTACGAACAATTTTGAAGTGATCTGAATTGATTATCGTAATATTCTCACTGTTTTTATTGTTGAATTTGCACATTTTCGAATTTTCTGTACTATCAATATACTTATACAATAATGCTTTCCATAAAGGACTGTAAGCGGTTCAGGAAAGCGATGATGAAGTCCACAAATACTTTTAAAAGGTATAGGGAAAAGGTCCAACTTGTTAAAATTAAATTAAATGAAGCAGTAAAACTAAGAAGTAATACACAATACTATCCATGAGGATTTTAAACAAACATAGAGTATGCAAAATTAATTTTAAACGCTCGTTTTTTCCTTTTCTGTTAAATGGGATTTCGATCGTGAAAAATGGATATAACTTAAAAACTACTTGTCATAAATGAATGAAATTTTCTACAATTACTTTTCAAATATATTTTTTTAATTTGTCTTCAGCAATTGTGTGTATATATATATTATTATTTTTTCTATAATTTTTCAAACTTTGTATACTATGTATTTTATGTAGTTTTTGAACAAAATATTTTTAAAATTTTTTCTAACTGTTTTAACCAAAAATCACAAAGACAGTTTAAAGTATGAACTTTTAGGAGTCAATAAGTGCAAAAATGAAGTGATTTGTTATAAAATATTTTAAGATATATCAATTTTGCCCAACGTCAAAATTTTTTAATTTTAATAAAAAAAAATTGAAGTTTTGAAAATATAAAATAGTTATTATAATTGTACAATACAATGTATACCTACAGAAAAAATTTCAGAGCAAAAACTTTAAAATTGAAGAATTTTGAGTCCTGGACCCCCTTAAAAGAAAAAATACCTTAAAAATTCACAAATCTGAAGAATTGGAAAATTTTAAAGAAAACAAGAAGAAATAATTAATGTTTCTAAAAGTCTATTTAGATAAGGGCAAGAGCGAAAGAGAGTTTATGGATAGGGCGTATCAGTTCTACTAAAGTTTTTAATTTCGCCACATGCACTTTTCCATCTGCACCAGGGTACAGTTCTACTATTCGCCCAAGTCGCCACTTTAGTGGAGGCAAATTGTCGTCTTTAATTAAGACTGTCATTGATGTTCAAATTGGGCTTATCCCTCAACCATTTAGCATGTCCTTGCAGCTGTGAGAGAGCCTGTGGACCAACGTTTCCAGAAGTTTTGGTAAAGCTGTTGGGTCAATTTCCATCTTTCTGTTGGGTCAGTTTGTTTATAGTAAAATCAGGTTCAGGGATAGCAGTCATTGCAGTTCCAATTATGAAATGCCCAGGTGTTAAGGGCTTAGGTCATCAGGATCAGAAGAGATGGAAACTATCTGCCTGGAATTCATGCTTTGATTTGTGCAATTAGTGTGTGAAACACTTCATGAGTTAGAACTTGTTCCAACAATTCACTTGAAGTGAACTTTCATTTGTTTTACACCAGACTCCCAAAGTCCTCAAAGTGAGGTGCAGCTGGAGGGTTGAAAGTCCTAGTTCTGGGTTTTTTCAGCAGAAGAAAGTGTGGCCATGATTCTTTTGAATTTTTGGTCAGCTCTGACAAAATTGGTACCTCTGTCTGAAAAGATTTCTTTTGGTTTCCCGCTACATGCAGCAAATTTTTTCAGCGATGCTGTGAATGACTTTGGTAGAGAAACATACATAGAGCACAATTAAATGCATAGATACAAACATAGCATTTAAATGGTTTCACACCACTTCCCTTTCGAGTCTTAATCAGGAAGGTCCTACAAAATCCAGTCCAATTTTGGAAAATACTCTGGCACAACACGAGCAGTTGGGAGGTCTGCCATGATCTGAGTGGCAGTAGCTGTTTGATTTCTAAAACACTTCATACATTTCCAAATTATTTTTCTAAAACTCGGCAGTTATTGATCCAAAACTTTTGTCGAAGAGTTGACGTAAACGTAGGACCACCATGGAGGTTCACTTCGTGAAAATGCTTGATTATCAAATCTGTAACATGGTGTTTCTTAGGAAGAATGATTTGATGCTTCTGGTCTTCTGAAATGTTTGAATTTCTAAGCCTTCCACCAACTCTGAGGATTTTCTCTTTGTCAAGAAATGGATTCAATGCCAAGATTTTACTATTGAGAGTTAAATTCTTACCAGCTTTCAAAAGCTTAATTTCTTCTCTAAATTCAAGTTGCTGTATAAATTTCAAAATCAAAATGGTTGCTTTTTTAAGTTCTTGAATAGTTAAAAATTCCTTAGTTTTGAAGATGTTTGCTTAGCATTTATTGTAGAACCTCAAACACCACGCAGTTAAGTGTTTCAATTTGGTCCAAGAAGAAAACTTGAAGATCAATTCAAATTCGGACTCTTTGCTAGGAATAGAACATCTCGATGCTGTTCTTGAAACACTTCTACCTTAGGATTTATCAAAGGATCAAATTGAGATGTTGGCAGATTTCCTTCTTTCAACTACACTGGACCATGGAACTTAATTTCATTCTTTACGAGATGCAGTGGATCCACGTGAGACTATATCGGCAGGATTTTTGATTCCTTTACAGTATTTCCATTGCGTAGGTGAAACAAGATTTTGAATTTCACGTACATGATTTGCAACAAAAAGGTTACCAATTGTTATCTGAATCTTTTATCCAGTGAAGTACAATATGAGAGTCACTAAAACAAAATATATTATCTTCACTGATACCAAATAATTTCTTCAAATATTTAACAATTCTTGCAGCAATAACAGCCCCCATGAGTTCTAAACGAGGGAAAGTTAATTTCTTAAGTGGGGATACTCGGCTCTGAAAACAAAAGACGAAGAGCATAAATCAGGATCCCGAAAATACGCAACAGCTCCGTAATCCCTTGTGACTGACATCATAAAACAAATAAAGTTCTAACCTAGAAAAATTTACACACTCATCATTTAAAAAATTTCTTCTAGGAATACACAAATGCAATATAACTTCAATTTCAAAATACCATAATTTAAATTTTTCTCTTAAATCTAGGCAAAATTGTCCCAGTTCCCTTAACTCTTGCAACAAGAATTTTATTCTTATAACAAAAGGTGCAATGAATCAAACGGGAACGTATATTTTAGCCTCAGTCTAATATTTTCCGTTTTGTAATATTTTGCCAATCGAATGATTGTAAAAGTTGTTGCACACACATCTAATTTTAATACGTCCTCATCAGAATCCCAGTTTATTTCCAAAACCTTTAATCTTTTTTTATTTAAGCTGTCTTCCTTGCTAATTATTCCTTTCTCTTCCCATTTACTTCCCAAAGATACAGAATTAGATTTGAATTTTCTTAAATTCATACTAGCGTTTTTAAGTATTTTAACTGCAGTAGTAGACAATTAGAAAGGCTTCATCAGTAGAGTCTGCTCCGTAGATCAGATCATCCACATATAAGGACTTATCAAGCATATCAACCACTTCACTATGTTCCTTTTCGTAACCTTTTATGTGATGCTTAATAGTGGCGGACAGAATAAATGGACTTGTTACTCCAAATGTTACTTGGCACATTCGAAAAACTTTAAAACCTAAACTGTTGTCAGAAGAATTGTCAAACCACAAGAATGAAAAAATTCTTATCTTCATTAGCAATTTGAAGGTGAAAAGCCTTCTCTATGCTATCACAAAATGCAATTTTGTATATACGAAATTTTAAAATTACATCCAATAGGTTGGGATTTAAATTTAGGCCCGATATCAAACAGTCATTTAATGATTTAGCATCTTTCGCTTTCGATGAAGCATCAAAAACTATCCTAACTTTTGTTGTTGATTTGTCTTCCCGTATAACGGGTGTATGAGGCACATACAAGTTTCATTTTCAACAAACTACATTCTTCAATAATTCCCTTATCAGCTTCTTTAATATTATCATATTCATTATATAGGATATAATTTCCTTTTAATTTATTTTCTTGTCCAAAAAATCGCTGTTTAGCAACAAAAAAAAATTATCTGAAAGTTCAGATTTATTTTCTTTCAACAAAAGTTTTGTTTTGTATCAACCAGCATTAAATTTAAAAGATTTAATGGTATTTAAATCAGTCTCAGAAAGTGTTTTTTATCTTAAATGCCTATTGAATCTAGTTTCCAAAAGGATTGCAAGTCAAATGTTTTTGCTTCATCACTAGATAAAAATAACGTATTAAATCTAGTATTTTTTTCGACTTTGCCCATTAAAGCAAAACCGAAAATAGTTGGCGAAACAAATAAATCATCATCTACTTGAGTAACAACCATTTTGTACACTAAAAATATTCAGCTCCTAGCAAAATACTTAATTTTTTATTATTAAGATTTGAATGGGACAGTTCCCATCCTCGCTTACTCACAAATTCTTGAATGTTTAGACAGTTGGAGGGACCTTGAACAGCAATACAGGAAATCTGGCGAGAACTTCTACCATTATACTGGAATGAGAACTACCATTATACTGGTGCGAGAACTTCTACCATTCTACTGGTTCGAGTGTCGTTTTTATTTTTTAATCGCAGACTGAATACTTCGAACTCTTGTTGATTTTCATGACGCCTTCTAAACGAATAAATTGTTAAGCATTCTCTTCGAATGATCTGCAGTTTTAATTCTCGAGCTAAATCATAGTTATGAAACTTCTTTCACTTCTTGAGTCAATTAAAAGAACATTATTTTTAGACTTCGGAATATTACATTGTGATATTGACAACGGTTTCATTTTCAGGCTCTAGCTCTTTTTGTTCTTTAGATATGGTATAACAAAAGAGTTTATTGTGATTTTTACCATTACAAATTTTACACGGTTGTATTTTTGATCCACAATCGACTGACAAATGAGATTTAAGGAAACATTTGTAACACCTGCCTTCTTTCTTTAACTTGTCTTTCTGATCATCGGAATATTAAAACATTCGGCGGACACATGTTCATTAGATCTGCAGAATATGCAAAACGTTTCTATTGATGTATTAAAAGCAGGCTGACAGCTTAGAATTATGAGTGGTTTTGTTTCTAAATGATGAATGATTTCGATTAATTGTTTCTGTTTTTACATTTCTTGAGTTATTTATCATTAAAGTGGCTTTATGACACTCAATTTCATTTTTGATTAGTTCAGTTTTCTTTAGAAGTCATTTTCTATGAAACTAGTGCTAAATCTTGTGGAAGTAATTTAAGAATAATTGGATTCAATAAATGTCCATAACTACCACTTGTTACATCAAGTGAATTTAAATTTCTTATACTGATTTCTAGTTGATCATAAAGCTTACGCATTCCATACACATTATTTGAATATTTAACAGGTTCTAAATTCAATAACTTATTCATATGGCTGTTTATTATTAAATCCTTTTACCCATATCTCTCAACAATTGAACATCTGTCATAGTTGTCTTCAGTAAGATAGAAAGTTCTGTTTTTGTTTTGTTTGAAAGAGCCATTTTTCAAAGATCGATATATCTTTCCATGCAGATACTTCAAAATTCTCTTATCTTTTTAAAGGCAATATTCCATTCCCATGTTTTGGCACCAAAAAAATGTAGGAGCGGTGGGAGAGCTAATGTTTTCAAGAGTCGATATCTGTTCCAAGTGTCATAGGTCGCAAATTTACTTAAGTCAAGATTCATTAAATCCAGTTTCAATAAATTCACTGATAATAAAACAACAAAAAAATGTAATACAATTTCGCGGCCAAGAATTTTAGCATCATTACGCTTCAATTCTTACAGTTCAACTGATTGGCACAAGAGTGCCACCTACCGTCATTACGGAACAGGATGCAAAGGAATTGCTTTTGATTAGAAAAAGAATACTTTAATTAATCAATTAAATATATAACTTATTTAACATTTTATTTGTGAGTAATTGTTTTCTCTTAAAAAATTTTTCAGATCCAAAAGCTAACTATAATTTAAATAGCATTGATCAGTTTCCAGCCTATCACCCTGAGGACTTCGTTGATCACTCGCCTCCAAAACCTGAAAACAATTTTGGAAGGCAAATCGCAAGTAAGTTTCTCTTTACTAAATTAAAACTACTGCTCAGATAATTTCATTCTGCTAGGCATATACGTTTTAATTGGTCTTTATTTGATATAGTGCTAAGAATGTCTTGAGTTAAGATTTTACAATGGAGTTGCAAGAACATATATTGAAGATAACATTCTTGATTATTTTCCCACTTTTATATATTTGTGTATGTTGTAAATTAATCACTTAAATAGAGTGAATTTTTTACTAAAGAATATGAATAAGTGTTATTTGAAATCTTAAATGGTGTTAAACATTGAATTTTCCTTCAATCAATAAATACAGCAATTTCTAAATAAATATTTCTAAAAAAACTTCTATTTTTTAAAGCTTATTGTGCATGTGGAATAAAAGAATTGACCCTACCCAATGTGCTGCAAGCTAGGACATCTAGAACTAGAGGCAATACAAAATAAGTGTTAGAATGTGTGTGATACTGCAATCTTTCACACATTAGCCTAGTCTCCAATTTACTCCACTCAACTATCTCAGTTTGACCAGCATTAATAAATTTTTGTAAAAGTGCAATAATTTGCAAATTGAATATTGATTTAAATTTCTTTGGATTTCATAAAGAATCTGATGTATGTTTTTTCCATGTTATCATAGTCATCAACTCCTACAGGTTTAATCAAAGGATAAAAGGATTTTTTATTTTGAAATTCAAATATTTGCATTGGTTTTATGGAAACTAAAACAAAATATTTTAACAGATGAGTGCTGACATCTGGTTATTTTGTGACAAAAATATTTGAATTACATTCCCCTGATCCATGCATTGTGAATTTATTTCCAATATACAATACCTGCTAAATTTTTCAACATTTGATTGCATTGTAATTCTTATTGTATATTTCATTTCTTTGTTCATACATCTAGTTTCATCAGATTTTGTTTCAAGCTTGACATTTAAAAAGAAATCGATCAATCATGCTATTCTGCTTTTCTGTCCATAAGAAGTGTATGACACAATCACTGTTGCACATAATTCTACAGTTTACGGTTCAAATGCAATAAGTGTTTCTCAAAATTTTTTTAATGTTTTAAGGATAATGCAATATTTTCCACCACTGTTAAATTAACTCCGGCTTTATTTTGACATGAATGAGCCAGACCGTATTTTGTATAAAATAATAACTTCTTTATTCTATATGGCAGTTTCTCTTGTGGGCTGCAATCCACATTTCACTCATCTTAGTTTTAAGCAATAGCCTTTACAAGTTAAGTAATACCATATAAGTTATGTTACAAGTCGTGTCAATATATGTGTTCTATTTCATTTTTAATTTGGAAAAGGTACAATGCTTTTGTGCTCTACAATAATTTATGTTAGGCTCCAAGTGTAGCAATTAATTCATACTTTAACTGAAAAGTGTAGCTGGTAACTTGAGTATTTTCAGTTTACAAAATTCCAGGCTTGTGTTTTGAGTCTGGATTCAGTAGGATATATATTTGTTCGGAAATATAATTATTGCAGTGAGATAATTGTGTAAATGATGGAATGATCATGGTTCAATTTGTGAGTTTTGTTTTTAACTGCTGTAAATTTAATTAAAGCTAGGATGAATGAAATTTTTTGTAAATGTCTGTTGAATAAGAGAAAGTGCATTTTGTGTTTGAATACAATTGCATTGTGGCCAAGGGCTCATTCAATTATTTAAATGCAACAAAAACTCCATTGGAATGAATTATGATGGGTGATGAAAAATGGATATTTTATAACATAATGTGGATCAAGAGATTTGAAAGGGAGCTGGAAAATGAACTACCATTAATCAGCCCCTAAGGCCAGTCTTCATCCAAAGAAAGTTGTATATATGATGGGATTGGGAGTACTGCTTCCAATTAGACCAATTGAAAACAGGACTTTACAGAAAGTGTCTGGAATTAGTTAACAGAAAAGGTATAATTTTCCATCACAATAATACAAGCCTGCATGTTCCTTTGATGACCAGTCAAAAACGTACAGCTTGGCTGTGAAGTTGACTCATTCCTCTGCATTCCCAAAAGTTGTACCTTCAGATTTCCATTTATTCCAATCCTTACAAAATTTTCTTAATGCTTTCAATTCCTTGGAAGGTTGCAAATAGCACCTGGAACAGTTCTTTATCCAAAAAGATAATGGAACAGAACGCTCAATGTTTTCCAAGTTCGTTATTTTGGACAGTAAAAAATGTTACTTTTGTTTAAAAACCGAACTAACTTTTTGGCCAATCCAATACATAATTTAGTAGACTTCCAAATTGATTGCAACAAAAATAATTTTATCTCAGTGTAAATTTTTACACATTTATTTGTAGAATATTTGAAAAGATGTGTTTACCTTACATTAGTTTTAGAAAAGTTATATTCAATCTGTTGTAATATTTGTTGATAAAAGCTTGTAAAATATTGTTTTATTTATGTAATGTTTAATTTGTACAGATGAAGATATTTCCAATTTAAATGCTACCCTGAATTGTGCTTTACAGTCTAATATTTCTGAAGAAGTTGCACCTGTTGAATCAAACTATGCTCCTGTTACTTCATTTGCTCAGGTAAGGAAAGTAGTTTACAGATGTATTTAAAGTGTTATGGGAACATAGCAAGAGTTATTAAAAATATGCAAAATGGGTATTCTAAAATTATTCTCAGGTTTTGTTTCTTGAAATCATTTGGGTATTCCCTTTAAATGAGTTATTCATTTTTAAACAGATGTTGAAGGATGGCAGTAAGACCTTTACTAGCACACCTAAAGAAATAAAACCAATAAAGGATTTAACATGTATGCCGCAATTTGATGTGGATTCAGATGGAGAAAACTATGTTCCAGTATACAACCAATCTTTCGGTGATGCAATTCAAGCTGCTTTGGACTCAGTTACTCTTCAGAATTCCTCAGGTGAGTTTGATTGCTTTTTATTGAATTCTTTGATTAATTAATATGAAAATCAAGATTTGTATGAGAATTCGCACAACGTAACTAATCCAGTAGTAAAAATGTTTACTAACAGCTAGTTTGTAAACATTTTTCTAGAATATTAAGTTTCTAAAGACATATTGGAATTTAGTGGAAAGATGCATAGATTTTGTAAAATCAATCTAAGTGCACTTATTCTCGCCAATTGCTTTTCAATTTCAAATGTGGAGACGTGAGGGAGGTTTGTTTAAAATGAATTCACTACAGGCAAAAAATTTTGAATTAAATGCATGTAATGCTTTATCAACTGTCTTTACTAAGGAAAAATCATTGCAAGTACCTTTTTGTGAACTGTGCCTGTGCCATCCAGCTTGTTTTTTTACTTAGAAAGTTAATTCAAGCAATGCAGTTAATAAAATATTGAAACTTCATTGAAAATTTTTAACTATTAAAATATCAATGTTTTACTGCTTATTTTAAGGAGCATCTATCCAGGTTTTGAAGACATTTTCAAATCCATAGGAAAATTTAAATAATTATGTAATTTATAAATAATATGGTATTTAATCAACTAGAAGTTATTATAATTCCTGTAAATTATGTTCCAGATAATACAACTACATCTAAGAAAAAGAAAAAAGGAAAGAAGCAGTTAATATTCACCACTTCTATGTGTCGTCGTAATAACTAATATTTGTAACTTGTGATACAATTGCACTGTAAGAGATGGAAGTTTTCCTCCTAAGTACCCAAAAAATGTTGCATGGACAGCCTACATAATTGCAGTTGAACATCATGTTGCTGTATTGTTTCTGTGATTTTCATTTTTGTTTTATTTCTTGATGTATATCTGTTAGCAAAGTTTAAAAATAAAAGTTGATATTGACTTTTGTCAATGGTGTATTTATTACTTTCAAAAAAGAACTATTCATAATATTTTATTTTGTAAGATTCATACAAAAAATAAATTAATGGCACTTTTAAAAAATAAGTTCATTTAAACACATAAAATGTACATGTCTATTATACATAAATGATAGATTTACTGCAATACCAATTCATACTGTAGTATTCATAGTATTTTATGATTTTTGAAGCCCAAAGGAATGTCTTTCATCATGTGTCTTTTAAAAGTCGCTTCATGATAGATGTAGAAGAACTTCTGTATCCTCCTCCAAAATGATTCCTAAAAACAAAATATTGTGACTTGAATGTTAGATTTAAATTTTGGAATTATGAATGTACAGCAGTCATTGACCCCTAAGGCACAAGCATACAATGATTGGCCAAATGCCACCAAAGTGCACCACATACACTTTGGGATAAACAAGCACTTTTCTCTCGACTCCCTGAGCAAGTTGCATGATCTCGTGTCTATCCAGGTTGTGTATGTTGTAAATAAAAGTTCAATTCTCAACAAAAACATGACCATATTCGCTAACTTTGAAGCCTGACAAGTGCATCATTGTAAAGGTAATGAATCTGATTATCATATTTCTGTTTATACATATATAAAACAAGATGTTTTAAATTCTTATAAAATAAGTATTTAAATATGTAACCCTTTATGTACAAAGACATTACAGTAACACTAGATTTGATTTGAAAATGGGCAGTTTTCCAGTTAAGAATTTAATTAGATAAAACAGATTGAGAACACTGACATGCATCCATCATTTTATTAAACAGTAATTTTTACTTTAGTAAACTTTATTTTTAAGAAAAATCTCGTTTTTTAATTTAAATATAGTATACTGTGCCACAATTCATACTTCTCACTGCTAAGTCTAGATAGTGCTGCTCACTGACATTTTAAGCAGGGATGACTTAATTTTATTAAAGTTAATTTTTATTAGATTAACTTTTGATATTTGTTAATGAAACTTAATTATCATTCCTGAACTTCTACAGAATCGAAGAAAATGGTTTACTGTCAATCAGTAATATTAATGCTTATGCTTAAAATTTTTAAGGTTATCAGCTCAAAACATTTTTAAATGCATGCTTTTTCAGATTTTGCAATTCGGGGTGCTATAAACAATATCAATATTATCAAGTTACAAAAGTATACTAAAGACTGCCATAAAATGTTTCTTACCAGTGATTCAAACAATGAAATAGTTTATATAAATCTTTCCTTTTTTCAAAATTTGATTCTTTAGGTATAACATTGTGATAGGCATTGTAAAATGACTTTGGAAATCCACCAAACATGTCAGCTATGGATAACTCATACTCTGAGTGTCCATAAAATACGGCTGGATCAAAAATCACTGAAAATATATAATTACATTAGGATTATGGCTAAAACATTCTGATTAGACATCAATATGGAAATATTCGTTGTCTTTTAAAATGGCTATTACTGTTATTTGTTTTAAACTTTTTAAGAAACATGCTAAACTCACTGATAGGTATTTGAATTGTCGAATTTACTTTTCTGATAGAGATCATCTCACTCTTTAACATTCAGTCCTATTTTCATGCATGGCCACTTGTTTTCCTTTTTAAAGTTGATTTGATATTGCAAATCAAAGATTATCGGAATATGTGCTTAAAATACTGAAGTATGGCTATTTATGGTTAATTGCACTTAAAATAAGAATTTTGATCTTTTTTATGAATTCTATTTTTGATTGCTATTTGTATAAGTAAAGCCTTTTTGAACAAATATTTCTACTAACAAATTTATAAAATATAAGTTAAAAGAACAATTTTTATTTCCAATAGCTAGGGCACAATCATAATACAAGAGAAAGATGAACATAACTCACTAATTACACAATAAAAGAAAAATAGTAACATCAAGGAAGAAAACGCTCCTCTTGTCCTAAAAGTTCTCTCAAGTCTCCCAATACTTCAGAAAGTTCATGGAGGGTTCTGCATCGAAGCATGTGTTTACTTTTCTTTACTTCTCACGAATTAAGAGAGCAGCAAGGCTCGGATGGAGATGCAAATGAACGGTAAGGCAGTCGCATGTCCTGTTATCAAGAGGAAAGCTGCAACTGCCTCACGTGGCTTGTGCAGTACATTTTTAAGTCAGTTAAAGAAAACTAAATATTTATCCTCAGATAATATTTAAAGCTTCTACTAATACATAGATTTAAGTGAGTATTTCATAAACAGAAGACTTCAATATATCTGACCCACATTCACCCAAAATTCTGTAAACTGGTGTTTTCGTAGTGATAATTTCTCCTTAGTTTTGAGGAAATTAATGCCAATGAAAGCGAGTGTGAAACAAGCAAAACTTTGTAAATGAATGTTTTTCAAAGGAATTGGTCTGCTGTCTGAAGCAGCAAAAAATTGATTTAGCAGAATTGATGCTGTTGAAGAAACTCATGAGATGAGCTGTAAACATATGATAAAAATATGCAACCTATAATTGATATCTGACCTCTAAATGAATGCTTTTTTGATCATCCAGAAATTTTGATTTAGTGATGCACTCAGTTTCAGCTAATTGAACTTGAATAAGAGGTTCTGGTGTAACATATTTTCAGAATGGAAAAATGTAGCATCAAAATTTGATGTCTGAAGAGTAAATATCTTCAAATGTTGGCTTGCAATTTTGAAGAACAGTTTAACAACTTGCATGGTTAGACTAAAATATCAGGGAAAATGTTCTGAAATATAAATCAAAAATATATAAAGCATTGAATATCTACAGAAAGCATAAATCAAGTATTATATACATACCAGGTCCATCGTCAAACTCTGCAACATTACCACTCCATAGATCGCCATGTAATAAAGCAGGCTTAACTTCTAAACCAACAAAAAAACTAGGCAGTTTCAAATTCAGTTCTGACCATAGTTCTGTGGCTTCTCTGTCTCCATAATTTGATTCAATCATTTTCATTTGATAATCTAACCTCTGTTGAGTATAAAATTCCTATAATGAAGGTAAGATACGATTCAGAAACTTTACTACAAAACTATACGTTTAAAAAATAACAATGATTTGAGACATTTTCTATTAATAAATATTTAAAAGGATAAGCACACAAGATCTATCAAATGCCATTCAATTTCAATCCACATATGTGTACGTGATTACATTTAAATATTTTAGTAAACTCAAAAATTGAGTTGCTTATAGTTTTAAAATACTGTTACAATGCTCATTAATAAAATATTTTAATAGATAAAGTATTTTTTGTTGAAAAAAATTTATCAAATTAAAAATAAATTTTTACATTAAAAGCATTAATTTTTACAAAAAAATGTACTTGTACTACATTTAATACTATTTTTCCACTTCTAAATTAACAATTAAGTCTACCAGGCAATTTGGGAATGCTTTAGGGAGAAATTTAGTTATAATATAAAACTTATATTTTAATTATACTTTATAATTCAAATAGACTAAAGTTATTTACCAACAGTTAAAGAAGAATGACCACATTGTCTTAATTCAAAAATAATTTTGTGTTTTGTAAAATTTTGAATTGAGATTGTCATTTTTATATAAAATTAAATAGTTCTTTGAATAACAAATTAAAACTAGGATTGCACACAAATGCATATGATGCAATAGCAATAGACAAAAAACAGATTCTGGCAAGTGCTTCCATAGAAGATGTCCTCTTTAAATGTTGTTTTGAATGCTTTCAGAAATAACTTTAGATAAACTTATAAACAGTGGAGTCGTCACACTATTATAACCATCTACTAATATCTGGAATAACTGCGTTTTACAATAAAGACTGCAGCCACATGCTGAAGAAGAGAATGAATAAGGTGTTGAAAGGTTACTGCTATCTGGAGTGTATTTGAGAGCTCCTGAAGAAGGTATGGTGGAGGATCCATCTGTTTGACATGCTGATCAAAGTGGTCACAAATTTGCATGATTGGGTTACAGTCTGGGGAATTAGGAGGCCAGGGCAGTAACTAGAAGTCTTAATTCCCCAAACCACTAGTGGATAATTCTGGCAATATAACATGTTACATGATTCGGCTGCAAGATCCTGTTGCACCCAAGTAAAACAATCAACACTTCAGGCATGTTCGATCTGCAAGGATGGATAGCTAAACATATCGGTTGAAAGAGCCCTCCAGACAAAGTAAAAAAATGGCTGCCATTAACCTGTGATCCTCAAAAAATAGTTGTAGAGTGTTCTTGGAGATCTCTCCTAACACACCAATATCCGTCTACTTGGTGGACCTGAAAACAGGATTCATCTGAGAAGGCAACCATTTTAAGTCAGGACAGGTCCAGTGGAGGATGACTGCTGTGCAAATTGAAGACATTTTTGGCAATGAACCTTTGTCAGTGTGGGTAGTCATCAAATGTCTACTCAAGTGCCCCATGCACAACAGGGTTAGTGCACTGTCAATCTGATAACCCCATTGTTCATTTGGACAGCGAGTCAATGGTAGGGTGCCATATGACCTCACCAACCTTCAAAGCTGATATAGTAAACTTGATCTCTCACAACCACCACTAATGTAGTGGCCACAGCTGTTCCCAAAATGGGTATTAGTTTTCATTAATGTCAATAAAGAAGTGAAAAAGTTCTCACCACCCAATTGTCTTTCCAAGCATTTTCTTGTGGAATATAGCCACAACATGTAGTGCAATGAAATCCAAATTGGTCTATGTACAGAGCTGATTTACCATCTTCATCTGCTTTATGAATTGAAGAGTTATTTGTTTTCAAACTTGGATTAAATAGATGCATTCTAAAAATTAGAGCAAAAGGTATGAAAGAGTTAAGCTAACAATGATTACAATAAAATATCTGTACAGTGAAATGTGTGCAACATGACAGTTGGTAACAGAAGTTTGAATTAGAGGATTAAAATTAGTATCTGTAAAATAACTATTATTTGCCATGTCAACAGACAAAATGCCATAATCTGTAGCTTTAGCAAAGTTTTCCAAAATTATGCAGTCATCTATCAAAAATAGTAGAAACTACATTCTGTAGCAGTTGACAATAAAACGAAATAAACAATGCATTTAACTAGACTTAGGTATCTGAGTTTAGACAATTTGAACAAACATAACTTAATTATATTGCATTGAAAAGCTTTAAGCATTTTACACAGAACATAAATTTATTTAGAATTCATACCATATTTAATCTCAAAACTTGAAACTACCTCATACAACTTTAAAAAGTATTAAAAAAATATTTTAAATGATAGAATAAAGCTTTGCATACTTGGCAAGCTGCTCTCCCAGCTGTTCAGCATATTTTGATATTCCACTCATTTTCAGAAACTCCATTGCAATAGCAGTACCAGCTGAATTTAAGTTTACAACCTAAGACATTTGAAAAATTAGTATTGTTTTATAAAATACATAATTTAAAATTAAAGTATTAAAATACTAACAAACACAAATGCAACAGTTTACAATTATAAAGATCAAAAACAAAATATGTATTTTTAAATTAAATACAAAAAGAATAATAAAACTTCATAATATAATTGAGTACACATGCAGATACATGTTACTTACCTGTAGAGGATTTGGAACACGAACAGTTTTAGTATTTTGAATTGCCTTCAAGCCTTCCAATTCTCCTTCAAACATTACATTTGCCTGGAATGGCATATAAAACCTTGAATTGAACTAGGAATAGCAACATCTAATACCAAACTTATTAAGAATTAGAATACAAGAAAATTAATCCTAACTTTCTGGATGTGTTTGAAATAAAATTAAAATACTAACCTTTGTCCGTAGGTAACTTAATTTTAAAGCCCTACCCAATTGGTATTTCGATGCAGTAACAGATGTTTAAAAGTTAGCATTTTCAGAAAAAGTAAATAATTGTATACATTTACATATGCATTACATATTCAAAATAGTTTCAATTTTAATTAAGAGCTAATGAAAAACTGCCCGCACTCTTTATGTAAAAAATATCATTAAAGAAAACACATTGTATTAGTGAGAAATACTTTGAGACAACTACCAATGATATTTTCACATTTTTCATTCATGGTTTTAGAAACTAAAAGTTACATGAACAAAATTAAATTATTTCTCAAGTACAACTAATATGAAATTTGTATATTAAATCTGCTTTACAAAATTACTTTCAAGTGATACTAAAATCTTCCATGAATTTGTATAGTATTATTAGATCTTGTAGAATTATCAACAGGATGCCAATTGTATACAAATCAATTCATTGACTATATTATTTTGCATATAATTAATTTGTATAGATTAGTTAAACTTACAAAATATATGAAACAAAATTTATATCAGCACCAAATTAACCTTTGTATATGTATATATTAACCTTTACTCAAAAGTATTCCAAGCATGAAACAGCTTACAAATGTAATTGAATCTAAATTACTGCACAAAGCATTTTCATATGTGTCCAAAAAATCTGAATTCTAATTTTCCAAAGTGCACAGTATTTTGTTAAAGTCAATACATGAACAAAGGCTTCATATTTTTTGCTGCAAGACATCGAATTTGAGATTTCCTTTTATATTTTTGATCAGCAAAGAAAGTGAAATTTAAACACTTTGAAAATACACTATTTCATTTAATTATTTACATAAATCTTCAAAGTTGAAGAAAACTCACATTTTTACTTTTTGGTAGCAATGTCAGTGTACTTTCTAGGTTGTGTAATGATGAAAAAAATAATTTTTCTATTAATATGTTCTCATGTCTAAGAATATAAAATATGTATTTAATTTTTAGTTAGTTTTTGTTAAATTAAATGGTAAATCTCACTTATAACAATCATCGAAATAAAAAAATACCAGGAAGCAATTCTTTAAAATCCAATTCATAAATATTAGTAGGGATAAAATGTTCAAACATTTCTAAAACTAAGAATTTAATAACCCATGAAAGCTGTATGGTAGTTTGGTACCAGTGCAAATGGGTTCAGAATTTTATGATTTTGTCCTATGAACATGAAATTATTTTAATGTTGAATAGCAGATAGCATTTTATAAGAGATTGAAAGAAAGGTATTTGTTCAGTTTTGAAAGGTGTTGTTTGGATTTGAGCCCAAAAAGTCTTGATATTGCAATACGGCACACCAATGAAAAGTAGATATTTCTACCTTTTTTATATAAATAGAAATGAATGTATGGCATGATATTTATTTAGATGACCAGGGTATCTACATACAATGATTCAGAAAAATACATTAGATAAACAATTTTGTTCATTTCAATGTTAGTGATAATGTATCTAGTCTTTTACAGTGGCTTCAGTCATATTTCTATATTTTTGCTGATTTTAGTGCTTATGATAAAAGGAAAAATGAGCTGATAGCATTTATGAACAAATCTCCTAAAAATTTGATTAGAATGTACTGTAGGCTGAAACGAATAGGGGTATGTTAAAAGACAAAATTTCTGTTAAAAATGCTGTTTTTGATTCTATATGCTAGAGCTTTTTGTCTTTATGCTATTTTTGACTCCATCTCACTCCTCAATCAACTTTTTGGGATAAATTAGGTTTACATGAAATTATACTGAACAATAGTTTTTATTTTTCAGAAGTTTAATGCTTGAAAAGGCTCTTCTACTATTTGAAGAGCAAAATTCAGATTCAGAGATAGAAGATATCTACAGTGAAACTAATGATGCAGTAAAATTGAACGAGTACTCAGCAGAAGAAAATAAAGTGGTGGAACAGATCATATGGATGAAAATGCATATCTTTATCACATAAGGAAAGAAGTGGTGGTAGGCTATCTTTGCATGGTTAATTGATACAACTGTGCATAATTCCTGTCCACTGTACCAAAAGACAGGTACTGATATGAAGCAGTTAAGAGTTTAGTAGATTTATTGTTCAAACCTACTTTCAGATATACCAATAGGTCAAAAACTGCTCGCCATTTTCCTTGTTTGTACATCAAAACTCCATTGGAGTATGGTAGTACAACATGATTGTTTTATCTAGTATATCCTTTTTAGTCCTGTGCTGTAAATATCAAAAACCACTTTTTATATTGCTGATTTTTTTATTTTTAAGGATCTTTGTTGAGTTTGGTTTGATATGCTAAATCATCTTTTCAGATCAACTATTAAAAGGCATCGATATGCTGCCATAAATTTTATGAGTCGAATTCATACAGAATGTATGGAATGGAATGGAATGTAAGGACTTCGTATGAATTGCTTCATTGACTTCAATACTAACCAAAACACTAGTAGTATGTGGAATAAAATAAGGGTTTTGAGGCTAGTGGTACTGATTTTGGTAACATTAAGAGACTGGTGGTATCATGCATTTTTTGGTAACATTGTTTAAAAATCATCACAAAAATGGCATTTACTACATTAATAACATCATAAAAACAATACACTAAAAGGAAATTGAAATTTGAAAAATATTCATTCCGGCTTTCCCAGGTTAAAGCATCAAAATTATTGTCTAAAAATATTTCAAATACAAAATCATCAGCATGTGTGTGCAAAACGAAAATAGTAAAATATGAATTCTGGAATTCTTGTTTCTAACTGGCAAACCATACACACATTGAAAGATAAATAAAATTTGTCAAAAATTGATTACCTTATCCTTACTATTAACTTTGACAAAAATAGGCCCATTCTCTGTATCAAAGACTTTGCCTTCACTAATGCAACCACCACTTTTTGAACCTTTTGACTTTAGAACAGATAACCCCAAAGCAGATTTAAGTTTTGCCTCCATTTCTCTAAAATAAGTATACAAATATAAAGATGTATTAAATATTTGAGTGTAGACTGAGATTTAGAAACAAATATGAAAAGTAATTCACAAAATATCATCATAATTTATGTAAATATAACCCTTACACTGTGTTTATTCAAATAAGTAATGTCTTGAAAAATGTTCTAAGAGCAAATTAATGATAAAAATTAGTCACACAGATAATTCAAAGAACAAATTAATGATAAAAATTAGCCACACAAACTGAATATAGTACAAAATCTAACAGATAAACATTAGGTGTAGTTGAATTGCAGATGCACTTAAATCAGCAATAGGTAGTTGTTTAAAAATGACACCAAATGAATGGGCCAATACAAGCTACTGGAAATGCTTTAACGTTTTCAGAAATATGGACTAATTTGAAGAAAAATGGAGCTCTAAACAATAGAATCCTGAGGAATGGTCGCAGACCACTCCCCAATTCACTACTTTGATACAGACACAGAATCACAAATGATGAGGAGCATGACTTTTTACATGAGCTTTCAATTTTTTTTCACAATTTAATCAGGCTTGTGAAGTATAGATACTGATCAAAAGACATACAAAACACAATATTCCTATTTCATAATAAATAACACAAAATACATTAAGTGAAATAAAAAAAAATGAAATCAGGCAAAATGCAGTTGCCATTCAATACATGGATTGAGGCATTTAATTCCATGCAAGCATTGTTGACATACACAAAGGACAAGGAGTAACTAGGTCCAAAAAATACTTTATTTTAGGATGTATTGTGGAGAATAAATGTTCTTGGAAATTGTTATAGAAATTCTACATAATATTTGGAAAATATAGCAGATTTTGAAATTAGCAGTCATTCATTGTATTTTGCACCTATATATTTCATTTTGATGACCAAGATTTTAGATCCAGAAGTCCTTTATGAAATTTTAATGTTTAAATTAATTCATATGCCTATATTTTATACATTTTTTCACTTGTTTGGCACAAATTCCAACTAATCAAACATTTATTCCTCCTTCTAACACAATCTATACTCTTTCTTTTCAACAAGCACATTAAAGTTCAATGCTTAGGTCCTAATCATTACACTTTTCAAATACGTCCACAAAAACAAAATATATTTAAAATTGCACCTAAGTAGAACATTTTGGCAAGTGAGATAAAATGTTTAGGTGCCTTTGACATCTTAATTTCTGCTACCTATATCTAATCCCTTCTATAGTAGTATAAAATCAAAAACCTTCAAAACAACCTAACAAAGATTAAAAATATCAGATCGTTAATGGCCATTTTGGTAAAACAAAACATCCACCATCATCAGAACAAAAGTGAACTTCTGATGGGGGGTGTTTTCCTCCACCAAAATGGCTATTGATGATCTCATAATTTTTTTTTATATTTCTTAGTCATTGTTTTGAAGGTTTTTCATTGTTTATTAACAATTTGACTAAGGTTTTCATCTGTTTATCTACCTTTCATAGAAATTTATTATTTACATGTTTTTATTACCAGTTTGTTCTCTTAATAATTCAATAACAAGAATGAAGTTATTTATAGTAAAATACCCAATCAGACAAAGAAATCATTGATAAAGCTTTAAGTACTGAGAAAAGAAGCTCCTTTATCCATTTAGAGATTAATAAATTTCAGAGATAGTACTGTATTGAAAACCATTCTAGCAATGATAATCCCACATTCCAACTATGAAATGAATTGTTTATTGAAAAGTGCATTAACTGAAGAAAAATAATTTATTTTCATTTTGAGAAAAATAATTACACCGAAGATCACACAATTTAACTACACAAATTAAAAAATCTTTAAACAGTTTGTGAAGAGAAAGCATAAAGTAGTGAAGCAATTAAATTTGGTGGATTAGTTGAAAAATTAGAATTTTAAAAAATAAATGTACATTCAATTCTTTCTAGTGCAATATAACACAAAATTCTGAAATAAAGTTAGAACTTTGTTTCTTTCATTTCAAATTTTAAATGACAATTTTGAAATTTCAAAATTCTAAAATCTGGAAAGACCAGGAATGTTCTAAAATCAAGGTTTGGAATCAGTAAAATTGAATAAGGAAATTACAGTAATTGCTCTTAAATTAAAAACATGTTTGAAAACAAGAAAGTGCGGAAAGAATCAATTTTTGTAAAAATACAAAATCAATGCTGATCAAATACTATCTTAAGCAATATGATCATAAATTCTTGAGTTTAGTATCAGAAGAGAAATTTAAAAAAACATACTAAAATAAGGGGTGTTCAAAAGATTTGGAATTTTGATCAAATCCTGCATATCCCCTCTGCACCATCAGTGAATTGATGAGTGCTGACCATCTCCTTGCCTTTTCAGCCTTGACTGGAAGAACCATTTACTCTCATTATTGGAAAACTAGACTTTGTACTCATAGTTTTTTAATTGTTTTTATCAGTAGTTTTATTCTGATGATTTAGCGTTCTTTTTTCTGTTATGCTCTTTATTGTGTATTAAGGTTAAGGATATTTGTCTGCAATGCCTGCTCTATTGGAAATAAAAAGAGATAGGTGAAGCATTGATGCAGATTATGGAAGTGTGATTTCTTTATTCAAATTAAAGCCTAGTGACTAAACAGAATGATTGGTTCTCTCATCTTCTATTCCTTTCATCCATCTTTTCATCTACATCTTACAATATATGGGATATTTTGCATTCTACCAATATAGTTTGTCAAGAGAACATAGAATTTCGGATAGGACTTGCTTGCTTCAACTTAATTTGCAGTTGAAATGTGTTGCTTTGTTTTAGTTTAACAACCTCTTTCAAACCATTATATGGTTGGGTTACAGTCGATAATTTAGAAAATTTTGCCACTTTTTAAAGGCATATTATCCATGCTAGTTTTCATTATCTACTACTATATGAAAACAAGGACAAATATTAGTCTGGGAGATAACAAAAATAGCGAACTGAATTTGGTGGCAAATGTTTATCAGAGAAAAATATTAATCATAGTCTATAAGTAAACATCTGGCAAGAAACTCGAATGATTCAATAAAAAAAATTTTAATTCTTTAAAGAACATGAAAAATCATACAAACAGAAAATAAACACATACGGACATAATTATTAAAAAACCCCTCAGACTAAAATTTTTGGAATTATTTATTAGAACAATAGTTTGTTGTGATTAGTAATATTTGTTTATAAATACACAATGCCGTAATTGACAAAAGATTAGACGCGTTTTCTCATACATATCTTCAAAGCGCTGAAGGGAGCTTTTCAATGAATTAACATAAGCTTTCCAGCAATTAATTTTTTCTCTGTATACTGTTTATACTAATTCATTGAGAAGGTAAAAAATCCAAGATTCAATTCTTTTGAATTAATGAGCAAATGAAAGTATAAACGAAAGCAAAATTTGCAAATCAAAAACTCACGTTTGTTTTATAGAGACAGGGCAGTTGAAGGCCTGGGCCTTTTCCGTTGGAATAATAAACGCTCAAATCCAAACCCGTTAGAAAACCGATGACAAATGTAAACAATAACAAAACAAAAAACGAAAGCGTTCTTTTTTTTTCTTCCGTCTGCAACTGTTCTTTTCAATTCAGTTCAATCCACCGTGACCAGAAATTGTGCTATTAATTAATGATTTTATTTATATACTGTTTTTATGTAATTAAAATTGATCTTATTCTGAATTATAACCTATTTTATGTATACAATTATAAAGATTTATGTGCAAAATTGGGTACAGCTGCAGTCTCCGCCGCGCGGAGTGGCAACGACTTTTGGCGCAGTTTTAAGCGACTGATGCCGGTTGATGGTAACCCGAATTTTTCTCTGGTTAGGGGTCTCGTGTTTTTATGGCAACCTTGCCAGCGTCCAGAAGTGTCGATTCTTCTATTTTCTAGATTGTTCTATTTAATTTCGATTTCCGACATGGTCAAGTGCTCTTGTATAGATTGTTCTTTTCAGTTTGGACACGGATTTGGATTATCCCTACGATTTCTACAAATCCACGTGTATCCACCGCTCTGAATTCCTAACAGAAAACGTCATTTCCCCGTTGCATTTATCGCAAGAAAATTTGGATTTAATTAATCCCGATTCCTTTAAAAAAGTTAAAAAAAAGCTCTTTATCGCGACACAACTCGTAAAAAAAACCGATTACCAACTTCCTCAGTCCCGAAAGTTTGTCTACCACCAGAAAAAGTAAACTTTAAGTTGCGAGAAAAATTCTGTCAAGATGTGATTTCCGTTAAAAAATATTTTTTGTATTTTGTGTATATTTAATCCAGATTTATATATTTAATCCAGATTTATATATTTAATCCATATGTATGCAGTATGTATTCAATTTTGGAAGATTTCCGTGGCGACATAAAAAGTGCGCCAAAAAAAAACGCGTTCCAAAAAAAATGCCACTCCGCGCGGCGGAGACTGCAGCTGTACCCAAAATTGTAATGCTTTATACATACTTTCATGGAGTATGTATAGTTAAGAACCTGAATTTCTTCTTTACTTGAATTTCCTTTTTCTCAAGCCATCAAAAACATACAATGGCTGCACAGATGTATTTTGCATCAGCATTTGGTCGTATGACGGTCAAACGTAAACTAAAAATATTAAATGCATTGCACATTCGAAGATAAGAATTCTAAAAGAAATATTAAAATTTTTATCGCACATTTAATTTATATACATTTGTATTTTTTTTGTTTATGTCAAGAACTAATAACCTTTTCCCTTTTGTGATGTTATTGTATAATTTGTCATCTGATGCGGGGAACCTATGTTCGAGCCGTGTGAAAATGGAGCAACTAGTGTGGATTTGGTGGCCAACTATAGATGCAATTGTCTGTCGAATTTCAGTGGAAAAACTGCCAGACTAAATTGACAGGATGCATTGATGTCTTAACGTGTGTTCGCTCTCTTCCTACATCGAAGTGCCAGACATTTGCAAGCTGGAGTTTATGTTCCGTACTACCCTTCCCAGTGGCCTGTGTTGTGTTGAGCAACTCAGAGATTTCTCAAGGTTCGAATAAAAGAATTTATTGACATTAAAACATTAATATATTTACAAGTTAGCTGGAGACTACAAAAAATGAGCAGGCAATTTCATTGCCCTACATATTTTGCGTACTGCCCTTATTAGAGTTCTAATGATTACATAAGAGAAGGAAATCGCCTGCGCGGGAGGAACTGTGGCGCCTAGAAGCGGAAAAGAGTAATTTATTACTTTTTCTTTATACTCAACTGCTAACGATATTCAACATTCTGATTAGTTCCGGATATGAATATGTTAGCGGGTGGGAGAAAGGAAAACTCAACTTGTCACTTCAATTTAAGTCAAGTGTGACAACAGAGGTTCTTTTAACCGTGAATGACTTCACAAGCTCGGAAAATCCAAACGAAACATTTATTACACGGAAGACGTACAAAAACAGAACATGACAGACTATATTACATACATCAGAATACTCAACGGAAAAACAAATTTTTCTTGTTCTTTCAATCTCAAATTCAGTGGAGTTGAGTTGTTCGCCGCTTCTTTTCACGAAAATTAATAATTCTCGTGACACTCCCACCTTTTGAGTTTACATGCAATTGGGAAACTCAAAACTCGGTACAGTCCATGGCTTCAAAGATCTAGAGGTCTGATTGGACGAATCTCACGACTAAGTCGTGTTCTCACAATAGGTTATTGACTGGAGCTATGTTCGACGGACTTTTCCATGTTCTCATTATCTTTAACGCGTTGAAGTTGTTTCACCTTTCTTCTTGGATCCTTTTTAATTCTAGAAACAACTTGCTCTTGAAAATTCTTTCCTGGGGTGATTGGACCTCAAGTGCATACAGCCGTTGTATTGGTCTTAGGAATTCGCCGTTCTTGGTTTCAAGCTTCACAAAACGAACAGATCCATCTTTTCCTGGGAAAATCTCAGTTATTTTCCCCAATGGCCAGTTCAAACGCTTTTAGTTGTTAACTTCGACCAAAACCACTTCTATTGTGAATTCGTGGGTGCTCCTGATCTTTTTCGTTTGCTGTCTAAGCTGCTCGAAATATTCTAATCTGAAACGACTTCGGAGATGCTCTCGAAGTTTCATCCGATACAGCTGCCTCTTTTGTAGACTCGATGATTCCAAATGGTCAAGATCGGAAGCACCACTTCCTTTAACCTCTCGTAAAAACATAGGCGTTATGGCATCAAGATCATCGTCCTCAGAGATGCAGGTTAAAGGCCTTGAATTTAAAACCTCTTCACAATCACAGAGTACTGTGTTCAGTTCTTCGTATCTTAAAGATGCTCTACCCAAGAATTTCTTTAGATTTTTCACAAGTCCAATGAGGCGCTCCCACCATGGAGCTGATGGTGGAATAAATTTCCAGGTTATTTGTTTTATCTTTCCATCTTCGTTTACCCGCTTCCAATCAATATTCTGAAGCAGTCAATTGGCTCCCACAAAGTTTTTACCATTATCAGAGTAAATAATGGACGGCCTTCCACGACGAGAAATAAAACGTCCGAGTGCTAGCAGAAATCTGTCTGTCGATAGAGAAGAGACGAGTTCGAGATGAATCGCACGGTACACCGCGCACGTAAGGAGCACAATCCACGTTTTGGTACCATTCCTTAGAAAGAGGGGCCCAGTAAGATCAACACCCGTCATTCAAAAACTGATGCATCTCGTACACGATCTTCTAGTAAGGGCGGTGAATTCATTTCCGCGGGCTTGGCAGTGAAACGTTTGCAGAGGACGCAGGTCTTAAGAGTTTTTTTGAATGGACTTCCTCCCTTTCAATATCCAGTAGTTTTCTCAAAGTTGCGCCATCAAAATTTGAACTCCGCAGTGCATAATTAAATTCGCCACTGCGGGGTGATCACCTGGTAGAATCACTGAATGCTTAAAATCTTCAGTATCATGGTAAATGGTTCGTGTCTTAACTCGCAATAAGCCATTTTCGTCAATTACTGGATTCAAAGAGCGTAACCTCTGATCAGAAGTTCCATTGAACACTTTTTGCTGTATCAAAAACATGAGCAAATTTTCAGCTTCCTTCAACTCTGAACAAGACAGGGTTTCGGACTTTGAAATGTTGACTTTTCTTGCATTATTGCAGAATATTCGGATCCAAGCAAGTAGGGGCGGATTTAGACTTGATAAGGCCCTAAGCTATTTGAGATATGGGGCCCTTTATAAGTCCAGATATTATATGTCAGTGCCAAATATGATTTTTGGATACCTAAACTGAAATACAATTAAGGAGTATATAGATAGTGAAATAATAAATCTTTAACTTAAAATCATTTTTATTCATAACAAACTTGAAAATGCAAACTGGTAAAAAGAAACCAAAAGTTCTTTTAAAAGGCACAATTTACAAAGGCTTATTATCTAATCTCTTGAAACATGTTATAAGGATTAAGGAATTATATTAAACTAAAATATTGTCTTTCTTACCTTTGCCAGAGCAAAGTCACTGATGACATCATCAAATGATAAACTGCGTAGTTTGTCACTTTCTATGCACATGAGACTGAGGGAACATAATTTATCTTGAGTCATTGTTGTTCTAAATTCATTTTTTATCCTCTTCAGCTGAGAAAAAGATCTTTCTCCAGAACAATTTGCAACCATCATACTAAGAAACAATCTCAAAATTGCTTCTACATTAGGGAATGCTGATTGGACACGATCGTTAAATATTACCCTATACAGATCCTGATGTGTTAGACTATCATGTTCCGTTGAACCATAGGCTTGACTATGTCTAACATATTGATGAAAATGCTTGACTTCTCCTACAAGATTCATGTCCACATCTGACGGACCTGTTTGTTTTTTTATGCTGAATCTTCTGTGCTTGTACTACTCTCTGGTTTATAAATCTTAATATTTGTTGCTTCATTCGTTGAAGTAGATTCTATACAACTAGATGTACCAGGTTCTGTATCAGGAATAGGATGAATATCCCGTGACTGACTCACTGTGGTAGAGGCTTTTGGTTCATCAGGCCCCTGTGACGCTCCAAAATTAACGTCGTCTCAAATTATTATTTGATGTGGATTCATTTGGAAAGATCAGCATTCGAATTTTACAGCCACAACATTTATTTAACACAAAAAAGGACAAGGACAAAACAGACATATTTACAGTTAACTTATTTCATCATCCTCTGTTCTCTTTCAGAACAGAGCCGGAAAATCACTACACAATTTAACTTCTTCAGAGGCGCGCACAGCGCCCTCTTTAGCTTAAATTCTCATTGGCCGTAACACCCCCCCCCCCGATGAACTGAAAGTTCATCATAATTTCAACAATACACAGCATAATATAAAATACTTTATCACAATAAAATCAAATTTCAATAAAGATAAAAATAAATTCAAAGTAATTTAAATCAGTTTAAATGTAAGTATATAGACTGATATTAAAAAAATACACTTCAACACAACTAAAATCTAAAGATTCAAGTAAATTTGAATATAACCAAGTACTTAAATCAAACACATTATTTTAAATACATATAAAATTAAAGTCAAATAATGTGAAATTATTAATTGAAATCAGTCAGTGAGTTCTAAATTGTACAGTAACTGCACTGGACGTTTAACTATCCCAGATGAAGTTTTGACGGCACAGGATCTTATTTTGCCGTCGCGACCTGTGAACACTTCAGTTACCTTACCCATCTTCCACATATGGCGAGATTCCCGTGCACCACCTAAAAGAACAATATCATTAACTTGAATACTTCGAGTTTAGAATGAAGACACTGAATGGTTTGAGCGCACTTCAAGCAAGTATTGTTCCTTCCAACGCCTCCAAAAGTTTTCAAGCAAAGTCTGTTGATATTTTAATCTTTTGCGAAGATCACTGGAAGCAGATTTGCAGTCAATATTCCTCGTAGGAAGTGAAGTTAATCGCTTCCCAACTAAAAATGTGAAGGTGTCAATGGGGATGGTTCCATGGCATCGTCATAGTTGTAAGTCAGAGGTCTTGAATTCACTATTGCCTCCACTTCTGTTAACACGGTTGTCATTTCTTCGTACGTTAATAATGCCTTTCCTAAGATCTTTTTCAAGCACATTTTTAGTTCTCACCATTCTTTCCCAAAATCCCCCGCACCAGGCGGCAAGGGGAGCACTATAATTCCATTGGATTCTTTGGGTGTTAAAATAATCTTGTAACTTTGACCCTTTCAGATCGTTCCAATGTTGCAGTTCTTTATCGGCTTTTTTGAAAGTAGATGCGTTATAGGAATACACAATACGAATCATCCCTCGTCGATTAATAAATCTCTTCAAAGCTAAAATAAAAGTCTGTGCTAAGGTTTAGATACAAGTTCTAAATGCACTGCTCGGGTCGTAGCACAAGTAAATAAACAAATATATGCTTTTTGAGGAGCAATTTTGTCTCTAAAATATATCGGACCAGCGAAATCTATACCAGTCACTTCAAATGCAGGAGACATTTTTATACGATCAGAAGGAAGAGGAGCGATTTTTTCGTAAAATCGTTTAGCCCTGAATTTTTTACATGTTAGACAGTTTTTAATTACCGATTTCGTAAATTTTCGAGCCTTTAAAATCCAATATTTTTCGCGAAGTTGAGTTAAAGTTGCAGCCAAACCGCAATGGGCAACTCTTTCATGATATTCTTTTATCAGCAGGAATAATATAGGATGTTTTTCTTCCTCTATTAAATCAGCAAAATGTAAACGACCTCCTAATCTTATAACGTTATTAGCATCAAGATATGGATTGAAACATTTTATCCTTGAATTACTAGGAATTTCTTCTCCATTCTTTAGAGCATTTTTTTCTAATTTAAAGGCAGATTCTTGTGTAATAGAGATCCAGTAATTTTCGGCTTCAATAATTTCTACAGAATCTAGTGGACCACTTTTGTTTTTTTCATTTAAATTGTAAATGAATCTTTTAACCCAAGCTATTACTCTGATTATTTTCGCAAGTTTCTCGTACCTTTTCAAATCAAAAAGAGCTTCATTAATAGTTAAGACAGAAATTTCTTTATTACGAGTTTCTATTTTCAAAATATCAGCTCTAGGGTCTACGTATGTAGCTCTTGGCCAATTGTCTTCGTCTTTCAGCCATTGAGGCCCAGTCCACCATAGGGTACTCTGAAGCAATTCGGAAATATTCTTTTTTTCATGATGATATCAGCGGGATTATTTCGTCCTGGGCAATGCTGCCAAATTTTGGGTTCAGTTAGAGATTGGATTTCTCGAACCCTATTTTCAACAAAGGGTTTCCATTTAGTAGAGGAACCCCTTATCCAACAAAGGGCTATATTAGAATCAGTCCAGCAATGGTAGCTTACATTCGGATGAAATTTTTGAAAGATAGGCCGTATATGCGAGATCAATCGGGCTCCTATTAATGCGGCAGTCAATTCTAATCTCGGAATAGTTAACTTTTTGAGGGGTGCTACTCTGCTTTTGGAAACAAGAAAGGATACTTTAGCAACATTATTGTGAGTTTTATATCTTATGAAAATAACTGCACCAGACCTTTTCACTCGCATCTTTAAAACAATGGATTTGAATATCTTTCAAATTCTCAGTCTTTGTTTCTCCGAAATAGTTCCTAGGTATCTCCAGGTTATTAACTAAAGACAATTCCTCACACCAGTTTTTCCATTGCTGAGCTATATCTTCGGGTACTTCTTCATCCCAGTGGACTCCCCGTTCCCATAATTCTTGAAAAAACAATTTTACTGACTGTAAAGGGAGAAAGAAAGCCCACGGGGTCAAAAATTCTACCTGCAACTCGTATTATTGTACGCTTGGTGTTATCAGAACTTGCAATAAATTTCATAAGGTTTGTGACATCAAACTTAAAAATGTCTATTTTAGGATCCCATAATAGTTCCAGTACCTTTAAAGAAATATGGCGATTATCGTAATTATTTGTTTCGAAGTTAGAGTCGCTCCACAGTTTCTCGAGAGCTGAAGAATTACTCTTCCATTTTCGAAGGGTCATTCCTGCTTCTTTCATTATAAAATTAGCTTCTTTAGATTTTTTAAACCCTTCTTCACTAGGAGCGCCTGCCAACAAATCGTCAACGTACATTGATTCATTCAACGTTAAACAAGTATCGGGATACCCAAGAGAATATTGCTTTAAATGGAATTTGATTACTGCGGCTAGAAGAAATAGACTAAAAGTGACACCAAATAGGACTCGTCATTCGTAGAATTTTCGGTTGAATCTGGGATATATCATCTGGTAAAAAAACGGACTTTCACGATCAGTCTCAGCAAGACCAACTTGCAGAAATGCCTTTTCTATATCAGCAATAAAGGCGATACGGTTGAGTCGAAATTTAAGTATGAGATTTAAAAGATCAGGATTTAAGTTAGGTCCTGGATGCAACAAATCATTCAATGAAGGAGCATGAGGAGGATGTGACGATGCGTCAAAGACGATCCTTAATTTAGTTGCATCCTTATCCTTCCGAATTACAGGTTGATGCGGTAAATAATACACAGGATTCTCCTTTTCATCAGTTTATTCATTTACCGGTTCTGTTATTCCTAACTTACAATATTCTTCAATAACAGATTTGTAATCCAGATACAAAGAGGGGTCTTTATAAAATCTCCGAACTAAAGAATTAAGTCTTTTTCTGGCGTTACCATAGTTGCTTACCAAATTATCGCTGTCATGTTTCCAAGGAAGGTGCACTTCATAACGACCTTCCTTAAAGGTTCAAATTGACTCGAAATTTCGAAGAGCTTCCTCATTGGAAATGGATCGTTATGAATGCCTAGAGATTCTAATTTCCAAAAAGCTTTTAACTGTGTTGACATTAACTGATCGTCATCGAAATCTTTCACAACAATAGCATTTAAAACTCCAATGGATGATGCTTCAACATTCACAGAAAAGAATTTTCAATTGGACCTTGAATTGCCCATCCCATCAATGTATCTATTAACATCACGGATGAACTTAAACGCTTTGTTTTACCGGAAGTTATTTCCCAAAAATAATCCGAGCCAATTAGGATATCAATATTGTGATGGTTATATCCATCATCTTCACAGTCAGATAATTTAATGTTTAAAGATTGAATTTGTTTATTCAATTCCTTGCTAGGAATTTCGATCAAAGCATTGCAAATTTCTGGTGATTCTAATGCTTGTATCATGATGCATTTACTTTCGTCTTCCATGTTACACAATTGAAATTTAACTTTACGTCTTGTGGTGTTAACAGCAGTATTTGTACCAAATGTGTGCAAATTTATTGTTTCATTCTCGACAATAGGCAAATTTAATTTATTTGAGAGTTTTTCGTGGATGAATGTGCGCTGACTCCCAGAATCAAGTAAACAACGCACTTTCGTTTTGGTTGTTGGGCCGACAACAATAGCTGGAAAGGTTTGTAGAAAAACTGTTTGTATACCAGTTTCGTTTTCTTTTCTCTGAGGGATAATGATGTCAATACAGTTTCAGAATTACTTATACTTTTAGCTTGATCACATAAAGAGTCATCTAGGGGATAAGCCTGTTCACACAAACCTTTTCGATGGTATCTTTTATTGCAGACATTACACTCAATTTTTACCTTGCATAATTTCCTAATATGAAACTTCTTAAAACATAAAAAACATCTACAGTTCCTTTTTAAGATACCTTTCTTTTCAACTATGTTAAATTTATTACACTCATCAGATAAATGATCCGTTACTTTGTTACAAAAGACACAAAAATTATCGACAACAGTATTTAAAGCAGCAGCCGATGATTTTAATTCTTTATTATTGTTCTCATACCATTTGAACTTTTCTTTATTTTGTTTATTAACACGAAATTGACTATCTGAATTCTTTAAATACCCAGTAGTATTAGCTGTTGGTTTAGTTAATAGAAGTGTACACTATTAACTCCACTTCTTTCTTTAAAAACTGCAATAAATCAGTTATCTTATTTTCTGCACCATCGTGAAATATGTTAAAATCCAAAGCGATATCATTTGGTATTATTTTGATTAGAATCGGAAACAGTAAAGCTCCGTATGCATTTGGCTCAATGCCAAGGCTATGCAGCGCTTGCATTTCCACTTCATACGTGTCATAAATATTTTGTAGAGACGTTATGTCTCTCGAATACTTGCATGGCGCTACACTGAGCAATTTCGACATGTGACTATCAATTTGTAATTCTGTTTTGCCAAATCGGGATTCTAAAATGGCAATCGCTTTGCTATAATTTTCGACAACAAGCGAAAAACCAGAAATAGCTCTCTCTGCGTCACGCGTCAAATAAGTTCTTAAATAATTAAATTTTTCGACATTATTTAATGACTCGTTCTCGTGTATAGCAGTTTTAAATTGTGCCCAGAAGTTAGGCCACTTGCATATTTCTCCGTTAAATTTTTCAATAACCAAACGTGGTAGCTAAACTGGTGTTGAAGAATTCGAAATAGTGGAGTTCGAAACTATAGAATTATCTTGTTGATTATTTTCTTGTTGCAGTTTCTTAATACATCTATTCGCGCGTGTTTTACAAATTAATATATCATCTTTATAATTTTCAGATGTAATTACTTCCTTTTCTAACTGATTCGCGTCAGAAATATCATCTTCTATTTCTTTATTTAATGTTAACAAGTTCTGTTCCTTTTCTACTAATAACGAAAGCAATTCTTCAATTAATTCACTACTTGGAGAAGTAGTGATCATTTCGTTTTGTAATTTCTTAATCGTTTTCGTCGTGGCTTCTGAATATTTCTCTCCAATCTATTCATAATTGCATTAGATAAGTGAAAATTCTCTTACCTCTATTTTTTCTACAAATAAAATTATTTTTATCCACTTCAAATTCACTAGGTCCCGGGTTTCGGCACCACTGTGACGCTCCAAAATTAACGTCGTCTCAAATTATTATTTGATGTCGATTCATTTGGAAAGATCAATATTCGAATTTTACAGCCACAACATTTATTTAACACAAAAAAAAGGACAAGAACAAAAACAGACATATTTACAGTTAACTTATTTCATCATCCTCTGTTCTCATACCCCTTAATTACCACCACAGCCCATGCGTTGTTTACCAGCCTCTTTTCGGTCACTGATTTGCATTGATCTTTCACTTTTGGAACGTGAATTGGACTCCTAATTGTATCGATTACTAAATTCTATCTACTATCTCAAATTATTCACCTTTTTCAAGTGCATTGTCACTCCCTTTAACATTCTCCTCTCATTGCAACTTTACAATCAGTAAACTCTCTATTAATTATGATGTGGAGGTTAGCAGTAATCTGCCGGAGGCCCCACTTTCTAGGAAGCTGTTACCGCAGTTCATTGGGATTATTGAATCTGCTCCTATGTATTACATCTATTTCCAGTAACCCTGTTTTCGTTTGTATCTGGGTATGGCTGCAACTTGGCAAACTTTATCAATATAGTTTTTAACTCATTGGAATTTGGAAATGTTTCATAAAGTTTGCCAAATGGCAATCCTTCACCAATTGGTTGCATTTCTGGTTGAAATTATCTTATACTCGCGCTGTGTGTTTACACATGTAGTTAAAATTTGAGAATTTTGCATGCTGCTTCGTGGAGGATATAAAATCTGTTTGTGATTTATAAGTGCAAAAAATTTGCACTCCTTTGGATGAAGTCATGTCTTCACACGATTGGTTATAACTTAAAGGTAGGCAAGCTCTAAAATTTTGTTCATGGAATTAGAAAATTAATTTGAAAACAGCATAACAAAAATTGTAATAGTTATATCTTGACTTTAATTGTTTTCAATCGTACGAATTGAATTGCTTTCACCGAAATTCGTAATATGAATTTTTCTCAATATTAAGTTGTAGCGATTATGGGGATATATGTGGAATGTTTGTTTCCAAAATGCATAAGGGCCTGTAAATACCAATTATACATTTAATTTTTCTATTATATCCTCAATTTTTTCTGTAGTTAAAGAGGGTGAACCAGGCAGTCCCTGATCACCTACCAATAATTGACCATTCTCATATTAATCATTTAAACAAGCAAGATTATTTATTCCACGACAAATAAAAATAATATTTATACAGCCCGTGGACTACTAGAATAAATAGTAACTAATCTGAAATTCACTAATCTGTCTTTTTATTGATAAAAATAAAAACAATGGTCATGTCAAATCGAACAAAATGCATGTGTTCCAGTAATTGACCAAATTGGTCAAATACTGAATTTTTAGACAAGCTTTGATTTTAAATTTGAAGTTAGATATTTCATGATGACTAAGTGTTTGGCAATTGTTTTGGGTACATTAAATATAAAATATGAGCATGTGTATCCAGTACTAGTTAAAGTGGTTAAATAGTGGTAATCAACTAATATTAGAGGTAATTAATTACTGGGTTACATTACATAAATAGTCTGCAGTCTCGGAAATTGAAGATGAAGTGAGAAAGGCGAAAAATATGATAAAAATTGAAGTGCAAGAGTGACAAGATAACTGCCAAATCAAAAATGAAGAGAAAATATATTTTGTAAACATTTAAAGATTATTCAAATTTAGGTTTTCGGCCTGATCATGATTTTTATTAATAGTTACAATTAATCACACTTTCATAGTTTTGTTCATTTTTATTAAAATAGCATTTTTATACGAGTAATTATCAACTTACTTCAATTCATGTTTCCTGTTTTTCAGAATTTGATCCAACTACAGTTGTACTAGTGTGCCGGTTATTCTAATTATGCCAGAGCCAATTCTTTTCTCAGTCTGTCGTCTGAATCTCAGGTGATACGTTTAAGAAAACCATTCGCTTTGAATATAAATGTGGAATTTTCTGTCAAATTCTAATAATTATGTCCTTTTTTCACTTGGGAATGTTTCATCAGTATGTCAGAATAATGCATTTCAATTCTTTCCACACAGGACCTGAAAACCCTTGAGAATCGGCACCATCTTACACTTTTAATGCCCCAAAAGGTATTCATTTACGCAAAGCTGATGAATGAACCAATGCAAGACCCTGTATTTTGATGATGGATCCATTGCAATCCACAGCAAATATGAACAAATCAGTAGTTTTCGTACTCAACATTTCTAAATGCAAGTTACATTTACAGCTTCTCTTGAATCATAGGTTACATTTTCAAGAAAAATAATTCTGCTTCCGATATAAAAGTTTTCTCTTCCCAAAATGACATTTCTACACACAGTCTGTCAAAGGATAGTGAGTCCAATTAATTTCTATGATTTGTTTGTAGTTTGCCATATATCTTATTCCATTAACAAACCAATCTACAACCATGCATGTTTTGGACTAATTATTTTAACATTCTGAAGAACTAAAGATGATTTAATTGCTACTGTTCTATGAAAACTCAATAAGATCACTGGTAAAAGCTAAAGATGAAAAATTTATATTCGTTTTCTCATTTGGTTTTTGGAAGATTCTGCGATCATAACATCAGATTGTCGCAATGATTCTTGTGCATTTGATGAAGTTGATTCTTTTTTCACTAGTCAGGAAATAAGCCCATAAATCTCTTCCTCTATTTCCTGTTACTGAAATCTAAGCATCAACCGACTCAAAAATCATAGTTTTTCTATCTTGGGTTTCCTTTCCCAAGTTTACTGCATTTATTGTCTTCAATAGGTATAGTAACAGGTACTATTCTTCAGAGGTTAAGTTCTGATTGTTCCATGTACTAAGAACAAAATGTTTTTAAGACCACTAACCTTTTCTAAACATTTTCGATTTATGAGATCAGAAAATCCCTGCATTCTTTGGAATTGTTCAGTTTTTTCACATGAGATATATTCAAAACTGTTACATTTACAACTTAATGGTGCAGTATGACGTTTTAGATACTTGTGCCAATTGTATTATAAATAAATACGTTTACAGCTAGCAATGTCAAATATTTTAAAATTTGCACAATTTTTCTTTGTTATTATGAAACCAAACTTCAGACCAAACATTGTTCATCACTGAAAACACCCTTAATTTAGGAGCAGATGCTCCAGGTAAGCAGAAAATGTATGTTATATCTTTATCATGGTATTGGTCACATGTTCTGATGCCTAAAATGTTTGAAGAAATGAATCCATGCTTTTTCAGGGTTCAAAGGTTAAATTGTAATTTTTTGATGTACTGATGAAGCACAGAATGTTTTGGCAATCACTCTTCGATCAATTCATACAAGTTTGTTTCAAAATAACCAATATTATCATTAATTTTTTTTCTGAAAATGTTTCACTTTTGGATCAAGTAATATCATATCAGTTCATATAAGTTCAGTTAAAATAATATCACCAGCCTCTGTTTAGGTCATATAAAACTGCACCAGGGCAGAAAAGTTTCTACAGTTAAAAATAAATTTCATAATATTTCCTAAGGGTTCAATTTACAGAACTGCATCCAATAGCCTTGCAAGGGGGTAATCAATAGCTGAAAATTATGAGGAACTTGGGTTTGTATGTTTTTTTCCTGAGCGAAAAACCTAAATTATTTCATAAAGGGATAAAATGAGTAATCAGACTCACCCTTCTGACTGGAACGTATGGTAACCCTATTTATGACTTATGTTCATTTGATTCCATGGCATTTGACATATATTGCATTATGATATGAGGACATGATTAATACTAAGTTAAGTTCAACTGCTACATTCATTTCCATGCATTAGTGAACTGTGACAACTGTGACAGGTAAGAAAAAGGAGCTTGTTTTTGCTATCTGAAACGAGGGCATCTTATTTCAAAGTGCAGAGCATTCGTTAAGCATGCTGCGTGTAAAGGAAAACAACCGATTTTGTGCACAAAGCTTTTGGTTAAAAGGGGTAATACTTATACAAGATAGTGAAATTAGTATGTTAACTAATTTTAGGAACAGAACACCAATAACATATTTACAAACTTTAATTGCAAATGCGGTTTATGAGAATGTGGTGCGAAAGGTGAGAATTTTGAGTGATTCTGGGTCACAGAGAAGCTATATTACCAAAGGCTGTGTGAAGGAATTAGAACTCGCTCTTATGGGTGTTGTCTATGTATAAGAATTATTTGGGGGCAGTGAAACTGCACGAACATCACATTGTATATAGAAGCGTTTATTGGTGAGTACAGATTCTGATTTTCAATTTGAAGTAAATGTACTAGATCAAGATCGAATTTGTAGTTATGTACCCAAAATTAATGATGCTGTTCTTAGTAGAGGTTTGAAAGATAAAGAGGAATATATTTAAGTGACTTTTCAAATGATGTAGACAATCTTTGTGATATTCAGATACTGTTAGAAGCTGATGCATGGTGGAAAATTATCACAGTTGGATCTTCCAAGATTAGTGAAAATTTAGTAGAAAAAAACTAAATTTTAGTGTCTAATTGGTATATCAGAAAACAACATATCAAACTTTTTAGTGTCTTTATTTGATTCATTACATTTCTGAGTTGTGGGACTTGGAAAGTCTGGGAATGAAAGAATCTGGAGTTAAACTCAAACAAGATCTGGTAAATCATGAAGTTTGTAGATTTTTGAACAAACTATAAAAGGAAATAACACAGGTCAATATGTTGTTAAGTTACCTTGGATTGAAGGCTATCCACCTCTTGAAAACAACAAAGAGATACATACTACAACTCGAAAATTGAACCAAATAAGCAAATATGTGGAGTATGACTCGGTTATACAAGACTGGTTGAGGAATGAGATAATTGAGCTGGTTAATGAAGAACAGGGTTCAAATTAATTTTTATTTACTGCATCAACTGTGCTAAAAGAATATAGTACAACTCGTGTAAGACCTGTATTTGACACATCAGCAACTGATAAAAATGGACATTCTTTAAATAAATTCCTAGAAGAAGATCCTTATTTAATTGAAGAAATTCCACTTATTCTCTTTAGCTTTAGACAGTACCTTCTTGGATTATCAGCAGATATTGAAAAAGCATTTTTACAGATAGAAATTGAACAAGCTGATCGTGATATGTTGAGATTTCTGTGGTGGAAGAATGATCAAAAAGCTATTTTTCGCCTTTGTACAGTAAGTCTTTGGTGTTACTTCTAGTCCCTTGTTGGCTGCTTGTACAAACAACTTGATAGAAAATGCTCCTGACCATCTCAAAAATATAGCTGGAAAACTTAGTAAATCCCCTTCTTTGTAGATAATTGTTTTGACTGAGGTTCAAAGTGAAAATGAAGCAGAAATTTTTATCTCTGAGGCAAAAGAATTGATGTCTTCAGATGGATTTCATCTTAGAGGATGGGTTGGTAATAACTTAAGTGAAACTAGAAAATGTTTTAGAACTTCAGTGGTTCTACTGATGGACTTGGTTGTAGTTTTCCCAAGAGAAATTGTGTGAGAGGAAAAGCAACCCATGTTGGAGCGTTCCGCACCTCTGCACATGCTAAGGTTTAGCTATTTTTGTCGCGGATTGTCGGTTGGTGATCTTCTCCATCTCTCGTCGAGCTCTCAACCAAGGCTTGAATATTTAAGGGTAAAAAAGGTAAATAGCAACATATATATTCGTTTTAAATGCATGTTATTTTACGTTTGCTAGAGGAAATGTTTTATCCATTGATTCAATCTTCGGTGTGCAAAAACTTTTGTTATACCTATATTTTTTGTTATTGCATATTGTGTTTATGATTCGTTTTGCATGTTTTCTGCTAACGGCCTGATCATTTGCTTCTATTTATGTGCTGTTCTTTCGATGACAGTTCATATTGCTTTATAAAATGCATAAAGATCAATGCGCTTTAGCCATTTTTGCTACATCTTGGAAAGCTGAGGCTGAGTATGGAGAATAATTAATTACACATGCAAGGATTAAATCCAGGTAAGTAACAATGCTTGCATCTGCTTTCATTAATATTTGTAATTTGTCTATTTCTAACTAGTTTTCCAAATGGTGCATTCTGTTGAGTCAGCTTGGTTTGAAATGCTACCCAGCAGAATATACTTTTTGGATTGGAAAATATAGATTTAAGATCATTTGCTTGAATGTTGTCTTTCAAAAACTATTTTGAAGTAAATTACTATATAAAAGACCACAAATGTGGACCTATTGTATTCAATGACATTATGTGAAACAAAACAGCAAAGTTTGCAATGTAAAGTCCTTACAAATGATGCTGTATGTTTTTGTCTCATTTTAATGTTGATCAGCTGTACAACAGTTTATATTTTTAATGAAAATAGTTTGTAGTGGAAGAAAACCTCATAAATTCAATTTTTGTTCCACAGAAATCATTTGTTGCTGTAATCAATAAATTTTTTCTCAATCCTTTTTAACTTTCAAATATATCGGATTCTACATTTCTCTTATTCTGAACCCAGGAACCTCGGAAGTGCTTGGGAGGCTCAAGTACCCCCAGTATCTGTGAGGGGCATCTTTACTTGCGCTTATGCCAGAAGAAAATGGAAATGTGCAATTTGATAAAAAAAGTTTTAAAAATTGAAGAAAAGTTCCTCAGCACTTTCAGTGAAAGAAGGTGTTTTGCGAAAGTAAGCTAATTGCAGGTTGATCAAAATTTTTTTGTATTCGAATTTATTTTAAGTCTGATTTTTAAAAAATTTTAATCGGATTTTTATGATTTTTTAATTTGTTGTCCTTATATGTTTCAAACTTGTTAGACATGCAAATCAAGAGTAGTTTGTAGTCATTGATTTATGTTAAATATGAGGTTTAATAAGGAGACGTTAAATTTTATAAATCATAGTAATTAAATAAATTTTAATTTTCCAGCCTCCCAACTAAGTTGAAGTTACCCACTGCGTTAGCAACGGGCGAGGTTTAGGCGTCGATTCGATTCTTCTCTGTATTTCTCTTCTGTGTCAATAAAGCTTTACTTGTGTGTTTATGTCTATTTACTTGGCGCAGCTTGGCTAAATGTGTCTCTTGCGTCATAAATCCCAAACAACCCGAGACCTTGCGCCATAAAATCCCCAAAATCCAACCCAAACAACCGACCTGAGGCAGTTAGATAACTCTAAGAATGGTTTTCTTGTCTTTTACTCAAACATTAACATCTAAATGAGTTCCCCATTCCAAAAGAACGTCTGGGTACTATGCGTTCTCAAAGAGAAACCAAAAAAATTATCTGCTTTCCCTTGAATTTTTATAATTACAAGCTGATACTAGGTAAATATTTTGCTTTTGGGAATATTAAGTGTGGTTATTTTTTTCAGATCAATTGATTTCCTTCAGGAGGACTTATTTACTGAAGTAGCACAAGAAAATTGAGGAGTTTGGTCGAATTAGCATTCTCCAATTCTACGTGAATATGTCACTGTTAATCGACATTTAGTTAACATTGAAATAAAAAAGATTTCAACTCTGAAATTGTATTGATTTAGTGATGTTTCTAACGTTGATATTTAGGTAAAAAAACGTTTAGACTCGCTGTATCAACTTTGATATGTCGCATGGAATCAACCTTTCACTTTGAATTTGGAAACAGGATACTGCTATTTAGGGCCTTTAGTTCAACGTTAATTTGCTTAAATCTAGTCATTTTTCAACGTTGAAATTTGGATATTTAGCCATTTGTGTTGCATTAGGCATGTTTTAAACTTTGAAATTTGATTCATAAATTTTAAATATTGTTAAAAAAATTTCTTTTAAATATTGAAATTTATCTTGAGAAATGCCAATTTTAATTGCATGGCAGTATTGTTTGCTAGATCTTAATTTTAGTGTTCGCACGGAATATTCTTTTTAATTGGTGTATTGACTAAAGTTTAATGTTGCACAACTTACATTTTGTAAGTAAACGAGTCTATTTAATGTGAAGAGCAAGCGAAACACCCACTGATAATAAAAGTGTTGTTTTGCTACTTGATAACTGGCACGACAAAATTAATGTTTCATTTTCTAATTTTAAAATGAATTATTTGTTTTGTGGAAAATATCGCATTGGTTCCTTTCTTGACGGTATGTGTATATCTCCACTAAAATAAAGTTATTTTAAAATAAAACAGTTAACGTTAAAATAAGACGTATAACCGTACACTGATTAAAAAATTTGTTTTAAAATTTTGACGTAGGTTTCCATTATAAGGCTATTGAAATCAATAAAACTTGCATATGTTTTTCAAATTATATTAGATTGTATTGAAAGCTGTACGTAATAGGTAAGATATTTAAAACAGCTGATCTTGGAATAATATCACGGTTATAAAATGTTCTAACTAAGCCTTTTGAAAAGTTGAAAGTTTTGTTTTAAGTGAGAAGATCGAAGTTATTTACATAATGAGTTGAAGCTATTTTTAGCAACTTTGCTATCTCAAGCATTCATTGAAAACATTTTTTTTCTTTTTTTAAACGCTGATAATTGACCTTCCGTTATTTGAAAAATTGTGATTAACTTTGCTCCGTTTGTATGAAGATAGATATTTTAATTAACGTCACACAACCGGTTATTGGTGACAGTACGGGATCATTCCCATAGGGAAAGAACCTAAGACAACTCCACGTAATTTTGAACCGCGGTCAGATGAGGAGGCTGCACCTGAGATGGCACCCCACTCTCCAAACTTCCACGCCAACATGGGGACATTTGAAGCTATGACGGATTTAACGTGCACCAGACCCCTTTGTACACGACTGTCGTTGGTTGGATTCGAACTCGCAACCCTCCGGTTGCTAATCCGTTACTCCTCCAACCGGGCTACCGCGGCCCCTCGTATGGATGAAGGTATTTAATTTTCGCATTGGTTTCTTTCTTGACGGTATGTGTATATCTCGACCAACTTCCCATAAAAGTCATTGATTCAATACATAATGATTTGTAGAATTCCGTTTAAACCGTACGCTGTGATTAAAAAATTTCTTTGAAACGAAATTCATTATAAATATTGTATCAATATGATTGTATCAAATTCACACATATCCCCTTTTTACACGTTTTACCTAATGTTACACTGAAATTACTGGGAAAAGAATAGAAAACATAATATGATAAAACATCAGCCTCACTATCTGACTTCTGCACCCTATACATATTTGCAAAAGTTTCTAGTTCCTCTATTATTTGGTCACTTTCAAGATCGTAAAACCCACACAAGTCTTTCACTGATGAAGAATCAGGTAAGAATTTATATCCCTGCTTTTCTTTTTCTCTTGCAATTTTCGAAATTCCTTCATGTAAAAGCACTGCCATTTGTGAGATCATAGAAAGAACTGTCAGAGAAGCTGTCATTGAGTTGTTTAAGAAGTGAATCTAGTACTTGAAAATAAACTTCCACTTTGATCCTCTTAAGAGGATCATCTATTCTTTCATCGATAGCCATTTCATCCATAAACCTCTTATGTTTTCTGCTTCTGCGGTGGGGTTGCGAAATATTATTCACATCAGCAAAGGCAATACAGGCGGCCCTCGACTTTCGCACATTCTACTTACGCACAATTCTCTATTTCGCACATTTTTAAAAATTCAATTTTTTAAAGATTTTTGTCGATAATGTAAAAATTGTTCGCTTCCATGCAGTCGCTCCCACGGAGCGCGGTAGCTCGCGCTCACTCACATATTGCCGCCTAGAGTAGCGGAATCGTTGTGACGTCACTAGGGTTCCGAGCCGCTGTGGCGGGGGCCGAATGTCAAATACATACAATGTATTAAACAGGTTTAGTCTTGAGTTAGGTCACATGTCGATGCGTTGTGTGTTTTTTGCCAATTTATTTGTTTATGTTTAAATATTTCGCCCTTATAAATTTATAAATATGAGTGAGAAACGGAGAACCTGCAGTGTTGATACGAACAAAAAGAAATTAAGGACTCGTAAACTTCATACGATCGAGACAAAGATGGAAATAATTAGACGTTCTGAAAGCGGTGAATCTTTTGCTTCAATCGGCCGTTCGTACGACATAAACAGGTCTACGATATATTCAATTTTGAAAAACAAGAATAAAATTAAGGAATACGTTCAAAATTGTAGTTTTCACTCTTCAGTCTCCTTATTTTGGTTGGACCCTTGTCCAAGTTTGTAGTAAAAAATCATGCCTTGTATGACATGACATGAAGACATAATTCCTCTAAAAGAGAAAATAGATTTTTCATTTGGGGATATATGTCCATACATTTTTCCACAATTAACAAAAATCTGTGCGAAGAACACCATATATAGGGCACTTTCGGACATTCTGGATTAGCGCTTTTACACCATTGAATTTTCCTCTCATATTCCCGGCCCCATCCAGGCCTGTGGTATCTCCACTAATGAAAACCCTAATGAGCCGCTCTTCAGGTTTGGCATTTTCCTTTGGGGCACCTTGCGGGTCAGTGCGCTCGATACAACGAACCACTAATGTTAAACATTCTTTTTTACTAATGTCTTGAATAACAGAATAAACCTCTTTTGAGAAATCCATTGGATCCTTGCATTTTGTGCTGATAAGTGGGTTTTAGATTTTTCATGGAGCACAATATCCCGGTCCCTCTATAGCCAGTTGTTCCCCATATTGACTGTTCGCGTGGGAGAGAAAACAGTACATGGTAAGCAAAATACGGCAATTACACTTTTATTTGGTAAAACTTCATTCTTCCATGATGGGTTGAATTTTCTTCCATCTGTTGAAGGAAAAGTGACTAAAAACAAATCTCTTGTGTGTGTGTGATTTCCAACTTCAGTTGTTAAGTGTCCTCTTGTTGAATGGAAACTGAAGGTCTTTCAGCAGATGGAATGCTACCCTGTGGGCACCCCTCATTGATAGCTAATTTCCCCCTCCATTTCCTTATAACCATGACATAATTAATAATTATTTTTAATGCATGCACTTTAAAAGAATTTTAAAGGTATTTACGAGTAAATTTGTTGAAACCAGTGTAGCAAATTCGATGTGAATTTATCAAACTGTGATAGTAAGGATAATAAATGTCATTTCTATGGGGATTTCGAGAGCAGCTGTAGCCCAGTTCGAAGAGCAACGGATTAGCAAACAGAGGGTTGCGAGATCGAAACTCGATCCAGCCAAAGACCGTCGGATAAACGGGAACAGGTGCACGTTAAATCTGTCGTGGCATCAAGTGTCCTCATATTGGTGAAGTTTGGAGTTGGGTACCGGCTCAGGTGTTGTTCTTGACCGTGGTTCAAAATTATGAGGCGTTGTCCTGGGATCTTTTACTTCAGGATTGATCCCGGACCACCCCTAATAGCCCGTTGTGTTGCTCGAGGGGATATTAATTAAATGCCTACCTATTTGGATTTCGAATTGTTTTTAGCCCCTTCTCCCGACCTAGGACAAATATAACGGGATTAATATATAGCCTGTTTCCCGCAGGCTTCCAAAAATTGAATGTACTAAATTTTGTGTAAATTCGTCTGACAACGGTGATCTTCGTTTTAGTTCAAGCTTTCTGTGTTTAACCCTTCTGGCGGCGTGGTATCTCACAGTTGTGTTGACGAAAACGGCACCCCGAAAAAGCGAGTTCCCCTTAAAGTGTCAGGGTTTGAACAAAGGGAGTGCTTTCCCCTTCTTCAGTCAATTGCTTTATCTCTGCTCTATGGTCTGGTCAATTGGTCTCAGCAGTAATCTATTTAGACCGGACCATCAAAGGAGAGCGATGACAGTGATAGATAGCAAAGCCATGGGCTACTTCCCAGGTCCCAGAATACCCTAAGTATACCTAGAATCTTCTCAAGCGTGCTTCTCATATGCTTGTAGAAGGATTTTCAAATAGTGAAGTAAATCAGAGGTCAAGATACATTCGACTGATCCATACAAATATTCTTACACGTGTTTGAAAAACAAATATTTACTGTAAATTTTGTTTGCCTCCATTACACAGATTTACAGCATGATTTTTGTATAAATCAAGCGATGAAATTATTTATCTCTGTTGAGTTAGACATGAGAGACTTAAATCCTAAAGAGTAACCACAACGGATATTACCCCAAAGGTTCCAGATTTTGGGTGTTCACATATCCGTGATTAACGATTCATAGGCGCAAGATACAGAATACAAAAATGGAGGAATTAAGTAAATGCCGAAAAATTTGCGATTTGTTTCATATAAATGGTTGAAAATAATTTTATAAATCCATACAAATGATTTGAGTGATAATGGTTTGACGTAGCCTCAAACAGTTGTACATAATAAAACCTAAATTTCAACCAGCTTTTTCGAGGGTCTGTGTCATTTATTTTGTCTTCCATTGAAAATGAGTAGCCTCGTTGGAAGAGTAACGGATTAGCAACCGGAGGGTTGCGAGTCCGAATCCAACCAAAGACTATCGCGTAAAAGGGGGGGGGGGCTGGTGCAAGTTAATTCCGTCGGTAACCTGAAATATCCTCATGTTGGCAAGGTGTGGAAGTTTGGAGAGTGGGATGCTAGCTCAGGTGTGATCTCGTCATCTGACCGTGTTTTGTGCAAATTAGATTTTCAAAGGGTTAATTATCCATTGATAATTAATGTTTGTGAGAAAGAACCAAACTAGAGGTTTTGGAATTTTTAAATTCTTTATCGCATCGATGGCCCACAGGTAGCCGGCTTCACCAAACCTATTCGAACTCCGCCAATTATCGCATTTTATCAAGTTTCCAATACGTAGTGAAATATTAAATTAAACAATTGTGCGTAATTTAAAATGTATGTCTTGCGAGTTTGGCTGCAGCAAAAATCATAACTTTAATTCTCAATCTTTTCCCTGAATTCATGTCCCTTCGTGTTGTTATTTGCTTTTTGTTTGGTAAATTTTTAATCGCACTTCAAATGAAGCATTTTAAAATGTTTTCATCTCAAAAAGTCATGACCCCTTGCACAAAAGGTCTCCAACCACGCCCTCTCATTAGAGGACACGGGTGGTCGAGGGGAAGGAAAAGTGACCGCTCAAAGATTCTCGCGGTTGACACTTAAGCTTACATTTTGGTTTACGAGATATCTCCTGATGCAGTTGGGAATAAAATATGGTCTTGATAATATGTGGGAGTTGATTTTTACATTTCCCCTCTTTTTACTTTTAATTTTCCTCAGAAATTCTTTTCTTTTTTTAGATACGTATTTGGAAGTATTTTTCCACTTTTACGCGTTTTTTCTTTTCTCAATATTACTTGTCGTACATTAAGGTATCGAAAAATCATGATTTTTACAGCGTTTTTGAATAATTGAATAAGCATAATTCTCTTCGGAAAGAGCGGAAACATAGCCTTCCATCCATTGCTTAAAAATTATTTCGTAGCATACAATTTTTTTACAGCTCATCAAAATCGTTCAAAAAATGTCCGAACAGCCTCTGTATTTATCATAATTAAATATCCTATTCTAAAGCAACAGTCTGTTGATTTTGATGCAGCCCACACATATCCCGATATCATTTGATTTTTCGGAAAAACCCCTTTTATAACTGCCGATTCCATTATCACCCCCCTTTTCCGTGATTAATGGCACACTTTAACTTTCTCCTTCACAATCTGATTTATTTATAACTTCCGAAGTATTACAAAATACTATCAATTTCCGTTGGAACCCAGTGGTTTTGTTTATAACTCTTGAGATTATTTTGTATCGGAAAATGGCTTTGCGCGATGACTTCCCGCTGTTAAAGCGGAATTCCCTTTGTACTAAGAGTGGTGTAGAACAGAGATTCGGAATGGCTCTACTCATCCCATTGTTCTGATTCACCAACGGTGAACCTGAACATTCGCGTGGACGAAAGAGGCAGAACGTTCTAGAACAGTGGTGCGCAAACCGTGGGTCGCGACCCCTCTGGGGGTCGCTTGAAAATTTTTGTGGGTCGCCAAATTCAAAAAAATTTATTTGAAATAAAAATATAAGACTTTTTTTCAACAAGTATCAGGTACCAGTAAAATAGTGAAATGAGATATTTATAAAAAAAGAACTATATTTTTTACGAAAGCAATTGTCTGTATTAGTATATAATACCTATACTTCGGCAACCGGCAGGCGAACAGACGTAGTGATAAAAGATAATTGTCAATTTGAGATGCCCTTTACCTGCTCTCTGGTAGGATCCATATGCAACTTGGGTCGGTCTGACTTTTGGCAGTGGCCATCATTACTACAGCTTTTTCAATCTAGGTGTGCACCCCTGCTATTTAGTCTTTATACTGTTATCACAGCTAGGACCGTGCAGTTCTTTCCGTCTGTGCCTCAGTAGTTCGGTTTTGCTGCTTCTTACGTTCATTCAAGTGCATTCTGTAATTCTGTTTATATACTGCTTTTGCTAATTTTAAGTAACATTTGCAATCGGCTATGTACATAACATATTTTTTAAGTATAGTACAATTCAGTAGCGTGCTCGGAGGGAAATAATAAACAATTAATTAAAAAATCAATAGGGATATTAAAATGTTTATAAAGAAAAACTGTTTTTTTTAAATATTTTGTATTATTTTTTTTCGTTTTAGATTTTTTCGAAAATCAATTATCCTCAACTGATATTTCGTGGAAAACGCTACAAGGGTAGTTACTATTTTAAAACGTATAAGGGAACAGTGAGTTCTGTTTTTATTACAGATGGCGGCACACTAAACAAAGCCTGCTTTTGCAGTCAGTTTAAGTGCGAGTACAAATTTAAGATCATAGTAAGATGAATTTTGAAAAGTAAACGCGAATTGTAATTTTTAAATACATATTTTACCATCTTTGGAGTAAGTAATGTTGGTAAACATAATTATATTAAATCACTATAATTAATTTTGTAAATAATCACTATAATTAATTTTGTAAGCTCCAATATTTGTAAGTTATGATTCACTGTAACCTCTGTATACAATATAGATGTGTGCTCGACTGGTAACACCAGTTGAGATATTTCCTTGCCTCGATTACCATGTGTAAATTTTTACTTGAACGTTGCATTTTTTATTTCAAGTAGCGAACATGTGCAATTGGTATAAAGAGATGTTTCTGTTATAATTTAGTTTTCTTTTCTTTAATTCTCGTCTGAATAAGCTACAAATAAACATGATTTATACAGAGTAATCCCGGACTTTATTTTCTTCCCACGTGGTAGCCGCACGTGATTGAACAAACGCAAAGAAATGAAATATTGTATATTTATAATTTTGTTTTAGTTTTAATACCCTCATGATGGATAAATGGCTAAAAATAGGTACCCAACGTCTAGAAAATGAAAAGAATGACAATACAAATGAGAATGATGGGTCAACATCCAATGAACTTAAAAAAACTGTGAATGAATTCAATGGCACACAATTGCTGAGAAGGCTTTACGGGCATCCTTAGAAATTTCATATTTAATAGGAAAAAATTTGAAACCACATACAATTGGAGAACCACTCATTCTTCCTTCAGTAATTAAAATGACATCATTTATTCAAGGAGAAACATATGGTAACGATTTAAAAACGATACCATTATCAAGAGATACCGTTTCTCGGCGAATTTCCGCCATATCACGTAATATATAATCAGTTCTGTTAAATCGATTACAAAACTATGTATTTGCTCTACAACTTGACGAAACTACAGACATTTCTAAAGTGTCTCAATTAATTGTTTATGTGAGATACGTTTATGAAGAAGACATATCAGAAAATTTTTTATGTTGTAAAAAATTGGAAGGAAAAAAATGGAGAGAAAATATTTGAAATTATTATGATATTTTGGGGAAACAAATGACCTTACCTGGACACACTGTGTCGCGGTTTGCTCTGATGGTGCTGCTGCATTAACAGGTAGTAATAAAGGACTAAGAGGGTTAATAAAGAAAATTGCTCCCCATACAGTATTCAACCATTGCATGATACATAGACAAGCTCTTGTTGCAAAAGACATTGATGAAGAATTGCACAAGATATTACAGGATGTTATTATTGTAATTAATTACATTAAAAGCAACAGCTCCCTAAACAGTCGTCTCTTTTCAATACTTTGTGATGAGATGGGTTCTGTGTATGAGACATTATTACTACATACCGAAGTCAGATGGCTCTCACGCTGCAAAATACTGCTACGTATTTTCGATTTGAGAAACGAAGTTTACATTTTTTGGTAGAAAGAAACATATTGGCAAGTTCATTCATTAATGAAGATTGGCTCGGAAAACTCAGTTGCATGGCTGACATTTTCGAAAAACTTAACGATTTGAATGTAAGTCTACAGGGAGAGAAAACAAACATTTAAACATCGAGCATTAAAATTGAAGCTTTTAAAAATAAGCTGATACTTTGGCAAGGAGAATTGAGCAAAAACAACACAGACATGTTCCCGTGCTTTTCAGAATTTAATAAAGAAAATAATATAGATTTCTTGATATTTAAAAACACCATTTCCCGTCATATGATAAAATTTGGGAGAAAACTCTTCTAGATAATGAATTAGGTTGGATACGTGATCCATTTTCGTTTGATATTTTTAAATCCAATATCTATTTAAATGAAAAAGAACATTTAATTGATGTTTCAAGCGATGAAACACTGCGCATTCAATATAAGTCTGACTTGCCAGAAATTTTGGTTAACGATTGGAAACGAATATGCCGATTCGAAGAAAAAGGCAATTAATATTTTGATTCAGTTTGCATCGACCTACTTATGTGAAACCGGTTTTTCTTAATTAGTTGGCCATTAAAACAAAATATCGATCTCGATTGGATCCAGAGGATGACTTACGGCTTGCGATTTCCAATACAGATCCGAACATAGAAGCAATCATGAGCTCTTTCCAAGCACATACCTCACATTGAATTCTTATGTTGTAAGTTTTTTAAAGTATTTTCCATTAAAAAATATTTATACTCATATGCATAAATAAAACCATTGCTTCATAAAATTATGTGTTTTATTCAGACCTCTAATAAGGCACAAACAGAAGCGCAAATCCCAAACAGAATTCGACTTTAACTACGTTGATGATTAAAAAAACGTCTATTGTCTATCCAGGGGTCGCGACAAAATAGTAAACAAAATTGGGGGGGGGGGCGGAAATGAAAATAGTTTGCGCACCACTGTTCTAGAACACGAGCGACTTCCGAAAGCTCCGAGAACATTCTAGAACACGAGCGATTCCCGCCGAAAGTGTTGCAAGGTTATTTGAAATGTTTGTAATTGTCCTGTTCTATTCCCACAGATGCGATACTAACCCTCGAAATAGAATGGGTTGTATTTATTCAGTAACCTCAACTAAATAATCATCAATGCGCGAGTCTACATTGAAAACAAATGTCGTAAACGATTACACAAAACTCAGTGAAAAATATTCCCTGTCCAGCAAGACAAAGTTCTACAAAAAATAATTTGTTAAAATTTACCAGAAAACCACAAGACTAACATTACCGAAATGACAATCGGTCTCAGACGTTACCTGTTTTTGGGCTTTCAATCCATGAATGTAATACTCGGTACAACTTTCTGTTTACATAGTTTAACTAGATCAACCTTTTTTAGCATAGATATGGGGTACATCAACATTTATTAGGATTATCTTCAGTGATGATTTATTACAGTGCAATTATTTTCAACCAATCGAGGAGCTTTTCGGGGGAAATTAATGCGTTGTGCGAAATTGTCTCACATACGAGTATTTGAGACAGGTCCACGTCCACTTCGGAACAAACTACCACCAAAATATGTACTCAAGTTTTAATTTGCACAAAATTTAAAGCCCCCAGACTGCCACATCGCAATAAAACTAAAAACTTTTTCACATTTCCCGCCCACCTTTGTCCGTGGACACAGATGGTAAAAATAAAAAAGGAGAACAATCTATTCTAAAACTCATTGAGATGAGGAAATAAAAACAAATATAAAGCGCGCGCTTGTGAAGCGAAACTCACTCCCATGACAGACTTGAAGAGAAAACACTGTTGAAATATTAATTTGTTTAGTTAATCTCGAATTTGCTTACTTATTCTTCGAGTCAAAATTCGGTTCGACGGAGACTAATGAATAGAGAATGAGGGTGTGTAACGCATCAGCTCCTTAACGTGTGTCTCAGCGATATGCGCCTTGATTGGTGATGGCGGACCACGTGACACTCTCTCCGCGAAAGAGAATGAACCATTTTTTCTCTAGTTGTTTCCCAAGGCGAGCGTAGAACTGATGCGCTGAAGTTTTGTTCCCCGAGATGTAACTTTTTATGTTTGTTTATTCTTGTAATTGTTTTGTCTTGTGCTTAATGTTAATTAAAATTGTTCTTTTGGCCAATTCTTGCATTAGTCATTGGACTCAGCTCTAAAATTGACGCCCAATCTTGTGGCCCGAATTAAAGCCTTTGGGAACAACTCGTTTTTTTGTTCAGGAATCTAGGTCCAACACTGTTGGTATTGAAAGAAAAACACACCCTGTGTTTCATTGATGTTTAGAAACTCATCCCGAGTTAGCATACTGGTAGGAAAAGCCATGGTTTTAGTGTTCTGCAGCGGCGTCGAACTCACTATTTTAGGAAGCCTCATCCCAGGTGTATCCTATTGAATATAGGTGGAAATCCCTTCCACGGATCATCCTTATGCTCGTATCCCCAAGTGGTGATGAAGAATGAGATAAGTTTATTTTAATTTGTTTAAAATCATTCTTGTCTAGCAGTACTTTCGATTTGGCCAACCCGTGTCCAGCAACAGAATTTTGAAGTTTCGTTTTGTGTTCAAACAGTATTCTTGTTTAAAATATAGTGTGAAATCACTTCTTTAAATGTTATTCCTTTGGTTCACAAGTGCAAAGTATTTGTGTTTTGTGAAAAGTATTTGTGTTTTATGAAAAGTTTTGTTCTTAAAGTAAAAGTGCAAAGTAGTATTGTTTTGATTAAGTGTACTGCTAGAATAAGTTTTTGAAAATACGTTATGTGTATTCATTTTGTAATAAGCTACTTTGTAAAAATAATAAGTGGTATGAATTAATTGTGTTCAAAAACGAAAGCTACAGCGTTATTTCGTTTCAAAAGTGTAAGAACCGATAGCATTCTGATTCGGTCATGTTCATGAGTCATACCTCAATAGATTCAAGGTCTGTTTTCTGCCAGCTGCATTTAAAAAAAACAAACCTTTCTTGATGTTTAAAGCGATTTTTTTCTTTATTTTGTGTTTGAGCTACATTGCGATTTCCTTTTGAGAGTTATTGGTTTTGTTAATATATGTATGAAACAAGTGCAACGTGCGCAGAAATGTGTTTATATTATGCCTTTAAGGATTAGATATTAGGAAATATAGATTTCATTTTGTTTAAGCATTGGTATTCTTTTGGAATTTTGAAATATTACGGGAATTTATTATTTCTTTTGAGGTATTATTGAAATAAGACTAACTCACGAGTGGAATGTTATCTAATGTGTTGGTTTTGAATATTGAAAAGTGTTTTGGAATTTAATGTTCATAAATAATATGTGTTTAAGTGTTATTGGACAAATGTTTATGTTTTAAAAGTAATTTGTTTAACAATGCTAAACAAGTAGTACCTATAAGAAGTGGTCATTATTAATTTAATTTTTTTCTTGAAAACAAACTGTGGGATATATTAAAAAAAAATTTACTGAACTTGTTTACTTTCGTTTTCAAAATTATTTGTACACTTCGTAACCTAAAGATGTCTTATTTGGCAAGAGCTCTTAAATGTGATCTGATAGAGTTGGCGAATGAACTCGGCATCGAAATACCTGCTGATGCTAGAGTAGTTGATATAAAAAGATTTATCACTGGAGATGAAAGTTATGATGAAGACTTCACGAAAAATCTGCTTCTGTCTATAAGCGAAAACCGTGCAAAAGAGAAAGCAGAAGAAAAAGAAAGAATAGCACGTGAAAATGAAAGAATAGAACGGGAAAAGGCTGAGGAAAAGGAAAGAATAGAACGGGAAAAGGCTGAGGAAAAGGAAAGAATAGAACGGGAAAAGGCTGAGGAAAAGGAAAGAATAGAACAGGAAAATGAAAGAATAGAACGGGAAAATGAAAGAATAGAACGGGAAAATGAAAGAATAGAACGGAAAAGAGCGTACGAGTTGGAAAGACTCCGTCTGCAGGTAGAATCTCAGAAATTGGAGCAGGTCTCTGGTTTTAATCCTCTGTCTGCAGACCATCAACCCAACTTTAACTTGAAAAAGTTGCTACCTGATTTTGATCCGAATGATGGTGATATGACATTGTTTCTTCAGTTATTCGAGCGACAGATGAAAGTTCTTAAAGTAGGGAGACATAACTGGGTTGCCTATCTCCTGGGCCTATTACCTAATAGCGTGGCACAACTCATCGCCAGAGAACCAGAACAGAAGTCTCATGATTTTGATCACATTAGAACAATGCTGCTTCAGAGATTTAAATTAAGTGCTGAGAGAATGCGACAGCTCTTCGCAACTCACAAGAAAAGTCCTGAGAGCACATGGAAGGACTTCCATTTTGAACTGCGTAGCTATTTTGAAGCATGGCTAGCAGAATTGAACATAACGGATTTTGAGAAATTGAAAGACCTCATGATCCTGGATCAAATGAAGAAACGTGTTCCTTCAGAGGTTAAGAACCATTTCTTGGACGTATGGAGCGAATGGGTCACCCCAAGTGACCTAGTGGAGAAGATGGACAGTTACGACAACTTACGTACTGTCAACCCGAAGCAACATGAAACAAAACCCGTGTTCCAAAAAAGAAATTACTATAGAACCCAACAATCACAATTGGAACAAAGAGATAATAGACAAAGTCTGCCAGGGATTCCCAGTAACAGTAGGCGGGATCCCGGGGTCCTCAGTCAAAGTAGGAGGGACTCCTTTTCACAAGGCAGAATTACACCAAGGGGTATGGAAGAGAAGAAAGAAATATCCTGCTACGGATGTGGAGCACCAGGAACCATCAAATCAAAATGCAAAAACTGTTCGTCATCGACAAGGGAGCCATTCCAAGCGAACTCTATCCCCATGTATACCTGTCACTCCGATGCATCCCCGTTAGCGCTAATAGATATCTGTATATCGGGAGTAAGAGCCAGGGTTTGTGTTGATAGTGGTGCCAGCAGAACAGTCGCTGGAGAGATCATGTACCACCAATTAAAAAAGAGAGGAGTAGAGTTCCAAAGAGAAGTAGTAACAATGACTTTGGCAAATGGCTGTCAAACAACTGAAGAGGCTTGCACCGCCATGGTGAAAATAGAGATTGAAGGAAAATCAGTCTCGCTGAATTTACTGGCATTACCAAATGCAAAAAAGAATCGTACTCTACTAGGAACCGACTTTTTGGAAAAGTCCGGAATTGTTCTAGACATGAAGAACAAAAATTGGCATTTCTCTGACAATCCCTGTTGGAAGATTGGTTTCAAGAAAGATATCCCTGTAAAATATCTGCTATCTGTTGAAGACCCACCAGTAAAGAGTCAACAGCCTGTCGACAACTGTAGCAACAAAGGAAATTTTCATAAAGAAGATGAACGTTCAAGTTGCAACCAGCAACTCTCATACAGCCAAACTATATCACCAAGCTCACTGCGTTCTGATGAAGGAGAACATTTAACGTCCGATCAGCGCAGAAAGATGAATGGTTTGTTGGAAAAATTTGAGTCTACCTTCAAGCTAGGGGGAGAGCCTACCCCTTTTATAGAACATCGGATCAATACAGGTGATCACATTCCTGTAGCGGTGCCACCGTACCGGATGAATCCTGCTAAGAAAGAAATCTTAAAACAAGAATTGGACAAGCTTTTAGCAGAGGGAATAATTGAAGAATGTGAGTCCCCCTATGCGTCTCCAGTGGTTCTCATCCCGAAACCCAATGGTGCGATGCGTGTCTGCATAGATTACAGAAAGCTTAATGCTGTCACGGTTGCTGATACTTACCCACTACCTAGAATGGACGATCTCCTAAATGAAGCAAAGCCAACTGCTTATATGTCCACGATCGATCTTCGATCCGGTTACCACCAAGTTAAGGTCCATCCTGATGATCAAGATAAGACGGCTTTTGTGTGTCCATTTGGAACATACCGTTTCTTGAGAATGCCGTTCGGATTACGGAACGCTCCCGCAACATTCCAGAGGTTAATTGATCGTTTCCGAAATGGTCTTGATGATGTATTGACTCTCACTTACCTAGATGATATAATCGTACTGTCAGAGTCATTCGAGAAGCATCTCTCGGATCTCCAGGCTATCTTTGAACGATTGTTACTCTTTAAGCTTAGAGCCAACCGAGAAAAGTGTCACTTTGTGTCTTCTCGAGTGAAGTATTTGGGTTTTTGGATCACGCCAGAAGGAGTTGAAGTGGATCCAGAAAAGGTCTCTTCTGTCCGGAACATCCCATCACCCAAAAATGTGAAAGAAGTGCAATCCTTTCTGAAAACATGATCATGGTTTCGTAGATATATTCAAAATTTTGCTGACATTTCACGTCCTCTCAGTGAATTGACAAAAAGGAAGAAGCCATGGGAATGGGGATTCGACCAACAACAGGCATTTGAAACCCTTAAAACCTGCCTTGTCACATCTCCTGTGTTAAAGCAAGCAGATGGAACTAAACCCTATACGCTACGAACTGATGCCAGTAGTTATGCTTTGGGTGCTGTGCTTCTTCAGGGAGAGGGATCAAAGGAACATCCAATAGAGTATGCAAGCAGACTACTTAGTCAAGCGGAGCGCAATTATTCTACTACAGAAAGGGAAGCCCTTGCTGTCGTTTGGGCTTTAAGGAAGTTCCGTGGATATTTGGAAGGAGCCGAGGTCACAGTAGCCTCCGACCATCAGCCTCTAAGATGGTTGCTAAGTTTAAAGTCCCCTACCGGACGCCTTGCAAGATGGGCTCTTGAAATCCAATCCTACAACGTAAAAGTGCAGTATATTTCCGGTAAATCTAATGTTATAGCCGATATGCTTTCCCGACCAGTCTGTGAAAACGAGGGTCCTGACTGTGAAGTTAATACTCTCGTTGTGGTCAACATGCCAAACAGAAGTCCGAAAGACATGCGTGAGTCACAGCTTAAAGATGAAAATTTAAAGAAGATAATAGACAGTTTCGAATCAACCCACAAGACAGAAGATTATGATAATTGGACAGAGCGTGGTTTTTTAACCCTCCTGGCGGCGAGGCATCTCAAAGTTGTGTTCCCGAAAACGGCACCCCAAAAAAGCGAGTTCCCTTTAAAAGTGTCAGGGTTTGGACAAAGGGAGTGCTTTCCCCTTCTTCAGTCAATTGGTCTCAGCAGTGGTCTATTTAGACCGGACCATCAAAGAGAGCGATGACAGTGATAGATAGCAAAGCCACGGGCTACTTCCCAGAATACCCTAAGTATACCTTCTCGAGGGTGCTTCTCAAATGCTTGTACAACGAATTTCAAATAGTGAAATAATACATTCGACTGATCCATACAAATTTTCTTATACGTGTTTGAAAAAACAAATATTTACTGTAACAATGGGAAACTTTGAAATTATAAATTTATATATTTTTCTTTTAATGAGTAATTTTCTACTAATTGTAAATAAGTTAAATTCTAGCATTGATTTTCTTCCCCACAAAAGTTTGCCTCCATTACACAGATTTACAGCATAATTTTTGTATAAATGAAGCGATGAAATTATTTATCGCAGTTGAGTTAGACATGAGAGACTTAAAGCAAAGCTAAACAAAAAATATTCAATACTTGCTTTGTTAATGTAAAATATCCTAAAGAGTAACCACAACGGATATTACCCCAAAGGTTTTCAGATTTTGGGTGTTCACATATCCGTGAAGAAATGAATAGAATCAAAACCGTACACATATGGTAAACTGAGTTATTTTGCACCAATAACTTTTTAAAGAAATGAAGTATGGGACGTTTGGAATCTTCTTGATCACAATTTTGAACGATTATTTTTATTAAATTTTAATGGTCTAGTTATTTCAGACAATCCCTGAGAACCCCAATAGACTAAAATGGCATCCGGATAATTAACGAACCGTTAATTATCCGGGTATATAGGCGCAAGATACAGAATACAAAAATGGAGGAATTAAGTAAATCCCGAAACATTTGCGATTTGTTTCATATAAATGGTTGAAAATAATTTTATAAATCCATACAAATTATTTGAGTGATAATGGTTTGACGTAGCCCTCAACAGTTTTACATAAAAAAAACCTAAATTTCAACCAGCATTTTCGAGGATCTGTGTCTCGTCATCTGACCGTGTTTCAAAATTACGTGGTGTTGTCCTTGGATCTTTCCCTTCGGGTTTGATCCTGGACCGTCGCTAATAGCCGTTGTCTTGCTCCAGTGCGACGTTAATTAAATACCTATCCACTGAAAATGAAGTGTTTCTCAACTGCCGGTCTCAGCCAATTACCTTGCCCTAGCATTAGTTATATCGGGTCGTAAGAGGTTATCCTGGGATTTGTCATTTTTGATATCTAAGGATTTTTTATGATGAAATATTTTATAGTGATAATATTCTGAGAATATTCGTGAATGGTGCCAAAATGTTCAGAATCAGAAAGCCTTAATAATATCTGTATAGATAACATCACTGACCAAGTAACTAAAGAAAATTTCTCCACTGAAAATGAAAATCAAAGGGGAAATGAATCATCTATCGGGGTCTCAAATCTGATAATACTAAATACTGTTTCTTCGCAAGTTCTCCTAGCAGTGTAAGTTTTCGTTTCGAAAATCGAGTGACGTGATTTTTTTTAAAGTAATAAGCCCTAAAGATTAAAATTTTAATATGAATAAGAGACAAGGGATTTCGTTTAACTTTGGTGTACAGAAGTCTCGTATGGAAGGTGTTTATAGCCCAACAAATATAAATATTTTGTGAACAGAATGAGATGAAAATCAGCGCAAATTATTTTAATTTTGGCCTGAAAAAATTTACAACGCGTTACAAGATTTCATTAGTTCAGTGATTGATAGCCAATTTCCTCCTCCGTTTCCTTATAACCATGACATAATTAATAATTGTTTTTTAATGCATGCACTTTAAAAGAATTTTAAAGGTATTTACGAGTAAATTTGTTGAAACCGGACCCTCTTATAAAATACTATCTGAATTACCCGGCGTCGATCGAATTGTTTGTAACTCATCGTAATATTCAATAGTAGTCCTATGGGGATTTCGAATTGTTTTGAGATCTATCTACAGACCCAGGACAAATCAAATGGAGTTAATATCTAGACTATGTTTCTCGCAGAGTTTTAAAGAATGAGTGTAGCAAATTCGATATGAGTTGATCAAACTGTCATAGTAAGGATAATCAATGGTAATTTCTATGGGGATTTCGAGGGCAGCGGTAGCCCAGTTCGAAGAGCAACGGATTAGAAAACAGAGGGTTGCGAGTTCGAAACTCGGTCCAGCCAAAGACCGTCGGATACACGAAGGCTGGTGCACGTTAAATCTGTCGTGGCCTCAAGTGTCCTCACGTTGGCGAAGTGTGGAAGTTTGGAGTGGGGTGCCGGCTCAAGTATTGTTCTTGACCGTGGTTCAAAATTATGAGGCGTTGTTCTGGGATCTTTCACTTCAGGATTGATCCCGGAACATCCCCCAATAGCCCGTTGTGTTGGGGGGACATTAATTAACATCCAGGGGGACATTAATTAACTACCTACCCATTTGGATTTCGAATTGTTTTTAGCCCCTTCTCCCGACCCAGGACAAATAGAACGGGATTAATATCCTGTATAACCTATGTTTCCCGCAGACATCCAAAAATTGAATGTACTAAATCTGGTGTGAATTCGTCTTCAAAATATTCAATGTTATTCCAATGGGGATTTTGAATTGTTTTTAGCCTTTCTCCAGACCTAAAGCAAAAGAACGTGTTAAATATGTAGTCTATATTTTCCACAGGATTCTAAGGAATGAATGTACCAAATTTGGTGTGAATTGGTATGACAGTGATCGTAAAATATTCAATGTTATTTCTAAGTGGATTTCAAATTTGTTTTGGCCCCTCTGCAGATCTAGGACCAATTGAACGGGGTTAATATATAGCCTACGTTGCCAGCAGGATTCTATAGAATGAATGTACCATATATTTGGTGTGAATTGTTCAGACAGTGATCGTAAAAATACTTAACGCTATTCCTATGGTGATTTCGAATTGTTTTACCTCTTCTCCACATCCAAGAAAAATAGAACGGGGGTTAATATGTAACATACTTTACCCGTAGGGTTCTGAAGAATAAGTGTACCAAATTTGATGTGGATAGGTCAAACGGTGTAGATTTGTATAGAGGACAGAAAGACGCCAACTCAGCTTTGTATACAGATGTCTATCCCCTTGTTGCATTATGTGCGTTAAATATATTTTATTTCTTATCTGAAATGTTTATAATTAAATAGAATACTGCAGGTAAAATAAGAAAAGCTATGCAAATACGATGATTTGGGAAATTCAGATTAAAAAAAAAAATTAGTCGCACCTGCTAGTAGCATGGCGGTGTTAAAGAATTTTAAAGACAAGTACGAAAGGAAATACGAACAAGTACGAAGTACATTTGCCAAGACTGGCAAATGTTAAGAATTTTAGGGCGGTAGGACGTCTCATTACCTTCAAATGGTAAAAGTTCGATATAGGTATGTCCTAGGCATATTAAGACTATATTCTCTCGTTTGATAGTGATATCTAGGAGGTGTTCTAGAAGTGACATACAAGAGCGCACCACCCCTTAAAAAACTAAATTATGTTTTGCGCAAATTACATTCATACGAGGCGAAAGGTCTTTACCCATAGTTTCTTTTTTTTGCAAAACATATTTTATTTAACATGATTTTCAAAGGGTTAATTATCCATTGTTAATTAATGTTTGTGAGAAAGAACCAAACTAGAGGTTTTGGAATTTTTTAATTCTTTATCGCATCGATGGCCCGCAGGTAGCCGGCTTCACCAAACCTATTAGAACTCCGTCAATTATCGCACTTCATTAAGTTTCCAATACGTAGAGAAATATTAAAATAAACAATTGTGCGTAATTTAAAATGTATGTCTTGTGATTTTGGCTGCAGCAAAAATCATACCTTTAATTTTTTTAATTTCAATCTTTTTCCCTGAATTCATGTCCTTTCGCTTTTGTTTGGTAAATTTTAATCGTACTTCAAATGAAGCATTTAAAAATGTTTTCATCTCAAAAAGTAAAAGCAAAATAGCAGTGAGAATACATTTTCGAAAAGTGCGTGTCGGTTCCAAATTTCCAATTCAACTTCTTTTTCCCGAAGAACCCAAAAATAGACGCTTTCAAAGTGTAGCTTAACAAAGACAGGAATGCCGTCGTGATACTCAACGAACACGCCAAAGGCAATGACTTGAGGGAAGCATTTTAGGGATTGTCCGTTCCCATCAGGACCCCTCGCACAAAAGGTGTCCAGTCACGCCCTCTCGTTAGAGGACACGGGTGGTAGAGGGGAAGGAAAAGTGACCGTTCAAAGATTCTCGGGGTTGACACTTAAGCTTACATTTTGGTTTACGAGATATCTCGGGGTTGACACTTAAACTGGCATTTTGGTTTACGAAATATCTCGGGGTGGCCGCCTGAAGGGTTAATGAACCAAGGACTATTATACCGATACGCTCCTGACTCTGACTCGGAGGAAGCTCAGTTGGTTGTCCCAACACATGAACGAAACCACATCCTTGAGGAATACCATGATGCTCCTACCGCGGGACACTATGGTGAAGAGGGTACGTATCATCGTATTGCACAAAGATATTACTGGACTGGAATGCGAAAATTCATATCAGAATACATAAAAAATTGTGAAGACTGTGCAAGATACAAAGCTTCAAACCAGAAACCTACTGGACTTCTTAGAACACCTGTGTACAATCAACGGTTTGAAACACTTTCTATTGATTTATTCGGTCCCCTTCCGGAAACAAGTGACTGTAAACGCTGGATCTTCATTGTCGAAGACTGCTGTACAAGATGGGTCGAACTGTTTTCTCTCTGCAACGCATCTGCCAAGGAGTGTGCTCTCACTCTCGTTGAGGAAGTCTTTTTAAGATTCGGACTTCCGAGAAGCATTATAAGCGACAATGGCACTCAGTTTGTAAGTCACACAATGCAAGCTGTTTGTGAGATTCTTGGTGTTAAGCAAGAACTGATACCTGTATATCATCCTCAAGCAAACCCCGTTGAAAGAAAAAATAGAGATTTGAAGCCTCGCTTAGCGATCCTCGTAGGAAATGACCATACGTCATGGCATGAAAAGCTACCAGTGATCCGTTTTGCCATGAATACTGTAAAGTGTTCTTCAACTGGGCAAAGTGCTTCTTTTCTTCAGTTCGGCAGAGAACTTAGAACTGTAGACGACGTACATCGGGACATTCGAGAAATTGCGTCAAATGAAAATTTTATACCGGAGATCACTCCTTACCTAAAAAGATTTGCGGAAAATTGTAAACGGGTACAACTCTTGATCGAAAGAAAACAGGATCAGCGAAAAGTTTACGCTGATCGGCGCAGAAAAGCAGGACCTACCTTCAGTCCTGGTGATCACGTTTGGGTCACCATGCACCCTGTGAGTAACGCAGAAAAGAAAAGGACTGCCAAATTCATGCCTCGACGTGACGGACCTTACGTGGTGCTCACACAACGGTCACCTACAACTTATGAAATTGCAGATCCCAAAAATCCGACCACACCTATAGGAGTTTATCACTCTTCAGCTCTCAAGGAATGTAAAGCTACTGACAGTACTCCTGTGGTCCCATTAAGAAAGAGAGGACGCCCTCCTAAAGCACGTAATGCTGACTCCTCGTCGGAGCCAGAGGGGGAGGTTGTAACGCATCAGCCCCTTAACGTGTGTCTCAGCGATATGCGCCTTGATTGGTGATGGCGGACCACGTGACACTCTCTCCGCGAAAGAGAATGAACCATTTTTTCTCTAGTTGTTTCCCAAGGCGAGCGTAGAACTGACGCGCTGAAGTTTTGTTCCCCGAGATGTAACTTTTTATGTTTGTTTATTCTTGTAATTGTTTTGTCTTGTGCTTAATGTTAATTAAAATTGTTCTTTTGGCCAATTCTTGCATTAGTCATTGGACTCAGCTCTAAAGGTGTTATTTAAGAGAGCCTGGGAAATGTATCCACAATTAGCGCTGAGACAGCAATATTCAAATGAACGGGTTTTCAAGTGCAGCATGAGAAAAAGTTTGTCGCAATGGTTCTCAGTCTTTGTAAGATCGCGGCCCGGTAAATTATTTTTTATAAGACCCAACGCAGTGTAAAATTGATCATTGTATTAAATTGATTTTAATGATGTGGGTTTGATAAAACGGTAATGAGAAAAGTATCTATGCATAAAATGTACGAATTTCTCTATTCTAAATAATAGTTCCAACATTAGTATTTCGAATTTAAAAAACGCAACATGAAAAAACAGCAATTATAAGTTACTTTTATTATAACAAGGTTTTAGTTAGGTTAATGAGACTTGTTGTATTCTGTCCGTTAGCTTATTAATTCTAGAATGATTCGATGTGATGGTTAATTGAAAGTCCTGTTTCGTTTTGAGCTGTCATGGCAGAAAAACCGCACTTGATACACCAGTATGAGAGCTCGTGGGTAATATAACTCAGGTTGATATTTTAGCATTTTATTAATATAATAAAACAAATATTAGTTTTCTACTTCTCATAAGAAAAGTAACATTAAAAGTACACCATTTCACAGTCCAATGAAAAAAAATTATAATTATACTACATATTATTTTGGATATGCCAGTATCTAACTCAAAAATCCACACTCTGTCAGCGCAATTGATAAAATCTCTTCAATTTGCTCGACAACAAATCATTATTTTCTACGAGTTCAGGCACTGGAACAAACTGTCCTCCTGTATCTGCAGACGAGGCAACCTAAAATAAACCAGATTCCATTTCCACATCACCCATGAGGTAGGAATCATGATGCGTTTTTTTCAAAGAGGTATTGCCAGGAGCCTTAATCCTCTGCTGCAGCGGTTTCCAACTGCCTTTTAAAGAAACAAAATTTTAAAATTGAAAGAATGAGAAGATTAAAAAAAACATTAATAAATAATGAAAGATGCCATTTAAATAAAAAACAATCGTATTAAAGGGCAAGGTCTTCCACTGGCCTTAATATGGTTTAAAAAGGGCTGTACAGCAAGGGAATTCCTAAAAATCATGTGTCGGACCGAAGAAGGGATAAAATATATAATGTTAAAATATGGTACGTATCTACCAAGAGGCACGAGCAGGGCTTACAGTGAGTGTGAGCAATGACGATAGCTTAATATATTTACTTATCTAGTCCAGAAATGACTTATAGAAAATAGGGAACATTTCGGGACAAAATGTGAAGTTATATGATAAAAAATAAAGGAAGGAGTTGGAAACAGCTGCAGCTTCTGCACCTGAAAGAAAAAAGTTGTAATTAGTCACAGTTCAAAAAAATTCTTGGCACACAGAAAAAGATCATTTACAAATTGTCAGTTAATTTAAAGTGCAGTGGGTAGTTACCTTTCACTTAGGATTAGATCTATCATTCCTGTGGAAAAGTCTACATCACCTGGAATAACTTCTCTCCACTATACATTCTTCCATCCCTAAAAAGATGCTCTAGAGCCAATAAAAGACGAGGATATGTTGACAGTAGAATAAATTGGGAAGTAAAGGATTCACTGAACTGTGTACAAACCTTTACAGAGCTCTTGGGCAGCTGCAGAACGTTGATCGATGAAATTTGAACTAGGCTCATTCTATTCCATGTGTTGGTGCTATAAGCCGTGTGATGTGAGCCAAAAAGCTGTGCAGTCATTAATGATCTTAATACTTACATTTAGCTGCTGTAAGGTCACATTTTACATCCAGATGTGTCTCTACAGATGTACCATGGAATTTTACCCCTCCAAGAAGTCCCATTCACCTCAATAACAATTTGGGCTTTCAGTGACCCTCCAATTAGAGTCCCTGAAAGGAATTTGGAAGCAAACCATATAATCTGAAGGTCATTTTCAATACACGCTATTACAAACGCCAGTAGAAAGTAGTGATCTCCATTGTTGCATCACATCAGATATTCTTTATCTTCCAATAATAAAAACCAGTAAAAACGTATTTCACATATTCAATGTAGTAAACATGATAAAAATTAATTTATCAAATGAAAGCACAAATGTATTTTTTAGAATTCTGTTTGCTATCATGCTATAAAATAATATCCAAACATGCAAATATGTGAAGCATTAAAAAAATCCATTCATTTTTAAAAACTTATTGCAATAGAAATTTTAAAATTGCATTTACCAAGGTGTAAGTAACTGAATGTTATTTTAAGTGTTTCCTTTATTTAACCAATTAAACTTCCAAGTACATTTGTCTTGTAGGTTCAACTCTAAATTTCTATCATAGAACGTCGCTGCACTTAGAGCGACTGTGAAGTAATTGTTCCTAGACGATGTGGAGCAATATCGAGTTCGTCTAGCAATGGATGGGGCACAGCTGGATCTGTGTTTGGTGACATAGCAAAGGAGCACAGCACATACAATGCGGTGAGGAAAATGCACGGCTAAAGATTTTTATTCTTACTGCTTGGCTGGTTTTCTTAATGCTGACCATCCACTTCTTCAACACTGCAAGGGATGAACTAGAAGCAATTTATGAGGAAGCACCTAGTAGGTAAACCAGCATTTCGTAAACAGGAACAATTACCATGATCCATGTGTTCCCAAACAGGGATTTGAATCGGGAACTCCCATTGGGTGACATACAACCACTATATAAAGTACGCAGTCTCATTTGTGGAGCTACTGTTAGAGTCCAATGTACTTGTGGCAATTTTCTAACCCCGATAATTAGGACTAAGTGCTGCAGTTTTCATGGTATAAATACAAGGAACCAAATAAAGTAATAATTTCCTTTAACAGGAAGTAATGTTTCTACAGTTAATATGTTTGAAAAAGCATAAATATTTCAGCACTTATTCCAAACATTTAAATATATTTTTTTGAAAATTTAATAAATTAATGCTGTGTAATAAATATTTCATTAGATCTAAAATTAAAAATTATATTTAATATTTATTAACAATTTTAGTCAATTTCTAATCCTTGAAAAAGGCATCTGTCGTATCTGGTTCTATTTAATGGGTTATCAGCGAATCTCAGGCAATGCAGACAGCACAAACATTTATTATATAACAAAATATTTACAATTTACCAAGGAGCGTCCTACACGACCACTCCATGACCATATCATCCGAATATCTGCTTGTTCGATCGTAACACACTCTGACGGTGCTTTTAGCGCCATCTGTAGGGTGATTGAATCCCTAATACGACATCTCCCCCGCAAGATATGGGTTTGGGGTTTTCTCAAAACATAAACACAGATCTGAATTTAAATATTATGGACTCAATCACCTAAATATTATTACACCATATCAACAGTAATGAAAAATGCAAAATAAAAATATATATACATATAAGAATAATAATGCTAATAAAATACTAAAGCATATAATAACAGACATTATGCTTAAAGTCACAATAATAAATTTGTCACTACTTCTCTTCAGAAAATAGTCTGGATAATGCATCAGCATGAGGCATTTTGACTCCTGGACAATGTTTTATTGTTAAGTTATATCTTTGAAGAGCAAAAACCCACCGCTGTAGTCGTGAAGCACATTTTGTAAGGTATGACAAAGGGTTGTGATCAGTGTACAGTTCTATTTTGGACCCGAAAACTAGAGTTTCAAACTTCTTCAAACTCCACACAATAGCGTACGCTTCTCTCTCTATTGTAGACCAAGCTTGTTGAGTTTTATTCAACTTCTGGCTCACATATGCAATAGGTCGGAGTAATCCTTCGATTCCTTGGGACAGACAAGCGGCGATACCATACTGGGATGCATCACTGTATTATGAACGGTTTACTCATAACTGGAGTGCAAAGCTGGAGCTTTCATTAGAGCAGATTTCAGTTTGTTGAAGGCAACTTCGTGTATATCCAGCTAAGGTAAATTTTCAGGTATCCTCTTTTTTGTTAACTCCGTAAGAGGTAAGGCAATCTTTGCATAGCAAGGTATATATTCCCGATAATAATTGCGCAACCCGAGCATGCTTCTAAGTTGTTTCTTGGTCTCAGGTACAGGTATTTGAGCAATTGCTTTTATTTTGTCTGGATCTGCTTGATGCCTTCCAGATCCAATAACATGACCTAAATATTTGATTTCAGGTCTTGCAAATGCACATTTGTGTAAATTCACAGTAAACTGTAGTTCTTCTAATTTTCAAAGAATAAGATCCAAGTGTTTTAGATGATCACTCATGTTGTTAGAAAATATAGCTATGTCGTCAATATATGCACGACTGAAATCTCTGTATGGTGCTGACGCTTTGTTCATTTCTCGTTGAAAAGTCGCAGCAGCATTTCTCAAACCAAATGGCATTACTTTGAATCTATACTGTATTTTGTGAGTCTTGAAAGAAGTAAAATCATTCTTCTTTCATTGGGATAGCCCAATATCCCTTCAACAAGTCAAGTGTAGAAATAACATTTGCTTTCCCTATGCTGTGAAGTAATTGAATGGCATCTTCCATAGGAAAATCATCAGCCTTGGTGACAACATTGAGAGATCTCGATAATCAACACATAAACGCATGCCTATATCCTTTTTGTTTACACACACAATAGGATGAGCGATTTCTGCAGACCTTTCTTCTATTAAATCCAATTCAAGTAGCTCTTCAATTTGGGCATCTACTTGTGATTTCAGTCTCTGGTATCCTATAAACATATGGTTTTGTCCTTTCTTTGCCTTCCTCAAGTCTTATTTTGTGTTCACCAACTTGTGCAACTTTCAATTTTCCACTAAATAAATCTTTATGCTTCTGTAATATCTGAATCAGTTGACTTCTTTCTTTCTCATGTAAATCGTATAAATTTATTTTCCAAATTTTATCAGACAGTTCTTGTTGATATACAGTTCTAGGAGAGGCATGAATTTCACCAAATTCTTCATCATCTTCAAAAACAATACCAACTGCATTCATTCTTGGGTAATATCTCCTTATCTTATTTACATGGCAGTGTCGTACTTTTCCTTCAGGAAGTTTCACTTTGTAAGAATGTGGCGATGGATGCTCGACTATCTCCCCAGGTCCGGTCCATCGTGCATATAACTTGTTGGAAGAATCTGGAATTAGTAAGTAAACCTGCTCTCCTAATTTAAATTCTTTGGATCTTGTGCGGCGATTAAAATAATCCGTGTAGGCTTGTTGTTTTCCCGATGCGATAAGTAAGGCTTGGTCGGTTGCTCGTTCGAGATTTATTTTGAGTTCCTGGAGATAATCTACGACTGATTTGTCCATATTCAAAGGTATAGGAATTTCTCCACACCAGCTAGATTTCAACACACTCAGAGGACCTCTTGCTTCTCGGCCATACATCAACTTGAATGGAGATACTCCGGTAGTACAGTTAGGAACTTCTCTATAAGCAAATAACAGAAACGGAATGTATTTATCCCAATTACTAGGATCTGTTCGGATAACATGATGAAGTGCATTTTTAAGAACTTGATTATATCTTTCTACAAGTCCATTACTGGCTGCATATCCTGGTACTGAAAATCTAGGAGAGGATCCTAAGCGATTCATGAATTCTTGAGTAAGTTTCGATATAAAGTTCGTACCTTGATCACTTGCTATAGTATTTGGTATTTCATCTTCTGGTTTCTTTTCTTTCTTGCTAATATTTGTTGATCTGCTGTATCTTTTAGGACAATCTCTTGCGAAGTGCGATAAACCACATATGTAGCATTCCCTTGAAGTTGTATTTCTAGTGCTTTGGTAATCTTCTCTCGTCTTGAATCGATGTTCTCTGATGTGAGGGGGTGCATATTTCCGGTCTATGGAATTTTTCGTTTCTTCTCTGTTGTAATTAAAATTCTGATGTTTGAACGTATTCGTTTGATTCTCCTTCCAAAATGTTTCCTTCACTTTTTTGTTTACGCAATTTCGAACGTTTTCGTAATCATCTAGTTTATTTGCAATTTCTTCTGGTATTTTGAATCGAGACCATTCGTCGATGAAATGATCACGGATTTCCGATGGCACTTTACGCTTAATCTGATCAGTAATAATTAAATCAGACAGTTCTTCAAAAGTCTTTACATCCAGTCCTCTTATCCATTCTTGATAATAATTTTTAAGTTCATAGGCGAAGTCACACCACGTAATTTCGGGTTTCTTGTAGTGTTTCGTAAACAATTGGTGGAACCTTTCAGGAGTAAGTTTATATCTTTTTAGTAAGAGTTCTTTCACTTTTTCATAATCATCCGTCACTTCTTCGTTTTCTCTGGCAATTATTTGCGCAACGTCATAGGGTAGGAATCCTATTAGGTATGACACCCAATTTTCTTTCTTGATTTCCGTTCGTTTCACTTGACGCTCGAAGAGAACTAAGTAGAGGCTTATATCATTAGTTTTGGGATCAAACTTCTGTAAAATACTTTGCAAGTCAAACCTCGGCTTCATGTTTACATCAGTTTGTTGAATTTCAGACCCATTCTTCAATCTTTCGTTTTCTAGACGCATCTTCTGCAACTCGAATTCCATTTCTTCGTCTTTCTTCAACTTCTAATTCTTCTTTCCTTCGTCTTTCTTCAACTTCTAATTCTTCTTTCCTTCGTCTTTCTTCAAATTCTTCTTTTCTCCTTCTTTCTTCTATAATAGTATTTAAGAGTTCCTTCACGAACGGTTCATCATAGTTTTTATTTTCGGTTATAACTTTCTTTAGCTCAATTACAACCATGTTTTCGGTATTCAATATCCCCATTTCGGTAGCAACAGTCTTTAGAACTTCCTTTCTTGCTTTCGCCAAGAACGCCATAATGGGATCACGAAACAAAACTGTTCGATTTAAAACGAAAGTTCCCCAATAAAGTTCCGAAAATCAAATTCAAAATTCACTTTGAAGCATTTCAACAAAAATCTTTACACCATTCTTCAATGTTCTTCAAAAGTAGTATTTAGCAGGAAACAAATATAAAAGTTCACAACGAGGAGCAGGACTCACCATGAAAGCATATTTCCTCATTAAAATCCTGTCGACTGCGCCAATGTCGTATCTGGTTCTATTTAATGGGTTATCAGCAAATCTCAGGCAATGCAGACAGCACAAACATTTATTATATAACAAAATATTTACAATTTACCAAGGAGCGTCCTACACGACCACTCCATGACCATATCATCCGAATATCTGCTTGTTCGATCGTAACACACTCTGACGGTGCTTTTAGCGCCATCTGTAGGGTGATTGAATCCCTAATACGACAGCATCATAGATTGGCAGATTTAAAATTGATCCTCCGCGTAAATACAGAATAGTACAACCAAGCATCAGCTTAATACCTATTTCGGTGAAGAAACAGATACAAGCAACTTGGTGTAGGACAAGTCCCAACATTAATGAATCTTTCGATTGCTCAAAAGAACACAATGAATGAGACAAGTCTGGAAGAGATGATGCAGAGGATTCAATTTGCTGCTAAAGAATTTATGTTTTTTATTTAAAAATGCATGAATCTTTTTAAAATTTAATCATTAAAATGGGCGTAACAGATTGGTAGACTTCAAATTGATCCTCTGCATCAATACAAAATGGTGCAACCAAGCATCAGCTTAATACCTATTTCGGTGAAGAAACAGATACAAGCAACTTGGTGTAGGACAAGTCTCAAAGATATGGAACAGATGTAGAATATTCAGAAAACTTCTTAAAATAAATGAAGACAAACACTTTATTTAATTTTGAAATAAAATTTTTACTACTTTTAATTTTGAAAATAAAAAAATCCGAAGTAATGTAGCAGATTTAATATCCAGGAGAATATCTGATGTGATGTAACAATGAAGGTTTAATTTTTTTTGCAACCATCATTGTTATATCAGAAGATAAAAAGTGCAAGATTTTAATAACGTATATTCAAATTGACCTTCACATTACATCCAAATTCCTTTCAGGGGGACTCTTATTGGAGGGTCCCTGAAAGCTTTCAATTGTTATTGATGTTAACAGGTACTTTTGGAGGTGTAAATTCCATAGTACAGCATCTGTACAGAGCTGCTTCTGGACTGATAAATGTGACCATAGAGTAACGAAATGTAGAGGTCAAAATCATTAATGACTGCACAGATTTTCGGCTTGCATCGAACAACATTGGTCACCAAACACATCAAATGAAATGAGCATAGTCCAAATCTCATAGATTAAACATTCCTCAGCTACACGAGAAAGAACTTTGTGAAGACTTGTACACTATTAAGTGAATACTTCATCTTCCTCAATTTATTACTCCTATCAATACTTACCCTTGACTTTAATTGCAATAGAACATCTTTAGAGGAATAAAGGAATATACAGTGGTGGGAATACTACTTACTCAAAATGATGCAGGACTTCTAGGTAAGATAAATCTAATCTTTAGTGAATGTAATACTTACTGTACTTTCAAATATTAACTGCTTGTTTATACTGAAAGCTATTCATCACCACCATAAAAACATTGAATTATTTATCTAACGTACCATCATTATTCCTTTTATTGTTCAAGTCTGTTTTATTGGCATACCACTGTCCTCAATTCCTCTCCATTCTTAGGACACATTTTCTGAATTTTCTAAAAACCAAAAAGCTTATAAGAAAAATGAACTGGTATAAAATTAACTATGCCCTTAAGTGGAAGTTAATTCAGTTGTATTACAATAAATAAATTTTATGTGAAGTTTGTTTTGGAATATTAATTTTTTTAAATAGCATAAATGCAAGTACTGAATATGATTGAGCAGGGCATCTTTAAGTTCGAAAGTAATACTAAATCAGAAGTATGAGATACTGAAAAATATTTACCAATGGTATGCAAGATTGGAGCCATAAACATCCTTCATTCTATTATGCATATTATGATGAGAACAAGTACTAAAAAGCAGTCAGAAACCTACACAAGAACTAATAAAACAAATATGGAAAATTAAGCTGAAAAAGGAGCATAACATTAGTAAAATCAACAGGAATATGGAACAGAAAGCATGTTATTAACATAATTAGAACACATGATAGTATATATAGTTGAGATAAAATATGCACTATAATAATTTAGAGAAACCCCTGAACCAGGCCAAGCAGCCACTCATAAAAAAGTTTCTAACATTTAATTAAACCAAATAGTGAATACCTGCAGCTAGCTGAAACCTTGAGGTGCAAACCATAAGCTACATGCAATATAAATAGAAGTAAAATATTAATAAAATAAATACTCATGGTTCCAGGCTGGTCAATTAAATCCACACCAATTCTGATAGTTGATAATTTTGATGCTAATTTGAAGAACATCTTCACTAGTAGGCTTGGATACTTTAGAATTGTGAAGGAAAATCATATTCAATAAAAAGATACATTGTTTAAGAATTGAGTTAAGGGGGCTTTTCCAATTAAGATTTCGTATATATACTTCCTGAAATCATTCGCTTCAAAGGTCGAATTTAAATCAGATTTATATATTAACTGGTGACAAAAATAACAAACGAATATTCCACAGTTTATATTATCACGCTGTAAAACATGAGAAGGGTAATTAACGCGCCATTTGAGATTAACTTTTAAATTATAATTCAAAAATGCAGTACAAACATAGATTAAGTTATCATATTTATTTCCCCTCACACTTTGCGGATCATACAAATCAATAATTTTATCTTCTGTATTTGCAACTATTAAAATCCAGTGATTAACAACACAAAAAGGAAATAATACGAACTTCGAACCAAGATTGGACAACTGATTAATACATGGATCATTTAATAACAACTGAGAAACAGAAGAATCGACAGCAACAAAAGAATTGTCATTTTCACACAGTAGATGAATATTTGCATCAACAACTACATCAAAAAGCCAGCCCTTTCGAAAATCAGGCGCTTCCATTTGAAGTATTTTTTCTTCAGCATCACTAATCAGAGGATCAATAGATTTTAGTGCAATGTAACTGTTAAAGATGTTCTCATATCCTCACAATTCAGTTCATTTGTGAAAGAATAATTTTCCCTAACACGCTTACAAGAAATAAAATAGCTGGTTGAATCGTCAGAAAAATGTTTATGATCCCTCTTAGCCTTACCTTTTTTATTTGTTTTGGTAAAATTGGTTTGTCGTTGAAAGTTTTGATTTGGGGCTATAGGCATATAATTGAAACTTTGCGATGTGGAAGGTTCTGTTGTGGCTCAACCCTTGGCATCATTCAAAAAGTCGCCATTTGGCGTACTACGGCATCCTCGCTGTGTAACCGCCTGTCCTCAGGCACTCGCTCTTTGGAATTGACTCGTGTTGCAGTCACCAGTGATATGGTTCACTAATCCTGGCAATGGCGCCAGTTATTATGGATATAAGACTGTATATATGTACATATTAGTAAACTTGTGGTTATTCAAATTAATTGCCTCATAGTATCTGTTTTCATCTTCAAAAGAATTGTTACAGTCCACTTATAGAAAAATGAACCAGTGACCACACAACATATGGTCCGTCGAGCCGGAGACTTTAGTTTCGGTTATCGCAGAACTGGCTTTAGTTATAGGTAAATAGAGCAACTATGACGGATAAGAAAAAAATAGTATGCCTCAATAGGCAAAGAAGTGCTTATAAAGGACAATTAACAAAAATCGCAGCATTTTTGGACAATACCGAAGAAAAAGATGACTTACAATCTCAAATGAAGCTGGATAATCTAAGAAGAGTTATAGGAAAATTGGATGATTTAAAAGTGCAGTTCATCGAAAAGGTCGTCGATGAAGCAGAATTGGAAACGCACCTGCAAACCTTCCTAGAATTAGAAGACGAAGCCGAGCAAATGGAGGTAAGGCTTAGAAAACTCCTATTACTTAATGTCAATATGGAAAATCCTAGATTAAAAGACTCTAAATTAGATAGTTCTTCGATGAATGTGAAATTACCTGAGGTACCTTTACCAAAGTTTTCAGGACATTATCAAGATTGGTACACATTTAAGGATCAATTCGTAAACTTAATTGATTCAAATGATAATTTGAGTGATACTCAAAAATTATATTATCTGAAGTCTACCCTTAGCGGTAGTGCTTTAGACGTTGTTACTATGGATGACACATACACTTCGCTTTTTAAAGCATTAGAAGATCGTTTCCAAAACAAACGTTTAATTGTAAATTGCCATATGAATGAAATATTAACAATAGAAACTGCAGCTCAGGATGCAGCTAAAAGTCTAAGAGCAATAGTTGACGGCTGTCAAAAACACATTCGAGCTCTTAAAAGCTTAGGACTGGAGCTTAATCAGTTTTCAGAAGTTATGTTAATAAATATAGTTCTTAAGAAACTTGATAAAGAAACGAAAAAACAATTTGAACTATCGCTTACCACCACAGAAGTACCTAAATGGCAAGGATTCATTGACTTTTTGCAAAAACGTTGTTTGGTTTTAGAAAATTTACAGTGTAATGTAAATGTAAAACCTAAATATTCGCACATTGATAAAAATCAAAAGTTGAAAACTTTATTAGTGAAAAATAGCTATAAAGATTATAAATGTGTTTTATGTCAAGCAAATCATTCTATTTTCAAGTGTGATATGTTCTTAAAACTGAGTGAATACGAGAGATATTCAACAGCAAAAAAATTCAACCTGTGCCTCAATTGTCTTAGTTCTAAACACAAAATTGCGCAGTGTCATTCGAAAGGAGTTTGTAATATTTGTTTCCAAAGACATAACTCTTTACTTCACAGAAAGCGTTCGGCTCCAAACGAACCTGAACTCCCCAACAGACATGTGGCGCTACGCAAGTAAACAAAAAAGAAAGTAGCCCGCCATCCAGTGATATGAACGGTGCCGCGAAAGAGGTGGGGGAAGCGAATGTTTCGAAATCTCTTTGCAATAAAATGTGTTCATCTGGAAAAAATAAAAGTAGAGTACTTTTAACTACATGCATTATTCATGTAGAAAATACGGATGGAATGAGAATTCCAGCCCGCTCGCTTCTTGATTGCGGTTCACAAGCCAATCTAATGACTAAAGAGATGGTAGACGTATTAGGATTAAAGAAAAATAAATTGAATGTTTATGTTTCTGGGATTAATGGGAATGTTACAAATATCAGATCCCAAGTACGTACGAACATTTCAAATAAAGATGGTTCTTTTTGCAGATCAATTGACTTTTTAGTAACACCTAAAATAACGGATTGCATTCCTTCTCATAATATAAATATAGATAACGTAAAATTGCCGTTGGATATAGAATTGGCGGATCCAGACTTTGGGAAACCAGCTAAAATAGATATTCTAATTGGAGTAGAACTTTTCTATAAAATTTTAGAGGCTCATAAGCATGAAATTTCACAATTAATATTTCAAAAAACAGTTTTCGGCTACATTGTTTCGGGAACAATAGAAGATGTTTCACATCAGATATTTTGTGGGTTTATCCAACCAACAGATGCTTTAGAAGAAAATATTCAAAAATTTTGGAAAATGGAAGGGGTGGAAGATGAATCACGCTTGGTCAGTTTCGAAGAACAACAATGCGAGAATCACTTTAAAACAACGTATCGTCGAGATAAATCAGGAAGATTTGTAGTAACTATGCCTCTAAAGGAAGACGCTAGTACCCTTGGAGATTCGAAGGCTATTGCAGAAAAAAGACTACACCAATTGTGGAATCGTTTAGAAAAAACTCCTTTAATGCGAGAACTTTACTGTTCTTTTATGAAAGAGTACGAGAGTCTCAATCACATGAGGAAGGTTACTGAAGATATAGATGAGTCACGTTGTTATTACCTACCACACCATGGGGTATATCGCCCGGAAAATTCTACGACAAAACTCCGTGTTGTTTTTAACGCTTCAAGTCCTACAACAAACGGAAAATCATTAAATGACATTCTTTTGAAAGGACTCGTAAACGAAGATTTATACGAAATCATGATTCGTTTTAGAAAACATAGGTTCGTATTTCTCGCCGATATAGAGAAAATGTATCGCCAAATAGTTATAAATGAGGAGCAACGAAAGCTATTAAGAATCGTATGGAAATCAGATGCTAAGTCACCAGTAGAGGTTTATGAGTTAAATACAGTCACGTACGGAACATCCTGTGCTCCGTTTTTGGCCATCCGAACTTTAAAACAGCTCGCTTTGGAAGAGGCAGAAAAATTTCCTGCTGCGTCTGAAGTTCTTTTGAATGATTGTTATATGGATGATGTTATTAGTGGGGAAGAAAGTTTGGACGGTGTTAAGGAGCTCCAATGTCAGCTTGTTAAACTTCTGGAATCTGCTGGAATGCACTTACATAAATGGAAGGCAAATCATTCTACATTACTGAACAATGTTAATGAAGAAAAGTTAGAAGGTTATTCATTTACTGAAAATGAGACTAAAGCTTTAGGAGTTACATGGAACCCTAGCTTAGATGCTTTTACGTTCAAGGTAAAAATCAACCTACACGAAAAACTGACGAAAAGGTCCATTTTATCCGATATAGCACGAATCTTTGATCCACTGGGTCTTATCGGGCCTGTCATCACGAAAGCTAAAATCTTTATGCAGGAGCTCTGGAAACTAAAGTTGGACTGGAATGATACTGTTCCTGATTTTCTTGCTCAGTCCTGGTTTCAGTTCACAAAATCCTTAAAATCTTTGGAAAATTTTAATGTCAATCGTTACATGTTAGCTCCGAATGCGCAACAAGTAGTTTTGCATGGATTTGCTGACGCGTCCTCAGTGGCGTTTGGAGCTGCTGTATACATCCAGTCTTTCCATCACTCGGAAATTTCATGCCATTTGATTAGTAGCAAGTCGCACCTTTAAAAACAGTTACCATTCCTAGACTGGAACTATCTGCTTGCCTCCTGCTATCCAAGTTAGTTGTAAAAATTTTGAAGGCATTGAAACTAGTCATACACGATGTCTACCTGTATACAGACTCAACCATAGCCTTAGCTTGGATCCACACTCCGCCATGGCAGTTAAAAACTTTTGTTGGAAACCGTGTGGTTAAGCTCCAAGAAATGACCCAGAACTTTCATTGGAACCACGTCTCGTCAAACAGCAATCCCGCTGATTTAATATCTCGAGGTGTAGATGCAATAGAGCTAGCTGAAAATCAAGTGTGGTTACATGGACCAGACTTTCTTACTCAAGAAATGGGTTTTCCCAAACTTGAAGACGCTCCTGTATCTCCAGAGGATCATGAATTTATCTCGAAAGAGATGAAAGTCGATCCTGTTAATGACAAATTCAAAGAGACTATGAACATTTGTGGAATTTCAAGCTTAACTATAGACTTATTTCCCAGTGACTTTTTTACTGACATTTTGGCCTTGACTAATAATTTCTTTAAATTAATTCGAATTTGTAGTTTTATTTTTAGATTTATTGCAAATTGTAGAAACTCATCCAAGAGAGAATTGGGACCTTTATCGACGTTAGAACTGAAAAAAGCTGAGACTTACCTTATCAAACAGGTACAGTATAGATATTTCGCGGAAGAAATAAAAAATCTTCAAAACCAGAAGACCATTTCAGGTAATAGCAAATTGAAATATTTTAACCCTTTTTTGGATTCTGATGGAATTATTAGGGTTGGAGGTCGATTGCAAAATTCCAGTTTGTCCTATGAAAGCAAACATCCCATAGTATTGCCACATAAGCATCGATTAAGTGAACTCATTTTTGAGCACTTCCATAACAAGTTCTTCCATGTTGGGCCACAGGCACTTTTGCATCACGTCAGGCAGAGGTACTGGGTTATTAATGGAAGATCGCTTGCCCGTAAAATAGTTCATAAATGTGTCGTGTGTTTTAAAACTAAACCCGTAGAATCCAACCAAATTATGGGAATTCTACCCGCAGACAGAATCAATCCTAGTCATCCTTTTCAAAAGTGTGGTATCGATTTCTGTGGACCCTTCTTAATTAGATATAAAAACCAAAGGAAAGGAAATTATAGTAAAATTTATGTATCTTTATTTGTGTGTTTTGTCACTAAAGCAACCCACTTAGAAATCGTAACGGATCTAAAGTCCGAATCCTTTATTGCCACCCTTAAAAGATTCTTTGCCCGCAGAGGAAAGAGTTCAATTATTATAACCGATAATGGTTCTACATTTGTTGGAGCCAACAATGAGTTGAAAAGATTACATGCTCTTGTAAGTAAACCAGATGACGCCTTGGTTAATTACTTATCATCTGAGGCCATTAATTGGAAATTCATTCCTCCTCGGTCGCCTAATTTTGGTGGACTATGGGAAGCCGGGGTGAAGGCGTTTAAGTACCATCTTAAGAGAACCTTAAGTAATTCCTTAGTAACATTAGAAGAATTTTTAACTATAATTACACAAATTGAGGGAGTTCTCAATTCGCGACCTTTGGTACCTTTATCGTCGGATCCAAATGACCTCGAGGTCCTGACTCCAGCTCATTTCCTAATTGGCCGCCCAATTACTTCACTACTTGAACCTGATATAACCGCAATAAGCGAAAATAAACTATCTAGTTGGCAAAAAATCACCAGAATGACGCAAATCATATGGAAGAAGTGGCAACGCGACTACTTGAATCATCTCCAGCAGCGTAATAAATGGTTCTTTGAAAAGAAAAATCTTAAAGAAGGTTGCATGGTTGTCCTTAAAGACGAAAATTTACCCCCTTCTAAATGGATTTTGGGCAGAGTTATTAACTTAATATCTGGTTCTGATAATAAGGTTAGAGTAGTAGATGTTAAAACCGCCACAGGTGTTGTTAGAAGAGGAATTTCCAAAATCTGTATTCTTCCCATCGAAGATAATGAATGATATGTATATATTGGAACTTATTAGTATATCACAATTATAATACAGACTACTTAACTTCATTATCCTATGTAATTAATTCTATTTGTTAAAATTGTAGTATTTGCAGTATTGTTATATTTGTAGTTATAATAGTGTCCATGTGACAAGTAATTTCTAATTGTATGAACCTGCTTACTTCATGTTATGTACTATTGTCATTTATTATGTAATATTCATATAGTTGAATGTTGAAACATGTCAACGGGGGCCGGTATGTTGTGGCTCAACCCTTGGCATCATTCAAAAAGTCGCCATTTGGCGTACTACGGCATCCTCGCTGTGTAACCGCCTGTCCTCAGGCACTCGCTCTTTGGAATTGACTCGTATTGCAGTCACCAGTGATATGGTTCACTAATCCTGGCAATGGCGCCAGTTATTATGGATATAAGACTGTATATATGTACATATTAGTAAACTTGTGGTTATTCAAATTAATTGCCTCATAGTATCTGTTTTCATCTTCAAAAGAATTGTTACAGTCCACTTATAGAAAAATGAACCAGTGACCACACAACAGGTTCCTTAACATTAATAACACCACGGCAACTAGATACAAGAGCATTTAAAGTTGTATGAATGTTTCTCATCATTTTCTCTTGAATCTCAGGGTTTTCAAGTAAAATAGACAATTCCTTTAATAATTTGTCGCACATTATTTTCTTTTGCTTATTTGTGCGGGGAGTATAAGTATCGCTGCAAAATTTAATAATACTATTGTTTTCATTAAACTTGGCTACTGGTACATCTGTATCCTCATCACTAGTGATTTCACCACTTTCCAAGAAATTTGCATTATTAGGGAGCATTGAATAGCAACGTATTTTGTGTATGTGCTTGCACAAATTATTATTATCGGGACAATTGCAAGTGTAGAGATGATTACAAAGAGAAGAGCAGCTTAAATTAAGGCATTTAAAGTAGCAAAAATCTGGAATAGGACACTTTTCGTGAATTTGCTTTACAATATAAGTTACTCCCTTTAATTTCTGAGAACAAACAGACCAAGTATTGCAAGCAAGAATGTTAACATCGCAATTCAAAATTCGTTTCCCCTTATCATGTCTGTCTTTGATGGATTGGGAGTTATCCTTGGGAGGTACATGATATAATATATTGGATTGATATTTTAAGAATCTGTCTTCTTCTGCGTGTAAGAGCGTTAAGAGTAGCTGATCTAGGCGACGATTCTGTTTACGTTCAAAATAAACAGTTTTAATTACATTATGAAGTGATTCACAATAGTTATTGGTATTAATACCTGCATGCGGAAAATTTCTGTAACACGAGGCCCATAATTCAATTCTATTGAAATAATTATTTTTAAAATAAATAATAAATTGCTCTGAAGCTGCAGAATAAATCCCCAAGAATTTATTCAAAAAATTGTGGAACTTAGAGCGTCCCTTTTCTTTGAGTAATTTAAGCAAAATATGTTTAATAATTTTTCGTAACTCTTTATCGGATACTTTTTTGTTGAGTTCTTTGTGCCAAGCTTAAAGAATGTGCCATTGGCATAATAAGTGTCTAATTTCAGGGCCAAATACATGATTAAATGATTGATACGTAACCTTATCATCATCAGTCATGACACAGTTAATTTTTATTTCTGGAACGCGCAACTTTAAGCTTGTGAATAATGCTACTAATATTTCAAAATTTAAATAATTTGTAACAAAATGGGCCACGGGATAACCTTGTCCAAATTCATCCGAAACAATAATGTTTAGGAGATAAAAACCATATTTATTGGTACAATGTGTTGAGTCGATACAGACAACACCATCAGGAGCTTTAAGTAACATATTCTTTTGCTCTTCTGTTTGGAAACCTAGGGCAAATGTTAAATCATCATTAAAATAGCGATTTAGGTTTGGCGGACCGTACACAGTAGGAGAATACTGAGGTTTAAAAATCAAAACTGGGTCATATTGCTCATTTTTTAAACCTTCAACAATGGAAGCAAGGGAAATAAAATCATTATACGGACGAAGTGCGCTACTCAAACGGCGGGCATAGGCTTGAATTGTCTTGCGAGGAACAAATGCATCCTTTACAGGGAAAAAGTTTCTATTTTCACGGGATCCTAACCCCTCCCTTAACATTCTTTGAATTTTTGCCACAGGAACAGATAATAACAAATGAGATTTAATAAAACTACGCGAACTCAGTTTAATGGGATGATGCCTGCTATTTTTAAATTTGAGTGTATGATTGTGGGTTGAATAGTAGGTCACAAGAACTTTATTTTCTTGTTCAGAAGCACATACCCTAACAGGACAAAAAATATTAGAAAGCACGGTGCCTTTTTTGTTTTTCCGAGATGATATTGGACATATAGACTTGGAACTACGCGGGGTATATAGCTGGCATGAATAGTAATGCAACTTTTTGGAAAAATATGTTTTAGTCCCAGTTAATTTTTTAAATGATGAAAAAGTGGATTCACCTTCAGACTAACCAAATTTGGAATTCATTCATGGAATCAAAAGAGAGTTTTTGAACATTACTGGATTCATGAACTTCAAAGACATGTACTTTTAACTGTCCTACATGATCAAACTGTTTACGACATTCTGGAAACATGCAGTAATGTTCTTCGCGTTTAAGTGATAGACAAAACTTTTTGTGTTGGTAATATGCCTGTTTAGTTCGGAATAATCCATCACAATTCAAACATTTTGAGGATACATTGGTTCCTTGCTTATCTTTTCCTTCTCACAAGGAATAAGTTTTTGAAGGAAGTTTGTGGGACGTAGGGGACATACATTAAAATGATTACTAAAGGAAATTTTTGAAGCAAATAATTTTTTGCAATTGTCACATTCTTTAGGATATCCTATCTTTAAGTTAGATTTATTGGAGGGTAATAAACATTTCTTTAGGTGATGACTAAAAGAACTTGTTGATGCATATGAAATTTTGCATTGGTTACATTCCCTAGGATATGTGATTTTATTAGACGGTTTCGAACATATTTCTAGGTGATTGCTAAATGAACTTTTTGATGAATATGATTTTCCACACAATTCGCATTGCCTTGGATATGTCCTCATCATATAGCAGAACCTGCAAATTTTAAAAGGAAGTTTAATTGTTAAGTATTAAAATTATATTACAAGTAAGAAATTTGTAACAACGCAAGCATGTTCAGGTACCTGGACGAAAACACGAAAATTTGAAACTAAAATACTACAATTCAAAGCACTGAAAAATTAAAATTCAAAGCAAAATGCTGATATTGAACCAAGATTGACAACAGGTTTCATAAATTATATCGTTATTTCAATATAGATAACACAAGAGTGCTGAGAAAAACAGCAGCATACTTAAAAATTTCACTCTTCCTGAAGTATTTAAGATGTGATTCTAGTTTTTTTTTTCTCAGTAAAATGGGGAAATTTAAGAAAATATTAATGCTAATTTTATTTGTAGAACTTAAATAGTATTTAAAATATGGATTTTTCAAGTTCCTATGTAAATATGACGTTGGCGTGGTGTTGAAGTTTGGAGAGTGGGGTACCAGCTCAGGTGTTGCCTCGTCATCTGATCGTGGTTCAAAATTACGTGGTGTTGTCCTCGGATCTTTCCCTTTGGGATTGTTCCCGGACCGTCACCAATAGCCCGTTGTGTTGCTCCAGTGTGACGTTAATTGAAAATATCAATACCAATACCTATGTAAATATGTTATCAGAATGTATAAATAATTTTTGCAGTTACGGAATATAGGTACGCTTAAATAAATAAATTAATTATTAAATAAATTAAGGATCTCAAAATCGTGTTGTAAGATAATGAAGTACCGTCAAAATATCTTTTAAAATAGCAAAAATTCTCAACAGAGCATATCCAATTCCTCAAAAAAGATTAGTTTCTCGAAATCTCTGAATTTTATATCAGGAGTTCTTTGAACCTATAGTGGGAAACACTATTTCTCCATAAATACTTGACTACCCAACGTTAGCTAAGTAATACGAATAGTAACTAACTGTATATTCCCGTATATTTAAATGAAGTATAAACACAATATTAAAAAATTAATATCAATATTAACAAATTCTTGTGACTACACGAAAAACATTTTGGGCATTTAAACTAATATCATATATGTATTAATTCTTATAAAACATTGCTACAACAGCATGGAAGATAAATATTTTTTCGCACATAATAGCGGATAAATTATAAATTTCTATAGATTTTAAACTATAGAAAAAGGATCGACTTCTGCTCATTTAAAAAGAAACTAATTGTACGAACAGTGAGAAAAAATGTAATAAATAGAATTAAAACCGGAAATATAAGAAAACACTTGCAAAATAAAGAAATGACAATATAATTAATTGTTCAAAAGGATGGACTTCTGCTCATTTAAAAAGAAACTAATTGTACAAACAGTGAGAAAAAATGTAATAAATAAGATTAAAACCGGAAAATATAAGAAAACACTTGCAAAATAAAGAAATGACTATATAATGAATTGTTCAAAAGGATCGACTTCTGCTCATTTAAAAAGAAACTAATTGTACGAACAGTGCGAAATAAAATAGTAATAAATAAGATTAAAACCGGAAAATATAAAATACTTGCAAAATAAAGAAATGACAAAATAATTAATTATTTAAAAGGATGCTCCTACGTCTTAAAAATGGGAAATAAATGTAACTTTCAAAAGAAACTAAGCAAATTAATAAATATTAAAATTAAAGACTTACTGTGGTACAAACTTCAGTTTAGGGACAATCCACGGAGAATGACACTGGAATAAAAATAGGTGTCCAGCTACACAACCACCCACAAAAGAGAGATGAGCGCAAACTCAAATTAACGCGCGGGAATGAGAAATTTAAGCTAATCTTAATAACATGTGCCAATCCAAATGACAATCGCCAATAAAAAGTACATACTTGCCAATCTAAAATGCATGCACGCCAAAAAACTACGCCAAAAAGTTCATCGCAAATATTGAATAGCGTTGGCTGGGTAACAGCTTACTAGAAAGTGTAAAATTCTAATCGGCCAGGTACTCAGTAATTGATACGTCCGTTCCGTTCCTCTGTTCTCTTTCAGAACAGAGCCGGAAAATCACTACACAATTTAACTTCTTCAGAGGCGCGCACAGCGCCCTCTTTAGCTTAAATTCTCATTGGGCGTAACAGCACCTTATCTATCTTTGTTAAGAAACTTTCTAATTTTGTTAACTTGCTAAGCTCTTCTTCAGCTCTCTGCTTCTCTTTCCTCTTTTAAGCTCCACTTTTATAACTTCTGGTTGACATCTTGCAAACTGTGGGCAGAATATTTAATATAACTATAAACATACATTTAAAAGTAATATAATGCATGACATTTTTTTTAATTGAAAATTTCCTGTGATATTACTACTACTTACCAGCAAGCGACATTTTTATAATAAATAATACATGCAAAGAGAAAATTAACAATATCCTCTCAAGTTTTAATATTAGTTTAATTAATTAAATTAAAGAAGAAAAAACAATAAACATATACATTAATTTAATACAATCAAAACAAAATAATATGTATTTTTTAATGTGCAGTTCTTTCAAATATATATTTAATAATAACAAATTGTAAGTTTATATATTAAACTTATAATTTGTTATTATATTGACAAAAAAAACCGTTAAAAATATATGCTATAGTTACAGCTACAGGTGTCCGCATAGGATCGACCTATCTATAAATTTTAAATATTGTATCGAATGTTTTATCACTTAAACCTATTTAGGACAATATGTCATTAATTTCAATACGTTTTACCAATGTTTATTTACAAAAAATTGTTATCATGCAAAGCCTACTGTTATTTTGACTTGAAAATATAGAAAATGGGTTCTCTATTTTTTTCAATTAACATACGATCGCAGAAAAATTATTGTATGCAACACCTGTACTAACCATGTTAATTATGCACAACTATCCAACAAGGTTTTTTTTTTATCAAAATATTGTAAAAAAAATTAAATGCGGTAGAAAATATTCTGCGTTAGTTAGGTTATGTGCGTACTTGTGTAAAATGCACTTACCTGAAATGTAACTCCAGTAAGGACACACAAAAAAAACACTTTCCAAAATAATGTCAACAATCAAATTATCAAAGAAACACACTGTAAATACTAAATAAAAGGTCAGAAATATTGTATCGTCTGCCGGCTCACTCGAACTACAAAAGGTCAGCGCATGCTCGAGTGTAGCGGAGCAACATATGGGAATCCCCGTGTTTATAGTAAAAGAAATTATATACTTTACACGTTCCATTTCTATTATAAAATAATAATGAAATAATTTTAAAAATTACCGGCATTTGCTGTCGAAATTTATCAGTAATTTCGGTAGTCATAATTACCGGTAATGCAAACCCTAGGCACAATAGCGCTTTGTTCTTCGAAAAGACGCGCTAAAAAAATTGGGTGAAGAGTTTGGGACGTTCCGGACGTGCGGCATTGGGACAAATAATGCTGCAGTGTAATGTACGCTATACCTCAAATCCTAAAATGTAGATGTCGCTACCTTACAGGTAGACTTTGGCGTGAACTTCCCTAGTACTGTCAAATTTTGCTCAGAGAGAGTTTGGATTTTGTCGAGAGCAGACCATCCCGGTCTGATGCCCAATTTTGGACTGTGTTAACTATTTTTTTTCTCTATAAATGTTTTCTTTCAATTGTTTTGTACTGTGTAAGTACCATTTTTGTTAAATGTAATCCGTCCTTTGTAACTGTTATTTCTCGTCTAATTAAACATGTTCTAAACTTTACCCCGAGATTTTCTTTTTTTCCATTACTTTTGGTTTAACACCAGTCATTACATTAATGACAGTTACAAATTGGCGCCCAACGTGAAAGGCCCGAAGTAAAATATCCCATCTCTCTCTCGCGTTTTTTTTGTACTGTGATTAGGTTCCTGCCTGAAGTGTTTGTCACCCTGACAAGAAGAAAATTCGCACCCGGCGAATGTGATTACAGATAGCTGTTCATATCTGGTACTGTAAAGTAACAATTTAACATAATTAATTATTGTTAGTCTTGTATAGTTGAATTTTAAGTTAGTTTTTTTCTCCTATTGAAAATGCTTTCGGTTTGAAACCATTCTAAAATGGCGGTTGAAAGCGAAACTTACAATCCACTCAGAAAATTCCATGTGTGGTAAACCTATGATCCTTGAGTGTTAATGCGAAAAGTTATAAACATTTCGAGTGCTCTTGAATGTTTTTATTTTCATTTATATGTACGATCTGTGCTTTATGAAAAAGTGAAATAAGAATTTAAGCTGAGGATAGATTACTTGTTTATTGCTAGTGTATTCATTCTTTTTAAGTTGTTTACCTTTGAATGTATCATTTAGAAATTTGAACAGTGATTGATTAAATTGTAACAGTATTACAAACTTGATTTAATTGTATTGTTAAATGTACACATAGTTTCTGATGGAAAATAATTTTAATTATTTCTACTAAGTGTAAACAAGTTTACAATATATATAACTTCAAAGTGAATGAAATAATTTATGAATGGTATTTCTAGTTAAACATATTCTAATATCATTAATTGGTGCTTTTAACTTTATCAATCAGTTTTATTTAAAGAATTTCTAATTTGTGCATTTTATATTTAAACATATGTGAATATCAGTTGAAATGCTATTGAGTTATCAATTAATATTACTTGTGGAAAAATTTTCCCTCTCATTTGTGAATTGTTTTGATTTCACGATTTCATACCAACTGCTGTTACTGTTATTGATTTGTGGTGTTTCAAGATAATAGAATTAACAGTTTTGAGTGAATTTTTAAAACTTTTAAAATTGAATTTTTTTCTGATTTATAAATTACGTCTGAAATAGACTAAACACACGAAAAATGTCATTTTTGGGAAGATCCAGAAAAGAGGATTTGAGGATTTTGGCCTCAGAATTGGGTCTGGCTCTGTCAGACAATCTCAAAGTGATCGATCTAAAGGATCTCATAACCAAGAGTGACAGGTATGATGAGGAATTCGTCAAAGATATGCTTAGCGTCATTGTGGAAGAACGTATAACAGCAGAAAAACAAAAAGCTGCGGAATTGGAAGAAAAGCAAAAAGCTGCGGAATTGGAAGAGAAACAGAAAGCTGTGGAGGTGGCCCAACAACGAGAAAGAGAATTCGAATTGGAAAGATTGAAAATTCAACTTGAAATGCAGAAACTGTCACAAACGCCTGTTGTAAGTCAACAGCTCGAAAACCCGAAGTTTGAGCTAAATAGAATTATTCCGAGGTTCAACTCGAAGGAAGATGAAATTGGTCTTTACCTAACTATTTTTGAACGTCAAGTGAAGTTCATGAACATCCCTGAAAAAACTTGGACAGCATACCTGATTGGCTCATTGCCATCTGATATAGCTCAACTCATCGCAAGAGAGGATGAAGATGATGCTCAAGATTATGAAAAGGTAAAAGAAATGCTTCTAAAAAGATTTCGAGTTACAGGAGACAGGTTTAGGCAATATTTTTCCCAACAGAGGAAAAACCCGGATTCGACGTGGCGAGACTTTTATTTCGAATTGAATTCTTATCTCGAAGGTTGGATTAAAGATTTGAAGATTACCACTTTTGATCAGCTTAAAAGTCTAATGATCGCTGATCAGATAAAAAGAAAAACTCCAACAAATATTAAAGAACACTTCTTGGATATTTGGGCGGATTTGAACGATCCTTTGGAATTGGCTGAAAAACTGGACGCATACGACAGCCTAAGGCCTGGAATGAAAAACAATCCAAATCAGACTTTCAAGAAGAAAGAAGAGTTCAGGAAACCCTTTCCAGTAAAGAAAAGTCAACCTGTTGGAAGATCCCATGATGACCACCCACCAGGACCTTCTAGAACAGTACCTGGACTCCCAAGTTCCAGAACTGAAGGAAGAAAGCCCATCCGGTGTTACGGGTGCGGGACTCCTGGAGTCATCAAGTCAAAGTGTCCTACCTGCACGAGGGTTAATGAAGAGGAAACATCAGTGAACTGCATGACGTTATTCAACTTGGATTCAAACTCGTATCCCTCAAGTTTGATTGTCCTCAAAATTTTTGGAGAAAATATTGCTGTATGTGCTGATACCGGTGCTTCCCATACCATCGCGGGTGAAAAGCTGTTTAAATTCCTACAAGGGCACAACGTCACCTTTGTGAACAAGAGAATTTCATTTATGATGGCTGATGGAATTCGACAGACCATTACTGCTCTAAGTACTGTCGTCAACCTGTACATTGAAGGCAAAGTTATCCAAACATAATTTCTGGTATTGCCGGAAGCAAAAGGAAATAAGACCCTGTTAGGAATGGATTTTCTTAATGCAGCTGGAATCGTCCTTGATGTCCAAGGCGGAAAATGGCATTTTTCCGAAAATCCTCAAAAACAGTACAAGTTCTTCAAGAAGACCGTAGATGATATAACCATCAGCGCATTCGAACGAGAAGATGAGGGTAAACACCTATCTCCCGAACAGAGAAGAAAACTAAACACACTCATAGACAAAAATGAGACATGTTTCCAACCAGGGGGAGGGCCATCGCCGTTTATTGAACACCGTATCGACACAGGTGATCACCCCCCAGTAGCAACGTCACCCTACAGGATGAATCCTACAAGGAAAGAGATTTTGAAGGAACAGATTGAAGAACTGCTGAAGCAGAATATAATCGAAGAGTGCGAGTCCCCCTACGCTGCACCCGTGGTACTTGTTCCTAAACCAAATGGGAAAGTACGCCTCTGTGTCGACTACAGAAAGTTGAACTCTATTACGAAAGTGGATACCTACCCCTTACCTCGAATGGATGATCTATTAAATGAAGCAACACCGACATCCTACATGTCAACAATTGATTTGCAATCGGGCTACCATCAAGTAAAGGTTGCTGATGTTGATCAGGACAAAACTGCTTTCATTTGTCCTTTTGGAACTTACCGTTACTTACATATGCCCTTCGGCCTACGTAACGCTCCTGCCACCTTTCAAAGATTAATTGACAAATTTCGAAGTGGTCTGAAAGATGTGTTCGCACTGTCTTACCTAGATGACATCATCGTTCTCTCAGAAACTTTTGACAAACATCTCGAAGATCTCGAAAAAGTTTTCGAAAGACTGTATATCTTCAAACTTCATGCAAACCGTGATAAATGTCGCTTCGCCTGTGACCGTGTGAAATATCTGGGATTCTGGATAACGAAAGATGGAATTGAAGCTGACCAAGAGAAGATCTCTTCTATTCAAAAAATTCCAGTCCCTACCAATGTGAAAGAAGTCCAATCTTTACTACAAACCTGCTCTTGGTTTCGTCGATATGTCCCCAACTTTGCTGACATAGCACGCCCACTTAGTAACCTCACTAAGAAGAAAGTACATTGGCACTGGGGTCCTGAACAACAAGAATCCTTTGAAACGTTGAAGATGCGCCTGATGACTCCTCCTGTATTGAAGCAAGCTGACGGATCAAAGCCTTTTACCATCCGTACAGACGCAAGTAGTTATGCCCTTGGAGCCGTCCTTCTCCAGGGTAGTGGCCCTGATGAACATGTCATCGAATATGCAAGTCGTCTGTTGATCCCAGCAGAGCGAAACTACTCCACAACCGAGCGGGAAGCCTTGGGGGTAGTGTGGGCCTTAGAGAAATTTCGAGGTTACGTAGAAAATCAACAAATCTCCATCGCATCAGATCATCAACCTCTCAAATGGCTGTTAAGTATAAAGTCACCTTCTGGTCGTCTGGCAAGATGGGCTTTAAAAATTCAGTCCTTCAACCTGAAGATTGATTATACCCCAGGGAAAGCCAATGTAGTGGCTGACATGCTGTCAAGACCGTTGTATGCTGAAGGCGCACCATCTGATGTGTGTGCCATCACTGTGGACATGCCATCCAGGAAATCCAGTGATATTCGAAAGGGACAGCTGGACGACGAAGAATTGAAGAAAATCATTGACTGCTTTGAGAGCATGGACAAAGATGAAAACTTTGCCAACTACACCAGTCGTGGATACTTAATGAATCAAGGTGTCCTGTATAGGTATTCACCTGAGAATGAAGAAGAAGAAGCTCAACTCGTAATTCCTACTCAAGAGCGAGGAAGAATCCTTCAAGAGTACCACGATGCCCCGACAGCTGGTCATTATGGCGTAGAGAACACATACAAGAAGATTGCATCCAGATACTACTTTCGAGGTATGAAAAAGTTCATCTCAGAGTACATCAAGACTTGTCCTGAATGCAATCGCTATAAGCCAACAAACCAAAAACCAGCAGGACTCTTGAGAACACCCGCTTATGCACAAAGGTTTGAAACGCTGGCCATTGATCTTTTTGGTCCTCTTTCGGAAACCCCTACTGGCAAGAAGTGGATCTTTATTGTGGAAGATACAAGCACCAAATGGGTAGAACTATTTGCTCTTACTGAAGCCACTGCGGCAAACTGTGCCAAAATACTTATCGAAGAAGTATTCCTACGATATGGTCTTCCGCGTAGGCTAATAAGTGACAACGGACCACAGTTCGTAAGTGCTGTCATGCAATTGACTTGTGACTTGCTAGAGATTACGCAAGACCTTATCCCCGTCTACCACCCGCAAGCCAACCCATCTGAACGTAAAAATCGTGATTTAAAGCCTCGACTAGCAATTCTGGTGGGGGAAGAACATACGTCTTGGGAAGACAAATTATCTTTAATTCGTTTCGCAATGAATACCTCAGTGTGTGACACCACCGGCCACACGGCTGCCTACTTACAATTTGGAAGACAGTTGAGAACGTCAGACGATATCCGGCATGATATTCGACAAGTGATCGACAATGATAACTTCGTACCCGAAATAACCCCGTATCTCAAGAGGTTTGCAAACTCAATCTTGGATGTCAAAGATAGAGTTGAACAAAAACAGGATCGTCAGAAGGGAAACTTCGATCGAACAAGAAGACAAAAATACTTCAAACCTGGTGACAAAGTTTGGGTGACCATTCATCCCATAAGTCGGAACAACAGAAGCAAGAAATTCATGCCAAAAAGGGAAGGTCCTTATCTCATTCTCACCTTGAGATCACCAACAACATATGAGATTGCCGACCCGGCCAACCCACACCACGTCCTTGGAACTTATCATGTTTCTGCCCTAAAGGACTATCATGAGCCTGAAGTAGAAAGAGACACTGGACCTGTGGCTCCTATAAGAAAAAGAGGACGCCCCAAAAAATTACCTTCTGGTTCCGAGCCGAGACGGCAACAGAACCAGAGGGGGAGTCTGTAACGTACGCTATACCTCAAATCCTAAAATGTAGATGTCGCTACCTTACAGGTAGACTTTGGCATGAACTTCCCTAGTACTGTCAAATTTTGCTCAGAGAGAGTTTGGATTTTGTCGAGAGCAGACCATCCCGGTCTGATGCCCAATTTTGGACTGTGTTAACTATTTTTTTTTCTCTATAAATGTTTTCTTTCAATTGTTTTGTACTGTGTAAGTACCATTTTTGTTAAATGTAATCCGTCCTTTGTAACTGTTATTTCTCGTCTAATTAAACATGTTCTAAACTTTACCCCGAGATTTTCTTTTTTTCCATTACTTTTGGTTTAACACCAGTCATTACATTAATGACAGTTACAGCAGTATATTTAAGTATATATGACAATTGCTCACTCGGACAATTTTTTGGGGGCCCTAAGCTATAGCTTGTGTAGCTTATACGTAAATTCTGCACTGCAAGCAAGCATTAGAATGGTGTTTAGACGAGAAGAAAAAACCTATAATACCAGTCACTTGTCTTCGATGTATCGTTGTGAGAACCCCGAACGCAATCGCTTTAAAAATAAAGTATAATTTCAAAGTAAATTTTGTGGATACTAATAATTTCTATACATTTTGGATTTAAAACTTTGTAAACTCGATTTTGGAGAACATTTCAAACATTGCATATCTTACAAGAGGATGTTAACTTCCCTTTCACTCATAACAGTTTGTTTTTATTATACTTTTAATTTTAATGTACTTTGTAGTGAATCGCCAAGAGAGCGAGAATGTACGCGCCTTTAAAAATATAGCAACCCTGGTATGTGTAATGGGGTTGCAAGAAAGTACGGAGAGAAGAGTGCGCGCTTATAAATTAATGTAAAGGATGGAAATAAAAAAATTGGTTTATCTTACAATGAATGGAGTTGAATTATGATTGAATATATTCACTGTTAACGAAGCACGTAAATATACCATAATGGTGACCCGGTGAGAATATACAGTGATTCTTATGAAGAATTTCAATGTGTGAGAGCTACATAGATTTGTGAAGTAGTTTCGTTTGGACAGCTCATTTTCAACTTTCTCTAGCGCCGAGGATTAGATACGCGTTACGCAATAACGGAATATCTCTCGGATTAAGACACGCCGGCTATTAGAAGAAAGGCGAACGGGGTAAGATCGAACTTTTTTATCTCTGGGTTACTTTTCTGTTTTGTTTTTACTTGCAATTTGGATATCTTGAATATTCCCTTGCACTATGTCTGAGGTCAGTGCAGTTCAAATTCCTGTTTTTAATAGATCGGATCCCGCCTTATGGTTTATCATGTGCGAAAGTACTTTCGCTTTGGCGGCTCCTAAACCTATTACAGAGTCTATGACAAAATATAATTATATTGTTTCTCATATACTACCTGAAATTGCCTCACTTATTCGTGATGTACTTGTAAAACCCGACTCTGTTGATCCGTACACTAAATTGAAAACAGAACTGATAGCTCGTTCCGGCGAATCTTCGCAACAGGAAATCAGACAACTTTTGTCAGGAGAGGAATTAGGATCTAGGAAACCCTCCGAGTTGTTGCGAAATATGAAACGTCGCGCTGAATCTCATAACGTCCCAGAAAATTTAATGTTGGAACTATTCTTACAACGTTTGCCGACTTCTGTTCAGTCTATATTAGCCGCCGTTACTGACCTAAAATTCGATAAGGCTGCTGAAATTTCTGATCGCATTCTGGAAGTTACTCCTTCTCCAATGGAGAATTGTGCTGTTTCACGTGAAGAGCGTAATTCAAATGAGGAAAAATTCTTCCGTGAAATTGAGAAGTTGAACAAAAGAATCGATCAACTTTCGTATCCGCGAGGTCGCTCCCCGTACCGAGGAAACAGAACTAGGAGTAATTCCAGGCGTTCATCGGTTTGTTGGTATCACCGTCGTTTTGGTGATAAATGTAGGGCCGACAAATGTGTCCAACCCTGTTTTTATCAGGGAAACGAGAATCGCGAAGAATAGAGGCGACCTATTCTTTGCCACAAATCTCGCGTCGCCTGTTCATTCGAGACCAGACAACTAACGTATCCTTCCTGGTCGATACGGGTAGCGACGTATCTTTGCTTCCTGCAAATAATTTTCAAAAACGAAATTCTTGTCAACAGACACTTTCCGCTGCTAACTCTTCAATTATTAAAGTATATGGACAAAAAATCCTTTCTTTAAACTTTAAATTACGGAGAATTTTTACTTGGACATTTTTAATTGCAAATGTAAACACACCAATTCTCGGAGCAGATTTCCTCCATTATTTTGAATTGGTACCCGATCTCCGAAATAAATGTATAAGAGATTTAAAAACAAAATTTCAGACAATTGGCCAAATGAAAAATGCTGATATTCATTCAGTAAAAACAATAACTGGAGATTCTGTTTATCACAACCTTTTAAATAAATTTCCATCGATTTCTAAATTGCCGGATCCTAATCAACCGGTTAAGCATAATACTGTCCATTACATCACAACTGTAGGTTCACCTGTTGTTGCAAAACCTAGAAGATTAGCACCAGATCGCTTGAAAATCGCCAAAACTGAATTCCAAAATATGATGATGCTTGGTCATTTACAACCTTCAAAGAGCAATTATGCATCACCACTTCATATGGTTCCTAAAAAAGGAACATTGGAATGGAGGCCTGTGGGCGATTATAGGGCATTAAATGCACAAACTGTTAAAGAAAAATACCCAATCCCACATATTGCTGATTTTACTTCAGAATTGCACGGTTCCAAAATTTTTAGCCATGTCGACCTTATTAAAGCTTATCATCAAATTCCAATACACCCTGACGATATTCACAAAACAGCAATATGTAGCCCGTTTGGATTATTCGAAAGTACGAGAATGCAATTTGGATTGTGTAATGCCTCTGCAACTTTCCAAAGATTTATTGATGAAGTTACTCGCGATTTAACCGGTGTTTATGCTTTTGTCGACGACATATTGATTGCATCAAAAGATGATAAAGAACACTTAGAACAACTTGAAGCTTTATTTTCAAAATTTCAGGAGTACGGTCTTTGTATCAATGTTTCAAAATGTACTTTCGGTAGACCTAGTATAGAGTTTTTGGGATTTAAACTTTCCGAAAAGGGAATAGAACCTCTTCCCGATAGAGTCCGATGCATAATGGAATTTCCCCAACCCACAACTTTAACTCAGCTCCGTAGATTCTTAGGCATGTATAACTTTTATAGAATTTTCATACCTAAAGCTGCTCACATACTTGCCCCTTTAGTACAATTTTTAGAAGGACACAAAAACAAAAAGAAATCTCGCTCTAGTGTTCGAAATTCTTCCGAACAAATAAAATGGAACGAGAATGCTGAACAATCCTTCAATGCTGCCAAACAAGCTATTGTTCTGACAACTCTTTTAAGACACCCTATTCCCGGGGCACAACTTAGCGTTTGGGTAGACGCTTCAGACTTTGCTGTCGGAGGCACTTTGCAGCAACTTTCTCACAATCAGTGGGAACCCATTGCATTTTTCTCTATGAAACTGAACAGAAGTCAACAAAAGTGGTCAACATATGACCGTGAACTATTTGCAATTTATTCCGCAATAAAGAAATTTAAACACATGCTAGAAGGCAGAAGTTTTCAAATTTACACAGACCAAAAACCATTAATTTACGCCTTTAAGCAAAAATCTGATAAATGTTCACCTCGGCAATTACGCCATTTAGACTTAATTTCACAATATTCCACAGACATTAGGCATGTGCAAGGTTCTAAAAATTCTGTCGCAGATGCACTTTCAAGAATCGAAATTGATTCTATTACAAAATCTCCAAATTTGAATTTTAAAGATTTTGCAGAAAAGTGATTCAGAGGTACAGAGGTATCTTCAAAACAATGACTCATCTCTGACTTTGGAATATAAACCATGCCATTCATCTGACTATGATTTACTTTGTGATACATCAACTAGTTCACCTCGACCTTTCGTACCTGAATGCTTTCGAAAGCTCATATTTGAGCATCTACACAATATTTCTCATCCAGGAATTGCAGCTACCACAAAGCTGATATCCTCCCGATATGTGTGGCCCAATATGAAACGTCAAATCAAGTGCTGGGTACGCTCCTGCGAACCCTGTCAGAGATCAAAAGTCCAACGCCACACGAAAACACCACTAGGAACTTTCGCACTTCCTGATGCACGTTTCTCGCAAATTCACTTAGACATTGTAGGTCCTTTACCCCCATCTGATGGTCACGTCTATCTTCTGACACTCATCGACAGATTTACCAGATGGCCTGAGGCCATACCCATACCTGATACGACAACTACTACCATTTGCAAAGCAATATTCACCACTTGGATTAGTCGCTTTGGATGCCCATTATTTATAACCACAGATCAAAGATCTCAAATGAGATCAAATTTGTATCAAGAATTTGCAAACATGTTAGGCACGAATAGAATAAAAACGACTACATACCACCCAATTGCAAACGGCCTCATCGAACGTTTTCATAGACATCTTAAAGCATCTATCAAAGCACATGAAAACGATAGATGGACTGATATCATTCCCATCGTACTTTTAGGTATCCGTACCGCGGTTAAGGAAGATATCAAAGCAACTTGTGCTGAACTTGTCTATGGCAAAACATTAACATTGCCTGCAGACATGTTAGAAATCCCAGACCACAAACAAATCGTTGATACCTCCTTTGTGACTCAACTCAAAGAGCGGATGCGGACTCTTAATCCCATTGCTACTTCACGACACGGTGAAAGTCCAGTTTTTGTGCATCCATCTCTCACAGCATGTACGCACATTTTCTTACGAGTTGATTCAAACAAACCACCCTTGAGTCAGCCTTACACCGGTCCTCACAAGGTAATAAACAGAACCAATAAAACAATTAACATTGAACTGAAAGGAAAGAAATCGACTGTCTCTTTGGATCGAGTTAAACCCGCTTTTCTTCTTGGAGAGGATAATGTTCCTATCAAACGTCAATCCACTGTTACAGAGACACTTCCTACAAAGTCCATATCTCTTGCAAAACCATCTGTTTCCAAAGAAACTATTAAGACACCAACAACCACGACACGAACTGGTCGTCGTGTACATTTTCCACAGAGATATACTGACTATATTTAACTGTTAATTTACATCATATTTCTTTCTATTTTCTGTATGTCAAATTACATGTGTTACCTTATATTTATATATATATATAAGTTATATTGTTCGTTCCATCGTACCCTCTGTCACTGGGGGGATACTCTGTAGTGAATCGCCAAGAGAGCGAGAATGTACGCGCCTTTAAAAATATAGCAACCCTGGTATGTGTAGTGGGGTTGCAAGAAAGTACGGAGAGAAGAGTGCGCGCTTATAAATTAATGTAAAGGATGGAAATAAAAAAATTGGTTTATCTTACAATGAATGGAGTTGAATTATGATTGAATATATTCACTGTTAACGAAGCACGTAAATATACCATAACTTAAATCCAACAAGACTCAATCGTAGATTTCAGGCATCGCGGGCAAGAAAGCGTATTTTCAGTATAATAATCTTCTAGTGTCTCTCTAGTGTGTAAATCTTTTAAATTTATATAAATTGCTTCATTTTTGTGGTGCTTTTTACTTCTCAGTTCACATCTAATAAATCAAAAGTGTAGTCAGGAATTATTTTCGGAAGGGGTCCAGAATAGAAAAATTATTTTTATGGCCTCTGAAGATTTAGATTTATTTTAAAAAAGGGGTTTTTGATGCGTTCACCTTTTCAAAGACGCATAAAATAAAGTTCGACGGACCACAGCTGTCTTTTCTGCTTTTTATTTAAAAGGACGTCATACACATTCTGTATAAAATACAAAGACAGCTGAACATTAATGAATTGAAGCAATTGTGGGTGTCGATATAAATATTAATTACCCACTTCTGGTTATTGCTGCTAACTTTACAGTGTCTAGTAGTCAACTGGCGTTGGGCTCAGTCGGCTCGGGTATTGCGCATGCGTGAACATTTTCGCCTCTCTTCAGTGGCGCACGTGCGGCAACAGTTTTCTTAATTTTTTATTCCTTCTTTAAAGTAAGGGATTATTGTAGGCATGGAAAATAACGCATTTCGTTAGATCTGAATACGGGAATATTATAATAGTCGTGTTCACACATTGTTATCACAATTAATATTAACAAGTATTCAAAAATTGATTTATTGAAATTTGTTTTTCATTTTACCGTTGGCTTTTGGAGCGCTGTTTTATACTACCTACATATTTCATTACAAAGACAATAAATTAAGAAACTTAAACATATAGTATTAAAATTATTATATCTCAGTTGTTTTGAGAACACAAATGATTTTACAGGTATTGTTCGACAAATATTTGTTAAAAAAATACAATCTAAAGGGCTTAAGCCCACATAGACCCTTAAGTGCAGCCATGAATTAAAAAAAAGAGAGGATATATTTGCTTTTTCGGATCTAGGGGCTTAAGCCTTCCAGCCCGTAGATGCTCCCATGACTTATAAAAGGATATACTAATTGCTTTTTTGGGTCTAGGAGGCTAAAGCACCAAACCTGTACATAGGCCATGACATAAAAAGGATAAATTTGCTTAGTTTGGGTCTAAGAAGCTTAAGCCCCCGTAGTGCACCCATGCATTAAAGAAAGGGTGTATTTGCTTTATTCGGGTCTAGGGGGCTTTAGTTCCCCAGCCCTTCACTCATGAAGTAAAAAGGATATATTTGCTTATTGCAAGTCTAAGGCGCTTAAGCCCCGTAGTCACATCCATAAATTAAAAAGGACACATTTATTTTCCGGGTCTAGGGAGCTTAAACCTGTCACCCCCTTAGCTCCCCCAAGGAGCGCTCATGAATTAAAATATTTTTTCGGATCTTGGGGCTTAAGCCCCTCCCCCGTGGGTTCGCCTATGATTCTATAGAAGTCTTAATACAATTCTATAGAAATTTATTTCTATATAATCAGAACTCGGTTACTCTTTAGAAATCTCTATAAAACTATAAAAATTTGTTTTCTCTATAGAAATATCTATAGAATTCTACAGAAATCTGTCGTTCCCTATAAAAATATTTCGTAAGGATGAGACTGTCTCTCAAAAAAGCTGACACTAAAAGGTTTGGTTGATAAATTTTCGAATTAAAGTCTTTATGGAGTAAGTGAGCGATAGAAGTGGGCAAACTTTAATTAGTAAAAACACTCGAAAAATACTTTTTAAAATAGTTGCAGTGGAAAACTTTACAAAAACATTCTTCTGTGGATAAAGTATAATTTGGGACAAAAGAAATTAAAAATCGTTAGCTTTCCGATTTCGTTGATAAGTATTAAATGCCATAGTAGACGTATTCCTTGAAACAAAAATCATATCGGGATGGCAAAAACGGTACTGGGATTATTCTGTATTCACGAAAAAGTCAGACGATAAATTCTTTCTGGAGATCGTCATTAAAACTGAAGTTTCGCCAAAGCTTTAAAAATGACTTAATTAAAGAAATGAAATTTAAAACGTCGCATTGAATAACAAAGCCACAGGTTAACATACAGGAATTATTGTGATCTATGATATTCAGGTAATTTATTTGCCTGATAATGAAAACGATTATTGATTATTATGACTGACCAATATTAAAGACAGCTTTTAAAATAGTAAATTGACCAAAAAATTCACATTTTTAGTAAAACGATGGGAAGGTTGGGAAACATGATAAAAAACGCTACTGTTCCGTTCAAACCATCACGTGGGTCTGTCCATTTTTAGGAACACATTTTCAGATTTTATACACACAATTCATTGTAAACACGAAAAAAATTATAAATGAACTAGATAGGTAGGCAGTTGAAAAACGTCACACTGGAGCTACTGAATTGGTTATTGATAAATGAACTAGGTCAACAAAATCAGAAAACTTAGTTTTTCTTTATCAAATGCAAAAAAAAACTTAACGTATCAATAGAAATAAAATTGAATTATTAAAAAAATTGTTAGATTTCAGAAACAAAAGCAAGCGTCCCAAATACTTAACACACCCAAAATACATTTATATGGAAGTCAGCCTTATTGAAAATGAATATTATCTTGGACTTTTATTTTTCATTTCCTTTCCTACCGAAAGATGGACACATCAGCTAATATCACGAACAATCTTTCAAAAGATTCGAATTCTTAAAGAATCGATTTTCACACTCGTTACACGGTGCACTGAGATTTCGTCTTGTATGTCCTCTCTGTAGGTGCACAAATGGTGATCAGAAAAACTCCTCTTATTTAGATATAAAATATTTTCAAAATATTTATATCATATTTGAAAATATCATACACCTTCATATGCTATTTTTAAGTTGTGAGACAGGCTCCTCTGTAGATGAACCAATGGTGATCAGGAAAACTTCATTTAAAAACAATGGATGCATATAATCCAGGCAATTGTTATTGGTTATGAAAATATATATAACTTATGTGTAATAAACAAGACAACACTTGTCATTTTTCTCTAAGGGGAGGATTTAATTAATATAAAAGGATGGACATACAAATCTTCCAGTTGAGAAGTTTTAGTTTTACTCATATATTAATTTTAGAATAATTTCTTGAGATAATAAACTTAATTCACTTTTTACTATGAGCATTTAAAAATGTAAAATTCTAATTTTGCGGATATACTTCAGTATTGAGAAACTACAAAACAAATGACAAGTTTATTAAAAAACATTTTTTTATTTTACAGCTATTGTTTATTTTTTATATACATCATGAGGCCTTTTGCCTTCGGACATAATACAAGAGTGCAGCTAATGCTGAAGGTGTAATGCCAGGAATCCTTTTAGCAGCACCAAGCTGGAAAAACAATACAATTTTTATAGTTCTGCAAATTTCATCTGATACATTTTAAATATAAAATTGGCACTTCTATGAAAAACTGATTAAAGCACATCATTTGTAAATTTAACTTTATACAAAACAGCTTTATACATCATTTTCTCATTTATTGTTGGGCACAGATAAAGCTTATCTATTTAAACAAGTTAAGCTTCATTTCTTTCCACCCATAAAGTGATGGATTTTTAAACAAGGACATGAAGCAAAGTTAGGTTTAATTACTTTTAGGAATGACAAACATTTTTAACGTTGACTCAACTATTTGAGTTACAAAAATTGGAAAACGCATTTATTTGATTAATTAATATTTTAAAATTATTTTTCATACAATAAATATGCTTTGAAGGGAACACGCATGAACAAAAGTGCAATTCAATATTTATTTTCTTTACAATTCATTTGAACATAACAGAAACACTTTATTATTAAAATCTTTTTGAATTACTCACATTTGTAGGTCTTACTTTCATTAGTTTCTCACGCACTTCATTTGAGAGTTGAATATTATTCCTACAATAAACACAATGTAAAAAGTGCATGAGATGATGTATTTAAAATATGTATTAAGTAATTAAAGTATTTAATTATCAATATTTAAGTTTTGCTATACAATTAACAAAAAACATAGAATATTATAAACTCATAAGGATAAAATACCTTTTTTAAAAGAACTTTTTAAGAATGCAATATATATATATATAAATAAATAACATGAATATGGTAGTGATGCACTTACATCATGTGTTCAAAATCTTCTGGTAGTTCTAGATCTTCATCCTCTTTAAGTTCTTTTATTTCAGTCAATTGCCGATCAACAGCAGAAGTGTACCTGGCTTCAAAATTCTTGTGTTGTGTTAATTTCATAACATGCATGCAAAAAGTTTATATTTAAATATCTTATTTATTTATCATACAATGAAAGAGAAAATAAACTACAGCTGAATATAGTTTAGAAGATAGGTGTCATTCTATATTCTATGCAAATTGAGCAAATCAGCTGTGACTGACATCACTGAGTTCAGTTTTTTTGCTCACATATAGTAATGAGCAACTGCAACATATTAGGTTTCGAGAAATGTATATTTTGTTATTTATTGACATTAAAAGTTCCAGGTCAAATAAATATAGATTTTTAGCACTAAAAGTATCCTGTTTGTGACCCTATGTTTTATTAAATTATCAATACAAATATAAAAATTTTATATCCATACATTCTTCAGAAAAGGCCTCTAAGGAAAAGTCAGAATATAATTTAATAGCCATCACAGCTGAATCAGAGAGATCGACAAAAATAGAAATTTTGTTAATTTGCTACAAATTTCAAATTGCTCTGGTATCTAGCAATGGAAAGACAACAGTAAAAATTATTCTTAAAGAAAAGCTTTTATAACAAATAGCATGGTGCAATTTAGTGATTTTATTTCTATTCCTTAGTAAAAAAATTATTTAAAAGTAAAATTATGGAAAATGCAATTTTTTAATTTCTTAAAATGCCTGTGAAGGAAATCTCCAAAAACCTAAAAACTTTTCAAATTATAGACCAAGATGTCTATTTATATGTACCCACATTTTTATTGCCTTTTGCTTACTTTTACCTCAGGAGCATTTTTTAACTAATCTCACTGCCAAAAGTTAAGCACAGAGAGGAAAATGTTAATTTCCGGAAGCCAATCTGAATTTGAGAGGCTGCATTTCGCTGCAGAGGTAGATGGAAGTATGCAAATATGTTCTGTAACAGCCAATCACGGTTTCGTGTCGAGAAATATGCAAAAAAGGCAGTCGTATAAGAAGCCAGCATTGTGAAGGGTTAGAGGAGTTTCATGTAAGTGCTGATAAAAAGTGTTTAGAACCTTCGTATGATTAGTTTTCAAGACAGACATGTTTCTATAGCTTCCAGAAGATGAATGGCAGAAAGTGAGCGCTGGCGTTCTTTGGGACGTCTTGAAGCAGGACAATCAATCGCAGATGTTGCTCATTTCTTCAGAGTTCATCATTCCATCATTTCACGATTATGGAAACAATTCCAAACAAGCCAAACAGTTGTCCGAAGACCTGTGGTCGGTCGCCCAAGGGCTACGACCCCCGCGGAAGATCGATATATTGCTGTTTTAGCCAAGCGGAATCGAAGAGCGACCTCCACATGTGTGACATCTATAGTTGCAGCGTCCATTGGTAAGATGATATCTGCCACTACTGTTCGCCGAAGGCTACACATGAATGGACTGTATGGCGGGGGACCACGAGTTTGTGTTGCTCTATCCATCCAATCCAGAGGGACACGATTAAAGTGGTGTCGGCAACATGTGAATTGGACTGTGTCTGATTGGGCCAACGTTATGTTCACAGAGTTGAGATTTACCCTGGAGCTAGATGACAAGCATGTAAGGGTCTGGAGAGAACAAGGCACACGCAATCGGCCCCAGAACATCATCGAGCATCATGCATTCAGAGGTGGAAGCATCATGGTGTGGGCATGGATTTCGTTGGGATATCGCATAGACCTGCATAGCTATAGGCGGGGTCCTTGACGGCTGTCCGGTATCGGGATGAAGTCCTAGAACCCACTGTGAGACTGTAAGCTGCAGCAGTTGATCCTGTTTCCGTTTTAATGGATGATAATGCGCGTCCCCATTGAGCCAACGTCTTCAACGACTACCTGGAGAGTGAGGGGATTGGCCGGCATACTCGCCCGACCTTAATCCCATTGAAAATCTTTAGGATGCCCTCGGCCGTGCTGTGTCTGCTCGTTTCCCACCCCCAGTCACTCTCACAGAGCTGCAAACTATTCTACAGGAGGAATGGGGATTACTCAACTCTGGGGTGGTTGATCATCTCATGGAAAGCATGGTCACATGCTGTAAACTTTGTGAGGATGAGGAGTGGTCACATACCTATTAATGTCGGTTTTGTTTATTTTGGATTAAAATATCATTTTGTTAATGACTTCATCTTATAATTTATGAAAATTCAATATTGCTTTCATCTTAATATGTAATTCTTTGTTTAGTTTCATGCAAAAACATATTTGCTACTTTCCTGCCACATTTCGTGTCAATCAAAGCTGTACTTGTCGATTTTTTCGCATTTTACCGCTTTGTGCTTAACTTTTGGCAGTGAGTGTACATGGAAATTTGGCTTTTTTTTATCTCAGTGATAACATAGTGAGTTACAAGCTTTCATAGTATAAAATGCTATAAGAATTAAATAATCATTATGGTGCACATGCAAAATTTCATATGAAATTACTTTTGTAAACCCTGTTTTTCTAATTAACTTTTTTGCTTAATTCATATTTTCTATCAGTGAAATAACGATTTAGTCGGTGGAAAGTTCATTTTCTTTGTGAAAACTTTTATTTTGTTTATATCCTTAGGAAATTATTATTTCTTGTAGATATTACATACATTTTGTAAATATTAAGTATTTTTCTTATTTTTGCTCATTTCACATAGACATTAACTGTCATTTAAAGGGAAGCAAGCCTTTAGTCTTGTGACTTTAGTTTTATTATGGCAATATAAATGAAAATGTAAGATTCATATCAAAAAAATTTTTAAGTAAAAAAATATTACTTCTAATAAATACTTTTACTTGTTTGTAAGATAAAGTCATCATTATTCAGTGGTAAAAGTTGCAATTAATCAATTAATGAAACATCAATAACCTAGTTCTCTCATTAATTTTAAATAATTAGAAATATGTTAGAAGTAATATATACAACCGAAAAAAATATTTGATATTTTTGTATTGAATGAGCAATTTAAAAATTTAACAGAAGCAATAATTTCCAACAAAATTTTACATTTCTGTGATTGTTTTGTAGCTGGAACTTAACTAAGGTTTGATTTAGTGTATGGTTTCCAGATCATAAATAATCACTTCAATAAACTTTAAAAGTGGTATTATGAAACAAATTATGTTAAATCGAGCTGATCTTAGTATAACTCTTTCATCACTGCTTACTTAAACTTGATAATATTAAATTCATTAAATGATAAGTTGATAATTTATATTACATTTCTAACACATTTATACAGCTCTAGTAGCAAATATGAACAGTTTGTGAAGTAATATCAAGTGTTCTGTGTGTTCAAGTGTTTTAAAATCAAAATCTGTTTCACTCATACTTTCCCCTGGATAAAAATGAACAAATGAAGTAGAAAGAATTAAATGCATAGTTAATTACCTTCTATTTGCAGACGTGACAGTAAATGAGGTAAGTCTTCTGAATCTCTTAAATGCTGAGGCAAATATTCAAGAATGTTTTCAATTTTCATCCCTGATACACAGAGGAATTCAAATCCACTAAAAACATTATTTAAAACATGTAAACATTTTGTAATGTCAATTATTTAATATAATGTATATTGATAGATAATGGCCCATCAATTTGAGAAAAAAGCAACAGCTAACCTATTTGGCACAGTCAAAATAACAGGACCAACATTTCATAGAAACTATTACGGTTTCAAGATATTTTCTCACACGCGAACTTGAAATTGAAAAAAAAAATCAATTAAATTTTTAGAAAAAATGCAATTTAAAATGTATGTTAATACTAGTAACTAAATTTATTTAACATTATTCTTCAAAAAATATACCTAATGGATTTCAAACCCATCTCTAACCACTTAAGACAATTTTAAAGAAAAAAGATGTTCTCCATTTTTTTTTTATCTTGGCATATCAACTGAAGTTTGTCATGTTTTGTGAGAGCTCTATATTTTTTGTAAAGAACTCTTAAAAGTAAAAAATTGCATCCACACTTTTCTCGACTTAAGTCTAAACGATGCAATACCCCCAAATTTGACAGAAGTCAGTACACTTGTCATAAAGAAACATAGTTAATACTTTTAGAATTTACAATTAATTTCAAGAGGTTAAAAATTAATATTTGAAAGCTAAGAAAATCCATTGAAATTGGTTGAGTTATTCTTAAATGAAATTATAAGAATATTAGCTTTTATCTTAATCTGCAAAGTGAGAAGTTACCATTACTGAAAATGGTAAAATAAATTTGTTAAAACTTTTTTATAATACAAATTCTTCAAAATAAGGACTCAAATCAAAGTATAAATTAAAAAAAGAACTTGACCACTAAAATATGAAAAGTTTATAACTATCTACAAATCAATCAATTTGCAGCACTGACCAGCTTTCAGATTTGAATTTTTAAACAGCACTAGACGGAAGAAGTTGAGATTTGTTTTGTGCACTACTGATCTTTAAACACAGGTGAATGGAGGGATGGTTTTTGCAAATTTTTACTTCGTTATTAACAATGCATCGATATACACTCATGTCCAAAATTATCTTTACATGCATAAAATCACGGATTTCTCTCAGAAACTGAACTATAATTTTATGAATTTGTGTGAAATGGTACATAACATCATAATACATAAATACAAAGGAAAAATTTAAGAGCACTGCATGATAAAATTGTAGCATGAAACAATAAAAATGGCAATAATGTGACAAGGAGAGTTTGGAAAAAAAGAATAATTCAGAAAAAAATTTAGGCTTATGAATTTAATATGGAATGTGATCTCCCCTGGCGTGTACACACATATCACAACGTGTTGGCAATAATGTTGTTAACCACAGTTTGGGGAATTAAGTTCCACTCCTCCAGCAATGCGGTCTTCAGGGCATTTATATCTCTAGGAGGAGAATGTCTCCGTGCAACTGCTTTTCCAAGGTAGTCCCATAAGTTCTCTATCGGGTTCAGATCAGGAGATTTTGCTGGCCACGGTATTCACTCAATGGCTTCACTTTCAAGGAATTCGTCAACGAGGTTTGCTCGATGTGGACGAGCATTATCATTCATAAATAAAAAGTCAGATCCATATGCACCTCTGAAAAGTCTTAGATAAGGTTCTAAGACCTCATCCCAATATCTCTGGCCGGTCACAGATCCGCTGTTAAAAACGTGTAGGGGCGTACGTCCATCGATCATAATTCCTCCCCATACCATCACACATGCACTACCGAAACGGTCACTTTTGATAATGTTCGAAGGAAGATTTTGCGTTCCTGACTCCCTACAGATGTAAACACGTTTATAATCAGATGTTAAACTAAACCTTGACTCATCAGTAAAGAGAACATGGGTCCATTGGTGTTCACTCCAGTTCTGATGTTCTTTGCACCAATTAAAGCAATCCCTTTTTTGTTGAAGACAGTGAAACACATACCCTTGGCTTTCTGGTATAAAGGCATTTTTCATTAAGCCTTCTGTATACAGTTTGCCATGATACAACAGTTCCAATGGTGGCTGCAACCTCTGAACTTAACTGCCGAATAGTAGACTTCCTGTTATGACGGGCAGCTATTGCCAGATATCGATCTTGAGAAGCAGTTGTTATTCGTTTACGACCTTGTCCAGACCATCCTACAACAGTCCCAGAGTTCTGAAATTGTTTCCATAGCGTAGAGATTGTCTGTCTTGAAATATTCACACATCTCGCTGCTTCCATGATTGTCTGCCTGCTTCTAAGCGGCTGATAATTTGCCACTTCAGAGATTCTTCCAAATGATACTTCGGAGCCATAACAAACCATTTTAAGTCCTTACACACTGAAATCAAACGCTGTATTGCAGAAATTCACTCAGATATTAACTTTGCGCAAAGCGCTTGATTCACCGTAGGATGATGTAACGCCTTGATTTGCATATCAGAAACAGTTTGATCATTTTTGATTGGATAATGCTAATTAGGCTTGTGTTTCACACATTCCCTGCAAAAATGGATTACGTAGATTGGATATTTCATGGAATATCATTATTTTTAGGTATGTAAAGATAAATTTGGACATGAGTGTAGTTCAAAATCTTCTACAGGAATGAACATGTTATAATTTGCATTAAAAAGCAGGACTGACAAGACTGATGCAAGAAAGGCTACTAGGTAAACAATAGCTTAGCTATAAATTTATTTAACTGTTTTTTAAACTAAATATTAATACATAGAAAGCTTCCTGAATCTGAAACTTTTAGGTTTCTATTCTTCAAGCAAAAGAAAAGTTACAGCCTTTTATGGTCTATTTTTCATCTCTTTTAAGGTTACATTTCAGACCACAATAGAGCAATCTGTGAGAGCACAGGTGAAGAACCAACTGAACGGTTTAGGTCTCACAGAAGAGATCCAATTTTAAAAACATAAATTTTTAGCTAACCTACAATATTACCCTCAATTTTTGTTGAATCAATTTTGTTTTGATCAATCAAATTACCTTGGGTAATTATCATTGATCTCAGTTTTTGAATGTCGGTGAAATAAAATATGCAGTATTCGTGCAAAATCATATTGCAATATTCTTGTTCACATATGAAGACTTTTTAAGGGCCCTTAAAAACTAATGTGAAAAATCAGGCCCTTTTAAGGCTTGTGGGAACAGTTTATGTTTGCCTGCAGGTCTGTCAACAAAAGAGAAATTTGTTTTACTATGGAGAACCATTTATTAAATTCTTATATTCCTCAAACAATTGGTAGACTATTATCACTATAATAAAAATCTTTAAAATGATAAAGCAATTATTCTAAAATTTGAGACACAAGCAATATTGTATAACATTTCTTAGAATTATACAATAGTAATGTACTGAGCTCTTATTTTTTAATGATGATTTGAGAAAAACAGTTATGAAGTACTAAAATTTTGGTCAGGCAAAACACAAGAGATAATTCATGGCAAAATATTGCATTGTTACAAAGCATTTCAGTATCTTACAGCTAAATTTTGTCATTGTAAATATATACTATTCACAGAAACATAAATATATATATGAGGAACAATATGTTACTTCTTTTTTACAGGGCTCTTAATACTAATTTGCCATTCTTTTGATGTTTTTGTAACTTTCTTTAATTCTTCAATGGACTTTTTTAAGGAATTTGCCATGTACGTAAACTTTTTATACCGATCTTCAGATACACAGCCAACTTTGAAACCTGTGAACATAACAAATTGAATTGTAAGTTTCTGAGTCAAATAAAGTCATAATTGAAACTGTTGGCAATTGTTACTTAATTTTTACAAGAAAGGGCATCTAACGTATTCTATGCTTTTTTCATTAGTATAGCACATTTGTCTTAGAAAGAATAATGTTAATATATTTCAGCTGGAATTTAACCATAACATTACCAGACATAAATCTGCAATTCTTCAAAGGACATAGCTTACCATGGATGTTAGACATGAAAATAGAGGTTCGCTTTCTGTACAGTCTGTCAAAAGTCTAGCTTTTCAAAAATACAGAATTTGTATATTTTGATTTCACGAATCAGAAACATTTTTGAAATGGAAGTTTAATAAAAAAAATGTCATTTATCATAAAGTACATTTTATGTATGTGTTACAGCTAAAGTACGGAAATCAGGTAATCTGCAGATTAACTACGCCATTCCGTTAAAGTGCGGAAAATTATTTCATTTCTCAAATTACCTAGGTAATCTGCAGATCACCTAGATAATCTGCACATTATCTACTAGTCACTAGTTGAAGTGAAAATAAGATACTTGCTTGAACATCACCGTTTTTGTATGCTTAAATTAATACTCAGACAAACAACTCAGTAATACTAGTACTAATTGAAAAACAAACTATACTTTTATCCCATAAAGTTATAAGTAATTTCATATAATAATCAGCAGATGTAAATAAAATATACTGACAATTGTTGAAACATGTTATTTATTTATATTTTGATATCTAAAGAATCAAGTTGATAGAATCAATCAACAGAATAATTGAAGCATAAGGAGGAGGGAAAGGAAATTAGAGAAACAAACTTTTGCACTTTAACGATTTGAAAGCCGTTAAGGTGCACATTACCTAGGTAAAGTGTGGAAAACTCTTATTTTGTAGATGATTCCGCATTTTAATGGAACAAATCAGCTAATCTGCAGATTACCTAGGTAATGTGCACATTAAAAGCTTTTGAGCTTTAACGGTAACATATGTAGTTACAAATATCCTCATTCATCAAATAAAGTGCAGGAATTGGAAGTTTAATTGTTTAAATTTGTATTTCTTTAGCATTCTAAAATCTCAAAATAGTGTCAATATTAAATTGAAGTTACATCTAGAAGTGTACAAACACATTTAAACTTGATGTATACAACAGAAAAAGTAAACATGAAAATGCACCTTTTCCAGTCAGACGTAGATCAGCATTGTCAGGCCTTAAATATAGTCTAAACTCGGCACGACTAGTAAACATACGGTATGGTTCAACTACTCCATGAGTGGTAAGATCATCTATTAATACACCAATATAGCCTTCAGTTCTACTAATTATGAAGGGATCTTTGGCCTGAACAAGACATGCTGCATTAATCCCAGCAATTATACCCTAAAATGCAAAATTTGATAAAATGTCAAATAAGGTACTTTTGTGTGTAAAATTAATTTTAGGAATAATTTTTAGTAAACATTTGAGAGATAAATTTAAAGTTCTTATGTTTGACACTTTAAGCATACAAGAATTGTTCTGGTTCAATTTTATTAGACTGCCTATAAGCAATATTTTTTATTACTTAAATTAAAGATAAGAATTTATATGACCTGTGAAGCAGCCTCTTCATAGCCAGTAGTCCCATTTACTTGTCCAGCTAAGAATAAATTTTTAATTTTATGCGTTTCTAATGATGGCTTCAGCTGCCGTGGATCAATAAAATCGTATTCCACTCCATAACCTGAAATGCATAAGCAGTCTGATATTTCATATAAAATTATAATTTTATTAAAACTTATTTAGCAATATTTTACAAAAAATAATCAATCACACAATTGATAAGCAAAACAAGCATTTATGTTTATAGTAAAAAAGTGCCCCCCCTTATAAATTTAATTCCCTCATAATAAAATACATTCAGGTTTAGCCTTTGCCTATACTTACTTCATTATCTAGTGAATTTAATATAAATAATTGTAAAACACTCTTTTCAATTATTGGATTTTTAAACTAAAAAACTATACTTCTGAATTTGGTATGATGGATGAATTAAATATATATTTCTCTTTGTGGTATATTAATATTAATATAAGAATATATATATTAATATAAGAATATATATTAATATAAGAATATATATATTAATATAAGAATTAAATGCTTAAACATGTACTACACATTAATGTACATGGTTACATAAAATTATTAATTTTAACTACAAGTTATGGTACATGTGTAAAATCCCATTGACCATTATTGCCAAACCAGAAAAATGCCGCCAAACGATGCGATATTCCGCCAATAATGGAAAGCATGAAGTCAAACACATTTTTTCCTATTTTGCTCTTCTGCTTGTCGTCATAGCAACAGAAATGATTGATGTAAGTTTAGCTGGAATTGCGCCAACTTTCACGGTCTACGGGATTTTACACATGTACCCAAGTTATTTATACCTTAAGAAAGTTTCAATGAATAGGAATACAAGTAATGTTATATAAACGACTAGCAGAATTACACAACATTGCTTGAGTTGAATTGGTTAAATGTTGATTCTATTTCATAGAAAAATGCACGCATTATATAAGTGTACATAAAATATTTTTTAACATTATTTTAACTTTTTCATGGCTTCTACAACTTACTTTGGATGCAAATATGTCTACATGATACATCCATCCATATAATCCATTTCATATTCATTGAACTCTTGCTGTAAGACAAACTAAAGTTTTCTTAGAGATGACTACTACAGAAGTCGTTTTTGAGTGATTATGAATATTCCTTAAGTTCATTTTCAGTAAAAATGACGTTTTCAGTGTATAGTCTTGCACTCAGTTTTCCTATCAATATTTATTATTTGTGGTACTCTTGCACCATGGATTCAATGTTTTTGAATTTCATCATCATTATGAGAGGATGGCAAATAAAATTGTTACAGCATTCATGATTAATTTATTTTGAAGAAAACACTTTTTTTAAAATTCTATTCAACGACAAGTGGAATAATGGAGCTTGTTTTAAAATAAATGTCATCAGTGTAGACAAAGCAAACTCAATTGATTACACTTTTTACAAAATCACTGCTTTCAACTAATGTTTCACAGGTACCTAAGTTTCAACTTCAAGTAAGCAACCTCAACCTTCTGTCACTTAAGACAAAAAATTTCTATTTTTCAACAGTCTTAGCTTAAATACTTCCTTACTGTGATATTATTCCAAGATCAGCAAAGTTTTATTTAAAATTTGCTTTACTCCAACAGAAATCCAGTTTTAAATCGAATCCTTATGGTACTTTTTGCAATTGAGATTCAGTTTCTATATGGAAACCACACACCTATTGAGAATGATAGATGTAGTTACTTGACTATGGAGTAGTTTTCGATAATACCCATGAAACATGAAAAACAAATGTAAATTTAATTTATTTTAATCACCTAGGAAAGGAAAATCTGTCGAAATTTAGAAATATTTTTGTACAACGTATGGCTTCCTGTTTCGATTTAATGTAATCTATCTTATTTTAGAATAACTTTATTTTAACTCTACTGGTCATTTTAAAATAAGAAGCTACACACCTTAAAAAGATTTCCATTTTTTTAAAACAGAATTCTAAAAACCATAAAGTATTTAATCAGACTCAAGGAAAGTTGGTCAAAATATACAATACCACCAAGAAATTCCCATGTCTAGTAATATTTTGCAGAAAATAAAAATAATTCATTAAAATTTAACTCCTAAATAATATGTCAGTAATGGGGAAAGTACTGAAACACATAAATAAAAACAGAAACGAAATTCTGGTCATTGAAAAATGTAGAATTCTGAAAAACTAAAGATATGAGTATTCTAGAGTCGAATTTCGACTTCTGTAGAATATTTTGAAATAGAAAAATTCGAAAAAAGATGTTTGAAAAATATTGATAGACAATGATGAATTATTTACAAGAACACAAATTTGCAAAACTTAGAAATGCTCAAATATAACTAACATTTTGCTGTCTTAACTCAAATACACAAACACGGAATTCTAAATCTGATTTATGAATACTTCTAGCGTTGCCAGATACCGAATTGCAGAATTACGCTTTTATGATCAATGAGTTTTTTGTTTGGGCTTTTCCTGTTCCATTACAAAATGTAAGTTGTGTAAAATTAAGTACTTTAAATATCCATTTTTCATAAATCAACTATTCATAAATAATTTATATTATGGAAAGAAATAACAAATCAATTCAAACATAATCAGAATTTTAAATTGCTTAAATATGTTTTGGAAAAAATTGTTTTTCGAGCAATACTGGTTAAACAATTCGATTAGCAAATTTGATTTTCGATCAATACTGATAAAACAAACTGAGCTGCATACCGCAATCTTTTTATGCTCAATGTTATTCTTATGGCAATTTCAAATTGTTTTTAGCCCCCTCTGCACACCTATGTTAAAGAGTACTGGGTTAATATGTAGCCTACATTACTCACAGTATAAGTGTATCAAATATGGTGTGAATTGGTCAAACGGTGTTGATTTGTAGAGAAAGACAGTGTAGACAGTAAAAGATTTTTAATTAAACAAGTTTTAGAGGTACCATGAAGTTGACTGAACAATGCGCATAGTTCAACATAATTAAATTGACACAAGCAATTATCATCCCTTACTAAATTTGAATTATATTTTTCTGTAAAGGTTTTTAAGGTTCCAATAATGTAAGGCAACAATGTAAAAATAACTGACTAGAAGTAATATATCAAATGAAGTAAAAACATTCTTTTGTAAGTTCTACATAGGTGCAATGCACATATTAAATTTATATTGAAGAAATATCAGACAAATGTTGTTAAATTGGAATTTGCAATATTTGATAAACATTTCCTTTAGCATTTACTACAGGAATAACATTCATTATCAGGAATACCTAGATACATTAAAAAATATTTACCTGGTCTTTTCATAATTACATTATGTAATCCAGGCAAATACCTGAGCAGTTTAAGTTGCAACTCTTCAGGTAGTGTGCATGATAACCCTTGAGGATAAACTAAATCTGAATCCAAACCTAGAAAAATTAAAGCAATAAACATTATCACATCACAAGCTATTGGGAACATATATGTGATGTGCGATTACCCGCTACTCTTCCCACCTCTGATTCACCAACGGTGAACACCGGCATGGACGTAACAGTGAGAACGTTCCAGATGAACACGAGCGACTTCCTGAACACGAGCGATTCCCGCCGAAAGGGTTGCAAGAACGTTCGAGCGGGAGAAGAGTTTCAGACGATGAACCGAGAAGACGTGTCAATGGCAGACGGTCATCCTTTTTTTTTTGTTTTGTTTCAAATATGTTCGTAACTGTCCTGTCCTTAATATAGTTATTGTTAAATTAAATGTTTTATCGTTAAAAGAAGTTTCAGTGTTATTTAAAGCCCTTTTGCACTACCACTGAACTTCACATGGGCGCTCAGCCGGTACGATCTCTACAGTAAACCCCCTAGACCCGGCAACGACGAAAATTCACCGATGAAAATTCAGGATTAATCTGTGCTCTATCTGTGTTTCGAACTGTGCTTCTAATAACCTGTTCTTGTTTTGAACTGTGAGTCGACAACTTGGCTATTGAGAAATTTTGCACCTTCGATTGAATATCGTCAAAGAAAATGTGAGTACTTTGTCTTTATTTCTTCTGATTTGATCTTCAAAATATGAACAGTACACCTGAATTTTAATTACTTCTTGCATTATAAAGAAAATGGGTACATTAAATGACATTCCTCACATTTCCCAAGCACTTAAATCTGGATCTACGAAAATGATTAAATTGTTGCATAGCTTTATTTTCGGAAACGATGCAGGCAGAAGCAATAGGAAGGAACTACGACTTTTTTCTGGTTTTCCAGACTCATATAACATTTCCGAGAAGAAAGTAACACTTTTAACTGCATTTTCAGGTTCTGATTTAATTTCGATTTCAAATTTTCTGCATCTTGAATGTTCCACAAATCGCGATAAATGCTGTGATGTCATCCTAAACGCTTTGCAAGATTTCGGTTTATTCTCTCCCCCTGAACACTCAGACTGTAGCGACAACGATGCCAACGCCACACCCAATGTTCTCTTGGCAGCAAGCCAATTTTTACTAACTAAAGCTTCTGCAAATGAAAATATTTTTTTTCCTCAAGTTGGACATCCGAACGAAACCGAAACCACCTGCCCTTCCCAAGTTCTACAACAACCACACTGCGGTACTGTTTTAAATTTATCATTTAGAGACCTTGCTGATTGTATAAAGTATTTTAACGGATCATCTGATTCGTATACAATTGAAATTTTTATACAAGATCTTGAAGAACTTTTCCAACTTAATAACATTACAAATGATGTTCATAAAATTGTATTCACGAAAAAATGTTTAACGGGTTCAGCTAAAACATTTGTGTATTCTCTTCATGGTATTGTGACATGGGAAATTTTAAAACAACATTTATTGGAAGAATTCTCTTCGAAACTCAATAGTGCTAATTTACATCAAATGTTGCAACATAGACATATGAAATCAAATGAATCTTTAAGTGACTATTTTATTGCTATGAGGGAAATAGGTTCAAGAGGTCAAATCGATATTTCTTCTATTTTTGATTATGTAATTAATGGCATACCAGATTCTACATCCAATAAGATAATGCTACATGGTTGTAACACGGTAAGTGAATTCAAAGAAAAGTTGAAAATTTATGAAAAACTGTTTTCTACTACAAACGTAAACAAAACTCCATATGTTTCTAAACCAAAACATGAAAGTTACAAATCCGATCGAAACTTTGATCGCAAAATTTTCAAAGGCCCTCCGAAAGACATAATCTGTTATAATTGTGGCATTAAGGGACATAAGAGTTCGACATGTGTTAACAAATCTAGAGGCCCTAAATGTTTTTCATGCAATTCTTTTGGACACTTATCCACAGACTGCAAGACATCCTCTGCGAAACCTACCACACCACATACACGACACGTAGCCTTCCATATCCCTTCACCATCCAACTCCATGCATGTGTTAATCAAAATAAATAATGTTGACATTCATGCACTTCTTGATTCCGGAAGTGAAGCTACGATGATCAACGAGCAGACCTACAAGTTAATAGGATCCCCACATCTCACTCCCTCCAGCACCACATTCACCGGTATTGGTCAGACGATAATACACCCCATCGGACTTTTTCATGGTTCGTTAGATATCGATAATACCACATTCCATACTCGAATTCATGTAGTCAAGAATGAATTTCTCTGCGTCGAAGCATTAATCGGAATTGACTGCATACAACAGGCCGAGTTTGTTATAGGGAAAAATGGAATACGAATTGTACAAGACGAAAATTTTCTGGTTAATGTAGTCAATGTTTTGGAGGAAGACAATCCTGTTGATCTCACTCATATTTCATCTGCGTCACAACGCGAAGACCTTAAACGACTCATCTCCGCTTACCAACCAAATAAAACCAAAAGCACTGATTTAACGATGAGAATTGTCCTCACGGATGACACACCTATTGCACAACGACCGCGTCGACTTGCACATAGCGAAAAGCAAGAGGTTGATTGTCAGATACAAAAATGGTTAACTGACGGAATCATAACTGAAAGTTCTTCTGATTTTGCAGCACCAATTGTGCTATGCAAGAAACATGACAGCTCCACTAGAATTTGTATTGACTTCCGACGACTTAACCGTAGGACAGTGAAAGAGAGATTTCCATTGCCCCTTATAGAAGATATTTTTGATAAACTACAAGGCGCTCAAGTTTTCACGACTCTCGACTTGAAAAACGCTTTTTTTCATGTCGATATGCATCCAGACAGTTGCAAATTCACTAGTTTTGTGACACCAAACGGTCAATATGAGTTTAAAAAAGTTCCCTTTGGTCTTTGTAATTCTCCCTCCGTGTTTCAAAAGTTCATTCAACTTGTATTTCGTGAACTTTTGTCGAACGATACTGTCATTATATACTTGGACGACATCATAATCCCCTCCCTTGACGAAAACGATGGTATATCAAGACTCAAACAAGTTTTTAAAATTGCATCACAGTATGGATTGGAATTCAATTTTAAAAAGTGCACCTTTTTACAGCGTAAAATTAAATTTCTTGGACACATAATTGAAAACGGAATGATTCGCCCTTCATCAGAAAAAACAGCAGCAGTTTTGAAATTTCCACAGCCAACAACTCCCAAACAGATACAATCTTTTTTAGGTCTTACTGGATATTTCCGTAAATTCATAAAGAACTATGCTTTAATTGCAAGACCCCTTAGTGATCTCTTAAGAGATGGTACTCCATTTCATTTTGGTCCAGACCAACAACAAGCTTTTGTTGCCCTGAAACAAGCCTTGTCAACAGAACCTGTTCTGAATCTTTATCAACAAGGTTCCACCCTACAACTGCATTGCGATGCTAGTAAAAAAGGTTACGGATCAATTTTGTTACAACAGGATACTGATGGACAATTCCACCCAATACAGTACCTGAGCAGAAAAACCACACCTCAGGAGGAAAAGTATTCCAGCTATGAACTCGAAGTTCTTGCTATAGTCCAAGCCCTTAAAAAATTTCGCCATTACTTGATCGGAGACAAGTTTGAAATTTTTACGGACTGTTCCACTTTTCAAATGACCATGACGAAGACAGATGTTCCCCCTAAAGTAGCTCGTTGGGCTCTTTTCTTGGAAGATTTTAACTATGATATTGTCCATCGACCAGCAAAACAAATGCAACACGTTGACGCCTTAAGTCGTAACACCGTCTTAATGATTACTCCACACGCTGAAGTTACAGCTAAAATCGCCGCTGCTCAAGCTCATGACGAATACATTGCGACACTCAAGACGCTATGTGAAAAGAATGACGGAGGAGAATATTTCCTTAAGCAAGGAGTACTTTTTAAGCATGAAAACGGACAAGACTTATTGGTTGTACCCGATGCAATGCAACCGGAGATCATTCGTGAAATTCACAAAAATGGTCATTTTGCTGCATCCAAAACCGCAGAAATAGTTAAATGCGACTATTATGTTCCCCACTTAAAGAAACAAGTTGAAAACGTTATTGCCAATTGTGTCGATTGCATTCTTTGTGATAGAAAACGTGGAAAACGCAAAGGTTTCTTAAATCCAGTTCCTAAAGGCGGTATACCCTTAAGTTGTTTTAATTGTGATTTTCTTGGTCCACTTCCGTCAACTAACAAAAAATATCACCACATTTTCACTGTCGTCGATGCTTTCACCAAATTTGTGTGGCTTCATCCCGTTAAGTCTACTTCAGCTCACGACGCTATCGACAGACTTAACTTACAAAAGACCACATTCGGAAACCCGACCAGAATTATTTCTGATAGAGGACCTGCATTCACATCGAACGAATTCCGAGCCTATTGTAAAGACAAAGAAATTGACCATGTACTCATCACAACAGGAGTTCCACGTAGCAATGGACAAGTTGAACGCATTCACGCAATCATCATATCTGCACTGGCCAAACTTTCAAGAGACGACCCAACGAAGTGGTATAAACATGTTCCTGATCTACAAAGAATCCTAAACAGTACGACAACGAGTAGCACAAAATATTCTCCTTTCGAGCTCATGATTGGCACTAAAATGAAGAAAAAAGAGGATGTGAAAATCACACAAATACTCGAAGAAGAATATCAGAATTGCGTCATCCAAGATAGAGAAGACATGCGTAAGCACGCCAAACAAAACATTCAAACAATACAGGAAGAAAACCGCCGTCAATACAATCGCACAAGAAAGAAACCTCATATCTACAAAATCGATGATTTAATCGCAATTCAAAGAACTCAATTTGGCTCCGGATTAAAACTTCGACCTAAATTTTTTGGCCCCTACAAAATAGTTAAAGTTAAACCCAATGATCGCTATGATGTGAAAAAAATCGGTCAGCATGAAGGCCCAAACATGACGTCAGCTGCTGTCGATTATATGAAGCCATGGAAATCAAATTAAGACTTCATCCCAAACAATTCACTTTCCCGATAATGAACAATTGCACGAAATTCCATTTTTTTTGTTTTTCTCACTTTCCAAATATTTTTTTTCTGTTAAGTCGGCTGAGAAATATTTTTTTTAAACCAACGGACGATATATCTTTGCTAGTGAATGACGAGCCATTTCACTTGTCTGTCACGTCGAATTTTTTTTAAGACATCTGAACAACGACGGCATCATCACCACTTCGAAATTATCCTTTTGATAATAACGACGATTAAGACGACGAACTTTTAAGACGATTTTACATTTTTTACATGACGAACTGTCAAATTCTAACGACTAATTTTCATTTTTTTTCGGAAAGACATTTGATATTGAAGACGACGCATCCCTGACATGCTTATGATGACTTTTGAGCAAACGACGACGGTCATCGATGATACCATATGAGATGTGCTTTCCCTCTTTCTCTTTTTTTTCGTTTTGTCTTTTCAGGTTTTCTGACACCATTCCCTTAGCCTGGAGGTCCAGTCCCGTCAAGATGCCCGAGTGTGATGTGCGATTACCCGCTACTCTTCCCACCTCTGATTCACCAACGGTGAACACCGGCATGGACGTAACAGTGAGAACGTTCCAGATGAACACGAGTGACTTCCTGAAGCTCCGAGAACATTCTAGAACACGAGCGATTCCCGCCGAAAGGGTTGCAAGAACGTTCGAGCGGGAGAAGAGTTTCAGACGATGAACCGAGAAGACGTGTCAATGGCAGACGGCCATCCTTTTTTTTTGTTTTGTTTCAAATATGTTCATAACTGTCCTGTCCTTAATATAGTTATTGTTAAATTAAATGTTTTATCGTTAAAAGAAGTTTCAGTGTTATTTAAAGCCCTTTTGCACTACCACTGAACTTCACATATATGTACAACTAAACTATTAAATAAGTTTCAGAAATCTTTATTTTGGAAGTTTCTTTTGTAAAAATTGAATAAAATTATATTTGGAAGTCCATAGTCCTAATTTGGGGAAATTCTGACTAATCTTGCTAACATACTGGGCAACAAGAGCTTTTATTCCTCTACACATGATATTTTTCAGAATTTTTTTATATGCAGCATTTTTATGGTGGAACTTGGAATATCTTTTGTTCCATTTTTAAAGATCACAACTGATTATTTTTGAAGCAACATCCAAACCTGAATTAAATTGATTGAATTATCCACATTGCCTCATAAGATCCATGAAGCAAATGGCTGAGTCATGTTTAAAAGCCATTTGATTTTTGCTATTTCATTTCAACGTTAAAAGTATAAATTATAAGTACGAAAATTAATTGACTAATGAAAATTGAATATCAAAATTCAAATTAGAAAAGTTTTTAGTTTCTACAGGTATCCTAATCCTAATTTTTTAAAATTGTAAAGTAACATTTTATTCTTCAAATATGTGTACATCTAGTACAGAAATATCTTACATTAGAAATAAGATCTTTCTCCAAAAAGTCACAAAAGTGATGAGATATTGAGTTAAAAATGAAAATATGAAGAAAAATGTGTGAACATTTGTCTAAAAAAGGCATATTCATTTTCCTAATTCAAAATTTCTTTAAGAAAATTTGACTTTCAATAGAGCAATTAGAGCTAATCTAAAACTTTGATTTTGTTTAAAAATAGTTTCGAAAGTGATATTCTTGAACTCAACTGCTTCTTACTGTCTGGAAAACTATATTTAAGTACTTATATAAGACCAAAGATAAAAATGGCAGAGGCATATAAGCAAAAGCAAAAAACGATTTCTTAACATTTTACAATCACACACACAATTGTGTTCAAATATATAAAATCGAATTTCTAACAGTATTTCCAAAACAAAATGTGAAAACACTGAATTTTGAATACTTTTAACACTAGAATAATAAAAGTACCTTCTGGTTCCAGCCAAACTTGATGTGAATGGCCCCCAAACTTCAAAACTTTCGATTCAATTGATGGGCAATATCTGTAAAATTCATTGAATGTACAATAGGCTGACACTTTTTCACTGTTAGATCTTTAAGGAAACTAATTAATAATGAAACGAACTAAAATTCATAATTATTTGTTCATTTCTGAAAATGAAACAAACTTGAGAATACATATCTAAATTTAGTTTTAAAAAGTTGGACCAAAAAACTAACCTGGGTCCCTGAATTTCTTCCATAACATGTCTATTTACATGTTGGTTTTCTAGAACGAGTTTGTCCACATCAGGAGTTGTATATGTTAAATATGTACGAACTTGTTTTTCAGGCTGTTCAAGATAGATCAGAATAAGACAAAATACAATAGAAATAGATAAAATCATACTCATAAGTTTATGCTTGAATTAAAATGCTACTTAGATTTCACAGCATTATATTGTTCAATTTTAGTCTTTCAGATATAACAGAAACTATTATATTTTTATATCATTTTATTACATGAAGTCAGATTCTGAAATTAAGCTTTACATAAGTCTCATGGGGAAAATAAAGGCACACTACAGTACCTCAATCCAAACTTTAGAGTTCATGAAAGAAAATGGTACAGGAGGGTTGTCAGCCAAAGTTACTTCAACTTCTGAATAGTCAATGGAATCAGCTTTTAATCTTGGAGGGGTTCCTAAAAATAAAGCTAGAATCTGTGAAAAAATAAATGTGGATACATTCCATCTGCCACTCCCTGTGTGTAATACAGGAAATGAAGAAGTGCCGCCAAGTCTAGACGAACTGTCTTAGGACGATTTTCCCAGAGAGAGTCCAGAGACAGTTACAGAACGATGACGCGTGAAGACGATGGCGTACGGCCATGTCTAACGATACTCGATGAAGTGAATTTGTTAACTATTCTTAATCCGTAAATATTCCCCCCTTTATTTGTAAATAAATTCTTTAATTGTTAATTATGTCGCTTTTCTCCCTTTTGCTACAGTAGAGACTCAACCATAAAGAGGTTAGAGTATCCTACATAAATTGTGCACTATTGCAAGTATGATTCATTCTAAATTCATGCATCACTAGACATGGCAATTAATGAATGTTAGATTTTAGATACTGAGTTTGCATAAGATTCAAATAAGTATTTTGCACTAGTTAGGGCATTTTAGAAAAATTTTAAGTCAACTAAATGAAACAGTCAATTAAAAAGTTCATTGTCTTCATAAGAAAAACATTACTCAATAATCAACAATTTATAAAACTAATAGCAAAGAAAGTAAGTTTTTTCCTGTATATACTTTTTAGGGTGGTTACACACTGGGCAACTTGGGAAGTTCAATCCAGGTAGCATTTCTTCTTTCAGTTGCGATTTGGCTTGCGATCTGGGTGACGTATTCCGAGCAATTCAGTTGGTTTCTTCCCTGTTAAGAAAAAGCAAACCCGAGTTGAACTTCCTAAGTCGCCTGCTTATGAAAGCAATAGATTGATGAGGTTGCATGACTTGCAAATCGCAGCTGAATCATGGATGGTTGACCATCAAACGCGATCTTGTGAACAATGCTACCCTGTGTGACAAAATAGTAGAAATGTATTCACCCACTGGGTTGCGCAGCTCATGTTGCCCCATTTGTCACCCTTCTTACTCTTTAGCCAAACAATTTAATATTTAGGTAAATTGAAAGAAAAATAAGAGTAAATAAATTTAAACATGATCATGACTTTACTTAATAAAATATCAAAACATTAAATTTTACACTACATAAGCAATGCCTAACGTATCCAAAAACATATTTCATACAACATATGGAGAATTGAATAAAAAGAGAGAAATGCACACCAGTTTTCAATCTTCCTAACTGAAAGCCTGCATTTTCAAGGGTCACTGCTAGTCCAATTGCTGGTTCATCCCCCATGCGGCCTGCTGGTCTGCACTCTAGCCCAATATTGATATTTCCTCTTAGAAATGTTCCAGTTGTTATAACTACAGTTTTACCAAGGATTAAGTCACCATTTCCTATAAAGTGCAGTTAATTCATGAGTAAACCATCTATTTTTAACATGATTATAAAAATATGCAGAGCTAATTTGCGAAATATGATAGAAAAAATTTTTCACAGTAGAAAATTTTAATAGTATTGCAATTTGGATACGTATTGCATAGATTTATCACATATAACAAATAGTTCTCTATTAAAATGTTATTAGTGATGATAACAGTTAAAGACAGTAAAATAAAATCAGTGTAACATGCTACAGGAATCTAAAATAGTTTGAAGCATTACACTGAGTCTTACCAAGTTTAACTCCTGCAACAATGGAGTAGTTTTTTCCATTCTGTGTTTCAGATTTTAAAATCAAGTCCTCCACAGATCCACTAAGAATTTGTAGATTTGGCATTTTTAGTAATTCTTCTTGGAGAAACTTTTTGTATAGAGAACGATCAATCTGTGCTCTCAGTCCCTTTGGGAAATTCAAGGAAGCTTTTTTGAATTTAAAAAATGAAAACATAATATTTGCAGTACTTTAAAGTGATTATTTGTGCACACACAGAAAAGGCCACAATCGAGCATTTATACTAGCAATATATAGAATTAATTATTTTCCAAAATGCTTGTAATTTCTTTTTTTAAATATTGCCTTAAAATTTTATAATTCGAAATGTCAAAACAATTTAGGTAAGAGGTAGGTATTTAATTAACGTCGCACTGGGGCAATACAACAGGCTATCCAATTTAGGTAAGAATATGCTTTATTTGATTATTTTTCAAAATTTTATACTGAAATTCGAAATTCGCAATACATTTACAAATTCTTGTGTGACCTTATTAATTACATTTTTGCTTGACATCCATATTAAAAAAACTAGAATGATTGAAATAAATCGTTTCCATCATTGGATTATACATTGTATAATCCAATGATGGAAACGTGTAATGTTGCACAATATATAGTAGCATTTTCCTCTAATCTGATTTTCAATAAAACATTTGTTTTTAAGAATACAAGTCAAAAAATTACAAACAGGAATTTATATTGCTGTTTCACACATGATTGATCAAAATGTGTAAAATATAATATATGTAAAATGAGGAATTATTAAGGAACAAAATGAAAATTAACTTGTTTTTATGTACAGAAAAATAATTAAAAGTATAAAATTATTTTTAAAACTGTATTTGGTAATTAAGCTCAAAAATGCATTCTTTGAAAATTTTGTGAATATCAAAAATCCAGTCTTATTCTGTTTTAAATACATAAAATGTGAGATTCAAGAAACTGTTCTGTGAAGTAAAACCAAAGAATTATTCAATTAATGAAGAATTTATAAATGTAACATAGAAATGCATACCCATACAGCAGGTCCTTTAGCTTTGTTCAGCATTCTGTAATGTATACCACTTTTATCTAAAAGTTGTAAATGTGATACATTTAAATTATAAGATATGTCAGCAGCAATAAAAATAAATTATTTAAATTTCAAAATAACTATAAAGCTAATTAAATTTTATGTATTTAGTCATAGATAAAATCAACATACTTTAAAACATAAGATTGGTTTTGAAATAAGAAAAATTATAAATACTGCCGTCAAGCTGGTGTCTTGTAAGAGTTTCCGAAACAGCTGAATTTTAGCATAAAAACCTGAGTTAATATCTTCAACTGATACAAAAATAAAACAAAAATTTAATAAAAGTCAAAATTAAGGTCTAATTAACACATTAAATATTACTAGTGGTCGCCCAGTGGTCGAAATTCGACCATAATTAATTTAATTTTTAAGTTTGAAAGTTAATAAGGTTCTTTTGTCAAAGAGTTCTTTTGTCCTCTATATTCATTGCATATAATTTTTTTGAATTTTGTTCTATTACGTAAGCTGCGAGCATGCACAAATACGTCATAGGAAAAATGCAGTACAGCTTGGTTAAGCCATATCTAAAAAACAATAACGCGTTGTTTGACATTTTCTTGGTTTTTTTTATTGCTATACTGGCCACAGGTTCGCCAAGATTACACAGTTAATTTGCCTATCTTTTCCAAATTATATAAAATTTAAATAAAAAATAAATCCAAAAAATGAAATAAGGAATACGTGCTTAATACTTTGTTATATATTTTTTATTGAAACAAAAAAACCAGGTGATTAAAAAAATAAATGTTGTCCATTGAACTTGAAATAGTTTGACAATGAATTTAATGATTCAAAACTGCTGTGTAGACGATGTTTTTTGTAAAAACTCTTTCATCGTTTGCTAAATGCCCTTAACTGTTATATTATGAAATATAAAATCTCAAACCATCGAACTCTACTTGCTGCGACGTACAATTGACTATGTGTAAAAACTGGCTGCCTCAATAAAATTCCATTTTTTTCAAATGTTTGTCCTTGAGACTTACTTATCGTCATCGCAAATGCAGGTATAATTAGAAATTGAGTTCTTTGAAAGTTAAATGGTAAAATAGTTCCGGAATATGGTAAATTTATACGTGGAATCAAAATTCTCTTATGGCGTGCGGTCCCAGTTAAAACTTCGCAATCAATAGTATTACGATGCATAAATTTGATGCGCATTCTTGTTCCATTGACTAATGCTTCCTTTGTATTTAAGTTTCTGATCAGCAAAACGATGCAATTAACTTTCAATACTAACTTATGTGGTGGCAAATTATGCCAAATCTCATACTCCTCCGTGCGCGAAATGTGCTTAAAAAGGGGTACAAAGTTTTTTCTTCACGTATTAATATATAGATAATTTCTGTAATCTGAATCTATATACACAGCACCGCTCATGGTACTGATTTCATCTTTGTATGTAGTAGTGAGGATACAGCATAACCGAGTAATTATTTTATTCTAATATCATTACTATGAACCTATGTACACAGCCCAAATCACTACTGATTTCATATTTGAATGAGGTATGTGGGAGTACATAGAACTGAGTATAAAAATTTAATGCTGTTATTTTGTTCCTAGAATTTCTCTATAAACACAATTGTATATTTCAGAAGTTGGAGACACAACAGATACCGAGTCAAAAGAATGCACTCTAGATAGACCAACATATAATTGGCCATGGCTAAAAACTGGCTTTGATAAAGCTAAATATATATTTCCAAAAGTTTGTCCCTGAGATTTATTAATTGTCATCGAAAAAGCTAATCGAATAGGAAATTGTTTACGCTTAAACTTAAAAGGCATATTAGCATCTGAGGGAATGAGCTGTATTCAAGATATGAGGACTGTTTCATTAACATTGCCATCAATTCTTTTTGCTTCAATGATATTTCATTGCAAGTTAGAAATTATAAGTCTTGTACCATTGCACAAACCTTTAGAAGGGGCATTTCAAAACATTATTATGGCTCCTTGCTTAGTTTTTAATTTATGTGGTGGCATACCTGTTAGCGTTAAACCATTTAGGAATTCCTCAGGTATGCAAGTTGATCTTGAGGATCAACAGTTCTGATTTTACCTACTTTCATAAATGACTTCAGATCCAGGCATACAATTTAAGACTTGATGATTGATTTCAATGGACAATTCATTAGTAACTAAGAATGGCTCGGCCTTTAAGCTGTTGAGGTGACTTTTGTTAAATCTAAATCATTGTATATTTGTCGAACAGGGTCTTGGATAGGAGGATAGCATATTGAGGGCAATTTAACTTTGTCTCCATATTTGCATTCTCCAATTTCAAGGAGCCAACATGCAAACTCTTTTTCAGTAGCAAGAGCATGCATATTTTTTTAAGAATGTGAAATTCAGAAGCCTGTGTTTTTTTATGCAACTTGCAATGGTTAAAGAGTGTGACACTCTTAATATCACAGGTAATACTTGTCGGAAATCTCCACGCAGTAAAACAAGATTCCACCAAATGGTTCATGCCAATTTGATAAGTCTTGAAGAAGTCGGTCAATAGCTAAAAAGGCATGCACATGTGTCATTGGAGCTTCATCCCATATGAGTTTAGTTTCAAATATTAATTTTGCTTCTGGTGTATTGGGTTTCAAATTACACGTAGAATTTCTATACAGAATGAGAGGAATTTTAAAAACCAAGTGAGCGGTTCTTCCCCATCTAACAAAGTGACTGCTATTCCTGTTGATGCAACAATTTTGAATACACAAAAGTTTTCCCTGTTCCTACAGGTCCATCTAAAAAGAAACGTTTGGGGAGATTGTCTTGATCTACATATATTGCATTTAGTACAGTTTCAACTAAACTTTGTTCAGCGTTAAGCTTTTCAATGTTTATTCGAGCTTTGGTTTGCTCCTGTAAAACATCCCAGGAAGATAGAAACATTTCAATAGGGAAAGTTAAACATGGTAATTTAAGCTTCTCCAGATTGAAACCATAAGCTTTGAGAAATTCATTAATTTCAGCAAGAGCATAGAGGCCCAGTTTCTTCGGAGTATCTGTATACCAAGTCTTCACACATGGAGTTTTTATGTTGAGTCCAAAGTTCAGAAACATTTTCAACCTCCCCAAACCCACATACACTACCTGACATTGAAAATGCAACACCAAAGAGTTGGCAGAAAGTGACGAAATTTGGCAAACAGAGAGACAGCAACGAGCAATAAGTGATCTTTATTGCAACACCTTGCCACTGAGCAGCAAGAACGTCTGATCAGTAGGTTGTAGGACCACCGCGAGCGACGATACAGGCAGCAACACGTCTAGGTACAGACGCAATGAGCGTGCGGATGGTGTCCTGAGGGATGGCTGCCCATTCCCTCTCAACCATTTGCCAGAGTTCGTCTTCTGAACGTGCCGGTGGCAACGAATGCAAGTGACGTCCAATGACGTCCCAGAAATGTTCGATAGATGAGAGATCAGGGGAGACAGCTGGGCAGGGAAGCACCTGGGTACCTTGCAGGGCATGTTGGCTGATGTATGCCGTGTGCGGCCGGGCATTATCCTGCTGGAAAATGGCATTGGGCACCCCCTGAAGGAAAGGTAGTGTCACCGGCCGCAGCACGTCATCCACGTATCGTTGGGCCGTTATAGTGCCCTGAATATGGACCAGAGGTGACCTGCTATCGTAGGCGATGTGGTGCCCCAAACCATTATACCGCGTTGTCTCGCGGTATGGCGTTCCACAGATGCAGCCGGATTGGCCCTGTCACCACGTCAGCGCCAGACTCGTACACGGCGACTGTCATTGCTAAAACAGAAGCGTGACTCATCTGAGAACACCACCCTGTGCCATTCCGTCGTCCACGTGGCTCTATCCCGACACCATTGCAAACGGAGACGTCTGTGCTGTTGGGTCAATGGTAGTCGTCTCAACGGGCGCCATGAGTGCAGGCCGCCAGCGATCAATCGGCGGTTAATGGTCCTGGACGATATGGGAGCATCAAGGGTGTCCTGCACATGCTGCAAAAGGGCGATAGACGTGGCTTACGGGGCCGCCGATGCGTCGGTCCACGCGTGCTGACGTCACTCTGGCTGCACCGGAACCCCTCAAACGTGCCACATTCCCTTGGTCCAACCATCTGTGCCACAACTGGTGCACAGTGGACGTGTGTAGGTGGGTATCTGCTGAGATTTGACTTATGGACCAACCTGCCCTTCTGAGGCCAATCACCATACTCCTCATGAAGTCGTCTGTTTGCTGGAACTGTCTTGATTGGCGGCGTCCTGGCATTCTCCGCTACTAGACGTTTCCTCTGAGACACAAAAACAAATTGCAACTTGATTTACCTGGCAAACAGAGCGGTGCGAAACTGACCACTTTTGCAGGTTCCTTCCCTGGTTTTTCACTCGCCGTGCGCAGTTTGCGTCATTTACATATCTCGGTGAGCTGCGTCTACCCTGTAAATTTCATCCAGTTCTGCGCACTCCTTCTGGGTGTTGCATTTTCAATGTCAGGTAGTGTATTATAGCAAACACTCATAAACGACTTGGCATTTGTGTCTTTGCTGCATCAGCAAGGGTATCATGCCAATGCTGATCTCCTTCAAGAAAACAGAGCTCCTTACATGCTTGTTGGAAACTGTCACATACTATCCCATGAACAGTTTTCAAATCATCAAAATTCACTGCACCAGATTTTCGCAGCAGTAGTATTAGAAGATAGTACCTTTCAGTATCCTGCATACTAACCACTGGCATTCTTCCGATAATGTTCTGTCCTTCTCATTGCCTATTCTTCCAGCTTGTTTCATTTTTGTGAAACACATAATTCTGTGGGATGTCAGAGTAATTAAGGTTATGTAAGTCTGTATCAGTACGGTTCAATTGAAACCATGCAGTTAGTCGTTTGCTTTACTGATGCCAGAGCAATAGCTTCATTCTCTTAACCTTAATAAAAAACGTGCTGCTGTTCGGGCAAATGAACTGCTAGTCTCATAACAATATGGGATTTGTTAGACATACTGAAATCATTAAAACGCCACATAGCTTAGGAGCACTAATGTACCTACATCAAGGAAGGTCAAAATTTTGTCATGATGAATAACACCATCATCCCTTTGCAGTTTAATAGATGCAGCATCATGCCCTTTATACACATAATTATAAAGATATTTAACACTCCTTACTGAAGTACATACTTCAATGTTAATATGAGAATTAAATTTCTTTAACCAAGGATTGTATGGTACAACCCATCTGGTATATCCACATCATTCTGACCAATTCTCACTGGTTGTATGGATTTTCTTCTATACACAGGGTACCCATTTATATTTTCTTCTGTTGCCTCTTTTTCTTTGGGAAATTGTTTGCAGCATACACTGGAATCCTTCATACATGGAGAATTTTTATTTAACGTACCACAAGGACCATGGATCATACACTTTGAAACATTTCAAATAACCTTGGATTGATATTAATGTCTGGCAACTCTGCACTAACAAATTTATCGATATCATCTTTTGTTCAAATGTTTGACCTTGAATCTAAGGTCAATAATATACGCGCGTGAGGTAAACCGCGCTTTTGAAATTCTATTATGTACGCAATAACAATTCCAAATATATTATGCTTTAAAATATTATCTACAGGGTTCCCACTCTTTTTTCAAAATAAAAAATAAGGAGCTTCTAAGGACAAATAATTTTTTTTATAAGGACTAATCAAGATATACCAAAAACCATATTGCACCTTCATTGTACGAGTCAACCTAGGACAAAAATTAGGGATGTATGCAGGACCATTTATAGTAACTTAAAAGTTAATTTTTTATGTTGTCTGTTAAATACATTGTGTGTTTCGAAGTTTTTTAAAAACAATGCACAAAAAAGATTAATGTATTTTACACCTATAAGCTTTCTAGCCCCATTTAACCCCAATAAAACTAATTTTTATAATTTTTAAGGATGTCATCTCAAGGGGGAAAAGAAACGAAATTCTAAAAATCATTGCATTTTTTTCTAGAAAATAAGAAAGAATTTAAATAACAAAGACTTATTTTCCGTTTTAAATACAAATACATTAATCTTGTTAAATATTGCCCCTGAGAAAAAAGTTTTACGAATAAATTTCAACTGATTTGGCTTTTTTTAGAAATTATTTTGTCTAATTCCTATATTTCAGCTGCTTTTCCTTTAATTTCTTTACGTAGTACATTTGCACTTTTTAAAAGAGAATAGTCCTCAGAAGCTTCTGTCTCATTAGCCAGTGTTCTTCAGCTGACTTTTCCATTCTCATTATATCACCCTCAAGACAAATTATCTTTGATTTTAAGGAATTAAGCTCTTGTAGCTCAAGTTTTCTTTTATTTTCTAAATTTGTCTTCTTCGCACTTTTGTGTTGTTCTTTTAAATGCATAACATATTTCTGCTTTGAAGAAGAAACAAATTTTCTCATTTCTTTAGTAATTACTAAATTTGGAATATCATTAGCATTTTCATACAGAAGTCTGCAATATAGGAGACTCCTTTCAAATTTTCAACTTCTAAGGACTTGTTGATATTAAATCCACATTCCACAGAAGACTGACCATGAGATAAGATCATTATAGTTTTCATAACTTCCCATAATTTTCCCTTTGTATCTCTCATCTAAACTAAGAAAGTCATTAAAAAAACTATCTAAACGCATTGTTTTCGGTTCAAAATTCTGAAACAATGAAGCAGATTTGAAAACGGTGCTTTACATAAAATCTTTGAAGTGAAGTAATATATCACCACAATCTTTTTCTGCAACAATCTTTCTGAGTAAAGTGAGATAGTACAAGCTTCATGGAGAGTTCATGAACTTGGTCTGATCTTTAACCATACGTCTAGGATCAAGACATGAAGCATTTCGAACAAGCAAATATGCTGCAGGAGATTTAGCCATGAGATGTAGCATTTGTATAACAAAACTTCTGCAATCAAGCAGCAAATCAAAGGCAGCACAAGGCGTTATTTTTTCTCCTTTAACTTTTCCTTTACTATTCTTTCCCCAATGAACCTTATATTGATTTTGTTCACAAGAGAATAACAATTAGTCAGAAAAATCAAATTTGGAAAGCTTTTGAATGGTACTTATACTAACTTTTTCTTCTGGTTTTAGAAGATTAAAGTATTCCACACATTGCTTAACAAGCATTAACATATCTCCAAAAAAGGCAACAATGGTTTATTGTTTTGATAAAATTCAAGGAATGGTTGAAATAATTTTGCCACAGCTAAGAAAAAAATAAACTTTGCCAGAATAAACTCATCCTTTGTAGTGTATCGTACTGACTATCAGAAAAGACTTGCAATTTACTTTATTCGAAGTACCCTTTTCTACATTTCTAACATACTATTTGATAACATCAATCCAAATTACAATTGCACGTTCTACAACTGGGACATTCTTTAGCCATCTATGACCACAAAATGTTATGGGAAGCTTCTTGACTTCAGACAAATTACTGAAATCTTACCTTCTTGCAGAAGAATCTTAATAATGCACACAAAATAAGTAATATATGCACACAGAACATGTTCTTGTTTTTCAAAAATTGTATTTCATTTTGTGAAAATTATTATATTTCTTTGGAAAATGATAATCGCATGCAGCTGCATTATTTTTCATTAAATTAGTACCTAAATAGTTTTGCAATCCATTTGCATCTGAGTTCTTCTATTTATTTTAATTTTCAAAATTAAATTTTTTGTTAATTTTCTAATATTGGAGCGAATTTTCGGAGTATAGGCTCTTAAAAATAATTTTGGGCTTTTTTAGTTTTATTTTATTGAAATTTTGTCTTATGATTGTAAAATGGATTATGCCCAGCACCGTGCATGATTTTAAAGCTACATTAGAACCTAAATCCAGATTTACATTCATCTGAGTTTTTTATTTTCATTATAATAAAGAACTTTTTTGTTAATTTTCTAACTAAATCGGGGTGCATTTTTGGAATAGGCTCTAAAAATAATGTAAAAATGATCACTAACGATTGCAAAATGACTAATAAACAGCACATGCATCATTTAAAAATTATATTCAAACCTAAGTATGGTTTTACAATCCATTCGCATATATATATATCCATCTGAGTTTTTTCTATTTGTTTTCCATTTTAAGTGGAACGTGTTTATTTGCTAATTTACTAATTATATCGGAGCACATTTTTCGAATATCAGCACTTATAAATAAATTAACGCTTTAGAAAACTTGATTGTTTTACACATTCTTAAGCGTAAAAAATGTGAACAAAAAAGCTTTCACAACAGCTAACAATCAACAAATAAAACAGTTAATCAATTTGCCTATCAGTCATATGAACTTTAACAGCACTTTCCCCCATTCTTCCAATATCAAATTCTTTTTAGCAAATAAGCCATTTTGCTTTATGGTGATCAGTTGAAGCTGCAATCCATTCTCGATACTTTTCATTTGTAGTCCATAAGCTGTTAAAAACGCATTTCCCAGGCATACTTTTTAACCCTCCAAGAGCTTCGTCTCAACATCGAAGTCTGCCCAAAATTGCCACTCCTTATCAGTGGAAGCAAGCTGTTTCTCCTCAAAGTTCTTCATTCCCCCATGAAGCACCTAATGCAAATCCATCTGCCATGTATTTTGCTTGTGGGGACAATGTGGAAATAAAGATTGTTATTTATGTGCTTTCTCTTCAGATGTTTAGAAGTTTTGTCATTGTAAAAACTATGTGAAAACATCTGGGAAAAAGCCGATAAACATGAGAACAGGAAGCATGAGCAAATCTATCAATGGAAGTCATCTATCTCCCCAGACCCAATGAACTAAATGGTCATTACCAGTCAATCAACACTGCGGGGTGTCCACACACACCCCTTCAGAGGGTCAATCAGCAGTCCTCTTTGTATTTGTTTCTGAAGAAGGGAGGATAAATGTTGTCTTCCAGTGAAACCTGCCGCTTCCCGTCCAAGATCCGACAACGAAGCTCAAAAACGGGAGAAATCGGAAAATGACTGTCATCAGAAAAATTTAGTGTTCTAATTTTGGGAAAAAATAAGGAGTTTTTAAGGACTTGATTTTAAAACTAAGTAGCTTTAAGGGCTCTTAGAAATGATAGCTAAAAATAATTTTCTTAAGGAGTTTCTAAGGAGCATGGGAACCCTGATATAGTAACTCTGATAATTTCATGTTAAAGACTCGAAAAATTATGTCAGGCCTGTTTTCAGGATGTTGAAAATGTTGCATAGCATTCAAAATTTCAGGCCACGTTGGATTGCAAGTAAATGTAATGAAAAGGTCTAGTCGTCCAAATTTCCTAACCATAGCCATTGAATCTTGATAATTCTGCTGTATATAACGTAGGCTTCCTTGGAAAGTTGATGGCAATATCATCAGTTTGTTTGTAAGCAGACTTTCACTTTGTGCGTGAGATTGTTATGCATCTAACAGTCCTCTGTACTACTCAACTCTTAAGTCTTTCTGGTTCATACGAATGTAGTTAAGGCGAGTACCTTCAGTTTTCACATATGCATCAACAATATATTACTGAAACAATTTCCCATGTTGTGTAACAGGTTAAAACCACTGCACACAGAAAGTCTATAAGTATGATACTGCAGCTGAGTTACCCACACCCGTTTTGCAGAAGCCTAATTTCTCGTTCCCTGAAGCTTTCATTGTTGTGATGATTTCTGTCTTGGCGATTTCTAATAGCCCTTCATCCTTCCAAAAGTTCAACGGTTTCATTAGAACATCTCGCTCTCTTTCGAGCATTTCTGATAACATTCTGTAGCTCCATAATTGAAATCAAAATATGCACAAAATTTGAATTCCCGCTACAGATAAAAACTATCGAACGTGGATTCAAGATCGTTGTTTTCCCTTTCATTGTCATTCGATAATAGACAAATAACCGCAATTTCTGTGCCACATACGTTAGTGAAATATTATGGAAATAGATGTAAGCAGTCATAAAAATTTATGAAATCTGCATTTTGTATGTACAACTGTATTCATTTGTAGTCACAATTTACTTACCACAAATACGGCAACACACACCATCAAGGGCATCAATTTCTTTCATCAAATGTCCTTTACCAATGCCACCGAAAGATGGATTACATGACATTTCCCCTAAGATTATAAAAACCAAGCAAATGTTTAAGAATTATAAAAGTTAAATACATAATTGAGGATTAGCTTAAAAGGCTTTTTGATAATTTTATTCATGTTTATAGTAAAATTTAAGTTTGTGCTAACGTAAGTTTATTTCAAGAAATAAAAGTAACATTTTAGAAGTCAGTAATTTATTTTAAGCAAAATTAACGATAAAAAGTTGAGCATAACTTCAAGCCAAATTGAAGCATACCATACCTATAGTACTGAACTTATGAGTAAGAAGCAAAGTATTGCATCCCATTCTTGATGCAGCTGCTGCTGCCTCAGTTCCTGCATGGCCTCCACCCACAACAATAACATCATAAGTTGAAGCACTTGAACTAGTAAGTCGTGAAATGATGTTGGGCATAGAATTCAGCCCGGACAAATACCTTTTGTATCGAAACATTGACTTCATTACTGGAAAAATAAAATATATTTTTCAAAAATGTTATTGTAATCAAATCTTCTAAATATTTTTGGTTGGGTTGGGCTTGTAGGTAGGTATATTGCACTGGAGGAACACAACAGGTTTTATGATGCAAAGGGGATATTTGTCATGCTGCATCAAACACAAGACAGACATACAATAGATATACACAAGGGATAAATGTACCCAGGGAGGAATCAAACCTGATAGGAATCAAATCTGCGCCGCCAGACGTAACTGGGCTAGTTTCCACCCGGGGCAAGAACTTGCCTTGGCGCCCCCCACCAACCAGCCAAACCACCCGACAACACCTGATATCGCCACCACACATTAAATCCGCTAGTCCAAATTTTTTATTAAACTTAGATGGTAAATGCTTGATTTCAAAGGTAAATAGATTAATTTGCAGCAATTTCATTTTTAGTACAAGATAAAATACCTAATTAATTCTAAGATATTTCATTGACAAATAATCTAAGAGTAGCATGTTTGGTATATTCTTTCACACTTATAATCGCTGCAAATGAAATGAAAAGGTTTTATCAAATGATATTGCGATATGTGTGGACTGCATCAAAATCAACAGACTGTTGCTTTAGAATAGGATATTTAATTATGATAAATACAGAGGCCGTTCGGACATTTTTTTGAATGATTTTGATGAGCTGTAAAAAAAAATGTATGCCACGAAATAATTTAATTTTTGCAGCAGTTAAATAGTTAAAGTATAACTTATCGTCTGCTAACTCAGAGTTTTGTTTACTTTTAAAATGGTGCTTTTAAATAAGCAATGGATGGAAGGCGATGTTTCCTCTCTTTCCGAAGAGAATTATGCTTATTCAATTATTCAAAAAAGCTGTAAAAGTCATGCTTTTTCTATATCTATACGTAAGATAAATAATATTATTAATGAGAAAGGAATAAACACATAAAAGTGGAAAATACTTCCAAATATGTATCCATAAAGGAAAAGAAATTCTGAGAATATTTGTAAGGTAAGATCTTTAATTTTAAAAGAGAATCCGTGAAGTCAAAGAACAATTACAAAGTCATTAAAAGTTCAGTTTCAACTGTAAATAAAATAATTAACAGTGATTTGAATCTTAAAAAGGCCAAAAAATACAATGTTCAGCATCTATCTCCACGACATATTGCAGAAAGCAGAACTCGCTGCAGAATTCTGTATGAGAAGCATTTAGCTGGAGAAAGATGGAAAAATGTTGTGACAAAAGACAAGGCGTGGGTGTATTTAAAAGATTGCAATAAAAAGAACTATTTATTATCATAAAGAGGAGAAAAATCTTAAAACGTGGTTCAACTTTGTAACTTTAACGTGAGAACTTTCTCTAAGAGATTTATGATTGTTGCCGGTTTTGCATATAATGGAAAATTAAAAGTAAAAAGGAGGGGGAAATGTAAAAATCAACTCCCACATATTATCAAAACCCTATTTTATCCCCTATATTCAAAAAAAAAATACTATATCTTTACCCAAAGTGCCAACAATCAGTAGAACTGCATCAAGATAAAGCAAGCAGCCACACATCTAAATCCACTATTAAATTTGTGGAAAAATTGAACACACACACAAGAAACTATCAAGTCAATAAATACCCTTTACTGAGTTTCACACATGGACTTTAGTGCTTTTGGACTTTTAAAAAGAGAATTATCGAAACATCGACCAAAAACCATTCAAGGATTTTGGAAAACTGTGGAACTAGAATTAATAACAGATTTTACTTAAGTTATTATCTTGAGTATTATACTTGGACATTTTTCACAATTTCTTAATCTATTGTGAAAAAAATTAATTTAAACACAGAAAGCTTGAACTAAAACTTAACTTTACAGCTTTTTCAGCTGCAAACATTTTTACAATGTCCTCCAAAGATATCTTTGAAGCTAACTTGTGCTCTATTGATATGATGCTTAGGTAGGTTAGTCGTTGTTGCTCTGCTAAGTTTCTGAGGTAATTTTTATCTTTAGTTTGCTGAAACTCCTTTCATTTGAAGCGACTGAGACTGGTATTGTGAGGAAAATTCTCAACGCTGGTGGACGCGTCTTCAAGTCCGTTCTTGTATATTAACGTCAGAAGACCTGATTGTGTAGCCGTTTTCATATTAGGGCTTAAATCCAAGGCATGATACTTAACCCTCTCGCTGCGCATCCCGCGGGCAACATAGAAGTAGCAAAATTTGTGCAGCCCGCAATTTCCGCGGGGATGCATTTTTGCCGTCTATTTAACTGTGCACCCACTCTTTCCCTGTTCATGGTTTCATTTTGGCTTTTCTGTGATGTTTAATTGTTTATTCAAATCTGGGTTAACAGATGGCTTTAGATGTCCATATTTCTGTGAAATATACAAGCATTTTTACAGCATTTTGCGCGCTCTTTTCAAATCTAAAAGATGTCTGGCAGGAAGCGTTTCGCGAGTGATAGAACCTACATTCCTGACAATATTTCCGACACTGATAGCAGTTCTGACTCTGATATCAAGTATATTGAAGATAGTTATAGCGAAACTGATGAGAATTTCTCGGATTCCTCTGCGGTTAGTGATTTCTAATAATTCTTCATTTCTAATAAATGTTTTGTAAGTATTTTGCATATTTTCATTAGTATATACGTTTTACCTTTGTATTTCATAAAATAAATCCTAATTTAACCAAGATTAATTTTCAAAATTTTGCTTTTATATGATTATTCTTCAATTTCAATATTCCGACAACCTTTTTTTATGATCTAATTCTATATTGAAAAAAAACTCTTTTACAAAAATTTTTTGTATATTTTAACTCTAAAATATATGTAGATTTGAAATATGTAATAAAAAAATACGCAATTTTCGAACCTATTTTGATAAAAAAATTACGCAGCGAGAGGGTTAAAACTCTCCACTTCTATCGCCAGCAAGTCCTTGTCTAAGTCTTCTTTATATGTGGTAGCTAACTCAAGTGCTTGGTTCTTCAATTCTTCTCCATTCATTGTTTCAAACCGGCTCCATTGAGGAAACCAAATAAACTATTCATGTTTTAAATGACTTGAAACCTTTGCCTCAGTTCATTCAGAATTCGATCTATTATTTGTATAATCAATAATCTGAACCAGTTTTCGGAGAATTCATACCTTTCAACTTCGCCCTTCTCATCAAACTTCCGCTTCTTCCTCCTCCGTACTTCTTTAAAAAGAGGATCTAGGTTAAGCTATCCTGCTATATCTTCACACATTCTGCATTTAGCTCCTTTTATAGCTTTTGTAGTCTACTAATAAATTTTTCCCTCTTCATTTTTTATCATACCCATAAATATATAGTAAAAAAAAAATACTCGGCCAATTTAGCGCCCCCCCTCCAATCTGGTGCCCGGGGCAGATGCCCCGTCTGCCCCCCTCTAGTTATGTCTCTGTGCCGCAACTAACTCACAGGTTGCTAGTGCACTGAGCAAACCCACTGAGCCACGACAGACCCTGAATTTTTTTTGGTGATTTGTACCCAAAATCACTAAAAAGTTGTAAAATAAAGATAAACAAAAGTTATAAGGAGAAAGTTTTGCACTTAGATCACATATAAACTCTGGTACAGCTGCAGTCTCTGCCGCGCGCGGTGGCAACGACTCTTGGCGCGGCTTTTGGCACACTTTTTATGTCGCCACGGAAATCTTCCAACATTGAATATATACTGCATACGTACGGATGAATTATGTAAATCTGAATTAAACAACATTTTGACTAGAAAAACACTGCAAATATTGATTAAATATATGGACTTTTGGCGTAGTTATAAGCGACTCATGCCGGTGAGGGCAACCCATTTTTTCTCGAATTTCCAACAGTGAATACGTACGGATGAATTCAGATTATGTAAATCTGAATTAAACAACATTTTGACTAGAAAAACACTGCAAATATTGATTAAATATATGGATCCGCTCTCCACCGTGTCCAAACTAAAAGAAAGCAAATGGGTTACCATCACCTGGCATGAGTCGCTTATAACTTCGCCAAATGCCGCGCCAAGAGTCGTTGCCACCGCGCGCAGCAGAGACTGCAACTGTACCTAAACTCTTACTTGCATACAATAGATTCTCATTGAAAATACTAAACTTTTAACAGCAATTAAATTAAAGATTGAAAAGCATGAATCAGTACTAAGAAAATTAAATTTATTTGGTTATTTTCAGATGAAGTTGGTTGGTTTTATAGCACAAAAACCATATCTGGCTAAGCTGTGCCAAACATCAAGTAAATGGACAAAAACACACAAAGAGAGTTTTACTGACACAGAAAAGATAAATATCCCCAGGAAGAAATAAAACCTGCTGTCTACAACTGATAGGTTTTAGAAACACATATATTTCTGGCTGAACTGATTCACTATTTGCATTATTCATACTATAATCAATTAGTTATGTTAATTTATCTATCCTATAATAGTTTACAAACGCAAGTTTTATTTTATGCTTTGAAGATTTTTGACACAGTACAAATGACAGATATTTGGAGGATGTAATCACATTTAAACCAGATAAATAAAAAATTTAGGAATATCTAAGAATTCAAACTCGAATCATTAAAAGCTGAAAGAACAGGAATGTAAACAACAACTTGTTTTGAAAGAATTACAAATCTGACGTGTTACGGAACATATTTTAAACATGTTGCATAAAAATACATTTATTTCAATAAAAATAATCAAATGGAGCAGTTTTTCTGTCTACTTTTGAGGGGAAAAATTTCCTTTCAGGTTTGAATTTGGAAATTATAATACTTGACAGAGACTACCAACTCGATCCATGAACCAGATAGCTGAAAGTTGCAGAAGGCTGCCGTGAATACAGGCAACAAGAATTGGTATTGGAAAGTTCTTGGTCTTGCTGAATGGTTGGTTGGTTTTTTTCTTGAGACTTTTAGCAACCTTGGTTGGTTGGTTGATTGATTTCCTTGAGACTTATAGCTACAGAATCAGGCTTTTGTCTCCATTCTTCCTAATTGGAATATACAATAAACGATACAATACAATAACAAGTAATTGACACACACACACAGTGAAAGCTTTACTGACACTGAGGAGATAAAACATTTTTTTTTTTTTTTGAGACTTTTAGCTGCAGAGTCAGGCTTTTGTCTTCAATCTTCTTAAATGATCTAAATTTAAGAGAAAAGTATGAAAAGATTAAAATTTTTCAATTGATATGAGAAATCTAGTTATTACTCTAGCTTGTTGTGGTTTATTTATGATGCTTTTTATGAGATTTTTAAAGGTGAAGTCTTGAGATTGGAATTTTATTTTTTCGATGAGTTTTTTTCTATGGCGTGAATACTTTTTGCATACGAAGATGATGTGTTGAAATGAGTCGATAACTTTGCAGCTGTCACAGAGATTTGTGTCTGCCAGATGGAATCTAAAGAGAAGATCTGGAGTGATTAACATTCGGGATAAGAATCTTGAAAAATAAACATCTTCTTTTCTTGACATTAGAGTGTTTTTTACATCATATATGTTTGGAAGGTTGCCTGAGATTTGGTAGTATTTGCTATGATTGAATATTGATCGATCAGTGAGGTCCAACTTGTTTCCTATGTATTTTGTCGTATCTTCCGGTGATAACCATTCAAGAAAGATGTCTTCTTCTCTCACTGATTTGGCGAGTTGATCTGCTTTTTCGTTTATTTCAATGTCTCTATGTGCTGGAACCCAGATTAATTTTAAATTTGTAACGAGTTTTGCGGTGTTGATTAGTTTGTTTTTAAGTCGTAGGATTACTTTCGATGATTTGATGGAACAGTTTTGTAGAGCTAGTAAGACAGATTTGCTATCGGTGAAGATACAGTTATTAGAGTTGAAGTCAATAAGTTCATCTAATGCTTGACATAGGGCTAAGGCTTCCGCAGTAAAGATGGAGTTGATGTTGCTGATTCTATATTTGATTATTATTTTGTTTGAATATCCTGCAATTGCTGTAATATTGCTTGATTTAGATGCATCTGTTGCTATTAGGTGATGATTAAAGAGTAGTTGATCAGTCACATTTTTAAAGAGAGCCTGGATGCAATTATTTGGTAGGGATTTTGTTTGGAAATCCAAATTTTCGATAAAAAACGAGATGTTAGGTGGGAATGATTCCACTGGAAAGATGAACATGATGAGATGATCTGTCTTGAAGTCTTCTTCAAGTAATTCAAAACAAGAGATAAGTGACGAACTATTTTGTTCGAGTAAATTAATATTATCTTGAATAATGGAATGCAAGGGGGAGAAAGTTCCCAAAGAAATGTGCTTTATCCAGAATTTATTACTTATTTTTTTTATTTGGGTTTTAATTTGGATTGTGTCTGTGATTTTGTGTAGAACAATATTTGGAGTCCAGTTGGGGAGTCCGCATGCAGTTCTCAATGCCATGTTTTGACATATTTCTAAATGATTTATATTTGTTTTTTTGCATAAGTTTAGAATTGTACTGCTATAATGGAAGAGATTACATATTGATGTTTTTGCTAGGTGTATTAAGTGATGTGTGCGAGCACCGTAATTTTTATTTGCTAGGGCTTTAAGGATATTTATGCGTTTATATGCTTTTATTTTAAGTTGTTTGATGAAGTAATTGAGATTACCATATTTGGAGATTGTGATGCCGAGGAATTTTAGTTCATCTGTCCATTCGATCACGTTGCCATTCATAGAAAAGCACCAGTCAAAGGTAGTTCTTTTTTTTGATAGGTTTATAATTGAACTTTTATTATGGGATATTTTAAGATTCCAATAGTTGCACCATCTACTGATATTTTCTATTGTGTTTTGTAATTTTTTTTTTATGTAATCTGGATTGTCGTGGGTACAATAAAAAAGGATATCGTCTGCATAGATTATGTAGTTAACACCCATTGGTATTGTTTCATGAAAATCTGCCATGAATATTGTGAAAAGAATTGGGGAGAGAACACTACCCTGAGGAACTCCTCTTCTCATTTCAATTGGGTTTGATATGGTGTTTTCCCATTTTACCCTTATTGTCCGATCTTGAAGGAAGTTATGAAGCCATTTGGAGATATTTCCTGAGAGTCCTATATTGAGACATTTCATTATTAGGCCATCTATATAAATTGAGTCATATGCAGATTTTATGTCTAGAGATATTGCAATTAAGAATTTTTTTTGAGAATGGGCGTTTTTTATTGTCGAAAATAGTGTTTGGATTGCTGTTTGACTGTCTCTGAAAGGTAAGAAGCCAAGATGAGTAGGTTCAATTTTATTATGTTTAATTAAGAAAGAGGAGATTCTTCGGGATAAAATTCTTTCGAATATTTTTGCAGGTACTGAAGTAAGAGATATTGGACGGTAAGAAGTGACATTATTTTTTGGTTTCTGTGGTTTATGAATAGGAATTATTAGTGCTGTTTTCCAGCTATTTGGTATTTTGAAGTTAAGCCAGATATCATTAAAAATAGATTTTATTATTATAGTTGATTCTTGGTTTATAATCCTTTGAAAATTTGTGCTGAGATGCCATCTTCTCCAGGTGTTGAAATTCGAGTATTTTTTATTGCATTATTTAGTTCTGTTGATGTTATTGGTTTGTTTAAGTCAAAATTTTCTATATTATTATAGTCGATAGGAATAGGGTTGTGATTATCGTTTGTAGCAAAGAATTTGGCGAAGGTATTGGTTTGGTCTTTTATTGACAAGATTTCTTTGCCGTTGAGTTGTAGAATAATGTTGGATTTCTGCTTTACATTCTTTCTTCGATTTAATATGTTGAATATACGAAAGAGAAAGTAAGAATTTTGCTGCATTTTGCAGACCTCATCCCAGTATTTTTTTTTGCTGTCTCGAATAGCTTGTTTGAGTTTTGCAGAGAACTTTTTGTATTTGATCCAATGGTCATCCTTGAGAGAGATTCTAGCCTTTTTTAGATAATGCTTTTTTAAGAAAAGTAATTGATTGCATTTAGTGTTCCACCATGGTGTTGTTATCTTTTCGCAATTTATTTTCGTGAATCTATTTCTTGATTTGGTCTCTTCTATCAGATTTTGTAGTTGGTCATAGTTGTTACAGTTTTCTTTGGTGATGTTAGAATTAAGTTGTTCTATGACTCTGTTCCATTTGTAGAAAATTTTTTTAGATGGTGAGTAAGTTTCATTTTCGATGTTTATTATGATTGGGAAGTGATCACTTTCATAATTGTCATCTTCGATATGTAAATTGCAGATAGGAAATATTTCAGAAGAACAAAAAGATAGATCGATAAGAGTAAAGGTTCCGTTTGGGGCAATGTGGGTTGGTTTATTGTGATTGATAAGGCAAAGGTTTTTTTCCAATGTCCAATTGAACAAGGTTTGGCCTGCAGTGGAGTGTGAATTGCCTCCCCAGAGGTCATGTTTTATGTTAAAGTCTCCGAGGAGGAAACTATTATTTTTTATGTTATTTGAGATATTGTTTAAAGTTTTATATTCAATTTTGCCATTAGAGGAGTAGAAATTAATGATCATAAAAGGTTTATTTTTTTGTATGTATTGGACAGCCATTATTTCATTTTCATTGTTATCAGTTGAATTGTCAATGTCAATTATTTTTGATTGAATGTTCTCAGATATTGCAATTATTAGGCCTCCTCCAATTTTGTGTGGTCTATCTCTTCTGTAGATTATTTTATGTGGAATATGGAAATTTTGATGAGGTTTTAAGAAGGTTTCCTGAATTACTATTATTTGAGCTGTCTTAAAGATTTCTGTGTCCAGGACCCATTTTTTATTTTGAATTCCCCTTGCATTCCATTGTATGATGTGCATGCTTTTTTTTTTTTTTTTTTTAGCTTTTTCTTTTTGTTTTATCTATTCGACTTTCCTTGTTGCTAAAGTTCAGGGAATTATCATTGTTGAGTATCGTTGGGGGTGTAATTATTTTATTTTTTGTTCCATTATCCGTTTTCTTTTTTTTGTCCCTTGGTGGGCTTGTATTTGTTTTATCTTTGGTTTGAGATTTCATGTTGCTAATGTTCATTTCTGCCATTGACATGAACATATCAGACATTTTTTCTAGCATTTGGTCTAATTTATCTGAGAATGTTTCGTAAAGCTTTCTTGTCAGTTGATCAAGGGATTTTTCAATTTGGCTTATTTCATTGTTTTGATTTGATGATATTTTTGTTGAGTATGTGTTTTTTTTGGTGAAATATTTTCTTCTGGCTTCGCTGTAAGTTAACCTGTTGGATGCTTTATATTGAAGGAAATCTGCTTCTCTTATTTTATAAGGGCAGTTGTTATAGTCAGCTCTGTGGCTTTGTCCACAGTTTATGCATTTTATTGGTTTTTGACATGGATCCGTATGTTTTGTTTCTCCACAGGTTACGCATATATTTTCGGCTTTACAATGGGTGGTATTGTGGGAGAATTTGAAGCATGTAGTGCATTGTCTTGGTTTGTCTATGAATTGAGTTATTTTTTGATTTGTTAGGAATATTTTAATTGATTTGGGAATAGTTGTTCCCAAACAAGTTATTAGTATTGGATATACTCCTTCTTTGGAGCCTTTTTGGAATCTTCTTAGTTCTAAAATGCAGATGTCATTTTCAGTAGTGAGTTCTTCTGCAATTTCTTCTAAAGTGGTTGAGGTGTGAATATCGAATATTAAGAATTTCGTAGTTAGGCTTTCCCATATAACTTGGGGGATTACCGGTACACCTTGTATTTCTGTTATGTTAACAAGGTTACTTGCTACTGTGGGATCGTTTGTTGAAATGAATAATTTTCCGGATCTTGTGAAGTTTAAGTCCGTGATTTTTTTATAATCTGAAGTTTTGTAAATAATCTCTTCTTTGATTTTTTTTGGATTGTTTCTTGGTATAGTATTGGTGTTAGTTGGGTTGAGAAATAGTTTGCAGGAGGTGGCTCCTTTTTGAAATGCATAATTTATTGAGTTTTCAATTTTATCGTTGGTTTTTAGGAATTTAGGGTTGAACGAAATTGTCGGATCTACGTCGGGTTCCTCCATAAGGTTACTCATTTCTTCGGTAACCCTAAATATTGAAGACGTCATCTTGCTACATCTTTTTAAAGTTGTATTCGGGTCCAGACCCCTTTTTTTCGAAATTAGGTAATATAAAGTTTTAGCAACCTGAATTCGCATGTGATCCTTACATTTCAAAATAAACATTGCATGTTGCCAGATCACTGGGTCAAAGATATTAAAAAAAAAACAGATGGTACGTAGGTAAGTAATTAACGTCTCACAGGAGAATTATAGCGGGCTATTGGCGCAGGTCCAGGACGACTGGAACGTATCTCTAATTACTACAATTTTTCAAATCTACTCAGAATAGTTACAGACCGCTGTAGCTCAGCTCTTTGAGCAACAGATTAGCAATGGGAGGGACCGTCACCAATGCTCGTTGTGTTGCTCCAATGCTGTAGAAAACAAAACTTCCACACTTTTGGAATTATTTAATTCCAACGAATCTTAGGGCAGGTCGGACATCATCGATGTCGTAGCAGATTGAACAAGTAACAAACCAGTGTTAAACACACACTTTAATTACAGAAAAGACAAGTGTTGTGAAGTGAAGTAAGCGTGAATGTAACTGTCCAATGAGCGGCGCTGTAAAAAGTGACGTCAGCTTCCGAGCTGAATTTTGTAAGTCAGATTAAGTTTGTTCTCGGCGGTATGTGGTATGTATGTTTTTGTCGTCTGTTAATCTTGTAAATAAAATTATGAATGTTGTGTTAAAAGGCTTTTTGGCTTATTTCCAAATGCACCCGGCATCGGGTAGATGCAGCCCGTGAAGACTTTCTGAACTTATTTTTCTGAACTTGTTTTCTAACATAGTGGTACCCTCGGCGGGACTGGGTGCTTTGGCCATTTAAGAACTTTTGAACCTAGAACTTTTGAAAATGAATTTAAATGCTTTAAAAACACAACGAAAAGGGCTGAGAACTGCTTTTTCTCTGAGTTTAAAGAAAATAGAAACGGCATTATCGAAAGAAGTATGTGATTTGAAATCGCTTTCGATTTTGAGAATTCAACTTAGTGATAAGTTTCAGAGACTTGATGTCTGTCAAACTGCTATTTCAGAACAGTTTTTACAGAGTGAAGATGACGAACATTTATTTAATGAAGATTTAGAAGAATCTGAAACTTACAGAGACCGGTACTTAGAGCTATGTGCTCAGATAGATTTGAAATTGCAAGAAGTCGCTCTGCCGAATGACAATAAGGAAACGAGAAAATTTAAATTGCCAAAGATAGAGCTGAAAAAGTTCAATGGCGAAGCGAAAGAATACCTGACTTTTTGGAGTCAGTTTCAGAAAATACACGACGACAAAAGTATTGCCGATGAGGATAAGATGCAATATTTATTGCAATCTATGGAACCCAAATCGAAAGCAGAACGTTTAGTTCTGAGTTTCCCAGCTACGGCGGCTAATTACCCTAAGGCAATTGAACAATTGAAAGAGCGTTTCGGACGAGAAGATTTGCTTGTGCAGATCTATGTTAGAGATTTGTTAAGCTTAGTTATGAAGAACGCTGCTACCGGAAGAGCGAAGACGGATCTTCCCTCTCTATATGATGAACTGGAAGGAAAGCTGCGAGCATTGGAAAGCTTGGGAAGAACACAAGAAAAGTACGGGGACTTTCTAACGCCGTTAGTGGAAAGTTGCCTTCCAGAAGAAGTGTTAGTGGCTTGGGAAAGAAGTAGAAATCACGACTCGACAGAAACCAAAGGATCTCGAACTTTAGAACATTTGATGAATTTTCTTCGACAGGAAGTAAAGGGTGAAGAAATGGTTTTACTTGCCCGGACTGGTTTCGCGCCGCACCAAAGTCATCGAAAGAAGGACTTTATTGAACAGGTAAAACAAGCTGACCTGACAACAGCATCAGCTTTGGTAAGCCTTGTTGATAATTCAGGTAAGAGAATTAATAACTGTATTTTTTGTGATAAGTCTCATCCTAGTGAAAAATGTTTTACCGCGAGGAAAATGACTTTGGCTGCTAAACAACAAATATTGATGAAAAAAGGTGCATGTTTTTCTTGTTTAAAAAGAGCTGGTCACTTAAGTAAATTTTGTAGTGTCAAAAAGCAATTGAATTGTTCTATTTGTAATAATCCTCATTTTGAAATTATGTGTTCCAAACAAGAAAAAAATAATGAGCAAAAGAGTGTTCTAAAATCTGAGAGTTCTCTCTCTAATTGTGGCAGAAGCGAAATTGTATTTTTGCAAACTCTTTGCGTACTTATTCGATATCTAGGTCATGAGAAAATTATTCGCGCGATGATTGATACAGGAAGTCAAAGTAGTTACGTAAGCGAAAATGTTATGACTCAGCTTAAAGCATCTCCACTGAGAGACGAAACTGTTATACATGCGCTATTTGGGGGGGCTGAAACGAAACCAAAACGACATGATGTGTTTTCTGTCGAGGTCAGTAATTTAAAAAGAACTTTTGCTTGTAGTTTTGAAGCTCTTTCTGAAAAAAGGATTTGTGGTTTTATTCCTAAGATTAAATCTAACGGGATTTTGAATGAATTAAAAGAAAATAAGATAGATTTTACTGATTCTTTCCGAAAAGAAACCGAAATTAATCTTTTGATTGGTGCAGATGTTGTAGGAAAATTGTTGACAGGAAATTCTATTGAATTACAGTCTGGCTTAACGGCCGTTGAAACGAAACTTGGATGGACTGTAATTGGAAAACAAAATTCATGTGAGAAAGATAATATTTTGACGACATTATCAATGCATGCAATGAAAGTACCTATAAACAAATTATGGGAACTTGAAATTTTAGGAATATCTGATCCAACCCAAATTGAAATGGAGAAAAGTGATCTTAATTTAAGTGATTTTAATGATAGAATGAAAATTCTTCCCGCTGGAAGATATGAAGTAGAACTTCCATGGAAGTGCAGTTCTGCGAATTTACCTAATAATAAAGAATTAGTCTGGAAGAGACATGAAAAAATGATCAATAGATTTAGATGTGGTGAATTTTTCACCGATTATCAGAAGGTGTTTCAGGAATGGGAAAAATTGAACATAATCGAACGCGTGACAGATTTCGAATTGAATAAAGAATGTCATTATTTATCACACAGGCCAGTGATTAAACTAGATAGTGAAACTACTAAAATACGTCCGGTTTTTGACGCTTCTGCCGCGGAGAGAGGGAACCCCTCTTTGAACGAATGTTTATTTAAGGGAATTAATCTTATTGAATTGATACCTGATATTCTTGATCGGTTTAGAATGTATCCAATCGGTATAAGTGCGGATATAGAGAAAGCTTTTTTAATGTTGTCTGTTGCACCTAAGGACAGAAATTTTCTTAGGTTTTTTTTCCCATGTTATGAAGGGCAGCTCATTTATAGGCACTGTAGAGTTGTATTTGGAGTCTCTTCTAGCCCTTTTTTGTTGAATGCTTCTATAATGCATATTTTAGACAATTGCCCACCTCAGTATAAAGATGTTGCTCAGAAACTGAAACGTTCATTCTATGTAGACAATTGTGTATCAGGAGTATTTAATACTGATGAACAAGAACGTTCCATTGAGCATGCTAAGTTAATTATGTCAAATCGATGTTTTAACTTGCGTGGTTTTGAAAGCAATGTAGCAGGTATAAATGTTGATAAACATTCAGGAGATACTTGCGTTTTAGGGGTAATTTGGAATTTAGATAATGATACCTTGAAGTGTTGCACAGATATGGAAGCATTGACATGTGATACGAAAATCACAAAAAGACTAATTTTAGGAAGTGTGCAGAAATTTTTTGATCCTATTGGCTTGTTAACACCAACTACATTGCTTCCGAAACTGTTATTGCAAGACTTGTGGAAGTTGAAAATTGCTTGGGACGATGAATTATCCCCTAATGATGTAAATACTTTTTTAAAGTGGTTTAAAGATGTCTATGTTTTAAAAGATGTTACTTTACATCGTTACATGGTAATTAATTCTTCATCTGAACTACATGTCTTTGTGGATGCTAGCAAGGGGGCGTATGCGGCGTGCGTCTTTGTTCGATCAATACTTGATTCTGAAGTAAAAGTAATTCTCGTTAGAGCGAAATCCAGGGTAGCCCCCATGAAACCTTTAAGCATACCTCGTTTAGAACTGATGGCTTGTTGTATAGGTTCTAGACTTGCGAATTCTATTATCAAAGCCCTCAATTTGCCAGACATAAAAATCACATTTTGGTCCGATTCCACCACAGCGCTTTGGTGGATAAGAGAACAAGGCAATTGGTCTGTTTTTGTGAGCAATAGGGTCAGAGAAATTCGTGAGTTGTCGAGAGGTCAGTTATGGAGACATGTTCCAGGAAATATGAACATTGCCGACTTATTATCGCGTGGTTGTTCTTCGCGACAAATGCTCCTTTCTAGATGGTGGGACGGTCCTTCTTGGTTACGAGAAAGCCCTGAGTACTGGCCTATTGGTGAAACACACTGTCAATCTAAAGAAGTAGACGTAGAGAGAAAAAAAAATAAAAGTAGTGAATATTGATCTATCAAAAGACGCACCCCCTTGGCATCTAAACAGTGTATCCAGTTATGATAAAATGATTAGAGTATTTGCATAGATATTGAGATTTGTGAATAATTGTAAAGAGGCACATGAGAAATGTAAAAACTATGAACTTTCACAGTCTGAAATTGAAAATGCTGAAAAGAATTTAATTCGTTTAGTTCAAAGACATTATCTGTCTGATGCAAAGTCGTCAAATTTTATGGAAACTTTCATAGATGATGAAGGTATTTTGAGAGTGAAAACCAGAATACTTTATCGAGATGATGATAAATCTTTTCTGTATCCAATATTGTTACCAGATAAATGTGAATTTACTAAATTGTTAATCAGATTTGTACATATAAAAAACTGTCATGCGGGTGTCCAAATGATGCAATGCCTGATAAGAGAAAGATTTTGGATTATCAGGGCTAGGAAAGCTATTAAAAATGTTGTATATAACTGTATTGCTTGTAAACGCTTTAAGGTTAAATCTATGTCAAGCGAACCGACACCTTTACCACCAGACCGAGTTACGGATTGTGCGCCTTTCGAAATTGTGGGAATTGATTTAGCTGGGCCTCTCTTTCTGAAAAATAAAGAAAAAGTGTGGATAGCACTGTTCACTTGTGCCGTGTACCGTGCCATTCACCTTGAACTTGTGAATTCTCTTTCTTCTGACGCTTTTCTATTAGTACTTAGGCGGTTTATCGCTAGACGTGGGCGGCCTAGAACAATTTATAGTGATAACGGAACTAACTTTCGGGGCGCCTCTAATGATCTTTCGAAATTGAATTGGGATGAAATATTAAAAGAAACCAGAACTCCTAAAATACTTTGGAAATTTATTCCACCCACCGCAGCTTGGTGGGGAGGCTGGTGGGAAAGGTTGGTCCGTACTGTAAAAGAACTGTTGAAACGTACTTTGGGTAAATCTGTGTTAACTTATGAAGAACTAAATACTGTGATTTGTGACTGTGAATCTGTAATTAATTGTAGACCGTTAACATATGTCTCTGAAAATACGGAGGAATTGGTTCCTCTGACACCTGCTATGTTTCTTATCGAGACACGGAGTTCCAGTGTTGAGGATATTGACGAATTAGATTCGCGAAATCTTAGGACGAGAATTAAATATAGAAGTAAACTGTTAAATGATCTAAGACAACGTTTTAGAAAAGAGTATTTGAGTCAGTTGGTTCAAAAGCATAATGAAAAGCGATCACGTGAGCCAAGGGTTGGAGAAATAGTTTTAGTGGGAGATGATAACAAAAAACGTTTGTTTTGGCCTTTAGCAAAGATTATTGAGTTGATTCCAGGACGTGATGGAAAGATTCGCACAGTTAAACTTAAAACGCAGCATGGAACAGTTTTACGTCCGATACAGCGTATCTTCCCTTTGGAGATACAGGCAAATGAAACTAATGTAACTGCTGATAAGAAACAGGGTGAAGAGGAATCTAATTCTGATGGCATCTCCTGTCTTGAAAATACATTAACACCAGATAATGTGATAATGAAAAGATACACCTCCTCTGGAAGGTGTGTGAAAGCTCCAAAGAGACTTGATCTTTTGAATAACATTAGTTATGAGCTTGAGACTATCTGAGTCTCAAGGGGGGGAGGATGTTGTGAAGTGAAGTAAGCGTGAATGTAACTGTCCAATGAGCGGCGCTGTAAAAAGTGACGTCAGCTTCCGAGCTGAATTTTGTAAGTCAGATTAAGTTTGTTCTCGGCGGTATGTGTTATGTATGTTTTTGTCGTCTGTTAATCTTGTAAATAAAATTATGAATGTTGTGTTAAAAGGCTTTTTGGCTTATTTCCAAATGCACCCGGCATCGGGTAGATGCAGCCCGTGAAGACTTTCTGAACTTATTTTTCTGACATCAACTTCTACAAATCCGAAAAGTAAAAAGCATTACGAACAAAACCACTGCACGAATATATCACACAAAAAGGAAACATCCAGTTCGTGACGTCAGCCCCATACCGGCGCTGATTGGTGGTAGTAGTGATGCCATTCCTGACATACTCCCCTTTTGAGTCACTGGACAGCGACTCAAAACAACTGTCAAGTTTATAAATTTAATTTTATTGGAGGTTTTATAAAACGACCAAGTCGAGTCGTTCTGGATTTGACAGTCTGGCACATATCGGATAGATCATCAAAGTCCGGAGACTTGTCAGGTAGTTGAAGTAAGGACGAGTCATTCACTGGACACTGAACAGGTAAGTCGTTCTCACACAATTCCAAGGGGAAAACACGCTGTATCGGACGTATCAACACATTGGATTGAGTTTTTAATTCGACGGTTCTTATTTTCCCATCCTTTCCAGGAATTAACTCTATCACCTTAGCTAACGGCCAGTTCAAGCGCTTCTTGACATCATCTATTAAGACAATATCACCTTGTTGAATAGTCGGAGATAGATGATTTTGTTGTTGCTTTTCAATCAACTGTCCCAAATATTCCTTTCTAAATCGTGCTCTAAGTTCTTGCATTAACTTAGCTCTAAATCTTATTCTTTTTCTAGAGCGGTTAGCGTCAATTAAATCTACGTCAGCAACTTCACAATTGGAATTATCTATCAAAAACATAGCAGGAGTGAGAGGTGTCAAATCCTGCATGTCTTCTGACATGTAGGTCAACGGGTGAGAATTTATGACACTTTCACAGTCACAAATCATCGTTAACAGCTCTTCGTAAGTAAGGATAGCCTTGCCCAATGATCTTCTTAATAACTCTTTAACAACTCTTACCAGTCTTTCCCACCAAGCAGCAGTTGGGGGGTTGAACTTCCAATGAACACGTTGGATTTGGGCTTGTCTGTTTACTTTATCCCAATCAATGTTTGCCATGTCATTATCACTCCCTCTAAAGTTACTGCCATTGTCGGAATATATCACCCGAGGTCTTCCTCGTCTGGCCACAAAACGGCGAAACGATAACAGAAAAGCATCCGTAGACAAGGATGTAACTAGCTCAAGATGTATTGCTCTAAAAAGAGCGCATGTAAACAGCACTATCCAGACTTTATCGCCTCCTTTCACATATAGAGGACCTGCCAGGTCTACGCCGACGACTTCGAATACTGCTGCATATTCTACTCTGTCTGCAGGTAAAGGTACCGGATCCGTACTCGGAGATTTAGCCTTAAACCTTTTACACTTTATACAGTCATTTAATAGACGACGTACAGTTCTCCTTCCTCTTAAAATCCAGTACTTCTCACGAAGTATACTGAGCAAAATTTGCGTTCCTGCGTGACAGTTTTGTTGATGAAAATGTTCAACCAGTCTGCGAGTAAACATACTTTTATCAGGAAGAAGTATAGGCGATATGAAAGCTGGTTTGTCTATCCGCTCAGTTATGCGAGTCTTAACTCGAACTATGCCATTCTCATCCCTGAACGTACACAAATGAGGAACCGTCGCTTCATCACCAAATGACTCAGACTGCACTATCCGAATCAGAAGGATCTCTGCACCCTCTATTTCCTGCATGGACAATTCACATTTTTTCCTAGCCTCAAATTGAGCTCTACAGTTATTGATAAATCTTAACATCCATGCTACTAATCTAATGATAGAATCAAAGCCAGAGAATCTCTCAGCATACCACACCGAATTTTTCTCAGCTAAATTTATATTACACAATCTGATCCTTTTTCTTTCCGTCTCTACATCAGCCGTTACACAAAGTGAATCATTTATAGGCCAATTTTCTGAAGACTCTGCCAACCAAGATGGGCCTTCCCACCATCTAGTTTTAACAAATTGAACAGGAGAACACCCTCTGGACAGAGTGTCCGCTGGATTCATTTTTCCTGGTACATGCCGCCACGTACTATCCGGGAAAAGACTATTTATCTCTTTTACTCTGTTTGAGACAAAAACTGTCCAATCACCGTGTCCCTTAATCCAGTATAAAGCCACAGTGGAATCACTCCAAAAAGTAACTTTAATTTCAGGAATACCAAGAGCGAGTTGCACTGAACGAGCCAACCTTGCTCCAATACAACAAGCCATCAGTTCCAATCTAGGGATCGTTGTTTCTTTGATCGGAGCAACTCTGGTTTTCGCTCTACTTAGATTTATTTTCACCCCAGTTGTTGTTACAGTTCTTAGGAATATGCAAGCAGCATAAGATCCTTTGCACGCATCAACAAATACGTGCATCTCAGTTGTGCTATTTACTTCTGAATATCGAGCGATCTCGACATCAGTCAATATAGTTAGTTCATTTAACCATTTAAGGAACTCTCTTTGACTATCAATAGGTAAAGAAACATCCCAGGATAACTTCTGTTTCCACGTTTCTTGCAGCATAACTTTTGCCGGTAATATCACAGGGGACAATATCCCAATGGGATCAAAAATCCTCTGCACAGCGGCCAAAACAGATCGTTTAGTCAAATTTGCACTCACTGCAGAAAAATCAAAATTTAAATTACATTTCAAAGTGTCACGATCTAAATCCCACAATATTCCCAAAATATTAGTAACACCAGAATTTTTTGAAGTATATTTACATTGAACGTTACTCTCCCAATTTCTCAAGTTAAAACATCCCTGTAATAGAATTTTCTTAGCATTCAAAATGAACTTTTCTGCCTCTTCGACATCAGAAACACCGGACACACAATTATCTACATAAAATGATTTCCTTAACATTTCAGTTAGGTCCCAAAACTCTAAGGGAGCCCTATCAAGGAGATGAGAAATCGATGCAGCTAATAAATAAGGACTTGACGACACCCCAAATACCACCCTACAGTGCCGATAAACAATCCTTTCATTTTCTGAAGGGAAGAAAAACCGTAAAAAGTCCCACGGTGGTCTTCAGTAATTCTCAATTGCAAGAACGCCTTCTCGATGTCTGCAGACAATCCAATCGGATTAAGACGAAATCGATCGATCAGCTCCGGAATCAATTCGATCATATTCGGACCCTTATGCAAAAGATCATTCAAGGAATGCCTACCAGCTTGTCGCGCAGACTCGTCAAAAACTGGTCTAATCTTTGTGGTCATACTTTCGTTTTTGACTACCGGTCTACGAGGCAGATAATGATGAGGACGCCTTTCAATTTCACTTAGGGGAACCTTTTCAATTACATTCAATCTCTCCCATTCTTGGAAAACACCCCGATATTCCTCAAGCAATCCCCTTTCAAGTGTACGCTTACACATATTCTGATGTCTGTTCCAAGTTAATTCCTGGTTACTTGGTAAATCTAAAATATCACACTTAAAAGGTAAACTAAGTTCATACCTTCCATTAGGATTAATTCTTAAATTATCTTTGAATTGATTTAAAACTTCAAAATGCTCAACCCTTTTCTTAGTGCTATCCGTGGGATCTAAAATACCGATAGCTTCAAGATCCCATAACTCACGAATAGTTGAATTACTAATATATAACGAAAGAGTCGTTAAAACAGTATCGGTTTTGCAAAAAGTATCCGCGATTTCCTTTTTACCGGAGAGAGTATAACCCAACCCAATCGTGTTTCTAACACAAACAATCCAGATCTCAATCTAGCTGAGTTATTCATGAACAAAGCACCAGTTACATTGGCGCCTAATAAGAGGTCGATTTCAGAATCAGTTGCTTCCAAATCGGATAAACAAATTCCTCTCTCTTTCAATTCAAGTAGAGACATAAAATCATGAATAATAGGCACTCCACCACATATTCGCTTCTCAGCCAGAACTTCAATGTTGCAAGAAAGAGTCATTCAATGCGGAAACAGTTATGTCAAACAAATCATGCACTTGGGGTTTCATTTCCCTCCCCGCAAATAGACTGGCGCATTTTTACTTTTCTTTTCGGTTTTAATCGAAGTTTTTGTGCGATTCTTTCACTTATATAAGAATGCTGAGATCCGGTGTCTAAGATTGCTCTAACTCTAATTCCCTCTTTCCGATTTTCACCACTAGAGACATCAAATAAACATTTTCAATTTTGCAACTATTAGATAAAGTATTCGAAGCGACGATTTCATTTTTAGTAGGTTCAGGACACATTAAATAGTTATGACCGTCTTTTACGCAATTCGAACATCTATTCTTTACTCTGCAAAACCTCGCCATGTGACCCATTTTTAGACAAGAAAAACAGGCACCTTTGTCTCTTAAGAGCTTTCTTTTAGCTTCCACTGTCATTCTTTTTGCTGCATAACAATCTTTACTGCTGTGCCTCTTGTCACAGAATAGACAATTTAAGATCCTCTTACCTGACAGTCCGTTGTTTTCTGTGCTTACTAAAGCAGCTGCAGTGGGATTCTCCAAGTTGTCTTCAACAAAATTGTTTTTCTTATGAGTATGGTTAGCTCCAAACCCGGTACGGGCGAGCACAACCATTTCTTCCCCCTTTACTTCTTGTTTCAAAAAGTTCATTAAATTTTTCAAGGAACGATCTTCGGCCTGGACAGAGTTCGAATTTCTGTTTCGTTCCCAAGCTAATAGAATTTCTTCGGGCAGGCATGACTCCACTAAAGGCGAAAGAAAGTCACCGTATTTATCCTGCGTTTTCCCAAGACTCTCCAAAGCTCGCAACTTCCCCTCCAGCTGGTCATAGAGAACTGGCAGATTCGTTTTCAGACGTCCAGACGTGGCATTCTTCATCACCATACTCAGCAAATCTCGAACGTAGATCTGCACGAGTAATTCTTCACGCCCGAAACGTTCTCGTAGTTGTTCCACTGCTTTCGGATAGTTGGCAGCCGTGGCTGGGAAGCTCTCCACTACTCTTGCAGCCTTTGATTCGGGAACTACAGCTTGGAGCAAGTATTGAAATTTGTCTTCTTCGGGAATAGTTTGATCTTCATGAATTTTCTGGAACTGACTCCAAACGCAAGGAATTCTCGAGCTTCACCATCAAATTTCTTTAGTTCTATTTTAGGCAACTCGAACTTCCTTCTTCCAGCCGTTTCAACAGGTAAATCGGATGCTGAAATCAAAGCATCTATCTGCGAACAAAGTTCATGAAATCTATCTCGATAGATTTCTGCAGATTCAAAATCATCCGAGAATAATATCTCGCAGTCTTCCATCTGAAGAATAGTTTCAGTGATAGAATTTTGATACTCTTCTAGTCGATCGTACTTGTCTTTCAATTGTAGACTGCAAATCGAAATTGACTTCACATCAGGGCTTTCTTTTTCCATCTCAGCGGAAGCCTTATTCCCACAGATAGTAAAAACCCTTCGAAGACCAGTTCGTTTTATTTTCAAAGCCGCTAGCTCCATCTTCGAATAGTTAAAAAAAAACAATAGTTCAAAGACTCACCACTTAAGACTTGTGAGAGTATGATTGCACAAAGTAATCCCAATCTGCTACTTGGCCGCCCCACGTTGGGCGCCACGATATGTAGAAAACAAAACTTCCACACTTTTGGAATTATTTAATTCCATCGAATCTTAGGGCAGGTCGGACATCATCGATGTCGTAGCAGATTGAACAAGTAACAAACCAGTGTTAAACACACACTTTAATTACAGAAAAGACAAGTACGTATTTACATCAACTTCTACAAATCCGAAAAGTAAAAAGCATTACGAACAAAACCACTGCACGAATATATCACACAAAAAGGAAACATCCAGTTCGTGACGTCAGCCCCATACCGGCGCTGATTGGTGGTAGTAGTGATGCCATTCCTGACATACTCCCCTTTTGAGTCACTGGACAGCGACTCAAAACAACTGTCAAGTTTATAAATTTAATTTTATTGGAGGTTTTATAAAACGACCAAGTCGAGTCGTTCTGGATTTGACAGTCTGGCACATATCGGATAGATCATCAAAGTCCGGAGACTTGTCAGGTAGTTGAAGTAAGGACGAGTCATTCACTGGACACTGAACAGGTAAGTCGTTCTCACACAATTCCAAGGGGAAAACACGCTGTATCGGACGTATCAACACATTGGATTGAGTTTTTAATTCGACGGTTCTTATTTTCCCATCCTTTCCAGGAATTAACTCTATCACCTTAGCTAACGGCCAGTTCAAGCGCTTCTTGACATCATCTATTAAGACAATATCACCTTGTTGAATAGTCGGAGATAGATGATTTTGTTGTTGCTTTTCAATCAACTGTCCCAAATATTCCTTTCTAAATCGTGCTCTAAGTTCTTGCATTAACTTAGCTCTAAATCTTATTCTTTTTCTAGAGCGGTTAGCGTCAATTAAATCTACGTCAGCAACTTCACAATTGGAATTATCTATCAAAAACATAGCAGGAGTGAGAGGTGTCAAATCCTGCATGTCTTCTGACATGTAGGTCAACGGGTGAGAATTTATGACACTTTCACAGTCACAAATCATCGTTAACAGCTCTTCGTAAGTAAGGATAGCCTTGCCCAATGATCTTCTTAATAACTCTTTAACAACTCTTACCAGTCTTTCCCACCAAGCAGCAGTTGGGGGGTTGAACTTCCAATGAACACGTTGGATTTGGGCTTGTCTGTTTACTTTATCCCAATCAATGTTTGCCATGTCATTATCACTCCCTCTAAAGTTACTGCCATTGTCGGAATATATCACCCGAGGTCTTCCTCGTCTGGCCACAAAACGGCGAAACGATAACAGAAAAGCATCCGTAGACAAGGATGTAACTAGCTCAAGATGTATTGCTCTAAAAAGAGCGCATGTAAACAGCACTATCCAGACTTTATCGCCTCCTTTCACATATAGAGGACCTGCCAGGTCTACGCCGACGACTTCGAATACTGCTGCATATTCTACTCTGTCTGCAGGTAAAGGTACCGGATCCGTACTCGGAGATTTAGCCTTAAACCTTTTACACTTTATACAGTCATTTAATAGACGACGTACAGTTCTCCTTCCTCTTAAAATCCAGTACTTCTCACGAAGTATACTGAGCAAAATTTGCGTTCCTGCGTGACAGTTTTGTTGATGAAAATGTTCAACCAGTCTGCGAGTAAACATACTTTTATCAGGAAGAAGTATAGGCGATATGAAAGCTGGTTTGTCTATCCGCTCAGTTATGCGAGTCTTAACTCGAACTATGCCATTCTCATCCCTGAACGTACACAAATGAGGAACCGTCGCTTCATCACCAAATGACTCAGACTGCACTATCCGAATCAGAAGGATCTCTGCACCCTCTATTTCCTGCATGGACAATTCACATTTTTTCCTAGCCTCAAATTGAGCTCTACAGTTATTGATAAATCTTAACATCCATGCTACTAATCTAATGATAGAATCAAAGCCAGAGAATCTCTCAGCATACCACACCGAATTTTTCTCAGCTAAATTTATATTACACAATCTGATCCTTTTTCTTTCCGTCTCTACATCAGCCGTTACACAAAGTGAATCATTTATAGGCCAATTTTCTGAAGACTCTGCCAACCAAGATGGGCCTTCCCACCATCTAGTTTTAACAAATTGAACAGGAGAACACCCTCTGGACAGAGTGTCCGCTGGATTCATTTTTCCTGGTACATGCCGCCACGTACTATCCGGGAAAAGACTATTTATCTCTTTTACTCTGTTTGAGACAAAAACTGTCCAATCACCGTGTCCCTTAATCCAGTATAAAGCCACAGTGGAATCACTCCAAAAAGTAACTTTAATTTCAGGAATACCAAGAGCGAGTTGCACTGAACGAGCCAACCTTGCTCCAATACAACAAGCCATCAGTTCCAATCTAGGGATCGTTGTTTCTTTGATCGGAGCAACTCTGGTTTTCGCTCTACTTAGATTTATTTTCACCCCAGTTGTTGTTACAGTTCTTAGGAATATGCAAGCAGCATAAGATCCTTTGCACGCATCAACAAATACGTGCATCTCAGTTGTGCTATTTACTTCTGAATATCGAGCGATCTCGACATCAGTCAATATAGTTAGTTCATTTAACCATTTAAGGAACTCTCTTTGACTATCAATAGGTAAAGAAACATCCCAGGATAACTTCTGTTTCCACGTTTCTTGCAGCATAACTTTTGCCGGTAATATCACAGGGGACAATATCCCAATGGGATCAAAAATCCTCTGCACAGCGGCCAAAACAGATCGTTTAGTCAAATTTGCACTCACTTCAGAAAAATCAAAATTTAAATTACATTTCAAAGTGTCACGATCTAAATCCCACAATATTCCCAAAATATTAGTAACACCAGAATTTTTTGAAGTATATTTACATTGAACGTTACTCTCCCAATTTCTCAAGTTAAAACATCCCTGTAATAGAATTTTCTTAGCATTCAAAATGAACTTTTCTGCCTCTTCGACATCAGAAACACCGGACACACAATTATCTACATAAAATGATTTCCTTAACATTTCAGTTAGGTCCCAAAACTCTAAGGGAGCCCTATCAAGGAGATGAGAAATCGATGCAGCTAATAAATAAGGACTTGACGACACCCCAAATACCACCCTACAGTGCCGATAAACAATCCTTTCATTTTCTGAAGGGAAGAAAAACCGTAAAAAGTCCCACGGTGGTCTTCAGTAATTCTCAATTGCAAGAACGCCTTCTCGATGTCTGCAGACAATCCAATCGGATTAAGACGAAATCGATCGATCAGCTCCGGAATCAATTCGATCATATTCGGACCCTTATGCAAAAGATCATTCAAGGAATGCCTACCAGCTTGTCGCGCAGACTCGTCAAAAACTGGTCTAATCTTTGTGGTCATACTTTCGTTTTTGACTACCGGTCTACGAGGCAGATAATGATGAGGACGCCTTTCAATTTCACTTAGGGGAACCTTTTCAATTACATTCAATCTCTCCCATTCTTGGAAAACACCCCGATATTCCTCAAGCAATCCCCTTTCAAGTGTACGCTTACACATATTCTGATGTCTGTTCCAAGTTAATTCCTGGTTACTTGGTAAATCTAAAATATCACACTTAAAAGGTAAACTAAGTTCATACCTTCCATTAGGATTAATTCTTAAATTATCTTTGAATTGATTTAAAACTTCAAAATGCTCAACCCTTTTCTTAGTGCTATCCGTGGGATCTAAAATACCGATAGCTTCAAGATCCCATAACTCACGAATAGTTGAATTACTAATATATAACGAAAGAGTCGTTAAAACAGTATCGGTTTTGCAAAAAGTATCCGCGATTTCCTTTTTACCGGAGAGAGTATAACCCAACCCAATCGTGTTTCTAACACAAACAATCCAGATCTCAATCTAGCTGAGTTATTCATGAACAAAGCACCAGTTACATTGGCGCCTAATAAGAGGTCGATTTCAGAATCAGTTGCTTCCAAATCGGATAAACAAATTCCTCTCTCTTTCAATTCAAGTAGAGACATAAAATCATGAATAATAGGCACTCCACCACATATTCGCTTCTCAGCCAGAACTTCAATGTTGCAAGAAAGAGTCATTCAATGCGGAAACAGTTATGTCAAACAAATCATGCACTTGGGGTTTCATTTCCCTCCCCGCAAATAGACTGGCGCATTTTTACTTTTCTTTTCGGTTTTAATCGAAGTTTTTGTGCGATTCTTTCACTTATATAAGAATGCTGAGATCCGGTGTCTAAGATTGCTCTAACTCTAATTCCCTCTTTCCGATTTTCACCACTAGAGACATCAAATAAACATTTTCAATTTTGCAACTATTAGATAAAGTATTCGAAGCGACGATTTCATTTTTAGTAGGTTCAGGACACATTAAATAGTTATGACCGTCTTTTACGCAATTCGAACATCTATTCTTTACTCTGCAAAACCTCGCCATGTGACCCATTTTTAGACAAGAAAAACAGGCACCTTTGTCTCTTAAGAGCTTTCTTTTAGCTTCCACTGTCATTCTTTTTGCTGCATAACAATCTTTACTGCTGTGCCTCTTGTCACAGAATAGACAATTTAAGATCCTCTTACCTGACAGTCCGTTGTTTTCTGTGCTTACTAAAGCAGCTGCAGTGGGATTCTCCAAGTTGTCTTCAACAAAATTGTTTTTCTTATGAGTATGGTTAGCTCCAAACCCGGTACGGGCGAGCACAACCATTTCTTCCCCCTTTACTTCTTGTTTCAAAAAGTTCATTAAATTTTTCAAGGAACGATCTTCGGCCTGGACAGAGTTCGAATTTCTGTTTCGTTCCCAAGCTAATAGAATTTCTTCGGGCAGGCATGACTCCACTAAAGGCGAAAGAAAGTCACCGTATTTATCCTGCGTTTTCCCAAGACTCTCCAAAGCTCGCAACTTCCCCTCCAGCTGGTCATAGAGAACTGGCAGATTCGTTTTCAGACGTCCAGACGTGGCATTCTTCATCACCATACTCAGCAAATCTCGAACGTAGATCTGCACGAGTAATTCTTCACGCCCGAAACGTTCTCGTAGTTGTTCCACTGCTTTCGGATAGTTGGCAGCCGTGGCTGGGAAGCTCTCCACTACTCTTGCAGCCTTTGATTCGGGAACTACAGCTTGGAGCAAGTATTGAAATTTGTCTTCTTCGGGAATAGTTTGATCTTCATGAATTTTCTGGAACTGACTCCAAACGCAAGGAATTCTCGAGCTTCACCATCAAATTTCTTTAGTTCTATTTTAGGCAACTCGAACTTCCTTCTTCCAGCCGTTTCAACAGGTAAATCGGATGCTGAAATCAAAGCATCTATCTGCGAACAAAGTTCATGAAATCTATCTCGATAGATTTCTGCAGATTCAAAATCATCCGAGAATAATATCTCGCAGTCTTCCATCTGAAGAATAGTTTCAGTGATAGAATTTTGATACTCTTCTAGTCGATCGTACTTGTCTTTCAATTGTAGACTGCAAATCGAAATTGACTTCACATCAGGGCTTTCTTTTTCCATCTCAGCGGAAGCCTTATTCCCACAGATAGTAAAAACCCTTCGAAGACCAGTTCGTTTTATTTTCAAAGCCGCTAGCTCCATCTTCGAATAGTTAAAAAAAAACAATAGTTCAAAGACTCACCACTTAAGACTTGTGAGAGTATGATTGCACAAAGTAATCCCAATCTGCTACTTGGCCGCCCCACGTTGGGCGCCACGATATGTAGAAAACAAAACTTCCACACTTTTGGAATTATTTAATTCCATCGAATCTTAGGGCAGGTCGGACATCATCGATGTCGTAGCAGATTGAACAAGTAACAAACCAGTGTTAAACACACACTTTAATTACAGAAAAGACAAGTACGTATTTACATCAACTTCTACAAATCCGAAAAGTAAAAAGCATTACGAACAAAACCACTGCACGAATATATCACACAAAAAGGAAACATCCAGTTCGTGACGTCAGCCCCATACCGGCGCTGATTGGTGGTAGTAGTGATGCCATTCCTGACATACTCCCCTTTTGAGTCACTGGACAGCGACTCAAAACAACTGTCAAGTTTATAAATTTAATTTTATTGGAGGTTTTATAAAACGACCAAGTCGAGTCGTTCTGGATTTGACAGTCTGGCACATATCGGATAGATCATCAAAGTCCGGAGACTTGTCAGGTAGTTGAAGTAAGGACGAGTCATTCACTGGACACTGAACAGGTAAGTCGTTCTCACACAATTCCAAGGGGAAAACACGCTGTATCGGACGTATCAACACATTGGATTGAGTTTTTAATTCGACGGTTCTTATTTTCCCATCCTTTCCAGGAATTAACTCTATCACCTTAGCTAACGGCCAGTTCAAGCGCTTCTTGACATCATCTATTAAGACAATATCACCTTGTTGAATAGTCGGAGATAGATGATTTTGTTGTTGCTTTTCAATCAACTGTCCCAAATATTCCTTTCTAAATCGTGCTCTAAGTTCTTGCATTAACTTAGCTCTAAATCTTATTCTTTTTCTAGAGCGGTTAGCGTCAATTAAATCTACGTCAGCAACTTCACAATTGGAATTATCTATCAAAAACATAGCAGGAGTGAGAGGTGTCAAATCCTGCATGTCTTCTGACATGTAGGTCAACGGGTGAGAATTTATGACACTTTCACAGTCACAAATCATCGTTAACAGCTCTTCGTAAGTAAGGATAGCCTTGCCCAATGATCTTCTTAATAACTCTTTAACAACTCTTACCAGTCTTTCCCACCAAGCAGCAGTTGGGGGGTTGAACTTCCAATGAACACGTTGGATTTGGGCTTGTCTGTTTACTTTATCCCAATCAATGTTTGCCATGTCATTATCACTCCCTCTAAAGTTACTGCCATTGTCGGAATATATCACCCGAGGTCTTCCTCGTCTGGCCACAAAACGGCGAAACGATAACAGAAAAGCATCCGTAGACAAGGATGTAACTAGCTCAAGATGTATTGCTCTAAAAAGAGCGCATGTAAACAGCACTATCCAGACTTTATCGCCTCCTTTCACATATAGAGGACCTGCCAGGTCTACGCCGACGACTTCGAATACTGCTGCATATTCTACTCTGTCTGCAGGTAAAGGTACCGGATCCGTACTCGGAGATTTAGCCTTAAACCTTTTACACTTTATACAGTCATTTAATAGACGACGTACAGTTCTCCTTCCTCTTAAAATCCAGTACTTCTCACGAAGTATACTGAGCAAAATTTGCGTTCCTGCGTGACAGTTTTGTTGATGAAAATGTTCAACCAGTCTGCGAGTAAACATACTTTTATCAGGAAGAAGTATAGGCGATATGAAAGCTGGTTTGTCTATCCGCTCAGTTATGCGAGTCTTAACTCGAACTATGCCATTCTCATCCCTGAACGTACACAAATGAGGAACCGTCGCTTCATCACCAAATGACTCAGACTGCACTATCCGAATCAGAAGGATCTCTGCACCCTCTATTTCCTGCATGGACAATTCACATTTTTTCCTAGCCTCAAATTGAGCTCTACAGTTATTGATAAATCTTAACATCCATGCTACTAATCTAATGATAGAATCAAAGCCAGAGAATCTCTCAGCATACCACACCGAATTTTTCTCAGCTAAATTTATATTACACAATCTGATCCTTTTTCTTTCCGTCTCTACATCAGCCGTTACACAAAGTGAATCATTTATAGGCCAATTTTCTGAAGACTCTGCCAACCAAGATGGGCCTTCCCACCATCTAGTTTTAACAAATTGAACAGGAGAACACCCTCTGGACAGAGTGTCCGCTGGATTCATTTTTCCTGGTACATGCCGCCACGTACTATCCGGGAAAAGACTATTTATCTCTTTTACTCTGTTTGAGACAAAAACTGTCCAATCACCGTGTCCCTTAATCCAGTATAAAGCCACAGTGGAATCACTCCAAAAAGTAACTTTAATTTCAGGAATACCAAGAGCGAGTTGCACTGAACGAGCCAACCTTGCTCCAATACAACAAGCCATCAGTTCCAATCTAGGGATCGTTGTTTCTTTGATCGGAGCAACTCTGGTTTTCGCTCTACTTAGATTTATTTTCACCCCAGTTGTTGTTACAGTTCTTAGGAATATGCAAGCAGCATAAGATCCTTTGCACGCATCAACAAATACGTGCATCTCAGTTGTGCTATTTACTTCTGAATATCGAGCGATCTCGACATCAGTCAATATAGTTAGTTCATTTAACCATTTAAGGAACTCTCTTTGACTATCAATAGGTAAAGAAACATCCCAGGATAACTTCTGTTTCCACGTTTCTTGCAGCATAACTTTTGCCGGTAATATCACAGGGGACAATATCCCAATGGGATCAAAAATCCTCTGCACAGCGGCCAAAACAGATCGTTTAGTCAAATTTGCACTCACTGCAGAAAAATCAAAATTTAAATTACATTTCAAAGTGTCACGATCTAAATCCCACAATATTCCCAAAATATTAGTAACACCAGAATTTTTTGAAGTATATTTACATTGAACGTTACTCTCCCAATTTCTCAAGTTAAAACATCCCTGTAATAGAATTTTCTTAGCATTCAAAATGAACTTTTCTGCCTCTTCGACATCAGAAACACCGGACACACAATTATCTACATAAAATGATTTCCTTAACATTTCAGTTAGGTCCCAAAACTCTAAGGGAGCCCTATCAAGGAGATGAGAAATCGATGCAGCTAATAAATAAGGACTTGACGACACCCCAAATACCACCCTACAGTGCCGATAAACAATCCTTTCATTTTCTGAAGGGAAGAAAAACCGTAAAAAGTCCCACGGTGGTCTTCAGTAATTCTCAATTGCAAGAACGCCTTCTCGATGTCTGCAGACAATCCAATCGGATTAAGACGAAATCGATCGATCAGCTCCGGAATCAATTCGATCATATTCGGACCCTTATGCAAAAGATCATTCAAGGAATGCCTACCAGCTTGTCGCGCAGACTCGTCAAAAACTGGTCTAATCTTTGTGGTCATACTTTCGTTTTTGACTACCGGTCTACGAGGCAGATAATGATGAGGACGCCTTTCAATTTCACTTAGGGGAACCTTTTCAATTACATTCAATCTCTCCCATTCTTGGAAAACACCCCGATATTCCTCAAGCAATCCCCTTTCAAGTGTACGCTTACACATATTCTGATGTCTGTTCCAAGTTAATTCCTGGTTACTTGGTAAATCTAAAATATCACACTTAAAAGGTAAACTAAGTTCATACCTTCCATTAGGATTAATTCTTAAATTATCTTTGAATTGATTTAAAACTTCAAAATGCTCAACCCTTTTCTTAGTGCTATCCGTGGGATCTAAAATACCGATAGCTTCAAGATCCCATAACTCACGAATAGTTGAATTACTAATATATAACGAAAGAGTCGTTAAAACAGTATCGGTTTTGCAAAAAGTATCCGCGATTTCCTTTTTACCGGAGAGAGTATAACCCAACCCAATCGTGTTTCTAACACAAACAATCCAGATCTCAATCTAGCTGAGTTATTCATGAACAAAGCACCAGTTACATTGGCGCCTAATAAGAGGTCGATTTCAGAATCAGTTGCTTCCAAATCGGATAAACAAATTCCTCTCTCTTTCAATTCAAGTAGAGACATAAAATCATGAATAATAGGCACTCCACCACATATTCGCTTCTCAGCCAGAACTTCAATGTTGCAAGAAAGAGTCATTCAATGCGGAAACAGTTATGTCAAACAAATCATGCACTTGGGGTTTCATTTCCCTCCCCGCAAATAGACTGGCGCATTTTTACTTTTCTTTTCGGTTTTAATCGAAGTTTTTGTGCGATTCTTTCACTTATATAAGAATGCTGAGATCCGGTGTCTAAGATTGCTCTAACTCTAATTCCCTCTTTCCGATTTTCACCACTAGAGACATCAAATAAACATTTTCAATTTTGCAACTATTAGATAAAGTATTCGAAGCGACGATTTCATTTTTAGTAGGTTCAGGACACATTAAATAGTTATGACCGTCTTTTACGCAATTCGAACATCTATTCTTTACTCTGCAAAACCTCGCCATGTGACCCATTTTTAGACAAGAAAAACAGGCACCTTTGTCTCTTAAGAGCTTTCTTTTAGCTTCCACTGTCATTCTTTTTGCTGCATAACAATCTTTACTGCTGTGCCTCTTGTCACAGAATAGACAATTTAAGATCCTCTTACCTGACAGTCCGTTGTTTTCTGTGCTTACTAAAGCAGCTGCAGTGGGATTCTCCAAGTTGTCTTCAACAAAATTGTTTTTCTTATGAGTATGGTTAGCTCCAAACCCGGTACGGGCGAGCACAACCATTTCTTCCCCCTTTACTTCTTGTTTCAAAAAGTTCATTAAATTTTTCAAGGAACGATCTTCGGCCTGGACAGAGTTCGAATTTCTGTTTCGTTCCCAAGCTAATAGAATTTCTTCGGGCAGGCATGACTCCACTAAAGGCGAAAGAAAGTCACCGTATTTATCCTGCGTTTTCCCAAGACTCTCCAAAGCTCGCAACTTCCCCTCCAGCTGGTCATAGAGAACTGGCAGATTCGTTTTCAGACGTCCAGACGTGGCATTCTTCATCACCATACTCAGCAAATCTCGAACGTAGATCTGCACGAGTAATTCTTCACGCCCGAAACGTTCTCGTAGTTGTTCCACTGCTTTCGGATAGTTGGCAGCCGTGGCTGGGAAGCTCTCCACTACTCTTGCAGCCTTTGATTCGGGAACTACAGCTTGGAGCAAGTATTGAAATTTGTCTTCTTCGGGAATAGTTTGATCTTCATGAATTTTCTGGAACTGACTCCAAACGCAAGGAATTCTCGAGCTTCACCATCAAATTTCTTTAGTTCTATTTTAGGCAACTCGAACTTCCTTCTTCCAGCCGTTTCAACAGGTAAATCGGATGCTGAAATCAAAGCATCTATCTGCGAACAAAGTTCATGAAATCTATCTCGATAGATTTCTGCAGATTCAAAATCATCCGAGAATAATATCTCGCAGTCTTCCATCTGAAGAATAGTTTCAGTGATAGAATTTTGATACTCTTCTAGTCGATCGTACTTGTCTTTCAATTGTAGACTGCAAATCGAAATTGACTTCACATCAGGGCTTTCTTTTTCCATCTCAGCGGAAGCCTTATTCCCACAGATAGTAAAAACCCTTCGAAGACCAGTTCGTTTTATTTTCAAAGCCGCTAGCTCCATCTTCGAATAGTTAAAAAAAAACAATAGTTCAAAGACTCACCACTTAAGACTTGTGAGAGTATGATTGCACAAAGTAATCCCAATCTGCTACTTGGCCGCCCCACGTTGGGCGCCACGATATGTAGAAAACAAAACTTCCACACTTTTGGAATTATTTAATTCCATCGAATCTTAGGGCAGGTCGGACATCATCGATGTCGTAGCAGATTGAACAAGTAACAAACCAGTGTTAAACACACACTTTAATTACAGAAAAGACAAGTACGTATTTACATCAACTTCTACAAATCCGAAAAGTAAAAAGCATTACGAACAAAACCACTGCACGAATATATCACACAAAAAGGAAACATCCAGTTCGTGACGTCAGCCCCATACCGGCGCTGATTGGTGGTAGTAGTGATGCCATTCCTGACATACTCCCCTTTTGAGTCACTGGACAGCGACTCAAAACAACTGTCAAGTTTATAAATTTAATTTTATTGGAGGTTTTATAAAACGACCAAGTCGAGTCGTTCTGGATTTGACAGTCTGGCACATATCGGATAGATCATCAAAGTCCGGAGACTTGTCAGGTAGTTGAAGTAAGGACGAGTCATTCACTGGACACTGAACAGGTAAGTCGTTCTCACACAATTCCAAGGGGAAAACACGCTGTATCGGACGTATCAACACATTGGATTGAGTTTTTAATTCGACGGTTCTTATTTTCCCATCCTTTCCAGGAATTAACTCTATCACCTTAGCTAACGGCCAGTTCAAGCGCTTCTTGACATCATCTATTAAGACAATATCACCTTGTTGAATAGTCGGAGATAGATGATTTTGTTGTTGCTTTTCAATCAACTGTCCCAAATATTCCTTTCTAAATCGTGCTCTAAGTTCTTGCATTAACTTAGCTCTAAATCTTATTCTTTTTCTAGAGCGGTTAGCGTCAATTAAATCTACGTCAGCAACTTCACAATTGGAATTATCTATCAAAAACATAGCAGGAGTGAGAGGTGTCAAATCCTGCATGTCTTCTGACATGTAGGTCAACGGGTGAGAATTTATGACACTTTCACAGTCACAAATCATCGTTAACAGCTCTTCGTAAGTAAGGATAGCCTTGCCCAATGATCTTCTTAATAACTCTTTAACAACTCTTACCAGTCTTTCCCACCAAGCAGCAGTTGGGGGGTTGAACTTCCAATGAACACGTTGGATTTGGGCTTGTCTGTTTACTTTATCCCAATCAATGTTTGCCATGTCATTATCACTCCCTCTAAAGTTACTGCCATTGTCGGAATATATCACCCGAGGTCTTCCTCGTCTGGCCACAAAACGGCGAAACGATAACAGAAAAGCATCCGTAGACAAGGATGTAACTAGCTCAAGATGTATTGCTCTAAAAAGAGCGCATGTAAACAGCACTATCCAGACTTTATCGCCTCCTTTCACATATAGAGGACCTGCCAGGTCTACGCCGACGACTTCGAATACTGCTGCATATTCTACTCTGTCTGCAGGTAAAGGTACCGGATCCGTACTCGGAGATTTAGCCTTAAACCTTTTACACTTTATACAGTCATTTAATAGACGACGTACAGTTCTCCTTCCTCTTAAAATCCAGTACTTCTCACGAAGTATACTGAGCAAAATTTGCGTTCCTGCGTGACAGTTTTGTTGATGAAAATGTTCAACCAGTCTGCGAGTAAACATACTTTTATCAGGAAGAAGTATAGGCGATATGAAAGCTGGTTTGTCTATCCGCTCAGTTATGCGAGTCTTAACTCGAACTATGCCATTCTCATCCCTGAACGTACACAAATGAGGAACCGTCGCTTCATCACCAAATGACTCAGACTGCACTATCCGAATCAGAAGGATCTCTGCACCCTCTATTTCCTGCATGGACAATTCACATTTTTTCCTAGCCTCAAATTGAGCTCTACAGTTATTGATAAATCTTAACATCCATGCTACTAATCTAATGATAGAATCAAAGCCAGAGAATCTCTCAGCATACCACACCGAATTTTTCTCAGCTAAATTTATATTACACAATCTGATCCTTTTTCTTTCCGTCTCTACATCAGCCGTTACACAAAGTGAATCATTTATAGGCCAATTTTCTGAAGACTCTGCCAACCAAGATGGGCCTTCCCACCATCTAGTTTTAACAAATTGAACAGGAGAACACCCTCTGGACAGAGTGTCCGCTGGATTCATTTTTCCTGGTACATGCCGCCACGTACTATCCGGGAAAAGACTATTTATCTCTTTTACTCTGTTTGAGACAAAAACTGTCCAATCACCGTGTCCCTTAATCCAGTATAAAGCCACAGTGGAATCACTCCAAAAAGTAACTTTAATTTCAGGAATACCAAGAGCGAGTTGCACTGAACGAGCCAACCTTGCTCCAATACAACAAGCCATCAGTTCCAATCTAGGGATCGTTGTTTCTTTGATCGGAGCAACTCTGGTTTTCGCTCTACTTAGATTTATTTTCACCCCAGTTGTTGTTACAGTTCTTAGGAATATGCAAGCAGCATAAGATCCTTTGCACGCATCAACAAATACGTGCATCTCAGTTGTGCTATTTACTTCTGAATATCGAGCGATCTCGACATCAGTCAATATAGTTAGTTCATTTAACCATTTAAGGAACTCTCTTTGACTATCAATAGGTAAAGAAACATCCCAGGATAACTTCTGTTTCCACGTTTCTTGCAGCATAACTTTTGCCGGTAATATCACAGGGGACAATATCCCAATGGGATCAAAAATCCTCTGCACAGCGGCCAAAACAGATCGTTTAGTCAAATTTGCACTCACTGCAGAAAAATCAAAATTTAAATTACATTTCAAAGTGTCACGATCTAAATCCCACAATATTCCCAAAATATTAGTAACACCAGAATTTTTTGAAGTATATTTACATTGAACGTTACTCTCCCAATTTCTCAAGTTAAAACATCCCTGTAATAGAATTTTCTTAGCATTCAAAATGAACTTTTCTGCCTCTTCGACATCAGAAACACCGGACACACAATTATCTACATAAAATGATTTCCTTAACATTTCAGTTAGGTCCCAAAACTCTAAGGGAGCCCTATCAAGGAGATGAGAAATCGATGCAGCTAATAAATAAGGACTTGACGACACCCCAAATACCACCCTACAGTGCCGATAAACAATCCTTTCATTTTCTGAAGGGAAGAAAAACCGTAAAAAGTCCCACGGTGGTCTTCAGTAATTCTCAATTGCAAGAACGCCTTCTCGATGTCTGCAGACAATCCAATCGGATTAAGACGAAATCGATCGATCAGCTCCGGAATCAATTCGATCATATTCGGACCCTTATGCAAAAGATCATTCAAGGAATGCCTACCAGCTTGTCGCGCAGACTCGTCAAAAACTGGTCTAATCTTTGTGGTCATACTTTCGTTTTTGACTACCGGTCTACGAGGCAGATAATGATGAGGACGCCTTTCAATTTCACTTAGGGGAACCTTTTCAATTACATTCAATCTCTCCCATTCTTGGAAAACACCCCGATATTCCTCAAGCAATCCCCTTTCAAGTGTACGCTTACACATATTCTGATGTCTGTTCCAAGTTAATTCCTGGTTACTTGGTAAATCTAAAATATCACACTTAAAAGGTAAACTAAGTTCATACCTTCCATTAGGATTAATTCTTAAATTATCTTTGAATTGATTTAAAACTTCAAAATGCTCAACCCTTTTCTTAGTGCTATCCGTGGGATCTAAAATACCGATAGCTTCAAGATCCCATAACTCACGAATAGTTGAATTACTAATATATAACGAAAGAGTCGTTAAAACAGTATCGGTTTTGCAAAAAGTATCCGCGATTTCCTTTTTACCGGAGAGAGTATAACCCAACCCAATCGTGTTTCTAACACAAACAATCCAGATCTCAATCTAGCTGAGTTATTCATGAACAAAGCACCAGTTACATTGGCGCCTAATAAGAGGTCGATTTCAGAATCAGTTGCTTCCAAATCGGATAAACAAATTCCTCTCTCTTTCAATTCAAGTAGAGACATAAAATCATGAATAATAGGCACTCCACCACATATTCGCTTCTCAGCCAGAACTTCAATGTTGCAAGAAAGAGTCATTCAATGCGGAAACAGTTATGTCAAACAAATCATGCACTTGGGGTTTCATTTCCCTCCCCGCAAATAGACTGGCGCATTTTTACTTTTCTTTTCGGTTTTAATCGAAGTTTTTGTGCGATTCTTTCACTTATATAAGAATGCTGAGATCCGGTGTCTAAGATTGCTCTAACTCTAATTCCCTCTTTCCGATTTTCACCACTAGAGACATCAAATAAACATTTTCAATTTTGCAACTATTAGATAAAGTATTCGAAGCGACGATTTCATTTTTAGTAGGTTCAGGACACATTAAATAGTTATGACCGTCTTTTACGCAATTCGAACATCTATTCTTTACTCTGCAAAACCTCGCCATGTGACCCATTTTTAGACAAGAAAAACAGGCACCTTTGTCTCTTAAGAGCTTTCTTTTAGCTTCCACTGTCATTCTTTTTGCTGCATAACAATCTTTACTGCTGTGCCTCTTGTCACAGAATAGACAATTTAAGATCCTCTTACCTGACAGTCCGTTGTTTTCTGTGCTTACTAAAGCAGCTGCAGTGGGATTCTCCAAGTTGTCTTCAACAAAATTGTTTTTCTTATGAGTATGGTTAGCTCCAAACCCGGTACGGGCGAGCACAACCATTTCTTCCCCCTTTACTTCTTGTTTCAAAAAGTTCATTAAATTTTTCAAGGAACGATCTTCGGCCTGGACAGAGTTCGAATTTCTGTTTCGTTCCCAAGCTAATAGAATTTCTTCGGGCAGGCATGACTCCACTAAAGGCGAAAGAAAGTCACCGTATTTATCCTGCGTTTTCCCAAGACTCTCCAAAGCTCGCAACTTCCCCTCCAGCTGGTCATAGAGAACTGGCAGATTCGTTTTCAGACGTCCAGACGTGGCATTCTTCATCACCATACTCAGCAAATCTCGAACGTAGATCTGCACGAGTAATTCTTCACGCCCGAAACGTTCTCGTAGTTGTTCCACTGCTTTCGGATAGTTGGCAGCCGTGGCTGGGAAGCTCTCCACTACTCTTGCAGCCTTTGATTCGGGAACTACAGCTTGGAGCAAGTATTGAAATTTGTCTTCTTCGGGAATAGTTTGATCTTCATGAATTTTCTGGAACTGACTCCAAACGCAAGGAATTCTCGAGCTTCACCATCAAATTTCTTTAGTTCTATTTTAGGCAACTCGAACTTCCTTCTTCCAGCCGTTTCAACAGGTAAATCGGATGCTGAAATCAAAGCATCTATCTGCGAACAAAGTTCATGAAATCTATCTCGATAGATTTCTGCAGATTCAAAATCATCCGAGAATAATATCTCGCAGTCTTCCATCTGAAGAATAGTTTCAGTGATAGAATTTTGATACTCTTCTAGTCGATCGTACTTGTCTTTCAATTGTAGACTGCAAATCGAAATTGACTTCACATCAGGGCTTTCTTTTTCCATCTCAGCGGAAGCCTTATTCCCACAGATAGTAAAAACCCTTCGAAGACCAGTTCGTTTTATTTTCAAAGCCGCTATATATATATAGCTCCATCTTCGAATAGTTAAAAAAAAACAATAGTTCAAAGACTCACCACTTAAGACTTGTGAGAGTATGATTGCACAAAGTAATCCCAATCTGCTACTTGGCCGCCCCACGTTGGGCGCCACGATATGTAGAAAACAAAACTTCCACACTTTTGGAATTATTTAATTCCATCGAATCTTAGGGCAGGTCGGACATCATCGATGTCGTAGCAGATTGAACAAGTAACAAACCAGTGTTAAACACACACTTTAATTACAGAAAAGACAAGTACGTATTTACATCAACTTCTACAAATCCGAAAAGTAAAAAGCATTACGAACAAAACCACTGCACGAATATATCACACAAAAAGGAAACATCCAGTTCGTGACGTCAGCCCCATACCGGCGCTGATTGGTGGTAGTAGTGATGCCATTCCTGACAAATGCGATGTTAATTCAATTACCTACAGTTGCTGCTATAGTCTTGTACTCTAAAATTTCTTGCAAAGTTTCTCTGTAATTAACACTCAGAATAGAATTTAATAAATCAGAATACTTATTGTCATCCTAATGTTTTGATAAAAAACATAATCTTTTTGGTAAGTTGGTAGGTGGGATCATATCATAAGCGTCAAATTTAAGTAGACTGAGATGCATATTACTGAATATTTATTGAATTTCTGTAACTTTTTAATGTTTTTAGCAATTTGAGCTGTTATATAATTAGCTTAAAATCACATTGAGATCAAGTTTAACTAGTACGTATAAGATAAATACGTGGTAGTGAATAGATTGATTCCAGGCCCGGAATTTAGATATGGCCCTCATACCGAATAAGCCCCTTCGGATATGTTTACCCGGCTCGCAGACCAGATATTGCCCTCCGAATTTTTATCAGGAATGCAGTTTAGATACGGTCACCGGACAGGTCTATCCCGCCCACAGTCCACCAAATATGTTTATTAGGAACGCAGACCAGATACTAGACATTTTTAACCTGCCCGTTGTCCATATACGGCCCTCAGGACAGTTTTACCTAGCCCGCAATCCAGATACAATCCTCCAAATATTTTTTTATCAGGCCCGATCCTCCAAATCGGCTTAACCAGCTTGCAGTCCAGATACAGTCCTCCGCACAGATTTACCAGACCCGCAGTCAGATCGGTACTGTAGTGCTGGTTTGATTTATCACTGGACTGTTTGTTACCTTTTGCAATTGTATATTAAGAGAAAATGTCAAAAAGGTTAAGGGATGCTCACAAGTATATCGTCACTGGTTAAATTTTTGTGTAAGATAGTTGTCCGAAACCTGACCTTCTTTAATTCAATATATTATACATTTTTTTTAACAACTGTATTAGGCGTTGTGCAAATTATCTTAAAGATTTAATAGCAGAAAATAATTCAAACTTCCTTCGTTAAACTTAATGAGGTTAACACGAGTTGGAATAAATGGAAAAATAAATGCACAAGTTAAGAAATGACTGCCTCAATAAATAAATGCATAAAATAAAAATAGTGAAAACACAGATAAGAAGGTTGCGTGCTCAAATCCCTTCTGGGTCACCACTGAAAGCTTTCATTTATATTATGGATACATAATTGCTTATGTTTCGTAAACGCAAATTTATTTTAGGGCAATTTCGCATAGAAGTATTATTAACGTGGAAAGTTATACATATAATGTTTACAAGATGGAAGGTAACTTTTTAAAGTTGTTAGCTATTTTACCCAATTTTAGATTTTTGGTTCAAAAACTAAATAAGTTTCACCTGTGTGTCTATATATGAATTTTAAATTTATCAGTGTCCATGTAAATAACTGACAAATTTTATAATTTTAAGTGTGTGCAAAAGTTCTGCGCTGGATTTTTAATATTAAATTTATATTAATTATTGTGTGTGTGAAATCAATATTTTATAAATACGAAAAATAAATAACAGTAAACTTATTGTCACATTCATCACATTTTAAATCCATTCAATAAAACTCATAGAAACATGTAGCCATTTACTAGTCGTTATCTTCTTTCTTCATCTTTAGAAAAAGTAATAAATTAAACAAAATAATAATTTTAAATACATAAGAACTGAATAAATGAATTTTTAGCAGGTACACATTTCTACAAGTTCTTATTACGATGGAACCCTAGTTTAAGTTATCACAGATTTAACGCTTTAAAAAAATAGTTTTTTCAACTTAAAAAATTGTGGAAGATAATTGTTTCGCTCAATTGAGGAGCTGTTTTTGTGTTTGTGTACATAAATTTTCATAAATACACTTAATTCGTTAAAATACTCTATTTGGAGAGAAAAAAAATAAAAAAGTGTCTCCTTTTCAGGTTGAAAACAATAGAGCGAGGGATTCCATTTCGCTGTGAAATGTGTTTTAATCACCACCACGCTTTTTTTATCGAGTTAAACAACGATATAAACATTGAAATGCTCGCAAATATGGTTAGAAACAATATAATTCAGTATGATTTATCTCAAGATTAAAAAATATAAGGAAAAAGGATAAAACTGACTTAAAAGTGAAAAATAATTAAATTTTAATGTTAGGTTTATTTAAATACGAAGCAAAAAAAAAATCAGGATGTCAAGCAGATGTTTTAAAAAGGAACTTTCCAGAAGCGAGGATTGTTTGGAATTAATACAAAAGAAGTTTAATTTCGTTCTCTAATTGTTTGCTTTTCCAATTTGCTATATTACATGCTTCAAGAATAAATGCAACAATTGCATGCGAACAAGAATAAAAATACGCCAAAACAGGTAGGCACTATTTCAATTTCCGTTCATGCGCTTTTTTAGTTTTTCACATAAGAAAACGGCAATTTGTTTTTCGCCATTCCAGTAGAAAGTTATAGGTTCAAGGGAAGTTATTTGAAAGAAAAGCTCTTTTATCAAATGCACAATCTTATAATGAAAGATTTTACAAATAGTATTTTGAAACATGAACAAAAAGGTTCCCTAAAGCGCATAAATGTGGTTCACATTTATAATACGATTTATGAAATGATTTGGTACAGCTGTAGTCTGCGCCGCGCAGTATGACAACGACTCTTGACGCGTTTTTTGGCGCACTTTTAAGCGACAAATGCCGGCTGATGGTAACCCAATTTTATCTCGAATTTTTCTCTGGTTTTATGATTAGGGTCCAGATTGTTCTATTTATTTCCGACAAGGTCAAGTGCTCTCGCATAGATTGTTCTTTTCAGTTCATTTTGTGTTATTAGTTATCTTGGTATACCATTATCTTATTATTTCTTAAGATGCCTTCTGTTTTTAATGTAGTTGATAGGTTTCAAGAGAATTCTTCTCCAAACTTAAAGTTTAATTTTTCTGGTGGTTGACAAACTTACGGGAGTGAAGGTATTCTAAATCGTTTATTTTGTTACGAGTTGTGTCGCGATAAAGAGCTTGTTAAAGGAATCGGGATTAATTAAGTCAGAAATTTCTTGCGATAAATGCAACGGGGCAATGACGTTTTCTGTGAGGAATTCGGTTAGGATGGTTACAATTGGATTTGTAGAAATCGTGAGGGTAATAAGCCATGTCGAAGCTACAAATCGATCAGACACAGGTCATGGTTTCGCAACAGCAATTTGAAGCTGGAGGAGATTTTTTTTTTAACTTATGAGATTTTGAAGGGGCACAAAGAGTGAGGATATTTAATCCAGTTTTGCAATGTTTCACTAGTGAAGATGTGATTTCCGTTAAAAAATATTGTACTGACTTGCTCAAAATTTTAATTACCATCACAAGGAATACTCCCTTTTTGGTTTAAGCCATTTTAATGAACTCACAGACACAGTACAAACACGACACACAACACAAAATAGAAAAGGTAGTATATATCAAAATCCAAACATCTCAGTCTCGATCACTCTAAAAAAAACACAACCCACACGTCTCCCGCCACACTCATTCAACTCTTTCCTTTTTTCAAAGTTCTTCTGGGCATGCGCAAGAGCGCCATCTATCTCACTCGGCTGAGGTCTTTACAGACTTATAAATTCCTCCCCTCAAGAAGGAAACTTTTCTCGAAGAATGAGGGAAAAGTTTTGATGACTCTACTGCCTGAAAAAGTCTCCAGATAGATGCAGTGATTGGAAAAGTTCAAGAGTACAAGTACACAAATATACAGCACATGTACCAGATTATAGCAATCAGTGCCTTGAACTCAAAAATATTATACAAAAAATTATATACTAATTAAAAATTTAGGAAAACAATTTACACTAATGATAAGAAAAATTTAAAATTTTCACACATAATACAAATATCAAAATAAACAATAAACTTACTAATATAAAATAACAGGATATGAGGTTTATGGAATGCGAATAATGAATCTGCATTTTGATGTTGTTTCCCCCTCTTATGGACAACCTCATAATTGAATGGCTGCAGGATTAAAGCCCAACGTAAAAGTCTAGGGTTGGTTCCCGTATTTTTGTCCAGCCAAACAAGGGGATTATGGTCCGTCTGATAAACTTCTGGTGTCCATCCAAATAACATCGCAGCTTTTGGATGGCGAACACGATAGCTGAGCACTCTCTCTCGATGGTGCTGTACTTTTGTTCTGCATTTGAGAACTTCCGACTCAAGTACATGACAGGATGTTCCTCACCGTTATCATTAATTTGGGACAAAACGATGCCAATCCCAAGATTGGACGCGTCACATTGGACGAGAAACTGTCTCGAGAAATCTGGACTGTACAACACCGGATTCTCCGACAACCGTTTCTTTAACTTGTCAAACGCCTCTTGATAAGCATCAGTCCATATGACAGCAGAACGACGATTTTTTTCCTTTCAGCAGATCTGTAATTGGTGTTGAGAGGACTGAAAAGTCAGGGATGTATTTTCGATAATACCCCGCAAGTCCTAAGAAAGATCGGATCTGCGTCTTAGTCGCAGGGGTCGGAAAGTCCTTTACAGTTTGGATCTTCAATTCTCCAGGTGTTCTCTGGCCCTGACCAACCAAGTGCCCAAGATACTTTACGTACGCACGGGCAAACTGGCACTTAGAAGGCTTGATGAGCCGCATTCATCTTTTCTAAGACGGTTTCCAAATGTTGTAAATGATCTTCCCAACTTAGGGAATAGATGGCTACATCATCCAAGTAAGGGCATGCAAATTCTCCACAGTCTTTCAACAGTTCGGCCATCAAACGACTAAAGTCATAAGGGGCATTTTTCAAACCGAATGGCAACCTCATCGGTCGAAATGTCCCAAAACTGGTTACAAAGGCTGAATATGTTTGGGCTCGTTTGCTCAGAGGTATTTGCCAATAACCTCGGGTCAAATCTAGAACGGTGATATACTTGGCAGCTGACACTTTTTCAACAAGCTGCTCAATGTTTGGCAGAGGAAAGTACTGGGTTCTAGTGACCTTGTTGAGTCTTCGATAGTCGATGCACGGTCTTGCATCCTTTCCTGGTACTTCTACCAGAATAAGAGGAGAAGTAAAATCAGATTCTCCTGGCTCAATGACTTTGAGCGACAGCATCTTCTCCACTTCCATCTTCAAAATTTCTGTTTGGCGTGGAGACATCTTGTAAGGTTTGGCACAGATGGGCCTCTCAGATTCAAGCTCAATGTCATGTTCAGTAAGATCAGTACAACCCGGCTGGTTTGAGAATGAGCTAGAGTATTTTGATAGCAACTCTCTCAGCTGCTCCTTCTGATCTTCTGACAAGCGACCATTTTGTTCTATGTCTTGCCAAATTTGTGTCATTTCCGAGACTTCAGGCTTCTGCTCGAGACTTGGAATGTCCTCCTCGTTGTCACAGTTCCTAATCTCTTTTAGACAGATTAAATTCACATTTTCGGGTCTCTGGAAATATGGCTTGAGCATGTTCACATGGTACACATGGGATTTGTCCTTTTCTGGAAACTGCACAATGTAGTTGGTTTCGGAAAGCTGTTTAACGACTTTCCCTGGGCCGATCCAATGAACTGCCATTTTGTTAGGCCTAGATGTAGCGACAACCAGCACAAGGTCGCCTTCACAAAATTTACGCTTCACAGCCTTGCGATCATACCATAGTTTTTGTTTGTCTTTGGCGTTCTCCATGTTTTGGACGGCTTTGGAGTATATCCAGTACTGTCATGAGTTACAACTTGTAGAGCAAACAGGGCATGAGGCAAGATTTTCTCCCAATCAGGTCCTGACTCCAGACACAGGACTCGAAGGACTCTCTTCAAAGTTCTATGTAGTCTCTCCACAGGATTGCTCTGGAGATGATGTACGGAACTTCGCACTACTTTAACTCCAAATTTCTCCAGGAACTCCGTTGTGAGTACACTTGTAAACGACGTTCCTTGATCGCTTTGCAGCTCCTTCGGGAAACCCATTCGACTAAAGATTTGCAGGAAACTATCGACCACGGTTGAAGAACTAAGATTTGGGACAGGAACCGCATCGGGATATTTGGAAGACATGCAAATTGCAGTGATGAGATACCGGTTTCCAGATGGTGTAGTAGGTAAAGGACCACAAGCATCCACATTAATCTTTGTGAAGATCTCCGAGATGACAGGAACGATCTTCATGGGTGCCTTCTTCTTATCCTGAGGTTTCCCGACTCGCTGACATTGGTCACAAGATCTGACAAATTCTTCAACATCTTTGTAACAATTCGGCCAAAAAAAAGTTTTAAAAAGAGCATCTTTAGTCTTTGTCACACCTAAGTGAGCCGCTGTTCCTTCATGAGACAGTTTCTTTAATTGGTCCCGAAACTTCTCTGGAACAATCAGCAGTATTCTCTGCGTACCATCCTTGTCATTTTTCAGATAGAACAGCATTTGATTAACGACTGCATACTTGGATTCTTTTTCTAACTCCTTCTCAGCTTCTAGGAAAAGTGGTTTCAACTCTTTACTCCTGCGCTGCTCTTCGACAAAATCATTCCGTGAGGCTTTAATCAGATCTGGAAGTGAGGCTTCTTCTGCCATAGGCAATACCTCTCCGTCTTCCTCTGTTAACACGGTACTGTCATTCTCTCTTCTCCAGGACTCGACTCAACTGGATACTCTTCAACTTCGGCTGTCAAAAGACTTTTCTGAGCTCTCGTCTGAACTGCATTAATAACTTGGAGCTCCAGCTCCTTATCCTTTTTCATACTCTCGATCAGAGCAACGGTTTTGTTACTTAGTAGGTAATGCTCTTGATCCAGAAAACTATCTCTTACAGCAGCTTTCGTAAGGACATGTCCCAATTCGCAGTTCAAATCAACTTCTGCAATGGGCAAGCAGACCGGGCTGTCTACTAACGGAGAAGCTAGCCACACATGCTCATCTGTGTACATATGTGGTTTGATAAATTTTCTGGGAATAAGATCGATGCTGGCACCAGTATCTCTCAAGATTGACATTTGGGCTCCATTTACTATCCCAGCACAAGTATAAGGAGACATCAACTCAGGCACGTGTCTTCCAAAGACTTCATTGGCAGCTACTACTTCAGATCTCTTGAGCTTCGGGCATTGGGGTCTCAGATGTGATAACGAACCACATTCATAGCATCGGAGCTGTCTTCTCTTTTCAAACTCTCTTTCACGGTTTTCATTGCTTGCGGGTTCAGTTTTGACCGGATGTTTGTTCTTGTCATCCTTGAATGGTACTTTGGGTCTACTTCCACCAAAATGTCCCTTTGAACCTTGATAGCCATACTTCTTTGGAAATTCCTTCTTCCTGAAACTCTGCCTGATGGTTTCGTACTCCTCGATCACTTCTGCCAATTCAAAAGGTGTCTTCAACTTCATCCATTGGTCAAGAAAATGTTCCTTGATTTGATCTGGTACACGATACTTCAATTGCTCGGCAACGATTAAATCTTTTAGTTGCTGAAAGGTTTCAATTTCCAATTCAGCAAGCCATTCAGTGAAGTAGCTGTACAGTTCATGAGCATAATTTCTCCATGTTTTCTCTGCTGTTTTCTGATGTCTATAGAAACACTGTTTCAATTTTTCAGCGTTCATTTTGTATCGTTTCAGAATGAGATCTTTCACAACATCATAATTGTTGGCCACTTCAGGAGGTTCTCGGGCAAGCATGTTAGATAACTCGGCTGGCAAAACGGCCAGCAAATAAGCCACCCAGTCCTCCTTCGGCACTCGAGCCATCTCTGCTTTCCGCTCGAAATTGATCAAATATAATCCCATTTCATCCCCTTTTTCGTCGAATTTGGGAGTGATTTGGGTAAGTTGGATTTTTCTGTTTCTATCCGCTCCATTTTCAGATCCTTCTTCAGACCGGCGAAATTCCTTCTGAGCCACTTCTAGTTTTTTAATTTCGAGCTCATGTTGTCTGACCCTTTCCCGCTCTTGTCGTTCTTCTTCACGAATTTTTTCTTGTCTAGCTAATTCTTCCTCACGAATTTTTTCTTGCCTAGCAAATTCTTCCTCACGAATTTTTTCTTGCTTAGCTAATTCTTCCTCTTCCAGTCTATCTTTTATGACTCGTTCCATGATTATCGTTACCTCCTCACGATCGAAATTTGGGCTTTTTAAAATTACTTGTTTAATATCCGCAACCTTGCATGAAGCTGGTACCTTCTCACCAATTTCTTCCTCAACAGCAATAAGTCCTGCTTTCTACCAATTGCAAGAAATGCCATGATCAAGGGCCAGGGGAAACACTTTCAAAACCTCTATTAAGGTATTAAATTCCAACAGAATTCAAGACTTTATTAAATAATTAAATTCGCTAATTCTACGTTACAGCTTTCTTACCGAACAACCAAAAATCAATAGAAATAATTTTCGAACACATGAAAAAATTAAAATTTTCATTCATTAAAACAATATCTTTTTTTAAGATGTTTTCAAATTGAGAAGAAAATAAACAGTTAAAGAAAAGTTCAACTAAAGAACAGCTGTTTTGAAAATAATACTACAATTAAAATACAATTCAGAATATGAATACAAAATAATGACTCAATTTTCCTGTCTAATCAAGAAAAGGTATTGCAGTTCAAAAGAATTCCCTTTTCTCTACGAACGAACACATGATTCATAACTCAAAAGCATAAATGCACACACAAAAATATAAAACAGAATATCATTCTTTTTTTTTCCGTCAACGAAACACCAGGAAGTGAATAATTCAAATCCACACTTTCAGATTTTTTTTGTCGAGTTCTTTTTCCGAACACAAAATGGTCTCACTTTTACCAAATTAGTTACAAAAGCAATTTCAAATTACTAACAAAATTTCCTTAAGTACACAAGTTAGACATTCAAAATTCCTCAAAATAAATAAACAATTGTAAGGTTTTTTTTTTGGTCATTTAAATGAGCAACAAATGAAAGTGACAATTTTAAAACACTCCAAAACTCTTTTAAATGAATTTCCGATTCTTCAGAAATATAACAAAATATTTTCCAAAGCAAAATAACCCGAGACGCACTAAATATTGAAAATTCTAGGCATTTGGTGCTGTTGACAACACTCATCAAAAAGAATTATACTAGTAATTCAAACTATATACTTCTACACCAAATTTTTAATTCTATTTTGAATCATACAAACATACAACAGAATCAGATCAAATTTTAACAACACTTCAATTGTCATCAGATAGCATCATACATAAGAACACAAAACAAACTAGGCTATCTCAATTTAAAATCATTATCTTTTCTCAGAAAACAAAACTCAAACTGACCATTTGAATAGTTCTAATTTTAACCATTCAGAACAGAAATTTCTTTTTTTATATACCACATGAGTGTCCTAAAAATTTTTTTTTACAATCAAAATTTTAACTATATCAGTCTAGCTAAAATAAGAATAGTTTTGCAAATCAACAGAATAAATTTGCCTTTCAAGATCAGACAAAATTTTAACTATATCAACCTAGTTAAAATAAGAACACTTTTTCAAAATTACCACTCCATTTTACCAAACAAAATTTTAACTATATCAGCCTAGTTAAAATAAGAACCCACTTGCAAAATTACAACTACCTTTCACCAAACAAAATTTTAACTATATCAGCCTAGTTAAAATAAGAGCACTTTTGCATATTACAACTGCCTTTTACAAAACAAAACTGCATGAAACCAAAACAACGATTCTTCAATGAACCAAAACTCAACATGCAAAACTTTACAAATTACAATTAAAAAGGCACTGTTGGTAATGAAATCTGGTACTCACCCAATAATTTGCACTGGAGATATCCGTAACACCAGGATCGTATCCAAACGGCTGCCACCATTTCTTCGTCGTCTGTACTGACTTGCTCAAAATTTTAATTACCATCACAAGGAATACTCCCTTTTTGGTTTAAACCATTTTAATGAACTCACAGACACAGTACAAACACGACACACAACACAAAATAGAAAAGGTAGTATATATCAAAATCCAAACATCTGTCTCGATCACTCTAAAAAAACACAACCCACACGTCTCCCGCCACACTCATTCAACGCTTTCCTTTTTTCAAAGTTCTTCTGGGCATGCGCAAGAGCGCCATCTATCTCATTCGGCTGAAGTCTTTACAATATATTTGTATATTTATTTATATTTAATCCAGATTTCCAGTGTTTTATCAAGATTTATATATTTAATCCATGTGTATGCAGTATATATTCAATATTGGAAGATTTCCTTGGCGACATAAAAAGTGCGCCAAAAAAATCGCGTTGCCACACCGCGTGGCGCAGACTACAGCTGTACCAATGATTTAATCCTACTTTTAACAAATCGATTTTATTTAATTTGTAATTCTTAAAAGTTTCAAAATTTATCTTTTCTTTAATTATTATTATGTAATTCCACAGATGGGTGCATACAAAACAATCTTGTTCAGCAAGAAATAATTTAAATTTTGTACTACATAAGTTCATGTTTTCAATTCATAACATTTTGTTGTGTAAGACACGAAAGAATAAAGTGATCCTAGTTGGCGCCAAAAAAATCATCGCCAAGACAGTAATGATTTCACAAGTTTATAAAGTTTGATTTATTATTTTTAATATTTTAAGCCCTTATAGATGCACAATCTATATATATAAAATAGGATGTGTGTGTGTATGTATGTTTGTATATTTTCTATACAAATCTACACCATTTGACTAATCCACACCAAATTTGGTCCACTTATAGTTTAGAACATTGCGGTCACCATAGGTTAACACTTAACTCCCGTTCTATTGGCCCTGGGGGGCTAAAAACTATTCGAAATAGCCATAGAAATAACATTGAGCATAGATTGATTGCTTTAGGCAGCGATGGTTGCTTTACCAGTGTTGATCGAAAAACAATTTTTTCCGAAACAAATTAAATTACAATATTTATGTTTGAACTGACTTTTTTAGTTCTTCCCATGATGTAAATAAATTATAGGTATTTTATTGATGAAGAAAGAATAATTTTAAAATATTTATTTTTGCAAGGAAATTCAAGGAGAGGTTTTCAGGAGTTCAAGGATTATTTTCAAGGAAAGTTGGTGTATATTTCGACCAACTTTCCTTAAATAATTTATTGAATATGTAATGATTTGTAGAATTCTGTTTCACAAGCTTTTTAGGTAAGGCGTGCAACTTATTTTAAAATGTCCGGAATAGATACATGTGAATCCTCCGTTGAAAGCAGTGATTTTCTTTCTGAAAAATTCTGTAAAATCGACCTTCTGCTTTTTGAAAATTTGTTAGCTATTCGGTTTAATTTGTCTACACCGATTACATTTATTTCTAACCCAAGCACCGTTATTCCGAAAAGCACAAACGAAAAACGCATTGATCATAAAAGCGTAATTTTGCTACTCGGTATATGGCAGCACCAGAATTAATGTTTGCTCTTTTTATAAAACTTTGTAGAACTTTCTAGAAAGTTGGGGAAACGGAAACTTCCTTGGACTCATGGTGGAGAACCTTCCAGCACCCACTTTTGCTTAATTTTTTAAATAAGTTTAATGGGATTAGAATTAATGCTTTTTTACACCAGAATAAAAGTTTATCTTTTAGTATGATTTAAAATTCTGTGTTTGAGTATTTTGATTGACTGCTTTTAAGTAAGGCATTAATATTTTTTATTTATGTTAAAAATTTGATATTCCTAAACTGATGTAAGTACTTCGCAATTTTAAATTTGTTTTACCATTCAGTTTATATTAGCTTTTTATTTTTATTATATTCTATAATAGATTTCAATGCTCAGTGAGGGTGTGCCTTTTGCTTATTTTATGAAATAGCATTTCTTTGTATTCTTTTGCAGATTTCTTTGCTGTAGCAATGCCTCCAAGGAAGGGAAGGCGATCGGCCAAGTGCAGTCAACGTCTAAGATGATGAAAGATGAGCGTAGTCAAGAAACTTCCGAGGAGAGGAATAGAAGACTTGCGATTGCGAGAGAGCTACAACATCTAGAGCAGTGGTTCCCAAAGTGTGTTCCGTGGAACCCTGGGGTTCCGCGAAAAAATTTAGGGGTTCCGCGTGACAAATTTTATTTCATTAAGAAAAATAAGAATGGTGTTTAATATATTCACATTTTCCTCGGAAAGTTTACAATCGACCACCAAATTGAATTTAAAATTTTTAAATAACGCGACTGAAAACATAAGCATCGGTAGCAATTTGAACCTCACGAAAATTTATGTATTTGTTTGTGAAATATACCGGTGTATTTGCGTCAATGCTATCGTGCCCTTGTATAAATAACGGTAACTGTCATTCCAACCAGAATGTCAGTTAAGGAACATTTATAGCTGGGTAGGTACAGGTCGACCATATAATTCAGATCGTAAACAAAGTTTCAATATCAAAAGAAATACCGTAATATCTAAAACATACATACATATGTTACTACCGCTCACCTATACAATAATGTTGCGCTCTCGCTGTGTGAATTGGTTACACTCACTCAGCGAACGGTTCTCGTAGCAATCAGTTGATTTTCGTACGCTGATTCTTTAAAACAGAATTGCCCTAATAAAATGGATCGATGGTTAAAATATGGGTCGTTAAAGAAAACTGACGTTGTTAGTAGTAATGCAGAAATCGCGGAATCTACAGATACAGGCATTCTGGAACCCGTAATGCCATCAACTTCTAGTTCCGTACAGCTACAGCCTCATCTTCCAACTGTGCCAGCAGCCAATTTTGGACAGGTGGTATCAACGAAAAGACGTAAATATGATACTAGTTACCTGTCGTTTGGATTTACTAGTACTGGTGACGAGGAGGCTCCAGATGCGGTTTGTTTGCTTTGCAACAAAATATTGGCAAACAGCTCCTTAGCACCAACAAAACTACTGAGGCATTTGGAAAAAAATCACCCAACAGATAAAGGCAAAGATATTTCTTTTTTTTTTAAATAAAACCTGAAAGCCATAATAATTGCAAGAGTTTTATGGTAAAAAAATTCAGAACAGTTAATCAAAAGATAACAGAAGCGTCGTATAAAGTATCTTACCGTATTGCTCTAGCAGGCGAGGCACATGTTATTGGTGAATCACTTATCAAACCTTGCGTTCAAGATATCGTTTCGTGTGTATTGGGCGAAGGGTATAGTAAACAAGTTGAAAGTGTGTCTCTTTCTAACAATACTGTAAAAAGGCGTATTAACGATATTGCCGATGACATTGAAATAGAACTTATTTCACGGTTGCAGGCGTGTGACGATTATGTATTACAACTAGATGAGTCCACAGACGTTGCTGGATTAGCAATTTTGCTTGTTTTCGTTCGGTATGATTATAATAAAAAAATTGAAGAAGATTTGCTTTTATGTGAAAGTGTGAACATTAACACCACGGGGGAGAATATATTTAACTGCATTGATGATTTTATGACAACGCATGAGATTAACTGGGAAAAATGTATTGAAGTATGCAGCGATGGAGCAAAAGCAATGACAGGAAAAGTGAGTGGTGCTGTAGCACGGATTAAAAATGTTGCAAAAAACTGTAACAGTATTCATTGCATCCTTCACAGATATGCATTAGTAACAAAAAGGATTTCAGTGACATTTAAATCTGTTCTAGACGAAGCAGTGAAGATTATTAATTTTATCAAAAGTAAACCATTGCAATCACGTATTTTCAAAGCCATGTGCAAAGATATGGGTAGTCTTCACACCACTTTACTTCTTCATACTGAAGTTAGATGGTTATCGCGTGGTAAAATTCTTGTGCGAATATTTGAATTGCGAAAGGAACTGTTGGCGTATTTTATTGGTCATAAATTTGAATTATCAGACAGATTAAATATATATAATATGACTTGGCTATCTACACTTGCATACCTTGCTGATATATTTGGAAAATTGAACGAATCATGTTTGGCTTTGCAAGGAAAACAAGTCAACATATTGCAAACAAAAGATAAATTGGTTGCCTTTTCAAGGAAAATACAATATTGGATTTCAGCTGTGGAGCAAAATAACTTCGAGTGTTTCCAGACGCTTAGTGATTTTCTCGAAGAATTTGAAGTGGATTTAGATATGGAAATCCGTGATGGTATAAAAACACATCTGTCCAGTTTACAGCAATCACTCAGTGATTACTTTCCAAACCTAGAGAATCAAGATAATTACTGGGTACAAAATCATTTCAAAATAAAAGAAATACCAAAAGGATTTCATTCCATGGATTATGAAAATTTGATTGAATTGAGTTCGGATACACAATTAGAAGCCAAATTTAGAACAGTTTCATTAACAATATTCTGGTCAGATGTATTCGATGAATATCCAAATTTATCAAAACAGGCTATTCGAATTTTATTGCCGTTTGCAACCACTTATTTGTGTGAAGCTGGGTTTTCAAAATATGTTGCGACAAAAACCAAATATCGTAACAAACTTGATGCTGCACCAGATATGCGAGTTCAGCTATCAAACATAACGCCCAATTTTAAGAGAATCATGGAATCAAAGAAGCAGGTGCATTCTTCACATTAAAGCTTTTTTCATTTATTTTAGTTTACGTTTTGTATTTTTATTATTTATTTCTATGATGAATTGTTTTTTTTTAGTTTTGTTTAATTCAATAAAATCTGAAATACCAAAATAATACTTGTTTCATTTAATATCAGATATTAAATTTTGAAAAGTCGTTGTCGAAAAAATATTCAGGGTTCCGCGATCTTTGGCAACAAATTTTGGGGTTCCACGACCAAAATAGTTTGGGAACCACTGATCTAGAGCAACGGAGACGGCACAGCAGCGTGAGGCCCGACTACAGGATATGAAAGAGAGCTACTACATCTAGAGCAACAGAGACGGCACAGCAGAGTGCGGCCCGACTTCAGGATAAGAGGGATAATGCTACTACATTTAGAGCAGCAGAGACGGCACAGCAGTGTGAGGCCCGACTACAGGATAAGAGACATAGAGCCAAACGATCACGGACTGCGCACCATTTTAGCTTAGCATTGGAAGAATTCCACTACGATTCACATAAAGACTACTCGCTGCATGCAAGTGTTACCATCGGGAAAATGGAAATGGTTTGTAGTTACTGTCAAACCAAAGAGTTTAAATCAGAGTCTACTGGTATTTGCTGTAAAAATGGAAAAGTTAAACTCTTCCAACTGGAACCACCACCACAAGAACTTTTGACTTACACATCAGGAGATACGTCAGAGTCGAAGCATTTTCTTAGTAACATCGGAAAATACAACTCATGTTTCCAAATGACATCATTCGGCGCCACATCAGTTGTTGGACAGCCAGGATTTCCGTCGACATTCATGGTGCAAGGGCAGATTTACCATAGAGCGGGATCGTTGCCTTCCGCTGCCAGATCAAACACCAAAATTTCTACAACTATATTTTATTCAAAACGAACAAATTGAAACTGATCAGAGGTGCGCCTACATCTCGGGAACAAGATGTCAGATTGTGTTAAACTTACACAATAATCTTATTAAAACGTTTGAAACAGCATTGGAACGTATGCCAACAGATGAATATAAGTAGTAGTGATATTCCCCCATGGTGAAGATGGATATCATTTTGATCTGAGGCAGATCAACCCAAGAACAGGTGAAACATCCAGCAAGAAAGTTTCAGCGATGGATTTCTATGCGTACAAATTAATGGTTCGAGATACTGAGCAGAACCACGTATTGAACTGCAGGCAATTGTTTCATCAGTTCATCGTCGATATGTACGCAAAAGTCGAGAGTGAGCGTCTCCTTTACATTCGTCTAAATCAACGTAAACTGAAAGTTGATATATTCACCTGAGAGATGCTGTGTCAAATGACGGGAACGTTGAAAACCTCGGTGCCTTTGTCGTACTACCAGCTACATTTACCGGCAGTCCCAGACACATGCACGAATACACGCAAGATGCTATGACGTACATGAGGACGTAAGGGAGACCAGACGTATTTATCACCTTCACCTGCAATCTGACTTGGATGGAGATCAAGGAGGTTCTTACCAGTGGTCAATTACCCAGTGAGCGCCACGACTTGATTGCGAGAGTATTTAAACAGAAGCAGTTGGAACTGCACTTTGCGCATCTTTCGTTTTTTAGAATTCTGCACTTTTTCGTCGGAATTTCGTTTCTGTTTGTCTTTATGTCTTAATCTTTTACATATTGCAATATATTCAGGAATTAAATGTATATATTTGCGTCCGAAGTATAATGTAGAAGCTATGAAAAAGTTAAAACGTATTTTCCGTACAACTTAAATGATTGCATTTTTCTGTGAAAGAAAAGTGCTTATTCTAATTCACTTTTCGAGCAACATTTAACCATTTCAACCCGAGCAACGCCGGGTAATTCAGCTAGTTTACAATAATAAACACATTCGAACATCAGTTATTTTATTTTAAACATTATTTTAGATATATATTGATAGCAAATCTATGAAATCTTTTTTATAGAACGGGAAATGTCAACAGGTTTCATTAAGAATTCCAAAGTTAGAACATGTATTTTTATCATACTAGCGTAACTAATACTGAAAAACACAAAATAAATGTAAAATGCAAGTAAATCGCTCACCTGTGAAATGTAATGTTTCCACCTTTAATAAATTTGTAATTACATTCATATGCACAGCACGATAGAACCATGTTAGCTTTCAATACATTTGCTATGGAAGAAGGAATGCTCAAATTATATGCGCGTTGCAGAAAAGAGTAGAGATCACGTGACTACTGTTTTTGGTCACATGATCATGCGGACATAAAAAGGTTGCCATAGCTCACTCTATGGATCAAACCCGAAGGAAAAGAACCGAGGACGACTCTACGTAATTCTGAATCATGGTCAGATCCTGAGCTGGCACTCCACTCTCCAAACATCCACACTACGCCAACGTGCTGTGGCGCAAGTGCTATATTTGTTGATAAAAATTAATCAATGAGTGAGAATGAGACTATAAATAAAAATATTTTAATACGTACTTTTTAGTTTAAATAACATTTTATAGACTACATCAACAAAAATCAACAATCTTCTATGTAACAAGTCAAATGGGCTGTACTGGATAGGTAGGTATTTAATTAACGTCGCACTAGAGTAACATAACGGGCTATTGGTGACGGTCCGGGATCAATCCTGAGGGGAAAGATCTGAAGAAAACACCATGTGCGTAGGTGTGTTCTGGAATATTCTTATTTATTAATAAAGCATTCATTTAAAAAACAACCAGCTGAACACACTAGATACAGTTTATAATTTGCAAAGGGTTTTCATAAATTAAAGTTGCTTTTTAAGTTCGTTGACCTCAGAGACGTAACTAGGGGGGCAGACGGGGGCATGTGCCCCGGGCGACGGATTTGAGGGGCGCTAAATTGGCCGAGTATTTTTTTACTATAGATATTTACGTATGATAAAAAGTGAAGGGGAAAAACTTATTAGTACACTACAAAAACCAAAAACTATAAAAGGAGCTAAATGCAGAATGTTCGAAGAAATAGCGGGAAAACTTAACCTAGATCCTCATTTTAAAGAAGTACGGAGGAGGAAGAAGCGGTGTTTGATGAGAAGAGCGAAGTTGAAAGCTATGAATTCTCAAAATAAAAAAGTTCAGATTATTGATTATACAAATAATAGATCGGATTCTGAATGAACTGACGCAAAGGTTTCAAGTCATTCAAAACATGAATAGTTTGTTTGGTTTCCTCAATGGAGCTTGGTTTGAAACAATGAATTGAGAAGAATTGAAGAACCAGGCACTTGAGTTAGCTACCACATATAAAGAAGACTTAGACAAGGACTAGCTGGCGATAGCAGTGGAGAGTTTTAAGTATCATGCCTTGGATTTGAGCCCTAATATTAAAACGGTTACATAATCAGGTCGTCTGACGTTAATATGCAAGAACGGACTTGAAGACGAGTCCACCAATATAACGAAAGCGTTGAGAATTTTCCTCACAATACCAGTCTCAGTCGCCTCAAATGAAAGGAGTTTCAGCAAACTAAAGATCATAAAAAATTACCTCAGAAACTTAACAGGACAACAACGACTAACCAACCTAAGCATCATATCAATAGAGCACGTTAGCTTCAAAGCTATCTTTTGAGGACTGTAAAGACTTCAGACTAAGATAGATGGCGCTCTTGCGCATGCCCAGAAGGACTTTGAGAAAGGAAAGAGTTGAACGAGTGTGGCGGGAGACGTGTGGGTTGTGTTTTTTTGAGAGTGATCGAGACTGAGATGTTTGGATTTTGATATATACTACCTTTTCTATTTTATGTTGTGTGTCGTGTTTGTACTGTGTCTGTGAGTTCATTAAAATGGTTTAAACCAAAAAGGGAGTATTCCTTGTGATGGTAATTAACATTTTGAGCAAGTCAGTACAGGACATTGTAAAAATGTTTGCAGCCGAAAAAGCCCATAAAGTTAAGTTTTAGTTCAAGCTTTCTGTGTTTAGATGAATTTTTTTCAGATTTTGTCAATAGAATAAGAGATTGTGTAAAATGTCTAAGTATAATAATCAAGATAATAACTTGAGTAAAATCTGTTATTCCTAACTCTTGTTCTACAGTTTTCCAAAATCCTTGAATGGTTTTCAGTCGACGTTTCGATAATGCTCTTTTTAAAAGTCCATGGGTGAGACATCTGGAGATTTAGCAGGGATATCAGTCAGTATTTATTGACTTGATACCAGTTTCTTGTTCCATTTTTCCCAAGAATTTAATAGTGAATTTAAATGTGTGGCTGCTTCCGTTATCCTGATGCAGTTCTACTGATTGTTGGCACTGTGGGTAAAGATATTGGGGATAAAATATGGTCTTGATAATATGTGGGAGTTGATTTTTACATTTTTTCCCCTCTTTACTTTTAATTTTCCATTATATGCAAAACCGGCAACAATCATAAATCTCTTAGAGAAAGTTTTCACGTTAAAGTTACAAAGTTGAACCACGTTTAAGATTTTTCTCCTCTTTTATGATAATAAATTGTTCTTTTTTATTGCAATCTTTTAAAAACACCCACGCCTCGTCTATTGTCACAACATTTTTCCATCTTTCTCCAGCTAAATGCTTCTCATACAGAATTCTGCAGCGAGTTCTGCTTTCTGCAATATGTCGTAGAGATAGACGATGAACATTGTATTTTTTGGCCTTTTTAAGATTCAAATCACTGTTAATTATTTTATTTACAGTTGAAACTGAACTTTTAATAACTTTGTAGTAGTCCTTTGACTTGGCGGATTCTCTTTTAAAATTAAAGATCTTACCTTACAAATATTCCCAGAAATTCTTTTCTTTTTGGATATGTATTTGGAAGTATTTTTCCCCTTTTACGAGTTTATTCCTTTTGTGACCGAGTTGTGTTTGGGAAGCACGAGTCCAGGTTTAAATACAAACCACATTTATTACAGACACCTACACGATCACAAATATTTACAAAATGTACAATAAGAAGCTAAATGTAAATTTTCAAAAGGGGGATCTCGGGGGACAACATCCTACTGTCATGAGTTCTCGCTGTCAACTGAATAGTTACGTTTTATGCACCGCGAGGGGGCGCTCTGCACTTATGGACATTCGCTACACTCCCCCTCTGGTTCCGGGAAATCGTCCTCGAGGAGGAACCAGCAGAGTTCTCAGTTTTTGGTCTACCTCGTTTTCTAAGTGGCATTACTGGAGCACTGTCATTGTTCTCGCACAGACGGAGTGCAGAGGTATGGTATTGTCCAAGAATTTCACCAGGATTGTCCGGATGGGCAACTTCGTAAGTCGTAGGAGAACGCTGAGTCACAACTATGTACGGTCCGTCTCTCTTGGGCATGAATTTGGCTGTCTTCTTATGAGCAGCGCTGCTGAGGGGATGGAGGGTTACCCAGACTTTATCGCCTGGTTGATACTGAGGAGCTCTACGACGTCTTTTATCTGAATACACCTTCCTATCATCCTGTTTCGTTTCAATTCTTTCACGAATCTCAGCAGAAATGTTTGCTAATCTTCTCAAATAAGGAGTTATTTCCGGTACAAAATTGTCATTATCTACGATGGCTCGGAAGTCGTTTGTCATATCATCTATGGTTCTCATTTCCCGTCCAAATTGCAGGAAAGAAGCAGTTTTACCTGTGGTGTCACACTTTGCACTATTCAATGCGAAACGGATAGCAGGAAGTTTATCCTCCCACTCATCGTGTCGATCTTGAATCAAGATGGCAATTCGAGGCTTCAAGTCGCGATTTTTCCTCTCTACGGGGTTGGCCTGGGGGTGATATACAGGGGTTATATCTTGATTAATTTTCAGTAAGAAGCAGAGTTGTTGCATAACTGAACTCACAAATTGGGTGCCTTGGTCACTGATTAATCTTCTGGGCTAACCATATCGCAATATGACTTCTTCCATCAATGTTACGGCACACTCTCTGGCGGTGGCCTGGGTGAGAGCGAACAACTCAACCCATCTTGTACAACAATCTTCTACAATACATATCCATCTCTTGCCATTTGAGCTTTCGGGTAAAGGTCCAAACAGATCAATGGAAAGAGTCTCATAACGTTGAGAATACACTGGTGTTCTTAACAGTCCAGCTGGCTTTTGATTTGAGGGCTTGTACCGATTACATTCTGCACAATGTTTTACATAGTTACTTATGTAGGAACGCATTCCGGTCCAGTAGTACCTTTTTGAGATTCTGTCAAAGGTTCCATCGGCTCCATAATGTCCAGAGCTCGGAGCATCATGGTGAATTTTCAAAATTTCTTGTCTTTCGTGAGTTGGTACAACTAATTGGGCCTCTTCGGTATCTGAAGTAGGAGAATAACGGAGTAACATTCCCTGATTCATGATGAATCCTCTTTCTGTCCAATTAGAAAAATTTACTCCTTTTTCAGAGTCTTCGAAACACTCAATGATCTTCCTCAGCTCATCATCCTTTAATTGTTCTTCTCGAATCTCTTTTTTGGTGAGCGTGTGGGAAAGTCCACTAAGACAGTAAGAACTTCACAACTTGCATTTTCTTGTTCACAAGTAGGTCGTGACAGCATATCTGCTATATAATTGCATCTTCCTGGGATATATTCAATCTTGAGATTAAAAGCTTGCAACTGAAGAACCCATCGGGCCAATCGTCCTGATGGTGTCTTCAAGCTCATTAACCATCTAAGTGGTTGGTGGTCGGATGCCACGATGATTTCACTTCCTTCGACGTAACCACGAAATTTTTGAAGGGCCCAGACCACAGCAAGAGCTTCCCTCTCTATTGTCGAATAGTTCCTCTCTGCAGAACTCAGTAGACGACTGGCATATTCAACTGGATGTTCGTCAGATCCATGTTTCTGTAAGAGGCATGCTCCAAGGGCGTAATTACTAGCATCAGTACGTATACTAAAAGGGATTGTCTCATCTGCTTGTTCAGGATAGGCGGAGATACCAGACTATGTTTTAAAGCTTCAAAGGCTTTTTGTTGCTCTACATCCCACTTCCATGTCGCAGTTTTTTTTTGTAAGGGATGTCAGCGGTCTAGCAATTTCTGAGAAATTTGGTATGAATTTGCGATACCAAGAGCAGGTTTGAATAAATGATTGGAGTTGCTTGAGGTTTCTAGGACTTGGCATTTCTGTTATAGCTGATATCTTTTCTGGATCAGTCTCAATACCTCTTGGAGTTATCCAAAGTCCCAGGTACTTGACTTTTGTGCATGCAAATTTGCATTTTTCCCTATTGGCGGTTAATTTGAATTTGTTGAGTCTATCAAATACAGCTTTCAAATCTTTAAGATGCTGATCAAATACCGGTGACAAGACAATCAAATCATCTAAGTAAACCAGTAAATTAACTGAAGGGAGACCATTACGGAACTGATCCACGAGTCGTTGGAATGTTGCGGGTGCATTCCTTAATCCAAACGGCATGCGCTTAAAACGATATGTACCATAAGAGCAGACGAAAGCAGTCTTATCTCGGTCAGAAGGATTGACGTCAACTTTATGATACCCAGATTTCAGATCTATAGTAGACATATACTGGCTTGACTTGGCGTCGTGCATTAAATCGTCCATTCTAGAAAGCGGGAAGTATCCGGTACTGTTATAGCATTTAATTTCCGATAGTCCACACATAACCTTACCGATCCATTCGGTTTAGGTACTAAGACAACAGGTGCGGCATATGGGAACTCGCACTCCTCAATGATGTCTTTCTCGAAAAGGTCGTCGATTTCTCTCTTCAAGACTTTTTTCTTCGAAGGTGGTAATCTATATGGTGGGGTTGACACGAGAAGGTGATCACCGGTATCTATGTGATGTTTCATGTATGGAGTAGCTTCTCCCCTAGACGGAAAATTCTATCATCTCCTCTCAACAGGGCGTTGAGTTGTATTCTTTGTTCAGGGCTCAAACTTTCTCCTTCATTTTCCCGTAAGTCACACGAATTTAGCACCATGCTACTTTCTGGTTCAGGACTGCTTGCGTCAAGATCCTCTCCAAACGGATACACATGATGAGGGTCATCATAGAAGTGCCATCTTCTGTTTTGGAGGTCAAGTACTATTCCGGCCTTTTCTAAGAAGTCAAATCCAAGTAGGGTTCTATTTCCTTTGGATTCTGGCAATATTACAAACGTTGTGGGAACATTTCGTCCTTCTATATTCACCATTAAGTCGGCGATAAAGGATTTAGTAGTTGAAAACTGACCATCAGCCAAAAACATAGTGACAGTCTTGCTTGTCATCGGGACTTGTTTATCTCTAAACAGCTGATAGAGTCGTTCACCAGCTACAGTACAGCTTGCACCAGTATCAGCACAAACACGTGCTTTTTGACCGCAGATAGTTATGTCTACATACGTGATGGATGCTGGACAATTTACATGCATGCTATACATTTTCAGACTATTGGCTTGTAATTCAGGCTTCGTCAACGAGGGCGAACATATTGGACATTTGGATTTAACAAAACCAGGTTTTCCACACCCAAAACATGTTAAAGTTTGTGACCTTTTGAGGCTTAGATTTATCTTCTCGATTCGTTCTTGAGTAGTTGAAAGTTCTATTTCGATTCGGTGGGTCATCTGCAAAAGTGCTAATCTGATTTCTCCATTTAGGTGGTCGTGTCTTTTCAGATGGTTTGTCCCTCTTTGTACTGTTTGCGCAAATGGTTCTAACATTTTCGAATTCGTCTAATTTCTCAGCGAGTTCCTCGGGAGAGATCAACTCACTCCATTCGTCTAGGAAATGTTGCTTATATTCAGGAGGACATTTCTTCTTCATTTGATCGGCTATCATCAAATTTTTAAGTTCTTTAAATTGAGTTACATTTGATTCCTTTAACCAATTCTCAAAATAGCTTTGTATCTCAAATAAAAAGTCCCTCCACGTTATATCTGCAGTTTTCTTGTGGGTCACGAAAAGCTCCCTAAATCTTTCAGCTGTCAAGTGGAAACGCTTTAACAATAGCTTTATAACATGTTCATAATTTTTGGCATTTTCTTCCGTTTCTCTAGAGACTAAATTAGCAATGTTAGGTGGAATTGCACTAATGAGATATGCAACCCAGAAATTTTCAGGTACATTAAACAGTTTAAGCTGCCTTTCAAATAAAACAATAAAGAGAGCGATATCTCCATCTTCAGGATTAAAGGATGGTAGAAGCTTTTGTATTTCAACTTTAGGATTTGAATCCTTATGTATATCTCCATTACCCCCAGCAGCCTGCGAAATAGCAGACTGTAGCCTAAGTTTTTCCAATTCAATTGTCTCTAACGCTAACCTTTGTTCTGATTCTTCACGTCGTTTTCTTTCTTCGTCTAAACGAGTACTAATGATCGTTGCTAAGAGTTCTTTACAAAAATTTTCTTCACAGTCTTTGCTATCAGTTATTAATTTTTTTATCTGAATTATTTTGAGTGTATCATTTAATTCTACCCCTATTTCAGTTCCTAACTTAATAAGGTCTTCTTTTCTAGCACTAGCTAAATACATGTTTAACAGACAGAAAAAAAATATTGCAACCTACGCAGATTCTAAAAATAGCAGCAAAAGAAAAATATAAACAGACAATTGGCGGCGGGAAAGGAAGAACCACACCTGCGGGTCATGTGACCGACAACACTCTTTTCTTTTAAGTAATGAAATAATCTTTATAAAAATTCAGTTTTCATCAATTTTAACGTTAAATGAAAATAATATCATGCTAAGAATGACACTACCATATCAATAATAAATGATATACTAAAGAATACAATTTTAAGAACATTCCTAGAACATTCATTGAAATCAAAACACTGAGATTTTACTACTAAATCAGAAGTAGCAAATATGAATACTTTATACATAAACAAATGCTTTTAAAACACACATTATTCAAACGAATTAATATATTTTCAAAAAAAAATATTTAAATATGTCTGGGTGACATTTCTTTATGCAAGGAGTGCATTAACTAACTCAATTAGAAATTATTCAAACGAATTGGAATTAATATCTTTTTAGATATATATAAGTATGTCAGGTTGACAAAATAACCACATAGGAAAAGAACACTTCACCAGAAATTATCCAAATTAAATATAAATATTTAACGTACTTGTAATCAGGTCGATTACTAATTTTAGCTTTACCACAAAAAATTTGATATTACAACACTTTCAAAATTAAAACTAAACTTATCTGTAAATAATTCCATATCTTGGTGATATGTGGATCCTTTCTGATGACGTGCCGTTCCTTTTCTGGAAAATGCTTACTACTTTCCTGAAAAGTAATTCGGGTGAGATGTCGAATCCGAGACCGTGGCGATTTATCGCCAAGTATGGTAACCTTGCAGTTTTGCTCCAAATTTATGGCAACCCTATGGAAAAGGTTGGTTTTTCGGAAGGAAAGAGCGCTTCTTTTTTTTTTTTAACGAACGCATTTTTTTAACAAAATATCGATGTATTGCGTTCTATGATTGGTTACCGTTTTAAAATTTGAATGCTTTTTGTGTTAGTTGATGTCTTAGCTTTTAAGAATGATTTTAATTGGTTACCGCTTAACCGGGTCGTAACGGAATATATCAGTGCATCTTTAAATTTCGTACTTGCCGTTGGGTTTCTGAAATTGCGATTTATATCTTTAAAAGTGGCACATTTCTATTGATATTTTGGGGGTTTTAATTAGAAATTAAATTAATTATTGCTTATTTGTGCATTCCTCATTTATTATTGCCCTATACAAAAGGTTGTTCGCGTAGGAAAGTCCGCGTTTTTTTAAGAACATCTTCAGGATTAATTAGACCGTAAATTTAAATTTTTTTAATTATTATTGCTTATTTGTACATTCCTCATTTATTATTGCCCTATACAAAAGGTTGTTCGCGTAGGAAAGTCCGCGTTTTTTTAAGAACATCTTCAGGATTAATTAGACCGTAAATTTAATTTTTTAAAATTATTATTGCTTATTTGTGCATTCCTCATTTATTATTGCCCTATACAAAAGGTTGTTCGCGTAGGAAAGTCCGCGTTTTTTTAAGAACATCTACAGGATTAATTAGACCGTAAATTTAATTTTTTAAAATTGTTATTGCTTATTTGTGCATTCCTCATTTATTATTGCCCTATACAAAAGGTTGTTCGCGTAGGAAAGTCCGCGTTTTTTTTAAGACCATCCTGGCTTTGGACGCCATCTTGATTTGGCGACAAACATGTCTCGGATTCTACATCTTTACCAGTAATTCGAGCTGCCAGCGAGACTCAGGTCAGTCGGGCGCCGTTTATTTGTGACCGAGTTGTGTTTGGGAAGTACGAGTCCAGGTTTAAATACGAACCACATTTATTACAGACACCTACACGATCACAAATATTTACAAAATGTACAATAAGAAGCTAAATGTAAATTTTCAAAAGGGGGATCTCGCGGGGGACAACATCCTACTGTCATGAGTTCTCGCTGTCAACTGAATAGTTACGTTTTCTGCACCGCGAGGGGGCGCTCTGCACTTATGGACATTCGCTACACTTTCTTATTAATAATATTACTTATCGTACCTTTAGATATAGAAAAAACATGACTTTTACAGCGTTTTCGAATAATTGAATAAGCATAATTCTCTTCGGAAAGAGCGGAAACATAAGTGTTGAAAATATTGTATAAGCCAGGGGTGTCAAACAGCGGGCCGCATGTGGCCCCGAGGTAATTTTTTGTGGCCCATGATGCTCTGAAATAAAATGAAAACAGGACAGTATGTTGCGAAGAAAATAGCACTTAGGGGAGATCGAGGCAATACCGTACATACAATTTCGTCATGTTAAAAATGAGTTAGAGCCCTCTGGATTTTATTATCCCTCTTTATGGAACTACAATTGGTGAAGATATTTTAGATGCTGTATGGAGCATTTTAGGAAAATTTAATCTTCCTCTTGATAGGCTTGTTTCTGTAACAACTGACGGGGCTAAATTGATAACGGGTGAAACTAAAGGATTTGTGTCAAGACTGACAAGAAAATTACAAGATGAATATCCAGATAAACCGAAAATCAGTACTTTCTATTGCCTTATTCACCAACAAGTGCTCTGTTTAAAAATATTAAAAATGGACGAAGTATGTACCTAAAACAGTAACAAAGACAGTCAACTTGATTCGATCGAGAGCACTTAACAATAGCTAATTTACTTCGTTCCTTAAAGATTTAAAATCCTAATTCGAAGTTCTTCCTTATTACACAGAAGTTCGTTGGTTGTCCTGCCACAAAGTCCTGAAGAGCTTCTTTCTGCTTTTGGAGGAAATAATTGTATTTCTTGAAATGAAAGATGAAAAAAACCGAAAATATATCAATTATAAAAGATCCTTTGTGAGTAAAAGATCTGTCATTTTTAACAGATATTACAGGTCATCTGAATAATCTTAATATTACATTACAAGGCAAAGATCAATTAATAACGAATACGTACGATGCAATAGCAAGTTTTGTACAAAAACTAACTTCGTTTAAAAGTCATCTACAAAAAACGTTTTGACGTATTTTTCTACGTGTGAGCAGTTAAAAGCACAAAATAAAAGTTGCTCATTTTTCACAATATTGTGGTAATATTGAAGAAATCAAAAACGAATTCTATGAACGTTTTAATGATTTCAGAGTTACAAAAATTTTTTTCTCTTTTTATTAGGCCTTTTTCCTTTGAAGTTGAAAATGCTCCCACTTCGATACAACTGGAATTAATTGATTTCCAGAATGATTCGGTTTTAAAAGACAAATATCGAGTAGGAATTCCCAAAATATATTCTTATTTAGGTGAAAAATACCCGGAAATTAAAAAGTTTGCTGCAGAAATTTTATGCTATTTTAGAAGTAAGTACTTGTGTGAGCAACTATTTTCGTCCATGAAATTAAATAAAACGGCCTACAGATCAAGATTAACATCTATCTGCCATAATGAAGATTGTCTGTTCTGTCTTCGAATCCAGATATTGGAAAACTAGTAGGAGGAAAGCGCTGGCAAGTTTCCGGTAAAAAAAATTAATTTTAGTTCTATAAATACATTAAATTAAATAAACTTTTAAATAAAAGCAATTATATTGCAATATTATAAATTATTACCCTAAATTCACTTAATTATATAATGTGTTTTAATTATCCTATCCATATTCCTGAATCCTCACTTCAAAATATAATTTTGAGAAAATTTGTAAAAGTGATGTGGGCCCGCGTGAATCTTACCAGTTGCATTAAATGGTCCGTGTTTTAATTGAATTTGACATTCCTGGTATAAGCTATAAATTATGATAAGAATGGTAATTATGGATATAAACAACGCTTAAAGATAGGCGCCGTAGTTCTGCTTTCAAACGATTTGTTTATGCGGTTGAAGCTAGGCGCCATAACTTCTCTTTCCGCCACATGCGATTGCTTGCGTAATCATTACTAGAACTTGGATGAGATCTCAGACGCAATGTAAAATGCGTAGAGCATGGCTGCTCATTTTTGTATATATTTACATTAATGTTAATAAATTAGATAGCCTTTAAAAACCTTGATTCTGGATGTATTTCTTCACTGTGTCTGGCCTGCTCACAACATTTTGTGTGAAGATATCAGAACACTTCCATCGAAACGGAAACACATAGCCTACCATCCATTCCTTATTTATAAGCGCCCTTTTGAAAGTAAACAAAACTAGTTGGCAGACGATAAATTATACTTTAACTATTTAACTGCTGCGAAAATAAAATTATTTCGTAGCATACAATTTTTTTACAGCTCATCAAAATCGTTCAAAAAATGTCCGAACAGCCTCTGTATTTATCATAATTAAATATCCTATTCTAAAGCAACAGTCAGTTGATTTTGATTCAGCCCACACATATCCCGATATCATTTGATACAACATTTCATTTGCAGCGATTATAAGTGTGAAAGAATATACCAAACATGCTACTCTTAGATTATTTGTCAATGAAATATCTTAGAATTAATTAGGTATTTTATCTTGTACTAAAAATGAAATTACTGCAAATTAATCTATTTACCTTTGAAATCAGGCATTTACCATTTAAGTTGAATAAAAATATTTTGGACAAGTGGAATTATTGTGTGGTGGCGCGATATCAGGTGTTGTCGGGGAGGGTTTTGGTTTGGTTGATCGGTGGGGGGGGGGGCGTCAAGGCGAGTTCTTGCCCCGGGTGGAAACTAGCCTTGTTACGTCTCTGGTTGACCTTCTAATGAAAGAAACGGAGCATGTGGGCTGAGTTGATCTCAGAATTTGGTCCTGTGGGCTTGGGAATTAGATTGAAGCAATTCGGGGTATCGAAGTGTAAACGAGTGCTTTCAATCATGCCCGATAATTGCTTTAAGCAGTCAGCAATTAGTCCTACATTAGATAGGTAGGTAGGTATTTTAATTAACGTCACACTGGAGCAACACAACGGGCTATTGGTGACGGTCCGGGATCAATCCCAAAGGGAAAAAGATCCAAGGACACCACCACGTAATTTTGAATCACGGTCAGATGACGAGGCAACATCTGAGCTGGCACCCCACTCTCCAAACGTCCAACGTGAGGACATTTGACGCCACGAAGGATTTAACTGCACCAGTCCCCTTTGTACACGACGGTCTTTGGCTGGATTCGAACTAGCAACCCTTCGGTTGCTAATTCGTTGTTCTTCCAACCCTACCACGGCCCGTCCTACATTAGATTCGTGCTTTCTCTCAATACCTCGAAGTCTTAGCTATCTCGTGGATCGTAGTAAGGTAAAAATCGCATGATTTCGAGAGTGGGTGAGAAATTTTCTAGATGATTTTCCTATAGTATGAATGAAATGAAGCATACGGATGGCAAATAAAATCTAAAAAATTGGTTCTATGTGAGGTCTTCAAACTGAGCTATCGGGTAGGTAGTCGAGTAATAAGTTACAGTAGTAAAAGTGACAAGTTACATTACTTTGGGAGTGAAACAGGAAGGATGCACATACACAAAAACGCTTGCGCTCTCTATATTTAACACCACAGAAAACCATCTCATACCTAATCTATAATTTTGGTGGAATATTGTAATGCCGGAAAACTGAAGTTTAAATTGCTACAAATTCATCTTTTAGACTTCAAAGTTATAAAAAATATCATAACAATTATAATTTATCATGGAGGCAATGATTGCTGTTCGGTTTTACGAAACAACGCGGTTTTTTCAGTCTAGCATTCCGCAGGTATGTACCGTATGAAATTATTAGCAGAGTTAATCTCTGACAATGAATGACTAACAAATTTTCTGTAAAATGAAATTTTATTTCCATTTAAAATAATTCAGTCATAATCTCGTAATTTCACTTCGTAGTGAGACTTTTTATATTAGAGACCACCAAACGCTTTTAGAATTTTTTAAAATTATTGCTTTTGTCTATTTATTGACACGTTTAATAGTGCCACATGTAGAGTATACATTTCGTTATAACTTCTAAAACTAACACTTAAAGTAACTCGAGGAGTTGCCTAATGCTCTACCACTTTGCCATTTCTAGACAGGGTCTCAAGTGGCAGTTTAATTTTGTTAATTTAATAAATGTTTAAAAAATTTTAAATATACAAATATATTTCTCTCAACATATTTTTTATTGCAATTCAAAGTGCAACACATTTTTCTTTCTATTTTTTATTCAAGCTATGTTTGCAATTTCTTACACTCATGTCCAAAAGTTAAGCATAATTCGTAAAAAAAATCGGAGTAAATATAGATACAATGGTTCAAAATAACTTGTGGAGAATCGTGGGACGAAGGTAAACATTGTGCATATGCAAAACAGTTCAGTCGACGTCGACATGCGCAAAGCACCGGCGCACGTCGGAACGAGTATAAAAAGGCCTCGAGTGGCATTGCCAGTTTAGACAGAAATTTCGCAATTGCTGTGGTACGGAACGTTGTTAACAATCAATAAGGACGAAAGATGTCACAAAGATGCCAACTGGACATGTTTGTGAAGGGACGAATTATTGAAATGCTGGAATTCGGTCGATCCCAAACCGAAGCGTCTCGAATTCTGAATGTACCTCAGTGTGTGATCTCCAGACTGTGGCAGAGATTTCAAACCACTGGAGATGTTATCCGACGACCAGTACCAGGTCGGCCAAGGGTAACAACCTCTCGGCAAGACCGATATTTAGCGATAACTGCGCGACGTCAGAGGAACCGTTTTGCCAGACAACTGGGTTCAGCCCTGACAGCAGCCACAATAGTCATAGTTTCGAGACAAACTGTTAACAGGAGAATCAGACACGTTAGTCTCTATGCCAGATGACCAGGAGTTTGCATCCCCCCGACGTCTGCACAGAAACGCGCGTGTTTGCCGTGGAGTTTGGAACATCGGCAGTGGAGTCGACAACAGTGGGGCAATGTCATCTTCAGTGACGAGTCCAGATTTAGTCTGCAAACTGATTCTCGTCGCACCACGATCTGGAGAGAACGTGGAACGCGTTTTCACCCGGGAAAACATCACGGAAAGACATCGTTTTCCTTCAGGGCAGGCATCACGCTGACCGCACAGACCTCCATATCTTTGACACTGGGACTATTACCGGTCAAAGATACAGAGATGAAGTCCTTGAGCCTACCGTTCGCCTGTTTCGAGGTGCTGTCTGTCCTGATTTCATATTCATGGATGATAACGCGCCTCCTCACCATGCAGCAATGGTCGACACCTTCCTTCAAAGTGAAGATATCCATCGCATGCAGTGGCCTGCCAACTCACCTGATCTGAATCTTATAGAGTATGTGTGGGATATGCTCGGGAGACATATTGCAGCTCTCCAAGCTCCGTTCCGGAATTGAAAACTGCTCACCGTGAGGCTTGGAACTCTTTGAGCACACAACTCACCCATACCCTCATCGAAAGTATGGGAAATCGTTATGCAGCATGCGTGGCTACCAAAGGTTTCCACTCACCGTATTAAACTTCAGCATCACATTGTTTTAATCATTCTGTTTCACTAAAGTTGACACTCATATAGTGAACCTTTTTCTTTCAACCTTTTTCTTTGGATAATAAAAGTTATTATTCTTGTTCGCATTGTTTTCTTATATAACCCTATTACACCTGCATACCGCGTTTCCTTCCATTCCGATGTAGATTTTTTGAAATATTCACATAAACAGCAATTATGCTTAACTTTTGGACATGAGTGTACATTGCGTTCAAAGATGTAATGTAATTATTTAGGTTTAAATATAAATCTATACTCAGCCAGATATAAGTGTAATTCTAACATCCAATTTCTAGGTACTCTTAATTACAAGTCCCATTTTTATTTTCTACTAGCTGAATTACCTGGCGTTGCTCGGGTTGAAATGGCTAAATGTTGCTTGAAAAGTGAATTAGAATAATCACTTTTCTTTCACAGAAAAATGCAATCATTTAAGTTGTGCGGAAAATAAGTTTTAACTTTTTCATAGCTTCTACACTATACTTCGGACGCAAATATATACATTTAATTCCTGAATATATTGAAATATGTAAAATATTAAGACCTAAATACAAACAGAAACGAAATTCCGAAAAAATGCAGAATTCTAACAAACGAAAGATGGGCGAAGTGTCGAATTTCGACTGCCTGAGTGTATTCTGAAATAGAGCGAAAAGACATTTGAAAAATATTGATAAAGAAGATAATGATCTATGAAATTTAGTAATGCTCAAATATGACTGCAACATTTCGCTGTATTAACTCAAATAGACAAACACGGGATTCTAAATCAAATTTATAAAATAATAAAATATTAATTCTGGTTTGCCAAATCTAAAATAACAAAATTACGCTTTTATGATTAATGAGTGGAAGTTTTTCGTGTTCCATTACAAAATGTAAGTTATGAAAAATGAAATATTTTAAATATCCTTTTTTTATCAATCAAATATTCATAATATTCATGTAAAAATATAAAACTCATCATAGAAATAAAATAATAATGAATTTTAATTCAATAATGCGCATTACACCTGTCAAATAAATAGGAAATACTTATACAATCAATTAAAAGTTAGATTTAGTAATGCTCAAACATGACCGAAACATAGCTCTTCCCGGGTATTTATCCCAATCTTCTATTAGACAAGAAAATGAATCAAATCAATCTATAGTGTAAAATCAAAGTAATTACATTAGCAGGTTTTTAAAAGTATAAGGACAGTATACACATCATGAAGTAAAATATTTTACAAATTCTTACGTATTCAATAAATTATTTAAGGAAAATTGGTCGAAATATACGCCAACTTACCTTGAAAATCATCCTTGAACTGAAAACCTTTCCTTGAATTTCCTTGCCAAAAATAAATATTTTAAAATATTCTTTCTTCATCAATAAAATATCTATAATTTATTTACATCATGGGAAGAACTAAAAAGTCAGTTCAAACATAAATATTGTAATTTAATTCGTTTCGGAAAAAATTGTTTTTCGATCAACACTGATAAAGCAACCATAGCTGCCTAAAGCAATCAATCTATGCTCAATGTTATTTCTATGGCTATTTCGAATAGTTTTTAGCCCCTAGGGCCAATAGAACGAGGGTTAAGAGTTAGCCTATACTGACCGCAGTGTTCAAAAGTATAACTGTACCAAATTTGGTGTGGATTGGTCAAACGGTGTAGATTTGTATAGAAAAGATATACACACACATCCTATTTTATATATATACTAGCTGAATTACCCGGCGTTGCTCGGGTTGAAATGGTTAAATGTTGCTCGAAAAGTGAATTAGAATAAGCACTTTTCTTTCACAGAAAAATGCAATCATTTAAGTTGTACGGAAAATACGTTTTAACTTTTTCATAGCTTCTACATTATACTTCGGACGCAAATATATACATTTAATTCCTGAATATATTGCAATATGTAAAAGATTAAGACATAAAGACAAACAGAAACGAAATTCCGACGAAAAATTGCAGAATTCTAAAAATCGAAAGATGCGCAAAGTGCAGTTCCAACTGCTTCTGTTTAAATACTCTCGCAATCAAGTCGTGGCGCTCACTGGGTAATTGACCACTGGTAAGAACCTTCTTGATCTCCATCCAAGTCAGATTGCAGGTGAAGGTGATAAATACGTCTGGTCTTCCTTACGTCCTCATGTACGTCATAGCATCTTGCGTGTATTCGTGCATGTGTCTGGGACTGCCGGTAAATGTAGCTGGTAGTACGACAAAGGCACCGAGGTTTTCAACGTTCCCGTCATTTGACACGGCATCTCTCAGGTGAATATATCAACTTTCAGTTTACGTTGATTTAGACGAATGTAAAGGAGACGCTCACTCTCGACTTTTGCGTACATATCGACGATGAACTGATGAAACAATTGCCTGCAGTTCAATACGTGGTTCTGCTCAGTATCTCGAACCATTAATTTGTACGCATAGAAATCCATCGCTGAAACTTTCTTGCTGGTTGTTTCACCTGTTTTTGGGTTGATCTGCCTCAGATTAAAATGATATCCATCTTCACCATGGGGGAATATCACTGGGTACTGCAGAGCATCATAAGATCGATGTGTTTCCGAAATACGCTGCAATGATTCACCTCGTCGTTGAATAACGATATCCCGTTGATGAAGCTCATCTCCTGATATCACCACAGCAACTTGATCTACTTGAGGAGAGTTAAAGCGCCGCTCGTGTTCGCCTGCTGGTCTTCGGTCTGCTCTTATGACTACTTTATACGTTCCAATGCTGTTTCGAACGTTTTAATAAGATTATTGTGCTCATGAAACATCCTCTGTACGTTTAACACAATCTGACGTCTTGTTCCCGAGATGTAGGCGCACCTCTGATCAGTTTCCATTTGTTCGTTTTGAATAAAATATAGTTGTAGAAATTTTGGTGTTTGATCTGGCAGCGGAAGCAACGATCCCGCTCTATGGTAAATCTGCCCTTGCACCTTGAATGTCGACGGAAATCCGGGCTGTCCAACAACTAGGGATGGGAAATACTGTTCTTTTCGGCGAACAGTTCTTTGATGTTCCGTTCTTTTTAAAAGAACTGTTCTTTAACCTGTTCTTCTGTTCCCAAATGTCTCTCGACTCGAAATGTGCAAGCCCTCTTCCTCCTCGTAGACTATGTGGCGCCAGCAGTTTTCGTGATAGACAGGGACCGAATTTTATTGACGTCATCTTTGTTAGTACTTTGTATAGGCTTGCATATATAAAAAAATACAAATGACTCGGAGTCTTCGTATTGTTATCTTTTGATTGATTTTTTATGGCGAAAGGAGCAAGTCTATTCAAGCTGCGCCAAACTATCAGTAATTGAGAAAAGAAAATCAGAAATTTTCCGTAAATTGGTAAACGTTCTTGCAAATCGAAACGTTTAAATTCCCTCCCCAGTGGCAACTAATAATATCCCACATCTGAATCATCTCAAGTAGTTTCCCAAACATATGAGGTGCCTAGGACAAAACAAATACACAAGCGAAAGTGATAATTTTTTAGATTTTAATGTCATTTTTTAGTCAACAAAATGGTCATTTAAGTCAATAAAACGACGGTCCGTGATCCATCCCGAAGAGAAAGATCCGACGACAACACCAGGTAATTTTGAATCACGTTATGCAATAGGGAGTTGCCCTTTATAAAAGATTATAAACACAAAAAACGCATACCGGGATTACCACTTGGAAAGTAAAATTGGTTTGAAAAACAAGTTAATATTATATGATCTATCTAAGCACGTTTAAAACATAAAAAATACAAATAAAAAAAAATCACTTTAGCTTTACAACACATTAGTTTCATGGTGGGATTCTTATTTCCGAGATGTCTTTAAAATCGTAATACGTGACTTAATGACATCCCTTTTCAACTTATAGAGAGCATGACACCCGATCCGAATTTCCTTTTCACAGCGAAATATGTCCACACATTTGAAATTTTGCTTTCCATTTTGTAAAATTTGGTTTTAAAATAAAGTTAAAAGCATTGCAAATCCTAAGAACGAGTAGAGGCGACACCACCAGAGAGAAAGCTGAACAGCAAAATCTTGATCAGCAATATTTAAAAATAATTTAATTTGTTTGAAACTAAAAATTCATCATTATGTCATTGCCTAACAATTATAAAATTTCGCAATTATTACGCTAATCTCCTCGCAAATTCATCAGACGTCGGGGCTTGGTTCAGTCGAGAACAGTTCCTGGAGCAGTCATCGAGATGAGCTCCGCGAACCGTTCATCGAGAACAGCTCCGCGAACAGTTAATCGAGAACAGAGAACTCCTCTGAGAACGGAGGACAGCTCCGAGATCAGAGAACAACTCCGAGAACGGAGAACAGCTCCGAGAACGGAGAACAGGGTCGGAACAATTTGAGAGCAGGAATCATTTTCCGAACCAGGAAGTAAAACAACTCCGAGAACGGAGAACAGGGTCGGATCAGTTTGAGAGCAGGAATCGATTCCTTCGGTAAATTTGATTCCTGCTTTCAAACAGGAAGTAGTCTCAGAGCAGGGAGTAGGTTTATGGACAGAGAACGGATGAATGAATCAACAGGAAACAGTGAGTCACGAACTGTAGGATGAACAGCTGTGTTTCGGACTTACCATAATTTAGAATATACGAAGATTTTTGCGAACTTAGAAAATTCGAGAAAAGAGAACTTTGCAAAAATTCCCACCTGTTTAAAATCGAAGTATAAAAAGATTGCAATGTTTCTTTTTACAAAAAGAACCGAGAACAGGTTTTTGTGAAAAGTGGGAACAGGCTGTTCCCGTTCTTTTTGAAGAACAGGTGAAAAAGAACAGTTCGCTCTTTTTTCCCCATCCCTACCAACAACTGATGTGGCGCCGATTGATGTCATTTGGAAACATGAGTTGTATTTTCCGATGTTACTAAGAAAATGCTTCGACTCTGACCTATCTCCTGATGTGTAAGTCAAAAGTTCTTGTGGTGGTGGTTCCAGTTGGAAGAGTTTAACTTTTCCATTTTTACAGCAAATACCAGTAGACTCTGATTTAAACTTTTTGGCTTGACAGTAACTTCAAACCATTTCCATTTTCCCAATGGTAACACTTGCATGCAGCGAGTAGTCTTTATGTGAATCGTAGTATCGGAATTCTTGTAATGCTAAGTTAAAATGGTGCGCAGTCCGTGATCGTTTGGCTCTATCTCTCTTATCCTGTAGTCGGGCCTCACACTGCTGTGCCGTCTCTGTTGCTCTAAATGTAGTAGCATTATCCCTCTTATCCTGAAGTCGGGCCTCACGCTGCTGTGCCGTCTCTGTTGCTCTAGATGTTGTAGCTCTCTCGCAATTGCAAGTCTTCTATTCCTCTCCTCGGAAGTTTCTTGACTACGCTCATCTTTCATCATCTTAGACGTTGACTGCACTTGGCCGATCGCCTTCCGCTTCCTTGGAGGCATTGCTACAGCAAAGAAATCTGTAAAAGAATACAAAGAAATGCTATTTCATAAAATAAGCAAAAGGCACACTCTCACTGAGCAATGAAATCTATTATAGAATACAATAAAAATAAAAAGCTAATATAAACTGAATGGTAAAACAAATTTAAAATTGCGAAGTACTTACACCAGTTTAGGAATATCAAACCTTTAACACAAATAAAAAATATTAATGCCTTACTTAAAAGCTGCCAATCACAAAATACTCAAACACAGAATTCTAAATCATACTAAAAAATGAACTTTTATTCTGGTGTAAAAAAACATTAATTCTGATCCCATTAAACTTATTTAAAAAATTAAGCAAAAGGCACACTCTCACTGAGCAATGAAATTTATTATAGAATACAATAAAAAGCTAAAATTAACGAAAAAACAAATTTAAAATTATGTAGTACTTACATCAGTTTAAAAATATAAATCCAAAATGTACACTATCACTGTCGAATAAAGTAGGGAACACTTATACAATCAATTAAAAGAGCGAAATAAAACTGCCAGATACACTGAAAGATGATAAACTGGAAGTCTTACCAAGTTAGCTTCCTTTAAATACGACCAGCTAAGAATCGAGTGGGTGCTGGAATGTTCTCCACCATGAGTCGAAGGAAGTTTCCGTTTCCCAACTTTCTAGAAAGTTCTACAAAGTTTTATATAAAAAAAGTAAACATTAATTCTGGTGCTGCCAGATATCGAGTAGCAAAATTACGCTTTTATGATCAATGAGTTTTTCGTTTGTGCTTTTCGGAATACCGGTGCTTGGATTAGAAATAAATGTAATCGGTGTAGACAAATTAAACTGAATAGATAAAAAATTTTCAAAAAGCAGAAGGTCGATTTTACAGAATTTTTCAGAAAGAAAATCACTGCTTTCAACGGAGGATTCACGTGTATCTATTCCGGACATTTTAAAATAAGTTACACGCCTTACCTAAAAAGCTTGTGAAACAGAATTCTACAAATCATTACATATTCAATAAATTATTTAAGGAGAGTTGATCGAAATATACACCAACTTTCCTTGAAAATAATCCTTGAACTCCTGAAAACCTTTCCTTGAATTTCCTTGCAAAAATAAATATTTTAAAATTATTCTTTCTTCATCAATAAAATAGCTATAATTTATTTACATCATGGGAAGAACTAAAAAGTCAGTTCAAACATAAATATTGTAATTTAATTTGTTTCGGAAAAAATTGTTTTTCGATCAACACTGGTAAAGCAACCATCGCTGCCTAAAGCAATCAATCTATGCTCAATGTTATTTCTATGGGTATTTCGAATAGTTTTTAGCCCCCCAAGGCCAATAGAACGGGGGTTAAGAATTAGCCTATGCTGACCCCAGTGTTCTAAAGTATAAGTGGACCAAATTTGGTGTGGATTAGTCAAACGGTGTAGATTTGTATAGAAAATATACATATATACATACATACACATACACATCCTATTTTATATATACTTGTAGATTAGTGTTATTGATTACTAGCAAAATTGCCCGACCTCACTCGGGTTGAATTGGTTAACTATATATTGAAAGTGACCAGAAAATAATCAATTTTCTCTTTCGTAGAAAAATGCCAAATCATTTAAGTGTAAAATAATTTTTTAATACCTTTTCGACATTTTTATAATTTCTACAACCTACTTTGGACAAAAATCCTATACATACATATCCATCCATTTTACATATATCGCACCCCTGCTAAAGGTACACTCTTGAACCAGGTTTTCGACATTTTAGAATTTCGCCTTCATTAAGGGAAAGGACAAATTAATTTGATAAGATATTTATTTATCACTAAGTTTGTTTAATAGCGGATATGCGTTAGTAGTATAAGGGTCACTATAGCGGAAAATCGAAGATGGCCTCTGTTTGAGAGAGGGGAACTTGAAGTAGATAAGAGGAGTGAGATAACGAAGAGTTGGTTGACGTCATTGTAAAGATGGCGTCGTTTAGTTGGAGTTGTGTTGCCATGGTAATGAATGGTAGCTCCATCTGGCGGAGAAATGAGAAACCACATATTTTCGGAATTAAAAAAAATTAGGAATTTCGTGGATTCGAACCGGGGACCACGGGATACGAAGGCAAGTATCTTACCGTTGAGCCACACAGCCAGTTGCGAGAAAGGGGTGTGAAATGTACTAATGGGTTATGGTAGACATGGACTTGGTTTTATTTTATGAATAATTAATTTTTATTTTTCCAATTAGTTGTAATTATGTTGGGACATGGAAGGACTGGTTGCGCCATCTAGTGATTTTAAAAGAAGTTAATCTAAGGAACGATTTTATTTCTTATTTTTGTCATTAATTCTGGGAATGTGCTATTTTTAGAAAATGGTTTGAACAGTTATGGTGGGGGTTTTAATTAGGTTCCTAGTTTTGTTAAAAGACAGGTACAGACATCTAGTGATGAAAGAAGTAACAATTAGTTTTAAAGGAATTTATTTCTTTTAGATTTAAATATATATATTTATTCTCTTGCATAAATTAAGTTTTTAGTTTTGTTAAAAGATAAGTACAGCCATCTATAGGGGTTTATTTTTAAACGAATTGTTCTATATTTATATAATAGTATCATGATTTAGTGCATAGGTTAAAATTTTTATTTTCTAATTATATTTTTAAAATTGACTAGGGGGGTACCTTTATGTAGTGATGGAATAAATTAGCAACAAAATATTATTTAATTTAGCTTTTTTAAATTTTATGCGAGGATATATGTTTGAAAACACTTCGAATAAATTAAGGATTATCTTAATACTCTAACTTTAGAACTCGGAACATAAGTAATTGAGGCCAACCGATTGTATGGGAAGGATTTTAACCGTTTGAACACTGTTAGATAGAATTTATAATACGGAAACCTTTTTTATATTTTAATGAATTTATATATAGCATGAGCTTGAAGAAAATGTGCATGCTTAAAGGTGAACGTTTTGTCGGGAAATCAGTACTGCAACTCGAAGGGAGGACTCTGGGATCTGAATACGATACAAATGCATAACGGAATATGAAACATTACATTTTTAGGTAAATAAGAGGTAACCAACCAAAGATTTATAGTATGCATATTATAAGCGATGGCAAGGAAACGTATAAGATTGATATTATCAGAAGCCTCTGGAACTTGGGACAATATGAGTAAGGTATGTGTGTGACAAATGTGGGAAATTGTTTTATCGATTAAATGCAATTTTAGACAAATACATTCTACCAAAGGTTTGTGATGGTAAAGTATCAGATTGAAAGTATAGAAGCCTCTGGAACTTGTGAGAATATGACCAAGGATTGTTTTGTACGTGTAGGCTAATTAAGATAACAGAAGGAACGGAGGTAAACACGGAGTCACAGATAACGATAGAAACTATTTGATAAATAAGAAGCTTTTTAAAGCATAGTTGGAGCATCTTGGGTCTTTGAATTACTTTGCTTCTTGTTTTGGGGTTTTTTTCTGCCCTTTTTTTACTATTTTTAAATAAATCCTGGATTCTAAGGACATTAGACCTGCAAAGAAAATGCGTGCAGACAAAGAACTGTTTGCAGAAATATTGTAAAGATTCTTTATGTTATGAGTATGGTAAATTGTTTACAGATCGTGAAGGCTGGGCATATTTTCGTCGATTGGAAAACGAATTAACGTACTTAAAGAAAGAGGAAACTACTATGGAAATTTACGGTAAAAAATGTACTGTGCCTCGGCAACTTATAGCATACGGAGACGTAGGAATAAGCTATGCCTTTAGCGGATCTTGCATTGCAGCAAAGCCTTGGTCTCCTTTACTATTGGAAATTAAGGCAGAAGTGGAACAAATAATTGGTACAAGATTTAATTTTGTGTTGGTGAACCGTTATAAAGATGGTAAGGACTGTATAGGTGCCCATAAAGACAACGAGAACGACTTGGATCTTAATGCATCCCATAGCGTCTGTTTCATTTGGACAGAAAAGGCAATTTGTGTTTTCTAGAAAGAACTACAATTCTCTAAAAATTGTTCTGGAAAATGGAAGCTTGCTTGTGATGAAGTATCCAACAAACCAATTTTGGTTTCACAGCTTGCCCCGTGGGAATGCATTATGCCCTAGAATAAACTTAACGTTTCGTAAAATTCTTGTATAAAGCAGCGATAAACCACTTATGTGCCCCCGAACTAGAACTCAGTGTCGTACACTAGACGATATTTGGACAACGTTGCAATTGATCTTTGCCTTTCAGAATAGTATTTTCATAAAAGCTTACATCTTGTTTTTAAATAAATTTTTTAGCGTGTCTTACCACATATACTGTATTTTGGATTATTTGTTTTTTCATTACATAGTTTTATAAATTGTCCTTTAAAATGCAAGATCTGAAATGAATTTTTTCTTTGCTAAAAAGATTTATGTTTTTTAAGTTAGATGTTTTTACTCAAAAATTAATTATACATTAGATGTTATAGTACATATTTTCAATGCAAAATTTTTTTTAAGTATTGTACACACTTAAGAGTAAATTTTTGAAACTTTACAAGACCCGTACTATGAACGTGCACATTTTGAATAAGTTATAATTGTATTGAAATCATTATGCTATAAAATCTAAACCAAATGTTACTTTTTAATTAATCTTTTCTTGCATATTGTTTTACTTTAAATAAATCTTCCTAAATTTTAGTGATTTAATTTTTATTATACAGATTTACAAACTGTTTTTGGATGAAATATAAGGATTTATATTTTTAAAAGTTGGATGCTTTTACTCTTAATTATATATAAGATACTATTACACATATTTTAATACTGAAGATTTTTTAAAAAACGTTTAACAATTGAAATACATACTTTAAATATTATTACAAGCATTTAAATGCGATTTACTTTTTATTTTTAATTTTACAATTAAGACATTTTTTAAAAGTTTTATTCTTAAAGTGTGTTTTATGCATAGTAAAAAAATGATTATAAAAAACCTGTAAGAGTAATTTGTTTTTGCTTTTATTTGAAACTTTACAAGACCCATACTATGAAGATCTTTTTGTTGCTACTTAGAGCACATAATGCATCGAATTTGGGACACCCATATTGTTCCAAGTTGATATTCGGAATATTCAATGCATCTAGGCGTTTCTTTTCCACACAACCAACTATGTAAGCAACTAGGTACTGAGTGGCACTCTTGGTCTGCTCGTACAATTCTAAAAGCTTAGAGTCTAAACTTTCTGAAGGAGACACACTTTCCCATGCCATGGGACAGAAAGGAAGACCATATATGTAATTTTCAACATATCGAACAGTTTTTTGATCTTTTGCACTCAGTTTATGCTTATAAGGCGATAAGTTAAAACGAATACTTGAAGCTACATGCGATTTTATGGCGATGTATCCGTATTCACGTACTAAGAAACCCTCTTGAGTCTGAAATCCATCAAAATTCACAATTGCACAAATATTAAACATTGCTATTGAAATGTGTTAGCTGTTCTTGGAAAAAGAATTGTAAACTAGAGGCACGAACCATACACCATACACTTACTAATCAGTGAATAATACCATACACTTACTAATCAGTGAATAACACCATACTCTTACTAATCAGTAAAGTTAAAATTTATCTTAGTCTTATCTTTTGTGAGTAACTATGAACGCATAAGTGAAGAATGTACTCAGAACACATGTGCTTGTGATAATGCGCCAAGTAAAATTGTGTGTTGTAATGCAAGAAGATTTTAACGAAAGGATATACTTAAATGCGCATGATTTTTCTTTTCACTCTACCACTAGTATCTTCGACAAGTATCAGATTTTTAAAAAATTGACGAAGAGAACTTTTTCAACACAATCTGCACTATAATTTTACACTTAAGAGTAACAGAGCATAATATAATTTTAAGGAAAATGAGTAATCAGCACGTAAATTTGAAGCCTAAAGTTCCAAGCATGTCTATGCTCAATAAACGCCTATCTACGTTTAGAGATTGGCCACGCACAGATGTCGACATTAGGGACCTGGCCGAAAATGGATTGTATTATACGGGTGTCTCGGACAGGAGTCAGGAGCTATTGATGGAGGGCTTGAAAATTGGCAAAAGGAGGATGTAGTCAGACACGAACACATAAAATTTTATCCAAAATGTTTGGTAGCCCAACAACGACCGATTGTTGACCCTAGACTAAAAGGAACACCCATAGATGAAATTGCACAGGTGTTGGATGAAACAAACAATAATGTCAATGTTTTTATAAAACCTGATGTAAAACTTTACTCCTCATACAACAAGGACGAACGACTTTGTAAAATTTGCATGGAATCGGAAATGGATGCTACTTTACAGCCTCGCGGTCATCTGGTGACATGTATGATATGTACTAAAAGTATCTCAATGTGTCCTATGTGCCAAACCAATATTTTGCGTAAAATTAAAACGTACATTTTTTACTAAACGCTATCTACTCTTTAGTAATACAGGTAGTAATTCAGTGATATACTGAACACAGTGTAGAAGAATTGTAAAAGGGTGGTTTTGAGTTGAATGTCATGAAATTAACACTTGTGCTACAGAAAAAAAGACTAATAAGGAAGTTTAAGACTTTCTAAAAATCAGACTTTTTATCAAGGACTTGTGGAAAAAATCGTGTAGGAAAGACCTTTTTTGCCCGTTATAAATATATTGACTATTTTTATTATTTGTTGTTTGTTCATTAGATGTTAAACCTATTTACTAAAGAGGAATTTTATAGTGCCTTGAAAAAGGAGTTACTAAATGCTTTAGGAAAAATGTGTAAATGTACCCTAATGCAAGAAAAAGAACGCTTGAATCAAATATTCATTTCGCGATTATTTTTAGTACTTGTCAATCATCTTGGTGCATTGCTTATTTTTTAAATCAAACTTTTTGTACTTTTAAATCTTAAAACAAAAGGGAAGGTCACGCAAAGCTAACAATAAAATATATATAAATTGATAACAATAAATTTTTGTTATCAACTTTGTGAATGCTGATATTCGCCGGAGAATATCTACATCTGACAGATATCGGTCTTTCACAGTAACATATAGTAGATTTGTGACACCAATTACCATTCGATTTTCTGCTTTCTATTTTAGTGGAAATAAATTCATCAAAATAATAAATTTATATAAATAAGAATCGAGTGTTTATTTGATATTGAATATTTTCGACCCATTTCAAGTTTTCTAACCGTTTTGGGCCCTTCTGATGCAAAATCCGTCTCTTGCGCGTTTGGTGTCTGTCATCTGTCTGTATGTATGTGTGTGCCCGTGCTACGTCCAAACGGTTGAATATATTTTCATGAAACTTTGCATACTGTAAATACTTGCATTTATTTAGTGACTAAACTTGGTTGCGTAAGTTTGTCTGTCCGTCTTTTACAGAACTTTGAGGTACAAGTTTTTAATAAAGCTTCAACTTAACCAAGAGATAAAGTCGTTCTGCGTTATATGATTCTAGATTTGATAATAATAAAAGCCGATAAACTGAAATTTCAAACAACGCTAACGAACTCACCACCTTAAATTAATTTAAATGGCGAATTCGTTAGCGTTGTCTGAAATTTCTGTTTATCTTCTTTTATTGTTATCAACTCTAGAATCATATGACGTAGAACGACTTTATCTCTGCTAAACTGAATCAAGTGGCGAGTTCGTTAGCGTTGTCTGAAATTTCAGTTTATCGTCTTTTATTATTATCAAATCTAGAATCATATAACTCAGAACGACTTTATCTCTTGGTTAAGTTGAAGCTTTATTGAAAACTTGTACCTCAAAGTTCTGAAAAAGACGGACAGACAAACTTACACAACCAAGTTTAGTCACTAAATAAATGTAAGTATTTACAGTATGCAAAGTTTCATGAAAATATATTCACCGTTTGGACGTAGCACGGGCACACACATACATACAGACAGATGACAGACAGACACCAAACGCGCAAGAGACGGATTTTGCATCAGAAGGGCCCAAAACGGTTAGAAAACTTGAAATGGGTCGAAAATATTCAATATCAAATAAACACTCGATTCTTATTTATATAAATTTATTATTTTGATGAATTTATTTCCACTAAAATAGAAAGCAGAAAATCGAATGGTAATTGGTGTCACAAATCTACTATATGTTACTGTGAAAGACCGATATCTGTCAGATGTAGATATTCTCCGGCAAATATCAGCATTCACAAAGTCGCTTGGTGTATGTCCGAAATATTTGCTAAATATCATTATTTCTCACTTACACCGGCAAATGTCGACATTCAGCATGCACTGATGGTGAACGTTGAATAAAAATATTTTTCTTACGTTAAGACAAAAATGCAACTTTTTAAATCATACTTTATTATTAAAACATATTATGATATATGTCAAAATAGGAGAAAGCTTAAGTAACAACACATGTAAATAAATTGTTGAACTTAAAACAAACAGTACATTCTAAATGAGAAAAGAAAATAATACCAATAATAAACTTACACATAAATTATATGATTAACGTTATAAATCTTATTTATTGCAACAACTTAACTGAAGGCGGAGAGGCTTCTCTGGCTGTGGCCCCTCCGCCCTCTCGGCTTCTCGTTTCGACTCGTTGTCAACAAGCACAGATAAGCTCTGGTGGGGGACAAGAGCTTATCTGTGCTTGTTGACATACACCGGCGATGCTCCGAATGTATAAGAATATAATCATATATTCGGTCTTTCACCGACGTATTTGGTATGTGTGTGTCGACATTCACGGAGAATATTGACATTCTCTAATTTCGGTCTTTCACGGTAACATATATAAATAAGAATGGAGTTTGTACATTGAATATTTCGACCCAATTCAAGTTTTCTATCCGTTTTGGACCCTTCTGATGCAAAATCCTTATCTTGCGCCTTTGGTGTCTGTATGTGTGTGCCCATGCTACGTCCAAACGGTTGAATATATTTTCATGAAACTTTGCATACTATGAGTTCTTACATTCATTTAGTGACTGAACTTGGTTGCGTAAGTCTGTCTGTTCGTCTTCCCGTTCTATGTTCGATTTTGTGTCTGTGTGTTTGTACAAGTATCACATAAGATTTATTCAAAACATTTTAATGTAATGTCCTACATTTGATAAACCAGATTTTAGCGTAGTGAATCATTATTTTAAATTCCTTTGCTTAAGTATTTAATCAGGTTTCATGTTAAAGCATCTGAGTAACTCTACTTAAATCAACCATAATTTGGTAGTTTTGGAGAAGCTGGAATGCATATTGAGCATTGCAATTACTTAAATTGTTTTACCCCCAGTACTGCTGAAAAATCAATTAAAAAAACCCCTATTTTTACACGATTTAAATTCAAATACGTTTTTGTTTTGAGCCTTATTTACTTTCTTTGCAAAATATAAACTATTTTCGAACATTTGGGACAGACGATATTTTGCAACAAAACGGAAAATCGTGTTCGTTTGCCATGTGTAGAGATATCTTTTTTCGCTCCGAATTAATTTCGTAATTTTAAATTCTATCTAATTTTTAGTTCTAAGTTGTGGGAATTGTGCGAGATCAAGAGATAAAAAAAAATCATGAATTTATATTTTTATAACTTTTTCCCGCCAACTTCTGATTTGTTTTAATTCTCTGTTTTAAATATTTATTATTTTAATAAATTGTGATTTCTTTTCATCACACGCAACACCACCGCAAAGTATTCTGTTTAAAGCGGCATGTGAGTTAGAATAAAGCAAATTTTTAGTGGATTTTTGCCATTATTGAAAGAACATTAATGTTAAAAATATCCAAACTAGGACTTTTGAAATATTACAAATTCTTTGTCATAGCGACAGATGGCCAAGGTGGCTTATTTTACGAATTGAAGCTATATTTAAGCAATTTACAGTGAGTCAAAGTAAAATTACAAAATATTTTTATTTTAACATTTGAAGTATCAAACAGAAAAACATTGACAAAATAAATCTCAAAATAAAAACCGAACAATCGTCTGCTTTTCAGAATTCTTTATATTTTTGGCTTATTTAGACTACTAAATTCATGTTTTGGCAACGTTACATTAAAAATACTTGTCATTCGATGTTTTTTGGTAAATATTATATCAAAATTATTTATCAATTATACATTTTTGCTTAGTTTCCTTTTCGTTAATTGCAATGGGTCGCCATATGAGCATTGACATTCGTAAGTTGATTATTTCTCACTATAAATCTGTAAAAAGTGTTCGAGAAATCACTAAAACAGTTTGTCGAAGCTCTTTGATTGTATTTGGTGTAATTAAACGGTTTAAAACATCCAAAAGTGTAGAAAAATTGCCCAAGAAAAGTAACAGAAAATTTTTTAATGGCTCAGGTGAACGCTGGATTGTAAGAAGAGTAAAGAAAAACCCTATGTTAAGTGCACCAAAATTGACTGAGGAGGTTTTTAAATACCTTGAGAAGAAAGCCAATCCTGAAACTATGAGAATTATACTAAGAAAAAATGAATTGAATGGCAGAATTGCACGACGCAAACCGTACATTAGCAAAGTGAATAGGTTAAAGCGCTTAAAATTTGCGAAATTCTATTATAAAAAAGATGACCTATTTTGGAATAAAGTACTTTTTACAGATGAAAGCAAATTTAACTTGTTTGGATCTGATGGAAAAGTTAGTGTGGAGAAAGCCAAATCAAGAGTTAAATTTGAAAAATTTAAAATTCGCAGTAAAACATGGAGGTGGGTCAGTAATGGTTTAGGGTTGCATGTCTGCTTCTGGAGTCGGAAAACTGCATTTTATAGATGTCATTATGGATCAATATAAATATATTGACATACTAAGGCAAATGTGAAAGAAAGCGTGCAAAAATTGGGCATTGAAAACGACTTTCGTTTCTATCAAGACAACGACCCCAAGCACAAAGCATGGAATGTAAGGTGCTGGTTGTTGTATAACTGTCCTCATGTCATGGAAACACCTCCACAATCACCAGATCTCAATGTCATTGAGAACATTTGGAACTATTTGCAGAAAAAGTAAGTAAACATCCCATTTCAAATGAAAAAGATCAAAGGAATGCTTTAATAGAAGAATGGAATAAAATTGACATGACATTTTGCAAAAAACTAGTGCAGTCCATGCCAAAGAAAGCAAAGGGATGCGTACAAAATATTAGCAATAAAATTTTTGTAATTTTTTAAAAGAAATTTGCTTGTTAAATGTAAGTGTTCGGTTTTCATTTTGAGATTACAATGTCCATACTTTTATTTATCATTTCATTAAACTAAAAATTACCTTAACTACATATTTTAAAATTTATGTAATAAAACACTTCTCAATGTACTTTCAATTTATATATAACTTTATAAAATTTTTGTGTTTGTTGGGACTGTACGTACAAATTCCTTTCATTTTCTTTGGTGTTCGGTTTTTACTTTGGCTCACTGTATATAGGGAAAGTTTGTTTAAAGCAATAATTTTCTGTAAAAAAAAGCTGTCAAATTGATTAACCATTTAAAAAAGTGGTAATAGGTTACCTTTGCTTTATAATTACTGAAGATATTAAATTTTAAAACAAGTTCTTTTATTATTGCACGTTCCACTAAACGGAATTTTCAAGAAAAATGTATTCGCTTTTAAAACAAACTTAGTGATCTTATCAAATTAGTCATCTTTCCCTTAATGAAAGCGAAATTAGAAAAGAGTGCCACAAATAAAAAATATTGGCAGGTAAATTATGTGAGAGAGTATCCGCAGTAGATTCGTCATTTTTTACGAATTGAGTTGAGCAATTTTACAGGAATAGAACTTAAGAAAGGAAATTCCTAATCCTCCCTCAAAATCGTCTTTTGTAGCAGTTACCTTAGCGTCTCACCTTTCGCCAATTTGTACCTTTAGCAGGGGTGCGATATATATAAAATGTATTACATGGATGGATTTGCATGTATAGAATTTATGTCCAAAGTAGGTTGCAGAAATTATAAAAATGTCGAAAAGGTGTTAAAAAATTATTTTACTCAATACTTAAATGATTTGGCATTTTTCTACGAAAGAGGAAAGTGATTATTTTCTGGTCACTTTCAATATATAGTTAACCAATTCAATCCGTGTGAGGTCGGGCAATTTTGCTAGTTAAATAAATCTTAATTAAAGGATTATGTTTTCATCATAATTTAAAATAGATGAAACTCTCCACTCCTAGTCAATAAGCGTATGCAATTTTTACTTTTGGAAAGCAACATAAATTACTTTGGAAATAAAAACTCAGTATATACTATACTCACTGACTAGCTTATTGTGGAACGAAATTTGGAGGGTAAGTGACAAGCGATAGCAAATACATATTAACCTTCTAATGAAGTGGACGGAGCATATGGGGGAGTCCCTATCTAAAGATCTGGGAGGTCACTGGGGTTGGGAATCGACTTATGCCGATTGGTTATCGAAGGGCAAACTAGGGTTTGTCATCACGCTTGTCAATTAGCCCTACACCAGGGTACAAACTTTCTTCCAAAACCGAGAAATCTTCACTCGGAGATCTTCAAATTGAGGGATCGAGAGATGACATGAAGTTTATCACACGTGCTCCGTCTATTTCATTAGAAGGGCGATGCAAATACCTCCGTTTCGCTAGTTGATCAAAAGAACAAGGGGATTAAACAGATTTCAATCTTAATCACACTCATATATTATCTGGCATTGTTCAAGAAACTTTTTAAAAATTCCTACGTTTAAATCTTTCCTGATTTTTCTCGATTGGTCCATCATATTCTTAGCTCAAGTAATTTCAGAAAATATTTGAAAACATATTTTTTTGCTATGTTCTAAAGTTGGCATTCCCTAGAGAGATTCCATAATGAGAAAGAATGCTTCGATAATTTAGCCTTTTAGATTTTATTAAAAAGTTTACTTTTATAATTAATGCTTGCGTAATGAAGGTGTTAACGAGTAAAACTTACGATTCACCTTAATCGTTTTCAGGTAACAGAATTCTGTGACCGACAAAAATTTGAAAAATGGTGAAAGCTTCGATTTTAATCTCACAACTTCAAAAACATGTTTCTATTTATGCATGACTCAAAATCGCTTTACGTAATATTAAGTTTATGTTTTCTAGTTAAAATGCGTTATAATTTTCTTTGTAGCATTGAATTTAATTGGAAAATAAGTCGCATCTAATTTTCAATAATATTTATTAGCTGGTAAGAAAGAAATTCAAAGACTATTTAACTGACATCATATACTGTGAACATGGAAACAATTTATTTGGATAAACCAAATGTTTTCAATGTCAGAGAACACTTCATAATTACTTCGAAAAAAGTCTGTTTTAAAGATAGATTCATTCTATCTTTAAGATCTACCTTAAAACATTTGTTAGCTGAAAACTGTTCCACCCTTTGAATAGAAAACAGTGAAATGAAAAGTTAAGATGACTAGAGTGAGATAAAAGTTATGAATTACATTTGAGTGAGTGAGTCGGTGAGTTATTAATGTTATACTTTCGATAGGTACTACATGATTAATTCTATGTTACCGTGTAGAAGGTTGGGTCTCGCGTATTGTTTTCTTCTCAGAAGATACCGTCAGGGCCATTCCTGTGTGGTGTGTAGGGCGTGCTCCTATACGTAGTAAGGAATAAAATGAGGGCGGTCGGACAAATTTAATGTAAAAAGTTCAGTAAATAAAAATTGCGATCGTTTTAATAAGGTTAACGTTTAGAAATAAAGTGTAAATGAACTAAACTCTGTAATGTAAGTATTCTTACCTCTAACTAAAACCAAAGAACTACCACAGCGCATTTTTTTAATAAATGATATTAATGAATCTATGCATGTGATTTTAACATAATTTCTCATCAATTTTTGAAAAAGGTGGCTTGTTGCAGTTTGAGCGTGGGTTGCTAATTCCTCAGGAATATTTTTGGGTACCGTATACTATTAAAGTGATAACACGTCTTTGCTCATTATTAAGAAATCTTTTCTCAAATTAATGACAAATTAGTTTTATATCATAAAATGCAGCATTCAACTGTTTTAAAGGGTGCCTTTTAGAATGGTGTAGTCCTCCTCATAATATAATATAAATAAATAATAGATGTAATTCATGTAATAATTGTATTTAAATGTAATACGAGTGTCATTGCTTCCCCACGCCAATTATCTCATTTAATAATATTCTACGAATTGTTTATAAGATACGTTAAAGTTTAATGAGAAGATACTACATGTATTTTCCCCAGAAATTAGGAATATCAGTGCCCTTTGTTTTCTCGGCGAATTTTTTATCCAGTCGCTCACTTTGACTCTCAGTAAAATAGTTTTTCCAATCCCCTATGATACCTTTACGGATAAAGGTACTTGGGTTAGGTTGCTGCGGCTTTGAATCTCCTGTATCCTTTTGCTCTATCATACTCAAAAATATCTTTTTCAGTTCATCAGGTAGATCAGACTTTGATAAGTCTTCAGGAGACATACTGAACATATCGGTCATACTTTTGTTAAAAAGTTCTTTCATGTGCGTGAAACTGCTGTACTTCAATACGTTATCAAGTTTCTGTCGATCTTCTCTCAGTGGCTTAGCATATTTTTCGTCATCAATGAACGAAGCCATTTTCAACACCGATGCTTCTGGATTTTCCTTCATTTCTTCATAGGTGAGAAACAGAACATTTGGATCGTTCCTACAAATTAATAGAAATTCAATGAAAATGGTACGAAATCATTTAAAAATTTGTTTAATTAAGGGTTATTAATCGAGAGTCCGAAAAGATCGGAATTTTGTCAGTTTTAATGAGAAAACTAATTACCAACATTACTCAGAATTAGGCAATTCTAAAATACAGTTGAATATATTACGACTAAAACGGTTCTTTATCACTCTATTTTGTTTTTCCTTTTTATTTGAGAGCTGCTTGAAATTTTAGTACTACGTTTATTAAAGAGTATAAAGGTGCGCCGCGGTAGCCTATTTGGTAGAGTCGAGAATTATCAACCAGAGGGTTACGAGTTAGAAACTCGATCTGACCAAACACCATCATGTACGTGGGAGATTGTGCACGTTAAATCCGTCATGGACACAAATATCCTCACGTTGAAGTGGTGTGGACGTTTGGAGAGTGGAGTGACAGCTCAGGTGTTGATCTCGTCATCTGATAGTGGCTCAAAATTACGAGGTGTCCTCGGATTTTTCCCTTCGGGATTGATCCAGGATCCTCAACAATATCTCTTTGTAGTGTTGCTTCAATGCGATGTAAATTCAACTTCCTACCTACCGAAAGAGTAAAATCATTGAGTAGAAATTTGAATTTTTAAGACACGACATTTATCTTTATTTCATGTGTATACGATACTATGTCAAGAAGGATCGAGGACTGAATAGACGTGTTTCATCTACAACTTCTGCTCTAACCTTGCTATGACTAAAGGTTTCGTTACATAATTTATTTTTAAAATAGACCCGAATTAATCAGCTGGGTATATAAACAAAAAGACATGGTACCAGTAAAAGGAAAAACAGGAAAGGAAAATAGCCGCACATACCTGTGGGCATACCATTCCAGAAGATGGTCGAAATAATCCCCATAGTGGATAGTTCCATTAATGAAGAGTTCAAAAAACTCATTGAAGTTTCCGTCAAACTTTGTCGGCACTCCTTTCTCATGATGGAAATAAGAAACGCAACAGTCTTTGGGGTTTCTGGTAATATAAATGTACTTGGCTTGATCAGACCGAGGAGTCAGGTGATAGGGCAGATGCACTTTGATTGCACCAGGTCTCGGCATCGTTTCAGCTGCTTTTGCCCCTGTTAATTAAAAGAAAATATCTTTTATCAAAATATTAATTTAAAACTAAACTTAAAACCTGACAAGTTAGCGACAAGTTTGGATTTCACTATATGATACATACATTTTATTTCGTGGGATTGTACGTTGATGTACACCTTTTCAAATGCTCAAACTGACTATTTAATATAAGAACCCCACTATTAGTTATTTTTTAAAGTAAAATATTTATTGTTTTAAATCAGAAATATAGACTTTGGGCACTTTACACCTGGGTGTGCTGTCGATAAACTGGAAACGAGCTACCATTAAAAATTCTAGGAAATTTCTTTGCACATGCAGTTTTAAAATTAATTTATAAAAGGTTTGGATTTTATGGCGCAAGGGTCATGTTTGCCCAAGCTGCTCCAAATATCGGCACATAATTATACATACGCAAAGGGAAATTTTTACTGACACAGAAGAGAGAAATACTCACAGAGAGATATTGAACCTACGCCTCCTGCTCCCAAGGTGCTAGAACAGTGGACAAACCCACTGAGCTATAGTGATCCTCATTTTTGAATGGGAAGTTTTAAATTGAAGTCCAGTACTTTTAAGGTGCCCTGTTATATTTTTGCCCCTTTTGTTTTTGAATGGGAAATAAATAATATACAGAATTGTAAATAAAGGTGTTTTTTAATAAATTTTTGTCATCAGAAATGTAAGATTCTTCACTTTTTAATAAAAATAATTATTTTAGTTGTTTTTTGTATTCCTCAAAGCATTTCTTAAATATAAAGTAAATCAGAAAATTGTAACTATTAAATATCTTAACCATTCATAATTTATTTTGATTAAATTAATATTCTTAATGATATATGCAGTTGAAATTACGGTAAGATTGCATAATAATTCTTGTCTGACAGTCAATCAAAAGCACTTCTGAATTAAATTTGATGATTAAATTTGAATATATTATTTTTAGCAGCTCTATTTTAGGGCCCCCTTTGATCTGTGCTTGTGCCTTCTCACGGTACTGCTTCAAGACACTATGTCAAGAACTTGCATTATTTTAAAAGAAAATATTCAAAGCTTCGAAATATTATTTTTTATTTTATTACATAAGACTGCTATCAATTGAAATAATTTAAAAAACCTCTAAAAATGCTGGATGATGGTACCTTTATAAACCCGTGATAGTCACAATGACTGTGCTGTTCATGATTTGTCAAGATTTATTATGGATAAAAATGCTTCAGAAGTTACCATAACATACACGAAGCAAACTCAAAATTATACATTTATTATTTTATTCAAGCATTTACCTATCAATTCAAGAAAAGGAGCAGCAGAGAAAAATTTTACAATATCAAACGGCTTTCCCTGGTTGAAAATGAGCACAAGGATGTTCTGTGCCCATGTTGTTCCACATTTTGGATATGTGACTATGAAAACGTCATCTGGTCTTGGTTTATAACTTATTGCTGAGCGAAAAGCATCGGCTGAAAATATTTTTGGAATAGGACAACCTTCTACAATTTGGCAGATATCTAAAAAAGTGTCTTGTTTTGACGGTTCTGAGGCCATCTTTCTATTCCTGAAAAAATTAGTACGAACAAATAAAAATCAATTGTAGGATTGACTATACAGAAAATAAAAAAAATGAAATGAACAAAATGACTATTAAACTAAAAGGATTACGTCTAAAAGAATTAATCTTACTCAATGCTGTGTTCGCTTGTGCACTATATATTATGCGGGGTGATTCGAAAATTCCTGTCCAAATTTTAAGGGGTGATAGGGTGCATCAAACTAAACATTTTTGTCATAGAATGTATGTCCTCAACTACTGCACGTAGGTGCTAGAGGGCGCTGTTAGGTGTGCTTACAAATCTACGTAGGTGCTAGAGGGCGCTGTTAGGGCTGCCAATGGAAACTAAAGAGCTGCTCAAAGATTTTACTGGGAACGCTTCCCTGATAGACTGAATCATCAGACTTTTGAGCTTTTGAACTGCCAGCTATGTGGAACCGAAACATTTCACTCTCCATGCCATACATACGATAGATTGACTCACATCAAGGCTATGTGCAATAGCTCCCATGCTTGTTTCTCTCAATCTCGCCGTAGAATGCTTTCCATTTCTGAAGTGCTCGAATGTTTCAACCGACCCGCATCATGCCTACTGACATGAAATGTTTAGGTTTCTCACCTGGGAGTGCAAACGCTTAAATGTTTGATCTTGTCGCTTGTTGGGGAAGCATTCGCGGCACAATCTTTGAAAAGTTCTTCCATTTCATGCATGTTAGCCATCTTAAAATTCGTCTAATGCTCATCAATTGTGACTGACGAAGTTAAAATAAAGAGCGATTTGTAAAGCGCCAAATAGCGTCCTCTATCACTTACACTCAAAAGTTGTAGATATCCATTCCTTGACAAAAAATATTTATTTTGACGTACCCTAGCATCCTTAGAAGTTTGGCCAGGGAATTTCAAATCACGTTGTATATAGAAAGAAATACATACTTCTACATTTTAAATATACAAGAATGGGAGAATTCGGCATCAAAGTAAATACTTGAAATAGTTTTTGCAATTACTTCTATATGCACTACTGGGGAACGTAATTCCAACAAAATGTTTGACACGCATAGGTTGGGATTGGATTTAAGACATAAGCGAGGAAAGCAATTAATAACTTATTTGTTTATTTATTTGTTTATTTATTAACACTTATTTTTTCTATGATTAAAGTTGCAAAATGAAGATTTATTAAAACTGTTCATGTAATTTATTTTCATTCAAATTACAATTATTATTGGATTCATTAAAACGACCTTTTCAGTATAATAAGTGTTAATCTGGATCTAGCGATCTAATTTATGAATAGATGTTGTCTTCGAGTTAGTAAAATGCCTGGAACTGGAAAAATACACTCTCCTCCTTGTAATCTAAAAGTAAATAGCTCAATATCATTACATCCATCAAACAAATTGGCAAATCGATTCCTGAATTGTCCTAAAATTTACTTTATACAAGAATCAGCCTAGTTACCTACCTCTTTTTGACTGATGGTATGAGCGGTTGTGGAATCATACCTTCACAAACTTTTCAATCTATTCGATAGCATTCACTATTCTAACTATCATTGTATTCCCATTTCTCCAACTTCAGACAGTATTCTTACCTACTCCCCTAGGTTAATAACTTAGACCAAGTTCAAAAGACCATATTTTATAAGTCGCACAGTGACCAACTCCTATTCGTATAGGAGCTGTCCCACAGAGACACCTATACAATCAACGGGAAGGTGTTCCTGAGGTTGAGTAGCATAGATATTTTGGAAAGTTCTTAACTCCTCTATCAATCATATATTTCGTATGCCCACTTCTAAGTCTTGCCAGAGCAGTCTAGTGCAGTCTTAAACCTTTAAAATATAATGACAATCTAGGGTGTTTTGCGGGATACCAAGAATGTGAGGGAGGAGCAAATGATCTTTGTAATAGTAATTCTGGAACAGAACTTTTGTAGCAGCAAATCTTCGGTCTTCAAACAGTAAGACCAAAGATTAACTCTGAAGATCTCCCCAACCAGATATTAAAAGAGCTTAAATGATGTTTATCACGGTCATATTGCAGGGTATAGAAAGCAAGAGAAGTCACTACATTTCTTTTCCCTCACAGCTTTGGCAGATTTTTAAATTTTTTTTTCAAGTTTTCTTTGTATTGAGCCCTCGTCAGGAATTAAAACAGCATATTAGCACTACTTTCTTCTCGTGCAGTTTTAAATTCTTTCGAGGAGGTAAGTAAATGATTGGATTATCCGCTACTGCGTCATTCAGAATTGTGATCTGAAAATCCTCTTTTGTTAAGACTTATGAAGTCCCTTTTTATAAATGTTAATTTTTATGTAATTCAATTGCTTTAAACATTCATTTACAAGTTATTGTATAGTTTCCTCATGCAAGGAAAATATTTTTATTTTTCTATCCTACACTATTAAAAATTTCAGATATTCAAAAAATGGTGGTTCAATGTGATTCTTCTCTAGGACTCGTTATATTAGAAATCTCAATTTTTTCAAATTTTAAAACTTTTCCGTTCCTTGTATTAAATTACACTTTTCATAACCTGAGGATAATACTTTTTGAAGATAAGCGAAGAAACCTTGTATGAATTTATTATTTTGTAAGGTGAAGCTGTATTATATGCTTGGAATACTTGGTTACGCTAATAGTCAAGCCCAAAAGAAGAAACTTTTCCTCTTTCATTAAATATCTTCCTATATTCTTAAAATATTGCTTGAATTATTTATACAATATTCAATGAATAAAAAATTTGAATGAAGAACATTATTTAATTGGGCTATTTTATTTGGTTTCAATTGATCATGAGGGTAAAATGAATCACTGCAATATGATGAGTACGTTTTTTGAACGTATCAATAAGATTAAAAATTGTAAATTTATTTTAAGCTTATTGGATGAATGATAACAAATTTATTTATTACTAAAATACTTATACATTAACTAAAATAAGAAATCATTTTAAAAACTTGCAAGTTATGAACTAGAAAAGTTCATTAATGAATATAAACTCAATAAGTTTATTAATACATAAATAAATATTAACTCATTGCCATGAACATTGACTTCAATTAGTAGCATTAAAACACACAAAAGACTAAAACAGCTACAATATTCTCCGTGGCATGTAAAATCATACACCAGAATATTTTCTTAGCTTCTGTTGAAATTATCAGTATAAAAACTCAAAACTGTTTAATAAGTAAAAATTTCATGTTATTTTTTTACTATCATGTAGAATTTATTTTAAAATTAAGATCCATTGACTGAGCTAATCGTATAAATTTTTATCCTCAAACTCAAGAAATGATAATCTACAAAAGCATAAAACATACACTTACAAAGTTAAGAATATTCTGTGAAGTTTCTTAAGATTAAAAATACAGGCTGTTCGGACATTTTTTGAACTATTTTGATGAGCTGTAAAAAAATTGTATGCTACGAAAGAATTTTATTTCACAGCAGTTAAATAGTTAAAGTATAACTTATCGTCTGCTAACTCAGAGTTTTGTTTACTTTCAAAATGGCGCTTTTAAATAAGCAATGAACGGAAGGCATGTTTCCTCTCTTTCCGAAGAGAATTATGCTTATTCAATTATTCAAAAACGCTGTAAAAGTCATGATTTTTCGATAACTAAAGGCACGATAAGTAATATTATTAATGAGAAAGGAAAAACGTAAAAGTGGAAAAATACTTCCAAATACGCATCCAAAAAAGAAAAAATTTCTGAGAATATTTGTAAGGTAAGATCTTTAATTTTAAAAAATAATCCGCCAAGTCAAAAGGATTGTAGCAAAGTGAACGTGAGAACTTTCTCTAAGAGATTTATAATTGTTGCCGGTATTGCATATAATGGAAAATTAAAGTAAAAGAGGGGGAAAATGTAAAAATCAACTCCCACATATTATCAAGACCATATTATATCCCCGATATTCAAAAAAGAAATATACTACATCTTTACCCACAGTGCCAATAATCAGTAGAACTGCATCAGGGTAAAGCAAGCAGCCACACATCTAAATCGGCTATTAAATTCTTGGAAAAAATAAAACAAGAAACTGGTATCAAGTCAATACCCTTTACTGATATTCCTGCTAAATCTCCAGATGTTTCACCCATGGACTTGTGCTTTTGGACTTTTAAAAAGGGCATTATCCAAACGTCGACCGAAAACCATTTAAGGACTGGAAATCTGTGGAACAAGAATGGGACAAAATACCACTGTCGATACTACAAAAGTCATTATTATCATGGAAATTAAGGTGTAGAAAGATAGTTAACAATAAGGGCTATCAAATGGAACATTTAAAACACAAAAATTGCATGTAAAAAAATTGAGCTTCAGTCCATTAAAATCGTTCAAAAAATCTCCGAACAGCCTCTGTCGTTGCCCCTAAGTTGAAAAAACACTTTACACATTCCAAAAAGTGGTCTTGTGACTATTCACGGTCAAGTTTAAGAAATCCAAACTAAAGTACGACAACCCCCAGAAAATTCTACATCATACTTTTAATTTATATAAGGGGGAATTTTTATTGAAAGAAAACTATAAAAATTGATGGATCAAAATATTTTTCAATTTATAGGCAATTTCAACATTGTTTAAGCATGCATTTCATATTGAATCAAATTATCAAAATTAAAAAATGGAACTTCTTGCATAGTTTTTATGACATTAACACTTCAATTCTACACTGTAGCATTAACATTTCATTATAATTATTATTTTGATGAAAATTATTCCGTTATAAAACGTTTATAGAAAACATTTCCTAAACATAATGACAATCATACCGAGCTACTTCACATGCACGAGTTCACTAGTAAAAGTATACCAAAATTAAAACAGAAAGTTTTCAAAACCCGTACTTCTGCTCTGTAGCTATATAAATTATACTTTTTGAAACCTATTCCTAGAAAAAAGAGCACTCTAAAAACTTCATAGTGGAAATAAAATACAAACATTTTATAAAATTTAAATTGACAAACAGACATTTATAAACTGAAATGTTGTAGAACCTTTTTTAGAATGAGAAGAAGAAATTCTTTTACTCGCTTTCAGAAAAAGTAACATCCTCTAACACATTGTTACATTAAAGGCAGAAAAATTGACAAATCAAGGATGTAACAAAAGAGAGGCATTTTTTTTACCTGTTTCACTGCTTTCTACTGAAAATGAATGCGAAAAAATTTAAAGGGAAAAATTACTTCTTGGTCGTATAAAATAAGCTTTGCTACTTACCTTATCAGTTTGATAAGAAGTCAGCTTATTTCCAATGTTTTCAGACATTTCATCTGATATTTTTGAGGTCAGATGATTTATCTTCAAGCTTCGATTTGAAATGTTGTGAAAATGAGATATCACAGAAGTGCTTTTCATGAGATTGTAGTCTCCATTAAACGCAAGCCAAAATGATTGTGAAATATAGCAAAATCAAATTTTCGGAAATTGTTTTTCTCTGATAGTCAAAATAGGCACATGGAACAAAAATTCGCTAAATAATTTAAAGTTTCTGAGCTCTTTTATATTTGGACAAAAATATATGTTGTATTTGCATGATTGAGAATCTGTTAGAAATCCTACTTTAAATTTATATATTTGCAAATTAGTACTGAAAGAAAAGAGCTGTAATGAGAATAGAAACACATTAAGCTGTAAATGAGATACAGCTTAATGTGTTTCTATTAAAAAGAATAAATATACGAGTCATTTCATGCGACGGAACGGGACAAATACAGAGGATTTCTATTTCTATTTTCCCTCTTATTTAACACACAAGGCAATATAGATTGAAAAAATGCTTTTAGTAGAATCAAAGGACGGGACGGAACGGGACATACCATGTGTAAGAAAAAGATATTTTTAATTCAAGAGTAAAATTTCCTATTTTGCATTGAAATATTTTTAATCGAAAACCTTATATAACCTTAATGGTAAAGCAACTCCCCAAAAAATCATGATTTAAATAAGGATATTTATACACAAATGATTAGTAAAACATGCATTTAATTAGAATAGAGACGAAGGTTCAAAGCGATGTCAGAATCATAAGCCTCAAAACACTATAATTTTTAATCTTAATCGTAATGTATTTAAGTGACCGAAATTAACTCCTGGGGAAAATAACACTGGCGATTACCCTTTTTGGAATTAACAAGGCTCTTCAGAATATCAGTTATGATAGGCTGAGTCATTGACATAAAACAATACTCAGGATTAATGATTATGTTTTTATGATTGAGATTTCATATTCATCATTTTAAACTACCAGAATTTGCACTCTGAATTGCTTTACATCTTTTTTTTACTTAAACCATACAATTAAAAATGATTTTACAATATGTTTAGGTACCTTTCTTACTATGAATATTTGTTTAGCTTTCTCGTCTGTTAAATCATAGAACTTTTCAATTTCCTTAGACTGCATATTTTCTGATTACGGTTTATATATGGGGATAACGTAATGAACTGGATGTATATTAGCTGATTAAACACTTTAAATTGCATTGTCAAAAGCTACTTTGTTTTTTATATATTTTCATTTTTAGTGTAAATTTACAGTAATTGATTTTAAAACTGATTTTGGACTGGTGCACAGCTGTAGAATGATTTCCATCTGTTACTACATGTTTTCAACTTAATATGGCAGTCTCCACTAAGCGCTTTACCTCACTATCTACGATACTCTTACCATTACATAGGAAAAATTTACACTAAATCTAGTTTAGTTTCTTCCAAAATAAATGTCATATTTTACAAAGTATATGTCTGCTGGAACTTTGAAATACTCTCACCTTAAAGTATGTTCATAACTCTTATAATGGTGAAGGTTTCCTTCAGACCTTTCAACAAATCAACCAAGGGAACATTTAAAGAATATTTCAAACTCAACACTTACTGTTATAACATTTTTAAAAGTATATCTGATGATATTAAAGCTACTTCCGTAAATACTACGGAAGTAGCTTTGTAGGTGTAGAAGACAAGAAAGTTCAACTTCATAAATGTTTTGTTTAAAATAATTTGCGATTTCTGTTACTCTAAAAAGTTTAGCTTCTTTATTGTAGTTCTTTTTAAACTTAAACTGACTTCCCAACAGTACATACTGTCTTTTTCTTTCTGAATCTTATATTCTTCTGTGTTTTCTCTTTCCTCTTTCTTCTTGTCCTATACACTTCTACAGTCCTTTTCCTTTATTTAATTTTTTCCTTTTGTTCAAAAACTGGCAAAAAAATAATACACACAAAAAGTAAAGATCTAAGATTTGTCTGTGACGGAATGGGATATTACTTTCGAAAATTAATAAATAATCACATTTATCATCTATAAAAATTTCATTGTTGTTATAAACGTAACTTTTTTTTAAAAGAGGGAAAATTTTAGATTCTAAAGGGCATATATTTAAGCAGTAAAATTGAAAAGTTCATGTTTTGTGATGGAACGGGACACTTAATATCTCTGCTAATCGACTCTAAAAAAGGAATTTTTATATAAGAAGGTCAATACAATCATACACATTTACAAATAGTTCTGACTGCATGGTTTAAAACAATTTTCATAGTCGTATAACCCAAATAACCTGTGTTAGGAGAAATTAAAATCACTACTCTCATATCATCGCAGAAGAACAGGTCGCTATTTGGTATTAAGAGCCATGCTTACAGGCTACATAAAGTGTTGCCAGGTGTAATTTTATAAATTTAATCAAATTCTGTTATTCTTGCTTCAAAAAATCCCAAAATGATACTATATTTAATACAGTTTAAAAATCAATTGGTTAATGATTCCGTGAAATGGCTCATACTGAACTACACTGGTTGGACGAAATAATATGAACACCTGTGAAAAAACAACACTCGACGGAACCTGTCGTATACTCCCGCCCTCTAGTGGGGAAGAGTGCCACCTAGAGGGCGAAAATGTGCACACATCAGTCTATTAGTAGCAGTGATAGCGTTCGGATGCGAAATATATTGGGGCGTTAAAACTTCGTTATGGCCGACCTCACAGATTTCGAAAGAAGCATGATTGTTGGAGCCCGTCTAGCCGGAGCTTCAGTAACGAAAACGGCCACCCTTGTTGGTGTCGGGAGAAGTACCGTGTCGGCGGTAATGAAGCCTACAGCAAACAGGGAAAGACATCTGCCAAGCATAACAGTGGACGAAAGTCGAAGCTGACTGATAAAGACAGATGGGTTTTGAAGCGGATTGTGGCCAGAAAGCACAAGACAACAGCATTCCCGATATCATCTGAGATGAACACACATCTACAGGAAGGTGCATCGACAAAAACTATCCGCAGTGAACTGCATGCAGAAAACATACACGGTAGAGCGGCTATTCCAAAACCATTGGTGACACCAGGCAATGCCTTGAAACGGCGAAAATGGTGTCACGACCATAAGAATTGGACGCAACAATGGGAGAATATCATCTGGTCAGACGAATCGTCGTTCACATTATTCCAGACTAACGGACGTGTTTACGTTTGGAGAACGCCAGCACAAGTCTTTGATGCTGACTATCTCCTTCCTACTGTTAAGCATGGAGGGGGATCAGTGATGCTGTGAGGCGCGATGTCTCACCGTGGTCTCGGCCCTCTCGTTGTCATTCAAGGGTGGGTTAGAGCACCGGTTTATGTCAGTATTCTGGCCGACCATCTTCATTCAATGGTGCAAACTTTGTTCCCTGATTCTCGACCTGTGTTCCAACATGATAATGCGCCCATTCACACTGTTGGAATTGTCGGAGACTGGCTTGATGAACACGATGATGAACTGCAACACCTCATGTGTCCCCTCAGTCCCCTGATCTTAATATAATTGAACCTTTGTGGGGTATTTTGGAGGGCAAGCTGCGCAGTAGGTTTCCACCTCCAACGACACTTTCTGAATTAGTGACCTTTTTGCAGGAGGAGTGGCTACGTATCCCTGTAACTGTTGTGCATGACTTGTATTTGTCCATTCCACGACAAATACAAGCTGTAATTGATGCAAAAGGAGGGCCAACAGCCTATTAATAAAGATTTTGTCTGATTTCACAGGTGTTTCATATTATTTTGTCCATCTTCTGTATAAGATATGAATAATGTCAACTCGACTTTTTTGTTTTGAAATTATATACTCAAATTATTTTACATTCATGTGTAAACTGTTAAATAAAACCAGAATATGGAAGATTAGTATTAATTCCACACTCCTTTTCTTCTTAAACTTACAAAGAGTCAATCAATAAAAATGGGAGTACTTTGAGTGTATGAATTGGACTTTTGTTTTATACGAATATATTGAAAAAATTTTAATTTCAATAACTCATAAAATCCTCAAATTTTCTTTCAGTTTCTTCATCACTCTTCTCGTCCTAACTTATTAAAACTTAGAAATACCTTATGTGTGCAAAACTCTTTTAAAAACATTTTTTGATTATTTTATATATTTCGTTAAAAACAAACTGTTAAAGGTGAGGTAAAAAATTCCAATTATCCTTATTAGTTTATTTATATTATAGACTCTAGATAGGTAATCTTTAAATAGCGACATGGTTCTTACAAATAGTTTGGAAAAGATCAATTAATTATTCTTTCGAGAAAATCCCTGCGTGACAGAGATCTTCTCTACATACATTACGTAATTGGGACAACATAAATTGACTTGATTACTGACCTGCAGAGGCTTGACACAATGACAGACAATGCCTTAAAATATTAGAGACGAAGGCGTTCTCTTTCCGAGTAATCGAAGTGTCATTTGATTCCAACGCGCAAGCAGCCTTCGTATGACGTTTCGAGAAATCGCAATGGGGAGAGACAGGATGTTAATTTTAAGCACTTAATCCCTAACATTAAGTATGCACAATCACTTAATAAACTTTAAGTACGAGAATTCGCCAAGTGGAATACATAGATTAGACCTTGCTCTCTTTTATGTTACAGGGGAGGGAGGCTAGTCGGGATCATTGCCAAATACTACGAACACCCTATGCATATACATACATGACCCATGCCCACCGACTTACCAAAAGGTTTGGAACATCGCAAGAGATGGTAGGGAAAACATACATTAGAATTACAGGGGCCAGTTGATCGCGGCCCAGCTTAATTTAAGCAGAAGGAAAGAACTTAATTCACGAAAAAGTAGAGATATGACCTCCACTTCAAAACAGAGATAACCAAGAACTATTAGCAATTGTGAATAGCAACGGGTATTTACAGGAAAAGGGGAAAGATTACATTATGAGGTTAATTTTAGTTGAATTATTCAATTCGTCAACTGATTCAGAAGAAATATTATGACTTAAAAATTGCGTAAAGAAGTCCGATTTCTGCTAATGTTTGTTAGCTTTTGAAATTTGTTCGAAGGCGAGTTTTTATGCCCTTTGGATGTAAGCTTTGATGATTTTTCGAACATTTTATCAAAGAAGCCAATTTCTACAGTGATTACTTTGACCATATTCTTGGTTGATTCGCCCACAGGTATGATTTGCAATTTTATTTCACTGAATATAATATGAATATTGGATGTTGAATTAAAATTTTTTCATCTGTGAATATTATGATCTTCGGATATAGAGAATTGTAATACATAAAAAGTGCACAGAATTAATATGTGGGCATCGAATACCGATTTGGATAGTTCATTATTTGGAGACCAGAATTACATACACAAATAAATTCTAAGCAGCTAGCTAGTAAGGTTTCCGTTAAAAATAAGTTCAAAGAGTAGAAAAACAGTTTTTTCTTCATTTTGTGATTTTGGTATAAGATATTTAATGATTGATGAGAGATCTATCATGTCAAGATGTAATTTTTTCGATGGTTTTAAGCCATGTTAACAACGTTCTTTACTGGACTGCAACTGAATAATATAATGTATTGTACATTATTCAAATTAATGTACAATCACGAATAAACGTTAACGGTTTTGGATTATTTTTCTCAGAATCTAGTCTATATTTTGTTCCAAGTTGGTACATATGTTAATGTGTATGTGATGGTGGTTCAGTGGTATTTTGAATTGACCGTAACTTCTGTTTCTACAAAAATGGTTTCAAGTTCGTTAAGAGAGAGTGATGAATGATCAATAATTTCCCCAAACTTGTTTTTATTGTTCGCATCATTCTATCCCATAACGCTCCCTACTATAGTCCTTTTTCTAGAATATATTGTTATTTAATATCATAATATGCAAACATATCTTTAACAACAAGATGTGAAACACTCTTCCACAGTTTCTCTAATTCAATATTTGCTCATTTAAAAGATTTTACATTATCAGAATAAATTGAACATTACAATCCTGTCGAGAAATAAACCTGTGAAATGCTAACAAAAAGAATTTTGTAGTCACAGAAGGAACCAGTTCGATGTAAACTCGAGTAACAGCACACATAAATAAAAGAAGATAATGTTTATTACCATTCTCTTTAGTGAAGAATGGTCCAGCATAATCAAGTCAACGAATGGTGGTGATTCAAAAATTCTATCGAAAGGAAGAGGCGCCACATCCTGAGATTTAGGACATGAGTTATACCGTTTATAAATAACACAATTGCGCAGAACAGTTTTTGCGCACTGTTACCCCGTCATAGTTCAGAATTTTTCTTCAATTTTCACTAGAGTTGCATCGATTCCAGAATGAAGCACTCTTTCATGAATGTTCCTAATTAACAACTCAATGAATTTATCTTTAGAAGGCAGCAACCATGGGTGTTTTACCTTGTTACCGGCCGCTGAAAATTGTATTAAACCCTTTAAACACAGAAGGCAGTTACGATTTATTTCAGAATTCAACGCGTACACGGCTGGAGATTTATGAATAGTCATCCCTTTTGAAAGGTTGAACACTTCCGTTCTATAATAGTTTCGTTGACACACTTTAATCCTAACATTTCAGCTCCTGAAATTCCAAAGCGGTTAGAGGTTTTGACTCTCTTGACGCATTGGGTTTGGAATTGCGAATAAATCTGAAAAACTATGATGTCACACAATACACCTTTCTTAATTTACTATAGTTGTTCAAGCCGAACAACGCCTTTGAACCCAGGAAACTTTCATCGTTGATGGAAATCTGAAAAATACTAAAAACATTTACTTTACTTTTTGCTGCTGTAATTTCATAATATTCCCTTTCCAGAGATTTAGATGGCCCAAACAGTTCATGTTAATTAAACCAACTAGGTCCGTACCACCATAAGGAACTTGATAAAATTTTAGAAGTTAACTCGTTCAAAAATGCCAGTTCTCTTCTGGACACATGCAGCATGGAGCGCGCTTGTTTGGGAACCGTTCACGGTACAATCGCACGGTGGTTCCTCCGTTTCCATTTGCTGCCCCATACGCTAAGTGCATATCTGCCATCTCAGAATTACTGTAACGATGCATCCTACTCTTGCAAAGTCAACTCCTCGAGTGACAATGGTTCGCACTGCCTAACTCAATTTCTGGCAAACAATGCCCTCTAGCACACTCGCATGGCGTTTGCGACTATATGTTGCTATGTAAATATGGTTTGTTTTGTATTCCTGACCTACCTTTAAAATTTGTCTAAGACCTTTCGAATTTCCCTGTATTTATAACAAGAATACGTCGCTAAAGTTAGAAAAAATGGAAAAGTCTCTAATCTAGCATTAGCAATTGATGCCGCTCTAATTTAAAGATCAAAATACCTCTTAGCAAAGTTCTCCAAAAGGGAATCATTATGCAATACATGGTTCAATTCTTTTGAAATCAGCATTAGTTATCAATTAACCTCATGTTTATGAATACTTTAGAAAAAGCATATATTTGCTTAGTTCTGCCTAATGTTTAATGGGTATTTTAATTGGCATAAATAAAAATACTATTTGATATAAGTAAAATTTTATGAATGAAGCAGCAAAATATTTTAACAGTATCAAATCACAAAGATATAGATTACATAGAAACAATACAGACGTTACAAAGCTTCTATGTTCCCCAAATCTAAGGAAATAACTATTTTTAACAATTATAGTTTGTTTCTAGATAATACATTACACCATAGTTCGAATTAATTATTCTTATAATAATCCACGAAAAATATTTTTTAAAATATTTATTACTGAGATTTTCCTTAAATTTGTTAAATTTAACAAATGTAAGTTATGTTTCTTAAAAACTTAATATTATAGAGAATGAAATTGTTGTATTGTGTTTCTGCTTTGAAGTCTACAATATATTATAGTACTGTTTTTCTAATTAAACGTATCCTGGAAAATTACTAAGCGTGCAGAAAATAAAAATAAGTCACTAGCATAAGGTTTAAAATGCTGAAATTAACAAATATAGTATATAGCACCAGGTGTCAAAAATGACTATTACATAAACTTAATATCAAATTTCTCCCCTAGATAACAGATATTTAATTTAATTCAAGAGCACACCCTTACAGTTATGTAAACTTCGAGGTCATGTGCTCTGTTAGAATAACGTTTTGTATCATGAAATGCAACTTGCTTTATCACAATTGTCCGATTGTAGTTTTAAAACAATGAAAAGATTATAAAAGAAATCGTACCTTTAAATAACAGACGAAACATTTAAAGTTTAACTACAAAAGATTTTAAGAAGTGAGGCTTCACTAGCTCTTTTGAAATACTTTGAAGAAGGTATTTTTTTATCCTTATTTTATAGGACATTTCTGAAACTGAATATTGTCTATACAACTGTATTTCAGACATTTTAAATATTGGTTATAAAATCTGATATTAGTACTGCAAGTAAGTTATATGAATTTATTAGATTACAGCAAATAAAGGATCAAAATTCTTATAAATCTTTCTTTTAAGAACAAAACAACTTGCAAAATTTCTTTGTATCCTCTGTCTTAAAAATTGAAGAAACTGCTATGACAAATTAATTTAAATTTAAACCCTACCGTAACTACTAATTCTAACCAAATTCCTTAATATATTAATGTTACAGTTCCAATGAATTCAATTTAAAAGTGAGTTGGAAAATTAATCTAAATCATTAACAGATTCGAGATTAAAAAAATTAATTCTCAACATTAAACAAGAGGACCTTTATTAAAAAATACCTATCTTTTCCTTCTTACAAAAATACTTAATTTCTGTATTTTTTTATTTTTAATAAGAATTACGTATTAGAAACTCAACTCAGGAAGCGAAACAGGGTTTTGTGTACAAATTAACAAGATGCCGAATAAAAAATATAGTAACAATTTATCTTTTTTTCTTATTTCATTTTTTACTCTAAATTTTCCAAGTATTTTATGTTTGGTTGATAGCAATGTTCTCTCCTGAACCCATAGTTTTTGTTTATTTCTGTTTAATTTTACTCATACCATAACTTTGGTAGATATATGCCGTAATTAATTATTTTTGTTTTGAAACTATTCATTAAACAGTGATTGCTAGTATCGATGTCAGATACGGATTACAACATTGTGGAAGGATTTCGTCTTCGAAAAGCGTTTCTGAGGATACTTTTCGCTCTGCTCTGAATTACAAACCACGGTCGGATGACGTTTTTATAGTCCCAAATGCGGGACAACATGGACAGGGTAGATCGTTCTGCTCATTTTGAGACACGAGGAGCCTGTTGAATCCAGTCATTTTTTCAAGGCAGCTCCGTTTTTGGAACTGACAGGTAAGTAATTTAATTTCTAGAAAATACTCCCAACGCTTTTATTTTAATTCTGAGTCTTAAATATTCTCATTTTCTTAGACTTCCTTTATCTTGAGAATATACTGTGCTTTTTTGTAAGAAAAAGGTGCCGGAACTCACATCTTGTTAATATTTTATTAAAAAATTATGCATTCAGTTGTTCTTAATATAAATTTAATTTATTGTATTTAAGGCAAACATTCATAGTAAATTCCAAAGTTTTGTCCAATTCTAGTCAGACAAATCTTCTCGACTCCTTTCCTTGATGTTAGTATCTATGGCCGAATGTCGTCCTCTGAGTAACCACAGATCAACGTACTCCGAAGGATCGAAAAGTCTCAGAGGTGGTCGAACAAGTTTGATGAACAAAAAGTACTGAAAATGTCTTAGTCTTCAATGAAGCTCTTGTTGGGGTGGCAATTAGATTCATCTGCTAAAACCCGAGTTCACATTTACTTGAAGAAATGGGAATGGTATTCAGAGTCCGTATCAAATGCAACAGTTTTTTCTGAATATGTCTTTTCGAGAATGTATTCACGGAATCCACGAATCATTGCTCTTTCATTTAGTTGCAGTCTGACAAGTTTCTAATTTCTACTTCTCCAAATGTCAGTTGAGTATTAACATCTTCAGGCCAACGTTTTTGATCAAGTACGCGAGACCAATGCGCCAACTCATCGTCTTTGCTATCAAGTAATCATTTTTCGATTGACTCTTTCAATTTAGAATAAAATGTACTTTGGTCAATGGGAGGATCCTTTCTTGAACCTTTATCGTGAAGTAAAAACCACGAAAGCGAAAATCACGTACAGCAGCAATAGCACATTTATAATAGGGCCCAGAGTTCTTTCTTCAAAATCTTGTACCAGTATTTTTATTTTCATATTTGCCTTGTACAGTTTCATGTTGTGGTCCTGTAGGCCCAAACTTACTTCGGATAATTCTTGGATAAAAAATAAATTCTGTAGATGTGATTTTTCTTTTTAAGTCATCATAAATGCATTTATAATTTTTATCTCTTGTAAGATCATGCATTGCTTCTTCAAAATGATACACAAGGGATTCAAAATTATTCCACACAGCCAAAACTGTACGCAAACTAGATGACACCCCATCGGGTACTTAAAACTCTTCCAATTTTCAACAGCTCAGCTCGCAATAATTCTGGACATAAATGCAACTCTTTACTATTCTTTGCCGAAGCATGATATATGACATAAAGTTTATCAATAAATGATTTGAATCTATTTATTCCTGACGTTTCCTTGACAGTATCACTTACTGATAATTCTAGTCTGTGATTAGCACAATGCCAAACTATAATAGAAGGAAAACGTTCTGTCAGCAATTTTTTCACTCCACTTTTGCACCCTAACATCACAGCAGCGCCGTCGCCTCCAGAGAAACCAAGTATTTTTTTAAATGATCTGTCATCCCATAAGAGTGAAGACATTGGAGTAAGGAATCAAATACTCCTTCTGCCGTTACTTTTCAAGTTCTACCAAGTCCAAAAACAAACTTATCGGTGAATTCATTCCAACACCTTCGATACTACATCGAACATATACTATGAGGGTAGTGTTTTTGCTTTTTGTGGTTGATACATCAATTATCAATGAAATTTTATTATTGGATTGAACAATTTCTTTAGCCACAGTTTTCCTCATTTCTTCACTTGTATGATTATCAATGCATTTGTAGAATGAAGAATACGATCCATTTCAACTCCGTTCAGTTCTTGCAGATCAATTTCAGTTTCAAAATGATGGAATGATTGATTTTCCCTTGCTACTTTATATGCAGTTCGAAAAAGTTTTGCAGTTATTTTTTCGGGAGATAATGAGACATTAGAAAAACAAGAGTCATTTTTTTCGCTTTCAGCAACTATTTTTAATGCTGCTTTATGTGCAGAAGATTCTGTGATCAAAACTTTTTTTCGAAGTGAGCTCAACTGCTGCTTCCTATCTTTGCCAGAATAGGTTATCTCATTTTTGGTCTATTCTTTGGAAAGTTTCATTCCCATTTTCGTTTCAACTCCAAGAGTTCCAACTTTTCTGCAAGGCGTACAGCCAAGTTTCATTTTGCAAACACAGAGTCATTAATTTTTCAAGTAAAAATCTTTTTTTGATCATAGGTCCAGTATTCCGGTTAGTCATTTGCAGTTTGGCTTTGCTCCTCAAGATCAGATTCAGAAATATCAACGGGCGTCGCTATTTTCGTGTGTTCTGTCGTAGTGTCTGTTAATATTTTGGCCTTTTGTTAGCAGCGGTGGTTGAGAAGTAATTTTTTTTTCATTTTTAAATTTGGGGCCTCACTTTTACACTAAAAACTAAAAAAAAAAAAGATTTTCAATGAAACATAACGGTCGCCGCCCGCAGTGAACACTCAGCGCGTGCCCACACGAGCAATCACAAGCCGAGCAACGCCACAAGCAGAGCAGTGGCATCAAAACCATCGCGGACGGAGTAAGCATGCATCGGACTCGATACACAAGCAGCCCGCATGCACTGTTTTAAAGATTTTTTCGCCCACCAGCTATGCTCGACAGGGCGATTCAAGTCCACGTGGACCAAACATTAAATTTTCAAAAGTTACTTTTAAAACTTGGAAAATCCGTCGAAAAAAGGTGCCGGGACGCCGTTCCGGTGTGTTCTATGACAAAAAAGCACTGAGAATATATATTTATAAAAAGTAAAAAGTTACAAACGAATACTACAGAATCTACTGTAAAAAGTGCTCTTAAAAATAATTTGTTGAAAGGCACATCAATATGTTTTAAGAATTCGAAATAAATACACTTTTCTCACATTGGATGCATTTTTTATTTCTGAGATGTATTCATGAACGTCCAATTTAAAAAAAGCATTCTCGAAAACATTTTTTTAAAGAGAATTTATGCAAATTTATGAAGATTCAAGGTGTATTGAAAGGCAGTTGAAGTATCAATAATCAGTGAAGTAAGAAATAATCTTTCTCTGATTGTATACTTCAACGTATTTTGTCTTAAACAAATGTTAATCTGAATAATCATGAATTTAATATGTTTTAACTTCTTGTATAGTGAATGTAAATAAAGTTACTTTTTGCTCTTAACCTACCCATTAAAAATCTCTCAAAGTATTGTTTCTAAAAATAATAGGGGCAAAAGCTGCTGAAGAAATGACAAGACCTGGAGCCATTAAAGTGCATCTACCCTACCACCTGATACCTCGATCCGATCAAGTGAAGTACATTTATGTTATTAGAAACCCTAAAGACTGCTGCGTTTCTTTCTTCCACCACCAAAATATATGCCTTTTATGCCCTTTGATGGAAGCTTTGATGATTTTTTCGAACAATTTATCAAAGAAACCAATTTCTACGATGATTACTTTGGCCATATTCTTGATTGGTACGCCCACAGCAATTTTGCAATTTTATTTCACTAAATGTAATATGAGTATTGGATGTTGAATTAGTTTTTTTTATCTTTGAATATGATGATCTTCGGATATAGAGAATTGTAATACATAAAAGTGCAGAGTTAATATGTGCGCATCGAATGACGATTTGCATAGTTCATTATTTGGAGACAGAATTACATACACAAATAAATTCTAAGCAGCTAGCCAGTAAGGTTTCCATTAAAAATAAGTCCAAAGAGTAGAAAAAAACCAGTTTTTTCTTAATTTTGTGATTTTGGTATAAGATATCTAATGATTGATAAGAGATCTATCATGTCAAGATGTAATTTTTTCGATGGTTTTAAGCCATGCTAACAACGTTCTTTGCTAGACTGTAACTGAATAATATACTCGTAATGGATTGTACATTATTCAAATTAATATACAATCACGAATAAACGTTAACAGTTTTGGATTATTTTTCTCGGAATCTAGTCTACATTTTATTTGAAGTTGGTAATGTGTATGTGATGGTGGTTCAGTGGTAAAATTTTGTAGCAGCACACAGATCATAAACAAAAGAACAAGTTTATTCAGAACACAGCAACTATAAACAGTATTATTAGGGCTGCAACCTTTACAAGTTATCTCATATTATGATAATCATACAAATTGACAAAAATACGGACAATACATACTCAAGGATAGAGCAACACTAGCACCATCTTGCTCATTTCGTAACATATGTTATATTGAGGCAGAGAGCATGAATTTATTCCAAAACTGTAGTAATCTACTATGGGAAAGTTTAATAATCGATAATTTGAAAAGAATGTGTCAAAGTATTTTGTTACCTTTTCAAATGTTCAAAATGATGTTCTCTTAGCGGAAAAAGCATCTTGACAGTAGTTAGCTCATTTTAAAATGAGTAATACAAATGCGTTAAACTGAAAATCGGGATACATATATGACAAGACAGAATAGCAGCCTTTTTTCAAACTTTTTGTCCTAGGCTCCCTTTAACTAGGGTCATTCCATATGGGGACACTTGGTTGGTGTTGCACCATAGTCATGTATTCTTTTCACATTTTTGCTATAGATAGACATGGCAGCGAAACCCATAGATCTCAGTTATTTAGATATTTTGCTCATTACACTATCTACCAATACGTATTTGGACACCTGCGCCCGAAAACCAAAAGGGGAACTTCCAAAGGGGATAGAAAAGAAAAACAAAATTTATTCATATTCAATAGTTGGTAGAGCCTCCACGAGAGGCAATTACAGCCTCAACCCTCCGGGGCATGCTTTCCACAAGTCCTTGTATGACGGCTAGTGGTATTTTCTTCCACTCGGCTTGGAGAAGACACGTAAGTTCCTTCACCGATTTTGGACGGTTGTTGCACCCCTTAATTCGGCGATCCAACTCGTCCCAGAGGCTCTCGATAGGGTTCAGGTCTGGGCTATGGGCAGGCCAGTCCATTCGGTTAACCCCATTGTCACCACACCAATCCAATGTGGACCTCGCAACATGACAGCTGGTGTTGTCGTCCTGGAAGAAACATGGATCCAACCCGTAAAACTGCCACAACGTAGGAAACACACTGTCATCCAAAATAGTGCAGTAGGCGTCGGCGTTGAGCTTACCATGAATTGGGAACAAGGGTTCCAGTCCATACCAGGAGAAACACCCCCAGACCATAATTCCACCTCCGTCGAACTTTACTGTGGGCACAATGCATTCTGGCAGGAGGCGTTCTCCAAGCAGACGCCAGACCCAGACCCTGCCATTCGAACGGTAGAGGGTGAACCTTGATTTGTCGCTCCAGAGAACCCGTTTCCACTGATCTACGGTCCACTTTCGACGTGCTTTGCACCACATTAACCGAGCAGCGGTGTTGGACTCTGTGATCAAAGACTTATGGGCGGCAGCACGACCATGAAAACTAAGCAGATGTGCTTCCTTACGGATGGTATTCATCGAAACAACACTCCCGGATGCCTGTTGAAACTCCTGGAGTAAGCGGGTCATCGGTTGGGTGCGGATCTCTGGACAGGACCCGTCGGTCTCTATCTCCCAGTTTCGTGGGTCTGCCGACTCGGGGCACATTCCAACAATCACCGCTCACCTTCCACTTCTGAATCACATAAGTCATTGTCGATTTTGGGTAATTCAGCTCACTAGATATGTCCCTTAAAGATCGGCCATTTCTGTGATACCCGACGATTACACCTTTCTCGAAATCAGATAACTCTGCTCTTCGTGGCATCTTGCATGCGACTAATGCCAATGTTGTTTCCTACACGATATTTAACGGCGGAGGGCGTGACGTATATCAGGACCGCAGATATCATCATTTGCATGGGTGTCCAAATACTTATTGGTAGATAGTGTATTAGCTGAGATACGGGAATTTAAAAATTGGTCAATTTTACAAAATGGCGGCCATCTTGGATTTGCCACACTGTCTATAAATGACCCTAACTAGAAAACTAATAGCTAAAATTTAGTAATTTTGGTATCAAATCGTAGCCATTTATTTCAGAAGTGTATATAAGCTTCAAAAACAATGGCAATTTTACATTTTAGTGGATTTTTTTGCATGTAAAGTAAAAAAATTAATTTAAAAAACAATCGACTTTGAAGGGGTATAGAAAAAAATGAACCCTCTTATTTTTTTTGAAACTTTGTGGAAATATTAACTAACATACCTACTTTAATCTAACAAGAATTCATAGGTAAAATTTTTGGTTTCTGAATAAAACATTGTACTGATAGCATATGTATTTCAAAACGGTGGTCATCTTACAGTGCAAAAATGACCATAGCTTAAAAAATAATGGTCGAATTTGAATTTTTAAGAAATGCTAATTCAAAGCAGGTCACGTTAAATGTAAAAATGGCAATAGAACATTAAATTGTAATCCGATATAATTAAAAAAAAATATCACATAGTGTCTTTGGAAAGTATATTAAGTATCGTTGAAGAAAATGTTTTTAATTTATTTAAATTATCTTTAATACTTTACCAAAATGTAATGTACTTTAAAAATTTAAGTACATTATTTGGTTAAATATATTTGAATTTATTCTTATGGTACATTGTTTCAAAATTACAGAGAGGGAAATTTTTATACTTCTCAGTTTCTTAACTTAATTAGGTATACAAAAATACTTAGCCCCAAATATGAAACATTATTATCCATTATTATACATAAATAAATATAGGCTCAATATAATACAAAATGTATTACAGTTGAGATTACTGAAATATTTTAAGCTGATCCAATATATTTTTAGAAGCTTCATAGAAGTGTAATCACACATGTATTTTAAATTGATAAAATAAAATTCCAAATGTCTGGACATTGAAATTTGGAACAATAGTTCAATTGATTTTCATCAGGAGCAACATGATAGGTTCTTTCTGTTCTAGTTATGGGAGAAGATATGATTTTATGTATTCATAAGGAAACCAACATGCATATACAGCTCTGTCAGCATATAGGATGCACTTGGTTCATGAGGAAGGATGGACATAATTTGTAATCATATTCCTCACAACAATCCAAAATCTTTCCAATCCATCAATTAATTCCGTACACACATGTAACATTATTCATTTTGGAATGTTGGTAATTAGATGGTTTTCTCCAATCCCATGGAGAGCAACAAATGTTGTTGAACCAGAAACTCTGGAAACCTATATCTGACTTTTGTTTATTGCTGTAAAACAGTTATTAGTTTTTCTTCCTGTTATTGTATTTGTCATTGCATACCTATCTGCTAATTGATTTTTAGAAATTTGAGTTTTCAATTCAGCTCGAAAAAGCATATTCCTTTAATGGACTCTTGCAAAGCTGTATAACCAAAAGCATCTAATATTGCACCTTTGCGTGGATGCTTCAGGCTTTCTTTGGTGGCCATATGCTTTATGATGCCACCAATATTATTAGATTGCTACATTTCAAGTGAAAGTAACCTTTATTTAGACCACATTGATGCAGCGATTTACTTTGGAATAATAATGATTAGTAATGAGCAGTAATGACTAGAGAGAGAGAGGGAAATCATGAATAGTAGTTCCAGTCACAAATTTTTGTTTTAGTTCCATTCACAACTTTTCCCGGAATTCTTTTATACTCTTTTCAGGAATGATCCCAATGTTCTCTTTGTGACGTATGAAGAATTAAAAGAAAAGTCTGAAGCTTCAGTACTGAAAATCGCATCATTTATTGATGACAAAAAGTATGCCGAACCTTTGAGACAAGACCCACAGAAGCTTAAAAATGCATTGAAGAACAGCAGTTTGAAATACACGAAAGATACTATCAACGAGATCGTAGCTAACGTCTTCAACATGTATGAGGAACAACTGGGAAAGTCTGAATTATCAGTAGGCGCGAAAAGGGCATTTTTAAGAGGTGAACAAGCAAAAGGAACTGAAGCTGAGTCAAAGAAGCGACCGGATGGAAGCCAATTTGTCCGTAAAGGTATCAGGAGATTGGAAAAATTACTTCTTCGAGGATCAAAATAAGCGTATGGATGAGAAATTTGCTAAACGGACAAAGGGAACAGAATTCCGTAATATCTTGAAAAATATTTGTGAACTTTTGGAATCTGTATTCACAAATTACAGTTCACAGGAAAGTGTAAATGATATACTTGATAAGATATATTTTCATGAATTTATATTGCACATATTTTTGCAAGAATATGCTACAGTTTGGAACTATCATTCGAAAATAAGCAACTAACTACACTGCTGGCCACCGTAAATGCAACACCCTGAAGGAAGCATGCAAATAATATGAAATTTACAACTTGCATTAGCGGAGGTGAGATATGCAAATGATTAGAATTTCAGCGCAGACGCACATCACGCGCGCCTGTGGCGCCACTTCAAAGCGCTATTTAAGGCTTGGAGATTTCGACGATTTCAAGTACGGCAATTGTGTTTTTCTTGTGGTTTTTTCAAAAAAAAACGATCAATTATGCCTCGTAGAAAACAGCGATCATCTTTCGATCAAGTATCCGAGTTCGACAGAGGAAGGATAGTGGCCTACCGAGATTGTGGATTATCTTTCAGGGAAATCGGTAGTCGTGTTGGACGAAAGCAAACAACTGTAATGCGGATATGTGATCGTTGGATGCAGGAGGGTACGACGGACCGACGTGTTCGATCGCATCCACCTCAGTGCACCACTTCACGTGATGACAGGCATATTGTGCGTATGGCGGTGACGGATCGCTCAGCCACATCACGAACCATAGCACAGCACATTCAGTCTGTACCGCATCATCCAGTGTCTGCGCGTACCATTCGACGCCGTTTACAGCAGAGTGATCTGTCCGCAAGACGTCCATTGCTTCGTCTACCCTTGACGCAGAACCACAGACGTTTCCGCCGCCAATGGTGCGATGAAAGAAGGATGTGGACGGCAGAATGGAATGAAATTGTCTTTACTGACGAGTCACGCTTCTGTCTGCAACACCACGATGGTCGGATTCGAGTCTGGAGACACCGTGGAGAGAGGATGCTGAACAACTGCGTTATGCACCGCCACACTGGTCCTGCACCGGGTATTATGGTATGGGGCGGTATTGGATATCACTCTCGCACTCCTCTAGTACGCATTGCCGGTACTTTAAACAGCCAGCGCTACATCTCCGAGGTGTTGGAGCCAGTTGTCCTTCCTTACCTTCAGGGCTTGCCCACAGCCATATTTCAACAGGATAATGCGCGACCACACGTGGCACGCATTGTCCAAGGGTTCTTCGTCAATCGCCAGATTGAATTGCTTCCCTGGCCAGCTCGCTCTCCGGATCTTTCGCCGATAGAAAACATGTGGTCCATGGTTGCTCAACGATTGACCCAGAATACATCCCCAGCTGCCACACCAGATCAACTTTGGCAACGTGTGGAAGCTGCTTGGTCTGCTGTACCCCAAGAACACATCCAAAGTCTCTTTGAATCAATGCCGAGGCGTGTGGCAGCGGTGATCTCCAACAATGGCGGCTACTCTGGCTACTGATTTTGGCAGGAACCACACTTCACAGAAGTCTATAAATTTAATCATTTGATACTTGGTCAACATGTTATCTACAAAATAAATTTTGTTGTGATATCTCTTGTCTTTCTTGGTGTTGCAATTTGGGTGGCCAGCAGTGTACATTGGAGCAAGTAACTGCGCCTTGGTAATATGACTTACTAGCTGAATTACCCGGTGTTACTCGGTTGAATCGGTTAACTAACTTCCTTTTTCATTAATATAAAATTCTAATTCCTATTCATCACATATAACAACTACCAATCTAATAAAGGTACACAGTTGTTAGATAAAAAATTTCACAAATGTAAGTAAATATCACATTTAATATTTTACATTTTTGTAGAATTTAAATTTTTAGTAAGAAAGAAAAGTATCTAGAGTGTGTCATCTTACTCAGAATGCATGAAATAGTTGAGAGTATGCATATAAATGCCTTGTATGTCATTTAAAAACAAAAGCTTTTCCCCAAATTATTATACAATGATTAAAAATGTTTTTAAGACTAATTAAAACATTACTTACCTTAATTACAGTTATTGAACGAAAAACATTAAATTGAAAATCCAGAAATACATCTGAAAAGAGATTTTAAAAAAGCTTCGAACGAGAAGTAATGTATGTATCTGTTTTTTCACTACAAATAGATTCTTGGATTATAACGGATACAAATTTAAAAAGCAAACAATTAAAAAAATACCAAAGTGTCCATATTAGCTACCAGTCCTATTTTAAAAGGCCCATAGACGTGAAATATAAGTAGACTGAGCATCGCTATTGGGAATAGCTTCAAAAAGTGGGACCATGTCCCTAGTTGTCACGTGACTGCTCCGCAAAAATTCAGCTTGGTTGATTGATTTGTCTTTTTATCGCCGCTCTTAGCGACCGTAACATTTTCTTACAAGTTAGCGATGCGAATGTGCATAATACTGAATATTTCTTGGTTTTGTTATTGTTATTGTTATTTCAATTAACGTCACACTGGAGCAACACAACGGGCTATTGGTGACGGTCCGGGATCAATCCCAAAGGGAAAGATCCGAGGACAACACCACGTAATTTTGAACCACGGTCAGATGACGAGGCAACACCTGAGCTGGCACCCCACTCTCCAAACTTCCACACCACGCCAACGTGAGGACATTTGAGGCCACGACAGATTTAACGTGCACCAGCCCCCTTTGTACACGACGGTGTTTGGCTGGATTCGAACTCGCAACCCTTCGGTTGCTAGTCCGTTACTCTTCCAACCGGGCCACCGCGGCCCCGAATATTTCTTGGATTTGAGTTACGTTTTAACATTGTTTACGATGCAAATGTGCATACTACTGAATATATTTCCTGAATGTGTCACTTTTTAATGGTTTCACCTATTTGAGCTGTTATATAATTAGCTGAGGTTCTCGTTCGGATCAAGTTTAACTAGCACGCATACAAAAAACCCGTACATGTAAGATAAATAAGTTGTACTGAATAGATTAATCTCAAACCGGTATTAAATCAGATACGGCCCTTCAAACAGGTTGGACCAACCCTCAAGCTGAATACGCCCCTTCGAATATGTTTACCCGGCTCACAGACTAGGCCCACCAAATACTTTCATCATCCCGTAGACCTGATCGGGCCCTCCAAATCAGTTTAACCAACTCTCAGCCCAGATACGGTCCTGCGGATAGATCTACTCTGCCTGCATACCAGATACGGCCCTTCCGACAGGTTTACCCGGCCCACAGTCCATATACGATCCACCAAATATTTTTATTAGGACAGCAGACCAGATACCGGAAATGTTTAACCTGCTCGCTGTCCAGAAACGGCCGACAGGACAATTCCACCAGCCCGCAATCCAGATAGCCCTCCAAATATTTTTTATCAGGTCCGGCCCTCCAAATCGGCTTAACCAGTCTGCAGTCCAAATACGGTCACCCACACAGATATATTTGGGCCACAGTCGAGATCGGCCCTGTAGTGCTGGTTTGATTTATCGCTCGACTGTTACTTTTTGCTATTGTATATTAAGAGAACATGCCAAAGGGGGTAGGGGATGTTTACAAGTATATCGTCACTGGTTAAAATTTTGTATAAGATAGTTGTCCTAAACCTGACGTTCTTTAATTAATTCAATATGTTATATATTTTTCTTTAGCAACTGTATTAGGTGTAGGGGAAATTATCATAAAGATTTAATAGCAGAAAATAATTCAAACTTCCTTTTTTAAATTTAAATTGAAAATTGTTGGAATAAATTGAAAAATAAATGCACATGTTTGGAAATGACTACTTCAATAAGTATTTTACTGATACATAAAATAAAAATAGTGAAAACAGATAAGAAGGCTGCATGCTCAAATCACGTCCGGGTCACCACTGAAAGCATTAATTTATCTTATGGATCCTCAGTTGCTTATGTTTTTGTAAACGCAAATTTATTTTAGGACAATTACGCATAAAAATATTATTGACATGAAAAGTTATACATATAGTCTTTACAAGATGGAAGGTAACTGTTTTAAACCATATACTTGTTGGAATACTTGTAGTTGTTTTGCCCAACTTAAGATTTCTGGTTCAAAAACTAAATTAGTTACACCAGTGTGTCTATACCTGAATTTTAAATTTATCAAAGTGATCATGTAAATAACGCTTGACAATTTTTATGATTTTAAGCGTGAGCAGAAGTTTTGTGCAGGATTTTTAATATTAAATTTGTTTCCTTATTTTGTGTGTGAAATCAATATTTTATAAATACGAAAGATAAATTAGAAACAGTAAACATAAAATTTATTGTCACATTCATCACATTTTAAATTCAATGAATGAAATTCATAGAAACATGTAGCCATTTACTGACCCTTAAATATTGTGGTTTTGTTCGGACTGTTTTAAGTTGAAATTTTTCTGTCATTTGTTTTCGCATGATAAAATATTATTTTAAATTTTCCAATAAGACAGCTTTTATTAGTGATAGCTTTTGATTTTCAAGACGAGATTGATTCATTATATGAACACACATTAGGCCAAAGATGGTATTAATTTCTTGCAAAGTTTGAATAAGGAGTTGATGCCCATTATATTCTTTCTTATTAATTTTCCTTCAGTTTGGGACACTAAAGTTTTTCTCCAAGTTTTCAAATTTTTACATCAGCAGGATTTTTCCTTATAATTAATTCATCAGTGCTATGCGATTGTTCAGACTTTCTGGTAAATTGGAAATTGAAGATACTGCTTCCGGTTAAAGTCAAGTACCCCCAAACCTTTTTACAAGAAAATAATTTGTTTCGAAATGCTTGGAACACAATTTCGTGTATTTAAAGGATTTAAAATTTTCTCTACTGATATTTTTTCCCACTACTTTCTCCTTTCTTCATCTTTGGGAAAACTAATAAATGGAACAAAATAAAAAATTTTAATGCATAAGAATTGAATAAATGAATTTTAGCAGGTATACATCTTTACAACTTCTTACTACAAGTAAATATAAATTATCTTACTTATAGTTTTAAAAATCATAAATACAAAATTATTTTTATTGTTTGAGGGGCAATACCTTTAAATCACAAATTAATGCTTTAAAAGATAGTTTTTTTTTCCAATTTAAAAAAAATTGCAAACACTGTTTTGTTTAATTGAGGAGCTTGTTCTGTGTGCATAATTGTTCACAAATGTATTTTAATTCGTTCAAATACTCTAGAGAGAAGAAATCAAGAAGTATCCCCTTTACAGGTAGAAAAAAAAATGAGTGAAGGATTTCATTTCGCTGTGTAATGCGTCTTTGTCACCACTACGATAATTTACCGAGTTAAAGAACGGTATAAACATCGAAATATTCACAAATATTGTTCGAAATAATCTAATTCAGTATGATTTATCTTAAGATTAAAAAATATAAGGAAGAAAGATAAAACTGGTTTCAAAATGGAAAATAATTAAATTTTAATGTTAGGTTTACTTAAATACTGAGCTAAAAATCATGGTATCAAGCAAATGTTTTTAAAAACAGAACTTTTCCAGCAGTGTGGATTGTTTGGAATTAGTGCAAAAGAAGTTTCATTTCGTTCTCTAATTTATTGCTTTTCCAATTTGCTATATGTATTGTATGCTTCATTAAGAAGTATGCATATAAATGCCTCGTATGTCACTTAAAAACAAAAGCGTTTCCCAAAATTATCATACAATGATTGAAAATGTTTTAAAAATTAATTAAACCATTATTTACTTTCATTACAGTTATTGAACGAAAAACATCAAATTCAAAATCCAGAAATACATCTTAAAACAGATTTTAAAAAATCTTCGAACGAAAAGTAATGAATGTATCTGTTTTTTCACTACAAAATAGATTCTTGGAATATAACGAACACGTCGTAGCTATTAACTCTGGGATATCGAACACAAATTTAAAAAAGGAAACGATTAAAAAAATACCAAGGTTGCATATTAGCTACCAGTCCTATTTTAAACCGTTTTGTTCTGTATAGTTTTATTCTCTTTATCGTCTGTCAAAAATATTCAGAATTTTTTTATGTTTCGTAAAGAAAAAATAAGGCTCGAAATAAATAAACTATTCGAACTTAAGTTCCGTAAAAAACGTTTTGGAAAATAATTGATATTTCAGCAGCACTGGTAAAACAATCCAAGTAATTGCAATGCTCAATATACCTCCCAGCTACTTCAAAACTACAAATTATGGTTAATTTGAATATAGTTACTCATGTTTTAACGTGAAACTTGTCAAAACCTAAATATGTATAAACAAAGAAATTTCAAATAACTTATTCACTAAACTAAAATATGGTGTATCAAATATAGAACATTGCATTAAAATATGTTGAAAAACTGTTATATGATACTTGTACAAACACACAAACAGAAAATTAGACATAGAATGGGAAGAGGACAGACAGATTAACGCAACCAAGAACTCACGGTGTGCAAAGTTTCATGAAAATATATTCAACCGTTTGGACGTAGCATGGGTACACAAAGATAGATAGACACACACACAAACACAAAATGCATCAGAAGGGTCCAAAACGGATAGAAAACTTGAAATGGGTCGAAAATATTCAATGTAAAAACATTCCATTCTTATTTATATAGACTAGCAGAATTACCCGGTGTTACTCGGGTTGAATTAGTAAATTAACTTTCACTTCCTTTAATAAATTGTAAGTCCTATTCATCATATGTAACAACTACCGCACTCTAATAAAGGTACACAATTATTAAATACACCAATTTCACAAATATTAATGAATGTCATATTTAACATTTTACATTTTTGTAGAATTTAAATTTTTAGTAAGAAAGAAGTCTCTAGAGTGTGCCAATGTATGTTACCAGAATGCATAGAATAGTTCAGAGCATGCATATAAATGCCTTGTATGTTATAAAAACAAAAGCGTTTCCCAAAATTATACTCTGATAAAAAATGTTTTAAACTAATTAAACCATTACTTACCTTGATTAGAGTTATTGAACGAAAAACATAAAATTGAAAATGCAGAAATACATCTTAAAATTGATTTAAAAAAGCTTCGAACGAAAAGTAATACATGTATCTTCTTTTTCACTACAAAATAGATTCTTGGAACATAACGGATACAAATTTAAAAAAGCAAACGATTAATAAAATACCAAGGTTGACATATTAGCTACCAGCCCTATTTAAAAAAATTTTGTTCGATATATTTTATTATAATGTTTTATTCTCTTTATCGTCTGTCTCAAATATTCAGAATATTTTTATATTTCGTAAAGAAAAATAAGTCTCAAATAAATAAAGTATTGGAATTTAAATTGCTTAAAAATAGTTTCTTGAAAAATAACCGATTTTTCAGCAGCTCTGGTAAAACAATCCAAGTAATTACAGTGCTCAATATACCTACCAGCTACTCAAAAACTACCAGATTATGGTTGATTTAAGTATAATTACTCAGATGTTTTAACATGAAACTTGTCTGAATATGTAAGAGCAAAGAAATCTCCAATAATTTATTCACTAAACTAAAATATGATGTATCAAATATAGAACATTGTATTAAAATATGCTGAAAAACTGTTATATGATACTTGTACAAACACACAAACTGAAAATTAGACACAGAATGGAAAGACGGACATACAGATTAACGCAACCAAGTTCAGTCACTAAATGAATGTAAGTACTCAGCATGCAAAGTTTCATGAAAATATATTCAACCGTTTGAACATAGCACGGGCTCACACAGATACAGGGGTGTCCACAGGGGGTTCATGGTGCAAGTTGCGCCATCAGAATTTTTAGAGGGAAATTTTTTCCGGGCGTTTTTTGGAATTTTCAGGGTGGAAATTTATCGGGCCAAAAAGTATTTAATAAGAAACCTTTTTATATATATATATATATATATATATATATATATATATTCATAAGTAATTAGACTATATTTGAATTTGTTTAAAAGACTACTATTTCCTGATATGACAACAATTTCATTATAGGAAGTTATTCCATAATTTTTTATTGAGCAATGCTTAGTTTGCAGCGCTGATACCCTGCCCATTCATAAACATCTGTCACCTTGAGGGTTTTCTGTCCGTCGCCGTTACGTCATGTGGATCGCTAGTAGTCCCATAGACAAGATAAAGTTAAGTCACCAGTTGAAAGCAGGTAGCCGTGTACGTTTTGTGTAGTCTGTCTCGGAGAAAAAAAGGAATTTTAGTTCCGTGCTTTTCGTTTCCTGAAAACGTCATTGAAGATTTAGAAATACAACCCTCTTCATCAAGTATGACCCAAGACGTAGATTTTGAAAACCTTGATGAAAATGTAAGTCAGGAAGTTGTTGATGAAGCTGAATTAGGACACTGCGAGGTAGAATCATGTAGCAATCCATCTGCTGAAAGACCTTCGGTTTCCATTCAACAAGAGGAAACTCTGACAACTGAAGATTCTCCTGATGATAGATTGAAAAACTCAAGAGATCCAGCATCATATGCCAACATCAAGCTGTCAGCTGAGGAAATAAATAAAGCACTATGTTTGTCTTTTGTCACTTTTCCTTCAACAGGTGGAAGAAAATTCAACCCATCATGGAAGAATGAAGTTTTACCAAATAAAAGTGCAAAAGTTAGAAAATGGCTGATATATAGCCAAGAAAAAGATGCCGTATTTTGCTTGCCATGTACTCTGTTTTCTCTCCCACGCGAACAGTCAATATGGGGAACAACTGGCTATAGAGGATGGACAGAGCATAGAGGGACCGGGATATTGTTTTCCATGAAAAATCTAAAACCCACTTATCAGCACAAAATGCAAGAACCCAATGGATCTCTCAAAAGAGGACTGATTTACGTTTAGCTGAACAATCAGATCAGTTAGTCCATCAGAATCGAGAGGTGCTCTCTGTTGTCATCGATTGCTGTCGATATTTAAGTGAAGAAATGCTTGGATTTCGTAAAAAGGATGTAGCAAAAGGAAAATTCATAGGTCTTTCAGGCTATTGAATAAATATAGCCCTGATGCTGGGGTATACCTTGAAAAATTGATAAAGCTAGAACTGAAAAATGAAAGCTGGGATATAATTTCTTGAGTTATCGAAACGTTTATGATGTAATTAACATAATGAGTGACATCGTTGCTTCAAAAATCATAGTATAAAAACGACTAACATTTATTCTATTATTCTAGACTCAACTCAAGACATTAGTAAAAAAGAATGTTCAACATTAGTGGTTCGTTATATTGAGCATACTGACCTTCATGGTGCCCCAAAGGAAAATGTCAAACCTGAAGACCGACTCATTAAGGTTTTCACTAGTGGAGATACCACAGGCCAAAATATTTTTAAAGAAATAATGAAGTGTATGAATTTACTTGGTCTTGATCCAAGTGGAATTATTGTTCAAAGTATGGATGGGGCTGGTAATATGAGAGGAAAATTCAATGGTGTAAAAGCGCTAATCCAGAGTGAATGTCCCAAAGCGCTCTATATATGGCGTTCTTCGCACAGATTTGCGTTAATTGTGGAAAAATCTATGGACATATGCCCCCAGATGAAAAATCTATTTTCTCTTTTAGAGGAATTATGTCTTCATGTCAAGTCATACAAGGCATGATCTTTTTACTACAAACTTGGACAAAGGTCCAACCAAAATAAGGAGACTGAAAAGAGTGCAAACTACATGATGGTCAAGCAGAAATGATGCACTGCAAATAGTTGTCACCTGCTATGACACAATAATGGAGACGTTGCATAGTTTGTCCATTGACAAAAAAGCTGCTAATGACTCAAATGCACTGGCAACTGACCTGTGGAAACAAATGACCGATTTTGAAAACATTTGCTCAATACATGTTGCCTCAACTATTTTCAAAGTGTTGTCACCAATCACAATTGTTCTACAATCAAAACGAATTTATTATAGCAGTGTGTCAAAAATTGTTGCTGAAACCAAAGCTAAACTTGTAAAAATGCGAAGTGGGTCGGAGTGGAATAAAGCGAATGATTCAATTATTGCCTTTGCTGATGTGAATAATATTTCGCAACCCCACCGCAGAAGCAGAAAACGTAAGAGGTTTATGAATGAAATGGCTATCGATGAAAGAATAGATGATCTTCTTAAGAGGATCAAAGTGGAAGTTTATTTTCAAGTACTAGATTCACTTATTAAACAACTCAATGACAGATTCTCTGACAGTTCTCTTTCTATAATCTCACAAATGGCAGTGCTTTCACATGAAGGAATTTTGAAAATTGCAAGAGAAAAAAAAGCAGGGATATAAATTCTTGCCTGATTCTTCATCAGTGAAAGACTTGTGGGTTTTACAATCTGAAAGTGACCAAATAATAGAGGAACTAGAAACTTTTGCCAAATGTGTATAAGGTTACTCACTTAGAAATTTACATTTCCGAATAGCTTTTACAGAAAGAAAAGTGTAAAAATAGGACACCAGACAGGGAATCTGACGTTTCAGGAGACGAAGGTGGAAAAGAAGTTGAAGTCCGTGAAGATGGAGATGAGGAAGAAGATTCAGACCATGATGAGTTGCTTTTGCCTGTTGATCAGTGGGTAAAAAGAGGCTCTATTAGGCCTTACAGATGCCTGCAGTATATGTCAGCATTTCCTCAACTCACTGCTGTATTTGTCCTTTTATCGTTACCTGTCACAAGTTGCTCAGCGGAAAGGACGATGAGTCATTTAAAGATTGTAAAGAACAGGTTAAGAAGCAGCTTAGGGGACGATTGGTTGTCAAGCTTATTGCTACTATCATCTGAGAATGGCATTCTCAAGAAAATCACAAATGAAGAAATTATCGAAAAGTTTGCCATATCAAGTGCACAGAGAGAAAAGCTTCTTCTGTTAAAAATCTTATAAATAGTACTTAAGTTCCTGTGCTTAAAGAATTTATTTTCTGGTCATACTATAAATTTTTTTCAACCTAGAGTTCTCGGATGTTTTCTCTTCCTTCCGCATAAGATAGCCGTTTTTTGTCACTACTCTAAAACAATTTAGCTTTTAAGGTTTTATGAATACTTACGCAACTCATGTAAACATTACGATAATACACATATTATTCATTAGTTTTTACACATTTAGTTCGTTTTTTAATATCTGATTACTGAATTATTGATATTTATTGATGTGTTCAATTTTTTTAATTCTATTATTCCATTCACTCAATTTTAGAGTTTTTTATGAATTCAAAAATTATTCTTATACAAAAGGTCAAGGTAAAATATTTGTTTTATTCATATAACATTCAGAATATTTCAAAACAACTGTTTTTACTACATTATTTTTCATTTGTGCAAAGTGTAAGTAATATCATTGTTTTTACATGAAATTGCTTTTATAAATATAAACTGTTCATTTTCCTAGCTGTTCTGGTTTTATTTATTACAACCAAATTTGTCTCTTAATTTTATTTATCTTTAACTGATTTACAAAATAGAAATGTAGAGCTTTGTGTGGATTCAGTTGGAAATTTGAGATTCTGATAAAGGTTATATGGGTAACTGGATTTGAGGGGGCGGAAAAGAAAATTTTTTGGGTATTTGCGCCATTAAACTTGAGGGGGATGGGCACCCCTGCACAGATAGATAGACAGACACACAGACAGACAAACACCAAACGCGATAGAGACGAATTTTGCATAAGGGCCCAAATCGGATGGAAACATGAAATGAATCGAAAATATTCAATGTACAAACACTTCATTCTTATTTATATAGATTTTAATTATTATTGTTATGTAAATTCCACAGATGGGTGGATACAAACAATTTTCAGCAAAAAGTATCAATTTAAAAGATATACTTAAGTTCATATTATCAATACATAATATTTTTATTGTGTAGAACACAAAGGAATATAGTGCTCCTAGTTGGCACCAAAGAATCATAGTCAAGCAGAGAACGATTTCACACAAGTTTTTAAAATTTGGTTCATTATTTTTAATATTTTAAGCCCCTATAGATGTACAGTGTGCAACATTTGCCATGTTTCTAAACAAATTGAAGCTAGATTGCCCTTAGATTTGTTCAATTTAACAAATGTAAGTTATGTTTCTTAAAAACAATATTTTATTTCATAGAAAATAAAATTGTGGACTTATGTACTTTATTTCTGCTTTGAATGTCTACAATACTCTAGTTCTTTTTTTTTTCAAATGAAACATATCCTCGAAAATTACTAAGCGTGCAGAAAATAAAAATAAGTCACTAGCACAGGATTTCAAAAGCAGAAATGGTCACAAAGATAGTATATATCATCAGGTATCAAAATGACAATTGCATAAATTTAATGTAAAATTTCTCCCTTAGGTAGCATAGATATTTAATTTAATTCCAGACGCGTGTGGTCCAATGTTCAACACTTTTACAGTTATGTAAACTTCGAGGCCATGTGAATGACGTTTTGTATCACAATGAAGTTTTATATCATAAAATGCGATTATCACAGTCGTCGGATTGTAGCTTTAAATACAATGAAAAGATTAGAAAAGAAATCTTATCTTTGAATAACAGACGAAACATTTAAAGTTTATCTACAAAGATTTTAAGAAGTGAGGCTTCACTTGTCCTTTTGAAATCTTTAGCGGAAGGTAATATGTATATTTATCCTTATTTTTAGTACATTTATGAAACTGAATTTGACTGTAACTGTATTTTAGATATTTTAAACATTTGTTATAAAATATGAAATTATTACTACAAGTAAATTATATTAATTTATTAGATTGCAGAAAATTAAGGCTCAATTAGAAAATTTATATAATTATTTCGTTAACCACGAAATACTTTACAAAATTTCTGCGTATCCTTTGGTTTAAAAATTGCTATGACAGGCTAATTTAAATTTAAGTCCTACCTTAACGCCTAACTTGAATCAGACTCTTTAATACCTTAATACTGCAGTTCCAATGAATTCGATTTACAAATGTGTTGGAAAGATCAATCTAACACATTAACAGATTAAAATTTTAAAAATTTAATTGACAACGTGAAACAGGAGGACCTTAATTAATAAAATAACTATCCTTTCCTTCTTCACTTTAGAAAAATACTTAAAATTTCTGTATTTCTTTATTTTTAATAAGGTCTAGAAGAAACTACGCTTTCAAAACTTTTTAAATGACCAAATAAAGTTTTAAGGAAAAATAGAGCTTATTTAAACAATAAACACTTGAGTTTTTAGCATGTTCCATTTACATATTTTTCTTCTTTTGATTTTCTTTCACGTTAAATTTTGCAAGCATTTTATGTTGAGTTGAAAGTAATGTTCTGAACACATTGTTTTTGTTTCTGTTCAATTTTGTCCTTACCACTATAGTATATCTATGTTTACCACTATGGTATATCTATGCCGTAATTAATTATTTTCGTTTTGAAACTATTAAGAATAGTGATTGTTGGCATCGATGGCAGAAGATACGGATTACAAAATTGTGGAGGGATTTCGTCTTCCAAAAGTGTTTTCTGAGGATGCTTTCCGCTCTGCGCTGAATTACAAACCACGGCCGGACGACGTTTTCATAGTCACCTTTCCAAAATGCGGGACGACTTGGACAGGGCAGATCGTTCTACTCATTTTGAAACACGGGGAGCCTCCTAACCCCAGCGAATTTCTCAAGGCAGCTCCGTTTATTGAAATGACAGGTAAGTAATTTAATTTGCAGGAAATACTCCCAACGCTTCTATTTTAATTCTGAGTCTTAAATATAATCATCCTTCTTGGACTTTCCTTTATCTTGAAAATATATATTTATGGAAAATGGATAGTACAAGATCTATTGTTAAAAGTGCACTTAAAAATAATTTGCGGAAGGTGACATTGTGAGATATAATTTATGAATACGAATATACAATACACCTTTCTCATACTTGATGCATTTTTTATTTCTGAGATATATTCATGAACATAATAAAACAATCATTCACGAAAACATTTTTAAAAGAAAAGTTATACACATTTATGAGGGTTCAAGGTTGTCATATAGAATATTAAAATATCTGCATACAATATTAATAGTAACATTATAATTAATTATTAGGATTGATAAAAGATTAAATTGAGGTTATGAAGGTCTCACGCTCTTCTATTTTAAACTTCTCAATGTGTTTTGTCTTCTAAGCCTTAATTTCTGACTAATCTTAAAATTAATGGACTTTTATATTACTGTATTGTGACTATAAATAAAATTACTTTTTTTGTTTAACCTGCCTACTAAAAATCTCTCTATTAAATATTAATTGTTTGTTTCCAAAAATAACAGGGGCAAAAGCAGCTGAAGAAATGCCAAGACCTGGAGCCATTAAAACGCACCTACCCTACCACCTGATACCTCGATCCGATCAAGCGAAGTATCTTTATGTTACCAGAAATCCCAAAGACTGTTGCGTTTCTTACTACCACCATCAAAAAAATCTACCCATACTACCCTATGATGGAAGCTTTGATGATTTTTTTGAAGTTTTTATGAACGGAACGAATTTTTATGGGGATTGCTTTGACCATCTGCTTGGATGGTACGAACACAGGTATAATCTACAATTCCATTTCGCAGTATGTAATGTGAATTAATATTTTTTGGAATTGTGAAGTTGGCTATGATGATCGTCGTATATAAAAACTGTTATACACAAAAAGTGTAGAGTTGATAGATGATAAACGAATACCGTTTTTCAAAGTTCATTATTGGTGGACAGAAGTATGATTCTAAACTAAAACAATATTACAATATAATTACTGGCAAAGTTAAATAATCGATAACTTGAAGACTTTTTACCTTTTCCAATGATTAAAATGATTAGATCAAAAAGTATATTGGCAGTATTTTACTTATTTTAATCCTCTAAGCGTTACGAGATTTCTGGAGTTTTGTAGTATTGCTTTTTCAGCACAGTACACATAATTTCTAAATAATGAGATCTCTTGGTTGAAAGAATCTAAGGAGGGTCTTATTGGTCAAGAGAGTCAAAATTAGTTAGAAGTCATGCAGGGACGATTACAGGTTTCAGAATGGATATATGCTTGTGAACCACTCAGAGGGTGAAATGTGTGCAATGAAAATACTGCGTTAGGCCGAAAATCAGGATACTTAAACGACAAGACAAATGAGTAGAGTTTTCCAAACTTTTTAGTCCACTGTTCCCTTTAAAAAAACGTAAGCCTCAACTGCTCCATTACATAAAAATTCCATTTGAATCAGATTAAATGTTGAAACCTATTACATTTTAATTAATAAATCAATTACATAATCAAGAAGTATAAAAAAGGAAACTAAAGCTCATAACAAAAATATAAACAAAGAAAAATATTGCACACATAAACAGCAATATTTTTTCCTCAGATTCTGAATTTTTAAATGTATTTCTTTTCTTACTAAAATCGAGATGTATCATCCCACATATGCATTTTCAGTTTTCAAGACTGTACGTATTCTCTGTACGTATTCCATTTAGGATAATCGGGAGTAAAATTATTAGTCTTTGAATGGTTTGTTTATTTACCCCAAAATACCTCTCATATTATCTTGCATTTTCTATTGAACTATCAATTATTTCAACTGGCAAAACATAAAATTTATATAAAATGAGCTAGCTTTTCATATCACTTTGATATATTATAATTGATACAACTTGGGCACCTTGAAAAGGTTTAAGAAAAAAAGAACATGTAACTATCTTTACAATTTTATTATCTGATATTTGATTGCACTTTTAGTACCATTCACAAATTTTCTCTACATTCTTTTATACTCTTTTCAGGAATGAACCTAATGTTCTCTTCGTGACATATGAAGAATTAAAAGAAGATCCTGAAGCAGCTGTACTGAAAATCGCATCTTTTATTGATGATGAAAAGTATGCCGAACCTTTGAGACAAGATCCAGAGAAACTTAAAAATGTATTAAAGTACAGCAGTTTCAAATACATGAAAGAAACTGTAAACGAGAGCATGGTCAACATGTTCAATATGTCTGAAGAACAGCTGGAAAAGTCTGATTTACCAGAGGGTTTTAAACAAGCAGTTTCAAGAGGTGCACAAGCAACAAAAGAAACTAAAGATGAGTCAAAGAAGCGGCCGGATGGAAGCAATTTTGTCCGTAAAGGTATCATAGGAGATTGGAAAAATTACTTCTCTGAGGATCAAAATAAGCGCATGAATGCAAAATTTGCTGAACGATTAAAGGGTACCGAATTCCCTAACATCTGGAAAAAATATATGTGAACTTTTGATCTCTGCATTCACAAATTACATGTTGAAGGAACATGTTATATATGGTAACAGTAATGTGATTTATTACGTGGTATATGATATATTTCCATAAATTTAAAGTTGTTTTCATACCTGCACTACACGTATTCTTTTGCAAGAATGTTACTATTTGAAACTACCATGAGGAAACAAGGAACTAACAACATAGGAAAAACTAAGAACTTATCCCTTAATAATTTGACCTATTATTCGATTTATATGTTTTAAATGTTTGATTCATAATTGTATAACGTAATTTTTGTTATTTCCTTTCTTAAACGAATAATTTTTAGTTTGCATTCTGTATGTACAATTTTGATTAAAATTTCCACAGTAAAATGTTCAATTTTATTTCTACAAAATTATTTCTTTATTTTGGTAGAAAAGGGGCCAATGTCCGAATTCGTTGATTTTGAGTTATGTCCACCAATCACCAAAGTAATGAAAGTTATAAAAAATGGCTAATGTCTTCCGATCAATATTTTATGAAATAATCCGAACATTGGAAAGAATTTTTGTTCGTTGTATTAAAAATAATAATAAATACTACTAAATTAGTTATTGTTAAAAACTTGCAAAATGGACATTTGTCCTTTTTCTACCTAGGTACATGTTTAGTTTGAAACGTCATTACTAATGTTTATTATAGGCGATTGTGCAGATATAAATATATGTTCTGCCTATTTGGCTCATACCACATCAAAGTGAATCTACTTGAATGTGATAGAAATTATGGGCTCTCTTCAGAGTCCTTTAATTGCGTATTAATAATTTGTCCCCAATTTAAAGGTACTTTCTAATCTCTAATTATACGATTCTTCTTTGTTATCTTTGATTACTAAACTAAATATATAAGGGCTTACTTATCCCATTAGTTTAAAGATTCGAACACAAATTTGTGTTCTTATGAGTAGTAGTGAGTAGTATATGCTTTTTAACACTAATGATCGATAAACATGAGAAATGGAATTGCGTTTTTTTGTGTTAGACTAGCAATTGTTAATATACATCGGTTCCAAAAAATTGAGTATACACCAAGAAAGGATTTTTGAAAGCCTGAAACTGTGTAATAAACTACTTTATCATGTGTTTATCTACGAATAAGAACTGCCAGCGTAAGAGTAAAAATATATTTATTCCTCAACGAAAATATAAATTATATTAACAGTAGTGGGGCATCTATAGCAGAAAACTGGATTACACGTTTACACGTATGATAAATGTGACATCTTCTCTGTGATAGAATGCCGCCACAGATCGGCAGTTCATTCGAATCATTTCGCCCAACAGGAATAGAATATGATGATGGAGCAAGAGGTAGGATCCGGAGACTGTTCCCGGCGAGGACGTAGAGTTGAGATGTGGTTAGTGGTCTATATCTGAAGATCTCTTCTTACAGAGAGAACTAGGGTTGATAAGCTGCTCGGAGGACTCTGATACTGATGACTTTGACATTGACAAACAACCGATTTGGGCAGATCAAAAAATAGCGAAAGGGTTTAACTCTAGTTTTTTTTTCTGATTTGCCAGATATTTGCTCTGTGAAAGCTTGTAATAGTGTTGATGTTGTATGAGTATTATGATGTTAATGAGTATTATGTATACACGTTACATAAAACTTTTCTGAGTAATGGTTTTTCAATATGTTTCGTTTCTCATGAACTTTTTAAGCAGATTAATAAAATATGGAAACCATATAAATTTGTTTTTCAAGTTAAAGCAGATTACCAGAAATTAGACGCATAAAGTGCGAAGAATCAAAGTCAAATAGAATAAATTGAGTACAGGTATAGTATCATGCATGTTACAACCATAGTAATGATGGAAATGCTTGTTAGATAGACCTAATGATATCTTTTTAAGGTGAGAAAGACCGAAGTTGACAGGTTGGAACTCTGAAATACCTTGCCATTGCCTACGTTTCCTTCAGTAAACTTTGTCTTCAAAAAGCATTTTTTAACCGTGACAGAGATATAACATAATATCTCAGAGCCTTATTAATTTCTAAAAATAAATTGAATAAGTATTTCTGTTAAAGTTGTTAGTATTTAGGATTATAAACACTTAACACGCCTTTACACTATAATTACACTGTTCATTTCTGAATCCGAACATAATTTAAAGTGCTGAGTCTAAGCCAATTTCTTTTAAATTCATTTAAAAAAATCAAATTTACTGTATTACGACAGTAAACAATCTCTTATGCAAAATGTAACCTAAGAATCTATAAAATTGAATGATCGTACAACATACCGTCAAGATTTGTCATGTTTAATGAGAACATGTATTGCAAAAGTGTAAATGAATCACTATGCCTGAATACTGTGCAATAGGTAGTTTTGGAACTATGCTTTTGATCAGTGATATTGTAATTACCAAATGCTTAAATAAAATCGGACTGCTTGCTACAAATTTGCTTGAAACGAATTTTTTTACTCGATTTATCAAACCACCGACCCTTTCAAAGTGTGAAGAAACATGAAATCAACAATAAAACAAATTAATTTGTCAATAATACAAAGAAAATTAAAATGACAGATGGAGTGAAAAAGAGTAAATTATTATGACCAAATATTTCAGAGTATATTTTATCAATGTTTTTAATGTGTTTTTCAATTATATGAAAAAAATAAAATACTCTTAAGATAATTAAACTCTTTCTTCTAGGAATGTATTTCATTTAAACAACTTAACTCAATTGTGTTCTAGTGACTTATTATAACTCCATCAAATATTAATATTAAAATTAAAGTCAGAATTTTATGTAACGAGAAAGTTATCTGAAATCTTCTAAAATAATATATAAAGGTATCTGAAATCTTCCTAGTTCTTAAAAGAGCTGTTTATTCAATGACGAATAAACAGATCTAAATAGCAGTACATTTTAAAAAGTTAATTGAAATAAACAGACATTCGACAATTACGCAAAATATAGATTTTAATTTTATAATCCCTAACTGGGTCAACTCTATACGAAAAACATAATTTGAAAACAAATTAGAAATGCGATTCGTATAGCTTCCAATGCTAAGAGTCATTGATTTCTCAAAGTGAGCATGGAATAGTAAACTGTTACATGTATTCTTTCCAGAAATCAGGAATATCTGTATCCTTCGTTCTTTCAGCAAACTTTTCATCCATACGCCTATTTTGACTTTCAGAAAAATAATTTTTCCAATCTCCAACGATTCCTTTACGGACATTCAGCCTGATATTTGATTTCTTCTTTTTATCACTTTTAGGCAATGGTTTATTTGTGTAGTCCAACTGCTCACTTTTTGCTTCACCTCCATCAGAATCCTCCACCGCGCATTTGCTTGTGGCTTCTTTCATGCTTTCGAAGCTACTGTACTCGATTATGTTGTCCAGTTTCTGTCTATCTTTTCTCAACAGCTCGGCATATTTTTCATCGTCTATGAAAGATGCCATTTTTAATATTGCGGCTTCCGGATTTTCTTTCATTTCTTCGTAAGTGATAAACAGCACATTTGGATCTTTTCTGGGGAAGAGTATAGTTAAAGACATCACAAGAATGTTTAATTAAATCGTTAAAGGCAAAAGCAGCTTTTAAAATGGAAACATTCGATCTTGAAATGCCCAACAAACTTTTTAATATTTTAAAATATTTTTCGGTTCAATGGCATATGCTTGACAAGCTTCAACTTGAAACAAAGCGCTATTGGAGACCATAATGTTGACTATTGAAGTTGTTATTCTTATTTGAAGTAGAAATACAAGGCAATCCAAAAGCAACAGAAAAAGTAAAAATTCAATAATTCGAAAAGTATAGACAGTAGCACGATGCGGTTTTCCCTGAAATGCACAGGAAGACAGGAATTTTTTTTAATAACGAAATATTTTATTGCCAGAATAGTTACATTTGTCACTGACAAGTGGTGCTGTAGCGGTTCCGGAACTGCTGCCTGTCGCTATTTAAACAGATCCGCCCATCCGTCGTTCCTCAAACGGTGCGAGACTGCCAACATTGATCAATCTGATTTTGCCGTGAAGTAAGTAAATTTCAGTAGTGAATACTGAAGTTACATTTATTAATACTGAAGTTGCATTTTCAGCATTTAACGTGTATTACCGAAGTTAAAGGTTTTGCCAAGGTTAGGTATGTTATTGATACGAGATGAAGCCTGCCACAGGCGAGCGTTATGCAGCATTTTTAAGAGACAGCATCATTCCCTCTTTGCATGAGACAAGAGCTCCATAGTGTAACATTCATGCAGGATGGAGCGCCTCCACACATCACAGGTCCTGTCCAGCCCCTTCTGCGATCGACATTTGTCGATGAACGTGTCCTCAGTCTCTCTTTCCTGCACGAATGGCCATCAAGGTCTCCAGACATTACTGTATGTTATGACTTTTGATTATGGGGCTACTTGAAATCACAGGTGTAGAGGTCGGCCGATGCCATTGTGCCACGTCTGACGGCCATTCTCATGAATGACGGCGGTCACATTGAACATTTGTAATCCTAGCTGCTTTGCAAACTGTTCTGTAACACTGTACAAACTACTGATACAACTGAAGTGCCACCTGTAGGTGACAAATGCAATTATTCTGGCAATAAAAATTTTCGCATTAAAAAAATACCATGTCTTTTTATGATTTCTGTGCATCTCGCGCCTGCCTATACTTTTCGAATTATTGAATTTTTACTTTTTCTGTTAATTTTAGATCACCTTGTATATCCGTGAAATCTATATTTAACTCTTATTAGTATCTTACGAAGGAACGATATTAAATGTCACTTTTAAATGTTGTAAATTTATGAAATGAATACTACAATTTTTTTAGTATCAGTCTTACACAAAGTGAGTTGAAAGTATGTAATGATATTGTGAAACAAATATGTCTCCAGTTCTGTATATGTAAATGAAAGGTTAAGAATAAAATATAATTCTGATTCATATCAGTGATTTAAGATTTTATACTGCTTCGATGAGAGAGAGGATTTCTGTCAAGCTAAATGTTTGTGGTAGTGCTTATATGGCTAAACGTCTTCCAATGCGTTCTCGAACGTGACGTCATTTCTCCTGTTTTTTTAATACAATTTCAGCACGAATTACTATGCTAGACGATTCTTCGACAAATCTTTCAACTGAAAGTTCATTAAAATTGAAGTACACCTGACTTTCGATTAACTGTAATAACTAACTATACTGAACTCGCAAGAAAAGCTCTGTAATGCTTAACTGCTTCCCACAGCTTGCTTGTGTTCTAGCTCACGTATTTGAAATCTAAGTTAAGAAATTGACTTGAAGTTGTAACCCTTGATATTGAAATTATCAGACCTTTAACCAAACATTGCTGAGATAATTGTTAAAAAGCTGCTCTACTTTTCATATTAAAATTAAAGTATGTTGTTTGATGCACTAGTATTATAATTTTGCAAGTTGAGAGCCTCTTAATTTTAATACATTTTAATTAGTAAATAATAGTTTCTATAATATTTACTATTTATTTTATTCCAGAACTCTAGTTTTTCCTGTTTCAGAAATTTAAATTGCCATCATTAATCCTTGAGGTAAAGTTTTGACGTTTTATAATCTACTTAACGTAAATCTACATATAAATATTTTTTTCACTATGTTATGGTGAGAAATTAGGATCATTAGGATCCTATATGCAGGTCTGTCTACATATGCCCTATTTAATTTTATAAGTTCAATGGATCCTTGGACTGAAAAGTTTGAGAACCACTGTGCTATAGCATTTGGGCAACAGGAAGTCAGGTTCTTGTCTTCTGTCTGGTTTGTTTACATTGAAAATTCCTTTCATAGAGAGCTTAGTAAGTGTAAGGAACACGATACAAGCAACATTAAGCAACAATTGTCTAAATTTCAACGATTCCCACAATTTTAAAGGTAATTATCACTCATTTTTGTCAGTTTCGTCCTTTACTATTGATCAATTTGATGGTTAAGTTACGAGAAAATACTGGAGTATTCAACTTTTATTGGATCTGTTTTTAGTATTATTACCTTTAGGCGTTTTTTGTTTAGGTAAACGAGTTTCTTACATAGTTATTTACTTCTAATGGCACTTTCTTAAGATTTCGTCTTGTGTTTTGGCTTATTTAATATTAATTTTCAATTAATTCTTTAAATTTGTGATAATATAACTTACCTAAGAGTTTCGCTGACACAGTACCAAGATTATAACAGTAAACAAAGCTAATCTCTGAACAAATAAAACTCACTACTGTACCTGTGGGCATACCACTCTAGAAGGTGATCGAAATAGTCACCGTAAGCTACATCTCCAGATATAAAGAGTTCGAAATACTCATCAAAGGTACCATCGTACGAATGTCTTTTCTCGTGATGGAAGTAAGAAACGCAACAGTCCTTGGGGTTTCTGGTCACACAAATATATTTGGCTTCATCTGACCTAGGGCAGATGCGATAGGGGAAGTGAAATTTGATCGGTCCTGGTCTCGGCATCACTTCTGCTGCTTGTGCTCCTAGTGAGAATGCAAGAAATATTTATATAATCAGATTTTGGTATTTAATTACCATAATTCAGATTAGTATGCACATTTTTATGCAATTATTTCAAGGCATGGGTAATAATTGCATAAAAATGTGCATAAAGTAATGCACTTTATCATATATGAAATGTATGTATAATTTCTAATATAAGGTGCATTACTGGCAGTCATGACCCGATCTTTCATGTATTTGACAAGAGATTGAGATAATCTGTTCTTGCTATATTTGCTTGCTTAAAATTTATATTTTTTTACATAAACATAAAAATACATTAAAGTGCCAAAAGTCAAGGGATATCTATATAGCTATGATTGGATATTTTGCGCCAAACACAAGGCATACAACGTCAAGTAATGGACACACCCATATATAAGGAAGGTTTTACTGACACAGAAGAGAGACATACACCCGAGGAGGAATCGAACCTGACAAAATAAATTATAGATATCAACTAAAAATAATACATTGCCTAAAGATTGAAATTTAATTGAAATGTAATTTGTGAAAGGCAGACTTTTAAAATAATTTAGACAAAACATACAATATACAAAGAAATGAAGGGAGAAATACTTAAAAATCTTTTTTTTTTAGATTTTAAAATTTTACTTATCTATACTTACCTTGTACATCTAGAAAAGGAGAGAATCTGTATAAATTTTTCATAGATTCCAATGGCTCCCCTTGTCTGAAGATAAGTAAAAGAATCTGCTGAGCCCAAGTGGTCCCGCATTTGGGATAAGTCACAATGAAAACGTCATCTGCTCGGGGTTTGTAGTTCACTGCTGATCGAAAGTTTTCCACTCGAAATCCACGGGGAATTAAGATATTCAATTCGTCAACAGTTTGAGTCAACTTCGGTTTGCAAGACGCCTCCGACATATCTGCTTCTCCAATAGGTATGCCTAAAATTAAGTTCAGTAGCTTATAAGAGAGGGAATTTCAATGCAAACAAATAAATCAGACATTCTGTGAAGATTTTTCTTCTGCTATCCAAATGCTTTCGCATGATATTTATTGGGGTTACCTTAAAACTTAGTTTATCGCTGTTTTGGTAATGTTTGGCGTTTAGTCTAATTGGTGTTGACCAATCAACTGTAATATATCAATTTGGAATTCATTCTTTGGCATTTTTATTGGCGAAGTGCTGAAATCGTATCCGAAAAACATGCCAAATGACGTCACGTTCGGAATACGTACAGAATACATATATCGCCTTACAAGCACTACCGCCACCTACATTTATCTTGACAGAAAATGCCCCTCATAAGTGTTAAGTATCGAACTATGAACCTAGTTCATTTTTTTATTTCTAATGCCTGACCTGTTCGGCCTTCGCCATTACGAGGGGCGAAGGAAGGTAAACCCAGTGGCTAAGTCGCCGTTAACGTCTAAAAGGAGCAATCATCAACATCTATGAGCTTATTCGAACCCGGAACTTAATGGGTGGCAGACAAACGCTATGACCGCTATACCACTCATGTGACATCCTGGTTTCATTAAATGACTCAAAATAATCTTTTTAGTCGAAAGGACCTGAAGATTCTCGTGGATATTATCTTAGGGAACTTTATGAATTATTAATAATTAACTGATAGTTTTGGAAGTTACGTCACACTGGAGCAATATAACGGGTTATTGGGGGATACTGAAGAGAAGGACCCGAAGACAGAACCTAGTAACTTTGAACCAAGGTCAGATGACGAGATCTCCACCTGAGCTGGCACCCCACTCTCCAAACTTCCACACCACGCCAACGTGAGGATATTTCAGGGCACGACAGGTTTAAGATGCACAAACCTCCATGTACATGACAGTCTTTGGTCGGATCGAATTGCGAACTCTCAACTCTGCTGTTTCTAATCCAGTAATTAACTTATTACCTGGGCTACAAGGCTGTACCTCTAGGTCTCGCATTCCCACATCTGGGATTCAGACCTCCCTAGACTGCCGGGAAAGTTGTCAACGCCTAAATTATCTTGCTCCCTCCATGAGAGGAATACAGACAGGCCACTCCAGACAAACACTTGTGCTCACAGTACTGTGGAAATCCGGGTCAGAAAGACATTAAATCTGTCCTCGGGTCGGGCAGCTGTGGAGGTTCTCACCTTCCATTGCAGGTGGCGTTGAGACCACCGGAATGAACATTCCAAGACTGAGACGGACTGCCCCCAAAGATGAGAGCAGAGTATACTGAAACCAAGAAAAAGAAGTCACATGCTTCAGACTCTCAGATTTTGGCGAGCCTCGTGGCTCCTTGGCAGATTCGATGGTCAATAGCTGTGCCCTCATACTTTTGAATGACTCTTAACTTGTAAATGATCTTCAAATTTCTCTTTTTTTTTAAGTCAATAATATTTTATTGTGCGGTTACCAGTCTTACGCCTAAATAGAACGTTAGACTGATTACGTTACAGCTATATAATTGGTGGCGGCGGATCGTAATTGATTAACAGTAAATCGAATCTGCCTGTTTTGCCTCAATTTTAAGGCAAAAGTTTTGGAATTTCACACCTTGAGGTTCGTCGTGCGGCAAGCATCTTTGAAAGGACATCGACCTCACTGTTCCCTCTTGTAGAAGCAAGCGAGTAGGAAGAACCGGAGTTCCGACCCCTCTTCATCACAGTCACCGACGTTCCTGGAATCCAGGCGCAGGAGTCAACCTTTCGGTTTTCATTTTTCAAGTGGCCTGTTTTCTTCGACGGAAGTTTTGGGAAGTCTACGGAGAGTGCTGCTATCGTCGCAAGTTCTTCGGGAATCAGCGAAGATTTCCAGGATCGCGGATCCAGTTCGCGCAAGTGAAACGAGTGTCATCCGACAAGGGAAAAAATCAGGGGATCGTTAGTGATCTCTAGAGCACGCCAGTTCACAGTTGTTTTGAAATCAGTATTCTTCGTGAATGCAGAGGTCATTCTAACCGTTTTTAGTGTTACACAGGTTTAGCACTCTGAAATCCAGCCGATTTCAACCGGATCCCTGATCCAGAGTTATGGAAGTTTAGCGTAGCTAGGTTCCCCGTGAGCCGTGGTTCATTCAGAGGTCATCCTGACCTGGTTTTTGTGTGCTATAAAATTAGCACTTGATAGTAGTGGGACCGTTGCTAGTCCAGTGTTACGCTCTTTGTGAAGGTTATTGAGAACCAAGGGTCTCTGACCCAAGATCATCAGATCGAGTTTTCGTACCCGAGTGGTTGCGTTTGGAGGAGGTCGAGCGGACCTACCCCGATTGAGACCCAACTGTGGTCCAGCTTGTGGGCAGTTGTGTCGAAGTGAAGCGGTCAATGTGACTGATTGAAAGAGCCAGAAATCGTCATTATAAAAGTAAGTGCCATTTCCTTATTTCGATATTGTGACTCAAATTTCGAAGAGGATTTTTAGACTTCTAAGTAATGCTAATCGTAGTAAGTGTAGTCACTCTAGGAAAAGTTCATTCTTAATTTAAGTAGTATCTCTAATCAAAATTGTGTAATTTAAGAATTGTTGGCAAAACAGGAAAATAACCTTGTATTTTCATAATGTCACAAATTTTTTAACATTATTGTATTTTTAATGTCTAGTATTTTCAATTTCGCCAAACAAAAGGAAAGAAACATGCTTTATTAAGAGAATTAGCTGAAGAGCTAGGAAGAACTGTTACTCCAGATTTAATAGTGGGGCAACTTAGAGAGTTAATAATCACGACCCATTCCTACGATGAGGAATTCACAAAAGGGCTGTTAGAACGTATCAGGAGGAAAGAGGATAGAGGAAAGGCAGGATAATGAAAGAGAATGGGAACAGGAAAGGCAGGAGAAAAAGGGAAAAACAGAATAATTTCGAACTGGAAAAATTACGGATTGAGGCATCCCAACGAGAACCCCTCGAATTTCGAAACCAATTTTAAGATATCTATTTGTAATTTCCCTCTGGAATTTGACCGACTTGTCAAATTCCAGAGGGAAACTACAAATAGATATCTTAAAATTGGTTTCGAAATTCGATTCCGACCAGACAGACATTAGTCTGTATTTGATAATGCTTGAGCGGCTGGCAAATAGAACCAGCGTTGAAGAGAAAGACCGGGTCTCTTGTTTACAACGAGTATTGCCCCCGGAAATCGTGCAAATCATCGCACGCGAGCCAAACGAGGTAGCAGAAAATTATGACCATGTAAAACGACTTCTGTTAAAACGATATAAGCTGATTCCCGTAAGCTTTTAGACCAAAAGCGTTTAGTAAGCTAAAGAGTAAGCATTTAGGCAAAAATTCATGCAGCATTCACGAAAGCCTGAATGCACTTGGAAAGATTTCATTTTCGAAACACGAAATTATCTTGAGGAATGGATTAGAGAGTTGGAGGTGACTGTGATTATGAATCGCTAAAAGCTCTAATGATAGCAGACCATGTCAAAAGACGGGTCTCTTGAAGTTAAGAACACTTTATCAACGATTGGGCAAAAATTAAAGACCCCAGCAAATCAGTCGAACTGTTAGACTCCTATGAAGAACTGCGGAAATAAAAAAAAAAAGAAAACATTCGGAAAACCAAGTAAAAATGCACACTTCTCATCGAAAGTGAGGAAGGGAAAATACGGATGGACCCCACTCGAGAAAGAAAACCCAATTCTAACCTTGCAATTTCCCGCGAAAAGAAATTCGATACATTCGAAAGGAGACGCACTCCCCGTTGTTATGAGTGTAACTCGAGCAACCATTTACGTCCTAATTGTCCGAAGTTGGAGAAAAAGGCTTCGGTAGAGCCAGTAACAAGACTGCAAGGGGTTGCCGAACGTGAATTTTTGACGCCGTATATCCAAAGGGGATCTGTAAACGCGCAAGAAGTAAACATACTTCGAGATTTGGGTTCTGAATTTAGTACACAGAAGTACGTGGATCCTAAATCCTACACGGGAGAGACTATGGATTCAGCAATCGCTGAACGCCTATCAGATTTCGTTATCTTTAGCTGAGGTAAAAGCAGGAGGTTTCGGGTTAACTGGCAATCGTTGCAGGTGGCGTTGAGACCACCGGAATGAATTCCAAGACTGAGACGGACTCCCCCCAAAGATGAGAGAAGCAGTCGCATCCTTCAGACTCAGATTTTGGCAAGCCTCCTGGCTCCTTGGCAGATTCGATGGTTAATAGCCGTGCCCTCATACTTTTAAATGACTCTTGTAAATAATCTTCAAATTTCTCTTTTTAAATAAATATTTTATTGTGCTGTAACCAGTCTTACGCCTAAATAGAGACCGGAAACGTTACAAGGCCCAATAATAGCCCATTGTGTTGCTTCAGTGCGACATTAATTAACTACCTACTTACCACGGCTCAATTAATAATTAAAACTAATGAGAGCTGATGTTTAATTATTTTACTTGTATTCGTAAGCATTTATGTTAATTCTATGAGTTGTGGAACTCCTTAATTTTATCAATAATAATAACCTTTGAAAATAACTAACCTCAATTTTTTAATTATTGAAAACATTTATATATTGCCTATTTGTTGCTTAATGTTTGATGGGCATTTCTATTGCCATAAATAAAAATAGTGTTTGATATATAAAATTTTATGAAAGACTAGCTGTACAGGGCCACGAGTTGCTCATCTGGTTAAATTGAAAAGAAAGAAAAAGAAAGCATTTCCAATATTTTTTTATTTCACAATGCTTGCCGGTATACAATGTTTTTTGTTGTTCCGTTGTCTGTCAAGATATAGAGATTGTCTGGTTTGCCGACTCTAGAGCACGCAACATATAATTGTCCATGTGAGAGGCAATCCGTGTCTAGATCTAAACCGCACAATTCTAACGATTGGCCCTGAGCTTTGTTTATGGTGATTGCAAACGCCAATCGAATTGGGAATTGCAATCTCTTGAACTGAAATGGCATACCAGTAGGAGTCAAAGGAATGCGAGGAATGAGGACATCTTCACTTTTGAAAGGTCCTGTCAAGATTGTTGCCTCTACGGTATTGCTTATGAATTTTTTTTATTGCAAGCCGCGTGCCATTGCAAAGCTTTGGCTGGTTGATATTTCGCAACATGATAATTGACACACCGATTTTCAATTGCAGTATGTGCGGTGGCATCCCTGGCAGATCGAGTGAATTTAAAAATTCTGTTGGATAATTAACTGCTTCATCTGCTTCCACGACAGCTGCTGCTCGTTCTTCCTCAGTTTGATTTGCAATTACTCGTCGTACTCGCGCAGCGGAAGAATTGCGACGACCTAAATTTGATCTTCTGCAAGGCATTTTAACAATAAAAAAATGTCAACAAAATATTTCTATTCAAACGAAGATCAATAAGAAAAAATAATCTATACTCACAAAATGAACGCGAGAAATTCCAACATAAGCCTAATCCAAACAAAAGAAACACAAACAGAAAAACAGAAGAAAATTCTAAATCCAATTGTTGCCATTGAAAGCTAACTAATCTTTGTTTCAAGGTTTCACTTAATCTTCGCTTGCGAAATTACTAACGAAATATTTCAATTCAAACAGAAAAAAAACGCGAAATAATTAAATCAAAATGAAAATAAATTTAAACTGGTATATATTTAAGGTTTTGAACAAACGAACGTTACATAATTATTCAACAAGATTATATAAATTATTCAAACAGAAAAACAAGAAATAATTAAATCAAAATGAAAATAAATCGAAACTTATATTTAAGGTTTTGAAGAAATGAACATTTACATTTTTATTTAGTATATAGATTACATTTTTATTCATATAGATAGATTAAGATTTTGACAAACGAACATTTATATTTTTATTTATATAGTTAAGTAGACTAAAATATGCGCGTATTCGAATGCAACGTTGTGGCAAAATTTCAAGACAATCGGTGAAAAATTTTGGGAGATTTTGCGTTAAGAACAAACGAACATTACATTTTTATTTATATAGATAAAGCAAGATATTTTAACATTAACTCGTTAAGATGCAGTATCTAAGAAAATAACTATTTCTAAGATATCTGCATCTTATAGTTTGTCTCGAGATAATACGCTATATCATAGTTTCAACTAATTGTTTTTATAATCCACAACTAATAATTAGAAATATACATTTCTTTTCCCATGTACCATGCTTTTAAACAAATTATTTTCAAGCTAGAGTGCTATTAAATGAATGACAGCTCTTAAGGCCCTGCATCATCAATTTCTGATATTACTACGATAAAGAGAATAACGTTACTAGAACACTATTTAGGAACTTCGTTCTTTGAGAATTTTGCGATCTCCAAAAATCGTGAAGATAGAAACTTTTTTAAATGGAAGGGAAAATCTTTATACAAAACAATTTTTATTTGAAATAATTAAGCTGTATACTTTTGAGATGTATTAGTGTGCAAATATGTTTATTGATTAAAAAAATTCGTAAAATTATAGATACGTATATAAAATAATCCCAGTTGTGCCTAAATTTTATTTAATTCAGCTAATTAATTTTAAGTTCTAGCACGTCCAATCCTTTATATTCGGTAATCAGAAAACAGACACCAAATAATATAGAACAAGTAATTCTGCCTAAAGCATCGCGTAACTAGTTAGGAGAAAAAGAAGCCAAACTGGTGAGAAAAACAGTAAATAATTTAGAATATCAACTGATGCATTTTTAAAGATTCTATATGTTTGAACCACTAGAATAGTTTCAAAAATGATACAAGCAATTCCGAATTTTTATAATTCAAATAATTTAAAACAAAGTGGAACCATGCAGACAATTTTTAGAGCCTTCATATAACAAAGGAAATCATACTTTAAACAAATTTCCTTCTATTTACTTTTGTTTCCAGGATATAAAATGTGAATAATTCTTTCTTGTAGAATTCTTTTTAGAACGAAATACACTGCTGGCCACCGTAAATGCAACACCCTGAAGGAAGCATGCAAATAATATGAAATTTACAACATGCATTAGCGGAGGTGAGATATGCAAATGATTAGAATTTCAGCGCAGACGCACATCACGCGCGCCTGTGGCGCCACTTCAAAGCGCTATTTAAGGCTTGGAGATTTCGACGATTTCAAGTACGGCAATTGTGTTTTTCTTGTGGTTTTTTCAAAAAAAAACGATCAATTATGCCTCGTAGAAAACAGCGATCATCTTTCGATCAAGTATCCGAGTTCGACAGAGGAAGGATAGTGGCCTACCGAGATTGTGGATTATCTTTCAGGGAAATCGGTAGTCGTGTTGGACGAAAGCAAACAACTGTAATGCGGATATGTGATCGTTGGATGCAGGAGGGTACGACGGACCGACGTGTTCGATCGCATCCACCTCAGTGCACCACTTCACGTGATGACAGGCATATTGTGCGTATGGCGGTGACGGATCGCTCAGCCACATCACGAACCATAGCACAGCACATTCAGTCTGTACCGCATCATCCAGTGTCTGCGCGTACCATTCGACGCCGTTTACAGCAGAGTGATCTGTCCGCAAGACGTCCATTGCTTCGTCTACCCTTGACGCAGAACCACAGACGTTTCCGCCGCCAATGGTGCGATGAAAGAAGGATGTGGACGGCAGAATGGAATGAAATTGTCTTTACTGACGAGTCACGCTTCTGTCTGCAACACCACGATGGTCGGATTCGAGTCTGGAGACACCGTGGAGAGAGGATGCTGAACAACTGCGTTATGCACCGCCACACTGGTCCTGCACCGGGTATTATGGTATGGGGCGGTATTGGATATCACTCTCGCACTCCTCTAGTACGCATTGCCGGTACTTTAAACAGCCAGCGCTACATCTCCGAGGTGTTGGAGCCAGTTGTCCTTCCTTACCTTCAGGGCTTGCCCACAGCCATATTTCAACAGGATAATGCGCGACCACACGTGGCACGCATTGTCCAAGGGTTCTTCGTCAATCGCCAGATTGAATTGCTTCCCTGGCCAGCTCGCTCTCCGGATCTTTCGCCGATAGAAAACATGTGGTCCATGGTTGCTCAACGATTGACCCAGAATACATCCCCAGCTGCCACACCAGATCAACTTTGGCAACGTGTGGAAGCTGCTTGGTCTGCTGTACCCCAAGAACACATCCAAAGTCTCTTTGAATCAATGCCGAGGCGTGTGGCAGCGGTGATCTCCAACAATGGCGGCTACTCTGGCTACTGATTTTGGCAGGAACCACACTTCACAGAAGTCTATAAATTTAATCATTTGATACTTGGTCAACATGTTATCTACAAAATAAATTTTGTTGTGATATCTCTTGTCTTTCTTGGTGTTGCAATTTGGGTGGCCAGCAGTGTATAATTCAAATCAAAAAGTGGTGGAAAATTTCAGTTTTATGAAATTCTCCACAACTTCGTATGTTGTCGCTAATCCCCTTAGTCGAGGTATAAGCTAAACAAAGACCAACAGACTATGATAGTATGGGAAGAAAACAACTGGTCCATGGCATAGGGATGGATATATTCTCAGCTTCATTTTACTGAGGTACCGTAACGGCTGAAGTCTGACTTAATCTCAGGAATTTTTTTTTAGCATTTACCTGTGAATATGGACAGGCCTTTACGTCTAGGGTGACATACCAAGAGACCCCCCAATCTTCCATATGGCCACTATGAGACAGCATAAAGGGTTACAACTTCATTTTAATTACATATATCACATCTTATTTCAAAGGTAAATTTGGAATAATATTTTAAAGGTAGAAAAGAGAGCTGAGTAGAGAGGAGAGAGAAAAGTACGCTGACAAACCGAATTTATTTCAAACAACTACAATAAAAGTATAATTTATTCCTTACCCGAGTTTAGTGCGACTCCCTTTACATAACAACTAACATTCAAGAATGACTTCACACATGTCCTTGAGAATACAGGTTTGTTGTTATCGTGCAATAAATTTTCCTCTACCACGGAACAATGCACAATTCCGTCCCATTCATTACTTCTTTCTATTATTCTTACTTTTTTATTTTGGCTTCAATTTGTTTTTCAGGTTCAAAGCTATTGCAATAAACACTACGATTGGTAATCATAATAGTTTGTTTCTTCTGATGGTGATTTCTTGATTTTAATTGGTCTCTTAAATTTCCATATTTGCGTTTTAGTAGTTCTCTCTTGTTTGAAAAATCACTCATAAAAACAATTCAGATAGTGTTTTACAAGAAATAAATTTCATTCTTTCTCATTTTATAAGAATTTCCATTTCCAGTGTGTGCAATTCACATACAAGACAATGTCTGCATTAATGGGTAATGTAAGTATGAACATTTTGAGGCTTATAAGGAACGAGATGCTAATGAGTTGAAAGTATATCACAGGTGTGGGCATCGAACGAGTGAATACTGAATTGGTAAAATATTGACTTCTGGGTCATTTCATGTGAAATGAGAAAAAATAAGGAAAAATCGGCCTGGGCTGTGTCGGAGACATGATCGCAGGTCTTTTAGGCGTGGAATACATCGCATGACTGTTGGGCGAGTATTAGAAATGAATGAATACGCAGAGTTTAGCCTTAGAGATATTAATTTAATTTTTTTGGCTGTTTACAGAAATCTTGTGTTTTGAGAGAATGGCTTAGTTATTCTAGGCTGAGGATGGGCCTATGGTACGAAAAGTAGCTCATGTAAGTCATGAGATCGACGCTGATGTTCATTTCATCATCTCATTCTTTCTTAGCATTTGCGCGGTAGGCTTAAACCTTCTTTAAATTAAGATAGTGAGACATTTCGAAAATATTCACAAAGTTCTCAACTATTTCATAACCTTTCACACACTTAATAAAGGTTTCTCATAAATATTATTAGACATAGATAGATCTTGCGTAGACAAAACGAATGATAGCTTGAAGTATTTGCTATCACTTCATGGTACCGAGTTATTCTAATTTTACCGCGAGCGCAGAAGGCCTATTTCACCACAAAATTGCAAATGCGTGCGTCGCTTACTACTGCGTCATCTGATCTTGAATGCTATTTCGGTAGACTTTTAGATCTTTCTCTCTTCAATTCAGTTATTATATTTTTGCTGGCTTTTATAGTTTTCAAATTATTGAAGGAAGTCTGGTGTACACTCTTTTGGGACAAACGGATTTTTATCGAAGGAAACGCTATTGCAACGAAACGATAGGCATATTCTACGTCAAAATATGTGGCCGTATGGTGATGGATTTTCATGAAATTTGGTACAGGGATTCAGTTTATGCATAGATAACGATATCCAGAATATTTTTTTATCAGAATTAAATATTTTGGAAGTTTCTTCAGGCATTTTAGGACTTGTCACTTTGAAGACCAGTTGTGAATAGGCTTAATGTTGCATGTTTGAACATCTATTTCTTAAACTATTTAACGTAGACAAAAATATTTTATATTTTTGTAAACTATAAGAAAAATTTCTCTTCATCTAGTTGGAAATAACAATTTCAAACATAATATTTAATCTAAAATAATTTGTTTAAAAAAATGGTAAATTGTCATTTTTGTCAGAATTAAAACGTTTCTATGGGCTAAAGAAATTTAAAGCCATCTTTGAAATTCAAGCCAGTTAGTGCTAGGTATGATAAAATTGTTGCTGAAGTTTGAAAATCGTATTTATTTCTTTCACCTTCGAAATAGCAAAGGAAAATTGCAAAATGATGATTTTTTCCCCTCAAAATAGGCATACAAAGGAAAGCTCTGACGAAAACGATATTTCAGAGGAATATTATTTAGCATGCCTATTGTAAAAAAATTCAGAATTGCGTTTTGAGTCCTAAAGCAACAATAACAAAATCGTTAACACACAAAAAGTACGGTATCAGTCCATCGTTTAATTGGCGATTGAAAGTTTTTGCACCAAACGACTATTTGGATACGCCTACGACGGATTAACATTTTCAAAAATTATCGCCATTATTAGCGATGGGTGTTATCGCCAATCATAACATTTGCTTCCCATTCTATGCATATTACGCGTTTCAAATGACAACAGTGAAATGAGACCCCAAATCAACAAAGAAATACCAAATAATTTTAACTTAAAAATAAATTTTGAGCAAAACATCAAATTGACTACTGTAATTAAAATGATAGTTATAAATATGAAACAAGATTCGTGAGCGATGTACAATTGATAATTGGATGTAACAATGATATTTGCGTGTTCCACTGTGGCATTTCATTAAAACTGTCGAAGCTGACACTCAATTTGAATCACAACAGTAAATAACTTTATATTTATACAATACCAATTTCATTGAGGTTTACTTGCAAAACAGTAGTCAAATTTACTTTTGAAGTTGAAGCAACCTCTCATTTTCTCTTGCCATATTTGCCATGACTCAAAAAAAGCATTTAAATGATTTTATTTAGTCATGCAGAGAAGTTTACGAACCTTTTAAACTGGTGAAATTCACTCTTCTGAATACTCTTATTGAGTTTTTCGCAGTGCTTCTTGGTATTTACATTTCATTAGTGCAGACAAATTTTTTCCATCGTCCCATCCAATCTGAAATACAACTGTTTTCTGGCTTTATCTGAAGCACATAAAGTTCTTTTAAACAGCAAAGAAAAATTATATGTTGTTAAGCTTATTTTCACATAATGGATCGTTTTGCAGCTTCTCAAAAAGGCAAAATTTAAAAGATCAGGAATTTTAAATGCTTTTTTTTACTCTCAAAATTAGATATTTTATTTGCATGTGCGTGTCTAATAATAAATATTTACAAAGTGTATTTAATACTCACAAGTAATAGTACCTAATATTTACGTTTCCTAAGGATATAAACAAATCAAAAAGACTTCACTAACAAAATGAACTTTCCACCGACTAAATCATTATTTCATTGATGGAACACTTCTTGGATTAAGAGAAGAAAAAGCAGGATTTACAAAAGTATTTTTATGTAAAATTTTGCACGTGCAGCATAATAATAATTATTTCATTCTTATATAGCGTTTTTATGCTATCGAAGCTTATAATTTTCATTATTAGCTGGGATTAAAAGGGTCAAATTTCAATGCAGTTAAAAGTGTCCATGGGCCAAAATTAAGCAAAAGTCAATAATGAAAATATTAGACCATATAATAGACATTTTGGTGTATACTGTTGAAAAGTTTGATCTTTTCGGACCTTTCCTGTACAGCTAAATATTATTTTAAAAATTGAAAAACGATGTTTTTCATACTTTTACTTTTAAATGTTTTTTCTTTACTAAGGAATAGAAATACACCACAAAGGAATACTAAATTACACCACATTGTTTATTATAAAAAGCTTTTCATTAAGAATGTTTTTAATATTGCCTTTCCTTTTCTAGAGATACCAGACAATTTGAAATGTGTACCAAATTGGCAAAATTTTTATTTTCGTCGATGTCTGATTCAACAGTAACGGCTGTTAAATTATGACTTTTCCAAAGAAACCTTTTTCTGAAGAATGTAACGTTATAAAATTTTTTAATTTATCAATAATTTATTAAAATAGAGGACCACAAACAGGCTATTTTAGTGCTAAAAAATCTACATTTGTTTGACCAACTTTTAATGTCAATAAATATCAAAATATATATTTCTGAAATCTAATATTTAGCAGTTGCTCATTACTATGTGACCTATTAAAAAACTTATTTTCATTGAAATCGTCGATATGACTACAATCGATTTGCTCATTGTGCATGGAATGACTCCCTCCGTGTTTTACTCAGGTACTTTCTACCGATTCCACCCCTGTAAACCTGGAATGGGACTACAAAGAATGCCAAATATGGAACATAATATTCCTGAAATGTAATTCTAGGCCGAAAATGGAGCCGAATATTTTCTTTCATTCGCATATAGAATTGCTGTTTTAAGAAAACACAATTAAAATTGTAAAAACATTCAAAATATTCTCTTGTTTAGTACGATTTAAAATGTAACAAACGTATTAGAAAACCAGCTTAAAATATTCAAAAATAAATCTACTATCATATTAGCAGAAATATTATTCCAACAACACAATGTATGGTATGCTAAAATTTGAATTTTACATTGTAAACGAGCCCAAACAAAAATATAAAAATGACACATTTCCTCTCTCGAACCGCTTGCTATCGGTGTTCAAAAACATAAGTTACACGATAAAATTATAAAAAAAATATAAGAATAATGGTTTACTTGTGTTCATGTGTGGAACCGTTGTGGAAGAATTCCTTCCTACCTTTTCAACGCAAATTACACCTTTATCCAATATTGAAAAGATATAAAAATATATCAATTGTGTTTTTTTTATATTTGTACATTTTTTTATCTCGCGTAAGATTAGGCTTAGATAAATCGCCTGTTATTTTTTATTAGAACTTATTTTCAATCTATCGGCTCAAGAAACCTTAGAAATACTCAATTCTCAATTCAAAATAGCCTGCAGTTGATTAAATCATACCATTCTCTTTTATGCATCACTATCATATGTGAATTCTGAATTCATTCTTTGGAATTTCCATTGGGATTCCCGCTGAGATTGTATTTGAAAGAAAAACCAACCAAGTGACGTCATGTCCGAAATACTTACAGGAAAGCACGTTCTGCCACAAAAAACTACCTCTATCTACATTTAGCTTGACAGACAACCTCATAAGTATTCTATGTATTCAAATCAATCGTATTGGAAACAGAATGCGAATTCAACATACACCATTTGAATATGCTAAGCTATGAAACGTTTCTTTGAAGAAAACCTTGATGAGAGAGAAGGAAGACTTGACTTTATATGAATGAATTTCTTACATAACAAAACTTAGGGTTTTTTTTATTTAAGGGGTGGTGTACACCCTTACGTGTCTCACTGCTCATATAGAGCACTCCTAGACATCAAAATATCAACCTAGAGAATATTTATGTACTTAAGAAGCCTAAATATACCTAGACTATATCTTCTTAGTTGGGGCGCTGTCCCTCCGCTTCGACTAGCTGAAGTCACTAGGGAGAAAAGGGAAGGCACCATAACCTAGAATATACCTAGCCCTAACCATTTCAATGAGGTGAGTCACCAGACATATATATCACCGTCCCTGAAAGGTTTAATGTAGGAGACCAGAAAATCTCCAGTTTTGGGAATTTGTGCTAGAATTAATAAGTTTTATATCTAAATAATTTGAATTTACTGAAGTATATTTCATTCAGTTAATCAAAACAGACTTTCTTTTACAACGCCCCCTTTTCCTACCATCATTTTCATTGCAATAATTTCGTAAACAGGAAACTAATATGTGGTTCCAGAAATTTCTGACCATATTTTACCATCACCAAACAATTGGAATTCTCTATACCTCCCCTTGACTGAACATTTCTGGAACCTCGAGTGGCCTCTTCTTTCTGTTGGAACAAAAGTGGTCATTCTCTTCGAACTTGCCAACGTTGTTTGTTACTCCTCACAAAAGATCATAGCTAGTTTACTGCGCAAATCGTATAACTCAAAGCACATCTGTGTCCATTTAGTCTGCGTTTGTATAGCCAATTTTGCGAAACTCATGGTCAAGTGTAATTAACTACTTCCCCGCTACGTTTGTTATAAAAGCAGGAAACTTAAAATGCTGCTATTTTATATCGTTTTTGAAAGCAGGTTGCATGGGTGAAACAGAGAACTTATGGAGGTTTGAGTTTCAATTTTTATGAAATCGTTACTTTTAACTACTGAGAGGTTATGCAGTGGGAAGTTAATATCATTACGTCGGTTACTTTACTGGCGATTCTGCAAGGACATGAAGTTTCAGGTTTGTATTGGTCTAAATATTCTTCTTTTGAAGTTTGAATACCAATTGAAATTAATATCAATTGACAAAAATTTAACTATGTAGTGCTACATGAAACTTAAATTGTTCATTCATCAAGCTTAAAGGTTCTTCAATTATAGCCATTCTTGTATTTAGATCAGGGAAAAGGAAAGAACAGTTTCATTTCAGCTTCTATTTACTGCACAGGATTTAGAAGATACATGCTGTGTTGAAGATAAATTTAAAACGATAAGCACAAGAGACCTTATTCTAACGATACAGTAGCAGGCCTTGGCAGCTACACCAACAGTGCGAGATATTTAATACAAAGTTATGCAATTTCAAAAGACATTTCTGTACATTACATTTTTTAAAATTAACGATTTTCTGCAATCGTTTCAAAACGATCACTTGTTGTTTGTATCAATAAAGGGATACACCATTGCAATATGCACTTTTAACTGTGCTGAATACGTAGTGTATGCCAATATTTCCAAAGTTAGTTAAAAATGAAATAGGCGTACATGCATTTTTAAGCACTTGTTTTAGCACGCAGTAGTAACTAGTTATTCCTAAATTTTGGCTTCAAAAAGGGCTCTTTTCGTTTTTGATAGTTATATGTATTTGACTTTTGTTTCAAAACCCTCAGATAAGTCTATTTAATTTATGACTCTTTTTATAGAAGTTTACATTTATATATTGTTCATTAGAAAAAGCTTAACGGTTTGAAAAAACTCTAATTCCCGAAATCACACATAATAAAGCGAAATATTGATTAAATATATATTTTCATTCTATTTAATTTAAAAATTGATAGTACTGCATTTCAATTTTATTTTTTGATCTATTAAATTTAAGTCTACATACAGTAGCTCACAAAACTAAGACACCGTGATGAGATATCTTTAAAAGCCCAAAACTTTGTAATAAATAACACTTTTAACATAATTTTTAGAAATGATAAAGTACATATATATTTAGAAACAAACAAAATAAAAATGAATTCCATATTAATTAGTATATTTCTAAAGATAGATTTTAAATGTTGAGCTTACAAAATTCTAGGCCTCTAAATTGAGCATACACCCAGTTAATTAAGTTCATAAGCTCAATAAAAACGGGAAATAAATTTTATTTGCTCATATCATTGCATGTAGAACAGTTTTGAGCAGAGGGTACTCATGGTAAGTTTATCAGAACCCTAAAAATGAACAGTTTCCACAGCACATATTCACTCCTAAGCATGGAAATGTTTAGGTGATTGTATTGGGTTGCATGATGGCTGGAGAGGTGGAAAATTTAGTTCTTATTAAGAAAATCATTGAAAAGTGAAATATTTAACATTATTAAAGAGCAATTTTAAAAAAATGCTCAAAATCTGGATTTAGAATCAAATGTTTGTGTGTATAGATAACGCCTGTACAGAGAGAAGAGGTACAGAGCAAAAACACACAAGTTAAAGTTTCTTTTTGCCACTTTAAACAACTAAACACCCTAACCTAAACTCAGGACCTTAACAGGCTAGAATATTTGTGCACCAGTAGGAAAAAGTGGTTAAAAATATCAACATCTTCTTCAAAGCACAGATAAGACAAATGGGCATATATATTAAAAAAACCATACAAATTCTTGTTAATTGAGTGCCCAATGGCACAGAAGTTGTTCTACATGCAAAAACATGCATATTTTTTATTTTACGTTTTTATAGTGTTTCTGGACGAATTTGGCTGAGTATATACTTAATTTTTTTTTACCTAGAATTTTGTGAACTTGACATTCTGTAAATTAAGACAATTTTTAGAACAATTTGAAACTGCAAGAAATTATTTTGTCTATAACTTAAACAAAACGAAATCTAATTTAAATTAAAAATATCATGAATTTTCTTTAAAGATATAAGATTTATCGATTATTTATCAAGATATTTATTTAAAGAACATGCGTTTTTCAAAAATTAATATTTGACTTTCTTATACGAAGTTTAAAAATAGTACACAGGTCTCAAACTACTTGAATTTTATCTTTATAGGAGTCAGTCAGGAGTCAGTTTACGTGATTGAATGCATCAGAAATATGATTCCTACACAAGTAAGTTCTGTTTTAAATTATGTTCATTTGCTATTTTCTGTATACTTTTATAAATGAAGTATTTTGTAGAAGCTAGTACGCAAAGTAAGCACATATATCACACGAATAAAACGAACTGCACTAAATTCAATGGTATCTGTAATCATAAAAGATTTTAAATTTGTCTGTTTTAGATTTACAATGAGTGTTGCAACCGAGAAAATAATTGTACAATATCAAGACAGCAGAACAGGGTGAGTATATTTACTTTCATCATACTAATGAGTCTAAAACGTTGAGGAAAAATATTCAGACAGATGTCAATAATTAGATGTTTCTGTGTTAACACGTTTCCTGCCACGTGTGCCCGTTTTCAGTACACACTGAAACTTAGTTTCAGGCCAAGTGATAATGATTTTGCATATTTTCAATATGAAATGTATTTATTATTTGTTTGTTACATCGTGTACTTCATATAGCTTCAGTATTTACTCCACTAATAAATACGTTTACAGCTCACAAAATATGAAAAATTATAATTTTACTTATTTATCAGACTTTATGACTTGTACCGTTTTCCGTACACATGGCTTGAACATGATACTCAAAACCTGGCATGGAACGTGTTAAAAGATATTTTTATTTTGTGTTTTATTTAACACTTGAGAAATTTTTATTGCTCTTACTGATATATTTAAAAGCTGTATGAGTTTCAAAGACCAAATTCCTTATCGTGAATCTAAGTATTGAATAGGAGTTTTGCTTTCCGATCTGCTTTGTACTAATCAATATGAAAACTGAAATTTAAGCTTGACGGTACATTTTCTTTGAACTTCCCGTTGTTTTCTGCAACCTATTTACAATTTCTATTGAAGTATAAGGAAAGAATACTTGTTAAACTTTGTTTAATATTTGCAATGCATTTGATGGAATATATAAGTAATTTTTTGCTCGCATTAACTAATCTGTTTGATTCGTTTTTATATGGTGAGTATAACTTAACAATTAAGTATCATTTTATTATTTAAGGACTTTGGGTAATATAATGATAAGTCACTTTTCAAATTTTCCAGGCTAGCAATTTTTAAGTTTAAAAAATTCCAAAATTATAATGGTTTATCCACTATTCAAAAGGTCACGTTATCTCATTTTCAAGTATTACACACTTATTGAAACATAAACTATTCTGTTTTTAATTTTTTCCATTACAGAACATATTTCTGTGGCTCGTGGCTATGTCGTCCGGAGCCCTTCAATTGAGCTCAATCTCTTTTTAATGCTCTAGTACTCGTAACAAGCATCCATGAGAGATAAGACAGTAAAATTTGACAACAAATAGTGTGATAATTGTAAATACAAAAAACTAAAAGAAATAAAATATCACGATATAAAAATAAAACTTTATTTAGAAATAAACATCTATAAACTATGTGTGCTTATTGTTTTACTCTTTTAAGTACCCAATGAATATTTTGATGCATTGCATTTAAGAATCAGACGCCAAAGAAGCCTAGCAAGTATTGATTGGAGCAGTTTTGCATAGCTGTTTCGTCGAATATTTTCGGTTAAAGGACTCCAGGCAACATAGTAACACACTTTTTAAGTTTTCCAGGCTAGCAATTTCCAAGTTTTGAAAAAATTCCAAAATTATAATGCTTTATCCATTATTCAAAAGGTCACGTTGTCTCAGACTTTCAAGAATTAAGAACTTATTCAAACAATAAGAATTTTTTTTAATCCTCTTGCATATAGTGTTTTTAATTTTTTTCATTACGGAACATATTTCTATGACTTATCACTATGTCGGCCGTGGCCCTTCAATTAATCTGTACCAACAATTTGCAATTTCCTGAATTGTATGGAATCATCGAAACATTGAGGAGATCTTGAAGTTCGTCGAAATTTCTACCCCCACGAAATTCTACGAACTAATAATCTGTTATAGCCTTCACGTCACAAAAATGAGAACACCGAATTAATTAGTAGTCCTACACAAAATGCAAATTCTTTTGTTTTCTACAGCACATAACGGCAAATAAACTCGGTATTCTTACAAATAGTGTTGCTGTTCAGAATTAATGAGCACCCCTTCTTAACATTACGTTCCTTCTTTTCCAGGCCATCGACTGCATGAGCAGAATACTAATGGTAAGCATTCAAGCATTCTATTTAATAGCTTTTATAAAAAAGAAGGAGCTGCTCTGCGTGTGCTCCCTTTTTGAGTTATGTGATTACTTTTGTTAATATCCTAAATGGCACTTGGTTGGAAATGTTTCTCTGGGTTTAGGTTACCTGTAGATTGATCACATCTCTTACCTCTGTAGCAATCGTGTTTCTAGGTTACAGCGTTCGTAGTTTTGAAAGTAAATGAAAAGTACATACCGTATTAATACGTGCAAGTTATCGATCAATTTAAAACTCATTTTACTTAAATGATGTTTGTTATCTAATTCATGTTTGTTTTCTACAATAATTTATTTAACCATCTGAGGGTTATGCGCGCATCATTTTACCATGCAATCTACATGGCTTCTAGCCAGTTTTTAGTGCGAATTATAGGCGGCGCAGATTTAATTCTTGTTAGATGCGATTTCTTCCTGGATGTATTTCTCTTTTGTCAGTAAAACTTTCCTTCTTGTGTCCATTTACCTGGCGATGATGTCGCAGCATGGACAAATATGGCTCTTGCACCATAAAAGTCAATGCAATCAACCATTTAAGTTTTGACATTCTTGACCTATAGGATCGTTCCTATGATTATTTCAGCCAATAGAAGTGAATATTTGGCCATTAAATGGTTGTGGGAAAAAAGTAACTGTACACTTCTCGGAAATCTTATCACGCACAGAGACATCTCATAATTATTGGACAATTTTTAAGGAATTTAAAATGTCTTGATCTTACATTATTTGCTTTAAAATAATATGTGTCTCAAAAAATCGAGGTGCGTTTCGAATTTTTTCGGAGATCAGAAAATTTGAACAAAACCTTAAATTATTTTTTATGCAAATTAAAGAGCAAACACACTTCAATATATATTTAAAGCATTAAAAACGTAATTATGTTTTAAATTTTTTAATTGTATAATAAGAAAATGAACTGTTTCAAATTTATTCGGAGATACTGGTTCCTTTATGAAAATATGCAAAAAAAATTTTCCGGAAAACTCTCTGTGTTCTTAGATTCAAAGTAGGTCCTTGGACGTGAAGCGCTTTCGATACAGATAGATTAACTAATTTTTTAATTTAGTGGAAAATCTCAAGTCAACCATTTTTGGGCTTTTTTATATCAGAGATAATAAAAAACGCTTTTTAAGTGAAAACAAAGCACAAAGAAATCCTTACTTCTTAGGATGGACGACATATCACGAAAATAATTATCAAAATTACCAGCGTAAGAGAGGGATTTTGAGTGTGAACAAATAAACCAGACGGATATTTTACTTCGTGTTATACAAATGCTCTAGTATGATACAAAACCGCTTTGGGGCGGAGGTTGGCATTAAATATAATTGGTGTTGAACAATCAACTCACATATATCAATTGAAATTTAGTCTTTGGTATTTTTATTGGCGAAGAGGTAAAATCGTATTCGAAAAACAAGCCAATTGGTGTCTGAAATACGTGCAGGAAGCACGTTTCGCCGAAATACCTACCGCCACCTACATTTATCTGGACCGAAAAGTCTCTCATACAACGGTATTAGAATTCGACAGGCTTAAAAAGAATTGTCTAGTGGTTTTATGTGACAAATGATATGTTTGATAAGTCAAATAGATCGCAAAGTCAGCTCTAAGTAAAACACATATATACATTTGTATACAGCTGACCCGTATTCCGCGACCAATAAGTAAAAGTTGTATCTAATGAGGAGAATAAGTTTCACGTGCTTAGTATCGTTATTTTAAGGATTTGAGAACAGAACATGAGATCAAAGCTTTAATTTGGTGTAGTTTCAATGATGTGGTATTACACGCCCGGCCACACGACTCGCCTCTCCCAGGAATGCCTCCTTGGTGTTGAAACCTTTCCTTGGGGACATCTAGATCCCCAGATCTGCCTCCCATTAGCCATGTCTAGGACTCGCAATCGCACCACCCGTGGAGTATAAAGGATCTAGAACAGCAGCTGAAGAATTCTTGGTATAGTTTGACTCAGGATAGCACACGGGTTTTGTTTTTTGATTCCATGGAAAGCCGTACATAGACATGTATCACCGTCAGAGAAAGTTTAACAACTTTCTATTTTATGGCATTTTTATGTAATTTTACAATAAAGAGTCCTAGATATTTAATACTGTAATCATTTGTTAGTTTCTTTCCGATGGAACGGGGCTTCGCTGGCTTCGGGGATTTTGATTTGAATCCTTCTGCTTTACATAGCATTATACACTATCTGCCAATAAGTATTTGGACACCTATGCAAATGACGATATCTGCGGTAATGATATACGTCACGCCCTCCGCCGTTAAATATCATGTAGGAAACAACATTGGCATAAGTCGCATGCAAGATGCCACGAAGTGCAGAGTTATCTGATTTCGAGAAAGGTGTAATCGTAGGGTATCACAGAAATGGCCGATCCTAAGGGACATATCTAGTGAGCTGAATTACCCAAAATCGACAATGACTTATGTGATTCAGAAGTGGAAGGTGATTGTTGGAATGTTCCCCGAGTCGGCAGACCCACGAAACTGGGAAATAGAAACCGACGGGAGCTGTCCAGAGAAATTCGGAAGAACCGCACCCAACCGATGGCCCACATACTCCAGGAGTTTCAACAGGCATCCGGGAGTGTTGTTTCGATGAATACCATCCGTAAGGAAGCACATCTGCTTGGTTTTCATGGTCGTGCTGCCGCCCATAAGCCTTTGATCAAGTCCAACACCGCTGCTTGGTTAATGTGGTGCAAAGCACGTCGAAAGTGGACCGTAGATCAGTGGAAACGGGTTCTCTGGAGCGACAAATCAAGGTTCACCCTCTACCGTTTGGATGGCAGGGTCTGGGTCTGGCGTCTGCCTGGAGAACGCCTCCTGCCAGAATGCATTGTGCCTACTGTAAAGTTCGGCGGAGGTGGAATTATGGTCTGGGGTGTTTCTCCTGGTATGGACTGGGACCCTTGTTCCCAATTCATGGTAAGCTCAACGCCGACGCCTACTGCACTATTTTGGATGACAGTGTGCTTCCTACGTTGTGGTAGTTTTACGGGTTGGATCCATGTTACTTTCGGGACGACAACGTCAGCTGTCATGTTGCGAGGTCCACCATGGTTTGGTATGGTGACAATGGGGTTAACCGAATGGACTGGCCTGCCCAAAGCCCAGACCTGAACCCTATCGAGAGCCTCTGGGACGAGTTGGATCGCCGAATTAAGGGGTGCAACAACCGTCCAAAATCGGTGAAGGAACTTACATGTCTTCTCCAAGCCGAGTGGAAGAAAATACCACTAGCCGTCATACAAGGACTTGTGGAAAGCATGCCCCGGAGGGTTGAGGCTGTAATTGCCTCTCGTGGAGGCTCTACCAACTATTGAATATGAATAAATTTTGTTTTTCTTTTCTATCACAGGTGTCTAAGTACTTATTGGTAGATAGTGTATTTGCTAATGTGCATAACTGTTTATTATACCTCAATGAGCGTATTATACGCTATTTGTTAATATTTAAATATTTCTTACTAAATTCGTGATTTACTGTCTGAATGCAGACAAACTACTCGTCGTTGTTTTCTGACTCTCGTGAGAATGGCCCTGGAACTACCGATATGAGTTTTTCATATCCTAGAAACAATCAGTGGTACGGTGATGTAGCGGACAGTCTTGGTGAAACGTGCAGAAGACAGCCTAGAGCGGTAAGCAAACTTGATTCTCTTCAACATGTACTTTAAATTCTATTTTATTTCCTTGTTTGAACATTACCGAGAATGTGATTACAACTACTGAAAATGTACCTGAATGAGGCATTTTTCATAATTCCCCGCGATAACATTTTGTGTATAGTATTCATATCTTAGTATTCACATATTTTTTTAAATCTCTGAAGATACTGAAATAATAATTATATGTAACAGTTAAAACAAAATATACTTACAACTGGAATTAAAGACATAATGGCCATCAGGTTTAAATAAGTTTTTAAAAGTTCGTTTGATAATGTAGAGTAAATTTTTGAATGTAACCTAGTCTAAGTGATTGTAGATGTTGAATAATAATTAAATATTAATTAATTTAAAAAGTATAGTTACTGTGTTAACATCCTGAAGTACAGCTGATAGACAGTCATTAAAGTCAGCGATCCCAAATGGAATCACAAGATCAATAATTTTCTTATATATATATATATATATCAAATATGGCCCTTGGAACACAAAATCAAACCAATCAAGTAGACATTGTTAAAGCCTAAAGATTAGAAAATTTTAATGAAAAAATATGAAGTATATTTATGATTATTCCCATGGAAGGTTTATTATTTTACTACACATATCTATTAAAAATTTCGAGTAATTGAGAGAGAAAACTACTGTGTTCTAAAAGGAAAGAGAAATTATACAAACACAACAAAATATTATAAAATTAGAAAAAATACTAGAATTGCATTCTCTAGTCTTGATACACAATTTCCGATTTGGTAATCTCAGAATTAAATCTTAAAGGAATTCAAAAATGCAATTCAAAATTTTAATTATCATTTAGATTTGTTTGAATTGAAAAATACATAAATCTTCAGCATGTATTTAGGAATTATTTTCCATTTAAGCTGAATGGTGACAATTCTTCCTTCTACATTTGCTATACAGTGGATAAAAAATGTTTCCGTACGGAAATGAAAACGGAAAAAATTGTGATAATTTCTAAAAAAATATCACTATATTCACAAACTGCACAAGAAACTCATTTTACACTAGAGAATGTGTTAGGAACAAAAATTCCTAATTTTCACAAATATAAAGTAATGAATTAAAAGTTGAGAAAACATGCAAAATGAAAGGCAAAAAAAACTTTCCATACGCACTATGCAAATTAATTGTGACGTGCAGTCCAGCTGTCCCGCATTGAATTATCATGATTAAAGAATAAAAAAAACTTCAGAATTGTATAAGTAATCATTTCAAACGATTTTCGTGCCAGTGGATCGCCTAAAATGGAAGTTCCGAATGCTATTCGCGAGTTGGTGATAAAATTGTGAAATGACGATTTATCAGTGAGGAAAACTGGTGAAATCATAAAAAAATCTAAATCTACTGTTCAATATATAAGTGAAAGGTATAATGAGGTAGAAACTGGAAAATAGGAACCAATCTGGAAGACCTCAGAAGTTGAGCTGCTTGTACAAAAGGAATACTCAGCGAAGGGCTAGAGATAATTCACGAATTAGTGAACCAAAACTTGCATCCTTGTTGAAAACTGATTACAATCTTGAAGTATCATCTCAGACTGTATAAGGAATGTAATCAAAAAAGCTGAGTACAATGGGCGTGTTGCACGTAAGAAGCCATTCATTAGCAAACTTAACATAAGAAAGCATCTTGAGTTTGCAAAGAAGCAGGCCCTTAACTTTCTGGGATCCTGTATTTTTCAGCGATGAATCTAAATTTTGTCTCTATGGTTGAGACGGACGAATTATGGTGCGAAAAAATCTGAACCAGCAAATACAAACGAAAAATGTATGTGGAACTGTAAAACACGGTGGAGGTAGTGTAATGGTATGGGGTTGCATGTGTTCTTCCGGTGTGGGTAATATATGTTTTGTTGGAGGTAACATGGATAGATATGTGTATCTAGACATTTTGAAACAAAATGTCCTTACTAGTTCTACGAAACTGTCTATTAGAAGAACATTTATCTTCCAACAGGACAACGATCCAAAACACTGCAATGATCTGTAAGTAATGGCGCCTTTACCATTTGTCGCAGCAACTTCATACACCACCAGTCTCCTGTTTTAAACCCATAGAATACTTATGGGAAAAAATCGGTCGTGAACTGAAAAATTACTATACCAGCAAGCAGCAAACACGAACTCAAAAGTGCCATTCTGGATGTCTGGAACAAAATTACTTCAGAAACAACAGAAAAACTTGTGGGTGTCATGCCTAAACGTCTAAGAGAGGTCGTTAAAGCAGAAGGATGCTCAACTGTTCACCAAATAATGAGATATGGGAGTTATAACATTTATGAAATATTTTTTACCGTAAGGAGATTTTTTTGCTTTCTATTTGTCGCATTTTTGTGAAAATGTGAATTTTGCGTTGAATTATACTAATATTTTTTGTTTAAGTGCTATAGAAACATTATATGGAATTATTCTCGTATGTTTTTTTCATTTTTCTTATTTCAATATTTATTTTCTGCAAAATAATAAAGTTATTTATTTCAAATAGTAAATGCTTTTGGAAACTTTTTATCCTCTGTATATAAGTTTAAAACTCGTATAAGAAAAATTAACGTAGAAAGACAGACAACCTAGAAAGTTAGTCGAGATCCTTTAAAAAACATTATAACATATTTTTGTTTTAGAATCCCCGAAAGAATAAATTCAGACACATAAAATCGTTTGGTTCAATTAAATCAAAGTATATTATAAATCGTATCAGGTAATTTGAGTTACATTTATTAACCTACTTCTTTGGTATGAACTAGACATCGTTGTAAAAATGTTTGGAAATTATAGAAGCCATTTTCATCATAAAGGATTTTTCAATCTCGATAAAGCTCTAAGCTCAAGCGGTAGAATAAACTGCTGCCAAGATTTGTACTGAATCTCAAATGCCAGTTCCAATAATAGTTTCCTTCCATCGATCAGGATTCGGAATATACTTTTCCTTTATTTGAACGAACATTTGAGGTTCATTCTTATTTCGTTAAAAGGGTATTATTTTCTAAAATTAAGGGTCAGATGAAAATTCTAAAGTAAAAAAGAATTAGCTCAAGAACATTAAAAAATCATAACGCGATAAGGAATGTTTTACTTGTTATTCAGGTTTAAATGTTAACGAAGTTCTAAGTTCTTTAGTATTTTAATCAATTCTAATAATTTACCTCAATATTTCTGGTTAAAAATAAATATAACGACTAAAATTGTTTTTATCATGATGATTTTACTCAATAAAAATTTATTTTATACTAAAGAGAAATATCAAGAAAATCTATTACCTTAGCTTTGTATGGACCTAATACCTATTGAATACATATTTCAATATAGTATATTCCAAAGAATTTCCCATCCCTTAAAAGTATAATTTAGAATTCATTAAAATTACACTTTGTGGTAATTTCAAGAGTACTGAATGGTTTCAATACACATTTCTTATAGTTTTAAATTAGTTAAATACTTTCAGTTACATTTCAAACTAAATAAATGTTTTAATCTTTAAGCATTAGCCTTTTAAACATTTCTTAAATAAATGTATAATTTAAAATGAACATACTTTATTTAAAGAACAGTTTAAAAGATAATGAAGTTTTTTTTAATTAAAACGTTTTATATGCCTAAAATTTTATACTTGACAGATATTACATTTACATTATCCATTATAACCATATCAATTCAATTTCATTAGTATTTAAATAAAAATTACCTGTTACCTTCTCTCAATTATTATTACAGTATAGTACGTGATCGTACTCCATTTTACAGAACTCGATAGTTTAAAGTACGGTTGAAGTTGACATAACATACACAATTTCAACATTATTAGAATAATTGAAATTTTACTTAACTTTAAGCGTGTATATAATATTATATAAATATATTTATTTACATTACTGTTTTCTATTTTCTACAGAGATTACAGACTTGCATCCGGAATGAGTTGATTAAGGTAAGTTGATATGGTATAAATTGATTTTCTAAGCCAAGCTCGAAGCTAGTTATTAATATTGAGAACTGACTGAAATTCTTGTAAAATAAAAAAGAATCAAGGTAGGTAGATAGTTAAATTAACGTCGCACTGGAGCAACACAACGGGCTATAAAAAAATTAAACAGGCATATCAAACTAATGACAGTGTACTTCAATATATAGTACACATTCTTTAGAAATTGTGTCAGATGGCATTGTGTAATTTGGCACTTTATATCTATATAAATAAAAATGGAGTGTTTGTACATTGAATATTTTCGACCCATTTCAAGTTTTCTATCCGTTTTGGACCCTTCTGATGCAAAATCCGTCTCTTGCGCGTTTGGTGTATGTCTGTGTGTCTGCCTATCTATCTGTGTGTGCCCGTGCTACGTCCAAGCGGTTGAATATACTACATATTTTCATGAAACTTTGCATACCGTGAGTTCTTGCATTCATCTAGTGATTGAACTTGGTTGCGTTAATCTGTCTGTCCGTCTTCCCATTCCATGTCTAATTTTCTGTTTGTGTGTTTGTACAAGTATCATATAACAGTTTTTCAACATACTTTAATGCCCAATGTTCCACATTTGATACATCATATTTTAGTTTAGTGAATAAATTATTTGAAATTTCTTTGTTTACATATTTAGGCAAGTTTCACGTTAAAGCATCTGAGTAACTATACTTAAATCAACCATAATTTGTAGTTTTGGAGTAGCTGGGAGGTATATTGAGCATCGTAATTACTTGGATTGTTTTACCAGTTCTGCTGAAATATCAATTATTTCCCAAAACACTTTTTTACGGAATTTAAATTCTAATAGTTTATTTATTTCGAGCTTTATTTTTTCTTTACGAAACAAAAAAAATCTGAATATTTTTGACAGACGATAACGAGAATAAAACTATACGGAACAAAACTATACAGAACAAAACGATTTAAAATAGGACTGGTAGCTAATATGCAACTTTGGTATTTTTTCAATCGTTTGCTTTTTTAAATTTGTGTTCGTTATCGCAGAGTAAATAGCTACGCTGTGTTCGTTATATTCCAAGAATCTATTTTGTAGTGAAAAAACGGATACATTCATTACTTTTCGTTTGAAGCTTTTTAAAAATCTGTTTCAAGATGTATTTCTTGAGTTTGAATTTGATGTTTTTCATTCAACTAATGAAGATAAATAATGGTTTAATTGTTTTAAAAACATTTTTAATTATTGTATAATAATTTTGGGAAACGCTTTTGTTTTCAAATGACATATAAGGCATTTATATGCATACTCTGAACTATTCTATGCATTCTGGGTAACACTGACACTCTAGAGACTTCTTTCTTACTAAAAATTTAAATTCTACAAAAATGTAAAATGTCAAATATGACATTTATTTACATTTGTGTTATTGGGCATTTAACAATTGTGTACCTTTATTAGAGTGTGGTACAGAGGACATTTTTTTAACTATTTTAATGGACTAAAGATCAATTTTTACATGAAATTTTTGTGTTTCAAATGCTCTATTTGGTAGCCCTTATTGTTAACTATCTTTCTACATCTTAATTTCCATGATAATAATGACTTTTGTAGTATCGACAGAGGTATTTTATCCCATTCTTGTTCCACAGTTTTTCAAAGTCCTTGAATGGTTTTCGGCCGACGTTTCGATAATACTCTTTTTAAAAGTCCAAAATCCATGGTTGAGACATCTGAAAATTTAGCAGGAATATCAGTAAAGAGTATTGACTTGATACAGGTTTTTAGTTCTATTTTTTCCAAGAATTAAATGGTGGATTTAGATGTGTGGCTGCTTGCTTTATCCTGATGGAGCTCTACTGATTGTAGGCACTGTGGGTAAATTTATGGTAATTCATTTTTGAATATAGGGGATAAAATATGATCTTGATAGTATGTGGAGTTGATTTTTACATTTTGTCCACTATCTTTACTTTTAATTTTCCATTATATGCAAAACCGGTAACAATCATAAATCCCTTAGAGAAAGTTTCTTTAGATTCTTTGAACCATGTTTTAAGAATTTTTTCTCCCTTTTTATGATAATAAATTGTTCTTTTTTATTGCAATCATTTAGATATACCCACGCCTCGTCTATTGTCACAACATTTTCCCATCTCTCTCCAGCTAAATGCTTCTCATACAGAATTCTGCAGCGAGTCCTGCGTTCTACAATATGTCGTGGAGATAGACAATGAACATTGTATTTTTTGGCATTTTTAAGATTCAAATCACTTAATTATTTTATTTACAGTTGAAACTGAACATTTTAATGACTTTGCAATAGTCCTTTGACTTGGCGGATTTTCTTTTAAGATTAAAGATCTTACCTTACAAATATTCTCAGAAATTCTTTTCTTTTTTGGATACGTATTTGGAAGTATACGTATCATTACTAACATTTTTATAAATTTTCCACTTATACGTTTTTTCCTTTCTCATTAATAATATTACTTATCGTACCTTTGATATCGAAAAACCATGACTTTTACAGCGTTTTTGAATAATTGAATGAGCATAATTCTCTTCAGAAAGAGGGGAAAAATAGCCTTCCATCCATTGCTTATTTAAAAGCGCCATTTTGAAAGTAAACAAAACTCTGAGTCAGCAGACGATAAGTTATACTTTAACTATTTAACTGCTGCGAAAATAAAATTCTTTCGTAGCATATAATTTTTTTACAGCTCATCAAAAAATGTCCGAACAGCCTCTGTAGATGTTATATGGGATGAATAGGAATTAAAATTTATTAACGAAAACGGAAATTAGTTAACCAATTCAACCCGAGTAACGCTGGGTTATTCTGCCAGTATTCTACATAAAGTGCCAAATGTTGGCGACAGTGTTTCTGATTTGAAAGCCGGACATGACTTAGCGGCTTTTTTCTCGAATAAGATTTCAGCATGTCTCCAAAAGAAAATTTCAAAGAATGAATTCCAAATTGATATATTAGCTAATTAATAAGTCACCACCGATTAGATTAGACGCCAACACTACATTAATGGATTAAAAATTTCATGTAAGGTAACTTCTTGATCTGCAGAAGTGCCGCTACAGCATGCTGCAGGACCGCTTCACCAGTGCACCGGGTCATTGGGGACAAAGACGTCAAGACATGGACACAACTTACAACGACAACTACGGTCGGTTCGAGCCTCGTAGGAGAAGCCAGTTCTACAACGGGGGCAGGAGGCAGCAGCACGACGGATTCCTCATGATGGCCAGACCGACGGACTACAGCTCGGAATCGAGGTACTACTCGAGAGGGGGATTCAACGACGACACGGACGATGAAGAGTTTGGATATTCGGACAGTGATTCAATGCGCTTCTAGTAGGAAGCAACAATGTAAGTATTCTAGTAGTATTATGTCGAGATACAGGGTGTTTTTTTATGTAAATACACCATTTTATTTTGGAATAGATTTTAAATAAAATATTTTTATAAATTTTCCTTGTATGTAATGTTTGCTCAATTAATGACAATTTATGTAATATGGCATCGGTCAAATGACCACCTCTGGTCGCACTGCAAATACTGTCTCTTTCGACTATATGATTTGTTTCTTTTCTTCGTTTAATTTGTCGCTTCATTAGACATCAGTGGATACGTAATTGAACAGAACAGCCGTTATTGAGGACCAAAAAATACAAAGTTAAATCATAAATGACATCTTCATCCCCTTATAGCAACTGTTTGGTGCTCAATTTGGAATGGTGGCATTATTGAATCACTTTTTTGTCGAGGATGCTAATATAAATACGGTTACTGTCAATCGTGAACGATATTGTTCCATATTGCAAAAATTTTTTCTGAAATTAATAGAAAAAAAATGTACAACACACACATGCATTTTTAACAAGATGAGTACCATGTCATACAGCTAGCGCGTATTCTACAAGACTCATTTCCTGACCGAATACTGTCCAAATCTGGTGACGCCGCTTGATCTCCTCTTTCCCCTTATTTGACCATCATGCCCGATTTTTTTAGATAAAACTTAAAAAACGAGCTTACTCTAACAAGCCGACAGCGATTCAACAATTTAAGCAAAGCATTGTCGAAGAAATTGAACGAACCACCCCGGAAATGAGCTCAAACTTAATGGTATGTGGGTGAATTAACGTTGCACTGGAGTAACACAAAGGGCTATTAGAAACATAATGGAAAATGGGGTCGAAACAGCCCATATTTGCAGATCGGCTAGAGGCCGTCATTAGATTGATGCCCTGTTCCATGAGAAATGTCATTAATGGAGTAAGCAGTATGTAGAAAAATTAGAAAATATTTTATTTAAGAGAGATTTTAAACAGAGATTAAGACACTATTTTATTCCCGAACAAAATAGTGTCCTTAAATAAAAAAACACCCTCTACATAGACTAGCCTGATTTGAGTTGACTTTATTCTAATGCCTGAAGTACCCCACATATGTCTCTTAAATTAATTATCAAATAAGTGGTCTGTAATGAGTAATTATTAAAGGGGACATTTTCGATCTGGAGCCAGCACCAAATGGCAAAACTTGAATGTAAGAGACTTAGGAATAAAAAAATCTACAGATATAAAACAATTGTTTGCATGTAATTTTTAAAATGTACAATTATGTGTTCAGTTTGGTTTGGATGCTTATGTTATGTCACAAAAAGGATGAAACTAATATCAAATTTATACTCCTAAATACTCGTCTAGTCTCAAAGAAATAAGCTTGTTTTTGTGAAAGAGAAACTAGAAATCAAAGATATGTGTTTATAATAAATTGAAATGCGCAATGTGCAGTTTGTTCACAAGCCTCTCAATGTAAGGAAATTAATTATTTTAGCTAAATATAATTTTGAAAATAAAGATTTATTTTTCAAATTTAACAAATAATTATTAAATCTCCCTTTAGCATAAAATCCCTCAAAAAATGTTTTAAATTAAGAAAATATACTACGAGTATTTAAATTGATGCCGTGCTGTCCTTAAATAATCAACGTTAGTCCATGTAATCTACAAGTCAAAAATTACATTACTTAGTCATCAAACGGGAATTTAAATAGAAAGAGAAGCACTTATCCAACACTCGTACATTGGTCAACACTTAAACCGGAGAACTTGCAGTTTTCTATTCGTAATTTCTAAACTTTAAGGTATTTTTTTCTCAAAATTTTTAAAATTAGATGATTGTGTTGGTTATTTTTGGGTTTCACGGCGCAGGGGCCAAGTTGCGACAAACGCAAGACAGATAAAAAGTACAAAATGTGAACTGGAAAAAAAGAAGGATTGGGAAACAATAGTTGTGGATGAAAGCAGAAAAATATTGCTTGGGTATCCCGGGAGAGAAACCCCCTTGTTTACTAATAAAGACAGTAAGTTCCGTGTGAAAAGAAAAGATCACTAGAATACCTCGCGTGATACCTCGGGAATACCTCGCCCGTACACACCTAAAGATGTGCCCTTGGGTCTTTTGAAATTAAAACTTTCTGTAACACCAATTAAATACCTTTTTACTGAAAAAATATCATTTCTCGTATCGTTGAAAAATAACAATATAATTTTTTTTTGAAAAAATAAAAAAATTTAATTATTGATTTCATACTACCTATTTCACAAGATTTGAAACTTTCCTGATTTGTTACATTAAACATTGCAATAGTTTACTTGAATCCGGAACAATAAGCTGCTTGCAAATAAGATTAGTAACAGTTTTTTACCGAAGAATTCAATGCATTTTCCCTTTAGTGCTCATTGGCATTAGTTATCGTAGTACATTATTGGAGTAGGTAGCAATTTAAACTTTTGATTAAAATCCAAACAGTTTTGTCTGAAGGGACTAATAACTCAATGTGTTTATAAGTATGATCAGGCATGCAATGGCAAACAAATAAAACTGACACATTAACAAAAATTCGCATATTTTTTAATTAATAAGATGCGTTGCAGTGATAAAGATGCATGTGTGTTTTATGAAGATGCTTGTGTTTAATTGAGAAAAACTCGTCTGGGAACAATCGAGAAAATTTAAAAAACTTTTCTTGTTGTTGGCAAATATTAATAACTAAAATATACATTGCCTAGTTGAAACTGTTTTTTCTCTTAATGCATTGCAGGGTTAAATTTAAAAAGAAAGTCGTCGCTTATTTTTTTTATCTCACACTTCCATTGCTGTCAATAAGAAATATTTTATAAGAATTTTGTTCTAATGGGTGAATCTTGTTATAGTAACATTTAATAAGCTGTGTATGGTGAAAAGGTAAAATGTGAATTTAATACATCCATTATAAATGTGGTTACATAAAAAGCATAGCAAATCTTCGTATTCTCTATTCAAACAAAGATAATACAATTTAGTTTTACAATTCATTTTTGTTGAGATTTGTAAAATCTTCATCCAATCTTAACAAAAAATCAATTACATTAGAAAAAGAAGAGAAATTGAAATCAATATGCTATGATTTCGTATTTTGTTTTATTTCAAAACTTACTTACTTTTTGTAACTTGTTTTATTTTGGTTCATTCTTATAAACTAACCTCTAAAACGTATTTTCTTTCAGAATCGACCTTGGCAAGATTAACCGGACTGATCCTAAAAATTTTTTTAACATTATTTTGCACTATTTTAGATCACACTGGAACTATTTACCTTTATCTTTTGTACTTTGGATATGATACTTAAATAAAAAAAAGTGTTTGCCACTTACTTTTGAGTTCTCTATCAACATTATAAACAATTTAAGAGTAATGTTTTGAATCACGTAAACAAATAAACTTTCTGTGGATAGCTGTGAAATGTTTGACAAGAAAAGACTCCTCAGTAATTAAAAGTGCAATAAGGGTATCTTCATATTGATTTGAATTTCAGAGGAGGATAAATAAGAACAAAGAGAATGTGGGATCTGAGGATTGATGTTTAAATCGAAAGACTTGTATTGTTCTACCATAAGATTTCGTTATTGGAAGATAATACCCCGGAAGAACTGAAATAACTTATTTGGGCACTTGTAGGACACTTTTGAGAAGTATCTTTTCAGATATTTATGCATTGAGTTAAATAATTGAATTGGATTAAAATTTTGATGACTGCAAAATCCCTTCTCATAAAATGGTACAGTTTAAACTATAGGCTCAATCTAATTAGCCTTTGAGAGCCATAAAAGACCACAGACGAAAAACAAAATGGTGCATTCCACTTTAGTGGAGGATAATATTAATAAAGTTTCTTATTTTTCAAATGGTCAACAGTTGACAGGGTATAAATAAAATAACAATGGGACTACACTTTTATTACGATCAGCCTTGCGAGTTAAGGTTCAAATGAACACGAACATTATCGCAATATCATGCGTGGCCTATAGCAGATAACATTCAAATTCTTATTTACATCAAAAACACCAAGATTACTGAATACACTGTTCCATTTTCAAAGAATCCACATATAGGCTTGTTTGTCATGAATGTTCTTCCCTTTCATTCGATCAATTTATTGATGATTTGTTGTGGTACTGCAATGAAATCGAATATCACATACTCTTATTTAAAATAGTCATTGTTGAGAATAGATACTTTTATAATGAAAAGGTGAATATTGTAAATAAAAGATACCTCATTTCAAATCTATGCCAGAATACTTCATTTTCAATTAGGTAAATAATACTCCATTTTTAAATGTATTTTAAAATAAATTTTTATTGAATTATTTATTATTAAAACTGATTTATACCAACCTTTATTTTTATTATTAAAATGCAATAATAACCAGTTAATTTATATTCAATAGTTTCATTATTTTTTGCAATTTATTTTGATTATGGCTGCAGTTACTTTGTTAGTTATACATTTTCCAGCGAAAAATCCCCCTAATCCTACTCTAGTTACCATGCTCTCTAGAATTGCTTAACAAATGCCTGCCGAGGGGCATTGAATATTTCGAATGTCAAACTTCATTACCTTCAAAAATACCAACGAATATATTTCCCTTCGTCGTGCTTCTTAAATGCTTCTCGGTACCTACGAATTTCCTCGTAATTCAAGAGAAAATGCCGTGCGGGCGATTTCACTCCCCCTAAAGATATTACTCTAACTGCTGCTGCACTGAGTTGGGATCGATAGGAATTCGGAAGTGATTAAGATTCGCGTGACTACCAGGGTTTTTTATGAACTTCTTGTGAGAATCTGGGCACGCAACCTTTCGCTTCTGGTTTCAGCGCGCGATAAAGGTAATTATGACAATAAATATAAGGAGGATGTATAAGTACACTCCCCAATGGGTGAATAAACTCGAATCTCTCAGCACTGGCAGTGAATCACCCAGCCGCAGTGAGCCACTCTTTTATTAATTGCTTTCGGATATGATTAGCCTAGTTTTACTTAAGTGGATGATCTCGATATGATGGATTTATTTATGGATTGGCCGTGAGTTGCCGTAAAAAAGTTTTTGCTCAGATTACTTTAAAAATTATTTTTGACCTGTATTTCTTCACCTTTAGGGCTGTGTAAAGGGGAGGGCTACAGAGGCTGAAGCATTTGGTATGTCTTCTTTCAGAAATACCCTTTAGCATCCTTCACGGTAGTATCTTTCCGGGCCTTGTAAAAGAGTAGGCCTACAGGGGTTAAGACCGTTGCCCTTTCCCCTTGGGTCAAAAATGCCTTTTAGCATCCTACAGGGTCTCACATAGGGGAAGTGCTAACAGGGGCTAAGGTCCTTACCTTTTCTTTCTTGGATCAAAAATGCCCATCAGCAAAGATGTCATGATCCTGAAATTCAATGAAAAAATTGTACGATTTACAAAGGATCTAGTCATGTTTTTTAAATGCCTAGAATTCATCAAAGAATTTCTTTGTTCATAACTTTGTTAAAGTATGTACAAGGCAGATAGAAACTGGAACCTTTGACAATATATACTACTCGTGATACCATGATGCATTTAGCGTCTTCTAAACGGCTTTTAATACAAGTACTTTTCCGATAAACAGTTGCATGTAATTGAAAAACTAACCAAAATTTCAGTTTTTTTGTAAGCTATGATTTATTGACTGTGTGTGGAAAGTGTACGCAAAACACAAAGTTATTCGAGTATCGTCTCTTTCCAAAAACAAAACCTATGGTCTTTTTTCTCCAATTTTATTTCCTTTCCGTGACATTTCTGCACTGCACAGGTGTTCTTGAAATTGAATTCTCAAACGAAAAGTAAAAAATTATTCAAAGTTTTGTTCAGTTTAACATTGAAAATATAAAACAGAAAAATTGAGTCATTGCACTCAAAAAAGCATAACAATTTAAAGGGAGTGGGAGCATACTCTGTAATAATCTCTCTCTCTGTCGGTATCTGAAGTATATACACTTGAATTTGTTGCTAGTACTACAGTTCAATGGTTTAAAAGTTTAAAATATAATGTTTTAAAAAAATTTTTTTAATGTTTGATGGTAAATTTGGGTTAAAGTACGACGTAATACAAAATGCTGCTTTGATTACAAATTTCTGGATGGTATATAAAAGATCAAAACGATTTAAAATCTGACCCCAGTTTATAGATTTTAACTTATCATTACCTTTATAGGGGAATCTGAAGAAATCACACACTCTTTATAATAAAATAGTGAAATGCATTGGAAATCTATCTTGCAGAAAATAATGAAATTAGGATCAGTTTGACCAAATACCTGGTGCAAACACAATCATACATTAAGTGTCCAAATACTATTGTTACCCACTTTATGCTTCCAAGATAAGGGGAATCTCATATTAAATTTTAGATAAATGCAATAACACACATTTTCAACATTTTTCTGTGCTGTTGAGAGAGTTTATTTAAAAGAAAAGAAAATTTAACCACTATTGTTCATCGGTCCAATTCCTCCCGACCAATAAGGTCTTAGGTATTTATTCCCAGAATGAAATTATACTCGGTTATAAACTATCTCGGCAGTAGTTTTGGGCATATTTTGAAAATAGTTCTAAATTTTTTTAAAAAGAATAATTGCATCACATCACATATGAACGTCATCTTGCATGCGTTTTATGAGTGTAACATCAATATTTCACAATTACTGCTTCCATAAGACATGACATTAAATGAAAGATGGTTTTTATACCGTATTGGGAAAAAAATCTGTTTAGACACATCAATGCTATTCAGTGTTCTTACAGTATGGATGGTGGAGGTTTTTAAGGAAACAATTGTCTAGGTACCATATTCTAAAAGACATGTTCGATTTGAGACACATGTCTGAGATATGCTAGCTGCATGTTTACTTCGGTACATGTCTGGAGAACGTGAAGGCCAGAGTTGAAGCTATGTATAAAGTGCTTGGAATAAGTCTTGGATTATTCAGGACACATTTGGAGGATAATCTGTCTAATGAATGGTAGCACCCTGACAAGGAAAGTAGCTAGAAAAGTCTCTAAACAAAATTTTAAAATCGTAAAAAATAACGATTCGACCACTTTGAGTATTTCCGTAATTGTCATGTGAATTCCACTTTTAAAAATTACAACTATGAGGCTCATACAAGTATTATTTCACCATGCAACGTGCAGTTTTTCCTGAGTAGCTTTTAATCAGTTTTATTGACCAATAGAATCTTTACTATCACTCCTTCAACCAATAGGTGTGGTTATTTAGTCATTATACAGGGCGAGGGTTGGTAAAAGCAATGCTGCACTACTCGGAAATGACGTGACGCTCAGAGGGTTAAAAGCAAATTTAAAATTTGTTATAATCTGTAGAGGAGGTATTATAACTAACGTCACACTGGAGCAACACAACGGGCTATTCATAATCTGTAGAAAATAAGAAAAAAAGATATCATGATAAAGTTCAATATACTTTCTTTTTAATAAATTAGCTTTGATATTAAATAAATGAGCCGTTAAGGGGTTTCTTTTTATAATTGAAATATTTTGAGCTGTGTCTTTCTAAAATGGAGACACGATGAAAGAACATAAAAGTAAATCTATTCAATTATCTACCTTCACATTTCACGTGTGGATTACGTGTTAGGGTAGGGCAGTAGTTAAGCTCTACATATTTGGTTTAAATCGTTTTACTGTTTAAGAAGTACTCTCCAATTTCGTGTGTGGTTTCATGCAGCGTTTTGTTTGTAATCAGAGGCCGGATATTTTATTTCCTTTTGTTCCAGATCGCGCCCCGGACTTGCCGTGCTTAAGCCTTGTTCTTTTTCACCGTAGCAATGGTTTTCCCCGAATCGAACCAGAAAATGTGAACGCACGCGATGTGCCCACATCGCGCACTTCTCAAAGCATGTCAGCCTTGCCTTCGTGCAGACGCTGTGAAGCCGTGCAGTTTTGGGTGGAGCCGCCTGCAAAAAGTGTGCCATCCGATTGAGGTTTCCACACTTACAAATCGATGTTCATGTGTTTTGAGAGAGCGAAAAAAATTGCAAGCACGTGAACGGTGCTTCTGATACATATTTCAAAAAGGTGTGCCACCCTATGGCTAGAATTTTTCTCTATGCCATCATGGAAAGGGACTAGAACGCTCGAAAACATTTCTTTTGTCTTCATTTGTAATAGCATGCGTTGTTCTGTTTGCAACATTTTAGAGTCCAAAGTAGAAGTTAGCACAAAATGTACACAGATAGATAGACCAGCCAACTTTTCCCGATTTTCGGGAGAAAATTCTTTGTTTTCCGGTCTTTCGGACGGAAAAAAATATTTTCCCGATACGGAGAAAATGTTCAAGAGACGCCAATTTCAAAGTTTTAGAGCCAAACCGGGCAGCTATGAAAGAAAAATATCGGAATCAGTGGTTGATAGATTGTAAAGATAAACCTCTTTGGCCCTAAATTTCAAGAAAACCTTCTCATATACCTCTAAAACACCCAAGAAAAGTTTGATCGTTCATTTTTGGTATATATTTGAAGCCCTTTATGTAAACTATCTCCAAATCGGTTATGCTAAGTTCGAACTGCCGTCCGACATATAATAGTAGTAGAGAGCAGGGTTATTTTTTCTCCTTTGTCTTGCTTTCATAAAGCCCAATTTGGCAAACTTGTCACTAATTTGTCAGTTCGAATTATTTTATATTTAAAAAATTATTTTAGACATTTTTCTTTTCTGAAAATATACTTTCTGTCTTAAAAAGCTTCCTGACATTTTTCTTGGATGTTGGTAGGTATGCAGATAACATGTCCTTGTTCTCAAAGTTCAATCGGAGTCCAGGTTCTTATAATCAGAGTGTTTCCGTCAAAACTACGGAGAGTTGATAGTAATAAATTGATCCTAGTTTTAAATTTATATAGGCATGACCAAAAGAATGGTACTTAATATACAGTTTGAAATTGAAGGTATTTCTTAATCTGGAATGCAAAAACAAAAATACTCTCATAAAACAAATTTGTACTGTATAATAAATCACTTCTTTCATACATAATGCACTGGTATGAATTTACTGAACACCCTTGCTTTCAACCTTTGCACTTTTTGTATAGAAGTTCACGCTTGAAAATGCAAGTTAGTGTAAGGTTTCACAAATTATGTTCTACAAAACATTTAAATTATGTAACACAAATACAAGCATTGTCTATTTTTGCCTTGCTAATATAATGGTATTTTGTATGTTCGGTAGTACTTGTTAACTTAAAAAACTTGAAATTCTAAATCATTACAATTTTGTAGTAAATTAAATGTTCGCACTTTTTTATAAAATAATGTCTCTCAAAAGTTACGAAACCTTTTTAATGCTGATTGTATTTTTTTCATGCCATTTCCCCTGGTCTCTACAGCTAAAACTAAAACATATGCTTCAAAAATCAAAATAAACAAGTTTTAGAAGATAAATATTTCCACCAACGTAATCTATAACTTTGAGGATTTTGTGAACTAGAATAGATTGAGTCATCAAATTAGTGCATAGCAGATTCCTATGATTAAGTAATCATTTTAAATTTTGCAGCAATCAGATAGGTATAATTTGATATGAATTTGTTTTATTTGCAAAGTTATTCTATACTCAATACTCCTGCAATGAGAAAATTTATTCCTGTACCCAAAATGACAAGAAGAAATATATTTTTGAGAAATTATTTGTATCATGTTTAAAGAACATATCAGCTGAGTTATGAGATAAATATGTGATATGTCACAAAATTTTTTGAACTTTGCTGTTAAATGTAATTCTAAAGTAATGTTTCATATTTTCTCAAGGTAGCAAAATATAAATATCTAAAGCGATATAGATATCGTAGAGTTTAAGTAAAAAATGAAGCACAGAATAAAAAATTCAAATCTTGACAAATTTATTAAAATTTTCAGTAATAAAACCAGTGTGAAACACGCACATTGATATTATGGTGATAGAAAAATTCAGCCATATATTGTATAAAATCTTCTTTCACTCCCTCCTTAAGAAATAAATATGTTTTATCTCTTACAAATATAAAACCTTAGCAACACCAATTTATTATGATCTTCTGTGGCACATTTGTACGTATTCGTACGTATGATCACATGTTTAGCGAAAGGGAGTTTCCATCTCTAATCCTTAGTGATGAAATTTGGTAAAGTAATACGTAATCGATGAAATATCATTATGAATATGGATATTGTATGAAAAAATCTGTGAACTCTTTCATACTGATAATAAACTACAAAAGCTACTAGTGTGCATTCGTTATACGTGAGTTCTACTCGTATCGTTTTGATGCGTGATTCTGATCTTGCTTAGCAGAAGACCAAGTGTTGAACAGCAAGGTCCTAAACATGCATCTAGTGCTGTCCTCAGGAACATCTGAACCGCATGACAGTTGATACGGAACTGTCTTAACGCAGGAGCAATGCACCACACATGTTGAAATGTTATGCAAGCAAAACTACAGCCCACTATAAGAGCAATAGGTAGTCCACAAATCAAAGACAGGCATCGATAACAACAGTTTCTGGAGCACTTGAAGATGGTTTTGGAATTTCTCCAAACACAAGCAGGAGAGTAGGTGCCTTCAGGTTCGGCAATGATGTCATCGAATTCCACCTTTCAAAAGAAAAGCCTATTACACAGAGAACATAAAAGTAAGTACTCGTAATAAATTCATCATGGGATTGTTTCTTACAGTTTCTGAACGATCATCTTCAAACTTTTAAATGGGATTGGATTAAGTAACAAAGGTGCATTTGAGACAATCCCAGATATCCTCTCAACTTAGTAAGAATTTAGCTAAATAAGATAATATTACTGGTGGGCTATTACGTAAGATATAAGTAAATTTATGCTTACAAGTAAATTAGCTATGTTAGAAATCTGGCGTGAATAAGAAAATTTGTTACCTCGTGGTATGTGACGAAATCAATGAGAGAGCACTCTCTTTCCTTTAAATTTATCCTTCACACACAGAAATATATGTACAATCTGTTTACAAACATCGATAATAGCATCAATATTTATCGAAATTATTGCTTACGACGATTGCATGTATCAAAGTTTTTAAATCAATGTAAGCGAATTCCATGCAACCCGTTGTAAGCTCATATACATTGTGTTCTGCTCTCAACATAGAAAAGAGCAGAGATAGTGTCACTCAGCACTGCGGTATAATCAAAATACACAAATTAAATATATGAATTCTCAACATGGTGATCATTGTGTTAGGATTAAATTTTATTAATTGTAACTTTCCAGAGAGAGATAAATGATTTATTTGTTGTTAGTCTCCTACAAAATGTTTAAAATTTACTTAAGTAAAACAGTTGTTCTAGTCCCGGAAGGGACAAATATTCAATGTATCAATCTCAATTTTAAAAATACTTATTTACTTATTAACTAACTTATAGCTTTACTTTATGAAGATTTAAATTCAGTTCAGCTGTAACACTGATATATCTTCTTCCTAGTAAGAAAAATAAAATTCTAGATAATTTTAGTTATAACTAGATATTTTAAGCAAAATATGCGTACAGTGATGAAGTAAAATGCTTTATACGCAGAACAAACGGATTGTACTATTTTATTTACAATTACATCTGAATTGAGCGAAACTGCCCAAAAAACCATGAGTTCATTAGTTCCTTTTATTAGGATTTTTCTAAAATAGTTATCAATAGGAATAACAAGAGTATATCTGTCCAAAGGAATCCCCTTCCAACACATCTTATGCAACAACACCAATACGATAAAAAAAATAAATTTTAGAACCGTATTAGCAAATATTTAATAAATGAAAAAAAGCAAGACCTTTTATTAAAATCCTACAATCTGAGAGCAGATTGCTCCTGTAAAAAAAGATATTCAAATTTAATAAAATCACAGTAATGAAAAAAATGAAAGATATTTCATTTCACACCGGAAAAATAGTTTTTAGTTACCGCAAATTTAAAAAAGCATTCGGTTTGGTATGTCTATCTATTGTCATTTTTGCGACACGTGGACTAAAGGGAAGATTCTCGGAAAACTTAAGTAGGTAATAACGTTCAATTTGAAACATTGTATTGATTACAAAAATGTAATTTAATTCTCTTTAAATAAAATTTGATAACAGTGGCTGGATTTAATAGCTTGTGCCACAACAAGCAAATAATTTGAACACATTTCTAGTACATCCAAATCTTAGCTGTTCAATATTTTTCAAAGTGGGTATAAGCAGTTTTGCATGAGTTTCATACAAATTAGAGAAACTAAGAATTTATTATCATTCATATACCTCTAAACAAACAAATGTTCGGTGGTTTAGAGGTATAGTGTAATGTAACACCAACAAACAAATGTTTGCTGATGTCTCGAACTCGTAGCCCTTCGGTTGCTAATCCGAAACTTTACCAACTGGGTTACCGCGGCTCCCTATATTTATACTACTTGTATATTATACTAATATGAAGACTTGCTTTGTACTTCAACTTGTAGCTCTGTTTTCTATAAAAAAATATGATGCACACATTGTAATATAATGCTATTTTTAAAATTAAACTCTAGTACAATGAAAAAAAAATAGAAGTTTTCTTTATTCACTAAAACAAAATTCAATAGTTAAGTGACATTAAAATATTTCTCACTATTTTTTCAAAGCATGCGGAATCAGGTTTCGATTTCAGCAGTCAATGAACTTCATTTGGTATAATAATCCAACGATAATTACTTAAATTTTTGTTTGAATCGTAGTGATGGGAGGGAATTTTTATATGAAAATTGCTTATTTTCATTCCTGTTATTTTAGTGCGATAGAACTCATTATATATAAACCAGCTTTTCCCAAATCCTTTAAGCCACAAAATATTGTTAATTTTTGTAAGAATTCAGCTTAGGTTTCCATGTTAATTCACCAAATAAATCAAAAATATCCCAGCGAATAAAACTGTTAATAGACTGCATCCCAGATAAATGCATCTGACATGCTGTAGCCGAGTTCGCATTCTACGAAAAAGAAAAAATAGACACACTGCCAACAATACTGTGTATGCTCAAATATTTTAAATGGTTTATTAGATAAAAATTATATATTAGTTATAAGAAATGTTTTATATTAAAAAATAATGATAAAGTCTCATTAATGTCAGTTAACAAATGTGAGATTTTTATGCTAACCAAATAAAAATTCCTTGAAAGATTGTGAACGTGTGAGTATTTTATAATAAATTTATTTAAGCTAAAAATATAAATTCAATTTCTTCATATAACAATTTTTATCAAGAACACCAAAATTAATTCTCAGGAAACAGTGTGTCTGAAAACATAGTTTGTGTGTGAGTAGGGTTAAGAATTTTAAATTAATCGTAATAAACCATATCTAATAAATAATCAGGGATAATAATATTAAATCTAATGGAATTAAACATAAAAAGTGACAAACCCACTGAAGCCATTTAATCAGTTATTTGCTCAGCTAATCAATCTATTTACTGTTGTTTCTTATCCCAAGCTACACCAAGTCCGTGAGTTTATATCCCTTTAAGTGAAATACAGGCAAACAATTAAAATATGGATCCTCCCTGGACAGTCCCAGACAGGCAAGGAGGTGACTAGGAGAGGTTTGCTCCATATTGCATTTCCGACAGATTGGGTAAACCTTAATGCAATGGATTAAATGAAATTGATCTCAAATGGTCCATTGGCAAGTCAAGCAATGGCAGGCTGCTAACATCTATCATCCTCGTATTTGAAGAGACCTCCTGTACGTTTTGTATGTTTTCCTGTATGTCAACTAAGAGTGGGAGGAATTTTTCAAGATATTTGTTTAATCAGCTTATTTAAATTTTCGTATTCTTTTCCTGTTCGTTCAAACTCAAGCAAATGAACATTTTCAGTTTTCTGTATGTCTTTGTTCTCACAGTTGTTACAGGTGATTTAAAAATTGTTTATTCTTCCAATTTCGCCATATATTCCCTTTTTAGTCACAAGTTGTTTTGATGTTTAACTTGTTTCGAAGTAAGTATTTTATTTTTCAAATGTTCAATATCAAGCAATATCTAACAAGTTTCGCAAATTAGTTCGTACATTTGCACTTTCATAAATATGCGTTTATGTAAGTTAATCAGGAGTTACAATTTTAATGGGTGTAGTAGTTGTTTTGAACACCAGTCTAGGTTTCCGGTAATAGTTTAATTTTCCAGGTTTTAAGTTGATACTCTGTAAAATAAATTGAATTCAGGATTCCGATTGCGAAAAAAATATTTATATTGTGTGATTTACATTATATATGCAACTTGAAATTTTGTAAAAAGAAGGGTAGAAGTGACATTTAGTATCAGGCCTAACACCTACGCCTGAACTTTTCATTATTTCATCTTTTAAAAACATTAAATAAAAATGTCTTTTGAAATTCAGCAGTTGGATGCACAATGAACAACAGAATGCCAAACATTTTACCACATGTTAGGCTAAAAAGTAACAGTCACAACACAACAACTTCAAAAAAGCAGAGCGACAGATTTGCGACAACAAAGATGGTGGACGTCCAGTAACAATCCAGGGATAAGAATGTTTTTAACTCACAGAGAAGGGGGAAAGGAACAGGATAACAAATAAAAAATACCAAAATAATTCAAAGGAGAATGCATTTCCTCTTTTAAAACATGCATAAAAAGCGTCTAAATTTTTTGTTCATTTCTACTAATAATTCCTTATATCTCAATTTCTTCGAGAACAATGCTCTCGGGTACATTTATTTTTTACAGAGTTGCAACTGTTACTTTGAATCAATAGCAAAACAGTCAATGCATGCATGCAGAATATAAAGAAGCTTAGATGTGTTCATTATTCAAATTTCTGGAGTAAATGGAATCACTTAATCTATGTTAAATACTATACCAAAAAATATATCGTACATTAAAATGATTCATTTGTATGCGCCCTAACGTGCAATCTTCCGCTCAGATTTTGGTAGAACTTATATCCTGTAGTAACCATTACAGAACGTATGAGGTCATTGTTGGGTTACACAAAATTAATCAAACAGACGTAAATAATCTTGTATTTTAAGGAATGTGTGTATATTCTTCATAGTTGTTTTACGTTGTCATGGTAATGTTGTTATTAGCGCAAGGGCATATGAAAAAATACCCTGCTTTATTTACCATTATTAAGGAAATTTAGTTTAATGCACATTTAAGTCTAGTTCTTACAATTTTTACAATTTTCATGGCGATTACAACCTTGACTGCTTGAAAAATGAGGTGCATGTAAATGGAAAACTCAGAGTACCAAATTCCACTCAAAAAAATTTAAGACATCCCACTTAAAATTAGATTTCATTAGAATTATTTACAACATATTTGATGAATTTGCTACCCAGATTGCATATAACATAATAAGGCACTGAATCGTTAAAATCTACTATTTAAGTGAGTAAATTCTTACTCCAATTAATTGTTATTAAATAACATTTTAGTAACTTACTTTTTAGATATTGCATTGTAATCAAGGCAAATACCATAGGTTTTAAGGATTTCGTCCGTAAAAAGAATATTTGAATTTTCATGCGCTGTAAAACATTTTTTAAAGAAAAAACTAAATATTGATTAACTAAATTATTTTTTTAAATAAAAAATCCCCAGTAGTATTTTTCAAAAAACTAAATTCAGAATCAATAGTCCTTGTTGGTATAGAAAAATACGATATTGCTGATTTAACTATCAAAAAGCTTATATACAATACATATTAGGAGGCCCACTATACTAGTACCCCATCGGATAGACAGCAATATGTGTTCTATCTCAGTGTAGTTGAAAATAGCTACTTATCAAACCTGATAGGGAAACATGTAATACAATTCTACCTCCATTTTTTAAAAAATTTACGAGATATTACGAGAATCTTTTTTAGGATGTTCTCTGAGTTCTACAGGGCTGAAAACAAAGTTGAGCAGAGCTGTACTAGCAAAAGCTGTGTGATGGGAATAGATAAAAAGACACCTGTGATAGCATAAAAGGCATGCAAACGAATAGTGTGCTACATGCAAAACGGAGGGTTATGAACTAACAGTGGTGAGGTAAGGTCCAGGGGCAGGTGGTGGTGGTGAATCCTTCCTTTTTGGCTGTTTTAGAGGAACATCCACCATCCGCAAGTCGTCCCGCAATTGCTGCAAAGACACATAATAAATTTAGTTACTCTACTTCTTTGCTGCTTAATCTACCATTTGACGAGAAATCTGAAACAATTTATAAATGCACCATTTATGAAGTATATTTTGAATACCGTAATGGAATTCTGAGAACATTCTTCCTCCATAAAAATTGTGGGTAGAAAAATATAAATTGGTAAATGAATCGACTCGATAGGCACTATTTTAAAGCCTGTGCGAAAATTAAACTTTTTTTCTGAATAAATATCTAAAAAAAGGTTGATTGAAATAAATAAATTAATGAACATGAGCTTTAAGATTCTGGCTATTTTTTGGTATATTTATTTTAAAACCAATCAAATACAATGCCGCAGCTACAAAAAATGATGTCTAAAACAAATTTCAATAATATGAAGATATCTCGAATATACGGATATCTAATATATGTTACTTTGTTTTTACCATAATTAAGGTTTTTGTAACTTCATTAATCGAAGTTGAAAATTAAAGATAACATAATAAATTAAGAATGCCTCAAATAATAAATTTACATATATATATATATATATATATATATATATATATATATATATATATATATATATATATATATATATATATATATATATATATATATATATATATAGTAAACCTTCCAAGAAACAAATGAGATTCGGTTAAAAAACATTCAACATTTTTTTTCAATCTTTTACTTTCCGCGTTAAGTTAATCTAAATGTAAGATATGAAACATCTGAAAAACCTGTTTTGAAACTAAAAATATTTAGAATAAGAAAGTGGATAATTTAAATGGCAATTAATGATGAATATTCAAATATTTTATGTGTTTAACATTTGAAGGTATTTCAGTTGATTCTTTAATAATCATTATTAAAGACAATACCCATACAAATAAGATTTCAAACATTTACATGAATTTTTGCAATAATTTATACATAAATTTCCAAAAGTTTAACTAATTGTTTCAAACATTTTTAGGTTAGGTTTTATTTTTCGCTCTACTGTCATTTTTTTATACAATAGAGAAATTGTATCAAAGTTAGGAACCACAATTATGTACACAAAACAAGTAGTACTAATTATAAACCCACGGGCGACCATATCTATATTATGAAGTTACTAAACAAGAATGCTTTACTATCCTTGTCGTTCAGAATATTTTCACTGTGGATTGAATCAAAAATATTATTTTTCATTCATTTATTAAAGTATTTGGGGAAGATAAATGAAACCAGTTTCTATATATAAGAACTGTGGATATGCTTTTTTTCCATCTCAAATTCAAACACACAGTTATTGCTTTATTTAAGTTCTGGAATTACATGATGCGAAAATATCTTGTCAAAATACTTTTGTCGCATTAATTTTGTTCATGTAGTACCTTTGTCTTCAGCGAAATTTAGCAAAATCCTTGCATTTGTTCCTATTTAATTCAAATCCTAAATATAAAAACTCATTTAAGAAAATTTGACATTTCATAGTCATCAGAATCTGTCCAGTCTTGAGTGTGTCCAATCTTTAATTATTGTTTATAAATGAACTCATTAATTTTTACGTAACAAAAGAGGCCAAATCTACCGAGCGTTAACCTGTATCCCCAAATAATGAAAACTGGTGTAATAAATAACTACTAGGACAACTATGTTCACAACATTACAAAGAAAAATGGAGTCACTAATGAAGATGGACTGTTAGTGCATATGTATAATAAACCTGTCGGAATATATAAATCCCAAGAGCAAATGGCTTCTCCCCTTTACGCTGATTACCTTTCAAGGTCCTAGACCTGATGCATACCTAATGTCCGTGAACTAGTATAACGCTTTTAGAATAATTAAAATGATAGGTTTTGCAGTAGACTCGGTTATGTAGCATAATGTAATTGCAAGCAACTTGTCTTCGAAAGAAAGCGATAAAAAATAGAGCTATGTTATCACCCTAGGTGTACTAAAAAATCGAATTTGCTAATGTGCATAAGGTGTCTTTATTTAACCGAGCATAGGTTGATGATTTGAGTGACATTTACAGGAGGATCATTGAACGTAAATAAAAGTTCAAGGTTGGGTTCATAAATGTCTTGATCTGGGAATAAGAAGAAAAAAATGTACTGAGAATTTTATAAGCTTTCAATTGAAACACACCAAGTCGAAATTTTTAAGATATTAGTTATTTAATTTTTCTAGACCAGAATGTAGTGATCTTTAGACCTGTACAGTGTGTGTGTCCATTAAGTCAATTTTTTCTTTGCATAAAGGTTAGATTTCTTCTTGAGAAATACACTTAGTGAGTAGACTTTCTCTATTTGTTTTCTCAGAACTATACTTTTTGACTTAGTGTGTTTCACTTGAAAAGCAAAGTTATATAAAAATTAATTTTTAGTTAATCAAAATTTTTATCACTATTTTGAACAATTACTCTCTTCAGATATTATAACACTGCTCCGTATCTGTTTTGGTGAGACAATGATTGAAAATTGCTTAGGTATATAATATAAAATAAATGCATAGAAAAATGTTGATGTTTAAACTACAGGAAGATAAGGTTATGAGCGATTTAAATGTCCTGTGACTTCTAAACTCTTTTGGGTGAAGAAAGAGCTTGTACTAAGAGATTTCATACTCTGTAGAACAACGGCTGAAAGAAGACCCTATTCAATGACTAAAACTTTAAAATTAATATTGCATTAACGATTATTTAGTTGTTTTTAGACATTAAATAATGAACATACCATCCTGTTACTGAACAAAATAATTTCATGTTTACAAAAAGTAGCTCAAATTGGAATTTCAGTTGAATTTAAGATCAAACTCTCTAGACCAAAGTGCTAAATTGAAAAAGCGTTTATTTCCTGAAATAAAGCATAATGGAAATCTTATAGTTTCCGTAATACTTTAAAATTTTAATAGTTTTAGAAATTAGCATGTATACCTGAAGTTAATTAATTACTTATAACTATTATGTAACACTTATATTATTTTTATTTTGTACACAATATTTTTATTCCAAATTACTTTCCACATGAATAAATTTCATAAACTCAAAATATACGCCATGAAGTTCGTGGGAAAAAATATTTTTACCGATTTACAAAAACGTAGTAAGATCTTCTGCAACAACATAAATTGATTTTATCATTCAAGATCTCGTCAAATTTTTCCAATTAACTTTGTTTCATATTTTTAAAATGCTTAATTTCTGAAACAATGCTGTTATGAAGGACTTGCTTGAATAAAGGATTGTCTCAAGAACTACCAAAAGGAATAAAATAAAATATTTTTCACACCAAGTTTGAGACCATTAATTGCACATGAAATTTATACGTTTCAATGCACATTTTTGCAATTATGAATTAATTGATTAATAATAATTTTGAAAAATCCCTTGAAAAGAAAAAGGGAAACATTTGTTTAGGTTATTTAATAATAGTTTAATTTAATATTAAAATTACTTTTATTAGCTTATTATTTTTAAAAGAAAAAACCTGAAAGTTCATTAAACATTCGGAGCTCTAAATTTCATCCCACATCATAGATTCGACAAAAATAAAAGTATTTTACAATTCCAGCTATTTTGATCCTAAAAATCAGAATCTTCAATCAAAATAGGAATAGTAATCAAAGATAGGGAATAGAGATTCCCTTTAAAAAATTGAGTTGATACAAAGTTTAATATGAATACGACTCAATTTGTAAAGGAAATGTACATTTATTTACAGTAGACCCTATTCCAAGTCTAATGACACTGTAGTTTGTTTGTAAGGCGTCAGGGACGGGAATAATAAGAGTTGTGCAGATGTCGGGGCCTATTTGGTTTCGTACATGTTTTACAAATTTCTCGTAGAAAACTGAGAGGTATAAATTTGCATACTTTATTCCCTTTGACGACTACAACACGAAGTCTATTAACCAATCACCATTCATATCATTTTCACAATCGACATATATCATCATTTCACAATCGACATATAACATCATTTCACAATCGACATATATCATCATTTCAAATCTAGATCTATTGCTTATAAAAGTATAATATTCTACATTTTCACTTTTAAAATTGCTACTAAAATTTTTTCATAATAATAGTTGTGTCTAGTTACAGAATATATTAAAACAGATTTGGACTTGGTTGTGCACTTGAGATTTTAAGATTAAGAGTCTAAATTGCGTACTCCATTTATGAATAGATTAACAGAAAATTTTGATAATGAACAGAATTCGCTTTCAGACTCCTTTACTGGGGAAAAAGTATCTTAAAATCGTTTAATGTGTTCAATAACGCACGCTTTACCCTAAAACAGTCAGATATACAAGAGAGCAATAATAAATAACCACCACGTGCCTTTCATTTACAATTTTCTCTGTTTCTTTCTATAACATATTAGGTAATGGGGAACATCAACTCCGACGTGAATTAAGAATGAGAATAATACAAATACTTAAAGGAAATGAAAAATTAAGAAAAGCAAAATGGATGAACCTGCAAATATTCGTTGAGGCTGTTCGGATCCCTGTTCACGACATCCATGACAATAGTGGTGGAGGCCTTATTTGCCTCCCCACCAAATACCGTGGACACCGCCGTAATCTCACTGACGTGATCAGATCTTCGCTTTGGCTCAATCGCTCACTGTCAGCGTATCGTCTCTCTTTGCTCTCCTCGTATTCCTTAACGATTTGTTCTCAGCTTCTCGCTCTCCGCTCCACTGACATTTTCCTTTCTTCGAACTCGTGTGGGTTCTAAGTGGAAAGCTTACGCCGCGGAGACTTTTCTTTCGATTAGCGAGTTGCCTTGGTTACTCGGCCAGTATACAAACCCATTCACGTTAGAAAATATTGTTTTTATTTGGCGGACAAACATTCGGACTAGTTACGCAATGACAAGTTTCTTGGTAGTTAATTATGTGTCGTGCGTGTCTTGCGTATTCTTTTATCTGTTGGGGCCAGAAACATATGCTTAAATGCCAATAGAAATGCGGTAAACAACCACAAGGTGTTCAAAATGGATTCAAACGCTTATGTTATGCATATTTAATATGGTTCTATATCGATACCAGTCACCTGTTATATCGATAACTAATACTGAACTAATACTGAACGATAAATAATACTTATTGACAGAATATCTTGTTATGCATATTCTGCTTGGAGGTTATTAAAAAACTGTATTCTAAGTATCGTCCATTTTGTTAGTGCTATTCTAATCACCTGTTACATCAATAACTGACACTGTAAAGACTTATTGACAGAATATCTAGTTGTGTCTATTCTGCTTAGGAATTATAAATCTAGATATCCATTTTGCTAATGTTCAGTGAATGCGGTATTGCCCCTTTCATCAGTGAGTAGATTCATACAAATAAAAATAATTTCCGAACGTCAATAATTAAAAATACTTTTATATCAATAAAAAGAGTCTAGACAGGTGTCTTTATCAAAATTACAGTAATGAAAATACTTTCCCTTCATTGAACCCGTATGATAATAAAGGAGATAATACACGTTTATGTACGTGCATTATGAAAAGTGAGATCAAATATTTCAAAAGCTACCAAGGAATGAAGCATCGCAAAATATCTGTAACTTGGTAGGAGAGGCAAACGTCCAAATTCGATGATTTAGAGTCAAGTCACAAACCACTTCAAGGCAATGAAAGTTATAATAGAAAAAATAACAGAAATGTCCTCCGGTCAATACAAAGTATTTTTTGTATATATACGCTGTATCGAAAATTTAAAATATATATAAATTACCAAATCAGCTTTTACCAAAAACTTGAAAAATGAACATTGACCCTTTTTCTACCAAAATACAGATTGAAATTGTCAGTGTGGTCAATTTGGGTGAATATTGTATCGATACTTGAGGTATCGATTCTTTAATCTCTAGATACCCAATATATAGATCGATCCACAAAGAGTGGATTGATATATTGTGGTGAAAATCTCTTTCTAGACATTACATGAAATACGGGTATCAGACCAAGCCGAAACTTTTCCCAGGAGATTCCAGTTCGATACCAAGTTGATTCAGTCCGAAAGTGGTTCGATACCGGTACGGGGATCGATACTCTTAACCCTCCAAGTGACTTCTACCAGATATCTTGTCCATCAAGATCTGACCAATTTTGATAATAACGAGATAACTCGTCATCAAGGTTTGGCCGATTTTTTATGATGACGAGATCAAGATCTGGTCAGTTTTCTTCTGACTAAATATCTCGTCCATAAAAATCTGATCAGTTTATGATAACGATAAGATACCTCGTCGATACAACCACCAGGTGTGTTAAAATACTCATACCGTCAAAACAGGAACGACATCCGTTCGAATCAGGTCGAATTCCTTCGATATTTCTCCTAGAAGATGCTAGGAAGTACCAAGGGGATGTGAACTGCCGATGCAAATAAGGGGGTGCGATGAGGAAAAACATGGTGTGATGTGGAACAACAAGCGTTTTTTTGCTAGTGTCGAATATCGACATTTCACGGATCGATATTTTAGGTGCATCGATACTACATGCTTCAAAACGGATCTTCAGAATATCGATACTCTGACCAGAAGTGACCATCCCAATGGTTCGCCGACTTTTGAGGTCCGAAATTCTTCTGAAACGTGAACTGATCGTCGGTCTATAAATCTTCCCGAAGGGATGTGCCTGGAGGGTTTCTGACCAGATGAGTTAAGTGTTCAGTGGCCCCCTTGGAGAAATCCTCTTCGTTAACGAGTAACTGGAGAAGTGGTCATCTAGATTCCTGACCTCTGATTCGGAGACCCGCTTAAGATTTTGTGGAGAACGAACGATGAAATTTGAACGCCGATGGAACAGTGGGACTGAAACCGTTTATCTTAATTTTTCACTTAGCCTCGAATTATTTTTAAAATACTTTAGATAAGTACGTAGGTGAATTTATTATTTCACACAGGAGCAAATACGAGTACAACGGACTATTGGCGATGGTCTGGGATCAATCCTGAAGGGAAAGTTCCGAAGACATCGCTCAATTTTGAATCATGGTCAAATGACGAGGTCAAAACCGGAGCTGGCAGCTCACTCTCCAAACTTCCACATCATAACATGAGGACATTTGAAACCACGACAGATTTAACGTGATCCAGTCCCAAGTACAGTCGTGGAAAAAACGAACCACCCCTTTATTTATTTCGAGCACCATTCATAGTAGAGCAAATTCAAAGATATAATTCAATAGGGAATAGCGTCCCCTACTAATTCAAATGCACAAAATTCATAAGGGAACGTCTTCATATAAAATTTTGCACAAACAACAAAATTTCTAATGAGAAACGCCCTGTTTTGATGTCTTAAACAGATTCCGCATCTTGAAATTAGTCTAAATATGAAATTTCATGACTTTACTATCTTTAAATCCGGAGTTATTCAATGTTAAAATTGCTGTCAATTTCAGGGATCATCTCCACATTGTCAATCGCTATTAGTAGATTTAGATTAACTGTAGTTATAGCTTTACGAATTTCAAATTTGAACACTATTTCAAACGTATTTGTCAGCGCGTGCAAACGATCTTAGAATTATTATATTTATTATACGAGCTCAAACGATAATATTGTGAATTGTAACCATGATTAAAATGTGATAAAAGAAGGATTTTGGAATTGAGAACAATTCGAAAGGGAGAAAGTGTTGATCAATGTTATGTATAATTTTGTATCGTCTTTAGTGTTCTTAATAAATGTTAATTTTTTTAATTAGCGTTCGTCTCATTGTATGCAACCAAAAGGCCTACCTACAATTACTTAATACAATCGAACTGATATTCCGATCATCCATAAAGTGAATAGAGTGAGTCATTCAATTGATCACTGATTAGTAGAGTTCATCTATACGACACATAACTGGTAAAAGGCAATGTATTTTAGATTACATAAATGAAATTTCCGACCATTTTTCAAGAATTTAAATATTCCTCAGGTTTGTTAGACGTTTTTTTAAACTTTTGGTTGCCCCTAAAATCGCCAAATGTAACACAAAAACTAAATTGGAATGAACTGAAATTTTTCATGGTCATATTAGAAGTCCTTTTGAATCGACTTCCATCAAAATATAGTAAGGTTCCAATTCATAATTTTTTCAAACATTAATTTAATAATTATTATTGCATATTAAAAACTATTTTAAAATAAAATATTAGATGTATTTTGTTTGGGTTACTTAACAGTAACATGGTACAAAATATCAGCGCTATAGAAATATTATTTAGGAAGATATCCATAAAAGTCTGAGAAACTGATTTAACATTAGGAGCTCCATACTTTCTGTACCCATAACTTTAAAACGGAAGACCTAATGACATGAAATTTGGTATCTGAAGTTAAATTTTGATGTAGATTTGAAATTGTGTGTCGAAATAGGGGATTTCCATTGAAAATTATGAAGTTGGTGCTCAATTTCATATGAAGACGGTCCCTTATGCAAATTTTATGCATTTGAATTTATAGAAGTCGTTAGTTGCTGTCGAACGCCATCTTTGAATTTTCTCTAGTGTTAAAATTGAACGAATGAAGAGGGGTAGTTCGGTTTTTTTCCCGCGACTGTACATGAAGGCTTTTGGTTGGATTGAGTCTCGAACTCGCAACCCTCCGGTTGCTATTCCTCGACTCTAACAACTGGGTTACCGTGGCCCTTAAAATACTTTAAGTCATGTAAATACTGTAAATTGAATCTAATTAGATGTGTTGCTGGTTTTAAAAGCAGTTTTCTCTGTTAAATACACTCGCCAGGACTTGTTTGAATATGTTTGTCATGCGAGTCTATCAAGATGTCCCTGTGAGATTCATTTGGATTAGGTACTGGATTGAAGTACTTTCGCTTCAGATAAGGTGATGCAACTTTAAAAAGAAATGGGTTTTGTATTGATATTAATATATTTTCAATATTTATAAAGAAATTCAAACTAGAGTTTTTCTCATCCAATTCATGCAGTCGATTAATTTGAATGGATACAACTAACTGGAATTCTTCATAACTGGTGTCCGGATGTATGAAGCTTTACTGTACTCTACTTAAAATGTAATATTAGTAAAATATTAGATTTTGTACTTCATTGTTATTTTCTTAGCTCGTGAATGTTAAAAGCTCTCTATAATCGTTGAATTTTACGAATTTTATAAGAAGCAAATGCAAAAGCCTAGGGAAAATCTTTTCTGCTCTAATTAAAGTTCAAGAACTTGCCATTGTAATATTCCTATTAAAACGAATATTAAACTAATCAAGCATTTTTATAAAATCTAATCAGTTGTAAATCAAAGTTACTGAATTGTACGGTTTCTCCCTTCTAAGGAATGCACAATATCAGATGTTCATTTATCCTTTTATGTCACTGAAAACAAATAATTTTTCATTAAATCAAAGCATTATTTGTTATTTGTTTTTAAATCATTATGCATCGAATAACATTTGGAATATTTCGAACTGTGAGTCAATGTCTCATAGAAGAAATACTTATATGCAAATGGTTTTGGTATATGTTAAAAAACTCAATCAAAGATCAAAACTTCAGAAGTCAGAGACATTCTTAGTCGGTGACTGAAAAAATCGATAACGCTCTACTATATACGATTGTACATACCATTTTAGATACAGGGAAATAAAACATATTTAAGGAGGTTAAATTTCAAACCATTGAAATAATATACAAGTCTGATTAAGTTTTTTTCTACAGTTAATACCAACTAGAAGTAGAAGCCTATTTAATGAAATGAACTTATGTTATTGGCTTGAAGCAGAAACTCATTAGATGATAACAAATATATTTTACTCTACAGCTGTTTAAAGACTCAGTTCGAGGCCTGAAAATAAAAATTATAAGCCCTTTGATAGTGTAACATATTTTTTAAACAGATTGCAATACATTTCTCATTGTCATAAAAATAACTATTTAGTGTCTACGAAAAAAAATCAGTTAATAAATTCCTCCTCTAAGCCTACAATATAACTCCTTACACGCCTCCTCGTTACCAATTCCCAATTTTGATCTACGTTCTAAATTAAAAAGTGCTATATCTTGAGAGATCGAGGTGTAGACATTTTTAAAATGGAGACACTGCCCCGTTACTCTATGCCAGTGGTTCCCAAAGTGTGTTCCGTGGAACCCTGAGGTTCCGCGAAAAAATTTAGGGGTTCCGCGTGACAAATTTTATTTCATTAAAAAAATAAGAATGGTGTTTAATATATTCACATTTTCCTCGGAAAGTTTACAATCGACCACCAAATTGAATTTAAAATTTTTAAATAACGCGACTGAAAACATGAGCATCGGTAGCAATTTGAACTTCACGAAAATTTATGTATTTTTTTGTGCAATATACCGGTGTATTTGGGCCAATGCTATTGTGCTCTTGTATAATTAACGGTAACTGTCATTCCAACCAGAATGTCAGTTAAGGAACATTTATAGCTGGGTAGGTACAGGTCGACCATATAATTCAGATCGTAAACAAAGTTTCAATATCAAAAGAAATACCGTAATATCTAAAACATACATACATACCTACCGCTAACCTATACAATAATGTTGCGCTCTAGCTGTGTGAATTGGTTTCACTCACTCAGCGAACGGTTCTCATAGCAATCAGTTGATTTTCGTACGCTGATCGTGAGTTAGGCTGTTACTTTAAATCTAGCATAACTATTTTTTCAAGTCAACAGAAATAAGTATTTTCTATTTCTCTCGTGCTTTATAAATCAGGTAGGACTATAAATAGTTTGTATAATTTATTCATTATACTCTGTAATATTTTTACCATTTTTGTTTCATTAAAACAGAATTGCCCTTATAAAATGGATCGATGGTTAAAATATGGGTCGTTAAAAAAAACTGACGTTGTTAGTAGTAATGCAGAAATCGCGGAATCTACAGATACAGGCATTCTGGAACCCGTAATGCCATCAACTTCTAGTTCCGTTTAGCTACAGCCTCATCTTCCAACTCTGCCAGTAGCCAATTTTGGACAGGTGGTATCAACGAAAAGACGTAAATATGATACTAGTTACCTGCCGTTTGGATTTACTAGTACTGGTGACGAGGAGGCTCCAGATGCGGTTTGTTTGCTTTGCAACAAAATATTGGCAAACAGCTCCTTAGCACCAGCAAAACTACTGAGGCATTTGGAAAAAAATCACCCAACTGATAAAGGCAAAGATATTTCTTTTTTTAAAAGAAAACTTGAAAGCCATAATAATTGCAAGAGTTTTATGGTAAAAAAATTCAGAACAGTTAATCAAAAGATAACAGAAGCGTCGTATAAAGTATCTTACCGTATTGCTCTAGCAGGCGAGGCACATGTTATTGGTGAATCACTTATCAAACCTTGCGTTCAAGATATCGTTTCGTGTGTATTGGGCGAAGGGTATAGTAAACAAGTTGAAAGTGTGTCTCTTTCTAACAATACTGTAAAAAGGCGTATTAACGATATTGCCGATGACATTGAAATAGAACTTATTTCACGGTTGCAGGCGTGTGACGCTTATGTATTACAACTAGATGAGTCCACAGACGTTGCTGGATTAGCAATTTTGCTTGTTTTCGTTCGGTATGATTATAATAAAAAAATTGAAGAAGATTTGCTTTTATGTGAAAGTGTGAACATTAACACCACGGGGGAGAATATATTTAACTGCATTGATAATTTTATGACAACACATGAGATTAACTGGGAAAAATGTATTGAAGTATGCAGCGATGGAGCAAAAGCAATGACAGGAAAAGTGAGTGGTGTTGTAGCACGGATTAAAAATGTTGCAAAAAACTGTAACAGTACTCATTGCATCCTTCACAGATATGCATTAGTAACAAAAGGATTTCAGTGACATTTAAATCTGTTCTAGACGAAGCAGTGAAGATTATTAATTTTATCAAAAGTAAACCATTGCAATCACGTATTTTCAGAGCCATGTGCAAAGATATGGGTAGTCTTCACACCACTTTACTTCTTCATACTGAAGTTAGATGGTTATCGCGTGGTAAAATTCTTGTGCGAATATTTGAATTGCGAAAGGAACTGTTGGCGTATTTTATTGGTCATAAATTTGAATTATCAGACAGATTAAATAATATGACTTGGCTATCTACACTTGCATACCTTGCTGATATATTTGGAAAATTGAACGAATCATTGTTTGGCTTTGCAAGGAAAACAAGTCAACATATTGCAAACAAAAGATAAATTGGTTGCCTTTTCAAGGAAAATACAATATTGGATTTCAGCTGTGGAGCAAAATAACTTCGAGTGTTTCCATACGCTTAGTGATTTTCTCGAAGAATTTGAAGTGGATTTAGATATGGAAATCCGTGATGGTATAAAAACACATCTGTCCAGTTTACAGCAATCACTCAGTGATTACTTTCCAAACCTAGAGAATCAAGATAATTACTGGGTACAAAATCCTTTCAAAATATAAGAAAAACCAAAAGGATTTCATTCCATGGATTATGAAAATTTGATTGAATTGAGTTCGGATACACAATTAGAAGCCAAATTTAGAACAGTTTCACTAACAATATTCTGGTCAGATGTATTCGATGAATATCCAAATTTATCAAAACAGGCTATTCGAATTTTATTGCCGTTTGCAACCACTTATTTGTGTGAAGCTGGGTTTTCAAAATATGTTGCGACAAAAACCAAATATCGTAACAAACTTGATGCTGCACCAGATATGTGAGTTCAGTTATCAAACATAACGCCTAATTTTAAGAGAATCATGAAATCAAAGAAGCAGGTGCATTCTTCACATTAAAGTTTTTTTCATTTATTTTAGTTTATGTTTTGTATTTTTATTATTTATTTCTATGATGAATTTTTTTTTTTGAGTTTTGTTTAATTCAATAAAATCTGAAATACCAAAATAATACTTGTTTCATTTAATATCAGATATTAAATTTTGAAAAGTCGTTGTCGAAAAAATATTCAGGGTTCCGCGATCATTGGCAACAAATTTTGGGGTTACACGACCAAAATAGTTTGGGAACCACTGATCTATGCCAAAACAAAAGACGACCTGGAAATGAATTTCTAAACTCTTTTCAGATCTTATAAATAAGACTTTTGTCTAACATAGAAATAACAAAAATAAACATAAAAGTATGACCCATTCATTTCTTCTTTCTAATAAAAGTAAATGCTTGAATCTGTTCAAGCAGCAATTAACTATGAAATGAATTATTGAATCCCTTCGGAATTACACTTTCGTCTTTCACCGTACTACTAATATGTAGGGTTGTAACACACTATAGTAAACGAGCTTTAGGGAATATAATAAAATTTGATTTCCCTCAGGAGTCTCGGTCATGTTTATCAGAGGTGAGAATTTCTAAAATGGGTGTGGTGTCAAGTTTCTTGTCAAACGGTTAGAAACATTTTATTTCCGCATTACTTTTGGCCTCATATGTGCGTTGGTCATCGTGCGTTCTTTTCTTTGTCGATACATAAAGAGTTTTCTTGTCAAAGTGAAATATTTAGGTTACCCGGAAACAAATCTTCCTACACGCAACCTCTCAATAAGCAAATAGTTCTAGACACAGTACCCTTAAATGAAGTAAGAAAGTAAGCTAAGCATAGTCAAAATATGGATCACTTAGCCGTCTTGGAAAGGTTTAACCGGTGATGTACTGCTTCGGTTAAAATAAGAGCGTGTGGCTTGGCTCGTAGTATTTTGACATTTTGGCAATCAACACTGAATCTAGTTTCCTTATCACAAAGATTTTACATCTACAAAACTTAATAGTGCCCTTGTTTTTTGCAATTGCCTCATTATGTACTGATTTTTAACCAGCCTTCTATGAAAGTATTTTCTGAGGCGGAACGCATTTCCTGAACGTATTCCGAACGTGACGTCGCTCGACTTGTTTTTCGAACTACGAGTATTTCAGCACTTCGTCGATAAAAATTCCAAAAAATGAATTCCGAATTTATGTATAATTGATTGATCAAACGCCAAACGTCACCAAAACAACGATAAACTATATTTTATGGTAACCCCGATATGTATCATGAAAGAGCATTTGGGTAGCGAAAGTAAAATCTTCTTTTTATCTGGTTTGTTTGTTTGCACTGAAAATCCCTCTCATATAACTGCGCAATTGTAGATTCCAGTAGAGGCCAATGTAGGTTATATTAGAAGGGAATTGATGCTTCTGTAAAGGGCATATATGTCAGGTTAGCAACGTGTACAAGCATGTAGTTACAGTTTTTCTCCCCACACAAAACTAGTAATTCACTTTTTGAGAAATGGAGGTGTTGCAGCAGGTGTTCTATATATTGAATTCAATAGTACATAGACTAATTTAAAAATCTTTTTCTATATGATCTCTACATTTTTAAGTATATCTCATTATTAAGCCCGGAGGTTTTCAAAATTTTGAATTAGGTTTCTTATGTTGTAGGTTTTCTAAGTTTTATGCTTTAACAAAAGTATCACTTTAAATCATAATATCGAAGATTAAAGCACTTTTTTCATTGATATACTAACAATTTTTAAACCACATACTCAGTTTTTGTACATAACATTGTCAAATTTGCAATTTGTCAGAGATCTTGTGGTATGGTAACCAATTGTGCGATTTTAATTTGATAATTAATTAATTAAGTAAGAATATCTAAAACGTACTTAAAAATAGGTTCAGAATTTACGATAACAATTAAGGTTGGCTTTAATTTTTCGAAATAGAGCAAGATTGGTCAAATACCAGTACTGAAGTTGTTAACTGAATAAAAATTTGGATTTTAAGATCTGGAACCCCAGAAGTCATTAGAATTCTCAATGTGTGTGTCAACAAATTAATCTCTGTTCAGACCTGTTGTGATTGACGAAAAATTATCCCCTTCAACCCTGCCCTTTAACGTTTACACTAACTTTACTTAAGAGAAAACATTTTTTTTTACTTATTTGTTTGATATTGTATAATCAAATACATTGATAAATTTTCATTGGTAAAGCCCCTGTGATCTTCAGATCGAATTCGTTTCAGTCCTAAAAAACACGTCTAACGGAACATGATGTCAGGAGGGCAAATTTTATCTGATGGCTGCCCAATGTAAATGGTCTTCCACGAAGACCTCGGGACATATTCTCAGTTATTTTGAAGTCATGACTTCGTGCTAGGAGAGCCTCTAATTTCCTGCATGCAACTATTCCAACCGATCCATGCACAAGGGGTGGCCAAACATGGCCCTTGCGCCATAAAACCCCAACAAACCAAACCATGCACAAGGGGTTCCATTGACTTAGAAACTAAATTGCTGTAGCATCATCGGTCACAAGCAGCCTAAAGCGTATTCACATTGGCAAAGCCCGTTTTTCTCCCGTTGTGGCGAAATACTTTCACATGTCACCGTTGCGCGCAAAAGACCCGCGCAACTGTTGATGGGTCGATTATATTTTCCCATGATCCTCTACTGTGTTCCCATCCATCCTTTTTAAGTTTGTTTTTCTCGTTCTTTTTTTCATAGTGGTTAAAGATACAAGTTCCCCTTCAAAAAAACTTGATCGAAATGGCGCCAATGTCTGAACGAAGAAGAAAAGTTATGCTCATTCTAGCTGCCAAAGTGTCGTCAAGCGAAAATCCAAGGAGGTGGTGGGATTCGTCCCATATGAATATATATTCTAAATTAATCTATTAAAATGTGTGTGTGTGTGTTTCAATATTGAATAAAACACATGAAAATACTTCAAAGTAAAACAGCAGTGAACTCCCATCTCTTTCCGCAATTGAAAGAGAATACAAAATAAAATCGTAAAAATTCATGGATAAATCAAACCTTCATACAATGAACTAATCATATATAGTGAGTGAAAGTGAAAATCGGACACCAGAATGAAATTAGTAGAAACAGTTGTAATGTCGGACCACCTGAAAATATTGAAAAACGTTATATCCTAAATTAAAGGTAAAACTAAATAAAGACTTGAAGTCACTTTCTCCATTACTAATATGAAGAAAATACCAATACTCATGACTCATTTTAAGTTATCAGTAAGAAGTTTACTATAGTAATAATAACATTAAGCTCTTTTATTTTTAGTCGAAAATAATATCTAATGATTACACATGCTTGCTAACTTTATTAATTTTCATTCATTTTTATGAGCAAACTTTTTTCATGTAAATAAATTAGAAGTTTCCACTTTGTCTGTTTTGAATTATTCTTTTATGAATGTATAAATTGTGTTGTAAATTAAAATCGAAGCATCCACTGAAAACAGTTTATATTGTAGTCGTCACCTATGAGCCATTTTTAGCTAAGCTAAATGTAACGTGTTTCTGCGACGGAACGTGTTTCCTGTACGCATTCCGAACCTGACGTCTCTTGACTGGTCTTTCGAATACAATTCCAGTACAACCCTTTCTGGAAATTTCTTTTTCCAATGAAAATTCCAAAGAATGTATTCCGAATTGATGTATGATAGTTGAACGCCAATTAGATTAAACGCCACATGGCGATAAACTGTATCTTAAGTAACCTAATGTGTTAAGCGAAAGCATTTGAGAAACAGGAGTAAAATCTTCCCATTCCGTCTGGTCTGTTTGTTTACACTGAAAATATCTCTCATATATCTCTCCCCTTATCTCAATAGCATAGTTTTAGCATAACTAATAGCGTAGTTTAATATACTCTTAAAGTGGGGCCTAATGATTAGAAAGAACGTGATCACAATAAATATTAGTCAAATTATCCAAATATATCAACAAGTCAAGTTCGTTTTGATCACAGTTGCGCAGTTTATAACTTTCGAGAAATTTCTTACAGAAGTTTCGAGGCAATTAATGATTATTCCAGAGAAAAATAAAAGAATTAGAAAACTGTAAGGCTAAATGCCGAATATGGCAGTTAAAACTGAAAGGGAAAGCCTTTCACAAATGCCTAAAATACTCTATTGCCTTCTAGCAAATTATACAGAGCAAATACAATTCTCGAGTAAATTAGACTCTCATGGGGCGTATCTTGCTTTCATCTGGTAAGGATTTTAATAATGAAAAGAAACTATGATAGGGTGGGTGACTTTGAAGATGTAGTCCCTTCTCACGTATTTCTATTTGGGTGACTGTCATGCATTTTGTACTTATTAAGGGTCTGCCTTTTTAGTTTTGCTTTGTCACGGCACATGCAAACGAATCGTACCTTAGGCACGCGAATTTCTCAACTCCCAGAGATGATATTCTTGGAGCGGGAGTTTCTCCACCCGCACGACACACAAGAAGCATTTCTGGCGAATCATTTGTGAATATTAACGATGGGAAAGACCTACTCCATTTTAATACATCAAACAATGGATTCTTTTTGACACACTCGTGCTGCGTTTTCAGCGCAAACAAAGCAGATGGAAATTTATTCCCCAATACCCAAATGCTCTCACATGGTACAAATCGGAGTTACCTTAAACTGTAGTTTATAGCCATTTTGGCGTTTAATCTAATTGGCGTTGACCAATCAACTATCCTATATCAATTTGGAATTCATTCTCTGGAACCTTTATTGGAGACGTGGTAAATAAATCAAGTGACATCATATCCAGAATACGTAAAGTGTTGCATGCTAAGGGTAACGCTGCAGCACAGAGACCCCTCTCGACTGACTCCCCCTCTTGATAGAATCTGGAGTTGTTTACACTTTCCTGTATACGATTTCTGGGAAGGGTAAAAGCTAGATGTGATTTTCAAGGCCGATGTGTTCGGTCTAATGTTTTGAAACTACTTGAAGCTCATATTATCCCGATTCAATTTGTAAAGGACTAAGTGTTTTTAGATATGCCAAATGCATTTATTTAAAATTATTTTCGCTGTGTTCTTTGGCTCATGGAGCTGGCTTTGTTTAGAATTGTTTTTTCGCACCTTTGTATACAAAAAGCAGGTTCCGCCTCAAAAATATTACCGTCACCTACACTTAGCTTCACAGAAAAAGCCCCTCATATCATAGCGCAATATGAGTATCATTTTAAAAGCATCGAAACAGGAAACACAAATTAGGTCTTTTCCATATTTTTGTGATAGGGAAAGGGATTTTATATTCTATCTTAATTTAAAATCCTTTTTAGATGGATGTTAGTATGTTAGGTTAACAGAAAAAAGTCTTATTTAATTGTTAATACGAAAGAGGCAGAAGATATGACACTACAAGGAAACGAAACAAAGCAATGTTCTGGAGAATAATTATTGCAATCCCGTTTCCAAAAGCTCTGGAACATATTCGATGTTCAAACCAATCTTTATGAAGGGCTTTTTCTTTCAAGCTAAATGTAGGTGGCTCGAGTGCTTTTGAGGGTGAACGTGCTTCCTGTATGTATTCTGAAAGTGACATCACTTGTCTAGTTTTTCGAATACGATTTCAGCACTCTGCCAATAAAAATTTCAAAGAAAGAAATCAGCATTGATATATTAGTTGATTGGGGTCAATACCAATTAGATTAAACGCCAAAGCGGCAATAAGCTAATTTTTAAGGTAATCCTGGATATCATGCGACAGCATTTGGGTAATAGGAAGTAAAATCTTCTGTTTCCGTTTGGTTTGTTTGCACTCAAAATCTCTCATAGAGTAAAAATGATTTTGTCTATTAAAATTGGAAGAAAAAATGCATGCTATTAAAAATAATACAGAAGAAATCAAAACAAATCCAAAAATAAAGTCAATGCTATTATTTGATGTAACTACAATATCCAGTTAGATAGAGTTAACCGTTTTGAAATTGCTAAATTCGAATAGATCGTTCTAATTAAGATGTTCACTTTCTGTGATTTCTCAAGTAAATTAAAAATAATAATTCGATTGAGGCTAAACTATAAAAAATTTATAAAAGTAAAAAAAATGAGTACTTTTGTACTTTTCTGTCTAAATATATTTTTCAATCGGTCATCGTTTAAAAAAATCAAATTTTGAAAGCATTCTTTAAAATTCTCTTTCGCAAAAAAATTGTATTCAATAATGAGAAAACATTTTTGAATTGAATTGTATAACAAGGAGGAGTGTTTAGGTGGGTAGTTAATCAATGTCGCACTGGAGCAACACAACGGGCCATTGACGATTGTCCGGGATCAACCCCCGAAGGGGAAGACCCGAGGACAACACCAAGTAATTTTGAACCACGGTCAGACGACGAGGTCAGACCTGAGCTGGCACCCTACTCTCCAAACTTTCACACCACGCCAGCGTGAGGACATTTGAGGCCACGTCAGATTTAACGTCAACCAGCCCCTTTGTACACGATGGTCTTTGGTTGGATTCGAACTCGCAACCCTCCGGTTGCTAGTCCGTTAATCTTCCAATCGGGCTACCGATTCAATCCGGATCCCTAAGGGAAAAATCCAAGGACAACGCCTTATAATTTTGAACCGCGGTCAGATGACGAGTATAATACGGAGGAAACTTCTTGAAAATTATAAGCGTATTTTTTAATGAAATAATGTTTTGTACTTTGACTTGAAGGTATAAAAACGTGGATTGTTGTTAAGAGATGCAATAGTTCTTATCTAGAATTCACCGCAACTTCCATTCTTTCAGGTTATCAAAACCATTGTACTTCCATGATCGTTCTTAAATATTTATCGAATTTGAAATGATACATTGGGTTCGAATGACAATGGATCTGAAAAATGTACAATGACAGATAAATAACAAGTTTTTAATACTTTTCAGATATAGCTTAAGTGTGTAAAAGTTAAACAAAAGATAATTTTGTCTATAACAGGTAGATAAGTGGGTAATCGAATTGATCTCTCACTGGAGTTCACAACGGGCTATTGACGACGGTCTGGGATCAATCCCAATGGGAAAGATCCAAGGACAACACCTCGTAATTTTCAACCACGGCCAGATGACGAGGCCACACCTGAGTTGGCACCCCACTCTCCAAACTTCCATTCTACTCCAACGTATAGTTGCTTGTAATAGAATGTTATATTAATTTACTTATGCATAACAGAAAACTGATACAGACTTCTTTAACCACACAAAATCTCGTAGAATAAAATACATAAACAAAATTAATATCACTTATCTTTCCATAATGGGTCGCCTATGGCTCAATGGGTTTGCTCATTGTTCCTAGCAGCCTGAGTTATAGGCGACGCAGACTCAATTCCAACCTGGGTGTATTTCTCTGTCAGAAAATTTTTCATTGTGTGTGTGTCCATTTACTTGACGTTGTCTGTTCTGTCTTTGGCGCAGCTTAGCCAAATATGCCCCCCCCCCATTGCGCTACAAAACCAACCTCTTTCTACTACAGAAATATATCTTTTTCTTTGTTTTTTTTTAACTTCTTTTCTATTGTGGGGTTTGGGCTTAAGTGAGAAGCAATTACTTCAATACCACCAGCAATCCCTGCAATTCGAAAAATTAAGCATTTTCAAAACAACAAATACAAACATTGAAATCCCTCTGCGGAGGTAATAAAAATATTTCTCCCTATCATTCAATAAAATAATCAATTCCTTTGCTTTAATGTATTGAAAATTCATCTGCTTCTGCCAGGTTTCTTTTAATTGTACTGATGATATCAATTTAAGAGTGTTTAGTAATTACTTTCTTTAAAAATGCCTTGTTTCCTTGAAAACTTTGAAAGTGATGTTATTGTTTTTTTTTATTCCTTTTCTAAAAATGTCTTTTTCTGTAAGACTTTTTAAATGTTATTTCAGAAAATATAGTGCTTTTATTAATCTAAATTTCTGGCTTCTAGTTGTTTTCATCTCAGTACAAGTCTTTTCATTCCTTTCTTTTTTTTGTTTTTTCTTTCCGTTTATATATGGATTTTCAAAATCAGATCCATTTGTGTTTCAATTTTTCTATAATTCTTATCATTTATTTATATTTGATTGTTTATATTATATTTTCAGAAAAATATAAAAATATGTTGACATAATTTGTATTTGATGAATAAAAGTAGCACTCTATAATTTTTTCTAAATTTATTAAGATAACAGTAGGGTAACCAGGGTTTCATTTTGGTGGGGCCCGAAGTTAAAAATATAATTTTTATATCAAATCAATATGAAGACTATTTTTAATGAGTTCCTCGAAGAATTTATCCTTAACTTAGTCACTAGACCAAACTTTAAAGTAAGGTTAATTACCGTAAAAATGAAATTGATCCAAATAACTTTACAATGAATTTGTGTACCTAATATTTATGACGATACGTAAAGCTTAACAAATATTTCAAATATTGTTTCTCGAACTTCACATTTTATTTTTGTCACATTTGAAGCACTGGTGATATACAGATATATGAGATGTTTGGATGAAGGATTAATTCATTAAAATGTTCATAATTTAATCACATGTGTTTCATTTAAATAACCTTACAAAAGTATTCTATCCATTTTAAAGTTTCATTTGTAAAAAGATACACACTTAAGAACCAAAATTTCCCTTCTGTGTGTGACTACGTCCCTGAAAAATACCAAATGACTTCAGTCCGAAAAACGTACTTTGACTACTTTAGAACCCTCTGCCAAATAAAAATTACATCCAAACTGTCAAGATATTAATAATTATTTTTGAAATCGCATTATTTTAAGCAATGATAAATATATACTACAGTAGAAAATATATACTAGGGATAAAATATATACTAGGGTAGTGTCCAAATTCAATGAATTTGTGGCATGTCCACAAATCACTTCCAGATGATGCAATTTAATATAGAAAAAGGTATAAATGTTCTCCATTATGAAAGAATCAAAATATTGGAAAGTATTTTTTGTACTGTATTAAATATATTTAAAAAATAAAAATTACCAAATCAGGTGTCAAAGATTGTAAAATGGACATTAGTCTTTTTCTGCCAGACTATCGGTACAGAAATATAGACCGACATTGTGTAGAAGTATAAAGTAAGAAGAGCGTGAAGCCTTGATAAACCTGTGTTTTATATACCTTGTTTTAGCCTAGACCTTTAACGTTACAAAGTACAAATATTATATAAATCGAAATTATACAAGTATTAATTAAAAATAGCATTATTTATAAGTTAAAGTATGCTATTTTTAAAAGAATCAGGCAAAAATTACTGTAACTTAAGAAATAAGTACTAAAGAAAGGTAAATTTAAATAACTTTTATAGGCTTGTTACAAGAAATGCATAAAAAATAATACAAGGTAAGCATATTTTGCTCTCAGCTATATTTCGGTATATTTGATTGGAAATATCAACTGCTCCCTTCTGAAAAATATTTATACAAAATAGGTTGAAAATTGAATCCGGTGATAGTCATCAGATTTTTAAATCTTGTATTTTCACTTCTGATAGACATTTTGAATTTTTTGGACTGTATTTTATAATTATATATCAATTTTTAAAATTGTGTCCTGATTTTCTTAATTTAGCTATGATTTCATGTTCCTAAAAATGAATGAACTTATAAAAACATTGTTTTCAAATAACTAAAACCAAATTAGGTTGTAATAATTTCTCTGTGATTTTTCTTAAAAGGATTTCCAGAAATCATTGGAAAAAGAGATAATAAACGAAAAAATGTTTAAATGGCTCACCATTTCGTAACTCATCTCTAATTTTTTACCCGTTGATCGTAATATTTCAGAAAATTTTAAGCAAGTAGAAATCAATGTAAAATGGGAAGATCTATAGAGTAAAACAAAACAGACTCAACCAATCTCTATAAAGACAAGACAGGAAAAGCATCTAAGATAATTTTAAATAAAAGAACCAATTTATAATTTTCTGAATCTATACTCTGCAAAGAAGGAAATATATTTCAGAGCATGAACAACGGAATAAAAACTGTTAATCCTTTACGAATGAATACAAAAGAGAATTTCTGAAAAAAGAAAATCGAATGAAAATATGTTTCAAATAACATAAATTTCATCTGGAAAGGAAAATAAATTTCGGAATTTTTCGGATCCACGAAACAAATTGAACATATGCGATTTTGAACAGGCTGAATTGGCAATTTAGAGTAGTATATTTGTAGGTTACCGTATATGCTTTGAAAATGCAAAAGTTTTCAATGCATATAAACTATGCCGTTCAAAATTCGTAAAAATATTGTAAAATGGTATTCGTTATATTAAATGAGTCTAAGTGCTTGCAATGTGCTGCAGTATACGTAAAGAAGTTTAGGAAGCACAGACAGTTATAAGTATTAACGGTGTGCCTACCACGGAAGTGGTATAAGCACGTCTGTCCTCTCTGTTTGCCGTAGAAATGGACCTTATCCTATTTTCCCATGACGGATACTTGAAGGAAAGTTTGTCACTTCATAACAAATTAAAAATTGTTAAGATTTTCATTTGTCGCCCAGATCTAAGCTACCTCTTTTCTCCGCCGCCATTTATGAAAACCAAAATAAAATTATGTCATCCCTGAAAGCCCCCTCACCTCAAAATGAACGAGTCCTGATTCCATAGCAACCCTCACCACCCAGACTTCTTGTCGGGAGCAGTTCTCATGGTAGACAGATGTGCTCATTTTTAAAATCTACTATTCAAATACTAGTTGTTATGGGTATTAGTTTACAAAGGTAATCAAGTGGGGCTACATAATTATATGAAACATCTATGTACAAGAAATATTGTTAGTATAATAGCATACGCTCTGTCCTTGTTCTATGAAAAACAAGCAAAACTGATTGCTGTAAAGCCAACTATCCCAAAAATATTACTATTGAACAGTGCTAGTGTCCATTGAGTTCACTCATATCACCGTTAGCATGTTTATGAAACTCTGATTACGTTGACTAAAACGTTTCTTGCTTTCATCTGATCAAATATTTTCAATTTAGGTGGAAATATTTTTATTCTCAATCATAGACAATAGTTGAATGGTATATGGGCTCATTTAATACAGTTTTATCCCAAATTAATATCACATGTCATCTTTCCACAAATCAGGTATATCTGTTCCTGCGGTTCTTTCTTTAAACTTCTTTTCTAATCTCGCATTTTGACTTGCTGAAAAGTAATTTCTCCAGTCGCCAATAATCCCTGCAATTTGAAAATGATGAAATATTTAAAAATTATACAAATAACAGTAAAATAAAAAAATATTTCTTCGCATCATTTAAAAATGTGACTAACCACAACCATCCATAAAATCTACGAATTTAGAAATTAGTTGTCAAATGTGAAATTCAGATTGCAATTGTGAGTACAAGAATTCGATAACATTAGAATACGCTCAGTATAGCAAGTAGTTCAATTCTTTTTTACAAATAAATGCATCAAACTTTTATAGGATTTTTTTCTTAACACGATATCCAAATGTCTATTTATAATGGTTCAAATTTAGTGATCATATACTAATTGGCTTACTTGAACATTAAAAAAAGTAAATTTAATCTATCAAATGCTTCTTTTTCTTAAAATTTGTAATTATGAAAAAAATTACTGTTATTTTCCACAAAATTACATTTGTAGCACTAGAATGAAATAAAATGATAAATTCAATCCAAATGAGAGCAAAATTTTAAGAACTATTTCTCAAATAAAATTGAACTACACTTTTACTTAACGAGTTTTGTTCTCAAACCATAACTTTGTACTTGGAGAGAGCAAATATTTTGTGAGGGCGTGCAAGTACTCCGTGAATTTAATTTTTATTATGCGCGTGCAACTGCTACTAGTGTACTTGTAAACGTTGTTACGTTTTGATATTATATTTATTAAACACGCGAAAAATATATCAATGAATGTATTTTTAATTATTCATGTGTAAACTGTAGCATATGAAATGAGCCGAAAATTAATTTTGGAATTGAAAAAGAGTATTGTAGGAGGGTAAAAAAGAGTTGATAAGTGTTTTTTGTTGTTTTGTACCGCCTTTAGTTTATTAATAAAATCTAAATTTTCGTAACAATATTCTTCACTTGTGTAACCGAAAACCTAATCTGCAACTAGTTAATGCAATCTATCTGAAACTCTGATCACCCTAAAAGTGACTAGAGGATCTTCATCTCTCTGTGAACTAGGAGCCGACATATTCTTTATGTAAGAAACCGATTTTTTTAATATTGTAGACTAATTTGTATAAGATTTGTGTGATACTAGTCTTTCATACTCAATCAAAAAAATAAACTAATGTATAACGTTTACATGTTTCTTTTCTTAACCACAATCACTGTATATGTTAGATTATTGCTTGTGATTATATTCTGTGCATTGTATTTTGCTCTCAGGGCTTTTATGTATTCGCAATGTTTTTATGCCCCCCAGAACAGTTTTCATAACATTCCCTTTCTCTTTTATTAAGAACATTTCAAATACTATTTTGAATGCATTCCCATGCTAATTTACCTTTCCTAACGAACTCGTTTTCTCCTGATGCATTTTTTGTGAAAATCGTTTTAGCATTCTTCATAAGAGCTTTTATTCCTTCTGGAATATCCGGATTGTTTTCAACTAATTCCACAGGTATATCATTCAGTTCTAACATGTATTTGTTGAGGTGTTCCTTCATGAAAGTAAAGCTACTGTGGAGAATAACATTGCGAAGAATTTGCTCGTCTTTTTCTAAAGTTTCCTAAAAAATTAAAAGGAATAGATTATTCAACTTAAGACTCACAAGTCAACAAGCTAAGTGCAGATAAGTACAAAACAACACAAAAAGACCAATTTCTGTGGTGTATAATTATATTTGAGCAAAATAGTTTTCTTGTCCACTTCATGTGTAATGCAGGATTGGAATAACCAATTATACAATGCTTAGAAAAATAAAATATTGTTTCTGAAAATCTGTATCATCAAAAGAAAGGAATTGAATTGCGAGAATAAATGTTTTTACTTAACAAAGATATCGTTGGCTTACACAAGTGAAACATACTAAGTCAAAATTTACAAGATAATGAGTTTTTTTTAGCTTTTTTAAACCAGAATGTGGTGATCTTTAGACTGGTGAAGTGTCACTAAGTAATTTTTTTTGTATGAGGGTTAGATTTCTTTTTGAGAAACACACCTAGTGACTATAACATAATGAGTAGAATTTTTTTTCCCCATCTTTTTCTCTGAACTATGCTTTTGACGTAGTACGTCTTTCTCCTCACTATGGTGGAGTAACTTGGGAATTGAGAGTCATAAAAAGGTGCAACCCACTCTCGCTACTTCTGCTCACAAATGAAGACGCGTAAATTGTGCATATACCGTTAAATAGAAAGACAAAAAAGTTTGAAACAAAATACAAACGGCTGCTGAAGGTTGTGCTTTAGCGAGATGGCAACGTCACGAAAATGTCCCACATTTATCTCGTTATCGAGTTGCTGCGCTTCCCTTTAAATGACACAAAGTTGGTATCACATTGCATAAAGTTTACGTCAGCACCTCGTTTCGCAGCTACAGATCCGCGCTTTCGGAAACCTAAATTTAGACCGAGTTAGGCGGATACATTAAACAATTTAATACACGTAAAAATTCAAAAGGAACACCACGTGCTATCGTGATCAACTAGCTGCACTTAGGAAGCAAGTCGAGGACTGGTATTTGAAAGGAACCAGACAAGACAGGCTGAGCAAACGTGTGGCCAGCGTGTTTAGGGGAAGTTTGCATGGGTAAAACGACACACCCGACCTAGCCGCCTCATCCATTATCTTCTCGTGCACCTGATACAGCTATGAAGAACGAGCTCATGAGCGCTGATGCAGCAGTGACCGGCTTACCATCTGGGCCGAGTGGGTCAGCAGGACACCGTAGTTAGGGGCGCAGGTCCTCCCCCTCCGACCAACTGAGCTCACTACGGATATAATAAGGTTTTCAGTTCTATTCGCAGGCGCAAGCAAGATTTCTAGAAGGGTTTGCACCAATAACGCGAAACTCGTTCTGAACGGGAAAATGATCGTTACGTACTGACTGGAAAGTCAGACACTGGCGCCTAGACGTTCCCCACACAACTGAATCGGATTTCGCCTTGAATTATTCAACACGCTGAAGACGAATCCGACCCCACAAAACGATGATTTTTTTTTATTCAATAGCTGATAATATGACACATTTACACACGGAGCCTCATTAATGAAATAAATACCATTGTTGAGAAAAACGCTGCTGAAAAGTGTGCAAAACAGAAATATCAAAGACCATTAACCACTCCCCCTGCTGTTTTATTGCTTTTATGGATTGGACTCCCTGGGACCCGTTTTGCTGTTTGACTCGACATCTTTACTTAGTGAAAGGGGATTGTAGATCATTCAATAGTGACTTTGGGTAAGATTTTTTGTCTTCTTTTTTATGCTTAAACACTTCCATTGCGGGGTTTAGGTTTTTCCTGGGTGGAAGGTAGAACGGAATATGATAAATCTAGTTATCCTGATTTTTTTGGTAATTTTCTGTTCACAGGTACAGGTACAGAATCTTTAACAGAAAATTTGCACTGAAATTAAATCTTGATTAAAAAGATTAAATGAAATGAAACTCTTGTTCACCATAATAAATTAGTGTAACCATACTTTTCAGTTTTCTAACATCTTAAGTAAATGCAATCCAATCACTGAATTGTTTGTCTTACCCTGTATTTGGGGCCCATGAATTCAGCAATTTTCAAGACATATTTTTTGGTGTCTTTCTTCAGTTGTTCGTAAGTGATGAATAAGACATTGGGATCGTTTCTGTGCTCGTACCATGAGAGCAAAGTGTCGAAGTAGTCACCAAAATCCACTTCACCTTTTATGAAAAGCTCAAAGAAATCGTCGAATTCTCCTCCTACGAAACGATATCCTGCTATTTTTTCAGTATGATGGTAAAATGAGACACAGCAATCCTGAAAAAAGAGCACAGAGACTTATTCTTTGCACCACGGTCATAAAAACTCTGCTACTAACAAGGATCTACATAAAGATGTAAAAACTGTTAACTCATATAGAAACGATACTAAAATTAACACCCTAAAATATTATTTTCACTAATCCTTGAACGTTAAAGTCGCTTAACGTTCTAGAATAACTCCCCTTTTTTCTGTTCTTTTCACAGCTTGTTTTTGCTTCATTGCTGCAGCCATCTGGAACCCAATACATCTTGTTACTACTTTCACCTTTTGAACGTTCCCATCTCGCTAACATTGCTTCAAACAGACCACTCACTCAAGTTGTGGTCACTTCTTTTTCTGATCGATGATGCATTCCACTACATGAGATGCACGTGTGACTTAATAGAAATCCTCGAATTGCCTGCCAATAAACTTTCTTAATAGGTCCACGAATAAAATAATCTTCCTCTTAATCTTTAACACATAGGGTCTTAATATACACTGCTGGCCACCCAAATTGCAACACCAAGAAAGACAAGAGATATCACAACAAAATTTATTTTGTAGATAACATGTTGACCAAGTATCAAATGATTAAATTTATAGACTTCTGTGAAGTGTGGTTCCTGCCAAAATCAGTAGCCAGAGTAGCCGCCATTGTTGGAGATCACCGCTGCCACACGCCTCGGCATTGATTCAAAGAGACTTTGGATGTGTTCTTGGGGTACAGCAAATCAAGCAGCTTCCACACGTTGCCAAAGTTGATCTGGTGTGGCAGCTGGGGATGTATTCTGGGTCAATCGTTGAGCAACCATGGACCACATGTTTTCTATCGGCGAAAGATCCGGAGAGCGAGCTGGCCAGGGAAGCAATTCAATCTGGCGATTGACGAAGAACCCTTGGACAATGCGTGCCACGTGTGGTCGCGCATTATCCTGTTGAAATATGGCTGTGGGCAAGCCCTGAAGGTAAGGAAGGACAACTGGCTCCAACACCTCGGAGATGTAGCGCTGGCTGTTTAAAGTATCGGCAATGCGTACTAGAGGAGTGCGAGAGTGATATCCAATACCGCCCCATACCATAATACCCGGTGCAGGACCAGTGTGGCGGTGCATAACGCAGATGTTCAGCATCCTCTCTCCACGGTGTCTCCAGACTCGAATCCGACCATCGTGGTGTTGCAGACAGAAGCGTGACTCGTCAGTAAAGACAATTTCATTCCATTCTGCCATCCACATCCTTCTTTCATCGCACCATTGGCGGCGGAAACGTCTGTGGTTCTGCGTCAAGGGTAGACGAAGCAATGGACGTCTTGCGGACAGACCACTCTGCTGTAAACGGCGTCGAATGGTACGCGCAGACACTGGATGATGCGGTACAGACTGAATGTGCTGTGCTATGGTTCGTGATGTGGCTGAGCGATCCGTCACTGCCATACGCACAATATGCCTGTCATCACGTGAAGTGGTGCACTGAGGTGGATGCGATCGAACACGTCGGTCCGTCGTACCCTCCTGCATCCAACGATCACATATCCGCATTACAGTTGTTTGGTTTCGTCCAACACGACTACCGATTTCCCTGAAAGATAATCCACAATCTCGGTAGGCCACTATCCTTCCTCTGTCGAACTCGGATACTTGATCAAAAGATGATCGCTGTTTTCTACGAGGCATAATTGATCGTTTTTTTGAAAAAACCACAAGAAAAACACAATTGCCGTACTTGAAATCGTCGAAATCTCCAAGCCTTAAATAGCGCTTTGAAGTGGCGCCACAGGCGCGCGTGATGTGCGTCTGCGCTGAAATTCTAATCATTTGCATATCTCACCTCCGCTAATGCATGTTGTAAATTTCATATTATTTGCATGCTTCCTTCAGGGTGTTGCATTTACGGTGGCCAGCAGTGTATATATATATATATATATATATATATATATATATATATGGGGGGGGTGCTGGTTTGTGGGCGATTGGCAACATTACGAAAGTTTTAAAGAATAACTAAATTTAATGAGATTTATGAATATTTACAATGAATTTGGTTTAGACAATTAAAGTTAAGTGCACAGCACAGACATCATAAACTCCATCGGCGCTCGTAACCCGTCAACATTGCACAGTCTAACGCTACGTCCGTCTTGTAGCTTCGTCGTCTTCCTTCTGTGTCGCTTTTTGACTGCGTTCCTCCAATGCGCGGAATGGCTGCGCAGTGGTCGGAGATGACATCAGCGCGGAGGTGCCCTCTAGTGGCAGTCTGGGCACCATATATATATATATATATATATATATATATATATATATATATATATATATATATATATATATATATATATATATATATATATATATAGTTTTCAAGAATTTGCTACTACGGAACTATCAAAATATGCTTTTTAAAATGATTATGAAAAGACTACTGTCTTTGACGTATGCATTACATCCATTTCAAGTGTCTTTCTTCTTTTTTATACACCAAAGATACATCAAAACGCAATTATATTAAACTTTAACCATATGATAGCCATATGATCATTCGAAGTAATACACTACCTGACATTGAAAATGCAACACCAAGAAGGAGTTGGCAGAAAGTGATGAAATTTGGCAAACAGAGAGAAACAGCAACGAGCAATAAGTGATCTTTATTGCAACATTATACACCTTGCCACTGAGCAGCAAGAACGTCTGATCAGTAGGTTGTAGGACCACCGCGAGCGGCGATGCAGGCAGCAACACGTCTAGGTACAGACGCAATGAGTGTGCGGATGGTGTCCTGAGGGATGGCTGCCCATTCCCTGTCAACCATTTTCCAGAGTTCGTCTTCTGAACGTGCCGGTGGCAACGCATGCAAGCGACGTCCAATGACGTCCCAGAAATGTTCGATAGGTGAGAGATCAGGGGAGACAGCTGGCCAGGGAAGCACCTGGTACCTTGCAGGGCATGTTGGTTGATGCGTGCCGTGTGCGGCCGGGCGTTATCCTGCTGGAAAATGGCATTGGGCACCCCCTGAAGGAAAGGTAGTGTCACCGGCTGCAGCACGTTATCCACGTATCGTTGGGCCGTCATAGTGCCCTGAATACGAACCAGAGGTGACCTGCTATCGTAGGCGATGGCGCCCCAAACCATTATACCGCGTTGTCTCACGGTATGGCGTTCCACAGATGCGGCCGGATTGGCCCTGTCACCACGTCGGCGCCAGACTCGTACACGGCGACTGTCATTGCTAAAACAGAAGCGTGACTCGTCTGAGAACACCACCCTGTGCCATTCCGTCGTCCACGTGGCTCTATCCCGACACCATTGCAAACGGAGACGTCTGTGCTGTTGGGTCAATGGTAGTCGTCTCAACGGGCGCCATGAGTGCAGGCCGCCAGCGGTCAATCGGCAGCTAATGGTCCTGGACGATATGGGAGCATCAAGGGTGTCCTGCACATGCTGCAAAAGGGCGACAGACGTGGCTTGCGGGGCCGCCGATGCTTCCCGGCAGATGCGTCGGTCCACGCGTGCTGACGTCACTCTGGCTGCACCGGAACCCCTCAAACGTGCCACATTCCCTTGGTCCAACCATCTGTGCCACAACCGGTGCACAGTGGACGCGTGTAGGTGGGTATTTGCTGAGATTTGACTTATGGACCAACCTGCCCTTCTGAGGCCAATCACCATACTCCTCATGAAGTCGTCTGTTTGCTGGAACTGTCTTGATTGGCGGCGTCCTGGCATTCCCCGCTACTAGACGTTTCCTCTGAGACACAAAAACAAATTGCAACTTGATTTACCTGGCAAACAGAGCGGCGCGAAACTGACCACTTTTGCAGGTTCCTTCCCTGGTTTTTCACTCGCCGTGCGCGGGACAGCTTCGCAGTTTGCATCATTTACACATCTCAGTGAGCTGCGTCTACCCTGTAAATTTCATCCAGTTCTGCGCACTCCTTCTGGGTGTTGCATTTTCAATGTCAGGTAGTGTATTTTAGTCGAATAAATGTAACAACCCATAACAAACTGGCAATAGTTATTTAACTACTATTAGTTCTACGAGCTAGAAATTGATCGAAAAGGTAGAAAACAGAAATTTAAAATTTGAAGGCGCTTACTTTTGGATTTCTTGCAATAAAAATGTACTTCGCTTCAGGTGACCAAGGCGTGAGATGAAACGGGAGATGGAATTTGATGGCGCCTGGTCTCTTCATTTTGGCTGCTGCTTCAGCCCCTGTCAACTCTAAAAAGGGAGTCTGTGAGAAGAACTCCATGGCTGAAGTAAATGTTTCCCCGTCTCTGAAGATGCAGGCAATTATGTTCTGCACCCATGTCGTTCCACATTTGGGGTAGGTGACGATAAATAAGTCGTCTGAGCGAGGCTTGTAAGCCAAAGCAGACTTATACATCTCTACAGAGAACATACCAGGGATCAAAAATCCATCCACATCTTGATAATATGGTACCTTCGGCTTCTGTTCGGTAGGCTCCGAGGTGGACATTCTTTTCGGATTGTATACCTTGAATATTTCTAAAATTCATACCTGAGATTAGTGTTGGAAAATTACTTATAACATATCAGTATATTAGAGAACGAAAAATAATTTTTATAAAATCCCTGATAATCCCTGATGAAAATCCCAAATGCTAAATGCTTTTATAAATGAATGAGAGTTTAGAGATTTTCAATTGTTCACAAATAAAAGACCCCAAATATCTAGAAATTCTACTTTTCAGGAATCAAATAAAAATTGTTATACCCCAGAGTGGAATTTCTAATCCTGATGAGTTCTGTATAACTTTTATTTGAAATGTTTCTGTAAATCCCTGGTTCCCTAAGAGGTAATAGATACAAAATTGTTTCAATTGTTCGATATTTGGGAACTAGTCTTGACGAATTTACAAGACACAATTGCAGCTTATTTTAGAAACTGAGTAAAAATCCTTCATTCGTGTTTAAGTAAGAGCGATAAATAAGAACTGAAGACTTCCCTTCTTTTAGAGAGATTCGAAAGAAGCATCGGAATAAAGCATTTTAAACAAAAACACCTATTTAGAACATTCATACATTAATACAAACAAAAGTGTTTAAAATCTTTTATACGTGGATGAAAGATACATATGATTTCTTTTAAAAGAGGCGGCATGTAGCGAAGAGCTTGTATAAAATTTCGAAATTTGAGTTCCTATTTAGCCAGGAACTTTAATCAGTAGAATATTACATCTTGTTCTTGTTGAATTTGTATACATCTTGTTCCATTTCAAAAGTAGCGTATTTCAAAATGAAATGTTAATAAATTTATAAAAAATTTCAATTTCATGACCTATGTATTTATAAACTACTTTTTAGACACTTCTCACTTAAACTCCTCATTAAAGAACGAGTTTGATGCATACGATCATATCGTTAAGCCATTTAAGCCGGTAGGCGAAGATTTTAATCATTTTTATTTACTATGTGTAGAGGATAAATGTAAAGGAAACGGTGTAGATACCTAGTTTGTTGAAGGGGACGATCGAAAACATCATCGCTACCAAGTAATCAAAACAAGAAATGACAGGCGATCACCAATAGAATATACTACGAATACATTCCAGCATCCGATTTATTGAGTTCAACGCCGGCTGCATTTGGCAATGAAGGTGGGCGGACAGGACTATGAGTGAAAAGTTTCATTTGATGGCATTGTATTATTGTGTCCAGGTCGGCGTTGTTGCTGCTTGCGCTTTTACCGGTGTGTGAAACGGCTTAAGAAAGAGTTTTCCCGAGATTGAGGTTGAGAGATACGGGATTCCCCGCGCTGGAGAGCTGGTCGTAAATCCGAACGTTCGTTAAACATGTATGTCGGTTAAACAGGCAGGGAAGCGCGTTTTTAATTTAAAGTTTCTGGATGAACTGATTGCATAAAATTTTCACTATCACATTTTTATACTGATATATATCCTTGTAAAATCAATTTCTTCCAGCACAGAAATATGATTTGAATACTCTTATCTAATCCGAAGTATATTTTTAAGACAAATGCTGAAAAAAATTCCCATAACATCTTTTCTGAATCACTTTGCACAAGCACCATAAAACGCATTGAATTAAAATATTTTCTTTACAGATTATTTTCTTAAATCATGTCTTAAATTCTTCTTGAAAAGAAGTTTCAATGTTGCTATAACTAGACGGCTTTAATCCTATAACTATAAGTTCTGGAATTCTAAAAAATTATAAAAACTCATAAGAATGTGACCTTCGCTGCTTCCGGAAAGTTCTCTCCTGGGCACAATAGAACTTAAGTGAAATTAAAAAATGTATCATACTTTTCTGATTGCTGAAACAAAATTTAAAACAATATGTGCTCTTAGTTTAAACTAATTTGAAAGATGAATTAACTGTAAAATTGCACTTATTAAAAAACATAATGATTAAATGGAAACATCAGGTCAGGAAAGTAAGTGGAAGAAAATGATGAAGTTGAAAACTTGAACGTGAAACCAAATGTGTTTTGAAACATTAATATGATTAAACAGATTAAAAGTTATAGAATATTTACTCAAATTAAAATTTAGAAATAAAAATGAATAGATGAATTTGCAAATGTTATAATGATAAATAGACAAATTTAGCATTATAAATATATTAACTATTTATGCTATCAATTATTTATAATGCTAAATCTGTCTATTTATCATTATAATATTTGCAAATTTATCTATTTATTTTTATTTCTAAATTTTAATTTGAGTAAATATTCTATAAATTTTAATCTATTTAATCATATCAGTGTCAAAACACCGAAAAAAATTGAAACATAATTGGATTACGTCGCATAGGCAGTTCATGGCTTCTCATTTTTTAATGTGGATGGAAGTTCACTGAAAATTAACGAGCCATTTCTTTTGCCCCATGCCATGAATTAAGAAGGATAGTCACACTCTTATCATATAACGGATTGTTCCTTCCTAAGTAATGGTATGTTAACAGAAATTATATCCAGTTGTGCAAAGCATACTCAATAGAACAAATTGATGTCTGAGAAACTAGCATGTCTGTTCACTGAGACTGGAAAGGAGTGAACTTTGCCACAAGTTAAAAGTACCGACTGTTTAGCAAGTGATTGTGAACGAAGATACTTACAGAAGTTAATACTGATTTCTAGATCACTAATCATAATCTAGAGGTTTCTCTTAGAAATAAAAGTGTACACGGTAAGATCAATGTATTATTGTTCATTTTAATATAGCAGATTACATAATTATATTCTAGATTCTGTTAACTTTATTTGTTGTATTAAACACAGAAACTGAAACAGTTTACAGATAACACTCCAATTAGACCAAATGAAACCAAATTTCTTAGAGAAATAAATTATACAATATATATTTGTAGTATAATTTCTTCCTAATAAGTGTAATTATGTGTTTGTGATATTGATTATCGTTGTTTAGCTGTTTTTCTTGGCACAAGAGACAGATTTGGCCAAGCTGCGCCAAGTAATGTCTTTTCCGTCAAGTAAATGGACGCACATACGTAAGGAAAGTTTTTATTGACACAGAAGAGGGAAATACATCCAGGGTTGTGAGATTTATTATGAATGAAATAAAATGTAATGTTATGAATAATTCAAACTCTCTTCTGGAACCAAATATTTGGAAGTGAAAATACGAAATTTCTGTTTTATAAAACCCCTGATGTTTTAATAGAAATGCTACATACTTTTACGAAAGAATAAGAGTTTATAGATTTTTAATTGTGCAAAAATAAATGACCCCAAATACTGTGATATTTCATTTTTCAGGAATCAGGATTAAAAATTATTTTTATTCCTCAGGTAGGAATTTGTTTTCGTAATTTCCGTAAAACTTTTCTTCGAATTTGTTCTATTAATCTCCGGTTCCGAAAAGAGGTAATATATATATAAATGATAAAGCTTCGAAATTTTGTAACTACTTTTCACAAATTTGAATGACAGGATTGTAATACATTTTATAAGCTTTGAGTAGAAATTATTCATTTGTGCAAAAGTGAGAGCAAGAAATAACAACGAAGTAGACTTCTATTCCTTTACAGAGATTCAAAAAAAAAATCGAAGTGAAAACATTTTAAACAAATACACATATTTAGAATAATGAAAATCTCCTTTGGAAAGAAAATAGACTTTTTATCTCTTTCTAATTAAGGAGAAAACACTGAATAAAGCAAAGGGAATGAAAATACGATTATATAGAATTGTACTTTGATAAAATGGAATTTTTATGCTTTTAAAAGAAAAAATTCATCAGAATTTTTTATGAACTGATATTGAAAAGAAAATTTAGAAAAGTATATTTGTAGGTTTCAAAGAAGTTTTCAAACCAAACACTAAGTGCTACATATTCATGCAGTTTTTATGAAGCGTTTATATTTAAGAAATATAATTGAATACCTACTGTACGAGAGCAGTTATGTACGCCTGTCCTTGTTAAAAACATACAAAACTGATAACTGAACAGCAGACTTTTCTAAAGAAAAATTGTCACTATCCAGGCAGTACTTGAGCTCATTCTTCTACTCGTTATCTTATTTGTATAATACAGATTATATTGATTGAAAGGTTTCAAATAAGAGAAGGAATAGAATAGAAAATCAGAAAACAAAGACTATAAATGAGAAGAAAAATTGCTAACAGCACAAAATTTTATTGCATTGAAATTTATTTAATTTTACTATCCTTTCTCACTTGCCTCATTTTGTATTATAAAACTCATTTTCTTTTGAGTTCCGTCACAAACTCCCATGCGTTTCCAAAATGCAAAAGTCAATTAAGCTAAATGATAGTCCGGCACCCTCGAGTTGGCGTCGATTCGCGTGGTTTTGAATGTGAGTCTGTTCTTTTAATTAAGTAATAGGATATCTATATATCTTCCATGTCAGGGAAAAAGGGTTAATTCAAAATCGCCTACTTCACGGAATCTTAAGTTTAATACTTCACTCTTTCTCACAAATATTCAGGAAGAAAAAGAAGCATGCCATAATAGTACAAATAATTGTAATGTAGATTAGTAGATTCATTTAGTTTTGATTTTAAGCATATTATTATTCCTCAAAATTAATGATGCTCTTGATTTCTTCGGACACGTCAAAATTCAGAATTAACCTCTTTTACCCTGACACGGAAGATATGTAAAGCAGAGTTGTCGTCTGTCTCCAGGTACTCTACAAATCTACGCTTTTTGACTAATCGACACACAGAACCTTAGAACCTTGAGGGTATGATAGGCTACATATTGACCCCCATTCGATTTTTCCTGGGTGTGTAGAGGATCTAAAGACAATTTGAAATCCTCATAGAAATAATATTGAGTATTATTACGATTGCAATTGAGACTCGGACTGTTTTGCCAGTATTGAAAAAGTAATTTTTTTTCCAAAAAATTATTTTTACAGAATTTAAATAAAAGTACTTTTTGTTTGAACTTATTTTTTCCAAATAACAATAATTTATGAATATGTGATTGATGATATAAGGATATTTATAAAATATTTAATTTTACTAATCGTATCTGGCAACGCCATAATTTAAGTTTTGTTTCATAAATTTCTTTTATAATTTTGCGTTTATGATATCTGAGTTCATACAGTGAAATGTTGCGATCACATTTGAGCATTTCTAAGTATTTTAAATATGTGTTCCTTCAGTAAATAAATCGGTATTTTCTGTATTCTTCAAGTCTTTTTTCGAATTGCTCTATTCCTGAATATATTCAGGAATAGAGCAATTCGACACTCTTGATCATCTTCCGCTTTTTAGAATTCTACATTTTTTCAATCATTAAAATTTAATTTGCGTTTGTAAATTTTCTATTTCTCTATATTTATGTGTTCCAGTGTTTTACATGTTGTAGATAAATTATTTAGGAAATAGATTTTAATGAATTATTATTATTTTTTTAAATATCGCTAAAGACATGGGTTCATTTCTTGGCGGTATTTGTATATCTTTCCTTAAAGTCTTTGGTGCAGTACACAATGGTTTATAGAATTCCGTTTCATAAAAATAAATAAAATATACAAAACAAAACTTTTGGAATAAGGTGTGTAATTTCTTATTTGGACCGGTAACGGATTATTCGGATTCGGTATTAGGATCGGTTGAAAATAAGATAATTTTAAAATAAGACGAGATAATTTTAAAATTAAACTGGTAGTGTTGCAATTCAAAGAAGTATTAACATATTTTAATTATAAGACGATTAAAATTAATTGAGTATACATTTATTTTTCATGTTTGTGAGTATTATTGAAAGGTGTACTTAAAAGTTAAGCAATTAAATTTATCATTACAAATAGGTATGTGATTTAAATTTAGGAATCGAATCACTGGATTTTAAAAAAGATATAAGAATTCAATTTAAGACTGCATACCAGTTGGAAAAATGCGAATTTAAATAAGATTTTGCTGAACTTGGAATAATATCCCTGCTATGAAATATTCGAATTAGGACTTTTGAAAAATTAAAATTTTTTGTCTTAAGTGTTGCTTACTTTGCAAGTTGAAGCTATTCTTTTGCAACTTAGTTACATATGAAACATTCGTTGAAAATAATTATTTTCCTTTTTAATAGCGCTGTGAAATCGACCCTCTGTTTTCTGAAAAATTATAATCAATTGACTTTGCTTTGTCTATACTAGGTGACATTTAATTTTAAATCAAGCTACTTTGCTCCACGTGCCGCTGAATGTACACTGCTGGCCACCGTAAATGCAACACCCTGAAGGAAGCATGCAAATAATATGAAATTTACAACATGCATTAGCGGAGGTGAGATATGCAAATGATTAGAATTTCAGCGCAGACGCACATAACGCGCGCCTGTGGCGCCACTTCAAAGCGCTATTTAAGGCTTGGAGATTTCGACGATTTCAAGTACGGCAATTGTGTTTTACTTGTGGTTTTTTCAAAAAAAAAACGATCAATTATGCCTCGTAGAAAACAGCGATCATCTTTTGATCAAGTATCCGAGTTCGACAGAGGAAGGATAGTGGCCTACCGAGATTGTGGATTATCTTTCAGGGAAATCGGTAGTCGTGTTGGACGAAACCAAACAACTGTAATGCGGATATGTGATCGTTGGATGCAGGAGGGTACGACGGACCGACGTGTTCGATCGCATCCACCTCAGTGCATCACTTCACGTGATGACAGGCATATTGTGCGTATGGCAGTGACGGATCGCTCAGCCACATCACGAACCATAGCACAGCACATTCAGTCTGTACCGCATCATCCAGTGTCTGCGCGTACCATTCGACGCCGTTTACAGCAGAGTGGTCTGTCCGCAAGACGTCCATTGCTTCGTCTACCCTTGACGCAGAACCACAGACGTTTCCGCCGCCAATGGTGCGATGAAAGAAGGATGTGGACGGCAGAATGGAATGAAATTGTCTTTACTGACGAGTCACGCTTCTGTCTGCAACACCACGATGGTCGGATTCGAGTCTGGAGACACCGTGGAGAGAGGATGCTGAACAGCTGCGTTATGCACCGCCACACTGGTCCTGCACCGGGTATTATGGTATGGGGCGGTATTGGATATCACTCTCGCACTCCTCCTAGTACGCATTGCCGGTACTTTAAACAGCCAGCGCTACATCTCCGAGGTGTTGGAGCCAGTTGTCCTTCCTTACCTTCAGGGCTTGCCCACAGCCATATTTCAACAGGATAATGCGCGACCACACGTGGCACGCATTGTCCAAGGGTTCTTCGTCAATCGCCAGATTGAATTGCTTCCCTGGCCAGCTCGCTCTCCGGATCTTTCGCCGATAGAAAACATGTGGTCCATGGTTGCTCAACGATTGACCCAGAATACATCCCCAGCTGCCACACCAGATCAACTTTGGCAACGTGTGGAAGCTGCTTGGTCTGCTGTACCCCAAGAACACATCCAAAGTCTCTTTGAATCAATGCCGAGGCGTGTGGCAGTGGTGATCTCCAACAATGGCGGCTACTCGGCTACTGATTTTGGCAGGAACCACACTTCACAGAAGTCTATAAATTTAATCATTTGATACTTGGTCAACATGTTATCTACAAAATAAATTTTGTTGTGATATCTCTTGTCTTTCTTGGTGTTGCAATTTGGGTGGCCAGCAGTGTAGTTTTCAAGAAAAAATGTATTTGCTTCAAAATAAATTAATCACTTGTGAAGTTCGATTCTGGGACTGTTGAAATTGTATTCTTTAACTGTGCCAGTGTCTAATCAGAACAGTTTTAAACTATCAGCATATAAATTCAGTTTGCACTTGTTTTCAGCTCGCATTTGGCCATCATCTCGAATGTTCGTGTTTGATCTAGATATACGTATCTCTTATGTTAAATTAAGGATTAAATTTCTTTTGCAGAGTTTTCTGTTCACGAAAACATAACAATCATGAATATCATATCAATTTAATTTTCCATCCTCTCATAATGATAATAAAATTCAGAAACATCGCATCCCTGGTGCAAGAGTGCCACAAGTAAAAAAATATTGATAGGAAAACTGAGTGCACTACACCGGAAGTTCTTCATTTTTACAGGAAATGAACTTAGGCATTCATAATCACTCCAAAATTCAAAATTGACTTATATAGTAGTCCCCTTAGTATAACGTTCTGCAGTTTGTCTTACAACAGGGATACAATGAATGTGAAATGGATTGTATGGATGAATGTATCATATATACTTATTTGAGTTGAAGTAAATTGTAGAAGCTGTGAAAAAATTAAAATGGTTTTTAAAAAATTAATTTCCGTACACTTAAATGGTGCTTGTATTTTTTATGAAAGAAGTGATTAGTTTGACTTTTCAATCAACATTCAACCCAAGAAACGCCGAGTAATTCTTCTAGTCATAATGCAAGTTTAGCGCAAATGCTCTTCTAGTGTTATGTTAAACTAAACACAAAATCAATCGCAAACTTTATAAATAATACTAAGTATGGAAGAAAATTTTTGAAAATTAATTCCTTCTTATATACAAGAGAGTTTAAGAGGACACTTTCTTGCGACAATTTTTTAAAAATTATGCTACTAATGCTACCATTTCATAAGTGTTTTGGCTGTGGCAACTCTGTAAAAGATACAGCCGTTTTCATGACTGAATAGCCATGGAAAAGTGTTATTTTTCCCGGTTTTCCTTGAAAAGCAAGACTTGTAGAGGAAAAATTCAACGAATTTCTAAATTGATTATTCAGTTCAACATGGTTTTAATGCTGAATTTGTCTTATTTATTTCATTCATGTTGTCAACTTTAAATGGGTTTTTAAAAAATTTATGGATCTAAAAGTATAAAGCAAAAAATATCAGATCACGTGTCATAAAAGTATAAAAAGTAACAACATTTTTATTATTTAGAAACAGAGCGTTAGCGAATGAACCTTTAAATATTAAAACATATAATCAATTGAAATTATATATTAAATCATAAATTCTGAATTTAACATCAAATTTCAAACTTCCTAGCCACAAAAATGGAAATAAACACAACAGAACCCTCTCCATTTTTTTGTAAACAATAAAGTTATTTTGAGTATAATAATGATAAGTTCATTGTTATCTGAACATCGATATTACTATTTCCTTATTGCCCAAACATTGTTGTATGTAAGCACTACTGTTTTAGAAGATTTCGTCATACATGTTATGTCACTCAAATGCTAATTAGCGCCTTTTTAAACTTTAATCAAGTGAAAGTAATAAATGTTTGATTAAAACAATTTTTTGTTGTCGAGGAATCTTCCGCTGCAATTTATTTGCAAACAGTACTTTTCAGTACTATTTACTTCATTTTTACAGACGTTCTATTTACAAACAGTACTTTTTCATGCTATTTACGTCATTTCTACAGACGTTTTTATATACAAACAGTACTTTCAGTGCTATGTACATCCTATTTATAGGCGTTTTATTTGCCTTTCAAGATGCTGGATTGGTTCGTGAAACAAATGCGTGTGGTCTGTTCCTTATATTCTTCCCTTTTTGAAAAATTAATAAATACCAACCTGCTATTTCAGAAAGAAGTTTCGAGAAAGACGTAGCAAAACGAAACAGGCTAAAAAAGGAGGCCAAGAAACATAAAAGCAACCCTACGTTGAACGTCCACCTTGCAGAGTGGAATGCTGGACATTCCGAAGAATTCATGGACATGCGTCTGCGTACCATCGAAGACGAGATGGCAGAAAGGGTTCTACGTGCTGCACAAGCAGAGACGCCCAATTCACAAAAGTATTCTGTTGATAAAAGCGTATTGGACGAAGCTGTGATATTGCCACAAATCTCAACGAAGAAAACGATAAATTTGACTTTTTTGTGAAAAATAGAATCGCCTGTCAAGTAACATCTTCAAATGTCCATAACACAGGATCGGGTAACCTTGAAAATATTGTCTCTGGAAACAAAACTTCTGATAATACCGATGGTAACGGAGGATCAGCCTAATTTCAGATCTGTTAGATGAGACCACTGGAGATACAGAAAAGCCTTGCATAAATAAAAAGGATAATTGCCCAGAAAGTGCTGTCCTGATGACTCTGTGCTTGCCCCATTACGTAACTAGAGTCACTGCAGAGAAAGTTCAAATTCGAAGTCGAATGAACTGCAGATTTTTCAATTTCGACCCAAATCGTGTCATCGATGAGAACAACGCAGACATGGGATGGTACTGATGTATCTAGCACCTTGTCTGGTGGCAACGCTCTTGGCGCTTTTTTTGGCGCACTTTATATGTTCCTAAGGAAAGAAATCTTAGAAAAAATCTCTTTTATCTTCATAAATATAATATCTTTATAAATCTTTCTACCATAAAAACGGGATTAACTCTAATAAAGATGGGTTACTTTCACCTACTCGCTACTAAAAGTGGGCTAAAAAAAGCGCCAAGAGCGTTGCCACCAGGCGAGGCACTAGAATATAGTGCTCGAATATATATATACGCTCCTGGTGGCAACGAAAAGAATGATGAATCCCATGGGAACAGATGTATCTAGTGACTAGATACATCTGTTCCCATGGGATTCATCATTCTTTTCGATTCTTTCTCGGGATTAGAAATCAAAACAGAAAAATTATACAATCCATGGAAAAAAGCCGATTCTTTTGGAAAGAAGGTCTATATTATAAGCATAGTTTCAGTTCTCCAAATCTATATGAATAGAAATCAACAAACCTACATCAATGTTACGATGAAACTGCATACAGTACTTTCTCAAAAAAAATTCGAAAAGCTGAATTTTGAAAAATTGAGTTATCAACTGGTGGAGCATTTATTTCTTTTTCTACCTTTGTTATTTGAAAAAAAATCAGTCCATGATATTTAAAATTAAAGGAAGCAATAAAAATTTTAAACCTTCATTTTGTGTATATTTATTTCTTTTAATATAATATATTTATGACTCTTTTGAGATTTATCACAGCTATTCAACTTTTGTTTCGGATTCATCAAACTCTGTCCTCATTTACTGTTTACTGAAAAATGTTTTCAATTCAGGTGGAAATGTTTTTATTCTCATGCACAATACTTAAACGGTACACAGGCTCATTTCATACAGTTTTATGCAAATTAATAACACATGTCATCTTTCCACAAATCAGGTATATCTGTTCCTGCTGTTTTTTCTTTAAACTTATTTTCTAATCTGTCATTTTGACTTGCTGAAAAGTAGTTCCTCCAGTCGCCAACAATCCCTGCAATTCGAAAGATTAAACATTTAAAATCATACGAACAAGCAATAAAACAAAAATAAATTTATTGGCATAATTTAATAATGTGACGAACCACAACCATACATAAAAGCTATGAATTTAGAGATTAGTTGGGAAATATGATATACGAATTGAAATTAGAATATAATAACTTTAGGATGGCAATAGAACATGTGTTTAGTATGGTAAGCAGTTCAACTCATTTCTTACAAATAAATCCATAAAATTTTCATTGGTTTTACTTTCTTAAAGCAATGCCCAATTTCCGATCTTTTTTGTACATATTTATTGATCCTATAAATTTATAATTTGCTTATTTGAACATTAAAAGAGTAAATTTAATATATTAAATATTATGCTTCGTTTTTCTAAAAACTTATAACTATGAAAAATGAATGGCATGTTGTTTACAACAAAATTACAAATGGAGCACTGGAATAAAAGAAGTAATAAATTCAATTCTGAGAGAGAAAATTTTAAAACAATTTCTCAAATAAAATTGAACTACACTTTTACCTAGCGAGTTTTGTTCTCAAACCATAACTGCGTACCTGTAGACAAGAAATATCCCTTAAGTAGAAAACTTATTTTATTTAACAAAATATATTAGTTTGTATTTTATTTGTGTGATACTAGTATTTCATCCTAAATCAGAAAAAGAAATGTATTCCGGTATACCCGTCTATAAGTTTCTTTTTCTGAACTGTATTCACTGTATATGTTGAATTATTGCTTGTGCCTGTTTTCTGTGTATTATATTTTGCACTTCGAAGATTTATATGCTCGCAGTATTCTTATTGTGCCCACAGAACAGTTTTCACAACATTCTGTCTCTCTCTCTTTTATTAAGAACTTCAAATAGTATTTTGAATGCTTTCTTATGCTAATTTACCTTTTCTAACGTAACCGTTTTCGTCCGAAGCATTTTTCGTGAAAATCGTGTCAACCTTTTCCCGGAGAGTTTTTATTCCTTCTGGAACATCCGAACTGTTTTCAAGTAGTTCAGCAGGTATGCTAGAGATATCTAACAGGTATTGATGTTCCTTCAGGAAAGCAAAACTACTATGGAAAATAACGTTGCGAAGAATTTGCTCGTCTTTTTCTAAAGTCTCCTAAAAAATCAAATATAATAATAAATTATGCAACTTAAGACTCGTCAATTACTAATCTAGGTGTATATAATATTTACAAAGCAACACGAGCATACATCAATCTATGCGGATTTTAATGAGATTTGAGAAAAATAGTGTTGTTTGTGTGCTTCCACTTTATGTGTGGAATAGGATTGTGACAATTATACAATGCTCAGAAAAAGAAAATATCGTTCCTCAATCTCAAAAGGAAGAAGTCAAACTGATAGAATAAATTGTTTTTGTTAAGTTTTTCCCTAATAAAGATATGTTCATTTTCCAAAAGCAAGGCAAGATAGGGTGTATAGACCCAAGTCCTTCTACATAAAATGTTAGTTTCTAATTTGTAAGGCTATTTCTCACAACAAAAAAGAATTGTTACAAATTTCTATGAAGAAATACAATGCATACTGTGTTTACATTCATCTAAAGTTTCTGTTTCTATAAATTTATCCTAATAACATTATAAAACAGAAAAATCAATACGTTTTGTAAAAACTACGAACTATATTCCTATTAATTTCGAACATTTGAAGAGGAATTAAAACTATGGGGTAGAATAATTTTGAAGACAAGGTTTTGCATAGAATTTATACTCTCTTGTATATTCATATGAGGTATAAAGAATAAGTAATGAACAATTTAAACCTCAATTTAAAAACAATTACTAATTTAAATACGATCCCAAATCTATTTCTGTATTAATACGACTAACTGTAGAAGTTAAATAATATTTTTAAGGGCGGAATCCATAAATCTAATTATCCTGATAAGAAAAACCTTCAAAAGAAAATTCTCTATAGAATTAAATGTTGTTTAATTAAATTAAACAATTCCCTTCTTAATAATTCAGCTGCCTTTTTTCAATTTTCTAACATCTTCTGCAAATCCAAATACTGGTTTGTCTTACCCTGTATTTGGGGCCCATGAATTCAGCAATTTTCAGGACATATTGTTTGGTGTCTTTCTTCAGTTGTTCGTAAGTTATGAATAAGACATTGGGGTCGTTTCTGTGCTCGTACCATGATAGCAAAGTGTCGAAGTAGTCACCAAAATCCACTTCACCGTTTATGAAGAGCTCAAAGAAATCGTCAAACTCTCCTCCTACGAAACGATATTCTACCAGTTTTTCAGTATGATGGTAAAATGAGACACAGCAATCCTGTAAAGAGAGCAGCACAGAGACTTAGTCTTTGCAAAATCATAAAAACTCTGATATTAACAAATATCTACGTAAAGGTTGGTTGGTTGATTTGGGTTTTATGGCGCAAGATCCAGAAACGGATAAGCTGCGCCATCTACATAAAGAGGTGAAACCTGTCAACTTATATATTTATATGTCATAATAGCGGGCGTGGCAGGAGTGATATAGACAAGTGGTGTAAACAAGTGTGATGTAGACTCAGCCCCAATGGAATAATCGTTCGAATGGTTCCATGGCTGAGTGTAGTGTTGGCTGCGTTGTGAGTTTACAAGTTGAATGCTAATGAAGAGATAAATTTCAGGTAAACAACATTCTTATTTAAACCTTCAGTATTTACAGATCCGTTAAAACATAGTAACATATCAGGAAAAAACGGATGGGGCTCTGTGTTGTGTGCAGTGTTTGGAATGGTTCTGAGCTCTTTCTTCAAAGGGGTTCGTAAAAGAATGAGAAGTTAAAATTTAATCCACTAGGAGTTAAGAGATTAAGAGGAAGATTATTTTATTATTTAAGGACCTATTAAGAAAGTTTATTGGTAGAATAGGCGGGGGTTAATTCAGTTACAAGTGCATCTCAGATCTCAATAGTGGAATCCATCGGCCAGATGGTTATGGCAATGAAACAAAGATTAACGTGTAAAAAGAAGAAAAAAGGGGGGTTATTTCGGAACGTTAACTGACTTATCTGAATTGAAAATAATGTATGTATATATATTTTTTTTTTGGGGGAGGGGTGATTTTAAAATAGATTCATATACTCATATAAACCTTGAGAAATTTTAGAGTGGTTGTGAAAGTTGTTCCAAAGTTTAAGATTTCAGTTATGAAATAACATTGTAAATTTAATCAAAAATATTCCAGGCTCTTCGCTATCAAGAATGATTTAGCACGAGAATATTGAAATATATTTTTAAAAGAAATTGAACAGATTTTTGCCGTTTTTGAAGGAATGCGTTACATTCATTTCAAGTATCTTTGTTATCTTCCTCTACATCTCTGAGATACGTCGGAATAAACTACTCAATTCAGATTAACAGGAGTTTAATTAATCACATCTGTATCGGGTTCATCATATCTAAGAATACAATATAGCGTCACACTTTAGAGCTTTCAAAATAATTTTGAAAACGAGCACAATAGGATGACACAATTTGTAGTGATTCGCTATTATCAAAGAGAAAACTAAAATTTAATCAATTTTTACATTTCGTAGAATCCAGATTCTACAAAAACATCTATACTAAGAATATTAAACTGTATTAGCATTTCTTTGCAATCTGGGTAAAATTATATTATATCAAAATTAGAAATATTAGTAAAAGTGTAAAATTTCAAAACAACTAAAGAAGATTAAAATTCCATTTCGGTGGAGCAAGGCATCCATCATCATCAAGACACAAGTGTCTCCTTGTGTCCTGATGAAAGTAGACGTCTTGCTCCACCGAAATGGCCATTTACGATGTTTTCTTCGTAAATTTTCAATTTTCAATAGTCGCTGTTTTGAAATTTTACATTTTTACTACTAATTTGACTTAGCTCTTCATCAATTCGAAATACTCTTATATTTCCTTTCTGGATTGATCCCGGATTGTTGTCAATAGCCCGTTCTGTTTTGTTCCAGTACTACATTAATTCAACTACGTAGCTACCTATTCTAAATAATATTTGAATCAAGTGAATGTAAAAATCTAAAATAAACCAATGGTAGTTATTTCACTAAATCATGTCGATGAACTAGAAATTGATCAAAAGAGGTAGAAAAAGAAATTTAAAATTTGAAGGCGCTTACTTTTGGATTTCTTGCAATGAAAATGTACTTCGCTTCAGGTGACCAGGGCATGAGATGAAACGGGAGGTGGGCTTTAATGGCGCCTGGTCTTTTCATTTTGACCGCTGCTTCACCCCCTGCCATCTCTAAGAAGGGAGTATCTGTATGAAACTCCATGGCTGAAGTGAATGCTTTCCCGTCCCTTAAGATGCAGGCAACTATGTTCTGCACCCATGTCGTTCCACATTTGGGGTAGGTGACGATAAATAAGTCGTCTGAGCGAGGCTTGTAGGCCAAAGCAGACTTGTACATCTCTACAGAGAACAAGGCTGGGATCCGAAATCCATCCACGTCCTTATACCATGGTATCTTCGGCTTCTGTTCGGTAGGTTCCGAGGACATTCTTTTTGTGTTGTATACTCTGAATACTTCTAAAAGTCGTGCCTGAGATTAGAGTTGTTGAAAAATTGCTGATAGCATATTAGTATATTTGCGAACGAAAAATTGTTTTTATATAATCTCTGATGAATTTAATACAAATGCTACATGCTTTTATAAAGGAATGAGAATTTCAACTGTACAAAAATAAAATACTCCAAATACATAAAAATTCTATTTTTCAAAAATCATAATTGAAAATTGTTTTTATACCTCAGATAGAAATTTCTAATCCTAATGAGTTCTGTATAATTTTTTTCGAAATATTTCTGTAAATCTCTAGTTCCCAAATGAGGTAATAGATGCAAAAATGTTTCAATTGATCGAAATTTGAGAACTAGTCTTCACAAATTTACAAGACACGATTGCATCTTATTTTAGAAACTTTGAGTAAAAATCATTCATTCGAGTTAAAGTGAGAGCAAGAAATAAGAACAGAAAAGTCTTCACTTTCTTTAGAGAGATTCGGAAGGAAAAGCATAGGAATAAAAGCATTTAAAGCAAAAACACCTATTTAGAACAATGGAAATCTCTGGAAATAGACTCTTAATTTCTTACTGAACCACTGAATGAAAGATACATTAATGAACGCGCGTTGTTATAATCTGTGCTCTGATAAAAAGTCAGAATTTTTATGCACTCAGAAAATTCAGAATTTCTTAAAAACTAATGCTAAAAGAAAATTCAAACCTCATTAAAGCGAACTCACTTAATACGAATATTACTGATAATACGAACTAAACCGTCAAAATGTATATTCAAATAATGCTAACTCATTCGATTAAGAATTCGGGTTACACTAATCTCCAGTAAGACGAATAAATTTTCAAAACTAAAGGGCAAAATTGATTCTTTTCAATCGTATTTTCAGAAGCATTAAGTGACTCTAAAATTGTAGGAGAGTGAAGAAGACAGATTAAATGAAGATTCCGAAGAAGATGAAGGAATAAGCTAGCCTTCTTTAAAAGAAGATACTTCTGGCTTAGAAATTGTTCACCGCTTTTTGTTGGGCAGTGAAATTTCATACGCTCAATCAAGCAACGTTGACCATCAGATTTCTTAAGGAATACATGAAAAAAACAAAATACAAAAAAAATACACAACTCAATAATTGAACTATTTCAAGACAAAAATTGTGTAATCAGGGAATATCTGTGTAATCAGGAATTGTCTGTATAATCAAGATTTATTTGTATAATCTTTGTGATGAAGAATACCATTTCTCTGTGAACCAAAAGTTGTACAGTTTGCAATGTAATTACGTTAATATTTTGTTTTAATGTTGAAATAATGCTTTTTTCTGAATTCGGATAATACGAACTACGGTTAATATGGATTTCTTTTACGATCCCGTAAAATTCGTCTTAACGAGGTTTGACTGAATATATGTCTATATATATTCAAAACAAATCGTTATATGTATGAAAAAAGCTCTTTTTAAAATTTTCTACTCACCATACAAATATTATTTTGCAAAACTTAGAACTATGCAGCATTTTAATACAATTTTTAATGAGTGTAGTTGTGTACGTTCGTTTCTTGTTGTTAAAAGCATTCCAAATCAATAACTGAACCTTGTATTTTCTAAAAGATTAGCACTATCCAGTCGGTATTCACTGTCATTGGGCTCATTCTTAGTTACCTTGTTTATATAATACAGTTTATATTGAATGAAAGATTTCTGATAAGAGAAGGAAAATGATATAATCTAAAGAAAAACAGAAAAGAAATGGAATTGAAAAGTTGACGAAGACAAGTGGGAAAAAGTTAATATAGCTAACAGCACAGAAAAATAAATTGACACTCATTGAACCGTATGTTCAAAATTATGGAAATTTTATCCATGACCTGATTCATTCTTATCAAATGCTGAAAAGTTATACACCTTTCATACATACTAGAGAAAGAGAGAGGAATGCTACCATTAAGTTGAGTCCTTTGATGGATTGATGTCAAATTGATTCCTTTTCAATTAAGTCGTTTGTAAAAGAACTTCCACATTATGGTAGAGGTCTCAAACCACCCCTATTCATTTTGCGTTCCCGTCTTTATTTGAATTCGTATGAGAATCAAGATAGAAAATTTTTAAATCTTTTGTAGGAATCTGAAATAAAGAACTCTCTCTAATTATAATCTTTGAACAAAATACTCCAATAAGGGCCTTTCCCGCCGATGGAAAATCAAAAGTTCTATATCGAAAATACGATCATAAGAATGTCAGTTTCATACTATTTTTTGCATTGAGTGATTTTGCGTGAAGCAGCTTGTTTAACCTTATGAGTGTTACCACTTTTACAAAGATTTTGAATTCCGAAACTGATCTAAAATATAGCATAATTTGAATCACTTTAATGGCTTTCATTTCATGTTTGATGCTTTAAAATACATCCAAATGAAAAACAAAGAAAAAAAATTTATTTAGATAAATATCAAACAATTTCTGAGTACGATGGAACTGGTCACGTAAAATGACAAAATTTCGAAAAAGGATAAAAAAAATGCTGATACCTGCGATATGAATTGAATGAAAATTTTAGTTTGTCTTTATGGGAATCGTCGTCTTTCTCTTCACTCCAAGTAGCTGAGACCTTCAGTCTTGAGTCTTCATTTCTTCCTGTCTAGAATCGTATCTCTAGCTAGACCCCAACTCTGCCATCCAACCTTATTCGTCCACCTATATAGTTTTCAGCTGAGATTTCACAAGTTGCGTTCAAACTCTGAAGAATTTGGGCATTGATACAGAAGACGTAAAATCCCAGAATCAGAGAAAATCTGTTTGGCTCGCATGTTTTGCAATGCTTAAATATTATTTCTCCTGACTAATCTACTGAAAGAGAAGTGTCATCGTCTATAATGAAATGTGACAGAAAGTATTCTGATTCAACATAAAACAATTGTAGGAATGTGCAAACGATTGCTCCACGATTGAGTTCAAGAGCCTCAGTGAACCTATCCCGATAACAATCTATATTGATAAATATTTCATCTTGCAGGTAACATAGAAAATACGAATCTGCTATTTATTTCTGTAGTTAAATATTAAGGTGTTATTTTGCGTTTAATTTTCTTGTGTGCTTGCTCGATTTTCAGTGTTTCTATTTTATCAAATTCTCCAAGCAGTATTGTTTTACCAGCGTTCTAAAAGAAAATATTCGAAAAACCAGCATTTTCGTACATTTACGAAAACGTTCAGGGTTCCATTTTACAATTAAATAAACGAATAAATAAAATGTCTATGGTTCGTAATATGTAAGCACCATCAAGCACTGAAAATATTTAAGAAATTACTTATACTGGAGTTCTGAGAGAGATTTTCAGTGTGAACAAACAAACCAAGTCTGAGAAGATTTTACTTCTGCTGTCCACATTCTCTCGCATGATACATATCGGGGTTACCTTAAAATGTTTATAGTCATTTGGCATTTAATTTAATTGGTGTCAACCAATCAACTATCATTTTTCAATTTGGAATTTTTATTGGTGAAGTGTTGAAATCGTATTCAACATCCAACTGACATCATGTTCAAAATACCCTCCGGAAACACGTATCGCGGCAGAAACACTACCGCCACCTTAGCTTAGTTTGACAGAAAATGCTTCTCATACGATTTTTGCTTCAAACACAAGTTCGTGTGTGTATACATCTCTACCAGGAAAAATATAAAGCTTGACATTGTATGGTAGAGATTTTATACATATACTAGGACTACCCGCCAAACTGAATCCGAGTCCAGAATTCATTTGTTGCAGATGTCATGAACGCTTGATGAGCAATTTTATAAGCTTCCATATTTCAGACGGGGCCGTCGTGGCTCAGTGGGTATGTCCACTGCACTAATATCCTGCTAGTACTAGGCGGCGCAGGTTCGATTCCCCCCTGGGTGTTTTTCTCTCTTCTGTGTCAATAAAACTTTCATTGTGTGTGTACATTGCTATATTTGATTACTGTATCCGTCGATTACTTGACGTTGTCTGTATTGTGTTTGGCACAGCATAGTTAAATATGGTCTATGCGCCATAAAACCCAACCAACCATATTCCAGACATGCTTGATCTGCAAGTTGCAGATACAGACAAAATTTAGAATGGAATCCAATGCCACATGACGCTGCAAAATCTGCAGTATGTTGTTTTCTAAGATGTTTCCTAACTTGTGTATGTAACCATCGTTGTGTTGCAAGTTGAACCTTGATTTGTCGGAAGGCATGTTGCATTCGGCACGTTAATGTTAGAGCATGAAACCTAATTACAGTCTGAAAGGCCAAGATAGATTTTTTATTTGATTTATCGCTCCACGATCATCAGTTTTCTACACTAGAGCTAATTTGATCGGGGTATACTTGGAGACAAAGAAATTCCCAGCAATGGGATAAGAGTTTAATCCTGGTTTTAGCAGAAGACGTAGGTTGTTTTACTATATTACACCGTGACAGAATTTCTTTTATGCTGTCACTCGGAATTATTGCCACTGTGTGAGCATCACTGCCATGCCTGTTATGTGCCATTACAGTATTATTTTGCAATCCAGTCTTTTTTGCCCTCTGATGCCACGTTCTTGTCATTGTGCTGGTGTTCCATTCGGTACGAATAGCAATTCGATGATAACAAAATCGCTGCTCTCATAACAATACTTCCTTGTCCGTTAGGTATTGATAAGGCGATCTTCCGTGACGGTACATAGTGGACACAATTAGCACCCTTTCGATTCAATATCTTCTGAAACACATATTCTATAAATTTCAAGGTAATGCCAGCTATTCTTCATGATATTTAATTTAAATTTTCATTATTGGGTGATTTTGGCATTGGTTTGTTCTTTCGTTCACGATGCTTTGAGATGTGATCTATTTTGAAAAGAATTCAAGGACTGTCGCTTAATTCTTTTCTTTTCAGAATTCTATCCTTGGATGCTAACAGATCAAATGTGTGGATCTTAGCCTGTTCCGATCCCACAGATGGTAGATGCATTTCCGATCCCGTCCATGTTCTCTGCTGAAGTGTTCCGATCCGCAGTAAATTATAAGCCACAGTCCAGGGACGTTTTCATTGTGTCTTATCCAAAATGTGGGACTACGTAGGCTCAGCATATTATTCTTATCATCTTTAGACAAGGTGAACCTATGGAATCGTACATTGAATTCTTCTCGGCTGCCCCTTTCCTTGAAATTACTGGTACTTGAAACATTTTTCATATTTTCTTTTGTGCTATATTCGTTGGTATAATCAGATAAACAGATGGAAACCTTAGTCAAATTGAAAATCACAAAATGTATAATAAATTTACTTTAATGAATTAAGTATTAAAATTTTTTAAATAATAATGGAAAGCCCTCTTCATATCTAATCCTGTTGTACAAAACAAATGAATTTAACTAAAGACAGTAAGTAATTATGAGTAATAAAATTAAATTCTCCAATTGAAAAAAAGGAGTTATGGAGTTATAATTTGGGTTCGTAAATGTTCGTCCTTTTACATTGAGATTTCACATATTGGGCTCTTTAGTATCACCTTTTGTTGTTTTGTCTTATTCTATAGTGCAATGAATGTGAAATGGATTATAAGGATGAATGTGTCATATATACGTATTTTAGTTGAAATAAGTTGTAGAAGCTATGAAAAAGTTAAAATGGCGTTAAAAAAGTATTTCCCGCTCACTTAAATGATATTTGCATTTTTCTATGGTAGAAAAAAGTAATATCTGATCACACTTGCAATCAACGTTTAATCATTTCAATTCGATTAATTCTGCTTATATTATTTTAAAATTAATTTACATAAATTGATAAGCATAAAAAGAATTGGGACGTGTTTAAAAATTATAAAATTTATCAAGAGGAATGTCTCCCCAAACCACCTCCGTTCTATTTCAATCGCTGTGAAACCCGTTCTCTTTAAGATTAGCGATCACTCTGAGTGGGTTAGCATGATATTCAAAAACTTTTATCAGGGTCAAGAACTTTGTACCGATAACTCTCATAAGAGCCTTGTAGATACTGAAGTTTCCGACTATGTTCACCACTTCTTATCTGTCAGAAAGGAAACGACTGCCTTATGAAAATTGCAGCTGCCAAAAGTGCTTTGAAACACGGAGGTAAAACTTATTATTTTACAGTGCAATTTATAAAGAATTCTCAAAAATTGCCTATTAAGATTTGGCTAGAGTAACAATTCATCGCAAATTACTTCGCAATTCATCGCAAATTAAAATTATATATATATATATATATATATATATATATATATATATATATATATATATATATATATATATATATATATATATATATATATATATATATATATATATATATATATATATATATATATATATATATATATATATATATATATATATATATATTGTAGTATCAATATGAATGTTAAATCTTTAAAAAATATTATAAATTTTCTAAAGACTGAGAATTTGATACACAGAATATAGTAATTATTTTATTTCAGTGTCAGAAAGGTTAATGGAACTGTGATTATGAATTTGGAATTACAGGAATGATTAAGTTCATTTCCTGTAAAAATGACAAACTTGCAGCGTATTATGGAAAACAGTTTTCAAGCCAATATTTTTTTGCTTGTAGCACTCTTGTACCAAGAATGTGACATTTTCTGAATTTCACCATCATTTATGAATGGATGATAAATCATATTGATACGATGACTAATTCTTTTCAATGAAATACATTTTTACATCTAATCTTTGTGGCACTTTTTTGCCAATTCAGAGATCCGCTATCTATTTGGAAACGAAGTGTATATTTAGAATGATAGATGTTTTTCCTTGACTATTTTGAGTACAGCTTTCAGTACAATCCAATAATGTAATTTGAAACGTGAAATACAATTGTAAGTTTTGCTTATTTTAATTGCCTTGTAATGGAAACCTACGTCACAATTTAAAAAATCCTACTCGTCTTAGTTTAACGTTAACTGTCTTATTTTGAAATAACTTTATTTTAGTGTTCCCTCTTTTTAAAGTAGGACGTTGCCGTCTTATTTTAACAGATTTTGTTTGACACACGATATATTTTTATAAAACGGAATTCTGCAAATATTGTAATGAATCAATGACATTTATGCAAAATTGGTCGAAATCTACACATATATACCGCCAAGAAATGAACCCATGTATAGTGACATACATTTTGCACAAAATAAGAGTAATTCGTTGAAATTTAATTCCTAAATAATTTATTGACAATTCGTAAAACATTGGAGCGCTCGAGCACACATGAATATCAGAAATGTTTAAATATGACTGCACCATTTTGCTCTCTTAATTCAGATACATGAATTCAATATTCTAAATAAAATTAGAAAATTGTGTTGATGAGGTCATGTAGAACCTGGCCCTAAGGAGCCTGAATCTTCGGTATTGACAGTATAGCTCTTGATAAATCGACCTGTCTTAGTATTTGGGGATAAATAATTTGGATGATAGATTTAGAAAAGAATTTTGACAGTTTTTTAGCATTAACACTCCGATAGTGGCGCTGGATCTGAGAGATCCAAGCTCGCATAATCATAAGGAAATTGGTGATATCAAGTGCAATTAAGTGAGAGTCATTCAAGTGTTCCACAATAATACATACAATTAAATATGGGTCATTCCATGTGAAATGAGCAAAAATCCGAAAAAACCGGTGGCCGTAGGGTGATGGATTTTCATGAAATTTGCTGCAGGTGTTAAGTTTATGCATAAATAACGATATCCAAAATATTTTGGCTCGAAATGTAATATTTTGGAAGTTTCAGGCATTTTAAGCACTTGCAACTTTGAAGAGCAGTTGTGAAATCGCTTGATGTTGCATGTTTGAAGATCTCTTTCTCAAAAACTACTTAACGTAGACAACAATATTTCATATTTGTGTAATCTATGAAGAATTTTCTTTTTATGTATTTGGAAACAACAATTTTAAACATCATATTTAAGCTAAAAATTAGTAGCAAAAAAGGGAAAATAGTTGATTTTAATATAATTAAAAAGGTTTCTATGGGCTAAAGGAATTTAAATGCATCGTTGAAATTCATGCCAGATACAGTGCTAGGTATGATAAAACTACTGCTGAAGTTTGAGAGTCGGCTTTTATTTCCTTCATCTTTCAAACAGCAAAGGAAAATTATAAAATGACGGTTTTCCACTTAAAATAGGCACACAAAATTAAATGAAAGACAGCTCTGTTGAAAACTATATTTTGGAAGAATATAGTTTAATATGTCTGTTGTAAAAAAATTCAGGATTGTATTTGGAGTCCCAAAGCAACAATAACAAAATTAGTGAAACGCAAAAACACGTTCTTGCCCATCGATAAATTGGCGACTGAAAGTTTCGTCGCCAACGACTATTGCAATAGGACTACGACGGGTTACCATATTCTATCAGTATCGCCCTAACTGGCAATGTTTATTATCGTCAATCATAGCATTTCCTTCCCATTTTATGCATATTACTTGTTTCAAATGACAACAATGAAATGGAAACAATGAAATACCAAATTATTTTCAACTTTTGAAGGAAATTATAAAAGCAGGATATCAAATCACAATGGAAAAAGCTTAAACATTTAAAGCTTTTACATGATTGTCTTCAAATTCACTTTCAATCTGATAAAGATATCTTGTTCAATTTCGTAGTTGCTTAAATTGAAATTTAAGCAACTGTGCTGCTGAATAGGGCTGCTAAATTCTTGAAATCTTAACTTGTTTCACCAGTGATTGTGATAAATATGGAACAAGGATTCGTGAGTTGTGAACATTTGGGAGAATCGGGAATAACAACGATGTTTAAATTATTTTTTTACTCTCAAAATTAGTGTTTACGTAACTAATAATGCTAATATTTACAAAACGCATTTAATATTCACAAGTAGTAGTACTTACTACTTACGTTTCCAAAGGAAAAAGCAAGTCGAAAAGATTTCTCTAACAATATGAACTTTCCACCTACTTATTTCACTGATGGAACTACTCCTTGGATTAAGCAAAAAAAATTTTTAAAGAAGTTTCATGTGAAATTTTGCATGTGCACCATAATAATAGCTATTTCATTCTTATATCGCATTTTTTATATTATCGAAGGTTATAACTCATTATCATCTGCGATAAAAGAAAAGTAAAATTTACGTCTAATTAAAGATTTTCCTGAGACAAAAAAAATTACATTATGAAAATTTCAGGACATATAATAGACATCTTGCTCTTTTATGGCGAAAAGTTTTGATATTTTTGGAGCTTTCCCTCATAGTGAGATATGCATTTTTAAAAATTGAGAAATCGTATTTTTCCATAATTTTACTTTCATATATATTTTTTCTTTATAAAGGAGTCAATACAATCACCAAATTACGCCACGCTATTTGTTAGGAAAGGCTCTTCATTAAGAATAATTTTTAATATTGTCTTTCCCTTTCTTGAGATACCAGAGCAAATTGACAAAATTTCTATTTTCGTCTATCTCTCAAATTCAGCAATAACGGCTATTAAATTATGTTCTGACGTTTCCTAAGAGACCTTTATCTGAAGAACGTAACAATATAAAAAATTTTAATTCGTGTCAATAACTTATTGAAATATAGGATTGCAAACAGGCCACTTTTAGTTCTAGAAAATCTAAATTTATGTGACCTTGAAATTTAAATGTCAATAATTAACAAAATATAATTTCTGAAACCTAATATTTTGCAGTTGTTCATTACTACATGTGACATATTTAAAAACTGATTTTCATTAAAATCGGTGATAGGTCAACCACAGCCGATTTGCTCATTTTGCGTGGAATGGCCCTACTGCTTCTTAAAGCATTTGAAAGACATATCCTTTGCTGGCAACAAGCATTTGGAACATATTTGGCTAAGCTGCACCAAATGTCAAGCAAATACTTCATTGAGGACATTCTGAGAATCCGCTACATTAAAATGCCATGAACATTGTGGAATAAATGAATTAACAGGGTATACGACAGTATATATTTTTATAAAACAATACTGAACACTTTTATTAAAATCAGAATTTTATGATTTTAATTCGTAGTCTATGTTTAAACTTGTTTCATGAGACATGCAAATTTCAATGTAGTTTCCCGATAGTATTGATTTATATTTAACATTAACATGCATGGCGTTTAGGAAATATAGAAGGGTAAGTTTTTTAATATTGTATTACATTATTATATTGTATAATTAAATTCATTCTCGGGGGTTTTGCTGGTATATACTTTTCATTCAAATCTATTTCATGATAATTTTAAGCAAGATATTTTGAAAAATAGACATCTTTGATTACAATTTAAGTATTTTGCCTAATTTTTTACTGTTTACTTACGTATGGGTTCAGATCAAAGTAATCAGCCAAAACCAGATGAAAAAAAAACAGATGAAAAAATATTATCTATACTTGGTATTTGTGGCACTTTTCTATTTACTGTCATGGGATTAACTTTGCTAATTTCTATACAGTGCTTAATACTTTAAAATTTACCCTGCTATATTTCCTAAATCAAAATTATTAATATTTAACATCAATCAAAACCATCAAGAAACAACTGCATGTCTTGTCCAACAAATTCAAACTTGAAGGGGCAAAAAAATCATAACAATCAGATTTTTAAAAAAAATCATTTTATGTGTAATTCAAGGTCGGCGAGGAGAAATTTGTAATTTTTATGTTGCGCGAAAACTGCAGTATTATCTACGAACATAACTTTGGTGTTGAAGATTTGGGGATATCATTCATGTATAAGGTGAAAAGAAAAGGATCGAACTTGGATCCTTGTGGAACTCCACCTTATATTTTCTCAACCCAGTCCCCCTCAAAGTTTGAAAATACCAATATATACGGAACAGCCATTTATCTGTTACTAATGTTCGGATCAAGTTCAACTATTTTTGTTTTGTTTGTTATTAAATGGGTTCACTACTGGTTCTCTTCATATTTACGTTAAGTTTTTTATAAATTTAAGAAAATATGTGGAAAAAGTAGGTTTTTTACTTTGAAACTTTTGATTTTTGCGCTATATTTTTTGTCATATTATGTAAAAACCCTTCTATAAAAGTTATAGCCTACCCTTTTTTGAATCTACTGATTTAAAGTTTTATTTATTTATATGCGATGCTAGCGCCGTCGGGTGGAGAAAGCAAGAAGGTTCGGCGTGTGACGCGGCCACCCAGTCATTGCGAGCAATTACTATACTGACTTGAATAGTTGATAATGTAATTTGTGAATGAAGTAGATGTAATGGGATTACATCTACTACAAGATGTAAAGTAGATTAATGGGATTATGGTTATTAAATCACATCTTTAAATTGGGTTTACGGAGGAAATAAACAATATAAAATTATTCTTTTTATACAATTTCTAATGCTTATGCCAGTTTTGGTTCGGGGGGTTCCCCTAACCCTTTTCACTAAGGGCCATTCCATTATCCACCACCTATGGACCCGCCGTGTCCCGGACTGGCAAACCTGCAGTTGTTTAGACACTGTATCACATAGCGATAAGTGCTTTACAGCATCACGAACCACCCATCCACCACTAACATATTGTACACTTTATTCTCTTTCATCAACCAGCTCTTTTTATGCTTACATTTTATTTACATTTGTTGTTTCTATCATATATTCCATCGTTGCTATTTACAATATGTACAGCTTTATTCTAGAGAAGATGGATCCACACTATCTTCCTCGGAATAGATTGGTGAGTTTAAGCATGATAACCCAACAATGGTTGATCGAATGTCACAATATAGGCACGGTTTTGTTTCTTTCACTGTTCTGAAGCATAGCTAAGAGCAGAAAAATTGTAGATGGATTGCTAGGGTCCACGTTTATGAATGGTACTCCTAATACGTATGTGGTCTCACACTTTTCTCTAGTACTCATCATAGAAGCCATGAATCCATTCCACCCAGGCTGGGTGTTTGAGCCAGCAAGCCACTTAACATTGATGGGAAACATCCTGTGGTGCATTTCGCAAGTAATACCTCTAGCAGCTTTCAAGTCAGTTACATCTTCGACCAAAATATTGGACAGTCCACTTCGGAAGTTTCTCTTTCGTAGGAGAGCACACGAATCGTTTCGTGATTAAATGTTCCTGATGAAATTCTTTTGACTTCTATCTGTGTTTCAACGCATGTGCTGTGTGCTATACATTGTATCCCACTCATTGCATGGAAAGTGTTTAACCCGTCCAGCGTTCGTACTGTTCAGTTTTTATAAAAACACATTACGATCACTGAAACTTTTAAAAAATAAGGTCATTGAAAAATAATATACTGTACTTTGTAATTAGTTCTCTGGATATCTCTGACTGAACAATAAAGAATAACAAATTCATTAAAGGTTTATGAATTAAAATTACTCACTAAATCCTTGACTTGGCTTGGCTTGTTGGAGTTTTATGGCGCAAGGACCATATTTGGCCATGCTGCGCCAGACACAAGACATACGATATCGAGTAATAGACAAACACACACAATGATGGTTTTACTGACACAAGAGAAATACACCCAGGGAGGAATGCACCTGACAGGAATCAAACCTGCGCTGCCTACAACTCGAAGGTTGCTAGCACAATGGATATACCCACTGAGCCACGACGGTCCCACTAAATCCTTCAACATACACATTGAAAAAAGTACTGGTACACGTTAAGTACATTGTAAAATTCATGAACACAAATATTTTTAATTTAATGGCAGTTTTAATTTGAAACACTGGACACAGAGCTTAAAGCGAACTTAAAACTATTCCTTGACAGTGAACACAGACACCATATATAAGAGACGTTAAAAAACTATTTCCTCCAACAGGCTGTACTCTACTGACAAGGTCAATGTAGAGTGTGGGAGGGTGGAGTTGGGATGAGTCAGCGAGACAGCTTTTGTGGTAATAAAAACGATGTTGCCAACTTTGTCATGCTATGACTAGGCAGCCGCGTCGCACGCCGAACATTTTTGCTTTCTCCCCCTCCCCAGCGATAAATAAAACTATATATCAGTAGATTCAAAAAAGTATAGGCTATAACTTTTATAGGAAAGGTTTTTACATAATATGACATATAAAAAAATAAAGCGCAAAAATCAAAAGTTTCAAAGTAAAAACCTACTTTTTCCACATATTTTCTTAAATTTGTAAAAAACTTAAGATTAACGTAAATATGAAGAGAACCAGTAGTGAGCCCATTTAATAACAAACAAAACAAAAATAGTTGAACTTGATCCGAACATTAGTAACAGAGATAAATGGCTGTTCCGTAAATATTGGCATTTTCAAACTTTGAGGGGAGTGGGGGGGATTTTTGGGGACTTTGTAAAAATGTTCTGGTAGTGGTCTATCAATGGGGTAAAAATTAGCTTTACCCTAATTATTTCCGAAGTTTGATGTTTTGGGGTCTTTATTGACTGGGCTAAAATAGGTGTTCCAAATTTGGTGTGGATTGGTCAAACGGTGTAGATTTGTATAGAAAATATATATATGTATACACACACACACATCCTATTTTATATATAGACATAGAGAGATGGTAGTATCTTAACAAATTTTAACTTATCAAACTTCTTTATTGACTCGGGTTTTTTTCATTAAAAATCTGATGTTTTCTGTCCGATCAAGAATGTCAACAAAAGAAGAAAAGAAGATCCTTCCTGAATACCAGGATACTGGGTACGGATTCAAAATAAACAAGATGTTCTCAATGGAAGCATTTCAGTCGGCCATAGATTACCAGCCCAGGCCCGATGACCTTTTCATCGTCACCTACCCGAAATGCGGGACCACATGGGTCCAGAACATAGTCAGCTGCATCTTTCGAGAAGGCAAACCATTTTCCTCTGCAATTGAGTTCTTGACTAACACTCCGTTCTTAGAAATGACTGGAGCAGAAGCAGCTAGAACCATGAACCGCCCTGGAGCAATAAAACTGCATCTGCCATTCAATGTTACGCCTTGGTCAGACCAAGCAAAGTATATATTCGTTGCAAGAAATCCTAAGGTGAGTTGTGAACTTATTATAATGGATTCAATTTATTTCGACTTCTCAGTGACTCTTAGCATATTCTTTAAATTGAAAAATGTTTACCAAACTATCTATTTTAATTAATTTTTTTATTTTATTGAATGTTTTCTTGATATCCTAGGACTGAAAACTAATCGGCCAACCCAAACCCAAATTGAGAGGTAATACAGTTAATGATTAGCAGCATAAGTATTTTCTCGAAAATACTGCAATTTATTAAATCAAATAACGACTGGTAGGAGGGAAGTGGCTTGGGGGAGATGAAAATTGAAGAAATTTAGATGAAAATTGAAAACTGAAATGATTTAATTAGCATAAATTAGACATTATTACAATCTGGAGTCTGTTCTCATAAAACGGAAGTACTTTGACGAAAACAAGTGACTAAGTCAAGGTAAATCTGGCCGCGTTCGTAAACAAATCTCTGAAAAAGTGCAAACCAAAAAATAATCCGTCACATGACCTCCGTTTCACCAGTTCTGAAGTTGCATTTACGAACGATTAGGATTTTTTGGTCTCATTCACCATGTAATTGGCAATTTGTTTTGATAAATTAAATCTAAAAATGAGCCTAAACCAAACACACACGTGAGTACAGATGCATTACAACATTCACATCTACCCTTTTCGGTCGCCAACTTCTGAACTGACAAAACCCAGCAGTTCGTTTCAAACGATTTTTTTTTCGTTTCCAGTGACTCATGAAACGGCTTGTTTTTCACATTAGAAAATCTGAGATTCTTGGAACGCTCGGTTCGAATAATTCGTACAACAGGTGCGATTTATTCACGTTTACGAACGAGCCCTCTGTAGGCACTGAAGCAAAGATAAAAGAAGTATATGATTTCAGCGAAAATATTATTTCAGATGCATGTGTGCTATTATTTTTTCATGCATTTATTATAACTTTAACTCATATATTAGATAACTAACTCTAACTAGCTTCCTGATTCGAATCCACCAGATTTATTGAGCTGGTAATATTCGAGCTCTATAGAAGTTATACATGGAGATAAATATCTGTGGATTAACATCCCTTAAAAGTTCTTCAGTTCTATTCTCCAATATAATAATCTTTTACCTGATCAACAAGAATTCAATACTTTAAACAAGGAACCAGCTTTCAGATTTGAATTCACAGCTATTTGGTCGCAGAAATCAAATTATTTTAATTATCAATAAAAAGTATTCTACTTCTTAAAAATAAATTTGAAATAAACAATACACACACTTTGGAACGAAATGCATCTCAACTCTAATTTAGTAATTCTAAGAAATTAGGTACTGTTTAATATGCCATATCTCAATAATTTTTCTACTAATAATTTTTAAATATAATTGATCGATAAATTTCTTAGCTTCTGTACAGGAAATCAAAGTCATTCAAACTTTTCTCCAACCGAAAACATAAAAATCGGAACAAATGTTTAATCTAACAAATTTTGTAACAAAACCATAACTGTATTATATTTTCCAATGTTCAGGCTTCTCATAACTTGTTTCCGTAGATCTAAAACGCCACAACTTATGAGAGGGATTTTCAGTGTAATCAAACCAGAGGGAAAATGGCGATTTTACTTCCTGTTACCCAAATGCTCTCGCATGATACATATCGCGGTTACATTAAATTGCAGTTTATCGCCATATTGGCGACGTTTGATGTTTAATCTAATTGGCGTTGACCAATCAACTATCATATAATAATTCGGAAAATTCATTCTTTGAAATTTTTTTGGCGACGTTGGATTCGAATTACAAGTAAAAATGGAGTAAAATTGGATTCGAAGTACAAGACAAGTGACGTCATGTTCGGAATACGTACGGGACGCAAGTTCTACTGCAAAAATTCAACCGCCACCTACATTTAGATTGACAGAAAAACCTGTCAAGAGAAAAACTGAGCTGTAGCATTGCTACAAAGCCTCATGCTTGTTTAAATAAGTGTTTATTTTCTTTCAGGACTGCTGCGTATCCTTCTTTCATCACACAAGAAATATCATCGGGTACAATTTTAAAAATGGTAAATTTGATGATTATTTCGAACTCTTCATGGATGGAACAGTGGACTTCGGTGATTATTTTGACACTCTGCTTTCCTGGTACCAGCACAGGAACGATCCTAACGTTCTTTTCATTACTTACGAAGAAATGAAGAAGAATACGAAAAAATCAGTTTTGAAAATTGCTGAATTCATGGATCTTAAATATATGGTAAGCAAACTGAAAAAATTACACGAAATTAAGGGACATTGTTACACACAGTAATGCAATTATTTATTTCAGTACAGAAAGATTTTCAGAATTCAATATTATGTATCAACTAACGTTTTTTATTTTTAAAACTATTAGGAACGAGGATTTATGCCAAATGGTGCCACTGTGTTCTTCTCTATTTTAAATGGCCCATCATAGTCACACAATCACAAAATGATTGCCGAAAACAACGCTCGGAACTTAGTACCCCACGTCAGTTAAGGTTAATGATTCATTTGTTAAGATTAAAGATGGAATCCAAATGCAAGACAAACCAAATACCAAATGCAAGTAGGGAGCGTGAGTTTATAGAGTAAAGGCACGCGTATGTGTGTGTAATATGGAACACCGAACTTTAAGATTGCCAAAAATAGAAAAATGGTTTTTTGAATAAATCATACGCCAAATCATGACAAAATTAACTAGGATTCATATGTGAATAGAAAATGTATCAAGAATTTTTTGAATTATACTTAAAAAAGTCTCAAAATCACCAATATCAAGAAGTGGTATCTTATATGAAACACTTAAAGAATTCGTTCCTAACAAGCAAAAAAAACGTAACTTTCATACAAAAAATGTATATTTAGTTAGTGCTTGAGTACAAAAATAAATTACAGTCTCTCTTTCGATTGCATTAAACTCCTTTTACACATAATAAAATGCTCGGAATATTTTCTATACGCCATTCTGACAGAAGAACCTTCTCTTCGCAAACCAAAAACCTCTCAATCATATCAATGCTGCATTTAACCAGCTTTGCTTCTCAGGCAATGTAAGTTTCTTACCTAATGATGCATTTACAGATGTTGATTGGTTAATTTTTCCTTCCGATCTGAACCAGCTCCGTGGATATCATATTTCGTCTTACGATTTTATTTTCACAGTGCAGCTTGAGATTTCATGAGTAAACAATAATAGCAATAGTGTAATAACAGTTTAATCTACATTGCAAAACGACAACGCATATGTTGTCGGTGGAGGTCATATGTGAAACTACTGGACGGAGTCTTGAAAGTTTCCATGGATATTTCAGTCAAACAATTCTCTGATTTTTTGGGCGCAAAATACTGATTAATTGATTTTTATTTAATAAAAAAACACACTTCTCATAGAAAATGTTTCCTATGACATGAAAATTCTTTTACTTTCAAAGTACACTTCAGAATATGGTCAGTACGGAACATGTTCCATATTGTTTGCCTGCGAATTGTTGGCAGAGCAGTTTCAGTTTCTGCAACTTATTTCCTTTTTTATTACTTCCTTCTGAGTCAGTAAAACTTTACTTGCGTTGTTAACATTACTTCATGTTGCTTGTCTTGTGTTTGGCGCAGCTTGGCCAAATATGTTCCTTGCGCAATAAAATTCCAACCAATCATTCATATTGCACGAAAAACAAATTTAACAGAAAACTAGTATTTAACATTCACAAACAAACGTATTTTATAATAAATCTCTCAATATAAAAATATTTTTCAACTTATTTTCTCTTAAACAATTGTCTTTTTAAATGATAAATATTTTCAGCATTTTGAAATACAAAAATGCTTCTAATTAAAATAAAAAGATTCTCTAAGATGCTCCAAATAGAATATTTGTACAATCTGCAAACATTGGAGTATTTTATTCAGATTACGAGATTTCGATTATTATCTGCCGAGATATCGTACTATTCTATATTACGTGCACTTTACCCTATGTAGTGTTTGGTAGGCGGATGCTGCCACAATAAATGGAGAGGGAAAAAATTAGTGGAAATGCCTGGATGAGGCAAAAGTAAAGGCCGATCTACCCCTTTCGCTATTCGTCGAGTTCCGAGAGGCCAACGAATTTGCAAGCAAATCAATTGTTGAACTCGACTAGATGTTTTTATCGAATTATTCAAAGTAGAGCTAAATGTAAAAAATTATCAAATTAAAGAAATCTTCCTTAAGTAAAGACATTTGATTTTTGCAGCTCCTGTCTTAATAGGAAACGTTTGGGGCAATTATTTAGTTAGCATCGCGGCAGCCACAATTTACCTTGTGTCAAGTATGCAAGACATCACGCAGAAAATAGAAATATTTAAATTTTACCATATATTGCTGCGAAAAAAACAACTGTTTTAATTACCATTAATATAATTGTTTAGTTTAACTATTTTAATTACGTTGATATGATTAATGCGAACAAAAATATCTATTACCATTTCTCTCAGTAATTGTGCTCTTATCTGGAAAGATCTGTAATACCTATCTTACAGCTTGATGAAAAGGTCTTAATGAAACAAAAGTAATTATCAATAATTTAACCATTCTGGGTTGGTTGCTTGGTTGGTTAGGGGGTTTTATGGCCATGCTGCGCCAGACATAAGACATACAATATCAAGTAATAGACATACAATGCAAGTTTTTTACTGACACAGAAGAATCTCTTTTGACTTCCCATTCTGGGAAGTCAAAAGAGAAAATACATAAAATATTTTTTGCAAAATCCGTTTTTTTTCAAGAACATTAACAAAAGTTTTACAAATATTTCTGAAATGCCCCCACTCTATGGACACTTAACACCCGAGGTTAAGGGGAGTAGCTGGAAGGAAGCGCTGCTCCGGTCTCTCGCATTTCACTGAATGTGTGGATCGAGCTCAACTCTCAATATTGGCCTCCTTTGACTTGGGACGAAAGACTGACACTGGATGGGAAAGGGCGAATTCCAAATATTCTCCTTCAGTGGCCGATCCATACTACTCGGAAATATGCTAGTGGCCGCTCGGTGAATAGCAAATGTGGATCGGCCACTCAAGGAGAATCAAAGGAAGAATTTTGTGAATTAGGTCACGGTAAAGCTTATCCAGTTAAAAGTTGGTTCTATTGAGCTTCGACTCATTCTATTCATTGACAGAAATGTATAACGAAAATTATTGAAAGGATGCGTAAAAGGTTTAATTTGTTAACTCAAATTTAAATCTAAGCGGTGATCTACCCTATGCACTTTACCTTGTATAGTTCAAAAGATAAGAGCTATCTCGTGAAAGGGGAGTATATCTCAACTTGCACAAGGTCATTGCTGATACGTTTTGCATTAAATTTAAAATGTTTTTCTACAGATAATACAGAACTATCTAAAAGAGGAAATTATCACGGAAATTGGGAGGGGATGGCTAGAAACTTGCATCAGATCGCTACAATGATACTATCACTTTAAATATTATTGCGTTTTAATTTGGAATACACAAACCTGCGTTTTAGTTTTAAAAATTGGTGAAAAATTTAAATAAAATTGCGTGCAAACTTTCAAAATCAAATCTGTAGTTTTCGACTGTATATTTTGATACGCACAAGTAGACCAATGAAAAATCCCTTCTATATTAACGGCATGTGCCCCGCCCCCTGAGAGTAATATATAAACTCCTTTATAAAGTTGTGGTAGAAGGCGCAATTTGTAAGAAAAAAATCGAAATTCTGCATAAAAGTTTTAAAAATATCTTTCGACTGGATTAGTTGATATCTATTCGAATGGCGCTTGGGCAAGCTGTTTAACGTGTAACAAACTTAAACAACATAGTTACAAAAATTAGAATCAGATTAATTCAAACTCATACTTCATACAGAAAAAAATTGCGATGAATTAAAGATATAAGTCTGTGCTTGATGTAAGTTGAAAAGTGCAAATACTCAACAATAATGCTATTTATTTTAATTTATGCTATACCTCATTTGTTTGATGAAGGGTAGAAACTGTTAATTTCATTCAGTGCCTTTCTAGTTTTTGGATCTATTGATGTACATTGAATATTTTTGTTCAGGAAATGCTGGAGAACAACGACGATATTTTGAATGCCGTTATCAAGTACAGTAGCTTTGATTTCATGAAAGACAATCTCAATAAGCAAGTGTCGGCATTGGCTGCTTTACCCCGAGACTTCGTACTCAACCATCCAGATTTGCCACAGGGCATGAAAACACTGTTAGCAGGTGGTGAAAATGACTTTTTCGATTCAGATCCAAACGCCATTACTTTTGTGAGAAAAGGTAAAGAATTTTTCGTCTTGATTTCTTGTTGCTTATTCCTCCTGTTCTAGACGCCTGCTAGATCAAGTCCAACAATGTCATTCGTTTTCAAAGAAATTATTATGTCGCTTGATTTCTTAACCTCCTGGTGGTTTTCTCGTCAAGGTATCTCGTCATCAAGAAAACTGACCAGATCTTGATAAATGAGATATCTCGTCCACAATATCTCGTCATTGGAAGAAAACTAACCAATCCTGAACCTAACTAACCATAACTAATTGGACCTAACTAACCATCATCAAAAAATCAGCACGTCTTGGTATCCTTTATTTTTGCTAATGATGAGATATTTCGTCTCATTAGCAAAATTGGTCAGATCTTGATGGACGAGATATCTCGTCGAAACCACTTGGAGGGTTAAGAGCTATAACAAGAATGTAATGAATTAAAAACTGTTCTTTCAAGTTGGATAGCTCAAATATTCTGTCTCTTAAACAACTCATTTTTAGCCTCTGTCTTTATTGATATGGAATGTAATTTAAATTTATATAGAAATACTTGCTACAAATTTGGAATAAAGTTTGTGTGCTTTAGTTATAGTAAAATTAACGTTAAGTAATAGTTATCGTAAAATTTACGTTTTGGACATGAATTTTTTTTACTAAAACGTCACAACATAAAACTTTTTAGACTTCTTTTTTTTAAGATAGTCAGGATAAGCTAATACCTCCAAACGGCACGTCGGAACACAGCTTAGAAAATTCAGTTCGAATACAGCCCATAAAAATTCTCACACGGTAAATCGGTGGATCTGAAAATTTTGAATATTACTCCCGTATCTCCGAACATATCGCTCTTCGAAATATTTCGGGTCTGCTGCCCGCGGCAACCTCCGAACGGGTGCGTATGAAATTAAATCACGGGCGTGCCACTTTGTAAATGGCAAATGATAACACAACACATTTCAAATGACATTAAGTTAACAGTTCTACTTTCATCCAATGACATTAAGTTAACAGTTCTACTTTCATCCAATGACATCACACAAACGTTTTACCATAGCCTTTGTTCGAATCGATAAAATACTTATTCTACTTGTTAAACGTTTCTTATAAAATGCCGTAATTGATACTGCCATGTAAGTTAGTCTAAATGTTTCTTAGGTCAAGCAAATTAACGTTATTAACCCACTATGTTCTGTTAAATTAAATTTTCGTTGCTCAATTCATTATATATTTTAAATGTAATATTAAGAATCTTTATTTTACCGAAGGTATCGTTGGTGATTGGAGGAATTATCTGTCTCCCGAGCAGAACAAAAGACTGGAAGATAAATTCAGAGAAAGAACAAAGGATACAGATATCCCAGAACTCTGGAAAGATATTATGTAAAATCCAATCCAACTGCTCCTTTATAAAAAAAATTCCGAAATTAAATAAAAAAGCATCTTGTCATCATCTCTGACTACATTAATAGCTTGAAATGCAGTTAAACGTTAACACGTAAGGTATACATGTAATCTTATTTATGTCCACGGGGCACGTAACATTTTTAATGACAAAATTTCAGTTCATATATACCGATAGTGTTTTGGCAAAAGATCGTCCCGCACATCTGCAAAATTTTACAGAAGCGAAATAAGTTTTTGACTAGTTGGAATTTGTTCACTGCATTTAATTGTGTGATTTCACATCTACTCCTCTATTTAATCAATATTATTTAATGCTACCTCGATTTTCAAAAATATAACTTTTAAAAAAATATATAATTTTGTAAAAACACAAAAATAACGTTCATTAGTGGCTTGCGACCTTTTGCCAAACCACCATTGATAACCTTTCTGGTGAGTGGGGCGAAATAAAATTTTTAATTTGATTTTATATTTGTACTAGCTGAAAAAAATGGTGTGCTAGTAGGAGGGTTCCTTGACCGCCTTTTTCAAAATGGCGGCCGTTTGTTTACATTTTGGTGGAGGAACAAGATGGCGTCGTTTTGTTGCCTTGGTGATGAAGGATTGCTTGGAGAGGCATCTGGTTGGGATGAACAAACATATCATTTTTAATTAAACAGAAACTTGTTGGATCCGAACTCGGGACCATAGGATCCGAAGTCAAGTGCGTTAACCACTGAGTCATCAGAAAGTTCACTACAGGTGATGAATTAATGTTGTGTTTGATTTTTCTCTTTTGGGCTTGTATTTTTTACTAGGAATGTGCTATTTTTAGAAAATGGTTCGAATAATTGAATGGGGGTTTTAATAAAAGTTTTTACAAAATGAATGATAGCGCCATCTAGTGATTTTAAAAGCAATTAATCTAAGGAACGAATTTATTTCTTAATTTTTTACTTTATTCATATAGATTAACAAGTTCTCTTGCATAAATTTTCTATTTTCGTTAAAATGACTGGTACTACCATCTAGGGGTTGATTTTTAAACGAATGTATTTTATATTTATATAATGGTATCAAGATTTTGTGCATAGGTTTACATTTTATTTTCTTATTTTATTTTTCAAACTGACTAGTACCATCATTTAGTGATGGGATGAATTAACAACGGAATATGCTTTAAAATAGCTTTTTTTAATATGACGTGAGAATATATACGTATGTATGAAAACACTTGGAATAAAATTGAGGATTACCTTAAAAATAATACTGTAACGTTGGAATTCAGAACAAAAGTAATTGAGGCCAGCCGATTGTATGCGAAAGATTTAAACCGTTTGAACACTGTATGTAAGATAGAATTTATAGTACGGAAACTTTTTAAAAATTTATATTTCAATAAATTTATATACTGCAGGTTCTTGTAGAAAATGTGCATGTTTAAGGAAGGACGTATGTTTTATTGGGAAATCATTATTGCAACTGGAGATGAGGACTCCGAGATCTGAATAGGACACAAATGCATAACGATGTATGAAACATTACATTTTAGGTAAATAAGAGGCAACTAACCAAAGATTTTATTGTATAATATTATATTCGATGATAAAAGTATAAGATTGATATTATTAGAAACCTCTGGAACTTGGGACATTATGACTAAGGAACTTGGGACAATATGACCAAGCGTAGGAAATTTTTGTATTGATTGGATGCAATCGTAGGCAAATACATTCTGCAAAAGATTTGTGATGGTAAAGTATCGGATTGAAAGTCTAGAAGCCTCTGGAACTTGTGAGAATATGACTAAGGATTGTTTCGCAAGTGTATGTTAATTAAGGTAATAGAAGGAACGGAGTTAAATTCGGAGTCACAGATAACGATAGAAACTGAAAAACAAGGACGAACGACTTTTTAAAATTTGCATGGAATCGGAAATGGATGCTACTTTACAGCCTTGCGGTCATCTGGTGACATGCATGATATGTACGAAAAGTCTCTCAAAGTGTCCTATGTGCCAAACCAATATTTGACATAAAATTAAAATGTACATCTTCTCTTTGTTAATACAAGTAGGAGATGCAATTTCAGTGATTTGTAAAAGGGTGGTTTTGAGTTGAATGTCATGAAATTAACATTTGTGCTATAGCAAAAAAAAACTAACAAGGAAGTTTGAGACTTTCTAAAAATTATAAGACTTTTTATCAAGGACTTGTGGAAAAAATCGTGTTGGAAAGGTTTATATGTCTTATAAATATATTGGCTACTTTAATTATTTGTTGTCTGTTCATTACATGTTAAACCTGTTTACTAAAGTGGAATTTTAAAGTGCCTTAATAAAAGGAGTTACTAAATGCTTTTGGAAAGATGTGTAAATGTGCTCTGTACTGCATGAAAAAGAACGCTTGAATTAAATATTCATTTTGAGATTTTTTTAAGTAGTACTTGTCAATCATCTTCTTGGTGCATTGTTTATTTTTCTAATTTTAACTTTTTTTTACTTTTAAATCTTGAGGTTAGTGGTTAGCGCACTTGACTTCGGATCCTATGGTCCCGGGTTCGAATCCAAGAAATTCCTTTTTGATTAAAAATAATGTGTTTGTTCATCCCACCACCAGATGCCGCTCTAAGCAATCCTTCATCACCATGGCAATACACGTCAACAAAACGACGCCATTTTGTTCCTCCACAAAAATGTAAACAAACGGCCGCCATTTTGAAAAAGTCGGTCTAGGAACCCTCGTACTGCTTATAGGGATTTCGAAATGTTTTTAGCCCCCTCTGGAGACCCAGGATCAATCCGATTGGAGTTAATTTATAACCGATGTTTCCCGCAGGATTCTAAAGAATGAATATACCAAATTTGGTGTGAATTGATCAGACAGTGATCCTAAAAATACTCAAATTTGTTCTTATAGGGATATGAGATTTAGCCCCCTCTCGAGACCCAGGACAAAACAAACGGGGGTTGATATTTAACCTATGTTTCCCATAGGATTCTAAAGAATGAGTGTACCAAATTTGGTGTAAATTGGTCTGACCGTGATCGTAAAAATACTCAATGCTATTCCTATGGGGATTTCGAATAGTGTTTTTAGCCCCCTCTGCACACCCAAGACAAATATAACGGGGTTAATATGTAGCCTACGTTACCCGCATGGTCCCGAAGAATAAGTGCATGAAATTTGGTGTGGATTGGTCAAACGGTGTATATATATATATATATATATATATATATATTTTATTTTTTCATTTTCAGAGAGGAATCGTAAATTAGAGTTGCGTTTTTAATATTTATAGCTATTCATCTCGTTCTATATTCAATCATTGTTTAAAAAATGTACAATTTTCGAGAAAGAATAACTCAAACCAAAGACAAAATATAAAATTAACCCACTGAAAAAATGAAATTTTTCTTCATTAGGGTTAAAATTCCTTTTATTTTTCAAAAGTCTATGTATAAATCACCAAAGATATAACGAAAGCTATTTAAGAAGACTATTAGCATTAAATATACCGGCCTTTTGTAACTACCTATTTCTAACTAAACGGGTTTTATGACCAATTTTCCATTTAGAAGCAGGTAACACTGGAATTAATGCTTTAAATAATAAACAAAATTATCTTTAAATAATAATTTCATAACTATAAACACAAAATAACAAACATTCAATAATCATAAGTACTCTTTCCATACTCTTATAAATCTTCTTACTCTAAAATGGCACTTTCAACATTCAAATTTTCGAAATAATAAATAATCTAGTTGCAATTGAACTCACTAAGTAATCACTTCAATATTTTACAGTAAACTGCTACAATTGAAATATGATATTCAACCAAATATCTGAATAAAAAATGATACCGGTGTAAAGACTTCAGACTAAGATAGATGGCGCTCTTGCGCATGCCCAGAAGGACTTTGAGAAAGGAAAGAGTTGAGAACGAGTGTGGCGAGAGACGTGTGGGTTGTGTTTTTTTGAGAGTGATCGAGACTGAGATGTTTCGTTTTTGATATTTACTACCTTTATTATTTTGTGTTGTGTGTCGTGCCTGTACTGTGTCCTGTGAGTTCATTAAAATGGTTTGAACCAAAAAAAAGGAGTATTCCTTGTGATGATAATTTAAAATTTTGAGCAAGTCAGTACAGACTACGAAGAAATGGTGGCAGCCGTTTGGATACGATCCTGGTATTGCTGATATCTCCAGTGCAAATTATTGGGTGAGTACCAGATTTCATTAGCAACAGTGCCTTTTTAATTGTAATTTGTAAAGTTTTGCATGTTGAGTTTTGGTTCATTGAAGAATCGTTGTTTTGGTTTCATGCAGTTTTGGTTTTGTAAAAGGCAGTTGTAATATGCAAAAATGCTCTCTTATTTTAACTAGGCTGATATAGTTAAAATTTTGTTTGGTAAAAGGAGTGATAATTTCGAAAAGTGTTCTTATTTTAACTAGGCTGATATAGTTAAAACTTTGTTTGGTGAAAGGTAGTTGCAATTTTGCAAGTGTTCTTATTTTAACTAGGCTGATATAGTTAAAATTTTGTTTGGTAAAATTGAGTGGTAATTTTGAAAAAGTGTTCTTATTTTAACTAGGTTGATATAGTTAAAATTTTGTCTGATTTTGAAAGGCAAATTTATTCTGTTGATTTGCAAAACTATTCTTATTTTAGCTAGACTGATATAGTTAAAATTTTGTTTGATTGTAAAAAAAGAAAATTTAGGACACTCATGTGGTATATATAAAAAAAAAGAATTTTCTGTTCTGAATGGTTAGAATTAGAACTATTCAAATGGTCAGTTTGAGTTTTGTTTTCTGAGAAAAGAGAATTATTTTAAAATTTTAAATTGAGATAGCCTAGTTTGTTTTGTGTTCTTTTGTATGATGCTATCTGATGACAATTGAAGTGTTGTTAAAATTTGATTTGATTCTGTTGTATGATTCAAAATAGAATTACAAATTTGGTGTAGAAGTATATAGTTTGAATTACAAGTATAATTCTTTTTGATGAGTGTTGTCAACAGCACCAAATGCCTAGAATTTTCAATATTTAGTGCGTCTTGGGTTATTTTGCTTTGGAAAATATTTTGTTATATTTCTGAATGAATCGGAAATTCATTTAAAAGAGTTTTGGAGTGTTTTGAAATTGTCATTTTCATTTGTTGCTCATTTAAATAACTAAGAAACCCCTTAGAATTGTTTATTTATTTTGCGGAATTTTGAATGTCTAACTTGTGTACTTAAGGAAATTTTTGTTAGTAATTTGAAATTGCTTTGTGTAACTAATTTGGCAAATGTGAGACCATTTTGTGTTCAGAAAAAGAACTCGAAAAAAAAATCTGAAAGTGTGGATTTGAATTATTCACTTCCTGTGTTTGTTGACGAAAAAAAAGAAAAGGAAAAGAATGATATTCTGTTTTATATTTTTGTGTGTGCATTTATGCTTCTGAGTGTGAATCAATTGTTCATAGAGAAAAGGGAATTCTTTTGAACTGAAAATACCTTTTCTTGATTAGACAGGAAAGTTGAGTTTATATTCTGAATTGTATTTTAATTGTAGTATTATTTTCAAAACAGCTGTTCTTTAGTTGAACTTTTCTTTCACTGTTTATTTTCTTCTCAATTTGAAAACATCTTTAAAAAAAATATTGTTTTAATGAATGAAAATTTTAATTTGTTTATGTGTTCGAAAATTATTTCTATTGATTTTTGGTTGTTCGGTAAGAAAGTTGTAACGTAGAATTAGCGAATTTAATTCTTTGATAAAGTCTTGTGAAATCTGTTGGAATTTAATACCTTAATATAGGTTTTTGATAGTGTTTCCCCTGGCCCTTAATCATGGCATTTCTTGCAATTGGTAGAAAGCAGGACTTAATTGCTGTTGCGGAAGAAATTGGTGAGAAGGTACCAGCTTCGTGCAAGGTTGCAGATATTAAACAAATAATTTTAAAAGCCCAAATTTCGATCGGGAGGAGGTAACGATAATAATGGAACGAGTCATAAAGGATAGACTGGAAGAGGAAGAATTTGCTAAGCAAGAAAAAATTCATGAGGAAGAATTAGCTAGACAAGAAAAAATTCGTGAAGAAGAACGACAAGAGCGGGAAAGGGTCAGACAACATGAGCTCGAAATTAAAAAACTAGAAGTGGCTCAGAAGGAATTTCGCCAGTCTGGAGAAGGATCTGAAAATGGGGCGGATAGAAACAGAAAAATCCAACTTACCCAAATCACTCCCAAATTCGACGAAAAAGGGGATGAAATGGGATTGTATTTGATCAATTTCGAACGGAAAGCAGAGATGGCTCGAGTGCCGAAGGAGGACTGGGTGGCTTATTTGCTGGCCGTTTTGCCAGCCGAGTTATCTAACATGCTTGCCCGAGAACCTCCTGAAGTGGCCAACAATTATGATGTTGTGAAAGATCTCATTCTGAAACGATACAAAATGAACGCTGAAAAATTGAAACAGTGTTTCTACAGACATCAGAAAACAGCAGAGAAAACATGGAGAAATTATGCTCATGAACTGTACAGCTACTTCACTGAATGGCTTGCTGAATTGGAAATTGAAACCTTTCAGCAACTAAAAGATTTAATCGTTGCCGAGCAATTGAAGTATCGTGTACCAGATCAAATCAAGGAGCATTTTCTTGACAAATGGATGAAGTTGAAGACACCTTTTGAATTGGCAGAAGTGATCGAGGAGTACGAAACCATCAGGCAGAGTTTCAGGAAGAAGGAATTTCCAAAGAAGTATGGCTATCAAGGTTCAAAGGGACATTTTGGTGGAAGTAGACCCAAAGTACCATTCAAGGATGACAAGAACAAACATCCGGTCAAAACCGAACCCGCAAGCAATGAAAACCGTGAAAGAGAGTTTGAAAAGAGAAGACAGCTCCGATGCTATGAATGCGGTTCGTTATCACATCTGAGACCCCAATGCCCAAAGCTCAAGAGATCTGAAGTAGTAGCTGCCAATGAAGTCTTTGGAAGACACGTGCCTGAGTTGATGTCTCCTTATACTAGTGCTGGGACAGTAAATGGAGCCCAAATGTCTATCTTGAGAGATACTGGTGCCAGCATCGATCTTATTCCCAGAAAATTTATCAAACCACATATGTACACAGGTGAGCATGTGTGGCTCGCTTCTCCATTAGTAGACAGCCCGGTCTGCTTGCCCATTGCAGAAGTTGATTTGAACTGCGAATTGGGACATGTCCTTACGAAAGCTGCTGTAAGAGACAGTTTTCTGGATCAAGAGCATTACCTACTAAGTAACAAAACCGTTGCTCTGATCGAGAGTATGAAAAAAGATAAGGAGCTGGAGATCCAAGTTATTAATGCAGTTCAGACGAGAGCTCAGAAAAGTCTTTTGACAGCCGAAGTTGAAGAGTATCCAGTTGAGTCGAGTCCTGGAGAAGAGAATGACAGTACCGTGTTAACAGAGGAAGACGGAGAGGTATTGCCTATGGCGGAAGAAGCCTCACTTCCAGATCTGATTAAAGCCTCACGGAATGATTTTGTCGAAGAGCAGCGCAAGAGTAAAGAGTTGAAACCACTTTTCCTAGAAGCTGAGGAGTTAGCAAAGGAAACCAAGTATGCAATCGTTAATCAAATGCTGTTCTATCTGAAAAGTGACAAGGATGGTACGCAGAGAAAACTGCTGATTGTTCCAGAGAAGTTTCGGGACCAATTAAAGAAACTTTCTCATGAAGGAACAGCGGCTCACTTAGGAGTGACCAAGACTAAAGATGCTCTTTTTAAAACTTTTTTTTGGCCGAATTGTTACAAAGATGTTGAAGAATTTGTCAGATCTTGTGACCAATGTCAGCGAGTCGGGAAACCTCGGGATAAGAAGAAGGCACCCATGAAGATCGTTCCTGTCATCTCGGAGATCTTCACAAAGATTAATGTGGATGCTTGTGGTCCTTTACCTACTACACCATCTGGAAACCGGTATCTCATCACTGCAATTTGCATGTCTTCCAAATATCCCGATGCAGTTCCTGTCCCAAATCTTAGTTCTTCAACCGTGGTCGATAGTTTCCTGCAAATCTTTAGTCGGATGGGTTTCCCGAGGGAGCTGCAAAGCGATCAAGGAACGTCGTTTACAAGTGCACTCACAACGGAGTTCCTGGAGAAATTTGGAGTTAAAGTAGTGCGAAGTTCCGTACATCATCCCCAGAGCAATCCTGTGGAGAGACTACATAGAACTTTGAAGAGAATTCTTCGAGTCCTGTGTCTGGAGTCAGGACCTGATTGGGAGAAAATCTTGCCTCATGCCCTGTTTGCTCTACGAGTTGTTACTCATGACAGTACTGGATATACTCCAGCTGAGCTGGTTCATGGACAGAATTTGAGGACTCCCATGACTCTACTGTACGAGAACTTGACGGAAAGCGAGGAAGAGAAGACTAGCGTAGTATCATATGTCTTCAAGCTACTAAACCGCATGAAAAGGTGTCAAGAATTAGCCGTCCAAAACATGGAGAACGCCAAAGACAAACAAAAACTATGGTATGATCGCAAGGCTGTGAAGCGTAAATTTTGTGAAGGCGACCTTGTGCTGGTTGTCGCTACATCTAGGCCTAACAAAATGGCAGTTCATTGGATCGGCCCAGGGAAAGTCGTTAAACAGCTTTCCGAAACCAACTACATTGTGCAGTTTCCAGAAAAAGACAAATCCCATGTGTACCATGTGAACATGCTCAAGCCATATTTCCAGAGACCCGAAAATGTGAATTTAATCTGTCTAAAAGAGATTAGGAACTGTGACAACGAGGAGGACATTCCAAGTCTCGAGCAGAAGCCTGAAGTCTCAGAAATGACACAAATTTGGCAAGACATAGAACAAAATGGTCGCTTGTCAGAAGATCAGAAGGAGCAGCTGAGAGAGTTGCTATCAAAATACTCTAGCTCATTCTCAAACCAGCCGGGGTGTATTGATCTTACTGAACATGACATTGAGCTTGAATCTGAGAGGCCCATCTGTGCCAAACCTTACAAGATGTCTCCACGCCAAACAGAAATTTTGAAGATGGAAGTGGAGAAGATGCTGTCGCTCAAAGTCATTGAGCCAGGAGAATCTGATTTTACTTCTCCTCTTATTCTGGTAGAAGTACCAGGAAAGGATGCAAGACCGTGCATCGACTATCGAAGACTCAACAAGGTCACTAGAACCCAGTACTTTCCTCTGCCAAACATTGAGCAGCTTGTTGAAAAAGTGTCAGCTGCCAAGTATATCACCGTTCTAGATTTGACCCGAGGTTATTGGCAAATACCTCTGAGTAAACGAGCCCAAAGATATTCAGCTTTTGTAACCAGTTTTGGGACATTTCGACCGTTGAGATTGCCATTCGGTTTGAAAAATGCCCCTTATGATTTTAGTCGTTTGATGGCCGAACTGTTGAAAGACTGTGGAGAATTTGCATGCCCTTACTTGGATGATGTAGCCATCTATTCCCTAAGTTGGGAAGATCATTTACAACATTTGAAAACCGTCTTAGAAAAGATGAATGCAGCTCATCTGCACATCAAGCCTTCTAAGTGCCAGTTTGCTCGTGCGTACGTAAAGTATCTTGGGCACTTGGTTGGTCAGGGCCAGAGAACACCTGGAGAATTGAAGATCCAAACTGTAAAGGACTTTCCGACCCCTGCGACTAAGACGCAGATCCGATCTTTCTTAGGACTTGCGGGGTATTATCGAAAATACATTCCTGACTTTTCAGTCCTCTCAGCACCAATTACAGATCTGCTGAAAGGAAAAAAATCGTCGTGCTGCTGTCATATGGACTGATGCTTGTCAAGAGGCGTTTGACAATTTAAAGAAACGGTTGTCGGAGAATCCGGTGTTGTACAGTCCAGATTTCTCGAGACAGTTTCTCGTCCAATGTGACGCGTCAAATCTTGGGATTGGCATCGTTTTGTCCCAAATTAATGACATTGGTGAGGAACATCCTGTCATGTACTTGAGTCGGAAGTTCTCAAATGCAGAACAAAAGTACAGTACCATCGAGAGAGAGTGCGCAGCTATCGTGTTCGCCATCCAAAAGCTGCGATGTTATTTGGATGGACACCAGAAGTTCATCATCCAGACGGACCATAATCCCCTTGTTTGGCTGGACAAAAATACGGGAACCAACCCTAGACTTTTACGTTGGGCTTTGATCCTGCAGCCATTCAATTATGAGGTTGTCCATAAGAGGGGGAAACAGCATCAAAATGCTGATTCATTAAGTCGCATCCCATAAACCTCATATCCTTTTATTTTATATTAGTAAGTTTATTGTTTATTTTGATATTTGTATTATGTGTGAAAATTTTAAATTTTTCTTATCATTAGTGTAAATTGTTTTCCTAAATTTTTAATAAGTATATAATTTTTTGTATAATATTTTTGAGTTCAAGGCACTGATTGCTATAATCTGGTACATGTGCAGTGTATTTTGTGTACTTGAACTCTTGAACTTTTCCAATGACTGCACCTATCTGGAGACTTTTTCAGGCAGTGGAGTCATCAAATCTTTTCCCTCATTCTTCGAGTAAAGTTTCCTCCTTGTGGGGAGGAGTTTATAAGTCTGTAAAGACTTCAGACTAAGATAGATGGCGCTCTTGCGCATGCCCAGAAGGACTTTGAGAAAGGAAAGAGTTGAGAACGAGTGTGGCGAGAGACGTGTGGGTTGTGTTTTTTTTAGAGTGATCGAGACTGAGATGTTTCGTTTTTGATATTTACTACCTTTATTATTTTGTGTTGTGTGTCGTGCCTGTACTGTGTCCTGTGAGTTCATTAAAATGGTTTGAACCAAAAAAAAGGAGTATTCCTTGTGATGATAATTTAAAATTTTGAGCAAGTCAGTACACCGGGAATACTAATTGAGAATTGAGACGGTGTTGATACCTGTACACTGCTGTGCAAGATAATAGGCACAAGTGTATGTGTAAAAAATGTTTTGAATGGAATTCACTCTATTTGCGATGTTGTCCTCTCGAATTGATACCCTTCTTCAGTTCAGAAGAAAAAAATTCGAGGCTGAGATGTTCGGTTATCGTTAGGATGCAATGAAGCATAAAACACTTTACAGTGATGTGTATGCTTATTGTTTTGAACAGCAGTGTATATGGAATAGTTTTAGAATTTACAATGTTGTAAAAATACATAAATAAACCGGTAAACTCATCACGGTAAAAATAGCATGTGTCGTATGCAGGGAGAGAAATATAAACTACTATATTAATTTATAAATATTTCAGGAAAATTCATAAAGTCAATTGGGGAAAACCGATAAAACTTAAAAAATAAATTTTAAATCAAATTTTTAAAAAGGGTTATCTGATCCGCTTGGTAAATTTAGTGTTAAATGAAGATAGAAAATCATGCTTTCGAAATAATATTTCTAACATTAAGGATTAGATTTTGAGGGAATTTGATTCGTTTATGTTTCTATAAAAATTGTCTGGAACTAAACGGTGAATGAACTAAAATATTATAAATACTTGTTTTATTTCCCTATAATATATTTTAGATGTGAGCAATTTCGTGTCTGTTTCATGGGAAAGCCTCGGTTTTAATCCGAATATACCATTTGTGACATAATGATAAAAATGTCAAGTTTCTGTTACTGAAGTGTGTTGGTCGATAGTTCATTCAAGAAAAAAGATTTTGTGATTCTCGGGGTTTATAGATTCTCGGGAAATACTGAGAACTCGTCTGTAAAGTGTATTTAAAAGGAATGCTGGAATCGAGAGGGTGAATGGATTTCCATTTAAAATATGGTACGTATATTTACACATTTGTTATAGTCCAAAGACTCAACGTAAGAATTATTCTTCGAAGTACAAAAATTCTGCATTATTTATCATTATTTAGTACAGGTGTATTAAGTGATAGAATCTGTGATCTATCGATTTTATAAAATACTAGCTGAATTTCCCGGCGTTGCTCGGGTTGAAATGATTAAATGTTGCTTGAAAAGTGAATTAGAATAATCACTTTTCTTTCACAGAAAAATGCAATCATTTAAGTTGTACGGAAAATACGTTTTAACTTTTTCATAGCTTCTGGAATATACTTCGGACGCAAATATATACATTTGATTTCTGAATATATTGCAATATGTAAGAGATTAAGACAAAGACAAACAGAAACGAAATTCCGACAAAAAATGCAGAATTCTAAAAAACGAAAGATGCGCAAAGTGCAGCTTCAACTGCTTCTGTTTAAATACTCTCGCAATAAAGTCGTGGCGCTCACTGGGTAATTGACCATTGGTAAGAACCTCCTTGATCTCCGTCCAAGTGGGATAGCGGGTGAAGGAGATAAATAAGTCTGGTCTCCCTTACGTCCTCACGTACGTCATAGCATCTTGCTTGTATTCGTGCATGTGTCTGGGACTGCCGGTAAATGTAGCTGGTAGTACGACTAAGGTACCGAGGTTTTCAGTGTTCCCGTCATTTGACACAGCATCTCTCAGGTGAATATATTCGTCAACTCTCAGTTTACGTTGATTTAGACGAATGTAAAGGAGACGCTCACTCTCGACTTTAGCGTACATATCGACGATGAACTGATGAAACAATTGCCTGCAGTTCAATACGTGGTTCTGCTCAGTATCTCGAACCATTAATCTGTACGCATAGAAATCCATCGCTGAAACTTTCTTGCTGGTTGTTTCACCTGTTCTTGGGTTGATCTGCCTCAGATTAAAATGATATCCATCTTCACCATGGGGGAATATAACTGGGTACTGCAGAGCATCATAAGATCGATGTGTTTCCTAAATGCGGTGCAATGATTCACCTCGTCTTTCAATAACGATATCCCGTTGATCAAACTCATCGCCTGATATAACCACCGCGACTTCATCTGCTTGAGGAGAGTTAAAGCGCCGCTCGTGTTCGCCTGCTGGTCTTCGGTCTCTGCTCTTATGACTACTTTATAGTCATCTGTTGGTATACGTTCCAATGCAGTTTCAAACGTTTTAATAAGATTATTGTGCTCATGAAACATCCTTTGTAAGTTAAACACAATCTGACGTCTTGTTCCCGAGATGTAGGCGCACCTCTGATCAGTTTGCATTTGCTCGTTTTGAATAAAATATTGTTGTAGAAATTTTGGTGGCTGATCTGGCAGCGGAAGCAACGATCCCGCTCTATGGTAAATTTGCCCTTGCACCTTAAATGTCGATGAAAATCCGGGCTGTCCAACAACTGATGTGGCGCCGAATGATGTCATTTGGAAACATGAGTTGTATTTTCTGATGTTACTAAGAAAATGCTTCGACTCTGACGTATCTCCTGATGTGTGAGTCAAAAGTTCTTATGGTGGTGGTTCCAGTTGGCAGAGTTTAACTTTTCCATTTTTGCAGCAAATACCAGTAGACTGCGATATAAATTTTTTGGCTTGGCTGTAACTACAAACCATTTCCATTTTCCTGACGGTAACACTTGCATGCAGCGAGTAGTCTTTATGTGAATTGTAGTGAAATCCTTCCTATGCTGAGCTAAAATGGTGCGCAGTCCGTGATCGTTTGACTCTATCTCTCTTATCCTGTAGTCGGGCCTGACGCTGCTGTGTCGTCTCTGTTGCTCTAGATGCAGTAGCTCTCTCTTTTATATCCTGTAGTCGGGCCTCACGCTGCTGTGCCGTCTCTGTTGCTCTAGATGTAGTAACTCTCTTGCAATCGCAAGTCTTCTATTCCTCTCCTCGGAAATTTCTTGACTACGCTCATCTTTCAGCATCTTAGCCGTTGACTGCACTTGGCCGATCGCCTTCCGCTTCCTTGGAGGCATTGCTACAGCAAAGAAATCTGTAAAGGAATACAAAGAAAAGCTATTTCATAAAATAAGCAAAAGGCACACTCTCACTGAGCAATGAAATCTATTATAGAATACAATAAAAAGCTAAAATTAACGAAAAAAACAAATTTAAAATTATGTAGTACTTACATCAGTTTAAAAATATAAATCCAAAATGTACACTATCACTGTCGAATAAAGTAGGGAACACTTATACAATCAATTAAAAGAGCGAAATAAAACTGCCAGATACACTGAAAGATGATAAACTGGAAGTCTTACCGAGTTAGCTTCCTTTAAATACGACCAGCTAAGAATCGAGTGGGTGCTGGAATGTTCTCCACCATGAGTCGAAGGAAGTTTCCGTTTCCCAACTTTCTAGAAAGTTCTACAAAGTTTTATATAAAAAAAGTAAACATTAATTCTGGTGCTGCCAGATATCGAGTAGCAAAATTACGCTTTTATGATCAATGAGTTTTTCGTTTGTGCTTTTCGGAATACCGGTGCTTGGATTAGAAATAAATGTAATCGGTGTAGACAAATTAAACTGAATAGATAAAAAATTTTCAAAAAGCAGAAGGTCGATTTTACAGAATTTTTAAGAAAGAAAATCACTGCTTTCAATGGAGGATTCACATGCATCTATTCCGGACATTTTAAAATAAGTTACACGCCTTACCTAAAAAGCTTATGAAACAGAATTCTACAAATCATTACGTATTCAATAAATTATTTAAGGAAAGTTGGTCGAAATATGCACCAACTTTCCTTGAAAATTATCCTTGAACTCCTGAAAATCTTTCCTTGAATTTCCTTGCCAAAAATAAATATTTTAAAATATTTTTTCTTCTTCAATAAAATATCTATAATTTATTTACATCATGGGAAGAACTAAAAAGTCAGTTCAAACATAAATATTGTAATTTAATTTGTTTCGGAAAAAAATTGCGTTTCGATCAACACTGGTAAAGCAACCATCGCTGCCTAAAGCAATCAATCTATGCCCAATGTTATTTCTATGGCGATTTCGAATAGTTTTTAGCTCCCTAGGGTCAATAGAATGGGGGTTAAGAGTTAGCCTATGCTGACCGCAGTGTTCTAAAGTATAAGTGTACCAAATTTGGTGTGGATTGGTCAAACGGTGTAGATTTGTATAGAAAATATACACACATACACACACACACACACATCCTGTTTTATATATATAGACTAGCTGAATTACCCGGCGTTGCTCGGGTTGAAATGGTTAAATGTTGCTTGAAAAGTGAATTAGAATAATCACTTTTCTTTCACAGAAAAATGCAATCATTTAAGTTGTACGGAAAATACGTTTTAACTTTTTCATAACTTCTACTATATACTTCGGACGCAAATATATGCATTTAATTCCTGAATATATTGCAATATCTAAAAGATTAAGACATAAATACGAACAGAAACGAAATTCCGACGAAAAAATGCAGAATTCTAAAAAACGAATGATGCGCAGTGTCGAATTTCGACTGCCTGAGTGTATTCTGAAACAGAGCAATTCGAAAAAAGATATTTGAAAATATTGATAAAGACGATAATGAAATTTAGTAATGCTCAAATATGACTGCAACATTTCGCTGTGTTAACTCAAATAGACAAACACGGGATGCTAAATCAAATTTATAAAATAATAAAAATTAATTCTGGTTTCCCAAATCTAAAATAACAAAATTACGCTTTTATGATTAATGAGTTGAAGTTTTTCGTGTTTCATTACAAAATGTAAATTATGAATAATGAAATATTTTAAATATCCTTTTTTTATCAAACAAATATTCATGTAAAAATATAAAATTCATATAGAAATAAAATAATAAACTTTAATTCAATAATGCACATTACACCTGTCAAATAAAGTAGGAAATACTTATACAATCAACTAAAAGTTAGATTTAGTAATGCTCAAACAACGGCAACATAGCTTTGCCCGGGTATTTATCCCAATCTTCTATTGGACAGGAAAAGGAATGAAATCAATGTATAGTGTAAAATCAAAGTAATTATATTAACAGGTTCTAAAAGTATAAGTACAGTACACGCATTATAAAGTAAAATATTTTACAAATTCACTGCAATATAAATTTAACACAAAACTTGATTATACACAACATTTTTTAGTTTCACCTCCGGGAGCAAGAATAAATAAATTCTTGGGTGAACCCACCCTCGAGCAACCAACATAAAGTTGTCCGTGGGAGAAACACGGCGATCTCAAATCCACTCCGCAGTACTTGATAGACTGCCCCTGCGACTTGTTGATCGTGATCGAGAACGCAAGTCTTACTGGAAACTGCAATCTCTTAAAGTCGAAAGGGAGATCCGTCGGAATGAGTGGTATCCGTGGGATAAAAACTGTTGCACCCTCTCCCTTTCCTGTCAAGATAGTCGCTTCCATTACATTGCCCAGCAGCTTCTTGACACACAGCCTCGTGCCGTTGCAAAGTTTTGGCGGGTCGAGGTTCCGCAGTAAAATAACCGGAGATCCCACTTTAAGTAAAAGACGATGTGGTGGCAATCCAGCCGGATCAAGCGAGTTCAGGAACTCTGGCGGGAAATTGACGACCTCATCGGCATCTACTACGGTATCGATGGACTTGTATTCACTGACCACGCCTGGTAACATGACAAGTATTTGATTGTTTATGTCGTGGATGTCTTCATTTTTAGCAGAAAGAATGGCCCTCTCTCGCAACCAGTTCAAATCGTGATAGTTTTGGGAAACAGACGGATAGACTGCATCTATCAGCTCTGAGACGGACGACACCAGATTACAAAAATCGGATGGGAATTTAATCTTGCCAGAAGACTCGACTGCCAATCTGCCTTCTCCGATCTCCAGGAGTTTGTCTGAGAAAATTTGAGCACTCTCATCCCCCAGATGTACTCTCATGTTTTGCTTCAAAGTTATCTTTCGCACATGTCTCCACAAAAACGAATGTTTCAAACATGCATGGATCTCATCGGCCGGCGTCGACTTCGGGATGACGGGCAGAGTTTGACGAAAGTCTCCACAGAGGAGTACCAGAGCTCCTCCCATCAGGTTGTCGTTTCCTCTCAGACCTCTCAGAGTGACGTCGAGGGCCTCGAGAGCTTTCTTGTGAGCCATGGTGCATTCGTCCCACACGATTAATTTGCAAGTCTCGAGCACCTGCGCCCGACCACTTGCCTTGCTTATGTTGCAGGTAGGATTTTCCTGCCTGGCGATGTCAAGTGGCAACTTAAGTGCAGAATGGGCCGTCCTCCCTCCTTCCATTAACGTCGCCGCAATTCCCGAAGAGGCGATGGCAAGAGCAACTTCTCCCCGAGTCCTGATTTCGGCCAGTATTATATTAATCAAGAATGTTTTCCCTGTGCCCCCAGAAGCATCAAGAAAAATGATACCACCTTGTTGTTTTGCTGCCTGATCCATGATAATTTGGTATGCGTTTTTCTGATCTCGATTCAGAAGTGGCTTCTTGTCCGCGACGTATGCACTCAGCTCTTCGACGTCGTAGTTCGTTTCTCGCACGTAATCTGCGCGAAGTACGTCTCGTCGATCTCTTACTGGTGCAGGCAGGCCCAATTGCAGTAATGTTTTATTTGTCATGGCCACACATTTGTCCTCAAGAATAACCAAAGCCTCGTTGAAAATGTCCGGACCAAACGCGATTTCTAATGTCGGGGTTTCCCTCCGGACTTTGGCGAGTATATCCTCACTCAGGGCCTCCTTATACTTTTCCCATAAAGTGTTTGGATTCGATGGACTGCATGTAGTCAATATTATAGCAAACAGGTTTCTGATTTGCTCTGGTAGGGAGATCAATTCGGCTTCTCGCAACGTGTCATCCCAGTGCTGGTCTCCTTCCAGCAAACCCAACTTCTGACAGGCCTCTCTAAATGTCTGGCATACTTCGTCGTTTACCGTTCTCATCTCTGCGAAAGATCTAGGTCCTCGTACCGAGTGAAGAAGCATCCTAAGGAAATAGCATTCGGCGTTGTTGGGGTGAACAGTGTACACTCGACCCAAGGCGTCACTCGCGACTGCATCATGTCCAGGGACGGGCTGGCCAACTTTTCTCCTACAGAAAATTTTCCTCGACGCATTCCACGTGTAATATCGAGGTATCTCAGGATACAACAAAGTCCTCGCAAAAGGATCCTGCTGACACAGTTGAAAGAATGCCGTCAAAGTCGTGTTTGGTGGCTGATCAATCACTCTAGGGGCGCTCTCTGTTGTGAAATAAACTCTCTGACCATTTTCTAAATGGACGCTGAGGTGAACAACAGTAGGGTGTCTTTCGTGAATCGAAAAACCCAGTATTCGCCAAACTGCCTCGTTACTGCTGAGGTATCTTCCCAATTGATACCGCGTCACTTCATCGTTCGATCTCTCGTCGCTGATACCGAAAACAGCCATATCACTACCTTTGTTGACATACTTGCACACATATTTAATCGATTTCACACTGTTGCAGTACTCCACGTTGATGTGTGCCCGAAACATTTTCGACAGCAGCGGCGAAAAGGGCACAACCCACCTATTGTCGATTTCTATTTCCGTGTTGCTGCGTATCGTTAGTTTCGCCGTGAACCCTCCATCTTCCGGAGCCCGCCGTCTGTACAGGGGATAGCCGTCATTTCCAGTTTGTGTCTCTTTAATCAATTTTCTAGGGTATTTCTTGGTACACTTTCCGTCCTTCATACACGGAGAAATGGGATTGAGATTTCCACACGGTCCGTGGATCATGTTTTTCGTTACCACTTCAAAAAGTTCGGGATCTTGTTCCGGGTCTGGCAACTCGGCAGATATAACGTCATCGATTTGAGTGGGCTGAATTTTGTCCGCTAACCAGATCAAATTGTGCGAGTGTGGCAGCCCTCTTTTTTGCCATTCAATCGTATACATCCAGCATCTCGGCACTCCAAATACATGGCCCTTTGTTATAACGTCAATCAGTTTCAACTGCTTCTGTTTAAATACTCTCGCAATCAAGTCGTGGCGCTCACTGGGTAATTGACCATTGGTAAGAACCTCCTTGATCTCCGTCCAAGTGGGATTGCAGGTGAAGGTGATAAATAAGTCTGGTCTCCCGTACGTCCTCACGTACGTCATAGCATCTTGTGTGTATTCGTGCATGTGTCTGGGACTGCCTGTAAATGTAGCTGGTAGTATGACTAAGGCACCGAGGTTTTCAACGTTCCCGTCATTTGCCACAGCATCTCTCAGGTGAATATATTCGTCAACTCTCAGTTTACGTTGATTTAGACGAATGTAAAGGAGACGTTCACTCTCGACTTTAGCGTACATATCGACGATGAACTGATGAAACAATTGCCTGCAGTTCAATACGTGGTTCTGCCCAGTATCTCGAACCATTAATCTGTACGCATAGAAATCCATCGCTGAAACTTTCTTGCTCGTTGTTTCAACTGTTCTTGGGTTGATCTGCCTCAGATTAAATTGATATCCATCTTCACCATGGGGGAATATTACTGGGTACTGCAGAGCATCGTAAGATCGATGTGTTTCCGAAATACGCTGCAATGATTCACCTCGTCGTTGAATAACGATATCCCGTTGATGAAACTCATCTCCTGATATAACCACCGCGACTTCATCTGCTTGAGGAGAGTTAAAACGCCGCTCGTGTTCGCCTGCTGGTCTTCGGTCTGCTCTTATGACTACTTTATATTCATCTGTTGGCATATGTTCCAATGCTGTTTCAAACGTTTTAATAAGATTATTGTGCTCATGAAACATCCTCTGTAAGTTTAACACAATCTGACGTCTTGTTCCCGAGATGTAGGCGCACCTCTGATCAGTTTCCATTTGTTCGTTTTGAATAAAATATAGTTGTAGAAATTTTGGTGGTTGATCTGGCAGCGGAAGCAACGATCCCGCTCTATGGTAAACCTGCCCTTGCACCTTGAATGTCGACGGAAATCCGGGCTGTCCAACAACTGATGTGGCGCCGAATGATGTCATTTGGAAACATGAGTTGTATTTTCTGATGTTACTTAGAAAATGCTTCGACTCTGACGTATCTCCTGATGTGTAAGTCAAAAGGTCTTGTGGTGGTGGTTCCAGTTGGCAAAGTTTAACTTTTCCATTTTTGCAGCAAATACCAGTAGACTCTGATTTAAACTTTTTGGCTTGACAGTAAGTACAAACCATTTCCATTTTCCCGATCGTAACACTTGCATGCATCGAGTAGTCTTTATGTGAATCGTAGTGAAATCCTTCCAGTGCTAAGCTAAAATGGCTCGCAGTCCGTGATCGTTTGGCTCTATCTCTCTTATCCTGTAGTCGGGCCTCTCGCTGCTGTGCCGTCTCTGTTGCTCTAGATGTAGTAGCTCTATCTCTCTTATCCTGTAGTCGGGCCTCACGCTGCTGTGCAGTCTCTGTTGCTCTTGATGTAGTAGCTCTATCTCTCTTATCCTGTAGTCGGGCCTCACGCTGCTGTGCCGTCTCTGTTGCTCTAGATGTAGTAGCTGTCTCTTTCATATCCTGTAGTCGGGCCTCACGCTGCTGTGCCGTCTCTGTTGCTCTAGATGTAGTTGCTCTATCTCTCTTATCCTGTAGTAGGGTCTCGCGCTGTTGTGCCGTCTTTGTTGCTCTAGATGTAGTAGCTCTCTCTCTCGCAATCGCAAGTCTTCTATTCCTCTCCTCGGAAGTTTCTTGTCTACGCTCATTTTTCATCATCTTAGCCGTTGACTGCACTTGGCCGATTGCCTTCCGCTTCCTTGGAGGCATTGCTACAGCAAAGAAATCTGTAAAGGAATACAAAAAGCTATTTCATAAAATAAGCAAAAGGCACACTCTCACTGAGCAATGAAATCTATTATAGAATACAAAGAAAAGCTATTTCATAAAATTAGCAAAAGACACACTATCACAGAGCAGTGAAATCTGTCATTAAAAAGTTATTTCATAAAATAAGCAAAAGGCACACTCACTGAACAATGAAATCTATTATAGAATACAATAAAAAACTAATATAAACTGAATGGTAAAACAAATTTAAAATTGTGAAGTACTTACATCAGTTTAGGAGAATATCAAACTTTTAACACAAATAAAAAAAATTAATGCCTTACTTAAAAGCTGTCAATCAAAATATTCAAACACAGAATTCTAAATCATGTTAAAAATAAACTTTTATTCTGGTGTAAAAAAAGCATTAATTCTGATCCCATTAAACTTATTTAAAAAATTAAGCAAAAGGCACATCTCACTGAGCAATGAAATCTATTATAGAATACAATAAAAAGCTAAAATTAACGAAAAAACGAATTTAAAATTATGTAGTACTTACATCCGTTTAGAAATATAAATCCAAAATGTACGCTATCACTGTCGAATAAAGTAGGAAACACTTATACAATCAAAAGAGCGAAATAAAACTGCCAGATTCACTGAAAGATGATAAACTGGAAGACTTACCGAGTTAGCTTCCTTTAAATACGACCAGCTAAGAATCGAGTGGGTGCTGGAATGTTCTCCACCATGAGTCCAATTAAGTTTCCGTTTCCCCAACTTTCTAGAAAGTTCTACAAAGTTTTATAAAAAAAGTAAACATTAATTCTGGTGCTGCCAGATACCGAGTAGCAAAATTACGCTTTTATGATCAATGAGTTTTTCGTTTGTGCTTTTCGGAATAACGGTGCTTGGTTTAGAAATAAATATAATCGGTGTAGACAAATTAAACTGAATAGATAAAATTTTTTCAAAAAGCAGAAGGTCGATTTTACAGAATTTTTCAGAAAGAAAATCACTGCTTTCAACGGAGGATTCACATGTATCTATTCCGGACATTTTAAAATAAGTTACACGCCTTACCTAAAAAGCCTCGTGAAACAGAATTCTACAAATCATTACGTATTCGATAAATTATTTAAGGAAAGTTGGTCGAAATATACACCAACTTTCCTTGAAAATAATCCTTGAACTCCTGAAAACCTTTCCTTGAATTTCCTTGCAAACATAAATATTTTAAAATATTCTTTCCCCCTTCATCAATAAAATATCTATAATTTATTTACATCATGGGAAGAACTAAAAAGTCAGTTCAAACATAAATACTGTAATTTAATTTGTTTCGGAAAAAATTGTTTTTCGATCAACAGTGGTAAAGCAACCATCGCTGCCTAAAGCAATCAATCTATGCTCAATGTTATTTCTATTGCGATTTCGAATAGTTTTTAGCCCCCCAGGGCCAATAGAACGGGGGTTAAGAGTTAGCCTATGCTGACCGCAGTGTTCTAAATTATAAGTGTACCAAATTTGGTGTGGATTGGTCAAACGGTGTAGATTTGTATAGAAAATATACCCACATACACACACACACACATCCTATTTTATATATATAGATATAACCTTCAGTTATTCCAGTGAATTTTCAGAACACTCATTTGTCGAGCAGTTTGTTAAACTCAAACCATTTTCTCGTTTCTTTGAGTTATTTTCATGGTTTAGGACAGCGAATACAATTTATTTTTTGAATGAATTTTAATAAATATTTATTCAAAAAGTGAGGCCTTTATAATTTCAATATCTTAATGATTAATTGCCCCATTGACAGTTACTTTCAACAGCCTAACTGATATAGTGGTCATAGCGTTCGTTTGTCACCCTGTACATCCTGAGTTTGAATTCCGGTTTGTAAGTGCATAGATGTTGAAGTTAGGAGTAGTGGCAGCTCAACCACTGGATGCTCCTTCACAAGTAGCCGTCAGTTCGCCTCTTGTAGTACCGGAGGCTGAAAAATTCAACTGTAGAGGCACTAAAAATTAGATTAGAAAAGAAAAATATTTAAAAAGAAGTTACATTCATTACATTACCTTTGAAGTTACATTACCTTTGAGTGGAATACTTATAAAAAAACAAACTAGAAAGCAAGCAATTGTTTAGAAGCGGTGTGCTAATGGTTGTCTTATTAAAGAAAGCTGTTGAAACTTTTCATGAACATATTTCATGCATCAATCTTCTTTGGAGTCAGTCTAGCATTTTTAGTCAACACTTTTTACCTTTCCTTTCAGAAAAGTTCCAAGTAACAAGCGGGAAACTCTTGGGCTCATATCTTAGTAAAGGACTTTCAGGTGCAAACAGTGGACAGTAAATCCAAAGATATTTTAAAGAGATACGCCGCCTTCGGGAGAATTCGTGCCTTTTGCTTAGAAGACTACCATTACTTTCACTTGTACAAAGAGGTGATAATCGATGACCATAGGTCACAACATAGATGTATGCTGTGCATACTTTGTCTACAACCTCAATTTCAGACTTTGTATTGAAAAAAGTCCCAATAAAAAGTATAACATCCTTTGTTACGAGGTCTATTAGTTCTAAATTCACGTAGTGCCTTTAACATAAAATCAGAAGTTATGTGGAAAATTTTTACTTTTATTTGGATGATCCATATGAGGTCGCTTTAATTTTCTTCGCCCAGAGGGAGGAGAAAAGGAATCTAACGAACCTAATTCGGATTCCACCCCATCCCACACAGGAGATCGCGTCTGGATTCAAATGGTTGGAACCAGACCCAGATTAATTCAAGGTAAGATAGAAGAACTAATTGGAAAGGTAATGCTACACATAGGTACCCTTTATTGTTACTTCATTTCGATCAAGTTCGACACAATGTTACCTCGTCACCAGTGTTAGTGCCCTTGCAGATACTAAAACCACCTCTTCCAGTTTCCCTTCAACCAAACAGAATGGAGATTCCTGCAACACCAATTCAAACTACCACTTAGACACCGAATGTTTCCAATCTAGGTGAGTTTGAGAAGCCTACTTATCCTGAAAGGAATGTAATCCCATCTGCTAGAAACAAAACACCAAGTTCTGCTAGCTTACTATTATGCCATTCAACAAGACTCGTCGTTCACCCCAACACTTAAATTTGTAATAGAAACTTTTTTAGTGAAAGGGTGATGTGAAGCTTAACTCCACAAGACTAGAACTGTCGAAAATATGTAAAATGTCATGAGAGAATTTAATGTCACGTGACATGTATTTCCTATAAATTTATAATTTGAAATTTCAGTTTCAACTTGGCCGCCAACTCTGATATTTATGTATAATCTGTATTCCTTTATTTTTTAAATTAAAGAATAAATTCCTTTCCAAATGTGTTTCAATTCTCAAAAACATAACACATGGAGCACACAAATGCAAATTTTTTCTTGACACAGAAGAGAGAAATACACCCAGGGAGGAATAAAACATGCGTCCTTGCAGGCTGCTAGAGCAGTTGCGAAATCCACCGCGCCACGATGACCTCTTTTGATGTAGAATTACGTCTTTTTCATCGGTATGGGGAGTAACTTGGGAATTGGCCGTTACGAAAAAATGCCTCCCGTTGTCGTCGCTACTGCTCTCAAATGAAGGCACAGAGTTAGTGCATATACCAGGGGTGGGGAACCTTTTTTGAATAAAAGGCCATATTCATTTTCGGAAATAGTGGATAAGCCGCACTGATCCTTCGAACCACTACTTACGAAGTAAAACATACTAAATTATCAATGTTAAATTTTATTACATATAACTATAGAACTATATAACTATCAACGGTATATGCCAAATACCGTTGAATAAATGAAAAACGACACCTCAAGCAAAATACGAACAGCTTTCGTTGGTTGAGTCTGATCGAGTTAGTAACGTCGCGAAATGACCCCATTGCATTTGGCCCTTTGTCGAGTAGTCGCTCATCCGTTTAGATGTCACCACGTTTAAATCACACGTCATAGCGTTTACATCAGCACCTCAGATCGGGGTCATCGTGAAGAAACCGGCATGAGTGCAGTTTCTGTGAGGTCACGAAATGGGGGCCATTGGAGAGAAGAATTAGCAAGCGAAGAGTCCGCGATCAAACGGAAATAGATAGTAAAATCACGATATAAGAAAATCCATCAATCCATTTTTTTCCAAGATTTGAAACAACACAGCTCAATCTTTTTGTTATTAATTTCGGATTAATTTTCACACATAAAAATATTCGTTCCTTTGTATTTCCGGGATTAACATAAAGTGTTTGGTGCAATTTTCGTGAAGAGGTCCCAGTACCATATAATTCGTTAAAATGTTGAATATTTGTCTTACATTAGAGTTTTGACCTTTAGAAATAAGTGTGCTGAATTTTGGAATGAATAGAAGCGGTTTTAACCCTCTGAATGTCGACCCGCCCGAAACGCCTTTTCATTCAGACAACCGCTCGCCGCCCGTCCGGCTCTTAATGTAATCGGCGTTTCTGCCCCTCTACTAGTGAGGAGGGTAATCGGTCATCCCCACTCTACAAAGGATTTTCGAACATCTCCTTGTCACCTGAAGGTGTGCTAAATGATCATCAGGTGTTAGGGGGTCGATTTCTAACTACGTTCTTCAGTCTGTCTGCGGATCGGATAACCACCTGTTAGATTTTTTGCCTTTAAAATGCCTCGGTACAGAAGAATTTTGACTCGAGAAGAGATCGAAACAATGCTTTTTAATGATACAGATGAATCAGATTTGGATAGGAGTGAAGATGACGAATTAGAATTGCCAACTAAGGAATTGAGAAACAATTCGATCAGTGTCGATAGTGAATCCGAAGATGAAGAAAATATACATATTCTTCATACTGAAAAAAATGACGGTACCGTTGTATGGGATTCAGAAGTGGTTGAGAACGAACGCATAAACGTCCCCAAATTCATTAATTTTTCTGGTCCCCTTCATATGTTACCACCTGGCTCTTCAGCGTTGGACTATCTAAAATTATTAATGAGTGAAGAGATATGCGAACTCATCAGGGTTAATACAAATAAGTATGGTGAATTTTGTGCCAAAATGCGAGGATTTGCAGACGAGAGATGGGAACCTATTGCGAGCATCAAAGAACTGTGGAATTTTTTACAGTTCTGCTTGTAATGAGTATTGTACGCAAGCCTAGAATCACTGATTACTGGTCCAAAAATGAGACACTTGGAAATTCAAGAGTGAAAATGATGATGAGTAAAAATAGATTTTTACGCATTAAACACTATTTCCATATATCCGACAGGGAATACGAACTTAAGGACAGTGAAAATTTTATTTTCACCAAAAAGTAGAGCCACTAGAAACATACTTGCGAAAAGAATTTTCCGAACATTTTAAGCCGTACGCTCACTTATCAGTTGACGAAGCACTGGTCAAATTTAATGGAGAATTCTATAATTCTTGCTATAATTTAGAATACAGTTACCGTTGTTCGGTAGCTGTGCTTTAGAATACAGTTAGATAGTTCTTCGGTAGCACCTCGATCTATTACACATTGTTACTTTCACTTGGATTAAAGTTTGGTTTGGAGGCAGTTGAGAAAATATGTCTGTTTCTTTAGAACTGAGGGCTCAAAGCTTCCAACAATTTCTTTCACCTTACCCATGGGATCCCCACAATGTTAAATTTCACGTGGGTATTTACCACCCAAGTGTTAACTGGACCTCTAAAGAAAGGTAGAAAAATAGTAAATGGCCTCTCTCTATTCAAGGCGGCTCTTAGGTTTAGCTCTCACTGCTTGAGGATGAACACGTGTTTTTGCTGCAATGAGAAACGTAAAGGACTGTAGCTGAGGGTGTTTTTCGCGTTGAAGAGAATAGAGCGGAGTTGGGACCGAAGGATTCAAGTGATCGTTTTTGTCCATTGTCCCTTTCAATACTATGCTTCATATAAAAGAACCAGTGTTGCTGTTTGTATACAGGTTACGGGAAATCGAAGCCTGAGGGACAGAGGGAGATTCTTGAGTGAACAATTGACTTCGCGTCGATAAGCCAGTTTCTCTTGTATACAAAACCACTTGTATCGACCGGTAACATGAAATAATCCGAGAAATGTTTTAAACATTAGTCCCGAAGTGGTCGTTGAGGGTATGTCGTAACCCAATAATCAAACGAACAAAATTCTAAGAATGCATACTTTAAGAATGAGATGACTTTATTAGTAGCTGAGTTTTATGTTTTCTCTCATCTGACCATTTTAGCCCCTTGGTTTTTTAGAATAGAAGTTATCACAAATTTATAACAATAGAAGAAACTATAATGCACTTCTCATTTTGAGTGACGCTCACTTGACCGTCGCTTTCAACGCGGAATTTGACTCAAGTACATGTTCACTTGTATTGTTATGTAAAATTTAATTCCAAGACATGTTTTGTACCTACGCATATAAAATAGTAACTGAAAAGAAAAATTGTGTAACGAATGACTTTTAAATTGAATTACGAGCTATAAATGCTAATTTTGCGATTTATTAGTGAGGGTTGGGTAATAGTAGTAAAGTGTGAATTTTATTTCTAATAAATAAAGGTTATCACACTTAAAGGTTTGCGTATCTATGTTTTAAGGAAAAAGCGCATATTTTTAAGTCCCGCAAACGAATAAAACGTCCATTTCAGGGACATAACTGTGACGTAATTCTTGCATATTTTATTGCAAGATGCTTTTGGTCTACAATTTTAAAAGAAACCATTATCAAAAAAATCACGCTGCTTTTAAGATCATATTTATAAGGAAGAATTATTGAAAAATAACCACTTTTATCACTTTGTATTATATTTCCGAAAACCTTTTTTAAACATCAATTTCAAAGCAAAAGATATATTATTAATTTGAAAATTATCACGAATTTTTGATACATTGTTTTAAAAATAAGATCAGAAATTACAAATTAATTGCCGATAACACAACAGAAAAAGTATACCTTGTATATTCCTGTTGCAAGAGATTTGAAGTAAAAGAGATCAGAGGGAAATAAAGAAATTAAATTGCCTTTTTAAAACATTTAATGAAAAATATGTACTTAAAATTAAACGTAACCTAATGTGTTTGTTCTAAAATTAAAAAATATTTTCCTTGTTTTATAAGTAAGCGCAATTGCTTTACTTTTGCGCTATATTTCATTAAAAGAAAATTGTTCTTTCTAACAGTTTGACAATTTTCTATCCGTGTTTTCTTTTTGAGAGTTTAAAAATGCTATGTAATGGACGCTGAACATCAGCATACACAACATGTCTATATATATATTTATATATATATATATATATATAGACATGTTGTGTATGCTGATGTTCAGCGTCCATTACATAGCATTTTTAAACTCTCAAAAAGAAAACACGGATAGAAAATTGTCAAACTGTTAGAAAGAACAATTTTCTTTTAATGAAATATAGCGCAAAAGTAAAGCAATTGCGCTTACTTATAAAACAAGGAAAATATTTTTTAATTTTAGAACAAACACATTAGGTTACGTTTAATTTTAAGTACATATTTTTCATTAAATGTTTTAAAAAGGCAATTTAATTTCTTTATTTCCCTCTGATCTCTTTTACTTCAAATCTCTTGCAACAGGAATATACAAGGTATACTTTTTCTGTTGTGTTATCGGCAATTAATTTGTAATTTCTGATCTTATTTTTAAAACAATGTATCAAAAATTCGTGATAATTTTCAAATTAATAATATATCTTTTGCTTTGAAATTGATGTTTAAAAAAGGTTTTCGGAAATATAATACAAAGTGATAAAAGTGGTTATTTTTCAATAATTCTTCCTTATAAATATGATCTTAAAAGCAGCGTGATTTTTTTGATAATGGTTTCTTTTAAAATTGTAGACCAAAAGCATCTTGCAATAAAATATGCAAGAATTACGTCACAGTTATGTCCCTGAAATGGACGTTTTATTCGTTTGCGGGACTTAAAAATATGCGCTTTTTCCTTAAAACATAGATACGCAAACCTTTAAGTGTGATAACCTTTATTTATTAGAAATAAAATTCACACTTTACTACTATTACCCAACCCTCACTAATAAATCGCAAAATTAGCATTTATAGCTCGTAATTCAATTTAAAAGTCATTCGTTACACAATTTTTCTTTTCAGTTACTATTTTATATGCGTAGGTACAAAACATGTCTTGGAATTAAATTTTACATAACAATACAAGTGAACATGTACTTGAGTCAAATTCCGCGTTGAAAGCGACGGTCAAGTGAGCGTCACTCAAAATGAGAAGTGCATTATAGTTTCTTCTATTGTTATAAATTTGTGATAACTTCTATTCTAAAAAACCAAGGGGCTAAAATGGTCAGATGAGAGAAAACATAAAACTCAGCTACTAATAAAGTCATCTCATTCTTAAAGTATGCATTCTTAGAATTTTGTTCGTTTGATTATTGGGTTACGACATACCCTCAACGACCACTTCGGGACTAATGTTTAAAACATTTCTCGGATTATTTCATGTTACCGGTCGATACAAGTGGTTTTGTATACAAGAGAAACTGGCTTATCGACGCGAAGTCAATTGTTCACTCAAGAATCTCCCTCTGTCCCTCAGGCTTCGATTTCCCGTAACCTGTATACAAACAGCAACACTGGTTCTTTTATATGAAGCATAGTATTGAAAGGGACAATGGACAAAAACGATCACTTGAATCCTTCGGTCCCAACTCCGCTCTATTCTCTTCAACGCGAAAAACACCCTCAGCTACAGTCCTTTACGTTTCTCATTGCAGCAAAAACACGTGTTCATCCTCAAGCAGTGAGAGCTAAACCTAAGAGCCGCCTTGAATAGAGAGAGGCCATTTACTATTTTTCTACCTTTCTTTAGAGGTCCAGTTAACACTTGGGTGGTAAATACCCACGTGAAATTTAACATTGTGGGGATCCCATGGGTAAGGTGAAAGAAATTGTTGGAAGCTTTGAGCCCTCAGTTCTAAAGAAACAGACATATTTTCTCAACTGCCTCCAAACCAAACTTTAATCCAAGTGAAAGTAACAATGTGTAATAGATCGAGGTGCTACCGAAGAACTATCTAACTGTATTCTAAAGCACAGCTACCGAACAACGGTAACTGTATTCTAAATTATAGCAAGAATTATAGAATTCTCCATTAAATTTGACCAGTGCTTCGTCAACTGATAAGTGAGCGTACGACTTAAAATGTTCGGAAAATTCTTTTCGCAAGTATGTTTCTAGTGGCTCTACTTTTTGGTGAAAATAAAATTTTCACTGTCCTTAAGTTCGTATTCCCTGTCGGATATATGGAAATAGTGTTTAATGCGTAAAAATCTATTTTTACTCATCATCATTTTCACTCTTGAATTTCCAAGTGTCTCATTTTTGGACCAGTAATCAGTGATTCTAGGCTTGCGTACAATACTCATTACAAGCAGAACTGTAAAAAATTCCACAGTTCTTTGATGCTCGCAATAGGTTCCCATCTCTCGTCTGCAAATCCTCGCATTTTGGCACAAAATTCACCATACTTATTTGTATTAACCCTGATGAGTTCGCATATCTCTTCACTCATTAATAATTTTAGATAGTCCAACGCAGAAGAGCCAGGTGGTAACATATGAAGGGGACCAGAAAAATTAATGAATTGGGTGACGTTTATGCGTTCGTTCTCAACCACTTCTGAATCCCATACAACGGTACCGTCATTTTTTTCAGTATGAAGAAAATCTATATTTTCTTCATCTTCGGATTCACTATCGACACTGATCGAATTGTTTCCCAATTCCTTAGTTGGCAATTCTAATTCGTTATCTTCACTCCTATCCAAATCTGATTCATCTGTATCATTAAAAAGTATTGTTTCGATCTCTTCTCGAGTCAAAATTCTTCTGTACCGAGGCATTTTAAAGGCAAAAAATCTAACAGGTGGTTATCCGATCCGCAGACAGACTGAAGAACGTAGTTAGAAATCGACCCCCTAACACCTGATGATCATTTAGCACACCTTCAGGTGACAAGGAGATGTTCGAAAATCCTTTGTAGAGTGGGAATGACCGATTACCCTCCTCACTGGTAGAGGGGCAGAAACGCTGATCACATTAAGAGCCAGACGGGCGGCGAGCGGTTGTCTGAATGAAAAGGCGTTTCGGGCGGGTCGACATTCAGAGGGTTAAAGAAGTGATTCAATAATTATAGAGCAATTTAAGACTTCAATGGCCATGCTTATGTGACAACTAGTAAGAATATTGTTTCTTTCCTGTAAATTCAAATTGAAGTAAAATGTAGACAAAAATATTTTCTATCCCTTTCTATTTAATAGTATTCATTGTCTTGATTTATGTAATACTTATTTTTAGGATAAATTACGACATTAAACAAATACATTTTTGAATAACTTAACAGCTTAAAAATAGTAGTAAACTAGTTCTATTTATATAAAGAATGAAACAAATCCATTTTTATAATATGATATGTAAGTAATCTTTTACAATAGTTAAAACTTGCATTTCTTATTGTTCACTTTTTATTGATAATTATTGATTTGATTGTTCACTTATTAATAAATCCTAGGGTCTTTCTCTGTAAATCAAATAGTGCTCTCAAATTTCTTTCAGTCTAAAGGCGTGTTTAACAAAATTGTGTTTGTCTGAGGCGAATGAAATTCAAGGATTAAATTTTATGGAATTATCAGTATATAAAGGTGTTAGTCTGTCAAAATGTCAAAATATAATTCTTTTACCTATGAAAATATTTAAATTAATGAAAATATACCTACAAATTCTATTTTTACTTTGTAAGCAATTTTTAAATTTTCTTTCGCAACAATTAACATCTCCTTTTATTTAATTTTCTCTCTGAAGTAACATTTTAATATAACAATTTTTACTATAAGAAATTAATATATTTATTATAGTGTATATGATTTATGAATATAAGGAAATAAAAAAATGAGCAATTTTTCAATATCTAATGCATGTTAATCGTTGAAGTGAATCCAAAATTTGTAGAAAATCAAATTACACATAATTTTCAGTAAAACATTCTAACATTGGAAAAAGATCTTTATTGAATTTTAAATAGCTCAAAACCAATGTTTGAATTTAAATTTTTAAGCTGATAACAAACTTTTTTAAATAATGGTTATACATATTGGTGGTGATAATGTAATACAGTAATTTAAATTATAAGCAAAAATGTTAGGTTATCATGACCACTAAAAAAGTCAAACTTTTATTTTTCTTTAGTCATAGTTACAACCACACATATTTTTAATTTTTAAATGTTGCAAGTTTTCTTCTATTTTGCTTCGTTTTCAGCAAGTCATATTTTACTTTACATTAATTGTTATACAAAATGTTTGCTATTATGCACACACATTTTCTGATGATAAATTTTTGTGGCATTTTACAGATGTGTACGATCTGAGGGGGGCCGTCGTGAAGGCTCCACTCAGATCGTAAATAGAGGGCCGCGTTATCGGACGAGTATCGGGCAGTTGGGTAAACCTAAATTTAGACCGAGGTAGGGGACCCGAAAGCGGATTAAATTTCTTAACTTGAACTTTAAAATGTTTTACTTCATCTTATTTGTTGTTATGTTTGAATTATTGGTGATAGCGATAAATAGCTGTTTAATGTATTTCGGTCAACCGTGTATACTCTACTGCCTATCTACTTTCCATTATCGGTTAGTGATAATGTTAGCAAAATTCATAACTCGTTTATTTGCCAAACGAACAGGATGAAAAGCGGCAGTTTCGGGATAGCTGAACCGAAAAATACTTTTTGTGCAGTCGTTTAATAATATCGCCTGCTTGATTTACCAAAGTTCTGTAACCGTTCCAAAAGAATACAATATAAAACATTTTGAAAGTCTCCATTCTACATTTTCAAAACTCGTAGGAAACTACGTAAATAAAAAAAATTCATCTTTGAAATGAGAATTGTCAGGTCAGCAAGAGATGTTCAGGAACCTGTTCAAGATTCAGAAATTGCAACAGAAATAAGTTTCGAAACATCTCACCTTAAGCAAAAAGGTGCCAATCATTTACAGACGGAGATTTTGTTAAAGATTGTTTTGAGAGAGCTAAAAATATTTGTCCGGAATCAGCCAACCATTTTGAGAAAATGCAGCTAAAACGGGTGACGATGCAAATTACTGCGATATCAGCAAATATAAAAGATCAATTAAAGACTTAGTCAAAGAAAATTGCCTCTTTTAATTGGCTATTGATAAATCAACTGCCATTTTGCCTGAAAATGCACCCGAATTAGTACAGCTTGAACTCATTGACCTGTAAAACGATGAGAACTTGCGAAATAAATTTAATGAAGACAGTTTATTAAACTTCTATCATTGCATAAAAACAATTGTAAATCGCTGCTAGTAGATAATGTATTAAAATACACAAACCTCTTTGGGTCAGCATATATCTGTGAACAAACTTTTTTAGTCATGAATATCAACAAATCGATAATAGGAATTGCTTGATCTATGGAAATTTAGAGCCAATTTTGCACTTGACTACTACAAATATTAAAACAATTGTTAAATATCAATGCAATGTTACGCATCAAATTAAATTATTTATTTACATTTTACTATCTTTCTTTGTAAAAATATATGATAAATATAAATAGAAGAAATAACAAATTATGATAGATAACTTTCATGCTTTTTAGTGACCCTCCCATAAGTCATAGTGAATCTATGTGGCCCTTGTTCTTAACAAGTTTGTGCATCCCTATTCTAGACCAATACTGTGCTACTGCAAAGCTAAAATCCGAGAATATCCAAGTAATTATAATGCCAAAATCAAAATTGCAATTTTTCGGTTTTAAAATTCATGAAGCTTAAATTTCTAAAAATAAAAATTCATAATTATCAGTAAGTGTATAATTAATAGTCCTTTAAAAGCACGACAAAGGATATATTACAGGATTTTGAATGGAGTTCTTAGTTTTTAAAATATATGGTTTGAGGGAATCGAATCACCTTTTAATATCGGTTGCAAATAAAGACCTCATGCCAGAAAAATTGTGTTACTAAATTTCATGCAGACAGATTGTTCAACATTTGCAACATGTCATGTTGAATTTACGGTGGTGGGGATTACGATAATCCGTTGCCAATTTTGGATTTGTAGACACTATCGCACACTTAGAAAAATTATTGTAAGTTTTTCCATTTTTTCACCTCAGTTATCACAGGTCTATGCTGTCTATATACGAAATAAATGAGACTGATAACAATGAATAAACTAAAGAACCATATTTAATATCTCCGATTTTCTAACATTTATTAATAAACTGACCTCAAAAGCTATAATACACTACCTGACATTGAAAATGCAACACCCAGAAGGAGTGCGCAGAACTGGATGAAATTTACAGGGTAGACGCAGCTCACCGAGATATGTAAATGATGCAAACTGCGCAGCTGTCCCGCGCACGGCGAGTGAAAAAGCAGGGAAGGAACCTGCAAAAGTGGCCAGTTTCGCGCCGCTCTGTTTGCCAGGTAAATCAAGTTGCAATTTGTTTTTGTGTCTCAGAGGAAACGTCTAGTAGCGGGGAATGCCAGGACGCCGCCAATCAAGACAGTTCCAGCAAACAGACGACTTCACGAGGGGTATGGTGATTGGCCTCAGAAAGGCAGGTTGGTCCATACGTCAAATCTCAGCAGATACCCTCCTACACGCGTCCACGGTGCACCGGTTGTGGCACAGATGGTTGGACCAAGGGAATGTGGCACGTTTGAGGGGTTCCGGTGCAGCCAGAGTGACGTCAGCACGCGTGGACCGACGCATCTGCCGGCAAGCATTGGCGGCCCCGCAAGCCACGTCTGTCGCCCTTTTGCAGCATGTGCAGGACACCCTTGATGCTCCCATATCGTCCAGGACCATTAGCCGCCAATTGATCGCTGGCGGCCTGCACTCATGGCGCCCGTTGAGACGACTACCATTGACCCAACAGCACAGACGTCTCCGTTTGCAATGGTGTCGGGATAGAGCCACGTGGACGACGAAATGGCACAGGGTGGTGTTCTCAGAAGAGTCACGCTTCTGTTTTAGCAATGACAGTCGCCGTGTACGAGTCTGGCGCCGACGTGGTGACAGGGCCAATACGGCCGCATCTGTGGAACGCCATACCGCGAGACAACGCGGTATAATGGTTTGGGGCGCCATCGCCTACGATAGCAGGTCACCTCTGGTCCGTATTCAGGGCACTATAACGGCCCAACGATACGTGGATGACGTGCTGCAGCCGGTGACACTACCTTTCCTTCAGGGGGTGCCCAATGCCATTTTCCAGCAGGATAATGCCCGGCCGCACACGGCATGCATCAGCCAACATGCCCTGCAAGGTACCCAGGTGCTTCCTTGGCCAGCTGTCTCCCCTGATCTCTCATCTATCGAACATTTCTGGGACGTCATTGGACGTCACGCATTCGTTGCCACCGGCACGTTCAGAAGACGAACTCTGGCAAATGGTTGAGAGGGAATGGGCAGCCATCCCTCAGGACACCATCCGCACACTCATTGCGTCTGTACCTAGAAGTGTTGCTGCCTGTATCGCCGCTCGCGGTGGTCCTACAACCTACTGATCAGACGTTCTTGCTGCTCAGTGGCAAGGTGTATAATGTTGCAATAAAGATCACTTATTGCTCGTTGCTGTTTCTCTCTGTTTGCCAAATTTCATCACTTTCTGCCACCATCTTGGTGTTGCATTTTCAATGTCAGGTAGTGTATATGAGGAGCATCGAGATGATATAAATATTACGTGGGGTTCGTCGAGTGGGTGGTGCACTAAGATTGATTTTCGTTCACGCCGAATTATTTCTGCAAATTTTTATTTCCACCTATATCAAACTATTATAAAGTTTTGTTGTTGATTGAAATGTTTCTTCAATCATTTTAGTCAAATTAATTAAATTAAATTAAATTAAATTTTCCAACTTGAACTGTTTTTTAAATTAAAAAATTGTAATTAAACTGTTTTCAATTTGCAATTATTGGCGTGGTGTGGAAATTTGGAGAGTGAGGTGCCAGCTCAGGTGTTGACCTCATCATCTGACAGTAGTTCAAATTTGCGAGGTATTGTCCTCGGATCTTTTCCTTCCGGATTGATCCCGGACTGTCGTAAATAGCCCGATGATCCAGTGCGACGTTAATTAACAACCTACCTCAATTTGCGATTAATCTTTATTCAGAACCATCTGCATTTGAGAAAGCTGGACCAGCTTTTCGTCATAATCATGGGTGTTTTGATTTTCATTTTATCGAATTAAATTACAGTAGTTTATTCTTTCTCTTCATGTTCAAATTTTTTATATGTTTTTATATCTGTAAATACTTTGCCTAATGGCATATTTCAGACACATTTGTGAAAGTTAATATAAAAAATTCATACTCATTTCCTAAAAATGTAAAAGAACCTAAGAATGTAAAGAAAGAAAGAAGAAGAAATGTAAAGAAAGAAGAAAGAAAGAAAAGAAAAATGTTAGAATGTTGTTACTAAGTATCATATAGTAAAATACGTAACAAGTACTTAAAAGCACCTGTGTGCTTTTCTTGAAACTTGTGAACTAAATACTTTCATTGCTTTCCGAGGATTTTCTTATCTCGCTCCAACTTCCGGTCGTCTACTGACGTACCAGCTCTCGCAAAATTCGAACCATGGAGGGTATAGGGAATGGACAACCATCATCGCCACGCAGCAAGCTCTGATGGACATGGATATAGTAGCAACCGACCTGACATCCGGACCGAGTGGGTCAGGGCAGTCAGATATCGAGACCAAGTATACCAAGTGAAATAGAACCAACCATAATAGAATATAAATCTATTTCTCGCACCGGGTACGAGGGAAGTGCGCTGCCGATACATATCGTTAGACACACCGCTAGACACCATCATCGAGCGGCTGTACGACAGGGCATTTACAAAATAATGGGGGGAAGAAACTAACATGCCAGTCTATGTCGACACCATGGTGAGGTGGCTACCTTGCCAGTTGGACGACAATTACGCCTTCAAAGGGAGCATAAAGAAACACTTGGTTCTTCTCATATCATCGTCTTATGTTTGCCAGGTATGATTCCATTCAATCTATAGAGTATCTTAATTTGTCGTATAAATAAATGATAGAGGCATAACCTTGTTTCATTTCTTGTACCAACCACTTAATTCTATGTAACGACAAGTAGCACTGTAAAGCTATGCACCTGTCTATGTTTGTTTTTGACATCAAGAAACTAGATAAACTCCTAAAAGTTGAAATAGCACGTTGTGTTGCTCCAGTACGACGTTAATTAAATACCTACCCCAAAGTTGCGCTACAATCACTCACTATTGTTAAAAGGTCCTTAGACAGTCAATAGTATTGTCAATGTGATTGACGGTTTCGATTGATAGGTGTTTCAATATAGCTTCAATCAACCCGCCAAACTCATTCGGTCAGTATTTTTCAAAGGGGCGCGATGTGTTTCAATTTTGAATTTCAAAATGGTTTCAAATTCAGATTTGGGCTTTCTTGCCTTTACTTTGGCTGTCTACAATTGGGAGAAAGAAAAGAAGAGGAAAAGATGCTGGTCCAAAGAGTGGTATAAACTGAGAAGCCGCTTTACTCACGAACATTTACTACACTTTCTGCAATATACTGAACCAGAGGACTACAAAATTTTTTTGAGAATGGACCAAGAAGGTTTTGATACCTTACTACAGCTAATTCGGTCAAATATCCAAAAACAAGACCGTAATGCGTGAAGCAATCCCTGTAGTCAGAGACTTTCTATAACATTGAGTACCTAGCGTCTGGAATGGATTTGGAAGTCTTAAAGTTCATGTGTGCCATAAAACCCCAAAATCAAACCAACCAACCAGACGTTGGAAGATATCAATATGGAAACTTGCGAGGCAATAATCGAGACAATGGAAGGCAATATTCGGGTATGTATTTCTATTATTTGTAGGTTAGCAAGTACAAAGTAAATACAAGAATGAAGGAAGTAAGGTAAATAAGTAAAGTAAAAGTAAGTGAAGTAAATACAATAAAACTGGAATGAACGGAGGTAATTAATCATTCACTTAAAATGAAGAAAATTTTGTAAAATATTCTGCCACACTTCGCTTTTCATTAATGTCTTCAGAGTCCTGACCAATGGTGGTGGTGGAGTATCCTTGTATTTGGTATATATATTTGGTATCCTTGTATTCATGGGTTTGGACCCATGAACTGGATTGCCCTCTGACGTTCAGAAGAAATGTATGGCTGAGGTAATAATCTGTATATCTCAGGGGTAGGGCTCTGTGCTGGAGTAGAGTATGCAGGTGACAAGGAAGGCTAAGGTGACAGTATGGATTGCGATGGCGTTAAAAAAAGCACTCCGTTCCATGTTAAAATTCCCATTTCAGCCTCAAACATTGTATCATTAATAATTTTTTCTGCATACCGTCTCTGGTCTGGAGCTAATCTGCTTAATTTAATAGCCCACCCCTTAACTAGTACGTCCGATTCACTTTCAGGTCTTTGAAATATGCTGCAGCTAAGCCCATGAGTTCCTCTGTTGTATCCTTTAGAGTTTGTTTCTTTCTCTTTTGAGGAGGTTCCAGGCTAGTCACAGGATAGTGTCTCCTGTTGTTGAGACGGTTGCTGAAACAAAAAAAATTTAATGAATAGAATAATGAATTATAAAAGTGAAGTTATACTTATACATTTATAACTGTTATGAATTATGAAATAAAAACAAAATAGCACGAAACAATTATTTTTTCAGATACCAAAAAGTGCAGAGGAATGGAAACAAGTGGCACGGGACTTTGAAGAACGATGGAACTTTTATAACTGTATAGGTAGTGCTGATGGCAAACATATAGGAGTGGAAAAACCCTCCAACTCTGGTTCTTGCTATTACAACTATAGAGGCACCTTCAGTATTGTGCTCATGGCTATTGTTAATGCAAATTATCAATTCATGATGATTGATGTTGGAGCCATTGAACGAGTATCAGATGGTGGGGTTATGGAGAACACTATATTTTGGTACAAGTTATCTCAGAACCAATTAAATATTCCTGATCCACGTGAATTACCAAGTACAAATAAAAATTTTCCTTACGTGTTGGTTGGCGATGAAGCTATTCAATTAATGCCACATTTTATGTAACCCTTTAATAGAGCTCTTCTGACAAATGAAAAACGAATTTTCAACTACAGATTGTCTCGAGCACGTAGGATCGTTGAAAACACGTTTGGAATTTTAATATCAAGGTTTAAAATATTTCAGATATTAAATTTGTACCACATAAAGCTCGAAAAATAGTAATGGCTTGTTGTCACTTACATAACTACTTCTCAACACAAAATAGTGGATATTATATTCAACGCGGTGATGTTGATTACGAAAATATAGCTATTTGCACAATCGAAGAAGGTTCATGGAAATAGGGAACATACAGTTGACAAATCTTAAAAGAACCAGAGGTAATTCAGCAGTTGAAGCAAAGAAAATAAGAGATGATTTTTGCGAGTATTTCAACACCTCTGGTTCAGTTCCGTGGCAAAAACAATTGCTTGAATTAGCATAAACTAAAGTTTGTGCTCGTAGTTTACTTTATTAGGCAACTTTGAGTCGATTTTGTAGTTAGCTAATAAGTCCACACAGTTGTATCTTGAAGTGAAAGTGTAGAATGAATAAATACTTGAATGGAAAAGTTTTTTACTCACCTCCGAACTTTCAGTTTCTGCGATCTCAACTTGATCCCTGATGAAAAGAAGATGGTTGTAGTACCACAACGTTGGTTCTGGGATGTCATCCACTGATGTATCTGATCGCTTCTTTTCGTCTTTCTTGGTGAATTCTTTGTTAACATTCGTAAGCGGAATATTAATTTTTTGTTTTAATTTTTCCTCAGTATAATCTGATGTGTATTGTTTTAACACATTAACCATTTTTTGCAAAGCAATACTTCTTTTGTTTTTGTTTAAATATTCATTTGACTTAACTTTCCACAACTCAAGATAATCTCGATACAAAGTAATTAAAAGCGTCCCAAACTCCCGTTCCCAGACAGAATTGCTTTTCGTGGGGCTCGATGCATCCGTCATGTTTGCTGTCTTGAGCGAAATTGCACGAGCCACAGAATAAAAGATATAGAGGCTTCACTGAAGGTATGACTTACAGCGCCCTCGGTGCGGGTCCAATGTCCCTAATTGTGGGCGGAGTTTGACAGGTTCCACTCAGAGCAGTAGCCATTTCGTTGCTGATGAAACGGAGACTTCTGTTCATGTTTCCCGCTTCTCTTGAAATTTAAGTTTCTTAATATATTAATAAATTACAATACCATTAATGTGAAATTATGTGTCATTTTAAAAATCGTTTTACGATCAAGTTAAATGTATTACACTAATATTTTAAATTCTAATTCATAAATTAAATTCTAATAATTCTAATATTTTAAATCCCAATTGTTTGATAGAAGTAGAAACAAAATCGTTCTATTTAGTGTTAAGACATTCACCCAAGATTATTGATTTTTGTTAACAATCTTTCAAAGTGTTAATTTGTGCATTTTTTATTTAATTAAAATCGATCTTAATTGAACTTAACGAAAAATGTAGTATTCAGAATTCTGTATAATTGTGCTCTGCTTAATGTATTTTATTTTGTGCTGTTTGTTGGTGATTTTATTTACATACTGTTTTTATGTAATTAAAATAGATCTTTTTCTGAATTATAACCTATTTTATAAACACAATTATAAAGATTTATGTGCAAAATTGTAATGCTTTATACATACTTTCATGGAGTATTTGAATGTAAGAACCTGAATATTTTTTTCTTCTAAGAACTTGAATTTCCTTTTTCTCAAACCATCAAGAACATAAAATGGCTGCACAGATGTATTTTGTGCCAGCATTTGGTCGTATGATGGTCAAACGTAAAGTAAAAATATGAAATGCATTACACATTCGAAGATAAGAATTCCAAAAAAAAATTAAAATTTTATCGCACATTTAATTTATATACATTTGTATTTTTTTTTATGTCTATATCAAGATCTAATAAACTTTTCCCTTTCGTGATGTTATCGTATAATTTGTTATCTGATGCAGGGAACACTATGTTCCAGGGTGCCAGATGCTCGTGCCGTGTGAAAATGGAGCAACTAGTGTGGATTTGGTGACCAATTATAGATCCGATTGTCTGTCGAATTGCCAGACTAAATTGACAGAATGCATTGATGTCTTAACGTATCGTGTTCTCTCTCTTCCTACATCGAAGTGCCAGTCATTTGTAAGCTGGAGTTTATGTTCCGTACTACCCTTCCCAGTGGCCTGTGTTGTGTTGAGAAACTCAGCGGTTTGTCAACACAAAATAGAAATTAAAACATTGTAGACAAATAATTTATAGACATTAAAACATTAATATAGTCATGTCCAAATTTATCTTTACATACCCAAAAATAATGATATTCCATGAAATATCCAATCGGTGTAATCCATTTTTGCAGGGAATGTGTGAAAGACAAGCGTAATTAGCATTATCCAATCAAAAGTGATCAAACGGTTTCTGATATGCAAATCAAGGCGTTACGTCATCCGACGGTTAATCAAGCGCTTTGCGCAAAGTGAATTTCTGCAATACAGCGTTTGATTTCAGTGTGTAAGGACTCAAAACGGTTTGTCATGTCTCCGAAGTGTCATTTGGAAGAATCTGTGAAGTGGCGAATTATCGGCCGTTTAGAAGCAGGGCAGACAATCATGGAAGCAGCGAGATGTGTGAATATTTCAAGACAGACAGTCTCTAGGCTATGCAAACAATTTCAGAACCCTGGAACTGTTGTAAGGAGGCCTGGACAAGGTCGTTAAACGAATAACAACTGCTTCTCAAGGTCTATATCTGGCAATATTAACAGGAAGTCTACCGATCGGCAGTTACGTTCAGAGGTTGCAGCCGCCACTGGAACTGTTGTATCACGGCAAACTGTATACAAAATGCTTAATGAAAAGGGCCTTTATGCCAGAAAGCCAAGGGTATGTGTTTCACTGTCTTCACAACAAAAGAGGGATCGCTTTAATTGGTGCAAAGAACATCAGAACTGGAGTGAACATCAATGGACCCATATTCTCTTTACTGATGAGTCGAGGTTTAGTTTAACATCTGATTCTAAACGTGTTTATATCTGGAGGAGTCAGGAACGCGAAATCTTCCTTCGAACATTATGGAACGTGGCAGTTTCTGTAGTGCAGGTGTGATGGTATGGGGAGGAATAATGATCGATGGACGTATGCCCCTACACGTTTTCAACAGCGGATCTGTGACCGACCAGAGATATCGGAATGAGGTCTTAGAACCTTATGTAAGACTTTTCAGAGGTGCATATGGATCTGACTTTTTATTTATGGACGATAATGCTCGTCCACATCGAGCAAACCTCGTTGACGAATTCCTTGAAAATGAAGCCACTGAGCGAATACCGTGGCCAGCAAAATCTCCTGATCTGAACCCGATAGAGAACTTATGGAACTACCTTGGAAAAGCAGTTGCACGGAGACATCCTCTTCCTAGAGATATAAATGCACTGAAGACCGCATTGCTGGAGGAATGGAACTTAATTCCACAAACTGTGTTTAACAACATTATTGCAAACACGTTGTGATATGTGTGTACACGTCAGGGGAGATCACATTCCATATTAAATTCATAAGCCTTAATTTTTTTCTGAACTCCTTGTCACATATTATTGCCATTTTTATTGTTTCATGCTACAGTTTTATATCATATGCAGTGCTCTTAATTTTTTCCTTTGTATTTATGTGATATGATGTTATGCATCATTTCACACAAATTCATAAAATTATAGTTCGCAGTTTGAGAAATCCGTGATTTTATGCACGCAAAGATAATTTTGGACATGAGTGTATTTACAAGTTAGCTGGATACTACAAAAAATGAGCAGGCAATTTCATTGCACTTCGTATTGCGTACTGCCCTTGTTAGAGTTCTATTGATTACATAAGAGAAGGAAATCGCCTGCGTGCGAAGGAACTGTGGCGCCTAGCAGAGGAAAGAGTAATTTATTACTTTTTCTTTATACTCAACTGCGAACGATATTCAAAATTCTGATTAGTTCCGGATATGAATGTGTTGGAGGGTGGGAGAAAGGTGAACTCAAGTTAACAATAACAACGAATTTTATAAAGTTAGTACTTAAAAGGCATACATGTACCGTGCAGAAATGTCAAAACCGAGGTCCTTTTAGCTGCATCCGAGGCGAGTGACGTGAGCATTATTCTAGGAGCCAAGAGCGAATGAAATTTTATCCCCGTTCCAAAATCAATGTTGTCCCTTTTTTTAACATCCAATTGCAGGAACCCGAACAAGGAAAAATATCGTTCAGATATGAAGGCGAACTCATGTTCTGATTCAAGCTCATTCGCTGAGCCTAACCATAAAATATGTGCCAATGATTTTAACGAAATAAATTAAATAAAAATTAAACTAACTGTGCGCTCCAACAGAATACTTCATTTCTGTTCCTTTTTCAAATTGTATAATTTGTTCGAAAATGGATGATGTACCTGATCACAGATTAAATACCTGATTATGTGTGAATAAAAAAATTCTAATGTTCTTTTATGTTCAAATAATTTTTCAGACTATAGTGATCAATAATCTTCTAAATAATAAATCGAAAGGGCCTGTTTTGTAATATTTTCGTGTTTTTACAAAGCATTCACTTAAAAAAGAATCAACTGAAATTGAAGAAACAAGTTCGCACATTAGTAAAATTTTATAATTCACAAATGGCTTTCATAAATTAAGGTTCTTTTTAATTTCAGAAGACATTTAAAAATTGCTAATTTAAAACATTTATGCTAAAAATATATAAAGAATACTTAACTTTTAATTAGAAATACAAATGGCCTTTCAAATCGTAGAGAATGAAACAACCAAAGTAAAAAAACAGCTGAAGGATAGGGATGTACTGAAATCAAAATCTTTCTGCTTTATCTTATATTTTAAGCTTGTGCTACAGCAGTCCTGACCCCATCTATTTCAGAATTAAAACAAACAAATCTGTTGATACTGTTTGAATAAATAACCCCAGCACTGTAGCATAAACTTAAAATGTACGTACGAAATAAATACCAAAATAATAAACAAACAAATCACCTAGTTCGGTTGTTATGGAAACGAAGCTAAATCTGTTGCCAAGATGCTGGACTCCCACCAAGGGCGCCACTATCTATGCGATTCCCCATGTTACTTATCAGACCATTGCTTCCTATGGCCTTTGGGATTGATCCCGGACCGTCACCAATAGCCCATTGTGTTGCTCCAATGTGACGTTAATTGAAATACCCCACCCCCCACCCCCCTATGGCAGTGATCTCTCTGTATGCGTAGTTATTTAGTCTGTGGCCCGAACGATTGACAATTGCGTATTTTACACGATCAATCGGATCCGTCAATGTCCTCCAATCAAAATTTCTATCAATATCCGTCCATCGATGGACAATCGCGTCAATCCCCTCCTACACGATCAATTGGTTGCTTCAATAGGCATCATTGACAATACTATTGGAACATTATTTACCTTCTAGGAACCCCTTTACAGTTATTTAGTTAAAATAACTGTAAAGATATTTAGTTAAAATAACTGTAACTGTCAGTTCACCTTTCCCTCCTTTTTCTGAAATCCGAAAGTAAATGTTAACATCAGCACGTAATTTACGTGCTGCGTCGCTCTTCTAAAAACAATGGTGATTCAAATTATGGCCCAACGTTCAGACGAAGGAAAAGACACAGAAAAATCTTTTATGAATTGCCCTGCCACAATATTAAATGCAATCCCAAGTGATTGTGAGAAAATATCATTTTCTGAACTTAAACTCGGTGAAAGCTATAAAGATAAAGCAATTGTTGTAGGTTAAGTTTTGTTTCATTTGTCAGCTTTCTCTAGATCTTATTGATATTTAAAAAATAAGAAGTATAGTATATATTTAATATAATGAAAAAATAGATATTTTTGTCCGGGATGCATCACACCACAAACAAGAAAAGTTAACCGTCTATACTTTAATAAAACAAATTCTATTAATCGATCCTATGTGCTTTTTAAATTTAATTATATATTTTATAAAATATAGTCCTTTAAGTTCAATCTTCTGAAAAAATTATATTAGAAGTAGAATTCAAAATGTCAAAACCTTACATCAACAAAACTCTTCAAATCAACTTTTATTTTACGTTTTCATAATTTTGCTATTTCAGAAGTATATCTTGAATATCTATAATAATGATGGATAAAAAGTTGAGTTTAACTGCATTAATGCTTTTTTAAACTACTATACATCTACGTAGCTTTGCAAAATTTTATCAGAATATAATTTGTAATTATGTGGAGCCTAAAACTGAAATCACAAAGAATTGTCCCAAAGAAAATTGTAAGTACAAGATTGGAATGAAATACCACATTAATCTTATGTTTATATAGATTTATATGTATACATATTTTCATTTGGGATTAAGCTGTGTCATGTTAATAAACAAAAAAATATGTAATACATCTTACAGGATGTTTAATCCTTGTGAACACTTATAATTATGCACTTGTGTGTCATCTAGTTATGGTATCTATTTTCTTGCTGAAAAATATGCTTAAACTCGAAGCTTTGAAGGTGATTGCTGATCTTCAATTCATTTTCCTAGTAGTTGTCAAACAGATCCAATGGGATTTAAATGTTATGTTTATACAAAGTAGTCTGGCTTCTGCGAGAAGGCAGTTAAGTCACATGGTTTTGGATGAGTCCATTCTTTAAAAAAGATGATTATTATTTGAATGTAAACAAAGTGCTTCCACAACTGGCATCTTTAGCACAGATTCTAATTTGAAGTTTATAGTTCAGTACCATAAGCGATAGCCATGATAACGAGTTGGCAGGACCACCCACAGCAATCACCATTTATGCTTCTATGTATGGCAGTCCTAACGACTTTTCACACCTATTTTGACTAACTTAAGGTCAACTGCCTTTTCATCACAGCTGCACTATTGGCTGTTTCCCATTCTCAACTTCCAGTAATTTTGTAATCAGCTATGCATTGCAGAATGCATTATCATCCATGAGACAAAAATAATTTCAATCAACTGAATGCATGTGTGCATCAATCATCAACTGTAGCAAGGTCAGAATTTCATTATAGAGGGGTTAAAAGTTTAATTTTTGTGCCAAATAAAGAATGGACCTTATTAAGATTTTTGAAATTTCCATTAAGTCTTATAATTAGGTACCGGACTAAATTTAAAAGCAAAAGATTTCTGTAAAAATAAATGTCGACCCATCTGAGTTCCAAGTACAAAAATCACAAAACAGTGATTGATTTTACTGAGTATTTAGAAATCAATTGAATAACATGAAACAAATATTCAAATTTTGTTTCGTAATGTTCACTTTTTATTTTTATATCATTTTTAAAGGTTCATATGACAAATATGTGATATATACAAATACATGAAATGGTTATATGAGTGATAATAATAAACCCTTAACAGTTAATTTTACGTTTTCTTATTTTTAAAAATTACAAAAATATCCTATGCATTTATAATATTTAACTTGTTTTGAGATGTAAGTATAAGATACCAATACTTTCTGGGGCTGGGCCACAGAAGCATCTCTCTGGCTATGCTGAGAGGAGCACGCCCCAGGACAAGGTTCTGTGCTTTGTAGGGTTTTTCACCTTTTTCATGAACCGGTGCCACGATGTTCATCAGATGGATTATTCCTCATTCTTCAAACCGTACAGAAAACCATAGCTTCATTATTCCCAGTTTGCTTTGTGCTGTGACATCTTAGCGCCTAAGAGTCTAGGATGGCCGGCTGCAGACCCGGAAGTTTCCTGTTAAGAGTCCTTTACTACTGCGCTTGCGCATGTGAAGAGGATGAAAAACAGTTAGCTCATGGACTTCGTCTAGTTGAGACGTCTTCGTAGCAATTCGTAAACTTTAATATGAAATTAAGCATTTTGTTTTGCGCGTCCATTGTCAGCCCATGTTTTGTCTGTGTAAAAATAAATGTTATTTTTTTTAATGTCCAAAAAAGTTTGGATTAATTCGTCACAGTGCCCAACTCATTTTTTGCAACAAAAGGATTTTTTAATATATCCCAGATCCGGTTCAATCCACTATCCTCAATCTGACATGACCTTCAGTAACATCTGGTGCATTAGTGGCTGTTAGGTTTTGATACGTCTTTCAAGAAAAGGTTGCCAAATTATCTGCACTGTTATAAGCTGCCTCATTTTTGCTTAGAATCTAGTTACAGTTCTATGGCATTATATTGATGAATTCAACAAGTAGTGAGAGACAAATAAGCACCCTGTTTTGAAGATATTAAAAGCTTTCTCTTTGCTAATGCTCAAATTTGTTTTCTTGTACGGTTCCTTTGTTTTGAAATTGTGATTTCAGTCTACCAATTGCAGCTCCAACAACATTAATGATCTATTGAGTTACAGAATCTAGTAAATTGTACAGGTGAGATATGACTGAATATTTTACAAGCAAAAGGTTACCTCTAAGTTTCAATACTGGTGATCTACTGCTCTAAATTTAAAGGAATTTGCATCTGTTGCAATTACATGATTACATATCTATTAAATAAAATATTAATATACATAATCATGTGTAATTTACTGCACCTATTGTGATAAATCATTTAGTATCTGAAATTCCCAGATTTATTCTAAATTTCTACTTACATTGTATTATCTCATGATTTTGTTTAGCAATGTAATTTTTAAAACAATTTAAATAATTCTAGCAAATTTTTCATTTTCAGGGTAAAATTAGTCACCTGAATCCACTTGGTAAAAGAGCTACTGGTTTCATCAGAAAATTACTCATGACTGATGGTATTAATTTTTTAATATTCTCAAAGCAAATAAAATATGAACTTTAAGAGTGTTATAGCTTAAGCAGCTATATTAACCCTCCAAGTGACACACCTGAACACGCAGCTAGGAAAATTCAGTTCAAATAGAGCCCATTAATATCTCACTGCAAGTGGGAGATCCGAAATATTTTGGCATGTTGCCTGCCACATAGAAACCCATCTGAACTACACTATGTGTGCCGCTTGGAGCATTAACAGTTACTATAAATGTACAAAATGATAATATACTTTATTATATTATTAATAAAGTATATATTATAAGATAATATACTTTTTTGATATTATTATACTTTAATAATATCAAACTAAATCTAAAAATTTATGTACAATTGTTTCTAGCACTTGATGATGCCCAAGAAGATCAAATGAAGCTAACTGTATTTCTATTAGATGAATTTGCACAAGATTCTGATGTTGCAGAAATAGGAGTAAGATTATTTGATCAAATCCAACTTTCGTATATATTAAAACCTGCACTATAGGGTAAAATGAAATTCTAGTGAAAGACACATGAAATCAAATCCTTAATTTTTTATTAACCTTAAAAGTAGTTTTTTGTTAACCTTAAATTAATTATGAAATTAGACTTAACTTTTTGTTAATCTTTAGTTAGTAACATTCATTTCTTTTCTAGAGCTATGTTATAATCACCAATTTTTTGCTTGAAAAATCCACTCACTACAAAAGTAATGAACTTCCTTTTCAAGTATTAGTCAGGAAAGAGGAATCTCAAGTTTTGGTATGTTTACTTACATTTATTAGCTTATGTTAATATATTAAAGCAAATTCATGTAAATAAAATTGCAATCAGGAATGAGTTTAACTAACAATGAAATTGTCAGTTACTTAAGTCAATTATATTTTATGACTTACGTTACCTAGTGTATTTACCTAGTACCCTTTTATTAAACAATGTATTTAAGCAAATGAAATTAACAGATTTTTATCAGTTCTTTATTGCCTTACTTTCAGCAGCATTATATAATATCTCAATGAATTTCCCCTTAGAAATACAACTTCATCATTTGCTAATTAGACAAGAATATTTGTTATGGTTTGTTTGGAAGAAAAGTTGTCTGCAATTTAACTTTTGCTACATTATATTTTACTAGTGCATTAAACTTAACTGAAATTGGACAATTGTACCAATTTCAGCTAATTAAGCCAAAACTTCAGCTTCAAATCTAAACTTAAAAGCTATTTTCCCATTTCAATATATTTAAATCAATCTGTAAATCTCATGTCTGTCTTGATTGAAAACTTGTAAGGTTGGTTGGTTTCCTTGAGACTTTTAGCTGCAGAATCAGGCTTTTGTCTCCAATCTTCCTAATTGATCTAGATTTTAGACAAATGAAATAAAGAAATCAAAATTTTTCAATTGATATGAGAAATCTAGATATGGCTCTAGCTTGTGGTTTATTTATAATGCTTTTTATGAGATTTTTGAAGGTGAAGTTTTGAGATTGGAATTTTATTTTTCAATGAGTTCTTTTCCTATGGCGTGAATACTTTTTGCAATCGAATATGATGTGTTGAAATGAGTCGTTGACTTTACAGCTGTCACAGAGATTTGTGTCTGCTAGTTGGAATCTGAATAGGAGATCTGGTGTGATTAACATTCGGGATAAAAAATCTTGAAAAACAAACATCTTCTTTTCTTGACGTCAGTATTTTTTACATTGTATATGTTTGGAAGGTTGCCTAAGATTTGGTAGTTTGCTATGGCTGAAAATTGATCGATCAGAGAGATCCAATTTTTAATCCAATCCAAGACTTTTAGTTTCCTATGTATTTTGTTGTATCTTCCGGCGATAACCATTCAAGAAGGATGTCTTTCTCTCCCACTGATTTGGCGAGTTGATCTGCCTTTTCGTTTATTTCGATGTCTCTATGTGCTGGGACCCAGATTAATTTTAAGTTTGTGCAGAGTTTTGTGGTGTTGATTAGTTTGTTTTTAAGTCGTAGGATTACTTTCGATGATTTGATGGAACAGTTTTGTAGAGCCACTAGAACAGATTTACTATCGGTAAAGATACAGTTACCTGTATTGAAGTCAATAAGTTCATCTATTGCTTGGCATAGGGCTAAGGCTTCTGCAGTAAAGATAGAGTTGATGTTGCTGATTCTGTATTTGATTTTTAATTTCTTTGAATATCCTGCGATTGCTGTGATATTGTTTGTTTTAGATGCATCTGTTGCCATTGGGTGACTGTCGTAGAATAGATTTTTAATAACATTTTTAAAAAGGCCCTGGATGCAATTATTTGGTAGGGATTTTGTTTGGAAATCCAAATTGGTCAATAAAAATCGAGATGTTAGATGGGAATGAGTCCACTGGAAAAATAAACATGATTAGATGATCTGTCTTGAAGTCTTCAAGTAAATCAAAACATGAAATAATTGACGAACTATTTTGTTCGAATAAATCAAAATTATCTTGAATAATGGAATGCAAGGGGGAGAAGGTTCCAAGAGATATGCTTGATCCAGAATTTGTTGCTTATTTTTTTTATCTGGGTTTTAATTTGGATCATGTCTGATTTTGTGGAGAATAATATTTGGTGTCCAGTTGGGAAGTCCGCATGCTGTTCTCAATGCCATGTTTTGACATATTTCTAAATGATTAATGTTTGTTTTTTTGCATGAGTCTAAGATTGTACTGCTATAATGTAAGAGATTACAAATTGAGGATTTTGCGAGGTGTATTAAATGGTGCGTGTGGGCACCTTAATTTTTATTTGCTAGGGCTTTTAGAATGTTTATGCTCTTATATGCTTTTATTTTTAGTTTGATAAAGTAATTAAGATTTCCATATTTAGATATTATGATGCCAAGGAACTTAAATTCATCTTTCCATTTAATCAGGTTTCCCTCCATTGAGAAGATCCAGTCAAAAAGTTTATTTTCTTTGATAGGTTTATGATTGAGCTTTTGTGTGTGATTTTGAGTTTCCAATAATTGCACCATTGGCTGATATTTTCTAATGTATTTTGTAGTTTCTTTTTTATATATTCTGCGTTGTCATGAGAACATGAAGATATCGTCTGCATAAATAATATATTCTATTCCTATTGGTATTGTTTCCTGAAAATCAGCCATAAAAATCGTGAAGAGAATTGGAGAAAGGACGCTACCTTGTGGGACTCCTCTTTTCATTTCCATTGATTTTAATATTGTATTTTCCCATTTGACTTTTATTGTGCGATACTGTAGAAAGTTATGGATCCATTTGGTGATATTTCCCGAGATTCCTATTTTGAGGCATTTCATTATGAGACCATCTATATAGATTGAGTTGTATGCTGATTTTATATCAAGAGATATTCCTATTAAAAATTTCTTTTGAGAATGAGCTTTTTTATTTCAGAAAATAGTGTTTGAATTGCTGTTTGGCTGTCTCTAAATGGTAGAAATCTAAGATGAGTAGTGTCAATTTTTTTATGTTTGATTAAGAAAGTGGAAATTCTTTGGGATGAAATTCTTTCAAAAATTTTTGCTGGTACTGATGTAAGATATATGGTAATATATCTTACATCTATATATGGTAATTAGTAAGATATATGGTAATATATCATACAGATATATGGGACGGTAAGAGTTGAAGTTATCCTTTGTTTTCTGGGTTTTATGAATGGGCATCATTAATGTGGATTTCCAGCTGTTCGGAATTTTGAAGTTTAGCCAGATATCATTAAAAATGGAATTTATTATTTTAGTTGTTTCTTCGTTAAGACCTTTGAAAAGTTTTGCTGAGATGCCATCTTCTCCAGGGGTTGAAATGCGAGTATTTTTGATTGCGTTTTTTAGTTCCGTTGTTATTGGTTTGTTTGATTCAAAGTTTTCTATGTTATTGTAGTCTATAGGAATTGGATTATGATTATTGTTTGTAGAAAAATATTTGGCGAAGGTATTGCTTTGATCTTTTATTGACATGATTTCTTTACCATTTAGTTGCATAATGATGTTAGATTTCTGATTTTCATTCTTTCTTCGATTCAATGCGTTAAAGATGCGAGAGTAAGAGTTTTGCTGCATTCTGCAGACCTCATCCCAATAATTCTTACTGTCTCGAATAGCTTGTTTGAGTTTTGCAGAGAACTTTTTATATTTTATCCACTGTTCATCTTTGAGAGAAATTCTAGCCTTTTTTAGATAATGTTTTTTTAAGAACAGTAATTGATTGCATTTGGTATTCCACCATGGTGTTTTTATCTTTTCGCTAATTTGTTTCGTAAAGCTATTTTCTGATTTGGCCTCTTTTATTAGATTTTGTAATTGATCATAGTTGCTGTTTTCACTGATAATGTTTATATTTAGTTCTATAATTTTGTTCCATCTATAATAAATTTTGCTAATTAGAGAGTAAGTTCCATTCTCGATATTAATTACGATAGGAAAGTGGTCACTTTCATAGTTGTCTTCTTCAATTGGGTAGTTGCAATTAGGTAGAATTTCGGATGAACAAAAGGAAAAATCGATTGGTGTGAAAGTTCCATTTGGGGCAACGTGGGTCGGTTTATTATCGTTAATGAAGCATAGGTTTTTCTAATGCCCAATTGAATAAAGTCTGGCCTGCTGTGGAGTGGGAATTGCCTCCCCAGAGATCATGTTTAATGCTGAAATCGCCGAGGAGGAAACTATTATTTTTATGGTTATTTGAGATGTTGTTTAGTAATCAATTTTACCATTAGAGGAGTAGAAGTTTATTATTGTGATAGGTTTATTTTTGCGTATGAGTTGAGAGAATACCTAAAATTTCATTTTCATTGTTACTAGTGTAATCATTAATGTTGATAATTTTTGATTGTATGTTTTTAGAATTTGCGATCAGTAGGCCCCCTCCAGTTTTGTGAGGACGATCTCTTCTGTAAATTACTTTTTGTGGTATATGAAATTTATGGTGTGGTTTTAAAAAGGTTTCTTGGATTACTAATATTTGAGCTGTTTGAAAGATTCTTGTGTCTAGGACCCGTTTTTTATTTTGAATCCCCCTTGCATTCCATTGTAAGATATGCATGCTTTTTTTGTTGTTGTTTTATCTATTTGGATCTCCGTTTTGGATCCATAGCTCGAGGAACTTTCGTTGTTGAATATCGCTGGGGGTTATTGATTTATTCTTATTTGTTTCTATTTTATTTTTGTTTCCATTCTCCGTTCTCTTTTTTCCTCTCTTGGTGGGCTTGTATCTGTTTTGTTGTTGATTGGTGATTTTGTATTATATTTATGTTCATTTCTGTCATTGATATGAACATTAAAGTCATTTTTTCTAGCAATTGGTCTATTTTATCTGAAAAAACTTCATATAGTTTTTTTTGACATCTGATTGATGGATTTTTAATATTACTTATTTCATTTTTCTGAGTTGATGCAGTTATTTTTGTTGAATAAGTATTCTTCTTTGTGAAAAATTGTCTTACTTCACTGTAGGTTAATCTGTTTATTGCTTTTTATTCTAGAAATTCCACTTCTCTCAGTTTATATATTCAGTTGTAATCTGTTGTGTTTTTGGCCGCAGTTTACACATTTAATTGGATTTTGACATAAATTTGGGTGTTTTGCTTCAATGCATGTTACACAGATACTTTCAGCTTTACAGTGGTTAGGATTATGGGAGAATTTATAGCAGGTTGTACATTGTCTTGGTTTGTCGATAAAAATGTTTATTTTTTGGTTTGTTAGAAATAATTTAACCATGTTGGGAATGTTTGTTCCTAAGTAAGTTATTAAAATTGGGTAAGCACCTTCTTTGGTACCCTTTTGGAATCTTTTAAGTTCCAATATGTTGATGTCGTTTTCTGCGATAAGTTCTTCCGCAATTTCATTTAAAGTAGTTGAGGTATGCATGTCAAATATTAGAAACTTTGTTGTTAGACTTTCCCAAATAATTTGGGGGACTACAGGTACTCCTTGAATTTCAGTTATATTTATGAGGTTACTAGCGACTGTGGGATCGTTTGTAGATATAAATAGTTTTCCTGTTGTAAAATTTAAATCCGTTATTTTTTTGTAATTTGAGGTTTTATATATTTTTTTAATCTTTTTTGGGTTCTTTCTTGGAATGCTTTTGTTGTTTGACGGGCTAAGAAATAATTTGCAGGAGGTGGCTCCTTTTTGGAAAGCATAATTTATCAAGTTTTCTATTTTGTCGTTTGTTTTGAGGAATTTAGGGTTGAAAGTTTTTCCGGATCTAAGTTAGGCTCCTCCATAAGAGGTTATATATATACTCGTTTCTTCAGTAACCCTAAATATTGAAGACGTCGTCTTGCTACATCTGTTAAACGTTTATATTCAGAGATCCAGTCTTTTTTTCCAAGTTAGATAATGTAAGGTCACTTACCTTCTCTTCAGGAAAGTGAGAAAAGAAAAAAAATTATATATTGAAGGAGATCAGAGGTTCTGAAGAACCTTCAAAAAAGAAATGAACGAGTCTTTCGTTGCTTTAAGTAAAAAGTTTGTAGTTCGTACTACGCCACTAAATCCGACAGCAAAATAAAGAGCACCATGGAGACGCCCTACATATTCATTCTTCAATATTGCTAGAGGAAATTTTCAAGCAAAAGGCACACCCGAGATAAGAACGAAATTCGAGTTTCCACAACGCACCTCCCACCAACTTCAGATTTTATCTCCGCTTAATATTCTAAGTGGAAACAAAAATTAAAACACGTCCATGAAAACAAAAGATTGAGTTCAACTTGTAAGGCGAGTCCCAATTATATATATATTGTGATGACAGGTTTTTTACTACTACAAAAAGCTGTTCTTAGCAAGATCTTAGATCCAATAAAAATACTGAATAATTTTTAAATATCATTTATAAGCTCTGAATCATTTTCACTTAATGAATCACATAATTTGATTCTATTATTTCTAATAAGTATGAAAAATTAAAAAGATTGTACACCCAAACTTTATAGAATACTTTATGAACTACAATGGCTTTTAACAAATATTTAATAAATGTAGCTGATAGATTATCATTCTTTGTGTATTTGTAAAATAAATAATACTGTAAGGATGCTTTTTGCAAGATTTCAATGACAATTTGTATTTTGATTTTCTTTCTTTTTAACTTTTCTTACTTTTAAGTAATTTGTGAAGAAGTGATATTTTATAGTAATCTTTACTTTTTTAGTTTGGTCGAAAAATTCCTCCTTCAAAGCCGAAAAGCTCTAATAAACAAAAATCTGTGAGTATATGTTCATATAGAAATTTTATCTAACTTTTTGCTTAAATTTTATTTTTATTTTATTATTGTTAACTCATTTTTTTGAAAGACAGCTTATATGACTTGTTGATTATTATTGTTAAGCTATAGAACATTATTTTTAATGTAGTTTTGGTTCCATAAATAATTGTAGTTTTCATTTCTTTTGAAATACTTTAAAATCTGTCTTGTGTAAAACAACATACAATAGCATCTTTTATTGTTGAGCATTGTGAATGGATTGTAATGTTCAATGCAATTTTCAAAGTATCGCTTTACTTAACAAGATTCTGTGGATAAAAATCTAAAATCCAGATTTTCTTTCTACAAACAAATGTGGATATGTCTATAGTTGCCCTTGCTACAAGCTATAAATTTTTGTAATTTCATGCATGTATTGTTTCAATACCTATTATAGGCCTGCCTTTCCAATTCTGCAAGAACTTTTGAATGGTTATGAAGTATAAGGTTTGAAACTAAAGTATTGCCAATTATTTTTCTATTTTTATTAGAACTTTTTAATGCTTATGAAGAATTAAGGAAAATAATTTTCTTCACACAAAGATTGAATCTCTTGATTTGGTCATGTAGCTTGTCCAAAGGTTTATGTAATAAGAAAATAATAGTGACATATACTCATTTTTTCTGGCCTGGGTTTTCTCAACCTAGATTATGTATAAACTATTACAGAGTGAAACCAACAAAACAGACTTTCATTGCTTGTTTTAGCCTCACATTTTCGAATTAATTTCATTACCTATATGACAGGTCAAGAAGAAAAATCGATCTGATGATGATGTGGAACATGAACATGTAAGATATTTTTGTTTGAATTGTTTCTTTGTGTTTTAAAATAGTTAAAGTATAATCAAATTGAAAGGGATTTTTTTGTAGAATAATTTATATATTATCAATCTTTAATCATTTTAGTTTGGTCACTTACAAATTATATTCATATTATAATTCCCAATTCAAATGCCTGTGCCTCTGTCATCATTATCTTGATAAATAGTAATGTTGCATTGCTAACTACTTTCAAAGTATTATCTTTAAATTTTCAAACGTGCATTTGAAATGCAACTCCATGAAGTAGTAAGATATTGAGGCCATTGGGATCATAATAAATAGGAATTGAACAAAATGGTTCATGTAATTTTAAAATGATAGGCTGATAGTTTGGATTAATATTTATGACTTTTTACTACATAGATACATTGCTATAAATTATCAATTTCTTTACATGATTATCTTTTAGTTTTCTCTTGATTGTCAAGTTATTGTTTTTGTTATAAGTATGTTGCAAACTCAATATTCGTAATTTCTTTATTATTAAGTATATAAGTATGAATAACTAAAAATTATTTACTAAATTTTGGTTTACTTTGTACTCTAACTTGTTAAAATTCAATTATAATTGTTGATAAACACTCAAATGTATTGCTTTTGCTACCAAGATGAAAAATAATTTTACCTTTCTACTTTCATAGATGATCATGTTAACTATGTCTATTTTAATGTTTTTATTTAAATCTTAATTTCAATTTTATTTTTCTACAACCACTAAAATGTAATAGTACTTTATTTCAGGAAAGTCTTTCTCTTGAAATACACATTATATTTAAGTATCATAATCTTTTATTTTTATTATTCCAATAATGAAAGAAAGGTTTTAAATATTTTAAATTTTCTTTCTCCCCTCTCCACTAGACTTCTCACAAGAAAAAGAAACTTCAAACTGAGGAAGATGTAAATAATGTAAGTACTTTTGTTCAATAGGTTTCATACAATGCTTCACCTAGTAGAAAAAATGTCCATTTACAATTTCTGGAAAATTTGAGTATTTTTATTTGAGAACCTTAAAAATAATTTTTAAAACTGCAGCTATGTTAACTAAAACTTAATGCTGGACACTTTAAACATTGTCTGAAAATGTGAAGTAAAAGATGCAGATTTTCCAATAAAAACAGTCATTTAATGAATGCCACTCACTTTATTTTGATTTATGGTTCAATGGGATACTGAAAGTAAAAATTTATTTGATTAGCAGTACTGGATTTTATTGATGCCATCTATTTGTTAGTACTTTGTAGGCAATGCCTGTATATAGATAGAAATTTCATTTGCAATTTTCTAATCTAGAGTTATTTAGATGTTTTTTGTTCAGAATTTTTTATGTTTAGGTCATTTTTGAGATTTCTAGGAAATTGTTTGGTCAATTTTTGAATTTTTAGCATAAAGCTTTAGAGTCTTGTCCCAGGTTTTAATCAAATTTTGTTGAAACATTCCCAATTTGGTATCTTTCAACCACAATTTGGATTTTACTATAATAGCACAATGCAAATGACTCTTCTGCTTCTGGTCCCAAAAGAATTTATGATCAACCCTTTAAAGCAAAACAAAACCTATGAGATTTGTTTATTCATGGGTGAATCACAACTCTAAACGAGTGGGCCAGACTGGTTCTCTAGTCTTGACTGGAGAATATGACTGATCACATACTTTTAGATCTTCAAGTTGTTAATTGAAACTATTTAAAAATCTAATCTATTTAAAGTATAATCTATCTTTCCATGTTCTAAAGTGTTAAGTAATGCATCCCTTTTCTAGGTTCTGTCAAATCATTATGACTACATTTCTCTTGGAGAACTTCAAGAAACTGAGCCTAAACAAACGTTTAATGTATATGGCATTGTTGAGAAATGTGATTTAAAAGTTTTACAAGGTAATTTTAATGTTCATGGTATTTTGTCATGTTTAGATATTGCTGGATTTTACTCTTACATTAATGATATTACTTGCTTGTCCTTGTATTTGTATCAATCTTCCTTATTTATTATTTTTTATCCTTAGTGATTGTGTTAAGTAATGTACTTTACTTATCAAGAAAGTGATTTCTCTGTCATTATATCAAAGCCAATTGTTTGTTCAGGTTTTTTATATTAGTTAACTTCTCTTTAAATGTGATTAATCAATTTTAATATTTAATTTCATTTATCACGTATTCACATTTTTATTGCTTCAATTAAAAATTTGTTGAATGAAAGTATTGAATAAAATATCAGTCTATCTCATAAAAGAGTGAATCTTTTAATGAACTTTTTTCCTGTTTCCTTTTGAAATAGCTTTTACTCAAATGATAAATTTATTTAATGAAAGTGACCTATAACATTATTTATCAGCAGTCCAGGCATCAGTAATGATAAAATATAAATTAATAATGCTAAAATTTAACAATATATTTCTACTTTATGCCTCACATTTATTTTTTCAATCATGTTGCACCATTGTTTTTTCCTGATAGTAAATGTTTGATGCTGCTTTGCTAAATATGGCCCTTGCACCATAAAACCAACCAACCTTCTAGCAAATATAATTACATTTCAAAAGTATTCATTTATTTATTTTTAATTTCCAGCTTTTCTTTATAGAATTTTTGTGCATCTGAAAGCAGTGTACTTTATTTTTCTCTTAAGCATTTGGTGTTATATGACATGTCTCTATGTACTTCTCTCAAATGTTCGAATTTGTTTTAATCTGATGGAAGTTTCTATAAATTAATTTTATTACAAAGTACTGATGAAAGTTCTTGTTGTGATTTCATTTCTCTCATTGTAAAATGAACAGTTTTGTATGTATCTGATGAAATAGGTATAAAATATAGAATGTTTTAGGGTTTATGTGCTTAATGCAATTGAATAAACAAGTACTATGCTCATATACTGTGTCATAGAATATATATAATAAAGCTATGTACCCATACATTTTCAAATTTAAGGAAATTTTAGTCAGTCAGTTGAGAATTAAGTATACCAAATGGCCCCAAATCGATAGATTAGCTTAGATAAATTAAAATTATATTTCATCTTTAAGGACCCTCAAAAGTAAACATTAAATGTATGTTAACCCTATAGAAACTTTTAAAGATTTTTTATTTTCATTTCATGCTTTTTTAGGAAAAAGAACTCAAATTTTAGATTTAGTTTTAACAGATGCAACTGAAACTGGATTTATCTGTTCCATATTTGCAGCCAAGGATGAAGTTTTTCCAGATATTTATCCTGGAGATATTATACGAGTACATAGAATGCAGGTATTTATACTGTACAAAAAACCTTTTTGTTCTTTTATTCAAACATCTATTCTTTGCATTCATGCACATTCCCTTCAATAACTAATTTGTAAATCGTCTATTTTTATTTTAAAGAGCATGTTAAGTACTGATGATCTTCATTTAGATGGAAATAAATATAATGAATTGAATGAAATATTTATATATTCATTCATTTTTCTCTTTTGTTACAGGTGTATAAATTCCGAAGTCGATTAAAAGGAAAATGCTTATCCTCTAAGTTCATTTTGGTATTCAGTAAAAGTAACAAAGGAAATAAACCAAGAACTGTGGCTAAATCATTTACTTACACAGCTGAAGACTCACTCAGAGTATGTTTGGGGTATTAATAAACATATCTCTATGTAGCTCGTGGGAGAGAGGTCAACTTGGGTCAGTTGATTTCTGAATTTGTATAAAAGGCATGTTATAAATAATATAATGTATTGAATGAATAATGTAATGTATAGTAAATAATGTAATGTGTTATAGAAAAGCCTGCCATACATGAAATCCTGAATGATGATTGCTGTGGATGTTTTTGCCAAATTTGTATCAACGCTATCGCTTTTGGCTCTGAAAGATAAACAACAATCCACACTAAAGATGCCAATTGTACAAGGGATTTGTTTACATTACCACCAGTTCCTTAATTTAACTACTACACTTGTTCAAAACTACATGACTCAACTGCCTTCTCCCGTGAGCTACACTATATTTGATAATATTTATAACATTTATTTATATACTTTTGGTTATAAACCAAGAACTGTGGCTAAATCATTTAATTACACAGCTGAGGACTCACTCAGTATGTTTGGGGCATTTATATAAACATAAATCTATGTTTATATTTGATAAATGTGTATAACATTTGTTTATACACTTTTCTTTTCAATTATGTGGTATATTCTATTGGTCCTTTTAATTTTAGGTACAAAATTTGTTTGACTGGTATGATAAAAAAAGTGAACCAAAGTTAATTAGTGAACTTAACAGAGGAGATTTTGCTAACATAGTGTGTCAAGTAAGTAGTTTTTATTAACAATAACTACTTTTTATCTTCAAAGTTTGAAATAAAGTACAGTTGGCACTAATGTTTATGAACCTGATTTTACACAAACTGACAAAATTTTATAAAATTCTATGTAGTCCAACAAAATTTTAATATCTATTAACGCATATTCTGTTTTTACAAACTTTTTCCTCTGTCCTGTGGGACTTGTAAAAATGTGCATCAAACTGTCCACAAAATATTTAGTCTAGAAAAATAGAAACTAATTTTTTACCAAAAAGAAAATTTAACATTTTTAGCTGTTTTTTTATTTAAAATGTTATTTGTTAAGTTTGTTACAAAGTATATTTTTCATGCTTTTCTTACAGGTCATTGGTGTTTATTGTGCTAAAACTACAGATGCTGTGATTCTAAAAATCTGGGATGGGACCAAGACAAATCAGTATGTGTTTTAGGTCATATACTTTTCTTCACCCTAAACTCTCAAATTTAACATGCAAAATCTTACCTCTTTTGAAAGTATATTAAAATTATAATAGCAGGAAATATTATTTTTTATCATTACTGTGTGGTCAAAGATGAAAAGGAAAGATTAAGAGACATTTTTTTAATTTAAGGACTATAATGAGATAGTAAATTAAATTTTAAATCTATTATAAAACCACAATTTCCTGAATTAAAACAAATTTAACCCCAGTAGTGGAAATTTACTTATTTTTAAATTACAAGGTTTGGAGTTAGTTGTCCAAACATGCATTTAAAAAATCTACTGTCATTTATGTTATTTTTTTTAAAAAATGTATGTGTATGAATTGGCTTCCTATCAGGACATTAGTAATGCTTATGTTCGCTTGTGAACAGAATTTTTATTTTTACCAATAGCCATAGTAATAAAATATTAAGCTTCATTTAATAATTTTCTACAGATTTGAAAGTACTCATTATGGTCTCAAAGAGGAACGTCTTGATGAAAAACTATTTTTGATAGCAAGAAACTATTATGTTGTGTTATCTGTATATGGTCAATATGCTGCTCTTGCTGGGGAATTAAGGGTAAGTTTAATTAAATACTTTAATATCTTTATCTATAATTATAATAAGTTAATCTTTAATTAAAGATTATTAAAGTTAAATAATTGTAGTTTTGAGAATTTGTTAGAACTTTAAAATTCACCCCTCAATAATTTACTTATTTCATGAAGTTCATAAGATAAGTATGCTAAAAATAAAGGAAAGAAAGCTAAGTACTTAAAAATTTAAGTTTAATTCTCTACCAATGGTACCCCTTAAATATAGGATGAAATAATGTGAGATTTTAATCAAATTACTTTTCTTTTGCTTTTTTCAGCATATTGATATCGATTTTTAACGTAACTTCACAAGAATAAATTATTTCTAATGTTTGTAAAAGTCAGTAGAATGTTCATATTTCATTGCATGTTAAAATCTTTCATTATTTTTTTTACCCATCAAGTTTAAAGCTATATCTTGATTTTTTTTCTTCAATTCTAAATCATTCCATATGGAAACACATGATGGGTGTTGCACAATAGTGATGGATTTTTTTCAAATTTTTACCATAGACAGACATGGCAGTGAAACCCATAGATCTCAATTATTTAAGAATTTTGTTGAATATTAGCTGAGATACAGTAATCTAAAAATTGGTCGATTTTACAAAATGGCGGCCATCTTGGATTTGCCACAGTCTATAAATGACCCTAACTAGAAAACTAATGGCTAAAATTTAGTAATTTTGGTATTAAATCGTAGCCATTTATTTCAGAAGTGTATATAAGCTACAAAAACAATGGCAATTTTACATTTTAGTGGATTTTTACATGTAAAGTGAAAAAATTAATTTTAAAAACAATCGACTTTGGAGGGGTATAGAAAAAAATGAACCCTCTTATTTTTTTCTGAAACTTTGTGGAAATATTAACTAACATACCTACTTTAATCTAACAAAAATTCAGAGGTAAAATTTTTGGTTTTTGAATAAAATATTGTAATGATAGCATATGTTTTTCAAAACGGTGGTCATCTTACAGTGCAAAAATGACCATAACTTAAACAATAATGGCCGAATTTGAATTTTTATGAAGTACTAATTTAAAGCAGGCTCGCATTAAATGTAAAAATGGCAATAGAACATCAAATTACAGTCCAGTGTAATTTTTCCGTGTGTTTGGAAAAATATATTAAGTATCATTGAAGAAAAATTGTTTTCAATTTATTTAAATTATTTTTAAAATACTTTACCAAATGTAATGTGTTTTGTAATATTCAATTACAATATTTTGTTAAATATATTTACATTTATGCTTAGGATCCACTTATTAGTAAAATGATCCTTTATTAACAATTTGCTTGAAAAACGCATTGTTTTATGTGCATCACTTTTCTACAAAATCTCAATGCCATTATTTCTAAAAAAATGGAAGAATTGAGTCTGGATACTGCTATCATCATGGTAGATTTTTCTGAAAATTATTCGTGCATTATACAAAATTGTATTCAAAACATTCATTGGAAAAACGATCAAGCAACAGTTAATCCTTTTCTTGTGTATGCTAAGGATCTTGTTCGTGTGAAATCTGTTTCTATGTGTGGTTATAAATGACAATTTAGTGCATGGCACTTCTCAAATTAAAATACTTTAAGTTGGAAGATTGACACATTGATAGAAAACTCAGACCGATACAAAAATGAATTAGAAGAACTTAATTTTTGTGATAAAAAAGACCATGGTGTAAAAGCTAAGTGGCATTTTTTGCCTCTTGCATGGAAAAGGAGTTTGCTATGGTATTGGTGGCACTATTAAGTATATGGCCACCAAAGAAAGCCTGAAGCGTCCATGCAAAGGTGCAATATTAGATGCTTTTAGTTATACAGCTTTGCAAGAGTCCATTAAACGAATATGCTTTTTCGATCTGAATTGAAAACTCAAATTTCTAACAATCAATTAGCAGATAGGTATGCAATGACAAATACAATAACAGGAAGAAAAACTAACTGTTTTACAGCAATAAACAAAAGTCAGATATAGATTTCCAGAGTTTCTGGTTCAACAACATTTGTTGCTACCACGGGATTGGAGAAAACCATCTAATTACCAACATTCCAAAATGAATAATATGGTACATGTGTGTATGGAATTAATTGATGGATTGGAAAGATTTTGATTGTAAGGAATATGATTACAAATTATGTCCATCCTTCCTCATGAACCAAGTGCATCCTATATGTTGCCAGAGTTGTATATGCATGTTGGACTCCTTATGAATACATAAAATCATATCTTCTCCCATAACTAGTACAGGAAGAACTTATCATGTTACTCCTGATGAAAATCAATTAATTGAACTATTGTTCCAAATTTCAATGTCCAGAAATTTGGAATTTTATTTTATCAATTTGAAATACATGTGTGATTACATTTCTATGAAGCTTCTAAAGATATATTGGATCAGCTTAAAATATTTCAGTAATCTCAACTGTAATACATTTTGTATTATATTGAGCCTATATGTATTTATATATAATAATGGGTAATAGTGTTTTATATTTGGGGCTAAGTATTTTTGAATATCTAATTAAGTTAAGAAACTGAGAAGTATAAAAATTTAACTCTCTAATTTTGAAACAATGCACCAAAAAATAAATGCAAATAAATTGAACCAAATAATGTACTTAAATTTTTTAAAGAACATTACATTTTGGCAAAGTATAAATTAAAAACATTTTCTTCAATGATACTTAATATACTTTTCCAAAGACACTATGTGATAATTTTTTTAAATTATATTGGATTACAATTTGATGTTCTATTGCCATTTTTGCATTTAATGTGACCTGCTTTGAATTAGCATTTCTTAAAAATTCAAATTCGACCATTATTTTTTAAGCTATGGTCATTTTTGCACTGTAAGATGACCACTGTTTTGAAATACATATGCTATCGTTAGAATATTTTATTCAGAAACCAAAAATTTTACCTCTGAATTTTTGTTGGATTAAAGTAATGTTAGTTAATATTTCCACAAAGTTTCAGAAAAAATAAGGGGGTTCATTTTTTCTATACCCCTTTAAAGTTGAGTGTTTTTAAAGTGATTTTTTTTACTTTACATGTAAAAAAAATCCACTAAAATGTAAAATTGCCATTGTTTTTGTGACTTGTATATACTTCTGAAATAAATGGCTACAATTTGATACCATAATTACTAAATTTTAACTATTAGTTCTCTAGTTAGGGTCATTTATAGACAGTGGCAAATCCAAGATGGCTGCCACTTAGTAAAATTGACCAATTTTTAAATTCTCGTATCTCAGCTAATATTGATAAATACTAGCCATTGCACCTATTCAAATGAAATTTGAAAAACTGGACTTAGAACAATTCTGGTGTACACAGTTAGAACCTCAGCCACAGCTGGCAAAAGCAGCATTGCAGACACTTTTACCATTTGCCACCACCTATACTTGTGTGAAATGGGATTTTCATCACTTTTCCACATACCAACAAAATGCCAGAAATCGCTTCAATGCAAGTGATGACATGCGTGGCTCTTTCAAAATAGGAGCCTCACTTCAAAAGTATTATTATGAATAAACAACTTAGCCTTTAAAAATTCAGATATTGCTTTGTATGTATGTGTTTATCTTTCAATAAATAAATAATCTTACAATAGAAGTATTTTCCTAAATAAAGAAATGGAAACACATTTTTTAAAGGGGTGCGAGAACTTATTTTTAGATTCAAGGGGTGCCGATCACTAAAAAGATTAAAAACCACTGAGCCATTTATAGTCAGTGTGGCAAATCCAAGATGGCCACCATTTTGTGAAATCGACCAAATTTTAAATTTCTGTATCAGTTAATATATTCGACATAATTTAGATCTATGGGTTTCACTGCCATGTCTATCTATGGTAAAAATTTGAAAAATATCCATGACATTGGTGCAACAACTTTTTCTCAAAATGGATGTTTTCACATGGAATGACCTTTTTACTTGACTGTTCTCTAATTAAGTGCTTTAGTGTCGGTCATGATTTAGTTAGTAACATGACTGTCTAGATTTCTTTAATAAAAGTGTGTTAAAGGTTATTTAACTACTATTGGATAGCTGAGATTTTTGTTAACAATGAGACTTTATGTTTGAAATAATGAACTTGATATTAAGTCAGTAATGATACCTCAATCAATAGCTCATTACAAACAAAGGAATATTATATATTTTATCTAATGTGAAATTCAGTGGCAGAAAGTTACCAAGTCTGATTGTGAATCATTCATTATTTTGAATTCAAGTTAATAAACTGCTTCTTGAACTGAGTACTTTACTTTTTAATGCTAACTGATCATTTCACCTTAATTATTTTAAATCGCAAATACTTTTCTTGCAGATTATCATTAATTCTTAGTGTTAAATGTAAAAAATCTCTATTTTAAGCATTCTATTCTTTTTATCTCACATACAATCATTTCTTCCTGAAACTATTTGTATAAACAACAATCTGAATTTCATAGATTCGATGCTTTGTTGCTAATGGCATTGCGGCTATGTGTTTTTATTTACTTCTAATAAATGTCATTTTAGTTGCAATAAATTTTGATTAAAATTTTTAGAAAGTCTCATGATAAATGAAAGTCCCATGATTCATTGCAAATTTAAAATTTGGATTATCTTCAAATATAATCCAAGAAGAATTAAAGTAGTTTTATTAATGTCTTGCTAGATGTAATGACTGAGAAATTTTGCTTACTTAAAAGTAAGCAAAATTTCTCAGTCATTACATCTAGCAAGACATTAATAAAACTACTTTAATTCTTCTTGGATTATATTTTGTTGGTATCTTAGTTTAAAATAAATTGTTTTGAAAAAGACATCAGAATAAAATTATTCTGGTATAAAAATGATTTGTCATTTTTCCATCAGAGGCTTATGTAACAAAGCAAACATAACCAAAAGTTTAATAAATAATAATTAATCAATTTTAATATTCATTTTCAATATGTACATGTAAAGATAGAGAAAAATATTTTCGGTTCCAGCCAGGGCAATTTATTGAGATCCGAGATGCTCACCTATACAGCCCAAAGACAAACCCAGATGACTCCAAATTATGTCTTCATACTGGAAATAAGGAAGGAAGAGGAATTCAAGTTTTAGAAGAGGAAGATGAGAGAGTAAAAAAGTTGAAAACGTAAGAACATTTCCAATTTGCCTTTCACTAATTCAGTTTCCCAAACTTTTTTTTAGCTCAACACCCTCTTCTTCCTTTTTAAAACTTGATATTGTATGTCTTGTATCTGGCGCAGCATGGCCAAATATGGCCCTTGCGCCACAAAACCAACCAACCCTTTTTAAACACAATTTTTTCTGCCCCCTCTGGGAAACTTTCTTAACTAATAATAAATTAGAAGTGTAGCTATGCCTACAATTTTTGAATTTCACCAAAATATTAATGTAGCTGTGCACTAAACTGATACTTGTTCGTCACACAATTTGAAAGTGGTCGAATAGTGAATTAAGTCTTCTGATCTATTTATGTATAGTATTGTACAATTAACTTGACATAACATGGCAGATTCCTGATGCTGCACTTGTAAGAACTTGTGTAAGTCAGAAGTGCATGCAAATAGATACTAACACTCACTTGTAACAACTTGCCATCTTGCTTTTAGACTGATCAGTTGTAACTTGTATTTTGCAATGTAGAATTCTTGCAACAATCTATTACTGTAGTGAGTGTATGGTCAAGTGTATAAATGTTTGCTTACAACAATTTTAAGCAATTCTTATTTGTTTTAGCAATTTCTTATTGCCAAATATGGTTCCTTAATGCCCCTCTATTTCCCCTGGGGCCAGCATTGTCCCCTAAGATTCCTTTAGTTCCCATGGGGGCAGTCTATGTAGCAGCCTTGTGTAGCAAAAACTGACTAAAGCGTCAACACTGCATACCATGAATTCATTCATGAGTGTTCATTCATTGTTCAACTTCTTTAGGGAGTTTGTATTTCAGCATCATTATACTGATTTTTCCAATTCTTATTCATGTGAAGTTTGATTCTTTAGGCATCTGGAAAAAATTACAAGTGAAGTGCAAGAATTTGGAAATCAGACTGATGATTTACTGAGTCAAAATAACAGCCTTTTCTTAAATTATGGTAAGTCTACATTCTGTCAAAAATCTACTCCCTAGTTTGTTTTTTAAATCTTGATATTTTAAATCACTCAATGATTCTTGTGATAATTTAAGTTCTCAAATGTGATTCAGACTGGGTCAATTTTTTTATTATTGCAGAAGAAATTATAACTATACATATATTTCTTATGTGCCTTGAAAAAGTTTCATTTGTATTTGGTTTAGGGCATTGGCCTGATCAAGAATCATGTAATTTCTCTCAAAAGTCAAATCTGTCTATAAAATACACACTTTATCACCAGATTTAAAATAAAATAAATATAATGAGCAATTTTTCAAATTCTGATTTTAAAGTTTGCTGTCAAAAATATTACATTCATAACAGTGAAGGCATAATCAATGTGCAAATGAACCTTAGAGAAAAGTTATGAAAAGTAAGAACAGAAATAGTCTCATTTAGCAAGCACTTCCAAAAAATTAGCTGGAACTGATAGGTTTTAATAAATCTGGACGGAACTGATAGTTTTTATAAAATTTTTGATAAACAATTTAATTTAGTTTATCATAAAATTTGATAAGATATTAAAAGTTATCTGCAATATACCAGAATAGAATGACATAATCACTTTTATCTCCATAAGTCTCCTGGGACCCAGTCTTACTGTTTACCAGATATATGGTCAAAATCTTGGTATACTTAATATATAGTTGATAGGTTTCTGCAATACTTATTAAACTATACTGATACTCTTTATTTAACAAAATACATGTTTAATGTTTTGATGCTATGGCACATTGCGAGTGAGCAAATCAATGAAGATTGCTTAGGTTCAGGAATTGGCAAGCAGGTTAAGCCCCCTAGTAATGAAATATTTCTGCACAAAAGCCTACTTTATTCAAAACTCTTTCTATTCTGTACTGGAATATCTTTTACCTTTGTTTTTGTACTTTATATAAAAATGTTTTGTTTTAAAATGAAAGTAATTTACTGAAAAACAAAATTTAAACATTATTTCATGTTTGTATATCAAGTAATCAAACTATATATTTGCATGATTATAAAATGTACCATTATGTATCTCTTATCACAAGGGTACTGATATAGAACAGTTAATAATTTCTATTACTTATTCTTATAATTGGATCTATTGAAGTAAATTATAACTAGAGTCAAGTTTGTGTGAACTTAGTTCTTCAGTGATATTTTTGTGCTTAGTACTTATTCTTTATATGCATTTTAGTTCTTGATTTTAAAAAATTGCAATTTAAAGGTGCATTTTCTGATCTATTCACTATTACATATTAATTAAAAAGACTTAGCTCCTTTTTGCTAAAATAAATAATATGAACTCACTCTGTGATTAAAGTATTGCTAAAAGCAGCACAATAATTCATCTATGATTTTAAAATATATGTAAAAGATATAAATCCTCAATGTTTTGAACTTTAAAATATATTTTTCTTGTGTATTTAGCTCTTGAACATATATGCTTTTAGTTTAAGCTATTTCGATTATTTTTCATGTTTGCATAATTTTTCTACAGATATATCAGTCTTTGCATCCAGTCAAAGATCAACAAGAAACGAAGAGGCGAATGCTGGTAAGAGTCATAGTTGTCTTCTATGGTAGTTTATTTTGCAGTTTCACTTATAAACTTTAGTCCATGTTTTTATCTCATCTAAGAAAATGATGGAACCAGAAATGCATTAATCTAACATTATTGTATTTCTGGTTCCTTTTCAAAAAAAATTTTAAGTACATCATTTCATTTCAAGGTTTCATGAGAGTACTTCAATATATTTTGTGTAAATTTATTTAAATATTTAACATTTTCAAAATGTTATCAGATGATCACATCTTACAATTTACGTGAATTCTTGGAAAGTTTTGAAATTCAGTTACATTCTTTTCTTTTAATTGCAAAGCAATTTTTTAGTTTGAAAGCAGATGTTTGTTTAATTTTTCTTTTACAAATACATGATTTTGAAGACTTGAACATTTATCTATAATAAAAGGTCTTTAAGGAAGTAAAAATAGTAAATCTGCAAATTTTCTATTTAATGTTCAGTATATTACACATTTTTAATAGTACATTTTATAATGTTCTAATTTCAGATGTTGATACATTAAACAGACCTTTAAGTTCTAAAGAAGGAGATACTGCGTTATCACAAAACACAAGTATGTGTCAGAAATGTTTTAATATTTTGCTAAGCTTGGATCATAAGCTTTCAATCACATGCTTTTGAAATTTTTTATCAGGATACTAAACATATTTTAAAATAAGAATGGGTGGCTAGATGTTTAGTTTTTTGCAAGTTAACTCAATAATAAAACATATTCTTGATGATCAAGATTGAGTTATTTATTTGCTAGCAAAATTAGATTTAAATTTATTTTTCAAATTAATATACTTATCTATTATAATTTCATCTTCCCCATAGGTGTAGCATAGTGTTTCAACTGACAAACTTTGTTATATTTCAGTTATCTCAGTTTTAGATGCTGCTATAAAACCTGGTCAAAGCACTCAAGAATTTGGTGGTAAGTTGGAAAATAATTGTTTTCTCTCTCCCATTTATATATCACTAGCTGAATTACCCGCCGTTGCTTGGGTTGAAATGGTTAAATGTTGCTTGAAAAGTCAATTAGAATAATTACTTTTCTTTCACAGAAAAATGCAATCATTTAAGTTGTATGGAAAATACGTTTTAACTTTTTCATAGCTTCTACAAATATAAGCATTTAATTCCTGAATATATTGCAATATGTAAAAGATTAAGACATAAATACAAACAGAAACGAAATTCCGACGTAAAAATGCAGAATTCTAAAAAACGAAAGATGCAGTTTCTACTGCTTCTGTTTAAATACTCTCGCAATCAAGTCGTGGCGCTCACTGGATAATTGACCATTGGTAAGAACCTCCTTGATATCCGTCCAAGTCGGATTGCAGGTGAAGGTGATAAATAAGTCTGGTCCCCCGTACGTCATAGCATCTTCCGTGTATTTGTGCATGTGTCTGGGACTGCCTGTAAATGTAGCTGGTAGTATGACTAAAGCACCGAGGTTTTCAATGTTCCGTTATTTGCCACAGCATCTCTCAGGTGAATATATTCGTCATCTCTCGGTTTACGTTGATTTAGACGAATGTAAAGGAGATGCTCACTCTTGACTTTTGCGTACATATCGACGATGAACTGATGAAGCAATTGCCTGCAGTTCAATACATGGTACTGCTCAGTATCTCGAACCATTAATCTGTATGCATAGAAATCCATCGCTGAAACTTTCTTGCTGGTTGTTTCACCTGTTCTTGGGTTGATCTGCCTCAGATTAAAATGATATTCATCTTCACCATAAGGGAATGTCACTGGGTACTGCAGAGCATCACAAGATCGATGTGTTTCCGAAATGCGCTGCAATGATTCACCTCGTCATTGAATAACGATATCCCGTTGATGAAACTCATCGCCTGATATAACCACCGTGACTTCATCATATACAAATATTCTCTTTCATTCATGACTAGCTGAGTTTATTTTTCCATAATAAAGAGACATTTTGGGTTAGTCCTGAATAGATCCTTTGTTTACCAGGAATACTTTGAAAAATTATTTAGTTTTGTCACTGTTCTTCTAAAAGTGCAAAATATTCTTGAAAATATTCAATGAAGCTTTGGTTTTGGTCCAAACCCTTATATGAAGTGCAAAGTCCAACAGATTGTAAAAAGGAACTTCTAATTCAAAATTACTGTTTGTTTAAGTCTCATAAAAACCACTGTGTTAATATAATTTATGTTTAATAATTAAAAATTTATTCTTAAAATAATTTATGAATAAAAATTAAGAATAAATATATTATTACATATGTTAGCTTACACTTTTTATGGCTGGACTGTTTGAATTCATGTAAATTTGTGTTGACATTACCTCTACTATCAGTGACGTCCTAGAACATTTTCTAGGTGGTGCGAAATTTCCTAGTTGCACCCCCACAGCATAAATTTCAGAGCATCTTCTATGCAGTCGGTTAACTGATTAATTAAGCGACATATAGGCTATATTTTGTTTATTAGTAGGAATTATGATAAGTGTTTTGGTTAAATAAACAACCTTTATTCAATAAGTAGATTTTTATTAAACAGCAGATCTCAATTACATAAAAAAATTCAACATACTATATTGGCACCTTTCTCGATTTAGCACTGGCAAATTTCTGTATTAGGTCAGAATAATTTATACTTCGAGCAATATCGTTTTCAATGGATATAATTGCAAGATCCGAAAGCCTTTTTTGACACATAGTCTAACGTAAATAAGTTTCAATAAGTTTTAATTTACTAAAACTTCGTTCACCTTTACTCACAGTGACAGGTATTGTTAGTAAAACTTGAAGTGCTGTCCACACGTTCAGGAAAATATCCTGCCAGCTGTTTTGTTTAATAAGTTGTAGTACTTGTAACGGCTCCACTGATTCAGAATCTTTTAATAGATTCAAGCTTAACAGTTCTTCAGTCAATTCACAACCAGATACGTCACGTTTTTCACCATTGGTTAAACTGATTTGTAAATCTGCACAAGGTTTTATCAATTGGGGCTTTTCAGGAATTGTTTTGATGTTATATAAAAATAACCAAGTATCATTGAATTTTGACAGTTCAAATCGAGTGACCAGTGCATTATCAATTGTATCGATCATAGGATAAAATACATTAATTTTAAGCAATTCTTCAGGATCTGTTGGGGTCTCATCTATGGTATCGTACTCGAATAACCTCTTTCTTCGAGATTGAACTGATTTAAAAACAGGTTCTATAGCAGCCTGAGAAGATATTTCTTTAGCTGTTATTGCAGCAGATTTATAAGTCCTGTACTCTCACAAATTCTGAGCATTTCTTTAGCAATTGAGATGCTTTTGGTAAATCCATAGTTTCAGACTGCATAGCCTTACTTTCGATGTTAACTTGAAACAATATGTCATACCAAGCTACCATGGTAAGTATGAATTAAAATTGTTCCATGTGCTGCATTAGAGACAAGGCCCCTGATGCTGCAACTGAGTCATTCGTTTCTTCGTGATGTTCCAAAAGGCATTACGAACTGAATAGTGATAGTGAACTGCAGCAAGGCTAGAAACTGCACTCCCAACAGGTTTCGCAAACTTTTTTCAGCAGAAGTCCATATACTTGCATAGATATTACTTCCCATCGCTTCGTTGATCCAGTGAATAGAACAGCCCCGTGGATTAAAAGATGATCGAGGATATTGGTCCAAAATTCTTTTTTGCACACCTTTGTTTATTCTCACCATATTTGCAACATTGTCGTAATCGTCGACCTATACAATCGTTCATGTCCAAATCAAACTGTTGCACAATTTCATCAAGAAAGAGGCCAGTGAGTCCTTTGCCCGAAGAATCACTTACCGGTTTGTAAGCAATAAAACATTCACGGTACATGCCACGCCGCATGTGACGCAACAGTCAATTGTCTCACAATATGTTTGTTCAATCAAAAAGCATGACTTTCTTGCACACGACTCATAAGTCCGGCATTGTTACTCTACCATCATCTAAAACTTTAGTGAGTTTAGTTGTAGTTATGTATAAAATGATTTTCACATTTCACTTATATTAAGTCTATTATACACTTTTCCTGCGAAAAATATTTGAATATGCGACATCTGGTGTTAAAAAACTTAAAAAATCACATTTTCACCTAAGTAGATAGTAATGTTTACTATTGATGTTTATATATATAAAAATTACACCAACTGAAAGTACAAATAGCTATAGTTTTCTCCGTGCAGTATTTGATTTCGGCGCTTCCCCCAAAGGCAGCGCCAGGTGTGGTCGCACTGCCCTAGGGCCGCCACTGTCTACTATTTGGATCCATTTTGTATGAATTCAGTTTTTATGTCATTACATTCTAATTTGTTTCCTGAGGGTTGAAAAACATTTTACTTTTTAATAAAATAGTCACTGATTGCATCAATGTAATAAAATACTAAAGGAAGTAAAATTATCATTAATGATCATCATATGGCCTTCAGTTTTATTTATCAAAATTAGTTTTATTTCTGATTCATTTTTTCTAACTTTAGAAGAAATGTCACAAGAATTTCAAAAAATAGAAATTTCAACAGAAAATAGAATTTCTACATCAAGCGAACCAGGTAAAGATTGTCAAAACTATAAACATAAATAGCTGACAAATTATAGCTGTACATATCAGATACAAAAAGTATTTTAAATTCCATTTACTTTTTAATTATGAAATCATTTTTACAATTGGAAATATATATAAGATCATATTGATCAGATAAATTGCAGTAGTGTATTCTCCTGATTTCTAGTTGAGTAAATGTTTCCATGTCAGAGCAAAGATAAAGGAAATAACTATTTTCCTTTTCCTTGTTAGCAGGATAGATAGAAAGACTAAAATGTATCTAATTCATTGCTAGGGACTAATAGAGCTTGTATTTATAAATCAAAGATTCTTGCTACATGCTTAACATGAATACTCAAAATTACCTGTCTTCTCAAGCAGCATGTGTCCAATTTTATTTTTATAAAAAATGATTTTATAATTATAATTAATGATACAATTACCATCTTAACATATACATTTATGCAATTTTCTATTTCAAAAACTAATGTATAGGATTGCTAAATAATTTGAAAATTTGCCATTTTTTATCTAGTTTGTTGTTATTGGAATAACTATTCATTTGTATATTCGGGTAGGATTTTATGGACAGATATTTTTCTTAATTCAGATCCTGTTTTAAACAAAACTCCTGTGGAATTTAGAAAATTTTTGCACAATCCAGGTGAGTGTATGCAAGTATTGTGAAAGTAAATTTTAATCCTTGTATACTCTTGACATGCCTCTATTCTATTCAACTTAGTTTTTATATCTAGTAATCTACAACTTGCTTGGGTTTATAATTTTCCTTAATGAGTTTTCCTGTGTAATGTAAGGATAAGTTTTTTTTAAATAAAGCAAACTATTAGAACAAAATAAATGTATTAATGCCTTTTCCACTTTATAACATTAAAATCTTTATCTAAAAATTTTTTGTGTAACTCATTTAACATTACAGAAAGAGAAGCAACCTCTGCATTCTTTCCTGTAAGTAAGGAAACTGATAAGGAATGTCATAATCCAGCACAGGCTATTTCTGGTAAGACATTTAATTTTAAAAGTAATCTTTAAATATGAAATAGGTTTTATAACATGCTGTTGAAGTTAGCCTCCTTATAGACTGTTGTGTGTGTTCAGTTTTGTTTGTCGCTCTACACACTACTCAGTTAGAAGGTTGGCTGTCTGTCTACCAAGAGACCTCTTCATACTAAGTCTAGGGGTGACAGTCGCTATAGAAATGGGGCTCTTTCATTTTTAGTAGGGGTGATTCTCAGGCATGACTTAGTTTTGTTTTTTATGAATGTTAGCTTTGGAAAGAAGTAGTTTATTAGTATAGATTTTCTTGGTAAAAATAAACAAATATATTTCAAATTTGTCACCAAGTGCACCAATGTGACAAACTTGGATACATTTCTTCAAGTTTCCCTATGGAAAATAGGATACTGCCTGTTTCTTTGGCAACATACAAGAGCAGACTTTGTGTCTGGAGTATTTCTGATGTTAGACAGACAGTATGCATACTTATACAATCTGCTATACCAGTATAATCCAGTTTAGAACACTCTAATCCTCAGTACCAAATTAGATGATTGGCCCCTCATGAATGTGTATCCCAAGTCCTCCATGTATAACTTGCACAAATGTGGCTTTTATGCAATTGTGCAACACTTTATAAAACTTGTATACTTTTATAATTATAAAAAATCAATGAAAAAACAATTTTATTTTTGAACCTAGAAAACACTACTCGTAACTTCACATTTCTGACCCTCCTCCATAGAACTCAGGACCTGGTATTACTGACTCCTCCCTTATGTGGGCTCTGATCCTGTTGGAAATCATTTCTTGAAGATTAGGAAAAAATAAAAATGGCTCATTTCTCTGAGTTATTCTTAAATCTAACTTGAACTAGTTTTCACTTTTTAACTAAAAATGAAAAATTTTAATTATTTAAATCATTTACTATAAAGATTTAAATTGAAGAAATATATCCTACAAAACCAGATTAACTATTAATTTTCTTTAATTCCACTATAGTTTCTCCTTTTAGATTGATCTTATAATATGTATAATATATGTATACTGCTTGCAATATACAAATTTAAGTACTGTTGCCTTAAAGTAATATGAATCCATATTGAGTGAAATACTTTTTGGATATTTGTGAAAGCTAAATGAGCATTGAAATGTGATTTTAAGGGATGTTTTTGTTGCTGTGTAAATGTTTTAAATTATAATTTGACTAAAAATACAGTTGCAGAACTAATTCACTAAATATAGAATCATTGTTACATACTTAAATACTCTGAAATTCTCATTATTTTAAGTACTATGAAAGATGTTAACTTTGGATAGTTTATTTGGTTTGAAATACTAGACTATTGATAAACATCAATTCCCTAAAAATTAGGCTTCAAATATCTATATTGAGCTAGCATTTAATTCTGCATACAACTTAACATGTTAAAAGCATTTTTAATTCAGTTTTCTATCCTTTGCTATAAAATTTCCTTCAGTATTTATGACAATTAATTATCAATGAAAAATTAACTTTAATGTTGCATTTGTAAAACAAAACCTTTTTTAGGAAACGAAATATAAAAACTTATTTTCATCTTTTCAGAAGTAGGTGAATTCTCAAGAATAAAACCATCCTCTATTGCAGAAATTATTCAGCATGATGTTCCATATAAATTTAGAACATTGTGTGCTGTTATGAGTTATAAACCTGAAACAAGTTCCATGCACCAATTGGTTCATCTCTATTGTCCTGAATGCCTTTATATGTTAGTATTAAAATCAATGATATTTTCTTTTAGCAAATGATTGTATGTGTATTTGTTCTTTCCTTATATTATTTCATGTCTATTTCATTTTTCTCATGTTCAGCTAATTTTCTGAATAAATATTAAAAAGCAATTTTAAATGCATCACACTTTAATTTATCTATAGTTTCAGTCAGTTAACGGATTTGAAGTCCTTAAAATCCTGAACTATTTGATTTGTGATGTTTAATGTCTCTTGAAGTTAATTTTTACTGTCCCTGTTTTGCATCATAATCCAAATTTTACTATAAATTTTTGCGTATTTCAGATGCACATGATTTCTAGCTTGAAATTTAGTTCTAAAGTTTTCTTCAGTATTCTCGATGTAAAGAATAAATACCGAACTTTATTGCATTTCTTATTTTAGTGCTACTTTTGAGTTAATTGAAAAACTATTGTATGATGTTCTATATGGGAAATATAAAACACATTTATTTGTGTTAGTAAATTTTAAAAATTCTATATGCCAGATTATTTACAGTATTATTGTTTCATTAATAGAAACAAAAGAAAGTATTTTGTGTGGGTAACATGCAAGTCTCAGACCCATTTCAATTGAAGATTTAATATCTGAGTTGATCATATGTTCATTTAACTTTATTTTTATATTTGTTATGCTTAGTGTGGGTGAATCCATTCAAATTCAGACAAAAATAAAATGTGCGCCTCACCATCTTTGTTTTTTTATTTTATACAGTATGTGATGGCCAATAGCATATGTAGAACTATACCACATTAATTTTACAAAATAATTTGTTTTTCATGGAAATAAGACCCTATGAAAGGCAGCCAAAAATATTCAATTTTGCTTGTCAAGAATGTCGGGTATTGTTAACACTTAACCTTTACGATGCAGCGGACAAATTTCGTTAACGCCTCGTAGAACAGCATATTTCGCTTAACTTCCTTCCCCTTACAGAATTTGTGAGAGAGTCTTGAATGACTTTTACGACTAACCATCTACCGCCTTTCCTTTCATAGTGTTGTCCCAATGCCGCTCAATGGAAATTGGGGGAATGGTTGTTTGAAAACCTCTTGGGGTTTCCAGTTTTTGCTATAAGTGCTCTTTTCTACCCCCACTTGATTCTTCGTGCTAGGACTGTTTGAAGTTTGGATTAAAAATCGTTTAAGGAAGTTAGGACAATTGCAAATGCATACTCCATTTGTTTTACTTATATTAGTATTTCAATGACTGATTTTGATAAGCACAAATCATTTTTTCAAATGAAATACAAGATTTTGATAGTTCATTTTTAAAATGGTCAGTGTGATTTTGTATAATCGTTTATCTTAATTATCGTTCATAATATTCATATTTTGGTAGAAAATAGAGTGTAAAGTGTTTACATTACAAAAAAATGTCAGATACTTTCTATTTAAATAATTAATATGTAAGCAAGCACATAAAGAGTAAACTTATGTTTCGTTCTCTTTAGGAGTATTATTTTATTGCATATGATTAAAATTTTATTATTTAATGAGTTTGTTAAAATTGATTAAATAATGAAATGAATGTTTGCTTGACCGGTGGTATTCAATAGGTTCAATATCTTATGAGAAAAACTCTTACTATGCTTTTAAAAAACTTTTTTTAACTGAATGTGGAACTCCTGTCAATCCTTGTTTTGAAATTTATTGAAAACTAATTGTACATGTAGGGAAGTAATTGGTTATTTTAATAAATGTTGTAAAGGTTTTAATTCACTTTAAAATCAGTTTTAGAATTCAGTCATAGAGAAGAGAAGATATATAAAATGACTAAATTTCCTTATCAAGTGAGTATCATATGCACACCAGTCTCACACATTTTGATCTAATTTTAATCGTATAGTGCTCAAGTTTCCATTGGATTTAAGAAAATCACTTCTTTGGGGACAAAGATTTTATGTCACAAAAAAAGATGTACTACAAACTTTATGAATATTGACCAACAGTTTCATTGGTTATTTTTTCATATGGTTTTAAAGATGATTGAAAAATCATCTTTTTAAATTAAAAGAATTTGAAGATCATGGTTCCACCTAAAATATTGAATGTTTAGGTATAATCAAAACGTAAAAATAAATTATTGGAACAGTTCAAATAATTTTTGGCTAATGAAAAACATGGTCATATTCTACCATTATGTTAAGGTCATGAAAAGTGGATGCTTCTTTTACGTTAAAATAACTCCCTCGCGCCCACATCTTATTTAGGTGTGTAAGGACATCACGACCCCGAGATACCTAAGTGATCTTTCCTCCCTTTCATTTTTACCCTAGTCTACTCTTCTGCTTTTTCTTCCTCCCTCATTGTGTTGTCTGTCTTGTGTTTGGAGCAGCTTGACCAAATATGGCCCTTGCGCCATAAGACCTGAAACCAACCAACATTAAAATAACATAAATGCGGCAATTTTGATGCTTAGTAAACTTAGAAATTTAAAATTTTCTGATTCTTCAACATACTCTTGTGCAAATCAGGTAAAAATCAACCAATTAAAAATAGCAATTTGTAAAGTAAAATATTTAAATTAGTGGAAAATTTCCTTCTCTATGTGGCTCATGAGTTGAACCAATCCTAAAAATTTCTGCATTTCTGAAGCAGTAGTGGATTTCCAATGTGATGAGTGTTTTCTCTTTGGAAAGTTTGCACGTATGCTCAAAATTTGTACTGCATACTTGTTAGTTTCTTCAACTAAAATTCGTAAAAATTCCGAATTGAACATCGGGAAAATAATCCAGCTCTTGTTTCAGTTCTAACATTTGGACGTTTGAGGAAAGTCCAACATTTCCACTGAAGTCGTAAACAGTTACTTCATCTGATGGTTCCGGAAATTTCCAATTTATATTTGGGAATTCTGTAGATGAGCTATCAACTACAAGTCTCTTGTTCGGACATAAGATCCGTTTCAGGATGCTCAATTTCGCATTCTGAATCACTATCAACAAAATTTTCTTCGAATTCCTTCAACCTCTTTTTTCATTAACAGATAAACGGATTTGAATATGAACAAACTACCGCGTAATATATAGTATTGAAAGCAAGTTGATTTCGGTCATGGTCATGTATTGCAATATAAGGGCTAATTAGACCGACTGAAAGAAGAAGATTGAAAATAGTGCTAACATTCGAAATGTTTCCAATCCAAGTGGAGATAAGAAAGAAGTGCTGTACAACCGTTCCGTTGTGAGTGATGCTTTGACAATACGAAGAAAAGATGCTTCGATGGTTACCGTGAGAACCATTTGTGGCCTCTCGAGTGAGATTGCTGTAGGTATGTTTTAAGTCATTCTACCAATGTGATAAAGGAAGTATGACATGTTATTTCCCACATACTCAGGTGTCATTAGTTAACAAGAAGGAATGCAATGGTCATTGTGATGGTTCAAGTAAAGACATGTGTTACACTTGCAGAATATTTTTGTGTGAAGTTATTAGTAGCTTCCCATTTTCTATAGGAAGTAATAAATATTTTCGACAAAGCGTGAGAAAATAGTTCAACTGGATACCGGTTGAACATTCCGAGTCCCCTCGTTACTAAAGGCTCGGATTCTTTCAGATCTCAAACTAAGTAACGGTTGATTCCATCCCCTCTTGTCTGTTATACAAAGAGACCTGCGCTTGAATAGCCTTATCTCCCCATTGAGAAAGATGTCAGGTTTATTGATGGGGAGCCTTTCAAATCGTTTATCCTCGAGCATCTAGAGTCTGTGAAAGGTTGAATAAATGAAAAGGGATAGTCTTAAAGAATCAAGATTAATTTAGAACAAGCAAAAAAAAGCATTTCTTGTTCTGCAGTGAACTTGGGAAATCTGTAGATTATTTCGTAATATACTAAAGACACAGATAAAGAAATCTAAAAAAACTGCAAAGAAATTCCGTTAGGAAATTAATACAAGATCCAGAAATCAGATATCTATAGAAAAAATAGTCAATAGCATATTGCAACATAGAATTGGAAATTTAAAAATCCTACAACTTGAACAATTTAAAAATTAAATTTAACAATTTATTGACTGAAAGGTTAATTTTAGGTTCTGTTTTATAGTTCATAGAGCCTTTAAAAGTTATTGTTTTATATATAAATAATAAAAGTTTGCATTTATTCTGTTTTTTAAAGGATCAAGTCAAAATTACGTTTTGTAAATAGAGTGTGAACTATGTAGATATCCAAAATGTTTAGAAATTAGTTACAATGCATATAATCAATATCTGACAAAAATTCAAAAATTAAATTATACGTCCAAACTATTGTAAAAACTAAATTTTCTAAAAAGTAAATGACAGAGAATCGTAAAAATAAAAGAAACAACTGGTAAACATACCTCAGGACCCAACTTTCGGTTGCTTCTGTATTGCGAAGGTTAAATTACTTTTTCATTTACAAGCTGAACACACAATAGATAATATTGTAAAAAATTCTAAATTCTGAAAACAAAAATCCATCTACTTTTCAAATGATTTTACTTATTCAAAATAACTTTCACACAGAGGCTTGGATACATGAGTTGGGACTATTATATAACTAATGTTCTCAACAAGGGTTTGTTTGGGGTTTTTTTATGGCACAAGGGTCATATATAGCCATACTGCACCAGACACAAGACATACAATATCAAGTAATAAACACAATGAAAGTTTTACTGACACAAAGGAGAGAAATACACCCAGGGAGGTATGCACCTGACAGGAATCGAACCTGTGCCACCTACAGCTCGAAGGTTGCTAGTGCAATGGGCATACCCACTGAACCACAACATCATGAATAGCATGTTTTCATTCTCAAGCAGTGAAGATGCTTTTATGAGCCACTTTGAATAGGAGTGAATTACGGTTTCTCCACCTTCCTTCAGGAATTGCTATGAACCTGTACCCCCATAACTTGACTTTGTTGGAATTTTGCTTAGTGAAAATGAATCCCATGGGAAAAGGTGAAAAAAAACTGCTAGAAATAATTGCCTTTAAGTCGCTAATTACAAAAAAAGACTTATGCGGTTTTCTCTGCTGTGTCCTCAAGACCGAAACTTCAATATTGAGAAACAAGAGCCATATAGCTGAATATCCGATATAATGAGTAATTACTGTACCAATTCACTTGTCTTACGTAATCGTATTTTTTAAGACTAAAGCGCTCTTTTTTATATCGTAAATAATCCTATTAAATTCATTTACCTGTTACTTTAAATGACAGTTGCTCACAGATAGAGAAACACATTTCATAAATTGGTTGCCAATAATAGATTTCTTACTAAGCTGGGTTCTATGGGCTCTCATAAGCATAGCAGTGATCACGTGAAATTACCCAACCACTCTACTACCAGCCATCCTATAAAAGTACAGGTTAAATCATGGTAATTTTTTTTACAAAACTAAGTATCCTTTTCTGAACAATTCACGATCAATGTGCTTACTTTTCTCTATATAAAAACTGAGTAACTTGCTATTCCGTATTGCTTATCCAAGGCACTGGAGGAACTGAACAAAACCATTTTAAACTCTAGAACCTCGAGCCATTTCAGAAGTAATATTTCCAATCTTTTATACTAAAATCTTAAAAACGCACAGACAAGAAAATTTCGTTAGCAGTAAGGTATTTGGTGTTATGCCAATTGTACTAAGAGTAGTGTTGGATAGGAAAAGCATTCCCATAAATGACTACTTGGCGTATTCTTTGGCGTGAGAGAGATATCAACTGGGGCGCCACTTTCTATCTTTCCCAAAGTGTTCACACAATGACGGATAGGTGCGGCATTGAACAAAAGGAAGGACACTCTTAGCCAGTCGCTGACTGCTTGTAAATCGTGATCGATGTCAGCGATCACTGAAAAGGGGAGAAATTCAAAGCATCCCAAGCCGCTCTACGAAGGAAACTTCTGTTGGGAATCATTTGTCCCTGCCGTAGTGTAAATGTTAAAATTGTCCTATGCTCAAACTATTAGAAATAAACGTTTTGTGTTTTGCTCATGATACTTAAATGTACTGTTCATAATGAGTAAAAATGTTTAAAATTAGATTCGATTTTTAACAACTTGCCATGGATCTTGCAGATGTTTGGACACCCAGGGATTTTTTTAAAAGGCCATCGTTAAAAATTCTAAAAAATTTTGCATAAGTTCATTAAAATTTTGTTAGTTTAGTCCCAAAGAAAGCTAATACCGTTTCTCAGAGATCGATTTTTAACAGCCTTCTCAATATAAAATATCGAAGTTTTAACCTCTGATACGTGCTGAAGCGGGACCAAACGTATTCCACCACTCAAGTAAACGTTCAAATCTTCCCAGATCATAGCTCGAACACCTTTTTCAATGTAATATTTTAACATGATTCATCACTTCTCCACATCTATCAATATAGAGTGATATCTGAGATTTTCTATGGTTTTATAATGCTATAGTAAATAATTTTTTTAATCAATCCAAATCTATTTCCAGTTACTTGCAGGGGAAAACATTTGGGATGCATATTGCTTTGGGTTTTGCTTGAATAAAAATTTTCACTTGGTCAGTAATACAGCACCTGCTGTAAAAAATTATTAAATAAAATTACAGTAGATACTATTCTGAACTCAAGACTTGATTATTTTTATCCTTCGAACAGCTGAATCTATCAGCTGCTCATTTGGGAAAGATAAAGATAAAAGTGCTTGAAATAAAAGTTCGTTTTCTTTTCTCCCCTGTACCTTTGTGCAAAAGATCATTCAATTCGAAAATGGTGAGGTGCACAGCCTTGCCTGGATTTGAATGGATTCACCCATCTGTGTTTTCCTGCATCCCTGTCTAATAATTTACTAATTGCTTGTTTAAATGCTAGGAAGTTTTATTAGACTTAGCAAGATTATAAGTTATGTTGCCAATTATAAGTTATGTATCATGTGAATTGGAGAATCTTAAAATGAATTTTTATTACTAAAAAAAGTAGCATCATTATACCTCTATATTTAGGACAAAAGATGCTTTTCCTCTAATTAATCCATTTGAAGAGCGCAATGGACTTTTCTATTTTCACTGTCCTGAGTGTTCTGCTAATGAAGGTAAGTAAATGTGAAGAGTTTCAATGAACTCTTCTCTTCACTTTCAAAACTAATTTTATTCGAACATTCACAAACTTGATGAATTCTTGGCATATTTTGTGACTATTTTTTTAAAATTCAAATGAATTGTGGTTTTTAGTAGCAGTGTAAATAAAGATATCTATAATTTTTTGCAGATGTATTTAATTTTTGAACATTTTTCATTAACTTTTTTCCATATTAATTAAGCCTCTCTTCCATCAAAATCATAGTAGTTAGAATTAGAAATATTTTACATGAATATGTAATGCAATGTTAAATCAATAATAATTCTGTTATAATGAAAATATTGCAACAAAATATTTTTACAATCTAGTGGGGCTTGTAACAGGCATCCACTGTATAACATTCTTTTAAATATATCAAAATACATTCCGGTTAAAAGTTTTTATAAAAATATATTTTTTAGAATCAGTTGAAGTGTTATGAATATAATTTGTTTCTATTTATTTTGTTTTAATTATAAAGTTATTAAAACTAAAAATGGTTTGATCATTTCTATTAATTTCAGTTAAGTAATTAAATATTTTCTTTTATCATTGATGCAGAATGAATAAAATTATAGAATAATTAATTTGTGTCTAGTTCTTTAAGTTTTAGATTATCAATAATTTTCACAAAAATATGCTAAATGTAAAAGACTGAAAGATACAGGTAACCCCCGTATAACACGGCACTTCTATAGCATGGATTCACTCTAACACAGTTTGAGAATTGGGAACATCCCCGTATAACACGGTGCTTTTATAGCACGGATTCACTCTAACACGGTTCGAGAATTGGGAGAATCCCCGTATAACACTTGCTTTTATGGAATGATTGGAACAACGATGCGAAAAGGACGGGCATTATGAAAGTTTAATTTAAATGGTGTAGCATGTGAATATCCTAAGATCTACACGCGTGAATATTATCTCGAGATAAATTAAATAGAAAGTAACTTAGCTTAGAAGAGACATGGTGTCTCTTGGGGATCCCCGCTCGTCATCAAAAAGAAAAAATGGCTAGAACACTTAACGGTGTTTCTTCTCACAAAACTGCAAGGTCATTGGACTGAGGTGGAAAAAAAGAGAGCGTGTTCTTCCTCTCCACGCTTTCTATCAGTTTTCAGGGGGTCGCAAATCAGGGGAGATGGTCTTGTCAATCAAGGGAGCTGGACTTCCTGATTCACTGTTTTTAAACTAGCTCATCTGTAATTTGTTAGACAGACACACATGACATGGCATGATGTAATTTTCTGGAAGATTCTTAGCATAGTTAATGAACGTCACTGGAGCGAGGGAGAAAACGGAATTGAGAAATAAAGGACTTAAAAATAAATGGCATCACTGATCTCGTAGCTGTCACTCAGAGGATGAGTATATCTTGCCAAAAAGAAAACACCCTCGGTTAATAGTACTTAGTGATGACGAAGAAAACATTGTTTAATTCATATTAATATGTATTACTTAAGAAAATTTTTAATTATGAAAATATAATAGCATCTTTTTTAATTTTTGGAACCTAACCCCCCTTTTCGTACTAGTTCTTTGTTTCGTATAACACGGATTCGCATAACTTAAGACACTGCAATTTTTTGGAACATAACTCCCGTGTTATACGGGGATTACCTGTATATGTAGTTGAACAGTCAGAAAGAGGATATATTCTAATTAGCCTTTATTTCACAGAATGTTTGTCATAATCAAATATGCTCTTCTGTGCATAACTGTTTTGATTCCAATTCTTGGTTTGTTTTCATTCTTTTATTTTATTTTGATAATTATTTTCTTAAAGCAATTTTATTATATTTTCTTTGCTTCTGTAGTTGACAAGCTGAAATGGCCAATTTTAGAATATACTTATTTAATATCATTTTATCTACATGATGGTACTCAATCATCCAGTTTAGAAGTTTATCTGTGGAGAGAGAATGCGGTATGGTTTTGACTTTTTATATACTTACAAATATAATTTAATTAATTCTTAAGTAAATATGTTTTCTCATGAACTATATCATGAAATATTTCTACCTATGCTTCTGGAAGAAATTGGTTCAAAAGAAAGATTAATAGTAAAATAGATTTTGCAAATACATCACACACACAATAAATGCAAATGAAGATTACTATGCATATATATTTCTCATTACACTCTAATAATAGCCTCCTTGAAGAAGTTAAGCTCATTCCATTTGCATTATGTTACCTTTCCAATATTAAGCCAGCTTCACCAGATATGTTCCTTGCATCATAAAACCCAACCAACTTTTAGCAAGCTATAGTGTTGTCATTCTGGATTAGACAATACAAGATAGATTGGTGCCTTGCAATAAATAATGCACATCATGTATCCATAAGAAATTATATAATGTGATTGAAACCTGAACTAAATTGCATACTTTTCTCTATCCAATTAGTAAGATCTTTCCTTTGTCATTCTGATTCGTTTCCCATCACAAACTGTTTTTTATCTGAACTTGTTCAGCCAGTAGTAAGAATTTTGATCCATTTTCAAACTCTAAAAGACCTACAGTAAAACTTCAATGAATCATTTACCTGAATAACTTGTTACTCCAGAAAGTTGCTCAATCCAATCATGCTCTTATAGACGATAATGCAATTAAATCTTTGTCCATTTTTATTTAATATATAATAATAACTCATCACTAAATTAGTTCAAGAGGACAATAAGATATAAGGGAGATTAAGAATTAATGGTAATTTTCAATACAATGTAAGTTGAAGTACAATGAAGGCTTGTTTTTCTCTTCATAGGTTGATAATTTTCAGAAAAGTACTCAATGTTCTTATAGAATACCTTATCTATATATAGTGGCAAAAAATCGAAAACCCCGAAACATTCCTTGATAACCATGGAACTTTCTGTGCAAAATCCCCTGTATCAGACATTTAAATGATTAGCATTTCCTGGCACATCTGAAGTGCATATACTGAGGCTTATTGGTGTCAGGCCTCCTGTGAATATTCTGGTTTGTTGTTGCCATTGAATTTCCTTTATTTGAGACCAAAAATATCTAGAAGACAACTTTGAAAGTAATCACACAGGTTAGTCTTGTCAACAATTGTTAACATCTGAGACGTATACCAACTGCATTGACAAATGGTGTTCTTATTTGCTATCCTGTGGTAAATTATGCCAAAAATTCTGTAGCTGCTGCTACAGATCCTTTTTATTCCAGAGGTGGTACAATTGATGAGTAGCATGTCCCAGACATTCTCAATGGGAAATGGATCTAGGAATCTGGCAAAGGAAGGGTTTCAATTCCACAGAGGCACCCTAGGAGATGCAGACTGCATGTGGCCAAGCATTATCATGCTGGCAAATAGTCTCTTGGATATATGACAAGACAAAATAACAGGCTATAGGATCTGCTCCTTGTATTACTGTGCTGTTAAATTACCTAGTGCCACAGATGACTGGTTATAATAAGTGCTGTTCCCTGCACTATTACACTAAGAGTTACAGCAAAAGCGTAAACTGAATAGCTACCGAAAATCATCAACTGCATCTGGAGTGATGCAATGCCCAAGAGTAATGAACAGACATGGATGGCAGCATATCATGTTCAGTGGCGATGACCTGGCTAGCACACTACCATTCTCAGTTTACTGTCAAGTGTTTCCCCGCTTTAACTTCTGGTGGTGTGGGAAGCCACCACTAACGACAGCTGATCCTCTCTAGTACTAGTACAAGGTTGTTTGACAGCACAGTAATATATCCAACAAATCCTAAAATCTATTGTTTTGCCTTTCATGTCTGATGTCAAAGGGGCAACGTACTACCACAATAATAACCAGCCCCACAAATAGCTCACCTCTCCCAGGAGTGCCTCGATGGTATTGAAACACTTCCTTGATCAGCGAGACAGTCAGACCTGTTTCCATTTAGCATATCTGAGATATCCTAGTCATTAATTGCACTACCCCTAAAATATAAAGAATCTAGAGCTGCAGAATGCTTGGCATAATTTGCCACAAGAAAACATAAGGGTTTGTTGTGTTTGGCTCCATGCTGTGCCTTTCATATATTGGCATGTATTGCCACCAGAGGAACTTTACAACTTACTAATTTATGACCTTTAGAATGTGTTTCTACAATAAAAAAATCTTCTAGATTCGAAAATTGTGATGTTTTTTTCATCATATACATCACACATGCTAAATTTCATTCCAATCAAACACTAGCTTTGTGGTGTTTTGATTTTTTTGGCTCAGAGTATATATTTGTGCAAAAATATCATTAAAAACTATTTAATCTGTTTACCTATCATGAAAAGTATGCTGCCTCCTGAATTTAACCTTATCCCTAATTGCCTATAAATGATGTGTTTTTTGTTGCATTGAATATCTTGAATCATATTACATTACACTTTTACTGTTTCTTCAACAGGTGCAATTCTTTAAAGGTATAACAGCAGAACAAGCATTAACTGACAAAACAGCCACAGACTCTATTTTTCAAATGTTATGGAGCATTTGCCCCAACTGCAGGCCTTTTGATTTGAGTGCAGCGAATGAAAATAGCTTTATTCCTTACCCTATGTTAGATTGTTGTGTACTTTCATATACAACTGAAAGTGGAACTTTTTATCAGATGTTCAATACTACATTGAAGTGAATTGTAGAAAAATGTTATTTTTTACTTTTGTAGATAGTTTTTCAAATATAGATATTTTAACTATATAGTTCTGTTTCTCATTTATAGCTGTGGTTTTCTTTTATTTCAGTTTGCATACAAATCCAATTAAATATCGAACTCTCAGTTGTGTTTGAAGCACAAAATATAATGAAAAGAGCTCAAGTCATTTTTCACAACATACTAATAATTTCTTGATTATAAGTTATCACCAGGGAGTCATTACCTGAAGAAGAGACAAAGGAGTTACCAGTGATCGTGTCCACATCTTATTTACTTATTTTTTATCTGTGTTTATATTTATACATTAGACAAAGCTAACTTGTAATTATTGTCATCAATTACTAAATAATGGCTAACACCTTTTAACAATTTTCACATAAAACAATGTTAATACCATTTATAAAACAGTAATAGGTTTGACTTATTTATTTGTATCTGGTTTTTACCTCTTAACTATTTGAATCAAATTTAAACAATGTTAATTTATATTGAACAATAACCTAATTTTTTCATTCAATGTCAACATCGAGAACATGGAAAATCATACTTGTTTCTTATAAGAAATGATATCTTAAAATAATATAGTTACACTACAAAAATGTTTTCATATATTCTAAAAGGCAAATCTTAGAGCAAAATAATGTGATGTATGTTGGCTTATTCTTGATATTATAAAAATGTTTCATCTAGACATGGCACAGACTGGCTTCCATAATTTACTGAAAAAAAATTTTAATTGCCCATACCAAAATTTACATTTTTTAAATTTTTATTTTAGTTAGCAACTAACTAAAAGGAGATTTCAGTGATATATGACCATTGAATCAGTTTGGAAAGAATTATAATAGTATGTATTTTATAATAGATTTGTGTTGGTAAAGGAAACTTGTATATAAAGTTGAGCTAAAACTATTTTTAGTCCATAATCTTTTCTGATTCTATTAAGGACTGGGTTGCCTTATTTCTCAAAGATGCATCTTGATTTTCAAAATCTTGAACTTATTTTTAACAGGAGCATTTTGGGTATGTTTTTACTTCTATTATACACATCTTCATATTGTAGGTGAAAGTATTTATAGAAATCTTAAGTTTACTAAGTTGATTAGAGTTTTATAATACTGCAATTAGTATTCAATTTTTAAAGTACATTATGAGTAAGAATGTAAATTTTAATAGTTTAATTTTTCATTTAACCTTTATGATACGACAGCCAAATTTCGGTAACTCCTCGTAGAACGGCATATTTCGCTTAACTTCCTTCTTACAGAATTTGGGTAAGAGAGTCTTGAATGACTTTTATAACTGACCACCTAGCGCACTTTCCTTTCATAGAGTTGTTCCAATGCTGCTCAATGGAAATTGGGGGAATGGTTGTTTGAAAACCTCTTGGGGGTTTCCAGTTTTTGCTATAAGTGCTCTTTTCTACCCCACTTGATTCTTCATGCTAGGACTGTTTGAAGTTTGGATTAAAAATCGTTTAAGGAAGTTAGGACAATTGCAAATGCATACTCCATTTGTTTTACTTATTGTTAATTATTACATACTTTGTATTTCAATGACTGATTTTGATAAGCACGAATCATTTTTTCAAATGAAATACAAGATTTTGATAGTTCATTTTTAAAATGGTTAGTGTGATTTTGTATAATCTTTTATCTTAATTATCGTTCATAGTATTTATATTTTGGTAGAAAATAGAGTGTAAAGTGTTTACATTACAAAAAAATGACAGATACTTTCTATTTAAATAATTAATACATAAACAAACACATAAAGAGTACAACTATGTTGCGTTCTCTTTAGGAGTTTTATTTTACTGCACTAGAACCAATCCTAAGAATTTCTGCATTTCTGAGGCAGTTGTGGGCTTCCAATCCGACGAGAACTCAAAATTTGTATTGCATACTTGTTAGTTTCTTCAACTAAAATTCGTAAAACTTCCGAATTGAACATCAGGGGAAAATAATCAAGCTCTTGTTTCAGTTCTAATGGTTGGACGTTTGAGGAAAGCCCAACATTTCCGCTGAAATCGTAAACAGTTAACTTCATCTGATGATTCCGGAAATTTCCAATTTATATTTGGGAATTCTGTAGATGAGCTATCAACTACAAAAGTCTCTTGTTCAGACACAAGATCCGGCACAGGATGCTCAATTTTGCATTCTGAATTGCTATCAGCAAAATTTTCTTCGTCGAATTCCTTCTACCTCTTTTTTCATTAATGGATAAACAGATTTGAATGTGAATGTTCTGCTCTACGAAGGAAGCTTCTGTTGGGACTCATTTGTCCCAGCCGTAGTGTAAAGGTTAATGTAGATTTAGGAAAATAAGTTGCAATTTTTTCTAAATTGGCTTAAATAATTACTTGTTTTCATTCCTATTTTCTTCGCTCTGGGTTCTTCATGTTTAAATTTTACCAATAGAAGTTCTTTGATGTTATCTGAGCTAACCTTAACGTCTCTACATGCTTTTTCTAACAATCCTGTGTGCTACAACTTTTTTAGTTGCTTAAAAATGTATTGCAGTCTGTTAATATTTCAGCTACAATTAATATATATTGCCTATACAATGATTACTATTTTGTACCAAACTATTGATTTCTATTTGCTAGTGGTGATGTATGGAGATGAAATTTTCATGTTCATCTTTTGCAATATGTTCCTTATTTTGCCCTCAATCAGTTATTGTTATTTTTCTCAATATTCAATATTTCAATCATTTGAATGTGCAATTTTAAAAAGCACTTGCATATGTACACAATTTACCAACTTTCCTCTTTATTCAAAGAAAAAACGAATATATGAAAAGTAAGGAATATAAGTTGCAAATTAAAGAAATAGTCTTGTCCCACCAATATATATATATATGCAACCTAATTCAAATCTTAAATTTGCTATCACATTTTAAAACCAATAATTATTCTAGTCAAATTGCTAATAATTTATATGTATCATGCAACAAGTTTATAAATTCTTAATTTAGTAGTGAATTTTGAAATTTATTTTTAGAAATATAAAACCTTAGAGTTAAGCAAATCAAAAACTTCTTGACTTATAAAACACTAATTTCATTTATACCTTTCATTAGCATGCATAATACATTAAATTTGCTTTCATAATTTCTGTTATATTTAAAAAGTACTACATTATATATTTTTATAATATTCAACACTTTTCATCTGAAACTTTTGGTAACCAAGGTAATTTAATAAGAAAGCAAATGAGAGATTTTTATTAAATAATAATTGAAGATGTCACACCAGAAAGTGAAAGGTGCGATGTTTTTATTACACACATTTGTTAAGTACAATTTAATGGCTAGAGGAAGGATTTTTCTCTAAAGCTAGATGTAGATGGTGCTAGTGTTTTGTGGTAGATGCTTCCTGTAAGTTTTCCGCATAGGTAATCGGAAGTAAAATCTTCGTTTTCCAGTGGTTTGTTTACTAGAAAATTGAAAATCGCTCTCGTAGACGGAAAGCCAAATTTATTCAAACTAATTGTACATGACTTTTGGTGAATGTTTGAATTTATGTCGCACTGGAGCAACACAATGGGCTGTTGGCGATGGTCCAGGATTAATCCTGAAAGGAATGTCATTTTTTAGGGATGACCTGATAATTGCTACAGACGACGAATCTGAATTATAACGATAAGCATTTTTAGCATCTTTCAGTTCAAACAAACCAGATAGAAAAACGAGATTTTACTTCCTGTTACCTAAATTGTCTTGTGATACATATCAAGGTAATCTTAAAAGGTAGTTTGTGTTGAAGTTTTGAAGATGCTTGGCATTTAATTTAATTGCCATTGACCAATTAATTAACTATAATTATTTTTTTTTTCGAAATTCATTCTTTGGAATCCTATTTTGGCAATGCACCAAAATGATATTCGGAAAACAAGCCAAGTGACTTCACATCAGAATATATACAAATACATCCCGGGCCAATAAACCGTTGTGTTGCGACAATGCGACGTTAATCACCTACCTACGATAAGAAGGCAAAATCATTTTTAAACTGACTTGGAACAAAATCAACTTTCTTTTGATCATTGAGCTTAATCAGAGACCGTTTTTTCGAGGTTCAGCTCAAATTAAATGTACCAGTGTGTAAAGGTAGGGAGGTATTTTAATTAACCTCGCCTGACCAAACAACGGGTTATTGATGACGGTCCGGGATCAATCTCGTTGGGAAAGATCCGACAACACGTAACTTTGAACCATGGTCAGATGACGAGATCACACCTGAGCTGGCACCCCACTCTCCAAACTTCCACTCCAACGTGAGGACATTTGAGGTCACGATAGATTTAACGTGTACCAGCCCCCTTTGTACATGGCAGTTTGGGATTGCATTCGAACTCGCAACCCTCCGCTTGCTAATCCGTTACACTCCCAACCGGGCTACCGCGGCCCCTGAATTTGAAAGAATTTTAAATTAGTTGTGTGTATTTTTCAATTTCAGTCGCACTGGAGCAACATAACGGGCTATTGACGACTGACTGTCCGGGATTAATCTCGATGGGTAAGATCGAGCACAACACTACGCAATTTTGAACCAGGGTCAGATGACGAGGCAACATCTGAGCTACCACCTCACTCTCCAAACTTGCACAACACACAAATGTGAGGACGTTTGAGGTCGTCAGATTTAACGTGCACCAGCCTCCTTTGTACACAACGGTCTTTGGTAGGATTTGATTTTTTTTTTTCAATTAACGTCACACTGGAGCAACACAACGGGCTATTGGTGACGGTCCGGGATCAATCCCAAAGGGAAAGATCCGAGGACAGCACCACGTAATTTTGAACCACGGTCAGATGACGAGGCAACACCTGAGCTGGCACCCCACTCTCCAAACTTCCACACCACGCCAATGGTAGGATTTGAACTTGCAACTCTCAGTTTACTATTCCGTTACTCTACCAACCCGCTTCATCATCTGATCATGGTTCAAAATTACGTGTGTTGTCCTCGAACCTTTCCCTTCGGGGTAGATCTCGGACCGTCGTCAATAGCCCATTGTGTCGCTCTTGTGCGATTTAATTAATTATTATTTACTCTACCAACCGGGCTACCGCGGGCCTGGAGGAATTTGAATCCTTTTCAATCACTCAACACTTAACTGTACATTGCAGGAGACCGCCAAGCTAACGGCGCGCGCATGAATTATTTTTTGTTACAAAAAGCACGATTCTTAACTACGGGAGCAGCCATTTTGTGAATGATACATTATGAGGCTGATCTGAGTCTAATGATGACGTTGGACTCCATTCTTGATTGATATCCACGGAAATTCTGCTAATAAATACTTTTAAAGGTGAATTAGGCTATGCTGAAGTTCGCTAAAGCGAAGTACAGTACGTGACATTGGTGAAGTTATATTTTTAGATGTCTAGTGCAGCAGGTTCTATAGATCAAAGCCTGAGCCCACCGGCGAAGAAGCGCAGGTCTGAATATAAATCCAACTCCAATTCCATTTGTGAAAATAACAGCTCAGTAAGTCTATACCTACAATTCAATTACAACACTGTCTTATATTTCGAGATACTTGTCATACTGTTTGGGTTTTTATGGGAAGTGACACATGTCTAAAACAGTTCAGACCAAAAATATTTATAATTCGTATGTTTCATTATTATCTTGAACAAATTAAATTTAAATACCCGATTAAGAATAATGATAGGCTAGTTTTCGAAGTATTTTTAAATGCTGTCTGACATACACATTTAAAGTGCTGGTTTTTAACAAGACGAAGCAATTGAACGGATAATACGCAACAAAAGATCATTTTTGATCACATCTTATGCTTTTTAGTCAAATGTTTTAATCCATATCACTTGAATGTTTTGACAATAATAGTTGAATTATTCCAATCTGAATACTTTGTTCCTTAAACTTCGATATCGTGGAATTTCTGTTAAAGGCTTGGGAAACGAGAGTTAATTTCATGCGTGCTGCAATATAATATGGGCATTAATCAGATAAATTCGGCGTGTCTGGTTTTGAATAATTGATTAGCATCTGGTTTGAATTCACAGCTTAATTAAATGAACTTGAAAAACAAAAGCGCTATTTCACCATGGTCATTTTGGTAATGGCAGATGCATTATTTTCATAATTTTAAATTTCACCTTAAATCATTGAACGTTTAATAAAATAACGAAGTATAATTGATTTTTCCTACATAATGGCTTATATTATTTCGTTGATTGCATTGTTCTTGAAAATAGATAAAAATCATTTGGCTGCTTTACGAAACATGAAAATTTTGATTGACTGCTGTGCAGAATACTTTATATATATTGGTTCAATATGTGGTATGCTTCAATGGTTCAAGAGCCTTGAAAAGCTTGTATACCTGTTGATAAAGCAACTCATAAAAGTTGCATCCTTACTTTCAAGTTCCTCAGTCTTAATTGTAGGTAATTGCCAATCAAACTATTTTTACCAAGTGTCAAAAAAGCTAGTATATTTTTCTACCCTTTGTGACAACAAATCTGCTTTGACTTGAACCAGTTAGTGCTCAGTTTTCATGGAAAAATTTCCCTTGAGCTAAATTGCACTTTCAAATTTTTCTACTTGGTATCTTGTAAAGATGGTGATTAAAATGAGCTGTAGTACAATTTTCAATACTTGATAGTTTTTATAATTTTTATCTCTAAGTTCAGAATAGTGATTGGATCAGTAATTGACCACTATTTATTTTTTCAATTAAAATACAAATTGGAACATTTGTGCTAATATTTTAGTAATTACCAGCATATTTGAAATATAACTGCTCAATATTTCTTACATGACATTGTAAGTAAAATTTAGTTGAACAAACTATTGAATATTAAGTAAACATGATAATAATGGTTAGTATAGTACTAATATTGAACAAATAAAAAATTAAAATCAAACAAGTAAATGTTGCAATAATAAAGAATTCTGTGGCATGAATTATAATAGAAACTAAAGTTGATCACTGCAAATTCCATCAGTTTCTTGAAAATGCAACAAACAAAATTATTGTCATTGTCATCAGACAGAAATTATCCCATCTAAATTGCAAAGCATGTCTTTTTGGTAGGCTTTTATGGGTTTTGCAGACTTGCATTTATGGCACATGCTTTTATACTATATATGTTTTCGTTTTGCCAGTTACCTTGACGTTTTCCAAATATTCGTCACCTTCAGTCTTTTGAAGTATTTATTTTTCCATTATCAGTAGAAATATTCTCATCTGGTTTGAGGTAACCTATCTTGATTATTTTTTCCTCTTCATTTTTTCTGATTTTATCCTTTCTTTCATAATATAATAACCACCTTTTAGATGCAACTGCATGGGGCAATCTTTTCCATTTTGAACCTTTCTTTTGAAGTAAGACTCACTAGGATATGGCACATGATCTAGAATTAGAATGCAGGACTAACAGAAGGTTTAATTTAAATTAAGGTACTATACAGATTCTTTCATTGCTTCTGCTTTTATCTTCAGTGCTTGATCACCTCTTCTAGTAATTGACCACCTGGTCAAATACTGGATACCAGCTCATTTCTTGGATTTAATTTACCTTAAACAGTTGCCAAACACTGCCATGAAATATCTAACTTCAAATTTAAGATCAAAGTTCTCTTAAAAATCCAGTAATTGACCAGTTTGGTCAGTTACTGGAATACATGCAGTTTTGTTGTAGTGGATTTACAACAATGTTTATGGCAATATTGGTTTAGATATGCAAAATTACTATATATATATATATATATATCAATTTTAGAGGTTTATTTACCATTATGCCAAGGGGCCATCGTGGTTCAAGGGTATGCCCACCTCGCTAGCAACCTGCAAGTTGTAGGTGGCACATGTTTGATTCCTTCCTGGGTGTATTTCTGTCAGTGAAACTTGTATATGTCCATTACTTGATATCTCCTGTGTTTGGCACAGCATAGTCCAATATGGCCCTTGCTTCAAAAACCATTATGCCAGATTTTAGTTCAAGATAAGAAATAGAGTGGGGACAAATTAAGATTGAAACATCACTCTGAACAAGTCTACTAAACTAATTTCAGATTCAATGATTTGACATCTGACTTTGTTTTATTTTTTATCAACAGAGACAAATTAGTGAACTTAAGATTTGTTACCATTTCCCAGTAGTCCATCAGCTATAAGATTATGAATTTAATTTATTGTGGAATAAACTAGGTTTTTTTTAAATAAAAACCAACATGCATGTGTGAGGGATTAGTCAACTACTGGTAGATCATCAGGGACTTCTGCCCTCGCTTTTAAAATCACTAGAGCAAAATATACTGCTGCTCTATAAAGCAAGCTCATTCTTTGGAAAACATTTTATAATTTTCCAATCTGAAAAAATTCATGTCTAGCCATGAATTTTGTTTCAAGTATGAATGATTCGAACACTGAATCCCAATTTCTAGGAGAACACACTCCATTAACTAAAAACAAAGCATGCAAAAATGCAGCAGTTAATTGAAATTATAAATAATTAAAACAAAGTGTCCAAGGAGGCACAAATATAATTTCTTAAATATGTTTCTTGGCATACTGTTTGGCATGAAATGGATATCACAAGCATGACTTTCTGTCTTTAAGAAAGCTTCTTTCTGACTGACCACAAGCGCTACCGAACAAAAGGAAGAATCTTCCAGTTGGACAGTCCCTGATAGCTCAGATAGTCCCTGATTGAAGTGAGCTGCATCCTTAGGAGGGGTAGAAATCTGCGGTACAACTGCTGTACCAACTGTAGTGTAAAGGTTAAAGAAAAACATTTAAATAACTTACATTTACTGATAGTTTTTGTGTCATTGAAATTTGTATTTTACTAACAAATTTTTAAGTCAATATTTTTAAATTTATTTCACATTTTTTCAAATTTAGTTCTTTTATAGTATTGATGATTTAGTTAAAAATGAAATAATTTAAATGCTTCTGTGTCATTTAAATTCCTTATGTTTATGGACGAAAATAAATAGCCATTATGTTGCTCCAGTGCTATATAAACTCAACACTACCTACCTTGCATACTTATTATAAACCTCGTTGCATATAACATGACATATTTGCAGTTTTAGCTTAAAATTTTCTGTGTTTTGCAATAATCTAATATGTACATCAATAAGAGTAAGATTTAAACATTTCTAAATCCATAAATCAAACTGAACTTATTGTTATGTTATTGTATAGGTAATAGGTTCTATCATACATGTAAATTGTCTTGCAGACCATAACACTTAACCAAAACTGGTTCATAAACATAAAAGTTTTAAATAATAGAAGCTTTAAAGTGATTTCATTTATATATACATAACATCCATACTATAAAAGTTCTAAATTTGAAGTGCTGAAAAATAAATTTTTTACAGAACTTACTGAAACTTGAATTTTTAAAGGTACTCTCCCATTTAAGCATTTTTCAGATGCCTAATAAGGTTCTTGTGGTATTTCAGTAAGTAAAATTTGCGTTAGGAGGAGAAAAAGCTTGTAATTCAATTTTTACAATTCTAGTAGCAATCATTTATATAATCATAATAATTTAACTTTGAATATTGGAGAATATTTATTACACATTTTTATTTTCATCAAGTTTGTTGTTGACAGTAAAACCTTAAATATTTTATCCCACTTTTTGAGGATATCAGTATGATTCACTTAAGTGTACTGTTTATGTATACTCAGTTTCCTAAAACTGGATGATGTCTGCAGGCATGAATAATTTCTTCTGGCGACCTAGTTTTTGTGAGTCCCCTTTGTCGCTTCCATTTATTTTTAAATTGAAATCATTCAAAAAATTTCTCAGCAAAGGCAATTGAGGAACGTTTTCTTTGTACTTAAAGGCCTTTATTGTTGCTGTTTAAGGAAAAACCATCTTGTAAAAAAAAAAACAAGTTTTGTTCATGTGTTAGAATTCTTGTATTGGATGTAGTAGCTGGTTCTTTTTAGTAACTACCTGTATTGGTTGTGTTGGTTATTTCGACCAATTGATTGTTTTTCACCAGATGCCATCGTGCAAACGTGAACTTTTCCCCTAATATTTCAAATAATCACTAGGCCAGACCTGAAATACATCACATTCTGTTCAAAAGTGGTTATTAATGCACATGTCCAACATGATTTCCTGAAGTCTAAATCGTGGTTATTATCTTTTGCTTTGATTTTTTTTTTCGTTTTTGGATTCCTAAATTAAAAATGCTTGTAGATTTAAACTTTAGTGGGGTTAAATATTAAATATCTATTTCATATAAAAACAGCAACATGACTGACTCTCATAACAGTGAAAAGGACATGGAATTTGTGTACATACTTATAATTTAAATTTCTTCCAAACTACATCAAATACGGAGAAAAACAGCAACTGCAAACTTTTTGCTTTGAAAAATATTTATGCCTAATTAGAATTAAAATAATTACATTATTAGAGTTTTGATTAAACAATATCACTGTAACTCAAGTTACATCCATTTTGTTACTTTACAATTTACATAATCACAACTAAAAAATTGGATAGAATAATAATGGTTAACAAAAGTTTTGAAAAACTGAATTTGGCAATTTCGTTAGAATTTATAAGAATCCGAACGGTGCCCGCGAATTAACTGGATGTCCGAACTGTTAGATAGGTTTGTTTTCTTCTGTGATTTCCATTGTTTTTCTATGGTTTCCAGGGTTTCAACTGATCTTTAGCAATATCTGCTGGGCTTCTTCACCTTGACTCTCATTACAATTGGAGAAAATTTTCGTATTAAAATTAGCTATTTTTATTTGTCAAAAAGTTTTTATTTTCATTTCTCGTATATGAAATGCACAGATTTGAATTGTAAGCGATTTTAAAAATATATTAATATTAAACATCTATTTCATATGAGAATAACAATTTGGCTCATGTGTACATTACAAAAAATGACATGAAATTGGTATATATTTAAATTTCTTCCAAGCTATATCGAAATGAATCACGATGGAAACTTTCATGTATTACCTGGAAGATATTTTATTCTCCATTCCATTTTGAATAACTGCATCATTTTAATGTCATTGACTTGTGTTACATTCATTTTGTAACGCATTACAAACTTCTGGTTTATCTCAATATGTTTTACAGTTTATGTAATGAACTTATAAAATAATGTAGGTAAAATACTCACAGAGCTGCTTTAAAATTGGATGCTAAGATCTGTTAATTACTAAAAGGTGTTACAAACCAATTCTCTTTGTGATACTACTTGTCTGGAACTGTTTTGCTTATAACAATGCTCAAAATATGTCAGTGAGCTTAGATATACGAGATGAGTTCAAATGTTTCTTCCAGAAATACTATGACCAAAATAGTTTTCATTCAGACAATTTAGCATGCATCAAATTATCAATTTCCATATATTTACTATGCTTTTGAAAATCTAACCCGTTTTTGAATTTCTTGCAAGTTAAAGGCGATTTCTTATTTTGTAAAATCTGTTAAATGAAACAATGTTAAACAGCCATTTTGAATAGACAATAGTTTTTGAGTTTTTTTATTTATAAACCTTTAATTTTCAAATAAAGACTTGTTGAATTAGCATGTCTCACCATTCATTACATTGGTGTTACTCTATCCCATGTGCCTCATGTTAGGATATATTTTAATGTTTTGCATATGTGCAGAACTATTTTTGGAATCATAAATTGTATATCACATAAGGAGGCAATGAAATTATACTTAAATTGGTCTCAAGTTCTCTGTTATAAAGATGAATGTTTGTTTCATGTAAAACATGCGAAACACATATTTTAACTTTTGGTTGATTTAGTATAATTTAAACTAAATTCTGAAAAATCACTGAAAACTTAGCTAAATGGTAAAAATCTGTCATTCTCGTTAAAAGTCTTTTACCAGGTTCTTGTAATGGTCACATAACATAAGAAACTAACATTCCTTTAAAAAATAATGCATATTTAACATTATTATACAGATTAGTGTCAGAAATCAATATAAAAATTCAGTGTCTATAATTTGACCACACAGGGACTTGGTATATTGTTTTGCACTTAAAATGTAGCTAGTTATGTATATGTTGATGAATGCCTGAAAGTAATTTCAAATCTGCTCCAAAAATAAAAAACTTAAACCACTTAAGCATTTTATTATTTTGCATAAGAATTCAGCAGTTTTATTTTTTATAGAATTGCAATATTATAGAAATTTTCATATCTACAATTATTTTGTTTCATTATAACAACACTGATTTATAAAATATCAACACTAGCAGGATGCTTTTAGCATGATTTTTAATTAATAAAATTAAGTTCTCTTAAATATGAAAGTAGAAAAATGTCTCTAGATTCAGAAAAATGTTTTTGCTGTGAAATTTTAATCTATTGAAATGTGTTGAATTTTATTAACTAACTCATATTTTGTCTAGTGGGAACAATATTGCATTTTGGCTTTACTTATTAATCTTATCAGTATGAACTTTTCATTTTACCGTAATATTTGAATCCTCCTTTAAATAGATGGGCAATTCTATGTATAGGCCAGAGGTGGACAGTATTTTTCAATGTAGCTGCAGATGTATGTGACAACTGAAAAGTAAAATTCCAACACATGGGGTAAAAACTGAGAAATTTGTTTAATCAATCAGACATTTAAACAACACATGCTGTTTGAACAAGTTATATTAGCCTTTTTTTATAATATTTAAAAACAACTTTTAGACTATTGTTTTATTACTTTGGCTGGCTGTTTGAGTTGTTTTTATTTGGTATATTTAATTTTGCGTTTGGCACAGCTTGTTCGCTAATGGACCTTGTGCCATGAAACCAAACCTGACAAGTTATAGTTCAGGCCTGGGCTCAAAACGACAATAGATGTATTAGATGTTCAAGAAAAAAACAGTTATAAATTAAGAGTGAAAAATCAGGTTTCAGTGGCAATTAAATATTTTTCTTCGGTTAAAATCTTTTCTCTTAGGTGTAATTTATTTTTCCTGTGTGAAATCACATTGTAATGACAAAGGCCTGGACAATGAACTTAGCACTTATTTTTAAATAAGTATAGATTGTTAAAAAATAGTTGATTGTGGTGTGAAATTTGTTCCCAAACTAATGAAAAAAGATCATAAGTGCAGGGCTTCCTAAATGACAACTGGGTCTAAGAACTGTCATAAAAACAAAGATTTTGTGTGAAGTACAACTCTCGACCACTAATTTCAAACCCTGAAAGGAGGTATTGGTGTCAGTAACTCAATCAGAAAGAATTGCTCCCATGTCTAAAATTTTGTCAAAATTAATTTGAATCCTGTCCTGAATTGACAAAATGCATATTCCGAAACTCATACTTGCTCACTTAGCAATATGGCTGTTGCTTTATAAATATGCACATTAGATAGTGTGCACGTGTTGATAATTTAGACTTAATGGAAAATCTTAATTATTACTGTTATAATTTAAAATTACTCTACAGGTCTGCTTTATGCTAAATTGTGGGGAGAAGACTAAATTTCGGAATCCTTTGCTTTCATACCACTGCAAATTTTCAGTATTGTGTAATTCAGTTTTACTGTTTTTGTATGGTCAATATTATAGCTTATTTAATGTGTCTTTGTGCTTGTGATTTGTTAATTCTTTTTTAGTTTTTTGTAACTCGTACTGTGCAGTTGGCTATGTTGCTCATTTTTCCTTGTCCTCTGCTGAATTCCTGTTTTATGACCATCTAAGGAAGTCTCGATTAATTTCTTTACAATTGAGAGCTCATAGGTCACTTGTTTCAAGCAGTTATTCTAATCTGGATTGAGAATTCAGTTTAGAAATTTGCATTGTTTCAAAAATGTGGACAAGAAGTAATTTATTTTCAAAAATATTCTAACATTTGGTTTCGTATTAAGAGGTTCTAATATCGGTTTTGTGTTTACCTTGCAATTTTACATAAATTTTATTTAAAATGTGTAATTTAATGCATAAAAGTTCCAAGTTTTTCTCAACCATCTATGTCAAGGTTTTTTCTTGTCTCCTAAGAAGCGCAATATATCAAGGGGGTTACTGAAAACCATTCTCTCCCTATAACAAAAAAGTACTCCTAAAAACTCAACTTATCAGTTTCTGCAAATTACAAATTTAACTAAACATTTTCTGACAGTTTCAAATTGAAAGTCTGGATTTTACTGATAAAAATAGTTAAATTTTATTTGTTATGGCAAGTTCTTCTCACCACGATGGAAATTGCAAACTATCACTTTGTTCAATCTTCTGAAATTTCGCTAAAGAATACGTTTTTCTCCAACAGAGGTGGTGAAAAATAGGGTTTTAGAATGTAATCTTAATATGCTTTTTCTTAAAAACCAAAATATGTAAAATAGTGGCCAAAAAATAACTTGCCATTTAGCTTTGGTTAAATGAATTAGATGATTTCTGGGTGTTTAATTATTTTTAAGCAAGCTCATAATAATGAATTCATGACAAATTTAGATAAAAAAATCAAGGTATTTATAAGTTAGTATGTGTTACCACTAAAGTATGGAAATCGGGTAATCTGCAGATTAACTATGTCGATCCATTAAAGTGCGGAAAATAGTTTCATTTCTCAAATTACCTAGGTAATCTGCAGATCACCTAGACAATATGTACATTCACTAGGCACTCATTAAAGTGAAAATAAGATCTTTGCTCAAACAGCAATGTTTTTGTATGCTTAAATTAAACTCAAACAACTCAGTAATACTAGGTACTACTAATTGAAAAACATGCTATACTTTTTTATCTCATAAAGTTATAAGTAATTTCATATAATAACCAGCAGATGTAAATAAAATATACTGACAATTGTTGAAACAATGTTATTTATTGATTTTTCGATATCTAAAGAATCAAGTTGATAGAATCGATCAATCAGCAGAATAGTTGAAGCGTAAGGAGAAAGGGAAGGAGGAGGGAACGGAAATTAGAGAAACAAACTTTTGCACTTTAACGATTAGAAAGCCGTTAATGTGCACGTTACCTAGGTAAAGTGCAGAAAATTCTTATTTTGTAGATGATTCCGCACTTTAACGGAACAAATCAGCTTATCTGCAGATTACTTAGGTAATGTGCACATTAACTGCTTTCCCGCTTTAACGGTAACTTGCACATGACAAGATCTGAAGTTATTCAGAGCTCCCATTTTAAGACCCCTACCTCTAAAAGTTGAAACACATTCATTCTTGTGGGGTGATTCAGCATGGTCCCTCTTCAAAAGCAATGTGCAAGAGCTATGGCATTACTTCCCTGGAAAAGAAAATGTGTCTTTTCTTATTTTTATTCCATTTTATCTCAGAATAGTAGAAATTCTATTTTCACATTCCTTTTCAAAAGTAAAAGTGTATAAGTAATGCTGGAATTCATAAAACTTAGTAATGGTAACTTTTGCTAATAAAACGGAGTGCATTGCACAAATTGATTTTTTTAAGGTACAATATTTCTAATACAAACAAAATAGAATAGAGTATAGCTTAGATACATTTTTGCATTAAGGAATATTTTATGCTTCATCAAATGATGAAACAAAGCCCAGTTTAAAATAAAGATTAATGGCCTCTTAAAGTTAAGATATATTAATCAAGTTATTTACTTACATATTTGAGGCCAGATTTCCTTCATTCATTTTTTCCAAAATAATGTTACAGCATTAGAAAGCAAAAGCACATGACAATCTACACTTCAAAAGCCAGACCTTAAGAGTTTTTGAAAAAGTGGTATTTAACTTGTCACTAAATTTTTGGAAAACAATCCATCTCCTGTTTGCGTTGTTCAAGATAACTTGCAGTTATTGCTATTTTTAAGTGAATAACGAAAGGCGTGTTCCATTTTCTAATACCGCAAAAACACAAACTACAAAATCTCGCAAAGGAATCTTAAAGGCCCTCAATAAATTTTAATAGTATAAAGGGGTTCTCTGACAAAAAAAATTGAGGAACACTGACCTAGTATAACTGCAGGGGAAACGACAAGCTTAAAAGCAAGCTTTGCGCGCTTTTTTAAACTACTGGCGGGGTTTCGCGAGTGATTGCGCATGCGTGTGGTCTGATAGCGTAGGTGTAGATAAGCTTTCATTCTCACGTGGGGTTGCTAACCTGCAGACGGGGAGCAAAGCTTCAATTATTTTCGCCTATGGAAAATTATTGCAGGCTGGAACTTCGAAGAGAGGAAAAAGATCTTTCCTAGGAATAAATGGCGGGAATAAGTGAGCTATTGCGCATGCGTTTGTTATGTAGGTGTAGATAGTTCTGTGCTGCATGATAAAAGGTAACATCGATACGTCAGAGACTTAGCTTCGCTTGCGTCATCTGTCTTTTGGGTCCAATTCAACGATGCGTTGGCCGCTTGCTGAGGTAAGGCTTGTTCTGTTTTTGTCTTTAGGTACTAATATAGGCATTTCCTATTACGTAGTAATGGTTTCTTTTAGTTATCCTATGTAACGATCGTCCTGTTTGAAAATGATTAATACATTTAAAATAGATGTAAAATCTTTTGTATCAGCTTTCATAATTACTTTCCCCAAGTCTATCTCAGCTTGCGGGCGGTTTTGTGGAGATAGGACATACCAATTTAGATATAAAACCATTCTACTGTATTTCTAATGTGAATTACGCTTATAGAAATAGATCTTCTGAGTATTAAAAAATTATTTCAATTTTTACAATGTTGCGATTTTTAAATTTAGGATGCTGCGATAAATTTGACACATTGTAATTTTTCTGCTTTCGATGCTTTGTTTATAAAACTCTAGTGTGTATTAAAAATTAAAGACAAACATGGATATGATTTTAAAAAGTAGGACGTTTGCTATGAAATCATGAAAGAAAGTTGAATTTAGTATCAAAACTCATGAAAAAGTTCATTGACATGCCTTTTTGTTGTGTAGAAAGCTAGTTTGTATTGAGCAATGTAGCTTACCTCAAAGGTGAAAAATCACTTACATTCATCAGGCTTTGATGTCTATTGGTATGAATCAAGATATTACATATAAAGTTAGTACTATCTTTGAATTCAAAACAGGTTTTCAAAAATACTAGTTATATATATGAGCACATGAACTGTACGGTATCTTGACAATTTAGCCAAACTACACTTGTGACTTCAGTTTGCTGTGTATTGTGATTGGTAAAATAGTTCCTTATATAAACGTTCTGACTTGCGTCCTGCTGCATGACGCTATTTGCATTTTTTTTAATAAGTTCACAGAACAGCAAGGCTAGTCAGGGGAATTTTGGAAAATAGTAATTAATTTTTTATGTGTTCAAAATCCAATGTATACTTTCCAACAAATTCCTAAGGCATAACGTGTATTTAAAAGAATAAAATCTATATTTCCCTATCATACATGGCACAGAAATCCATTAATTGGCAAGTAGCAACAAATTATGGTACAGCTGTAGTCTCTGCCGCGCGCGGTGGCAACGCGTTTTTTTTGGCGCCGTGTTTGGCGCACTTTTTTATGTCGCCACGGAAATCTTCCAACATTGAATATATACTGCATACGTACGGATGAATTATGTAAATCTGAATTAAACAACATTTTGACTAGAAAAACACTGCAAATATTGATTAAATATTTGGACTTTTGGCGTAGTTATAAGCGACTCATGCCGGTGAGGGTAACCCTAACTGAAAAAGTCATATCCCCGTTACATTTATCGCAAGAAACTTTAGATTTAATTAATCCCGATTCCTTTAAAAAAGTTAAAAAAAGCTCTTTATCGCGACACAACTCGTAACAAAAAAAACGATTAACTACTCCCTCAGTCCCGTAAGTTAGCCTAAAAACAGGTTAACCCTAACCAGGAGAAAATTCGAGAAAAAAATGGGTTACCATCACCCGGCATGAGTCACTTATAACTACGCCAAAAGCCGCGCCAAGAGTCGTTGCCACTGTGCGCGGCAGAGACTACAGCTGTACCCAAATTATAAACCTGTCTGGGTTCATTTGTCAATTTTGCCACTTGGTTTAGTTATGGAACTGCATTTTTTTCTAAAATTACACAGAAGAGTTCTAAAAATAATTTGTATTCTGATTACAGAAATCTACACTCACTGCCAAAAGTTAAGCACAAAGCGGTAAAATGCGAAAAAACGACAAGTACAGCTTTGATTGACGCGAAATGCGGCAGAAAAGTAGCAAATATGTTTATGCATGAAACAAAACAAAAAGTACATACTGAGGTCATATTGGAGTCATTAACAAAATGTTTAAATCCAAAACTGCCATTAATAGGGTATGTCACCACCCCTCATTCTCATACAAAGTTTACAGCGTGTGACCATGCTTTCCACGTCAAACACCCCAGAGTCAAGTAATTGCCATTCCTCCTGTAGAGCAGTTTGCAACTCTGAGAGTGACTGGGGGTGGGAAACGTGCAGACTCAGCACGGCCGAGGGCATCCTGAAGATTTTCAATGGGATTAAAGTTAGTGGGTACGCCGGCCAATCCATACAAGCTATCCCCTCACTCTCCAGGTAGTCATTGACGATGTTGGCTCGATGGGGACGCGCATTATCATCCATTAAAACGAAAGCAGGACCAACTGCTGAAGTGTACAATCTCACAGTGGGTTCTAGGACTTCATCCCGATACCGGACAGCCGTCACAGAATCCCGTCTATAGATATGCAGGTCGGTGTGAAATCCCTGCCCACACCATGATGCTTCCACCTCGGAATGCGTCATGCTCGATGATGTTCTGGGGCCGATTGTGTATGCCTTGTTCTCTCCAGACCCTTACACGCTGGCCATCTGGCTCCAGGACAAATCTTGACTCATCCATGAACATAACGTTGGCCCAATCAGACACAGTCCAATTCACATATCGCTGACACTACTTGAATCGTGCCCCTCTGGATTGGACAGATAGAGGAACACAAACTTGTACCTGGGCGGACAGTCCATTCATTTGTAGCCTTCGGTGAACAGTAGTGGCTGATATCGTCTTACCAATGGACGCTGCGACCATAGATGTCACACATGTGGAGGTTGTTCTACGATTCTGCTGGCTAAAGCAGCAATATATCGATCTTCCACTGTGGTCGTAACCCTTGGGCGACAAGCCACTTGTCTTCGGAAAACTGTTTGGAATTGTTTCCATAATCGTGAAATGACGGAATGATGAACGCCGAAGAAAAGAACATCTGTGATTGATTGTCCTGCTTCAAGGTATCCCACAGAACGCCAGCGCTCACTATCTGCCGTTCGTCTTCTGGAAGCCATAGAAACACGTCTGTCTTGAAAACTATTTGTACGAAGGTTCTAAACACTTTTTATCAGCACTTACATGAAACTCCTCTAACCCTTCACAATGCTGGCTTATACAACTGCCTTTTTTGCATATTTCTCGACACGAAACTGATTGGCTGTTACAGAACATATTTGCATACTTCTATCTACCTCTGCAGCGAAATGCAGCCTCTCAAATTCAGATTGGCTTCCGGAAATTAACATTTTTCTCTCCGTGCTTAACTTTTGGCAGTTAGTGTACATTATTTCTATACCAGAGAATGGCAACAAATGGATGTAAACAATTTAAACTCAACTGCTATGGTATAAATTTGCCAATTTTGCCCATTAGTTTAAATCATGAGCTGAGCATTAAGCATGTATGATAAAACTTAACGTAAGTTCTCACTGCTTTAATGAAATTCTCCAAAAGCCTGATTGCAGAAGATAATGAGAATCCAGGAAGATAAAAATCAACACAGAAATTAAATGTGAACAAATATGAAAATAGGTTGATTTCAAAAATATTGAATCATCTTTGATTAGTTGAATGGAATAAGGTTGTGGACATTCATATTCTAATTGTAACATCTCAGGGGCATTTTTTGCCATGCACTGTATTGAAAGTAAGAATTAACACCAATAAGTACATGAAATGCGACTTTCTTTTTATTAATTATCTCGTTCGAAGATATGAAATGTGACTTACAACACTGCTATAAACAATAAAGGAACTTTAGCCATTTTTATAACAGAACTTCCATTCTCATGGCCTTATGCTTTGTTATGATCATTATTACTAATTATAATGTAGTGTTGATTTGTGATTTCGTTTCAACAGTTTTGCAGAGCTTGCTTTTTAAAGTCAATAGCAACTATTCCTACATAAACTAAACACTGTCTACCAAGAGGTTCTTGTAAGACCTTATCAACCCTTTAATAATAGCTTTATAGACGAATTTTTTACAATTACAATCTTGAATTCTGCCTGTGAGATGTATTGTTCTCGAAACATTTGGAAAACCAATTCCTTTGAAGTGTTTGAATATTTTATAGCTACCTTAGTATCTCTTAGTTAAAAGTCACTCTTAATGCATAGGACCTGTTTAGAGAATTTAGCTTACATACATCCTTTCAGACAGAAAAACAGTATAATTAATCAACAGTAACAGATCATCTAATGATCTTGTAAATGTTAAGTTTATCACATTCATGACAATATATAAATTGGAAAGTACCAAAAAATTACGTAAATGATATTTAGAAAGTTAACTTAATCTCGGGTGTGTTGAACATTTTTAAGCTTAAATACTACTTTACATGCATACTTATAATGCCAGGTACTTGTCCAATTTTGGCCAAAACAAACGCATGTCAGTACAATTTGAAAACGTTTAGTGCTTTGCATTCATCTGTAGTACCTTGAGCTGTTATAAGGTTAAGTCATATTATTTTAAGGCTTCAAGAACTTGTGTTTCATTAGGGACTTTCATTTCTTTGTGCATTAGAAAAAGAAACTCATCATTCACATTCATGCTTTTCTTCTCAAAATTAAATCTTATATGGTCGCTTGTCTCGTCATTTATGCATGAATAGTACATTCACTCATACAATTTTAAATTTTAAAAAAGCAACAAAGGGTCATGATCCAACTATATTTTGTTTGACATCAGACGAAGCCTGTATGTTTTAAGACATTCAGTTTTAATTGTGACTATTCCAACATGAATATAAGTGTTTGCATTTAAAATGAACACTTCAAACCATTTAGCTATAAAATGTTCTTTAAAAGCAATCATCAAATCTTTAATTATCAATTTTTTATATCTGTTTAAATTCATGAATAACTTTAGTCAAGGAGTCATAAAGGTTTACGTTCGGTGGTATAAACATCAATTTCCTGGGTGAGTGAACAGGACAGGTGTCCTCCACAAAGGCAACATATTTTTTTCTAGTATAAAATTGTCTTGTACCTTTTATGTAATGCCCGGAAGCAGCATTTGAATTTGCGATAAGTAAACAAGTGTTTAATTACATTGACTTGAGGGCTTAAAGGGACTAGAGAAAATTGACAATTTATCGAGGTTTTACTGTATATCTCCACTTTATGGTAATGCAATGTGCTTCAAGACAAGTTCTTATTTTCATTTACAAATTATTTTATAAGACACTTGAACTGACAGTAGCCGGTCTCTAAAATCTCAGTTTAAAACATTGCTAATATGGTATCAAATCCAGTTTTCTTAACAGCAAAACAAATTTAAAACCAAATATACTTCAGTTCCTTTTTTGATGCTCTTGAAATTTTTAAGTTTCTTGGAAGTGTTGGATCAAAAGTTATTCATTTACTTTACCTGAGAAAACCCACTTTATTCTTATTAAGCTGACTTCTAATTTTCAATATTCTCTCGCGCCCTTCTCATATCAATAATTCTATTCTATTGTTTCAACAATAACAAATTTTATTTCTCTTGTTAGGAACACTAATAATTGCTTTCTTTGCTGTAATGAAGTTTTATAATTTTAGCCCAAAAAATTCAGGCTGTTAAAATCATTGAAAGTACCTCTTAATTTAAACCCTCCATTGAGAAACTTCATTCACGCATGCAAAATCACTTGTTCAAAGTATTTAATTGCTTTTAACTTGGCTTATGCCATGTCTTAGAAGGCCTTATTTAGCATATAGGGAAAACAGTGAGAGAAAAATGGGAGTTCAATGAAAAATGAATCTCAACCTTGTAAAAATTGTAGAATTCTTCAACTGTCTGAAAAAGCACTCAATTCAGACTTTTTTTTTTAAACATTTTGATTCTTTAGTTACATCAGTATAAATTGGCAATTTATTAACTTTCAGTGATTGTGGACCAAATTTCCAGGTTAACCAATGTACTTTTTAAATTTTCCATAATAGAGAAATGGATCTCAACTCTTGGCTCCCAAAACAGTTCAAAAGGCATAAAGCAGCGTTGGAAATGGGAGCAAAAATCGGGCCTCAATGGCAATTAAACATTTCCCCTCAGTTATTCCCTACTTGTGTGCAATTTTAAATTTTACTATTTCATGCATGTAAATACAAGTTTGTATTGACTAGGGCGGGGACTGCGCCTGTTTGAAAGTAAAATATTAGGACGAATAAATGGTTAACTGGTCGGAATTCATCCCCAAAAAAATTCGGCATCAAAAAGTCAACTGGATTAAATAAACGCGGTCGTCAAACAATTCATATGTGCCAAATACGACCAACGCTAATTTCGAACTCTTAATGTTTTAGAAAAGAACTTTACAGTTATTTCAAAGTTCCAGCTTATTAAAAAATACTCGGAACAAAGTTTCTAAGTTTAAAATAGATTGCATATCTACTCCTGTGAGGACATTGAATCAATTGATTGTTTTTATTTCCCTGCCCTTACTATTTTTGTTTGGCATTTGGTGATTGCGTTACGTTGGTAGATTTTGTTATTTTATTTAATTATACCTAGTTAAAGTAGCTGATCGCAAAATTAAGTCTGGGAACTTGATTAAATTTAAAAAATACTCCATTTTAAATGGTTGGTTTTCTATCTTTGTTTTGCATTTTAAATCGAGCCTGTTTCGCTTTTTCATTACCTCTCGTTAGTCAAAATTATACATGGGCAGTGCTGGTGGTTTTCTTGGGATTTTCTCATTAGATTAAAATCAACGATTCGTATAATAAACTTATCCCTGCGCCAATCTATTTTGCGTCTTTGCCAAAGTACTGGATACCAGTACGTAATTGGATTTCCAGAACACATACGCTATAGAATATTTAATGTCCGTCTTCTAGCTTTCATTGGTTCACTTGTTTGTCCTTCAACTGAAAATGACTCCTCAAAGAAACATTGATCGAAGCGTTATTTGAAGAATTAGTTTTCATTTCAAATTATCGGTTGCCGGCCACGTGTGACGAAGTGCGCGAGCTGATTTCGCTGAAGCAGCACACGTTGTCATTACTCCCTTGACGCTGCTCGTCGCATTTGATTCTCTAAGTTGTATATTTTTAGTGAATAATATTGTAGTCTGTCAAACATATCTTAAGTATTTTAGCTAGCGTTATTCCTTGCATGCATATTTTACTGAATGAAAGTATGAAGTCGTAACTTACCGGAATCTTTGCAAAAAGTGAACAAATTTGTCAATGTCCTGCTCGTGACATTTAAAAATGGATTATTCCAAAAATAAAAAAAAATTTATTTCGTGAAACTGCAAGTTCACCCCGAAACGAAAACATACCGTTTTCCTTGCTCGTGTTGCTATGCGCTGAAGTGTTTGCGAATTGGCGGTTGCCATGGGAACAGCGTGCAGCTCTGTTGCGGGTGAAAGTAATGGTGGTACTGAAGAACCGCAAGAAATGGCTGCTGAACAACCGAGCACAAATGGTTGGGTATGTTTGGAAATTTAATTATGATAGCCTCTTGATCTTTCAATGCTTATGTTGTGGCTATTGAAGATGATTGGCTTTTAGAATTTAATCATAACTGAATAAAATCTGATTTCAAAGATATTTTTGAAGTTTTATTTTAAGCTCTTGCATGTGTTTTCATAATTAATCTGCTTGTGGCAAAAAAACGGTTTCCAAAAAATGTTTAAATTTCAATATAGGAAATAAGGCAATAAATGTTGTCATCAAAATTCCTTTTCTTCTGCTAGTGTTATTTTGAAGTTTTTGTGCAAATTTTAGATTTGCCTACAGTGAGTTTAACATTTTAAAAGTGATTTCTATCGAGGATGTATTTATTGATCTGTATATTTGCCTTATATAAAATTTTATATTGAGTACCTATTTAAAAGTAACTGGGAGAGATAAATGTCCCATCTTGGGGAAATGACATTAGTTTTACTGAAGAGCCAAATGACAATTGAAATTCTTGTGTTAAATTTACTTCTCAATCTGATATTAGTAGAATTCATATCTTTATTAAAAATGTATCTTTCTTAATTTGATTGCTATCCTTGTGTAAAATTTCCATTTTTAGGTGATTCTTATTTTAACCAGATGCAATAGATAACAGAATTTGTCTGAAGCAAAAATAATTTATTGTTTAAGGTAGAATTGAAATATCAGTTCCTCGATGTTTTTTCAGAAAGTTAGTAAATTTGGTATAACATTTGGATAAAAAATTTTATAAATTCTGATTCACAAATCTTGGTTATCAAATGGTACTTTTTTTAAAGAACTGTTTTGAATTTAGAATTGTTTTATAACTGTTAATGTTTTCATTTAGGGTGAAATGGCACAAAATGGTTCTTCAAATCAGGAGAATTCAAACACAAACAATATTGATGAAGGATTATACTCTCGTCAATTGTAAGTTAAATTCAGATTTCACTAACAGTTTTTAAAAATTCCTATGATGGGGTTCAGTTTTAATTTCTAGTAGTTCCTCTTGATTGGTCCTTGAAAATTATTTTAAAAAGCTTTTAAATGTTATAAAATTTATTTCTTCAAAACTTACAGATATGTCTTGGGCCATGAAGCTATGCGGCGTATGCAAGCAGCAGAAGTACTTGTGTGTGGTGCACAAGGCTTAGGAATTGAAATAGCAAAGAACATTGTTCTTGGTGGTGTCAAGAGTGTTACTTTGCAGGATGTTGGAATGTGTGAAGTTAAAGATCTTTCATCTCAGGTGATTTTTAAATCAAATTTGTTCGTGATTTTTTATGTTTAAAATCGTTAAATTGGCAAACATTTTAATATTTAATTTTGTTTTAGTATTACCTAACAAAAGCTGATGTTGGGAAGAATAGAGCTCAAGTGAGTCTAGAACATTTAAGAGAACTAAATAGTTATGTTGCTGTTCATGCTCATACTGAAAACCTCACTGAAGACTTCTTGAAGAAGTTTAAAGTAAGCTTCAATTTTTAAGTCTTATCTGATACAGCACTTAAATCTTATGAAATGAAATAAAATCTCATTTAATGTCTCCAGAAAATAATTTGAACTTAATTTCATCAGTTTTATACTATCTACGTGTACTTTTGGCACAATTGTGTTCACTCATCCATATGATCATATATAGTATTCCTGTTCGATGACCAAACTACAAATGGTGATATTAACTCTACCTATTGCTTGCAAAATATTTAAAACAGACTTAAGTAATTAAAAGTCCTGGCAATGAAATCCTGATTTATAGGCATATGGCCAACATAAAATTGCAGGAAATAGTCTATCAGCTAACGGCAAATGAAATGTTAAGGTGACCACAAAAGTTTATTTTGAGTTATTGGAATCTAACTCAATGTTATGGGAAATGTACTTTATTCATAACTTACCCTGGGTGCATTTCTCTTCTGTGTCAATAAAACTTTCCTTGTGCAAGTCCATTTATTAGATGTTTGTCTTGTATCTGACACAGCTTTGCGAAATATGATCCTTGTACCTTAAAAAGCCCAACCAACCTGTAAAATTGCAGTAACTCAAATAACAAAAGTGACAAATCTGCATAGAAAAGTCTTATACTCACAATTAGTTTTCTTGTCAATATTTTTTGGTGTATTGCATATTTTTATGAAATAATTCTATAATCATTTAAAAACCAAAGACAGGAAAGGTGGTCTAAATGTTTCTATCGGTCTATTTAGTTTTTCCAAACGCATTTCGTATTCTTGAGTCACTTCATTAAGAAAAAAGATAAATTAGTTATTGAAATTAGAGTGCTTTTCTTGGCGAAAAAGAATTTTCTTCGTGGGCCATTGTGATAGCAGTGTATACAGGTGTAAAAATTCTTCTAGATTTTTGTTTAGAAGGTTGGTAGATATATTTGCAGCAACAGCTTAACAGACAGAATTGAAATGAGATAATATATAAAGAATGAAAGGTTATAAAATTTTGAAAAATGAGTAAACATGTCAGATTTTGACTTAAAATTTACCTAGAAAAGTACAGTTCCAAAGATTTGAAGAAAATACTTTATAAACCAAATAGAAAAACCAGTTTAATGCAATAAGTATTAGAAATTAAATTCTATATAAAATTAATGTTTTGGGAGAACTACAATCTTAAATGCTCAGTTTAAATCTCAGCATTTCCAACACTCCCAATGTCCCCCGTATACTGCACAAAAATGTATTCACTGAGCTATATTATGTTAAATAAAATTTTATGGATATATTGAACTATTTATGTGATATTTTGTACAAACATGGAAAACACATAAAAATGGGAAGATAGCCTGGTGTTTAGTTCATTTACAGAGGGGTTTTTACCTTGTGAATAAAGCTTATTGTTGTGATTTGCATATATTTTATAATCTGAAATTAGTGATTTGATTTAGAAAACATGTTACAATGTTAAGACTTAAATGTACTTTAAGATGGGCAGAAGTTTTTCAAAACATCAATGGATATTATCAATTTTATAAGTGCAAAGCTATTGTAAGTTTTTTCGTAATTATTTCAATGGAAGAATAGGAATAATATTTTCTATATTTGACAGTTAAAATCACTGCAGATTTCTACACCTTTAAAAAGCTCTTGAAAGCATTTCCTACATTTAGCATTATCAATTGTGCCTTGTAATTGTTAATTTTCTTTCACAGATTGTTGTTCTGACTAATTCATCTCTAGAAGAACAAACACGTGTCGGAGAATTCACTCATAGTAATGGAATATACCTTATTATTGCTGATACTAAAGGCCTATTTGGGTAATGATTTTAAATTCTAAAATTTGGTTCTTTAAAAGGGTGAAAAATATAAATCTTTAAACTAAGGCGTAGAAATTTATCTCGCACCATAACTAATGTTAATATATATGTTGTGTGACATGTATTGTTAATATTATCAAGACTACATATGCAAGATTGTTTGATAAATGTATTTTTTTTCATGTAGTCTTGAAATGATTTGACCAACTTAGAATTTTAAAAGATTAACTAAAATGCAAATTACGTTCTTGTAACATACTGCAACTTTAAAATGGCGGAGTTTTATACCATTTGGGGCCAGTCCATACATTACATAAGTTTTTCTGTTAATTTTCCTATGGAAAGGCTGGATATATACTAGAACTGATGCTCTTTCAAGAGTACTATTTCTGAGATAAAAGAATCAACGCTATTTAATATTTGTTTTCAGTGTGTTACAAATGAATGGGTGCCTAGCCTAACTTCCTTGTTAAATAAACTAGGATGTTATTAAATGACTTCCTAGTTTAATAAACCCTCTGAAGAAAATAACTGAGCTTTATTGAGAGAACTTATCTAGTATCATGGATGTAATTATGAAAATTCAAGAGAGCAGATATTTTACTGATTTCTCTCCTCTTTTTGCAAAAACATTGTATCCCAGATATCGCATTTGGAATGGAAGAACTAGATTAGATTTTAGTGTTAGAAGACAACAGAAAGCCATCTTAACATTACTGCTACTTCTGTATTTGTAGAAAGAATATTTTTAACTTAAGTTTTATTACTCAAAATAAGATATTAACCAAATGAAATGTGGGCCACAAAACAGGATTATTCATTGTAAACAAGCATTTTCTGCTGAAAGAAAATTAGTTTAGATTTTGCAATTTTGTTGGTGGCTACTTTAAAATTAAGTGTGTGGTGTTTGTAATGTATTATATTTTTCCAGGCAAGTTTTCTGTGATTTTGGTGAAGATTTTACTGTGCATGATGTAAAAGGAGAGCAACCATTATCTGCTATGATAGCCTCAGTCAGCAAAGTAAGTTCATGGGCACATTTATGTTAAATATTTTAGTAGTTATGCTTGAAATTTGCTTTTTTGTTACTTTTAAATACCTTGGAAAGCATTATTGTATCTGACACTATTCTAACACTGCAGGGTATGAAAAAATCATGATTTTAATTAATTCCTTGCCCGTAATTCGTTTGCCATGAGTCACGCAAATAAATTACAGTGTAGTTTCGTAAGTTAACGGTAAAAAATGAGAGATGATACATGAAAATACATAAATTTGAAATCAAATGTCTATTTTTCAAATTCTTTGAGCATCAGCAAATGCCATTATTTAGTGTTTTCAAAGGGAGGATTATTTTCGCTATAATTTTGAGGTGAACTTAGTATGAGCTAAGTACACATTTTAGAAAATTATTTTAAAAAATATGAATTGAAAGGTTTCTGCTTTTTAATTTAATAACTTCTGTTCTAAAGTTGTTTCTTTGGTCTAAATATTTATCCTTGAATTTTTGTTCTTTTTTTTTTAATTAAATTTTGATTTTTGTTCTTAGGACAAGAAAAGTGTTGTCACTTGCTTAGAGGAAACAAGACATGGTTTTGAGGATGGGGATTATGTAACATTTTCTGAAGTACAGGGAATGATAGAATTAAATGGATGTGAACCAAGAAAAGTAGAAGTGTTTGGTAAGCTAATTTTTAAGTAACTAGCAGACCTGTACATAGCATCTGTGCTACTGTGTTCATATCTTTGTAAAGCAGTATTTCTTGCACTTACTGGCATTACTTATTCATACTTCCTATAAGGTGCCGGAAAACTGCACCTCTCAATCTTGTCCATAATTATTCACCAATGGTATTTTTGATATGTAGATGTATTTTTACATTCACTCAAATTTTCGTTTCTGTAGATTTTATTTGGTGAAATACATGCCATGAAACCCAACACAGCCAACCATCTACAATGATTTCAATCTTCCAAATTTCTCATTACCTTTAGTGCTGGCATTAGTAAGGCTAGCTATTCCATGTGGTTTTGCATCATTATGCAGCTCCATAGCTTAAATAAAGCTATTTAAACTGAGGTTAAATTGGTGGATGAATTCTGTAACAGTTGATTTCATATTGCTGTAGATCCGTTATCTCTTAAGAGTGTTAGCAATATTATGTAACTCAAATCAAGGATCCTGTAGAGTTTTAATTTTGTTGAAGCTCCGTGAATAAAAGGAATTTACATGTTACTATAAAGAAAAACTTTAATATACATGCACAATAGGAAAAATAATTGAGGACATCTGACAATCTAAAAGGCAGTCATTGCAAGTTATCGGCGAAGTTGAAACTCAAATTCAAGCTGATGGGAAAGTTTGTTGCTCGTCTTGCAACTGCATCCCAAAATATCCAATGTGCTCATGATTTTGCTTATAAGTTCGACAATTTTATATTGTTTATTCTTGTTTGTTGCCATTTGTTATACAAATTGGTCAATGGACTAATGGAATTTTGTAGCATCTTATAGTTTCAGACCAGCATCATTAAATTCATTTGTGCTGATTTTTATTGATATCTCATTCTGATCTCAAATTTATACACTCACTGCCAAAAGTTAAGCACGAAGCGGTAAAATGCGAAAAAATCGACAAGTACAGCTTTGATTGACATGAAATTCGGCAGGAAATCCATCAGTCATACTGTGAGGTTTGTCCTTCCTTGAGCAGCTCGGTACAGATGCTGTACCGAAAATTTAATCCCTTTTTAAGTGACTGAGGTGACATCGGTCACCATTTGCGAACTGTCAGTGACTGGACCTAAAGAGGAACGGTCCTTTTGTTTGAAGCTCTACCCTGTCGATCATTCTGTGAACGCTGGGAAACTCGGAATGTCGAGCTGGTGATATCTCTAGCATGCCAAACACTATGAAAGGAAAGCGCACTTGGTAGTCAGTCGTAAAAGTCATTCATGACTCAAGTTCTGTAGGGGGAAGGAAGTCAAGTAAAATCTGCTGTTCTGAGATGCGGGTAACAAAATTTGGGCGCCATGGTGTAAAGGTAATGGCTAACCTAAATCAACTACAGAGTAAATTTGATTTTAAAATTATTTTTTTATTACATTTTTCAGGTCCTTTTACATTTGGTGTTGGTGATACAACAAATTTTGGTGACTATATTAGAGGAGGAGTTGCTACTCAAGTTAATATGCCAAAGAAAATAAACTTCGTAAGTAGAATTGTTTTTTAGCAAAGCTTGCCTAAAGATTTTTTAATGTGATTTTTGTGTTTACTGTCATCCAAGGATAAAAAGTTAAATATTTTTCAGATTTTCCTAGTCTACTCCTAACCAATAAATAACCCTTAGATCTCAATTTTTTAAATATTGTCCAATATTAGCCGAGATACAAGAATTTAAAAATTGGTCAATTTTACAAAAATGGCGGCCATTTTGGATTTGCCACAATGTCTATACAGGGCCCTAACTTGAGAACTAATAGTTCAAATTTCGTAATTTTGGTACCAAATGGAAGCCATTTATTTCAGGAGTGTATATAAAATACAAAACCAGTGGTAATTTTACATTTTAGTGGGGGGATTACATGCAAAGTGGAAAATTCGCTTTTAAAGAGTCTATTTTAAAAAATGTACCCTCTTATTTTTCTCTGAAACTTTGTAGAAGTATTAACTAACATGTTCTTTAATCTGAGAAAATTCAGTGGTAAATTTTTTCATTTCTCAATAAAAGCTATTCTAATGACAGCATATGGATTTCAAAACAGTGGTAATCTTACAGTGCAAAAATGACCATAACTTAAAAACAGTGGCCAATTTGAATTTTTATGATGTACTAATTAAAGCAAGCTCACATTTCATGTTTATATACACTCGCTGCTAAAAGTTAAGCATGAAGTGGTAAAATGCCAAAAAATCGACAAGTACAAGCTTTGACTTGAAATGCGCCAGGAAAGTAGCAAATATGTTTATGCATGAAACAAAACAAAGAATTACATTCAAAGATGAAAACAATATTGAATTTTTATAAATTATAAGATGAAGTCATATTGGAGTCATTAACAAAATGATATTTAAATCCAAAACAAACAAAACTGACATTAATAGGATATGTGACCACCTCTGAACCACATACAAAGTTTACAGCGTGTGACCATGCTTTCCATGTCAAACACCCCAGAGTCAAGTAATTGCCATTCTTCATGTAGAGCAGTTTGCAACTCTGGGGGTGGGAAACGTGCAGACACAGCATGGCCGAGGGCATCCCGAAGATTTTCAATGGGAATAAAGTTAGCGGGTACGCCGGCCAATCCATACAAGCTATCCCCTCACTCTCCAGGTAGTCATTGACGATGGGGACGCGCATTATCATCCATTAAAACGAAAGCAGGACCAACTGCTGAAGTGTACAATCTCACAGTGGGTTCTAGGACTTCATCCCGATACCGGACAGCCGTCACAGAATCCTGTCTATAGATATGCAGGTCGGTGCGATATCCCAACGAAATCCCTGCCCACACCATGCTTCCACCTCAAAATGTGTGATGTTCTGGGGCCGATTGCGTGTGCCTTGTTCTCCAGACCCTTACACGCTTGTCATCTGACTCCAGGGCAAATCTCGACTCATCCATGAACATAACGTTGACACAACCAGACAGTCCAATTCACATGTTGCTGACACTACTTTAATTGTGCCCCTCTGGATTTGACAGATAGAGGAACACAAACTTGTACCTGGGCGGGTAGTCCATTCATTTGTAGCCTTCGGCGAACAGTAGTGGCTGATATCGTCTTACCAATGGACGCTGCGACCATAGATGTCACACGTGTGGAGGTTGTTCTACGATTCCGCTGGCTAAAGCAGCAATATATCGATCTTCCACTGTGGTCGTAACCCTTGGGCGACAAGCCACTTGTCTTCGGAAAACTGTTTGGAATTGTTTCCGTAATCGTGAAATGACGGAATGATGAATGCCGAAGAAAAGAACATCTGTGATTGATTGTCCTGCTTCAAGGTATCCCACAGAACGCCAGCGCTCACTATCTGCCATTCGTCTTCTGGAAGCCATAGAAACACGTCTGTCTTGAAAACTATTTGTACGAAGGTTCTAAACACTTTTTATCAGCACTTACATGAAACTCCTCTAACCCTTCACAATGCTGGCTTATACAACTGCCTTTTTTGCATATTTTTCGACACGAAACCGTGATTGGCTGTTACAGAACATACTTCCATCTACCATCCATTTGCATACTTCCATCTACCTCCAGCGAAATGCAGCCTCTCAAATTCAGATTGGCTTCCGGAAATTAACATTTTTCTCTCCGTGCTTAACTTTTGGCAGTGAGTGTATCAATACACATAGCAAACGAACATTCATCAAACACATTGTAAATTCTACTCTGAAACATTTGAAATAAAAGGTTTAATACATTTTGTTAGCTAAAAAATATATTTAATTAATAATTAAATTAACATTTGATAAAATATATGTAAGAATTTGTACTCTTTTAAATAAATATCGTTTGCTAAAATTTGTAGAGGATATTTAGGTCATCCAACAGTTGCGAAGTTCTCTTTCGGTATTTGTTAGTTCTATGCTAGAGATGGAATGTTTTGTTTGCAAAAACTCAAAGTATCATTGTGTGCTGAATTTATTCCTGTCTTCAAATTGTCCCCTCATGATTCAGAAATATTAAAAAGGAGAATATATCACCTAATTTCAGATGAAAAATCTATTAAAGTGAAGTATCTGCAGGTTTCACAAGGATAAATTTTTAAGGTGGTACAAGTACAAACAGAAAACATGTTGTGACCCATTTAACAAACATCCAACCAAGATCAGAGCAAATTCTCAGAAAACAATTTACTTGAATTTATCTTTGGCAAATCCTGAAGTACTTATTCCTGGAAAAAGTTATGCATAGATTGTTTTTCATCACTGCATCAATCATGATGCAGTGATTACAATACCTTACATGGATGATTAGAGATCCCACAGTAGTGATAGAAAAACTGAACAAAAGTTGTGAAATTTTGAATCTATCGCCTGTAAAAGTGAGTAGGTATAGTTCTGAAAGAAAATTGACTTATGTGCTCTAAAGTAGAAAAATTAACTTGCTGTGTTGCTGCTAAAGCATCTAGTAGTAGGTGTTGAGTTACAAGTGTTACAAACCCACAAAATTCAAAAGATAATTGTTCACACTACAAATCCATAATGGAGGAATTGAAAAATAAGTTTGTAAATGCTTCATTTAAAGAAATGGTTCAAATTCTTACATTATTACCAGATTCGTGGACATTCCAGCAAACAAAGTGATATAAAATTTAACTATGTTTACACTATACTACACTTGTACAAAGTTTAACTATGATAAGTTGTATGTGTCCAGGAAAAAAAGATTGCATATCTGTTCCTTCTGAAAATGGAAGAGTATTAAAATAAAAGAGATTGATTTTGTATAACTTGAAAGAATTATACATTGCATTTAAGGAATATCATAATTTAAAAATAGAACTCTAAATTTTACTCACTACGGCCAAGAGAATATGAGACTGTTGGAAGTAAAGGTATTCATTCAGTGTGTTTGTATATATCATCAGAATGTTAAGCTCATGCTTATTCATGTAAATGACTATCATTGTTAAAAAAACCTAGTTTAGCATTGATTCAGAAACATGCATGATGTGATAATTTAGTGCATGACACTACAACATTTTGGACTTTTCAAAAGGTGATTGTCAAACATTGAATCACAAGTTCCACAAATTAAATACGTAAAGTATTTCAGTGATGGGTACTCAGCCCAATACAAAAAATTTTAAAAACTTTATTGATCTGCCATCATGAAAAAGACCATGGTCTAAAAGCAGAGTGGCACTTTTTCCCCTCTTGTCATGGAAAAGGAGTTTGCGATGGCCTCTAAAGCAAGCCTTCAGCGTCCATACAAAGATGCAATATTAAATGCATATGATTTATACAACTTTTCAAAAGAGTCCATAAAAGGGATAGATACTTTTTCATGGCGAAATCGAAAATTAAAATTGCTAATAATCAATTAGCAGATAGGTACGCAATGGGAAGTACAATTACAGGAACAAGGACTAATCACTGCTTTACACCAATAAACAAAAGTCAGATACTGTTTTCCAGAGTTTCAGGTTCCTCAACAACATTCGTTGGTACCATGGGATTGGAGAAAACCTTCAAATTACCAATATTCCAAAATGAATAATATGTTGCATGTGTATGGAATTAATTGGTGGATTGGACTTTTTCTTAAAATGGGCGTTTTCACATGGAATGACCCTATTATGTAAATTGACTTATTTATATGCTATGCTATTAACATTTCTTTCTGTAATTATAATAAAACTTGGGATTTTTAAATATACTACATCCAGTCCAATTTCATTTTATGTGCTTTTCAGAAATCTTTTAAAGATGCTCTTGATGAACCAGAGTTTATTATGTCAGATTTTGCCAAACTGGATCGTCCTCCTCAAATGCATTTAGCTTTCCAAGCTCTTCATGTGTTTAAACAAACTACGAATAGACTTCCAAAGCCTTGGAATAAAGTAAGGTTTTTAAAAACTTTTTATACCTGCATTTATTTGCTTTTTTAGGTAAACTTAATTGAACACACAGTTGAGTTTATCATCTATAAGATGTTCAAAGAAACTTATAATTAATACAAAGTCAGTATTATCTTTCAAAAGTGACTTGAATTTGTATTCACATTTTAAATTTTATTATTTACTTATATATGCATAGTATTGCCATTTTTGTAGTAGCAGAGAATGAAATGTAAAAATTATAGGCTACACATTGCTTTCCGAGAAGATAAAATAACAAGCAATAACCAATTCACATTTGTAAAACAAACTTAGGTGCACTTTTTATACTACATGGCATCCAAAAAGGCTTATTTGGCATGATTATTGCTAATTTCAATTTACTTCAAATTTTAAGGCTTTGAACTCCTTGGATAAACAGATTTTGTTTAGCCTATTAGAAAAACATTCCTAATCACTAATATTTAAATTCACTTGGAACGAAATAAATTTGTACTATTCATTGTTGAGAAATATTTTTCATTAATCCCATAAATGCATTCCAACTTACCTGGAGTTCCATTTAAGAAATTAAAATAATTATTTTCTACTAAGAACCATATTTAACTAATTTAAAATGCAAATAACAATGTGCAATTTTATATCACTCATGGCAAATACCATCATTCTGGGATTTGTTGCCACGAATTCGCCTGTTACTGAGTAATAGACATACTTTAATTTGTTCTAAGTGCAATAAAAAATACATCTCAGGCTAGGTAAGATATAAGATTTTGTGGGCATTGAGAAATTTAGATAGTTATACAGCAATGTGAGCCTAGATTATTTCTTTATGATTATTATTGACTTGTTTGATTCTTGTTGTATGATAAGCAAACTGATTAAAAATAGTGAATTATGTTAGATGATCAAAATTTAAAGTTTTAGATGTCTTAAATATTTCCAATATTTGAACTAAAATCAAGTACATTAAAACTTCAGAAATTCATCAGTTTTTTTAAATCACTACATCACAAGCAAGAAAGCTATATTGACTCCTGTCATTAATATCTAGTTATAGTTTGAAATATTGTTTCTTTTATGATCTTTACTTGGGGAACATTTAATCATAAATACTGGTTATTTTTAATCATAAAATTGAGTTTGATTCTATTTTTAAATTTTATTTTAGGATGATGCATCTCAGCTTCTGTCCATAGTTAAAGAACTAAATACGAAGAACAAAGAGCAAGTTGAAGTTAATGAAGATCTTATCAAACGTTTCTCCTTCATAGCTGAAGGAGATATTTGCCCAATGCAAGCTGTTATTGGTGGTATCACTGCCCAAGAAATAATGAAAGTAAGGTTATTCGCTGAATTATTTGTATTTGAACAATTGTATAATCCTAATTAAGTCATTAATTCTCTAAAATGAATCCCCATATATTTTATTAAAATTATGCAACTTATTAAATTTTAGTGTTTCAAAAATTAATCATGCTTAATTTTATTAGGCTTGTAGTGGAAAATTTCATCCAATAGTTCAGTGGTTATACTTTGATGCGTGCGAGTGTTTGCCTGAAGAGGAATCTGTTACTGAAGATTTAGCACAGCCAGTAAGAAATTTTAGTAATAAAACATACATTATTAACATTACGTAAGGCATTTTGTTATTTTTAATTTTGTGCTTTCTTGCCCTTTTCAGTTAGGATCCAGGTATGATGGTCAGATAGCTGTTTTCGGAAGCAGTTTTCAAGAAAAACTTGCCAACTTAAAATATTTTCTAGTAAGTTTCTTTTAATGTTTTCATTTGGGTTTGTTATGTTTTCTTTATTTTCTTATTTCTTATTAATTTTTTGCATTCAGGTTGGTTCGGGTGCAATAGGCTGTGAACATCTGAAGAACATGTCCATGATGGGAATAGCTTCAGGTGCTGAAGGCAAAGTCATTATTACAGATATGGACCTCATTGAACGCTCCAATTTAAACAGACAATTCTTATTCAGGCCGTGGGATGTAGGCGTAAGTATTTCCCTTTCAATAAGTTAGCATTGTTTGGGCAGATATTTTCCTTTGTGTTAAAGCCTTCAGGGACACATCTTTATGTGTGTATAAGCATCACAACCTGAGTTCCATTTCATTTTTACCCTCACCTGCCTCTAGGGTTGCAGTAGCTCGATTTTAAGAGTAACAGATTAGCGACCCGAGGGTTTGCGAGTTCAAATCCAACCGAAGGCCATTGTGTACAAAGGGGGGTTGGTGCATGTTAAATCTGTTGTGTCCTTATGTTGGTGTGGAAGTTTGGAGAGGAGTGCCAGCTCAGGTGTTTTTGTCTCGTCATCTGACCGTGGTTTAAAATTACGTTGTGTCCTTGGACTTTCCCTTTGGGGTTGTTCCAGTGCGTCATTAATTAACATGCTGCCTACCTTTATGCTTTTTCTTCCCACATTGTTTTGTCTGTCTTGTAATTGATGCCACTTGGTCAAATATGGCCCTTTTGATATAAAACCTTTGTGTTAGAAAATCTTGTAAAATTATTAATTTTGAATGAGTGCAAAATAGTGTTCAACTGCACAAAAAATCTAAAATAAAATCCAGTTATGTAATAGGAATGTCTTAAAAAACCAGTGCGACTTAAGAAATATTTCCCATTTAAAATTGAACATATTTTAATCTGGTATTAACTATCAATGCATATAATTCTTTTCTGTTATAGGAGATGAAAGCTCAAGTTGCAGGGAAAGCCGTTTTGAAAATGAACCCTTCTATAAACATAGAAGCTCATTCCAACAGAGTAGGGCCTGAAACTGAGATGATTTATGATGACAATTTCTTTGAAAACTTGGATGGAGTTGCCAATGCCTTGGATAACATAGATGCTAGTATGTAATTAAGTCTTCATTCTAATTCTGTTGGATTTCCATTTACCAAAGTTTTTAATGCATAATTATATAATAGTTAAAGAGCATGGGTAAAATGTTTTGAAAAGATCTGCGAATTTGAGTTATTCTGTAGGAAAAGATGGCTGTGAGTAGTTTTACCTTCAGCTAGTGCAATCTCGTGTAACTGGCTTTCTACCAATTCTTTGTCATAACTAGCACATGTACATTGAAAAAATATAAATTTATATATACTCTTAATATATACATGCTTTTTGTTTAATAAAGATTAGAATGAAATCAAGTGACATGAACCTAACTAAAAATTCAATTTAGTGTCCTTGAAATTTTGTTTCAAAATAATGTTGATCATATGTAATATTTATAGGAACTTACATGGACAGAAGGTGTGTTTATTATCGAAAACCACTTTTGGAATCCGGCACTTTAGGAACTAAGGGGAATGTTCAGGTAAAAATACACAATTCACACTCTTCAGCTTTTTCTGTGTAAAAAGTTCAAAACACTAAATCTTTCTTTATAGGTTGTCATTCCATTTCTCACTGAGTCCTATTCTTCTTCTCAAGATCCACCTGAACGTTCCATTCCAATATGTACATTGAAAAATTTCCCTAATGCAATTGAACATACATTGCAGGTAAGAATTGTTTAAATCTATGTTAACACATGTAGTAAGAGTGCAAACATAGGACATTCGTGCTTAATATGTGGAGGAAAGGAAAAGTTGGAAGCTTCCAAGTTGATGAGTTCATTTCAAAATTAATTTGCAATTTCAAAACAAGTTTCATGCTGCAAAAGAAATTGTTAAGAGTTTGTCCATATTATGGCACAAAACTCTTAATTGCATCATGGTTGAGTGAACTTGAAAATTGCCAAAAATAAAAGGCACATAAATTAAAATAAAAGCTATATGATATAGCATGTTTATGAATTATGCTATATGATAAATGCCAGATCTATATTCAAAATAGCATTTACTGAACATTTTAAGTAAGTTTTGGAGAATCGTTAGCAGATTTATTGTCAGGAAACCCTAAGTAATTTATCAAGAAATATTACAGTGATTATTTTTTAAAGTATTCAATGCTTAAGATGGATGTACCTGATAGGATTCAGTCACCTAGATATTCTTGAAAACTAAAATGCACTGAGAAATTTTATTTCAATTCTTATTACTTATAATGCAAGCAAATTTAAATTTTCATATACAGGTAACCCCCGTATAACATCGCACTTCTATAGCACGGATTCACTCTAACACGGTTCGAGAATTGGGAACATCCCCGTATAACACGGTGCTATTATGGAATGATTGGAACAACGATGCGAAAAGGACGGGCATTATGAAAGTTTGATTTAAACGGTGTAGCATGAGAATATCCTACGGTCGTAGGCCTAGGCTTAGCCAAACAGTTAGTCATATTTCTTAAAATCAAGATCTTTCACATGAAAGGAGCATAAAGTTTAAAAATCTTTTAACTAAAAGTAAGCAATCTAAAATAACAGATTTCTTGCAAAAGGTAGAGCATTGATCTGAAGATAATGCAAAAAATGCTCAGAGGATGAGGATATCTTGTCAAAAAGAAAACACCCTCGGTTAATAGTGCTTAGTGATGACGAAGAAAACATTGTTTAATTCATATTAATATGTATTACTTCTTTCGAAATTTTTTTAAAGATATTTATCTTAATTATGAAAATATAATAGCATGTTTTTTAATTTTTGGAACCTAACCCCCCTTTCGTACTAGTTCTTTATTTCATATAACACGGATTTGCATAACACAGCAATGTTTTGGAACATGACTCCCTTGTTATACGGGGGTTACTTGTATTGGTTAGAATTGTCAAAACTACGAAATTTTTAATAAATATTGGTAAGGCTTGCTGAAACAAGTTTTATTTTTTAGCCGAGAAGTATATGTAATGATACTTTTGTGATATGTCCACAATAGAGGATTTTAATTATAGTGTGATAATAGCTCCTAGGATTTATTCCAAAAGTGTACAAACCCTTGCCACATGATGCTTTACAATTCATATTTTTATTTTCTGAATAGTGGGCAAGAGATGAATTTGAAGGACTCTATAAGCAGGCTGCTGATAATGCTCACTTATATCTGACGTATGTTCTTTTAAATTTAAAATACGTTTAAATAACCAAAACTCTTAAAGTAAAACTTTATTTAATTTAAAAAAATTTAATTCCAGAGATTCTACCTTTATGGACAGAACACTGAAGCTTGCTGGAAATCAGCCAGTAATTATCCTTTTTCTTACACTTAGATACTTTATTGGTCTTATACTTTTTATTTATATTGAAATTATAAATGTTTTCACATTCTTTCAGCTTGAAGTTTTGGAAACCGTTAAACGAGTTATTATAGATGATAGACCAGAATCATTTGATCATTGCATTATATGGGCACGTCTGCATTGGGAGGAACAATACCATAATCAAATCAGTCAGTTACTCTTCAATTTTCCTCCTGACCAGGTAAGGATATTTGTAATTAAGATTACCTAGAAATTATAAAAAAATTTCAGTAAAGATTAATATTGAAATTTAAGTAATTTTGGGGAAGCAGTCTGAAAATATACATATCTGAAAAGAGTTATATCAAAAACATTATTTTGGACACACAGTGAACATCTGTATATTTCGACTATACACCTAATTCTGTTTTTACGCAATAGATACATTCCTGAAGAATACTTGTAAAAAAGACATTGAATATATGGAAGAAAAGATGGTTCCTGATCTAAAAAATCAGTAAAAATAATTTAAAAACCCATATGAAAATACACCTAATTCTGTTTTTACTCGAACTTTTTTTACACTAATTTGATTTAACGCGAATTCAAAATAAATATTTCATTCTCTTTTTACGCGAGTCATTTTGATTTAAGACGAGCTGTCCGATCCAATTTCTAACAATTTTTTTGCCTAAATTCTAGGAAAAAATTTTATTTGTGGTGTAGTAGATAATTTCTATATGTATAACAGCTAGTGTGTGTTTTGAAACGCTTGCTTTCCTCTAGATACATTACATAACGTTTTTATTATTGAATTTGGTGCACATCGACTGTATTCGTTAATTGTTTCTTCAGAAGACGTTTAGTATATAGCTCTATTTCAATGTGAAAGAATCAGTAAAATTTGTGCAGATATAAATTTTGCTAAAGTCGATAAATTGTAAGTTTATAAATTTTTCATACCTTTATTTATTACTTTTAATTTGAGATATTTTTCGGTAGCCCTTATATAATGTCACATAATTCACCCATTACCAAAACGAAAAGGAAAGCGATTTCTTTGGAACTTAAAATTCAAATTTTAGATCGTCTTACAACTGGACAAGGTGTGCTATGTCTGTTGGAAAGCATTTGGGTGTACATGAAGCTACTATAAGAACAATTAAGAAAAATGAAACTGCAATTAGGAAATCGGTATGTTCTGGAACAAAAGTGTTAATTCATCATCATATACAAGAGATATTGTCAAGGAAAAGATGGAAAAGGCTCTGGTAATATGGATAGAAGATAAGTCACAAAAAAGAGAACCAGCAGATGGAAGTGCCATCAAGCAAACAGCACTAGGAATTTATAGACAGATTAAAGAAAAGGAGCCAAGCACTTCATCTCAGTTAAACAGAAAGTATGCATTTTCTGCAAGTACAGGTTGGATGACGGGATGTTAAACAGATTTTTTTTTGTTCATGAAGAATTTTTTTCATTTTCATTACGTATTATTACATGTGTATTTTGTGGAAATTCAATAATAAGCTTAAAATGAATATTTTCATATGGTTTTTTTAAATTATTTTTGCTGATTTTTTTAGATCCGGAACCAATCTTTTCTTCCATAGATACAATGTCTTTTTTTACACGAATTCTTCAGGAACGTATCTATCATGTAAAAACAGAATTGGGTGTATTCGTTTTAAGCTTATTATTTTATTTCAACAAAATACACATGTAATAATATGTAATGAAAATGAAAAAATACTTCATGAACAAAAAAATCTGTTTTACACAAAATTTTATTCAATTTCACTTTGACAATAAACGGTGCATACGTTTGCGTAACGACTGGAATATCACTAGAAATGTTGTGGACATCGTCTTCCTCTATTAATGAAATTCTTTCTGTGATCTCTAGAGCAAAATCAGCACGAGTTTCCTCTGGTGCTGATGTTTCACCGGTTTTACAAACAAATTCGGTTATTAACTTGTGTGTTCGTGTTTTGGTTAGGCCGTTATATAATTCTCTGTAAGAGGCTGTCAATAACTTAGTTCACGTTTAAACTTCCCAGTGCGTTCCTCATTAGGGTCATGTTTGACAAAATGATTACCTAATTTTTGGTCAGTTACAGACTTTCTTTTTATTAAATCTGCATTTAGAACAGGATCATTTTCTTCATTATCACTACATTCTGTGGGATTAGGAGTCTCAAGGACAACCTCTAATATTTCATCTTCGCTTAAGGCTTTATCGACTAATAATTCATCAATATCATCAAACGATAGATCATCGAATCCTTCTCCACCAATTGTGTGTGCCATTGTAATGATGTTGGGAAATTCGGTCGTATTAGGGATGATGGGATCTTTGCTTTTAACACATTGTGGCCAAACCGCTTTCCAACATGCATTCAAAATTGCTGGTTTTAATTCAGTTAACGCTAATCCAACTTGATTAATACAATCCATAATTGAGAATTTCTTCCACACATCAATGAGTGTTAGTGTTTCATCATTCAGTTTGTCCAAAACGTCATTTTACGTGTGTGTTTTAAATGTCGCAATTATACCTTGGTCTAGCAGTTGTATCAAAGATGTAGTATTAGGTGGCAGAAATAAAATTTGTATGTTGGGGTGTTCCAAGACAGGATGGCCGGGTGCATTGTCAAGAATCAGAAGAACTTTAAATTCTAGACCTTTCACATTCATAACGTCTGACTTCTGGGACGAAACATTTGTTAAACCATTCTGTAAAGATAGCAGTAGTCACCCAGGCCTTCTTGTTTGCCATCCAGTGAACAGGCAGTTTATTGATATCTACACCTCATTGAACAAGGTCACACGATCCTTAGCTACCTTAAAACCACCAGCAGTTTTCTGCGATTTGGCTACGTACGTTCTGTTCGGCATTCCAGAAGAGACCACTTTCATCTGCATTCCACAATTGTTCAGGAGTGTCCTCCATCTTTAATAATTTTAGCAAGTTCCTGTGGGAATACTTCAGCAGCCGATTCATCTGCAGATGCAGTTTCACCTATAATTTTTATATTATGAAGAGCATTCCTTTTTAAAAAAACCTGTCATCCAACCTGTACTTGCAGAAAATGCATACTTTCTGTTTAACTGAGATGAAGTGCTTGGCTCCTTTTCTTTAATCTGTCTATAAATTCCTAGTGCTGTTTGCTTGATGGCATTTCCATCTGCTGGTTCTCTTTTTTGTGACTTATCTTCTATCCATATTACCAGAGCCTTTTCCTTTACAATATCTCTTGTATATGATAATGAATTAACATTTTTGTTCCAGAACATACCGACTTCCTAATTGCAGTTTAATTTTTCTTAATTGTTCTTATGGTAACTTCATGTACACCAAAATGCTTTCCTACAAACGTAGCACCTTGTCCAGTTGTAAGACGATCTAAAATTTGAATTTTAAGTTCGAAAGAAATCGCTTTCCTTTTCGTTTTGATAATGTGTGAATTATGTGACATTATATAAGGATTACCGAAAAATATCTAATTAAAATTAATAAAGGTATGAAAAATTTGTAAACTTACAATTTATTGACTTTCGGCAAAATTTATATGTGCACAAATTTCACTATCGATTCTTTCACTTTAAAATAGAGTTACATACTAAATGTCTTCCGAAGATACAATGCACGAATACGGTAGATGTACACCAAATTCAATAAAAACGTTATGTAATGTATCTAGAGGAAAGCACGCGTTTCAAAACACACACTAGCTGTTATACATATAGAAATTATCTACTACGCCACAAATAAAAAAAATTTCTTAGAATTTAGGCAAAAAAATTGTTAGAAATTGGATTGGACCGCTCGTCTTAAATCAAAACGACTCGCGTAAAAAGAGAATGAAATATTTATTTTGAATTCGTGTTTAAAAAGTTCATGCAAAAACAGAATTCGGTGTACTAAACACGTTTTCAATTAGCTTGTGGTTTGATAGGAATATTGAATGTGATAAATTGGTTGGTTTCTAATTTATTTTGTTCAGAGGTTAGAAGAATAGGGGATTAGCAACCGGAGGGGTTGCAAGTTTGAAACTCGATCCAACCAGACTCGCTGGTGCACATTAAATCTGATGTGTTCTCACATTGGCATGGTGTGGAAGTTTGGAGTGGGTTGCCGGTTCAGATGTTGACCTCGTCGTCTGACTGGTTCAAAATTACAAGGTGTTTTCCATGGATTTTTGCCTTTGAGATTGATTTCAGACCGTTGTCAATAGCCTGTTATGTTGCTTCAATGTGACTTTAATTAAAATACCTACTTTATAGGATCATTCAATGTCAAACCATTTTCTAATTTTTTACTACCTAAAATATTATTTACTGAATTTGCATGGGGTGCTGTAATTATTAACCTCTAAATTGTTATAAAAATCAAATTAATGACATGACTTATCCACTAATAATTTAAAATGTTCCATTAATTTAAGTACTAATGCAGGCTGTACTGTTTGATATCGTCAAACCATACAGCCATTTGATATAACCATTTTTTTTCTATATATAAATATCATGTATTTCTAGGTCACTAGTTCTGGTGCTCCTTTCTGGTCTGGACCAAAACGTTGTCCAAAGCCTTTAACATTTGATGTTAATAATGTAAGTTATTTATATGATAAAACATATAAGCTAGTTTAATCTAACATTACGCTTTATCATGAATTTATTTTACAATAGGAGTCTACTACTGTCCATGATTAAACAAAAAAGTAAAATTCCTATATACTAGAGAAATGAAATTATGAGAGTTCTATAAGGATTATAGAGCTCTCTATAATGCTGCTATAGTAATTCTTTGAGGCAGTTTTATTCTATAGTACTCTAGAATTGTATGTATACTAATTTCTTTGAGTACATGGTTTGCTACTCCTATGAGTCATTCCATGTGAAGTGAGCAAATCGGCTGTGGCGAACATATCACCAATTTTAATGAACTAAATTTTTAAATAGGTCACAGATAGTAATGGAGCAACTGCAAAATATTAGGTTTTAGATATCTATATTTTGTTCAAGGTCTCGCAAATTTAGATTTTGTAGCACTAAAGTGGCCTGTTTGCGACCCTATATTTCAATAAGTTATTGACGCAAATTTAAAATTTTTATATCATTGCATTCTTCAGAAAAAGATCTTTTAGGAAACGTCATAATATAATGTAATAGCCGTCATTTCTGGATCTGAGGTATCGGCGAAAATAGAAATTTTGCCAATTTGCTACAAATTTCAAATTGCTCTGGTATCTCTAGAAAGGGAAAGACAATATTAAAAATTATTCTTAATGAGAGAGCCTTTCCTAACAAATAGCGTTGCATAATTTCGTGATTGTATATGTCCTGAAATTTGATTATTTTGTCTCGGGAAAATTTTTAATTAGACGTAAATTTTACTTTTTTATCGCAGCTGATAATGAATTATAACCTCCGATAATATAAAATATGTGATATAAGAATGAAATATAACTACTATTATTGTACACAAGCAAAATTTCAAATTTTTTTGCTTAATCAAAGGAGTGTTTCCATCAGTGAAATGATTAGGTGGAAAGTTAATTTTGTTAGAGAAGTCTTTTTCGATTTGCTTTTGGAAACGGTAAGTAATATTCACAAGTAGTAGTATTTAAATACTACTACTTGTGAATATTAAATGCGTTTTGTAAATATTAGCATTATTAGTCAGGTAAACACTAATTTTGAGAGTAAAAAAAAATTAAACATCGTTGTTAAACTCGATTCTCCTAAATGTACATAACTCACGAATCCTTTTCCCATATTTATCACAATCACTAGTGAAATAAGTAAAGATTCCGGCAGCACTAGGAAAATTTTAATTTAAGCAACTACGAAATTGAACAAGAGAACATTTATCAGATTGAAAGTGAATTTGAAGACGATCAAGTAAAGGTTTTAAATGTTTAAGCTTTTTAAATTGTGATTTGATGTCCTGCTTTTAAAATTTCCTTTAAAAGTTAAAAATAATTTGGGGTTTCATTGTTTCCATTTGAAACGAGTATTATACATAGAATGGGAAGGAAATGCTATGATGGGCGGTAATAAACATTGCCAGTTAGTGCGATACTGATGGAATATGGTAACCCGTCGTAAACATCCGAAAAATTGTTTGGCGACGAAACTTTCAGTCGCCAATTGATTGGAAGGCAAGAACGTGTTTTTGCGTTTTACTAATTCTGTTATTGTTACTTCTGGACTCAAAATACGATCCTGAATTTTTTCCCACACGTAATAGACATATTAAACTATATTCTTCCAAAATATAGTTTTCGTCAGAGTTGTCCTTCGTTTCATTTTGTGTGCCTATTTTAAGTGGAAAACCGTCATTTTATAATTTTCCTTTGCTGTTTGGGAGATGAAGGAAATAGGAGCCAACTTCCAAACTTCAACAGTAGCTTTATCATGCCTGGCATTATCTGGTATGAATTTTAACGATACATTTAATTTCCTTTAGTCCATAGAAACCTTTTTTAATTCTATTAAAATCAACAATTTTCCATTTTTCGCTAATTTTTAGATTAAATATATTTAAAATTATTGTTTCCAAATGGATAAAAAGATAATTCTTCATAGATTACAAAAATATGAAACATTGTCTATGTTAAGTAGTTTTTGAGAAAGATCTTCAAACATGCAAGACCAAGCAATTTCACAACTGCTCTTCAAATTTCAAGTCCTTAAAATGCCTGAAACTTCTAAAATATTTCATTTTGAGCCAAAATATGGATATCGTTATTTATACGTTTTGTGAAATGAGTTTGATATTTTTAAGCCTTGCCTAAATGTTTCATAAGCCATATTTTCACCTTTTTTTGTAACCAATAAATCTAATTTTTTAAAATTATATTTGCATTACAATAAGTTTTTGTGTGTATAATGAATTTCTTTTACTTTTAGCCAATGCATCTGGACTACATAACTGCTGCTGCTAATCTTAGAGCTTTCATGTATGGCCTTCCAACTAATAGAGATAAACAGTATATTGCCAGTGTTATTGCAAAAGTAGATGTTCCAAAGTTTGTTCCAAAATCTGGAATTCGTATTGCAGTTACGGATTCTGAAGCTCAAGATAATAATGCAACTGGTATGATTTTGAACTTAATTGTAGGAAACTTGATTCTATATGCAAATTTTAAAAAGTTCTAGGTGTACCATGTGCTTTAATTTTTATTTCTTTAAAAATTCTATTAGAGGAAGTTGTGCAATTTTAAGATGATGCATTATGCGTGTAGGTTTTCTTAAATCTTGATCTATGAGATGCTCAATGTCTAAGCTTGTCATTTCTATTCTTATATTTCCATATTTTTCAGCTGATGTGGATCGTTTATCACAACTTCAAAAAGAACTACCTTCACCTGAAGAATTAAAGTGTTTAAACATTCAACCAATTGACTTTGAAAAAGATGACGACTCAAACTTTCACATGGACTTTATTGTTGCTGCTTCTAATTTAAGAGCAGAAAACTATAGCATTGCACCAGCCGATCGTCATAAAAGTAAATTGATTGCAGGAAAAATCATTCCAGCAATAGCTACGACAACTGCAATTGTTTCTGGCTTAGTTTGCTTAGAATTGTATAAGGTAATTTTTTACTGTTTTATCTGCAAATTCAGTGTTTTTTCTTCACCCAATTTGACTTTTCATAGAAATAATTTTTAAATTGTCAAGACAAGTTTTTAAAAGCTTGTCTTTTCTAAACTTTTCCCATGCTCAACAATATGTAAAATGTCAATAGCTTATTTGTAATTTTACTTATATTTTTTAAACTCTGATTTTACAATGCTATTAAAAAACTGCAAATAAACTCCTGTTGCAAATAATCATCAATGACTGAAGTCTTCAAATTAAATTGCTTCGAAGAGTACATCTAACATTTCTTTGGCAATTGAATTTTTAGCATTTATGTTACTGGAGGCATAAAGTTATTAGAATCATTGTTTTTCGAAATTTCGTTCATATTTCTCTGATCAGTATATTTTGTAAAAAAATAATTGTATCCTTACTGATTTGCATGCAGTAAAAAATTACTGTTAAGTGACAAACCAGTAACCCTACATATTTTATTTCACCTGCATTCAGAACCCAAGGTCGAGTCGCACAGCTTGTTCACTTTTGGACCTTGCGCCATAAACATCCAATCGAAGGTCAAGAGTCTTCAAAAATTGAGTGCATAATGTTTATAGGTTAGCTAAGAATTGGATGTTTTTGAACTGGGTTCAAGTCCCAATCCTAGCACTTGTGATAATTCTCTCAACTTGAGCACTTGCATGTTAATCTATGAAAAATAACTAACCCTTTTCTTGCTTGAAAAGTGGGAACCCCTGTATTGTTACTTTCCTTATCAGAATTTTTTGCTACAGCTCAACTTCATGTGTCTATTTCATAACAAAATGTAATGAGTTTATTGTGTTCAATCGTAATTTATGTCCATTTTTTACAGTTGGTACAAGGTCACAAGAAACTTGAATCTTATAAAAATGGCTTCATAAACCTTGCATTACCATTCTTTGCATTTTCCGAGCCTTTGCCTGCCCCGAAACAAAAGGTATGCATCTTTTCAACCTATTAGTTATTGTGAGATGTAGATAACCTGGTTTTTATTCAAGAGTGGTCGTAAAGTAATGTATACAAAACATTCCTGGAGACATTTATTAGGCTTCTGGCATACTGCTAATAAATACTAATGTGTCACTTTTAATTCTCAAGCTTTTGATATTTAAAATTTCAGGGGGAATATAAACATTTTATACTCAAACTATAATAATTTTAATTCAACTGATGTGGCTTGTCAAAACAAATTCACTACTCAAAAAGCTTGATTTCAGAACACTGCAAAACCAGTGCAGTTGCCAGAATGAACTGACAAATCATGCGAGTTTAAGTTTCGACAATTTATCTCGTGTTATATTGCGACAAAGTGATCTTTTGTATTAAAATTTGAACTTGCCCCATGAGATCTGATTTGCTATTTTGCTCTGTAGCGTCCTTAATAACAGCTCGGTATCAGGTCAACACACTGACCTCCAGCCAAGACATCTGTCATCAGGGCTGTTCCAGATGGTTTTTAGGGATGCAGGTGATTGAACGGGTTCCCTGAAAAATCTGGTGACGCAGAAAAAGAACTGTTGGAGATCTCAAGCTGAGCAGAGGTTTTTTGTTTTGTGGTGCTCGTTTTTGGGGCCACAACCGTTGAGTAGATCCATTTTTGCCTGTTTTGTAGTGTCTATGATCTAGGGATAAGATTCCTATTGTAAAATAAACAAGTTTGTTTATAATGACCTACCACTCGGCCCACTATGTTACAGATCTTGTTAACTAATAGCCTCAAGCTAGCATGACCAAAATATACCTCAACTACATCTGTGCATTTGGCAAAACCTCAAGGCAATTTTCTGTACTGAAAATTCAAATAGAAAGTCTCAAATTTCATTCCATTATTTATTGGATGTTAACTTTTGCTGTGAAGTTCTACTTTTACATTTGCTTTATTGGGGAGGCTTATTTTGGAAAAACAGTGTTTGCATTTTCAGATTGTATTTTTGTTTTATTAAATTCCTTTGGAGTATGGGGGCCATGGCTCAGTGGGTATGCTCACTGCGCTAGCAAACTTCGAGTTGTAGGCGGTGCAGGTTTGATTCCTGCCAGGTGCATTCCTCCCTGGGTGTATTTCTCTCTTCTATGGCAGTAAAAGTTTCGTTGTGTATGTCTAACTTGATATTGTAGGTCTTGTGCATGGCCAAATATGGCCCTTGTGCCATAAAACCCCCAAAACCAACCTTTGGAGTATCACAACAGTAAATTTTTATGCTTCAACATCCTTAGCAATAAAATTCATAATAGTCCTATTTTTATTTCAGTATTATGAAACCGAATTCACTTTGTGGGATCGTTTTGAAGTCAGTGGGGAGATGACCTTGAGAGAATTCCTGAATTACTTTAAGGTATGTTTATTTATCTTATTGATAGAAACTCTTCAGATTTAAAAATTGAGTGTTGATTTACGTTTTCTTTTACAGACTGAACACAACTTGGAAATAACCATGCTTTCACAAGGAGTTTGCATGCTGTATTCGTTTTTCCTGCAAGAAGCAAAACGCAGAGAAAGAATGGATTTGCAGTAAGATTTTGTATTTGTATGGATTTTGTTTCAATTATTGCTATTCAAGATAACCATTTATTTGTTCTAAATTTATTTTTTTTATTGTAGTATGAGCGAAGTAGTAAAAAGGGTTTCAAAGAAGAAAATAGAACCTTTCATTAAGGCATTGGTGTTTGAATTATGCTGCAATGATGCTGATGGGGGAGATGTAGAAGTTCCATATGTCAGATACACTTTACCCCAAGCTATGAATGAATAGAGCTGTATTTAATGCATAAAGGTATGCTCTAGTCTGACTAATGTTAGATAATCAAATTGCTTGAAAGTGTTGATTTGTCATGGGTTATTCCATGCAAATTCGCTGTGGCTGGCACAGATTTAATGAAAATTAGTATTTAAATAGGTCATGTATTAATGAGTAATTGTAAAATATGAGATTTCAGAAATCTATTTTGTTATATAATTATTGACATTTAAAGCTCAAGGTCATGAATTGATATTTTAACATTAAAGTGGCCTGTTTGTGACCCTATATTTCAATAAGTTGTCTCAAATTTAAAACTTATATAATTGCATTCTTCAAGAAAGGTTATCTTAGAAGTCAGAATATAATTTAATAGCCATCAGTGCTAAATCTGAGAGATCAGCGAAAATAGAAATTTTGCCAATTTTTGTACAAATTTCAAATTGCTCTGGAATTGGAATGACAATATTAAATTATTCTTGAAGAGCTTTTTATAACAAAGGGTATGGCGTAATTTAGTGACGGTCTTTCTATTCCTTAGTGAAGAAAAACATTTAAAAGGTCAAATTACGGGAATGCAGTTTTCCAATTTTTTAAAATGCATGTTTATCTGAAGGAATGCTCTGAAAATATCGACATTTTAGGCCAAGATGTCTATTATGACCTGAAGTTTTCATAATTGTATTTTGCTTATTTTTGTCTCAGGCATATTTTTAACTAGATGTAATCTGACTATTTTTGAAACAAGCTTTTTATTTGTAATTTGATGTTCTGATTTATAATTTACTTAAGTTTAAAATAATTTGGTATTTCACACACATTGTTTTCATTTTATTGTTATCATTTGAAATGCTCACGTACTAAAACGGGAAGGGGAATATTATGATTGGTGGTAATAAATAACGCCAGATGTGGCGATAGTTATGGAATATAGTAATCCATCTTAGTCCTATTCAAATAGGCATTCAGCTATGAAACTCAGTCACCAGTTTTGAGGTTGGTAATACCTGTTTTTGCATGTTACCTATTTTGCTACTGTTGCTCGTCCTTACAATGCGTGAAATTTTCAAAACATTTCATTTTGAGCCAAAATATTTTGGATATTGTTATTTATGCCTAAACCGTTATGCCTTGTCCCAAATTTCATGAAAATCCGCCATCAAACAGCCACAGATTTTTTGAGATTTTTGTTCATTTCACATGAATGGCTCCTATGTATGATTATGTGCGGTTGTAAATTTTGTTTTCCTGGTCCTTGAATCCTGATTGTTCATATGTAAACCATATTTCTTTAGAAAGTAGCCTGTTTCAAAGTAATTTTACTCTTCCATTGTTTGGTTTAATGAATTCAACACAAGACTAAGGCATGTGCATAACTGCTCTCCCTTGGACCACTAAATGTTTTGCAAAATACTATGGCTTACTAAAATGTTTATGAAAATTCGTTTATAGCATTCATCACTTAATTTGGTTTGCAAGTTTTCATCAGTATATCGTTATATACATCATTTATTTCTTTCTAGATTCAATAAAACATACTGCAGTTTATCTTGTCTGGATTTACAGAAGACATAGGACTTTGATTTCTAAAACAAGTGTTCCTGTGGAAGTTGGATAATTAATATTTTTGTCAAGCTTATCCCATCTTTTATATCCACCAGATTTTATATTTATTTCCATGCTTTATTTATGAGGCTAGTTTTTTGGCCAAATATTTTCAAAGATTTGTGTTGCAGTAACCGAAGTCTTAACAAATAAAGTTTTCATCTTTTTAGTCTTTCCAATTTAGAAATTGTCATAATAAAATACTGTATTTTGATGGCTATAAACTCATTAAATAACAAATGACTTTTTAAATATGAACAGTTCTCAAATTTTTTGTCTCATTTCCTTTTGATTGTATATTATCTCCAATGCCAACAATTCTTTCCTCATTCCACAGAATCAATACAAGTTTACCTCATTGCTGATTTACTCATATTTGGATTTGTTTAATATTTTAACCTGTCATGGTTGTGACCACAGTTTTAGTGACAGCAAAAATATATCTTTTCAATTATAATTATTGTAACTACAAATGCAATATTTTTGTATTGTATGTACACTTGTTATGTAGAATACATTTCTGACAGCAATCGGCACATTTTTTTACTCTTATACAATGTACTACTTTAATGCAAATTGCCGATCATTACAAATTTTCATATTTATTACTGAAATATTGAAAATCTCAATGAAAAATGGTGAGGTCCTCATGTTGGCATCCAAAAAAATTTACAACAGGAGAATATTGAAATTTTATTGGAAACGATTTAATTTATTGTTCTCTTGAGAACTAATACAGCCAAGAAATTTTCAAAACTAAAATATAATTGTTTATGTCGGGGGTGGCCGACTTTTGGTTTACTGGGGAGTGTATCAGTTTCCATTATGACACTAAGAAAGTAACACTTATAGTGGATTTTGTTTTTGTAAAATTATACATATGGCTACAATTAGTGAGTGCTCAAGGTGCTTGTCAGAAAAATTTATCTGGATTTATTCATGTGCTTCATCCTTGAGAGTTTTTCCCACAAATGCCAAAAAACTGATGACATGAATAAGTCTTCATTATAGAGTAAGGGATGTGTTTCTTTGGGAAAATACAGCGAGTCAGAAAAATATTCATCTTACACCTTAGTATTGTTTTCTTTCTCGGAGATAGATTTCCACAAAGGTAATGATAGGATACTAATCTTTTAAACATTTTTATCTTTTATATACCAACAACACATGTATACAAATCGCTACTTTTTGAATTACTAACATGGTAGATCAAATTTACTGACAAGAAAGCACTATTTTATGAAGACCAATGCATAAGCTCAAGTATAAGTTTGGTCAATAACCACTATCAAATCCAGAACATATTCAATGTTCTTGGTGTGTATTCACAGTTGGAGTAGAACCACTTGAATTTATATTTGCTACTAAGGCATCAATATGCATGCATTGATCGTTTTAATAGGAATTTGAAATTGGTGATAAGTTTGAATTAATCTTGATTTTGGTCTTAACCGTATCAGTGATCGAAAGAGTGGCTAGTGATTTGTATACAAGAGATCTAAATGACCTAAAATATTACTGCATTTATGAAGAAATCGTTCATTTTTATCGTGAATTTGGTTCCAGTTTCACCAAATACTTTTGTGCAAACAATCCTCATTAAAATTAATCTAAGTGTTAAGAGCAAAAAAATCTTGTAGGCATTGGTTTTAACGTTTTTGTTTGGAATTTTGCTAATCCAGCTTCAATTTTTTCTCCGAAAGCACTAGTTAAAATTATTTTTCCCTTTTCAGTTTTTGATTCGGAAATAAAATTTGAATTGAAAACTGGGATTTGAGCTCCAGAATCGATCAGGCTTTTCAGTTCTCGATTATCTACGAGAATGTTTACATATTGAAGAGAGTTCATAGGAACATTTATTTTTTCTTTCACCAGATGCTCCGATCGTATTTCAGCAGTTAATATTTCATCTTCTGGTTTCTTTTCTTTCTTGCTAATATTTGTTGATCTGCTGTATCTTTTAGGACAATCTCTTGCGAAGTGCGATAAACCACATATGTAGCATTCCCTTGAAGTTGTATTTCTAGTGCTTTGGTAATCTTCTCTCGTCTTGAATCGATGTTCTCTGATGTGAGGGGGTGCATATTTCCGGTCTATGGAATTTTTCGTTTCTTCTCTGTTGTAATTAAAATTCTGATGTTTGAACGTATTCGTTTGATTCTCCTTCCAAAATGTTTCCTTCACTTTTTTGTTTACACAATTTCGAACGTTTTCGTAATCATCTAGTTTATTTGCAATTTCTTCTGGTATTTTGAATCGAGACCATTCGTCGATGAAATGATCACGGATTTCCGATGGCACTTTACGCTTAATCTGATCAGTAATAATTAAATCAGACAGTTCTTCAAAAGTCTTTACATCCAGTCCTCTTATCCATTCTTGATAATAATTTTTAAGTTCATAGGCGAAGTCACACCACGTAATTTCGGGTTTCTTGTAGTGTTTCGTAAACAATTGGTGGAACCTTTCAGGAGTAAGTTTATATCTTTTTAGTAAGAGTTCTTTCACTTTTTCATAATCATCCATCACTTCTTCGTTTTCTCTGGCAATTATTTGCGCAACGTCATAGGGTAGGAATCCTATTAGGTATGACACCCAATTTTCTTTCTTGATTTCCGTTCGTTTCACTTGACGCTCGAAGAGAACTAAGTAGAGGCTTATATCGTTAGTTTTGGGATCAAACTTCTGTAAAATACTTTGCAAGTCAAACCTCGGCTTCATGTTTACATCAGTTTGTTGAATTTCAGACCCATTCTTCAATCTTTCGTTTTCTAGACGCATCTTCTGCAACTCGAATTCCATTTCTTCTTTCCTTCGTCTTTCTTCAACTTCTTCTTTCCTTCGTCTTTCTTCAACTTCTAATTCTTCTTTCCTTCGTCTTTCTTCAACTTCTAATTCTTCTTTCCTTCGTCTTTCTTCAACTTCTAATTTTTCTTTTCTCCTTCTTTCTTCTATAATAGTATTTAAGAGTTCCTTCACGAACGGTTCATCATAGTTTTTATTTTCGGTTATAACTTTCTTTAGCTCAATTACAACCATGTTTTCGGTATTCAATATCCCCATTTCGGTAGCAACAGTCTTTAGAACTTCCTTTCTTGCTTTCGCCAAGAACGCCATAATGGGATCACGAAACAAAACTGTTCGATTTAAAACGAAAGTTCCACAATAAAGTTCCGAAAATCAAATTCAAAATTCACTTTGAAGCATTTCAACAAAAACCTTTACACCATTCTTCAATGTTCTTCAAAAGTAGTATTTAGCAGGAAACAAATATAAAAGTTCACAACAAGGAGCAGGACTCACCATGAAAACGAAAGCATATTTCCTCATTAAAATCCTGTCGACTGCGCCAATGTCGTATCTGGTTCTATTTAATGGGTTATCAGCGAATCTCAGGCAATGCAGACAGCACAAACATTTATTATATAACAAAATATTTACAATTTACCAAGGAGCGTCCTACACGACCACTCCATGACCATATCATCCGAATATCTGCTTGTTCGATCTTAACACACTCTGACGGTGCTTTTAGCGCCATCTGTAGGGTGATTGAATCCCTAATACGACAGTAAGAACGCTTTTTTTTCCATTTAATACAGATCAACCTACCCACTTAATGAACAAAATAAGGTGTAAACTGTTGATAACGTTAATTTAGACAACTAAAAAGGAGCAAAGGTACGTATAAAATTTTGTCGACCATTCTCTCCAAACGATGCGATATTCCGCCAATAATGGAAAGCGTATAAAATTGTTTTACTAGTATTGTTTGAAAAACAATTTTTTCCGAAACGTTATATTTAAACAATTTAAAATTAGAATTATGTTTAAACTGATTTTTTTATTTCTGTCCACAATATAAATAATTTATGAATATTTGAATGATGGAAAATGGATACTTAAAAAACTTAATTATTTACTTTATTTTCAAAATACAGTACATTAGGCCTACTTTTTTTGCAGTCGTGATAATTGGAGTTTTACTGTATTTCTATTTCGCATTTAAAGCTCTTTTATCTTATGAAAAAAATATTTTATATGAATAATTTATTCAGAGAATTACAGGGCAAAATACGTTGCCCCACATTGGAATAATAGGAAAGTGTTCCTAATTCAAATGGAACTCAATGTATGAAATTTAAAAAATCTTTTTTTATTCAGATCCCCAAGCACATACCAGATTAAGTCCTGTATATTACTGGTTTATAAACTGGTCTGGTCTAAATGAGTAGCTCTTATGCCATGAGAAAATCCAATGCCAAACCTGAAGTCTTCATAGCAAAATAACCTGATTAGCAAGTGGATAATCAGTTTAACCAATCAATAATTTAGGATTCATGCTTTTACCAACAATCACGTGACAGATCTTCAAACCGAGCAACTAGAAGAAATAACATGAAGCTGCGGGCACATGCTCCGTCTATTTCATTTTAAGGAGTCGCCTCTCAAGCTGACTTGTAGGTTTTTCTAGGTTATTAGTGGATGATGAAATCGAGATGGGTGCGGTTGCGTTTTCGTGATGTGTCTCATCTGTGAAATTTTAAACTCTATCTTAGTAATTTGTATGCAAATATTTGTTTATAATATAGAATTATTTTGTTAAAAAGTTGTTTTTATCATCGATATCGTACAGACCATTAGATTCGTGGATGCGAAATCCCTTCGTTAGTTAATTTAATTTCGGCGAAGCTCCAGTTGAGAGAAGTGGAACTCTCTCGTACTGTTAATTATAGATTAAAAATAATCTTCTTAACGTGTACCACACATTATTATTTAAAAATACTTTGAGAATTATCGAAGAAATTATGAGTTAGGTAAACACAAGAACTTTATTCTTCATAAGTAAGAAAACTGTTGCCACTCACAAAATCAAAACTATATTAAACTGATAATCGATATAAATTTAAATAAAAATAAAAAATACAACCTTACTTTAACATACTCCCACCTTGTGATGTGGGCATCACAACATAGCTTACATTTCCGACTGAAACTTCAAACACTTGTAACAATACACAATCACTTAATTTTAACATCGTAAATAATACTAAATACTTTCTATCACATTTAAATGTAAACTATATGTTCACAAGTCAAGTCTATTGGGAATTTTTACTACTCTTCCAACTCTAGATGAATATGAGCCAGCCTCGGGTTTCACAGCCGCAGGAAAAGATGATGAACAAGAGTCAGATCTCTTCTTTGGATTACACTTAGCATTTCCAAAATTTTAGCATCAGAGGCGACTTCTAATGGGTAAATTCGCTGAACAGGTCTCAGAAGTACTGAAGTATAGGTCTGAACTCGAACAGTTCCGTCTTTTCCAGGGAGAAGCTCGACGATTCGACCAAGTGGCCAGTTAATTCTCTTGCAACTCTGTTTCTTACAAAAGCAGACCAATTCTCTTCTCTTTTGATCCATGCGAGAACAGTCGTCGAATCGCTCCAGTAGTAGCATGGTAATTGTGACCAATCCAGTGCCTCTACAACAAATTGAGTCAACCTGGCTCCAATTAATGCAGATAGTAATTCTAATCTAGGAATTGTCCCACCCTTCAAGGGGGCATCTCTGGACTTTGCGAAAAGTAAGGATATTTTGACACCATTTTCTGATTCAAGTCCAGAAACACAACAGCGGCATAGGCGTCTTTGCTTGCATCGCAAAAGGTATGAATAGTGCAGTTCTGCAAATTATCACCCGTTATATGAAGCCATCTGTCAAATTTTATTTCTTCTAAAACATGAAGTTCTTCAAACCAATTTAGAAATTCTTTACTAAAAGCTTCAGGGACTTCATCATTCCAACTCAATCCCAATTTCCAAGTTTTCTGCAGTATCAATTTTGGGAAAAGCATAACAGCTGCAGTATAACCAAATGGGTCGTAAACTTTCTGAGCAACTGACAACATCATTCTCTTTGTGATAGTGGATATCTTTAAATCATCCAACCAGTCCAGATTTAGACACAGTGTGTCTTCTTTCCTGTTCCAAACTTGACCCAAAACCGCTGTTTGGACATCCAAGTCTTCATCACCAGTGTATTGCCAGCCTCTCAGATTAAATTTTCCCTCGGCCATTACATTCTGGGAAACCAATGAACTGCTTTAACTCTTCTTGTGAGCTAAGACTAGCAAGAACATTGTCCACATAGAAACTGTTCAGGAGTTTCTTTATTATGTGATCAACAGGTGAAATCAGCATACATTTTTGGAGGTGATATTCTATGACAGCACACAAAAGGAATGGGCTGCACTTAACACCAAAGACAACTGTCGCATGACGAAATGTCTTCAATTGTTTATCTCCCTCTTGATCCCACCAAAAAAATCTCAAGTAGTCACGGTCTTCTTTTGTGATACTAATTTGCAGAAAAGCCTTTTCGATGTCGCTCACAACACCATACTTAAACTGTCGAAATTTTAGCAGAATCGATGGAATAAGCTCAATTAAGTTAGGTCCACATTCCAAACATTGATTTAAAGACGGTGAGCCCTTCTCTCTGGCTGAAGCATCAAATATTGGTCGTATTTTAGTTGTACTTTGTTCTTTCACAACAGGTCTATGTGGTAGGTAATGTTCTGTTGCCTCAGTCGAAACCCTTTCAATGATTCCAGACGACATCCAGTCCTTGAAAACTTCATCATATGACGAAAGGATATTTTCTGAATTTAGCTTCCTTGTAGTTGTCTCCAACCTTTTTAATGCAAGTGCTTTATTACTCGGTAGAGGAATGGTTTCATCTGTCCAAGGCAGGGAAACTTCGTAACGCCCTTCTTCATTTACCTTAATTGATTCCTGAAACAGCCTTTTAGCTTGCATTTCCTTTTCCACTTTGCTTTTGGAGACCAAAGGATCCAAAATTCCAATAACATCTAGACTCCAAAGATCGATGACACTAGCTTCTTTCATAAATAACGAAGTGACCACTATTGACATGTTTGGCTCTTTTGGACCCACTTGAGGGACTTTCCCCATCAAAGTCCATCCCAAGTATGTTTCTACTGCTACTGGACCACATGGCAGAATCTCTCGCCGGCCAGTCAACAGCTTGCCCATCATGTCGGCTCCAACAAGAATGTGAATTTGAGAAGCCTTCTCCGCCACATCTGACAAATTAATTTTTAACTCCTTTAGCTCTTTAATCCACGGTCCCTTCTCCACATCACAACAAATGACCCTTTGATCCATAGATTCAAAATTACATTTAAATTGGCCATTGAAACTTTCCAACTTTATTTTATAGCAATTGTGCTGGACTTCTTCTGTCGATCCGCCAAATAATGCATGGACGATGGTTTCTTTCCGTATTGGCACATATCCCATCTGTCCAGCTACATTCTTTAAGATATACGTTTTTTGAGATCCTGTGTCCAATAAAATGCGTATTTCTCTCTCTTTTCCTTCACTAATTAACTTTGCTTCAGAGTTTGAAGAAAGACTTTAGAGCCGTTTAATTGAAAGACGTCATATTCACCTCACTGGAATTTCCAGTTGACTGATTCACAGGTGGATCTGGAGGGCAGCTGCCATTTTGCTTCAACTGAGGACACATTTAAGGGCACATGTTTCTTAGAACAGATTAAACATCTTAAACTAGCACGGCATCCCTTAATCATATGGCCAGGTCTCAGGCAAGCAAAACAAACACCCTTTTCTCTTAAGCACTTCTGTTTGTCAGTTAAACTCATTTTCTGAGCCACAAAACAATCCAAACTCAAATGTTTACCTTGACAAAATACACAAGCAGTTCTAAGATCTGGTACTGTGGTGGAGGAAAGTAAACCAGCAGCAGTTGCAATTTTCTCTTTTACAAGATGGGGTTTGTTTTTCTTCTGTTCACAAGAAACACCCCGTTTCCCCAAGCCAAAACCTTTCATCGCTAAAGAAATGCGCTCTTCACCCTCCACCTTGGTCTTCAGGAAAACCATCAATTTTGTCAAACGATCTATGGCATCATCCTTTTCGGAAAAAGTCATGTTCCTGTGCCATGCCTTAAGAAAATCTTCTGTAAAACAGGATTCCACAAGAGGCAGCAGCATGGATGCACATTTGTCCGAAGTCACTTTCAAAGTGTCTAGTGCCCTCAGGTATGTCTCAAGTTTATCATAAAGAGCAGAAAAGGAAAGCCTATTCCTATCCTGATGCACAGATAAAATTAGCTTCAAAAGCTCTCGAACATAAATTTCCACAAGGTCTTCCCTTCCGAATCGAGCTTTGAGACTTTCCACTGCTTTCTTAGTTTTCTCCTATAGGGGGAAAACTTTCAACTATATCCTTTGCTCTGGAACCTTCAACCGTTGCCTGCCTAAGGTATTGAAATTTGTCTTCTTCAGCAATATCAAGATCAGAATCAATCTTCTGAAATTGTCCCCAAAAAGGAAGCCATTCCTTGATGTCCCCACTGAACTTTCTAAATTCGAGCTTTGGAAGTTTGAACTTTCTGGAGTGTGCATTCACGTCACCGTTAATGGAAGATACACTTTTCGCATTACCTCTTATGATGGAAGACACTCGATGTCGCAACTCTGTAAATTGAGTTTCGTATCTTTCCGCAGCCGTAAGCTCCGCATCCAGATCAGAATTTTCAACTTCCAGCAGTAAGTCGACGATTTTTGCATTGAGCTCACAAAGTTCATTATTTCTTTTTTCTAAGACTGCAATAGAAACCTCAATCTTTTCAATATCTAAGTTTTCTTCTTTCAGTAATGTCTGAAGAGTCGTAGAAACTCTTGTGAAAGCAGCTCTACTTACAGTTCTCATTCCTACTTCACGTTCCATTATTCAAACAAAAACGAAGTATCAAAATTAATTCTCAAAGTCCTGTCACGGACGCCATAAATGTTAATTATAGATTAAAAATAATCTTCTTAACGTGTACCACACATTATTATTTAAAAATACTTTGAGAATTATCGAAGAAATTATGAGTTAGGTAAACACAAGAACTTTATTCTTCATAAGTAAGAAAAACTGTTGCCACTCACAAAAACAAAACTATATTAAACTGTGATAATCGATATAAATTTAAATAAAAATAAAAAAAATACAACCTTACTTTAACACGTACACTGGTTCCTGGTACCTGTTGTGACGACCGCCAGCGCTTCTGATGAGTGGCTGTTTTAACCACCTAACGCATATATCCGTGTCTGACAAGGGCGAAAGTTACCGGCAAATTTGCACATGCCCGTGTCTCACACGGGCGCTCTTGTATCTCGCGTTATTTTATTTTTGCTATAACGGACCCGTCTGAGGTCCGTTCTAGTAAAAATAGATAGGCTAGATTATAATTAAGCTTATTTATCATATATGGCACCACTATGCAGCATTTTTCTTGTGTAAACCACGTGGTGCATTTTGATGATTAGCTATAAGTTTGTTAGGAATTCTTTGTTATAAAGCAGTTGTTTGGTGTGGAAAAGGTAATATATCTATTTTTATTACGTTAAATATGATAAAAGTAAACAGTCAACCATAAATTAATTTTTACTAAGTGTTTTTGTAACTTGTTTAGAAAAAGTTATCTGATAATGAGCGACTCTGACGATTTTGAATATGCCAATTTATCAAAAAGTTTCAGCGATGAAAGTGATGATCTCTTGAGTGATGGAAGTGAATTTGAAGATAATAATGACGAGATTTTGGCTTTTTTTATGCATTTCAACATCCAGGATCGTCACCGAACCAATAGTCACCGATTACCATGGAAGAATTATATACACTGCTGGCCACCCAAATTGCAACACCAAGAAAGACAAGAGATATCACAACAAAATTTATTTTTTAGATAACATGTTGACCAAGTATCAAATGATTAAATTTATAGACTTCTGTGAAGTGTGGTTCCTGCCAAAATCAGTAGCCAGAGTAGCCGCCATTGTTGGAGATCACCGCTGCCACACGCCTCGGCATTGATTCAAAGAGACTTTGGATGTGTTCTTGGGGTACAGCAGACCAAGCAGCTTCCACACGTTGCCAAAGTTGATCTGGTGTGGCAGCTGGGGATGTATTCTGGGTCAATCGTTGAGCAACCATGGACCACATGTTTTCTATCGGCGAAAGATCCGGAGAGCGAGCTGGCCAGGGAAGCAATTCAATCTGGCGATTGACGAAGAACCCTTGGACAATGCGTGCCACGTGTGGTCGCGCATTATCCTGTTGAAATATGGCTGTGGGCAAGCCCTGAAGGTAAGGAAGGACAACTGGCTCCAACACCTCGGAGATGTAGCGCTGGCTGTTTAAAGTACCGGCAATGCGTACTAGAGGAGTGCGAGAGTGATATCCAATACCGCCCCATACCATAATACCCGGTGCAGGACCAGTGTGGCGGTGCATAACGCAGCTGTTCAGCATCCTCTCTCCACGGTGTCTCCAGACTCGAATCCGACCATCGTGGTGTTGCAGACAGAAGCGTGACTCGTCAGTAAAGACAATTTCATTCCATTCTGCCGTCCACATCCTTCTTTCATCGCACCATTGGCGGCGGAAACGTCTGTGGTTCTGCGTCAAGGGTAGACGAAGCAATGGACGTCTTGCGGACAGACCACTCTGCTGTAAACGGTGTCGAATGGTACGCGCAGACACTGGATGATGCGGTACAGACTGAATGTGCTGTGGTTCGTGATGTGGCTGAGCGATCCGTCACTGCCATACGCACAATATGCCTGTCATCACGTGAAGTGGTGCACTGAGGTGGATGCGATCGAACACGTCGGTCCGTCGTACCCTCCTGCATCCAACGATCACATATCCGCATTACAGTTGTTTGGTTTCGTCCAACACGACTACCGATTTCCCTGAAAGATAATCCACAATCTCGGTAGGCCACTATCCTTCCTCTGTCGAACTCGGATACTTGATCAAAAGATGATCGCTGTTTTCTACGAGGCATAATTGATCGTTTTTTTTGAAAAACCACAAGAAAAACACAATTGCCGTACTTGAAATCGTCAAAATCTCCAAGCCTTAAATAGCGCTTTGAAGTGGCGCCACAGGCGCGCGTGATGTGCGTCTGCGCTGAAATTCTAATCATTTGCATATCTCACCTCCGCTAATGCATGTTGTAAATTTCATATTATTTGCATGCTTCCTTCAGGGTGTTGCATTTACGGTGGCCAGCAGTGTATATTTTTAGCCATAACTATACTACAAGGTGTAATTAGAAAACCTGAGGTGAGGAGGTATTGGTCAAAAGTTGAAATTTTTCAATCACCTATTTATTATTATTATTATTAATATTTTATTATTATTAATCATATAGTATTATTAGTATTTTATTATTATTAATATTTTGAAATTCAAAATAAACATGTAATCAAATCGGTTTGTATAATAATTTTTTTATAACTTTTACCCCACCCCCCGCTCCCTAGTCACCCCCCACAACTGAAATTGCAAAAAATAAGTTACACTATACCTATATATTCATTTTCTGTCAAAAAAAAACTCGATCATTTTTTACCAGGTTTTCCGAAAAAAACTCGTGTTTTAAGTGGTTAAAAGGGTTAGTGCCAACCATAGACGAGATATAAAAGTAGAGTGAGCTTTGGAAACCTTTTTATGTCTGCATGATCATGTGACCAAAAACAGTAGTCACGTGATCCTTAGACTCTTTCCTCCAACGCGCATATAGTTTGCGCATTTCTTCTTCCATAGCAAATGCATTGAAAGTGAAAGCTAACATGGTTCTATCGTGCTGTGCATATGGATGTAATTACAAATTTACTAAAGGTGGAAACATTACATTTCACAGGTGAGCGATTTACTTGCATTTTACATTTGTTTTTGTATGTTTCAGTATTTGATAGTATGATAAAAAATAGGTGTTCTAACTCAGGAATTCAAAATACAGCCTGCGGACATTTCCCGTTCTGTAAAAAATATTTCATAGATTTGCTATCAATATATATCTAAAATAATGTTTAAAATAAAATAACTTATGTTCAAATGTGTTTGTTTTTGTAAATTGTGCTTCTATAAGGGCTTCAAATATTAAAAATAATAAACCAAACCTTAAAAACTTGTGAAATCGTTCTGTCTTGGCGATGATTTTTTTGGCGCCAAATAGGATCACTATATTATTTTGTGTCTTACACAATAAAAATGTTATGAATTGAAAACATGAACGAAAGTACATAATTTAAAGAATTTCTTTCTGAACAAAATTGTTTTGTATGCACACATTTGTGAAATTACATAATAATAATAATTAAAATAAAAGATAAATTTCGAAACTTTTAAGAATTATAAATTAAATAAAATCGATTTGTTAAAAATAAGATTAAATAATTTCATAAACGTATTATAAATGTGAACCACATTTATGCGCTTTAGAGAAACTTTTTATTCATGTTTTAAAATACTATTTGTAAAATCTTTCATTATAAGATTGTGCATTTGACAAAAGAGCTTTTCTTTCAAATAACTTCCCTTGAACCTATAACTTTCTACTGGAATGGCGAAAAATAAATTGTCGTTCTCTTATGTGAAAAACAAAAATTGCGCATGAACGGAAATTGAAATATTGTACCTGTTTTGACGTATTTTTATTCTTGTTAATGAAACATGCAATATAGCAAATTGGAAAAGCAAACAATTAGACCAAAATGAAACTTTTGTATTAATTCCAAACAATCCGCGCAGGTGGAAAGTTCCTTTTTTAAAAACATCTGCTTGACATCCTGAATTTTTTCGTTCGTATTTAAATAAACCTAACATTGAAATTTAATTATTTTTCACTTTTAAGTCAGTTTTATCCTTCTTCCTTATATTTTTTAATCTGGAGAAAAATCATACTGAATTAGATTGTCTCTAACAATATTTGTGAGCATTTCAATGTTTATATCGTTCTTTAACTCGTTAAAAAAGCGTGGTGGTGATTAAAACACATTCCACAGTGAAATGGAATCCCTCATTCTATTGTTTTTTTACCTGAAAAGGGGACACTTTTTTATCTTTTATTCTCTCTAAATAGAGTATTTTAACGAATTAAGTGTCTTTGTGAAAATTTATGTACATAAACACAAAAACATCTCCTCAATTGAGCGAAACAATTATCTTCCACAATTTTTTAAGTTGAAAAAACTATTTTTTTAAAAGCGTTAAATCTGTGATAACTTAAACTTTTAAAGTTCCATTCCTTAAAACAAAAATAATTTTATACTATTTATGATTTTTGAACTATAAGTAAAACAATTTATATTTACTCGTAACAAGAACTTGTAGAGATGTGTACCTGCTAAAAATTCATTTATTCAGTTCTTATGTATTTAAAATTATTATTTTGTTCCATTTATTAGTTTTCCTAAAGATGAAGAAAGAAGATCGCTTGTAAATGGCTACATGTTTCTGAGTTTATTCAATGGGTTTAAAATATGATGAATGTGACAATAAATTTTATAAGTTATTTATCTTTCGTATTTATAAAATACTAGCTGAATTACCCGGTGTTGCTCGAGTTGAAATGGTTAAATGTTGCTTGAAAAGTGAATTAGAATAATCACTTTTCTTTCACGGAAAAATGCAATAATTTAAGTTAGGAAAATACGTTTTAACTTTTTCATTGCTTCTACAATATACTTTGGACGCAAATATATACATTTAATTCCTGAATATATTGAAATATGTAAAAGATTAAGACCTAAATACAAACAGAAACGAAATTCCGACGAAAAAATGCAGAATTCTAAAAAACGAAGGATGCGCAGTGTCGAATTTCGACTGCCTGAGTGTATTCTGAAATAGAGCAATTCGAAAAAAGACATTTGAAAAATATTGATAAAGGAGATAATGATTTATGAAATTTAGTAATGCTCAAATATGACTGCAACATTTCACTGTATTAACTCAAATAGATTCAGATTTTATACAAAAATTGCAGTCATATCCAAAACCTAAAACCAACTCCAACAACCAGCCATGGAAAAAAAACAATTTTCGTACACAAGGACTTAGCAAATTGTTCACACACACACACACACACACATGTATTCATCTATAATAACATAATCTCTTCAATCAAACTGCCTTGGACCATATTTAGTTAAACAACGTTTTGAGAAATTCTTCGATGTAGTAGTTTCAGGTAAAATTAAAAGTATATCAATAGATAGACTGAAACCATGTTTCAAACTCAAAGATGAAGTAACAACAAATCTTCAGACATGTGAATCTGATAACTCCAAAATCTCACAACCACTTCCTAGTGACAATGATCCTTCCGATGTCATTGAATCTAGAAACACAAGAACTGGTCGAAGAGTGAGATTCTCTGCATACCTGAAAGACTATGAGGTATAACGTTTTCACTGGGGAGTGTGTGGTGACATCATTTGAGATACTGAAGCGCCTCCTATAAAACTCTTCACGTTGCGATATTTGTTTGCTCGAGTGGCATCAGCTAATAAAGTTTAGAATAAAATATCTATGGAATTATTCGTCTAACGTTTCGTTATCGGTTGTTCTAATTATGTTTTCTCGTTAATAAAATTATTTAAAGAAGTTTGTGCTATATGGTAAATTAATAATACATTTGTCATTGTTCAACGAACTTCATAGACAAACACTGGATTCTTAATCAAATTTATAAAATAATAAAACATTAATTCTGGTTTGCCAAATCTAAAATAACAAAATTCCGTTTCCCCAACTTTCTAGAAAGTTCTATAAAGTTTTATAAAAAAAAGTAAACATTAATTCTGGTGCTGCCAGATACTGAGTAGCAAAATTACGCTTTTATGATCAATGAGTTTTTCGTTTCTGCTTTTCGGAATAACGGTGCTTGGGTTAGAAATAAATGTAATTGGTGTAGACAAATTAAACTGAATAGATAAAAAAAATTTCAAAAAGCAGAAGGTCTATTTTACAGAATTTTTAAAGAATTCACATGTATCCATTCCGGACATTTTAAAATAAGTTACACGTCTTACCTAAAAAGCTTTATGAAACAGAATTCTACAAATCATTACGTATTGAATAAATTATTTAAGGAACGTTGGTCGAAATATACCCCAACTTTCCATGAAAATCGTCCTTGAACTCCTGAAAACCTTTCCTTGAATTTCCTTGCAAAAATAAATATTTTAAAATATTCTTTCTTCATCAATAAAATATCTATAATTTATTTACATCATGGGAAGAACTAAAAAGTCAGTTCAAACATAAATATTGTAATTTAATTTGTTTCGGAAAAAATTGTTTTTCGATCAACACTGGGTAAAGCAACCATAGCTGCCTGCCTAAAGCAATCAATCTATGCTCAGTTATTTCTATGGCGATTTCGAATAGTTTTTAGCGCCCTAGGGCCAATAGAACGGAGGTTAAGAGTTAGCCTATGCTGACCGCAGTGTTCTAAAGTATAAGTGTATCAAATTTGGTGTGAATTGGTCAAACGGTGTAGATTTGTATAGAAAACATGCACACACACATCCTATTTTATACATAGAGATTGATTTCACACACACAATATGTTTCTCTTTACGAACGAGACCTCATTATAAAATAACAGGCGAAATTTGCAAGTTAAACAATGCAAAGAATACGCTTAAATCTTAGTTATAGAAAACAAACAACCATCTTTTTCTCCATATATTTATTCTCTTTTGTTGCCAGATGCAGCTTGTTATTTATTGAGTAGATAATCATAACGAGTACGATTAAAAATATCATATCTTCTTCGCAACACTCCTACCTTTTGTATTGATTTTAATCAAGACAAAACTTAATGAACTTATGAAAGTAGACCAAAAGGGGAAAATGTTTGCGAGAGAAAAAAAAACAACCTTAAAGTGATATTACAACAACTGGTATGAGAAACTACTATTACAGAATATTGGAGAGTAATACTTAAACTTAAATCTATAATATTGCTTAAAATTTACATTACTATAACTTAAAGTCTCTAAAGTAAAGTCAAGTTTCTTTCTAGTCAAAGGTCTAGTCTCTGTGGCATCTTCACTTGACGACCACTTCGGATACACTTTACTTCAGAAGTCTCTAGGGTATTGTCTCCAGAAACATCAGAAATCCGTGCCTCGGTGATGGGTGGTAAATCCTCGGACCGTATTTCTAAAGGATAGAGTCGTTGAATAGGCCGAATAAGAGTAGTATGAGCCAGTTTCAATCGAGCGACTCTTCGTTTTCCATCTTTGCCCGAGATCAACTCCTCGACCCGTGCTAAGGGCCACTCTATTCTTTTAGAATTATCAGATCCCACAAGAATGATATCACCCGCCTTCAATTTGGAACGTTGTTTATCTTCAGGATTTTTCACCAACGCAGCTAGATATTCTCTTTGGAACCTCTTGCGGAAGCTCTCACGAACCTTTTGAAGATAGCACAGTCTCTTTCGTAAATGGTTTCTGTCAATCAGATCTAGATCAACTGTGTCATGATGTAATGGTGGAGCAACTTCACGCAAAAAATGGGCAGGGGTCAAAGGCTTTGGCTCTTCAGGATCCTCAGATGTGTAGGTTAGAGGTCTTTGGTTGATGGTACTTTCGCAGTCAGCCAACACAGTAAGCATCTCTTCGTAGTTGAGACTAACTTTGCGGATGTTCCTCTTCAAAATATCCTTGAGAACTCTAATGAGACGCTCCCACCATCCACCGTACCACGGTGCACTTGGAGGATTAAAATTCCACTTTATTTGTTGCGCTGCACAGTCTGCTTGAATAGCTTCCCAGTCCAAATTTTGAAGTGCTCTTGCGGTACCCAGAAAATTTGTTCCTTGATCTGTATAAATAACACTGCATCTCCCTCTACGAGCGATGAACCTTCGCAAGGCTTGAATAAAGGCATCCGTTGACAAAGACGTTACCAACTCAAGGTGCACGGCACGATACACAGCACAGGTAAACAATATGATCCAAGCCTTGATACCTCCTCGCAGAAAGACTGGGCCAGCTAAATCTGCACCGGCGACTTGAAAGGCAGGAACTCTCTGAATACGATCGGCTGGTAATGGCGCACACTCTGTTGTCGCATGTTTCACGGAATGCCTCTTACAGGAAATGCACTTAGAAATCATTTCCCTGATAATCCTCCGTCCTCTGGGGATCCAAAATCTTTCTCTTAAATATCCCAGTATGGTCTGTACACCAGCATGATTTAGGGTCTTACGCGTATACTCAATTAAGCGTCGAGTTATTGGATGATCAGGTAGAACAATTAGGCATTGAAAGTCCTCGTTATCTTCACCAAATACAAGGCGAGTTCTGACCTTCAGTACACCTTCGTCTTCATAAAATTTCATTGAAGTTTTATACTTCTTCCTGTTCTCTGACCACTCGCTCTGAATCATCTTTATTAGACATAGTTCAGCACTTTGAAACTCTTCACTGGTCTCTGATCCTTCAATCTTTGACACTGGTAATCAGGTTATCCACGTAAAACCCATCTTCCAATTTGCTCCTTGTAAAAGCCATATCTTCACCTTTAAATTTTTCCTGGCCAAGGTGATGCACCTTGTTGCATCACCATTCTGCAGGAAAGGAGATGTAGTTATCCCAAAAACGACGCGGCAGTGTCTATATTCGACGATAGTTGAGCATTCAGGATCCTTTCACCACAAGAATCGTAACACATCTGTCTACTGGATTTACACTTTTCTGCAATATTGCTTGTTTAATGTCTGCTGTTACTCCCTTGGCACCCCATCTGAATCTGTTTAGTAATGGATGAATTTGTTGTGTCAAACTTGGTCCTGTACTCAAACAATCATAGTGACAATATGTGAGACAGATGAAATGTCATGTGTTTCCCCAAAAACATCTGTCGACCTAAGTCTATCACCAACTAAAAGAATCTTACTTTCAATAGTAAACAGCGTATACGATCCAATAGGATTTTCTTGCCCTGCAATGCTGGTTCCAAAATTAATTCTGCAAGAAGCTTGGAGAAGGAAATTGAGTTGGGACGAAGAACTTCCTGAGGATCTTAAAGTGAGGTTTCATAGTTGGGCAAGACATCTTAGTCTGATTAAACAATGCTCTATTCCAAGAAGAATGTTTAGAGGAAAACTCGATGATGCAACTTTACACATTTTTTCAGATGCATCGGTGTTTGCTTATGCTTGTTATGCATTCTTGCGATGTGAAGACCAAGGAGCTGCCATCGCTGCTCGGTTATATAAGTCTATTCAAGAATCTCTGAAGTTGCCTCTTAGGACGTTCTTTTGGAGTGACTCTATGGTTGCGTTAGCAAGGATTAAGAAACAAGAACCTTGGAATACCTTTGTCGGGTATACAGTAAAGGAAATAAGAGAGCTGAATGATATCAACGCATGGAGACATATACCAGGACAATTAAACCCTGTAGATTTACCATCTCGTTCCTGTAATTGGTCCGACTTTTTCAAACAGAAATGGTGGGAGGTCCCTTTGTGGTTACGAGAAGATGAAGTCATGGCCGGAAACGAGCTTGTCGTGTCCGAAGGAAGCGCTGAAAGAATGCAGGAAGATAGTGACGAGCGCAGCAAGTGTACAGAAACAAGTTGTAAGTCAAAGATTCTTATACTTTTCGAAATACTCAATGATAGTACGGATGGTTGCGTGGTTCAAATAGTTTTCTTTGGAAGGTGGATAGCTCTCAACGATGTCTCTCGCTTTCGTATTTGGCTTAACAGACGCCAACAAATATTGAAATTTATCTTCCCCTTTCAAGCCATCATCCTTGTGTATGCGAGAAAACTGTCCCCAAAATGCTACCCAAGTTTTTGGAACAACCTCATATTCTTTCAAAACTATTTTAGGCAGCTTTAAATTCGCGCCAACTTGGGACTGAAAATTGCATGACTCGGCGACTAATTCTTTCTGAACATAAGAATCGTAAAATACTTTCACTTCAATAAATTTATCTCTATAAGATTCAGTTAAATCAAATTCTTCTTCGGAAATATCAGTTAGCAGACTTATTTGAGAGTCCAAGTCAAACAACCTAGTCGATTTATCAACTATCTTATTATAAATTGTAAGAATTTCCTTACTTTCAATTTTCTCGGATTCTTCTAACTTCGCAAATTGATTGCAAGCTGTAGTAAAAGCACGACGTAGCATTGTTCTTGCTTTCTTCAGATCTTCCAAGTTACTTGCAACACTTTTCTCCTCGGCCATTTTCATATGAAATTCCAAAGTAGGCTAAACTTTGAACGAACACTAATCGTTGCATTCACAGTACAATATTTTCAAACGAAGTCGCAGAATTTCTTTTAATTCACAGACGCCATGTTTCGCTTTACGAACGAGACCTCATTATAAAATAACAGGCGAAATTTGCAAGTTAAACAATACAAAGAATACGCTTAAATCTTAGTTATAAAAAACAACCATCTTTTTCTCCATATATTTATTCTTTTTTTGTTGCCAGATGCAGCTTGTTATTTATTGAGTAGATAATCATAACGAGTACGATTAAAAGTATCATATCTTTTTCGCAACACAATAATTAATACAAATTTAATATTAAAAATCCAGCGCAGAACTTTTGCACATTTAAAATTATAAAATTTGTCAAGAGTTATTTACTTGGACACTTTGATACATTTAATATTCATATATAGACACACAGGTGGAACTTATTTAGTTTTTGAACCAAAAATCTAAAATTTGGTAAAATAGCTAACAGCTGTAAGTACATTGTTAAAAAGTTACCTTCCATCTTATAAACATTATATGTATAATTTTTCACGTTATTAATACTTCTATGCGAAATTGTCCTAAAATAAATTTGCGTTTACAAAAACATAAGCATTTATGTATCCATAATAAAAATGAAAGCTTTCAGTGGTGACCCAGACGTGATTTGAGCACGCAACCTTCTTATCTTGTGTGTTTTCACTATTTTTATTTTATGTATCAGTAAAATATTTATTGAAGCAGTCATTTCTTAACTTGTGCATATTTTTCAATTTATTCCAACTAGTCTTAACCTCATTGAGTTTAAAAAGGAAGTTTGAATTATTTTCTGCTATTGAATACTTAAGATAATTTTCACAACACCTAATACAGTTGTTAAAGAAAAAATATGTAATATATTGAATTAAAGAAGGTCAGGTTTCGGACAACTATCTTACACAAAATTTTAACCAGTGACGATATACTTGTGAGCATCCCCTAGCGCTTTTGACATTTTCTCTTAATATATAATTGCAAAAGGTAACAAACAGTCCAGTGATAAATCAAACCAGCACTTACAGGACCGATCTCGACTGCGGGTCTGGTAAATCTGTGCGGAGGACTGTATCTGGACTGCAACTGGTTAAGCTGATTTGGAGGATCAGGCCTGATAAAAAATATTTGGAGGATTGTATCTGGATTGCGAGCCAGGCAAAACTGTCCTGAGAGCCGTATCTGGACAGCGGACAGGTTAAATATGTCCAGTATCTGGTATGCTGTCCTGATAAACATATTTGATGGACTGTGAGCCGGATAATTCTGTCCGGAGACCGTATCTAAACTGCATTCCTGATAAAAAAAAATTGGAGGACAATATCTGGTCTGCGAACCGAGTAAACATATCCGAAGGGGCTTATTCGGCCTGAGGACCGTATCTAAACTCCGGGCCTGCAATCAATCTATTCACTACCACATATTTATCTTACACGTACGGATTTTTGTTGTATACATGCTAGTTAAACTTGATCCCAATGTGAATTTAACCCTTCAGGCGTCCACGACGAGATCACTCGGAAACCAAAATGCAAATTTAAGTGTCAACCCCGAGATATCTCGGAAACCAAAGTGCAAGCTTAAGTGTCAACCCCGAGAATCTTTGAACGGTCACTTTTCCTTCCCCTTGACCACCCATATCCCCTAATGAAAGGGAGTGGCTGGACCTTTTGTACGAGGGGTACTGATGGGAACGGACAAGCCCTAAAATGCTATCCCCAATTCACTGCCTTTGGCGTGTTCGTTGAGTATCACGACGGCATTCCTGTCTTTGTTAAGCTACACTTTGGAAATGTCTATCCTCGAGTTCTTCGGGAAAAAGATGTTGAATTGGAAATGTAGAACTTACAAGCATTTTTCGAAAAACAGGTTTCCCACGGATTACTGGTTCCTGAAGTTCCTTTTTGAGGCTATAAACAGCATGGTTGGCAATAAACACAATCTAACGTAGAAGAGTAACACAACCGAGATCTGTTGAGTCTTAGACCGGATCTCGTTACAAAAATATAGTAAATACTGGAAAAGGATCTTCCCTTCTGTTTGTCAGTCGGAAACGGCCCAGGAGGTTGACATGGTCCTGAAGCAGTGATACACTTTTTTGTTTCTGTGTCGGTAACGGAGTTAGGAAAGTCAGATTTTCTCCATGGGAAGCATTTTCTAATGTATCACAACGTTGATCAAGTTGTGTTCGTAAATCAAGCAGCAACTATTAGTACTGCTTGGTTTCATTTTATTATTTACTAGCTGACCCGACAGACGTTGTCCTATGAATATTGAATTTGAATTGGTATAATTAATAAAAAAAATTATTATTCCAAAAACATGTTTATTATTCTAATGCTTTATGATACACAACATTTTTAGTTTTATTTTCTGGCGCGTATATGAATAGTTTTGTTGGTATTCCGACACGGGAACAGGCGACATACAACTGGCCATGTGAAAAACATGGATTTTCAAGATTGATGCCACAAACACTTAGCGACTGCCCTTGCGATTTATTTATCAACATTGCAAATGCTAGCCGCACTGGAAATTGTAACCGTTTAAAGTCGAATGGCATGTCGTTCGGAATCAAAGGAATCCGTGGAATCAAAACGTCTTCGCCTTTGTACTTCCCTTTCAAAATTGTGGCTTCGATGACGTTGTTCATTAATTTCTTCACCGCAAGTCGGGTGCCATTACAAAGACGTGGTTGGTTTATATTCCGCAACATAATTATTACCGATCCGATTTTTAATTACAGATTATGAGGTGGTAATCCGGACAATTCCAGAGAATTTAAGAATTCCGTTGGATAGTTGACAACATCATCTTGGTTAGTGACGGAATCAATCGATTTGTATGTCATCAATTCGCCAGCTATCTTATTTTGAATTTGAAAATTCATTTCGTTGACATCAACGTTTTTTGCAGCCAATATAACTCGTTCGCTCAACCAAACATGATTTTTGTAATTTTGAGCAATGTTCGGGAAAACCTTCTCGATGAGTTCGGTCTTTGATTCAGTAAAGTGACAAAAATTGGTAGGTAATGTAATGTATCCAGACGATGAGTCAACAGGTATTTTGCCATTACCAATATCGAGCAATTGTTTGGAAAAAACTTCTCCAGATTGGTCGTTCTGCAATTCGACTCTCATGTTCATATTTAATTTGAGCGTTTTAACGTATTTCCATAAAATGGACGACTTTAAACATGCGTTAATTTCGTCGGCTGGCGTTGATCGTGGTATTACTGGTAATGTTTGGCGAAAATCACCTGCCAATAAAATCATTGCACCACTAAACCGGTTTTGGTTCTTTCGTAAATCTTGCAACGTGCGGTCTAATGCTTCCAAAGATTTTTTGTGTGCCATCGTGCACTCATCCCAAACTATTAATCTGCTTTGCTGCAACACTTTGGCCATCGCGAAATTTCTCGAAAGGTTGCAAGTTGGAGTTTCATTTATTTGCATGTTCAACGGCAAACTTGAGTGCGGAATGAGCTGTTCGACCGCCTTCCAAAACGTAGCTGCAATACCTGACGAAGCAAGTGCAAGTGCGATACCATTTTGCGATCTAATCGTTGCCAAAATCAATGATATCAAAAACGTTTTCCCAGTTCCAACCGGGAGCATCTAAGAAAAAAAATCCGCCAGTTCCATCGTTTACTACTTTCATGAGCGTATCGTAGGCATATTTTTGTTGCTCATTTAAAAGGGGAACGTTTCTTAGAACGGTTTCTTTTAATGCCTCGGAATCATATTGGGTTTCGCGTCTCAACTCTTGATTAAATGCGTCGTGCATTGGGCGATTGGGCATTGTCATTCCTAATTGTATTAATCCTTTGTTGGTAAGCATCAAGCACATGTCTTCAATTAAAATTAATGCTTTATTGTGAATTTCTTCATTAATTTGCAAATCTGCATTCGATGTTCTAAGTCGCTTCTGATGCAATATATCTTCGGCCATGTGATCTTTATATTTGTTCCATAAATCAATCGGTGTTGATGGGAAGCATGTAGACAAAATTATGGAAAACAATGTTCGTATTTGTTTAGCATTTGACGAAATCACAGCATCTTCGAGAGTGTGGTCCCAATGAGTGTCATTCTCTAGCAATCCCAAACGTTGACAGGCTTCTCTATATGTGCCGCACAATACACCATTAACAGTTCGCAGATGTTGGAATGATGTTGGGCCACGAACATTGACTAATAGTAAACGCAAATAAAAACACTCGTCTTGGCTGGGATGGACTGTGTAAAGACGTCCTAGTGAATCGGTGGAAAATACTTGTGGGTAGCCTGGAACTGGCTGTCCTTGTTTCCGTCGTTGAAATTTCTTTGACGATTGATTCCAGGTATACTATCTTGGCATTTCGGAATAAAGCAGTGTTCTGGCAAAGTCATCATTCTGGCACATTTCAAAGAAGCTGGTCAATGTTATCGATGGCGGCCTGTCAACTCGTTGTAATACGTTTTCCGTTGTAAAGTACACCCTTTGACCATTTTCCAGATGTACGGCCAAGTGAACAACAGTGGGGTGTCTTTCATGTATAGGAAATGAAAAAATACGCCACGTCGCCTCGTTACTACTAACATAGCGGCCCATTTGAAAATGAGTGATCTCATCGTTTGAATTTTCGGCAGCAACTCCGAACATAGCCATGTCACTACCTTTGTTCACGTACTTGCAGATATATTTTATAGATTTTACGGAATGGCAAAATTCGACATTTATGTGTGCTTTAAATGTCTTGGAGAGTAACGGCGAAAACGGAACAACCCAACGATTATCAACTTCAATGTCCTGCTGATTCACTTTGACTATTGTTGACCTTCCATTGTCATCAGTGGATCGCCGGCGATAAAGTGGATAACCATCATTTCCTCTAGTAGTTTCTGCTACTAATTGTCTTGGAAAGCGTTTTGAACATTTTCCGTCAACCATACTCGGATAAATGGGATTTAATATTCCACAGGGACCATGAATCATATTTTTTGTAACAACCTCATGTAACAATGGATCTTCATCATTATCTGGAATTTCCGCAGATATCACATCATCGATTTCATTCGGTCTTATCCTCTCTACCAACCAAATGAGGATGTGTGCATGTGGCAATCCGCGTTTCTGCCACTCGACTGAATACATCCAACAGCGCGTCTCGCCGAACACGTGATGTTTAACAATGAAATCCATGAGTGATTTTAATTTTCTTTTGAACACCCTTGCGGCAATGTTGTGGCGATCAATGAGTGATTGGCCAATAAATAATTCTTGTCGAATTTCTGTCCACTGTAGATTGCATGTGAACGTTATAAACAAATCTGGTGTGCCATAATGACGTACATACGACATAGCATCCTGAGCGTATTCATGCATATGTCGCGGACTTCCGACGTATGTTGCTGGGAGAATAGTTGTTCTGCCTACATTCTGTGCATTTCCGTCAGCATTGATGGCATTTATTTACCTGTAACTGGATTTATCATCTTCATTGAAAAATGATACCCATCTTCACCTTGCCAAAATAAGATAGGATATTGTAACGCATCATATGATCGATGTGTTTCGGACACTCGCTGCAGTTGATCGTTACGCCGGTGTAAAACAATATCTCGGTTTTCTAAATTTTCACCCACGACGACAATAGCGACTTCATCAATTGTTGGCGCATTAAAACGTCTTGCGTGTTGTCCTGCAGGCGTCTTATCAGCTTTGATGACAATTTTGTGGTTATCAGATGGCATGCGGTCTAATTAGGTCGTGAATAATGCAACCAATTCGTTGTGTTGATGGAAAAACATTTGGAGTTGTTCCACAATTGGTCTTTTCACCGAATTGTTGTGTGCACAACGCTGATCGACTTGTCTTGCTGAATCGCCCATAAAATAAATTTGCAAAAATTTGTAGTCACTCTCCGGCGTTGGCAATAAGGAACCTGTTAGATGATATATTTGACCCTGAATCTGCAAAGGTAAACAGATAATAAATAGATGTAATATAGGATATTGTATAGCGAATTGTTTGTACCACCATGTGGCTCTCAAAATACTTTGTCAGCACTGCCATTCCCCCATCAACTTTTTTAAACACACTCACTTCTGGCTGCTTTTGGCAATTTACCGAGCTACAAACGTACTTTAAGCCATTTCAATTGATACACCATTTCAATTGAAAGCTGCCAACGTATTTTGCATCAGGCACGTGGTGGTAAAAGTTTATTGTTTTTCAATATACTTACCTTGAAAGTTGGCATAAAATTTTCTCGAATAACTTTTGTTGCTCCAAATGACGTCATTTGAAAGCAAGTATTGTATTGCTAGATATGAATCAAAAAATGTTTGGAATCTGGCCCATTTCCGGAAACCAATGAATGTAGTGGTTCTGGTGGCGGTACCAATGGCGTCAATTTGATTTGACCGCTCGCGCAACACAATCCAGGGGCTTCATTTTTAAACTTAAATGCCTTGCAATATTGACACACAACGTTCATTGGTCCAATAGCAACGATTTGCTGTGAACTGTAATCGATTTCCACGTTATAATTAAATGCAGCTCGATAGGGGTTAAACGCAACATTTCTATGTTGTTGATTTCGATTCCATCGATTCCGTTCAACTTCATTCCGCGTTTCGCGTTGCTCGTCAGTTTGGCTTGCTCTTGTATATCTTTGACTTGTAGCATTGCGAGTTCTGCGACTTAAGTTTGTACATCTAATTGCTGGCATTTTTAAAAACAAAAATTCAACTGAAAATAAAAAAAATATTCTATTGTATTCTTCTTTATAACCATGTATACCTTGTGTTAGTCTATCGAAACAGTCTATCAAAACTTACCAAAACTCCATATTAAATTGAACTTTTAATATTACGCGTGATTGCTCTGAACTAACCGTGATGAACAAACACTTCTCAAAAAACTCACTGTACAATTGAATCGACTGTGAAATGTGCACTAAGAAATGATAAATTAATTATTTTATCAATATAATTCCGACCGATGCATCTGTTTTAAACGATATTTGCAGCGCGCATTCTGTCAATCGCGCCAACTGTCAAACAACTGACAGTTATGTCAAATGCCATAAGGTTACATTAGAAAAGTTTATATTGTCAAAAGCACTAAGAAGGTTACATTAGAAAAGTTAATATGGTCGTTAAGTTTTCTTAAATTTTCTAATGTTCCGCGCAACTTTCTTAATTTTTTTCTTTCATAAGAACCTTCTCCTGACAATAACAAACACAACAAAAAAAGAATTAGCGAAATTGGTCCAGCCGTTCACGCGTGATGCCATGACCAAGGGAAATAGGGATTCATTTATATATATATATATAGATTTCAACCTATGTGCATAACTAATTTCATTAAAATATGTCCAGTACTTCTGGAGATAATCGCTCAAAAGTGAAAATTCTCAAAGTTCTGAACACCAGTGTAGTTCTTTAGATGGTAGTTTTAACTAAAGTCGCAGTGGAGCAACACAACGTAATATTGACGACGGTCCGGGATCAATCCCGAAGATAAAGATCCCAGGACAACACCACATAATTTTGAACCACGGTCAGATGACAAGGTCACACCTGAGCTGGCACTCCACTCTCCAAACTTCCTCATCACGCCAACAAGTTTTTAAAGACAAACAGAAAATGTATGCTTTTTCGAAAATATGCTCTAAAATATTGAAAAATGCTGAAACCTGGAGGGGCCGTCGTGGCTCAGTGGGTATGTCCACTGAGCTAGCAATCTTCAAGTTGTAGGCGGCGAGGTTCGATTCCTATCAGGTGCATTCCTCCCTGGGTGGAGGGTCGTCATCTGACCGTGGTTCAAAATTACGTGGTATTGTCCTCGGATCTTTCCCTTTGGGATTGATCCCGGACCATCACCAATAGCCCGTTGTGTTGCCCAGTGTAACGTTAATTAAAACACTTCCATACTCTGGGTGGATGGCCATGGTAGCCCGGTTGGAAGAGTAACAGACTAGCAACCGGAGGGTTGCGAATCCAATCAAAGACCATGGTGTACAAAGGGAGCTGGTGCACGTTAAATCTGTCGTGGCCTCAAATATCCTCACGTTGGCGTGGTGTGGAAGTTTGGAGAGTGGGGTGCCAGCTCAGGTGTGACCTCATCATCTGATCCTGGTTCAAAATTACGTGGTGTTGTCCTCGGATCTTCCCCTTCGGGGGTTGATCCCGGACCGTCGCCAATAGCGCGTTGTATTGCTCCAGTGCGATGTTAATTAAATACCTACCTATCCTCCCTGGTGTATTTCTCTCTTCTGTGTCATTAAAACTCACTGTGCGTGTTTGGCTATTACTTGATATTGTATGTCTTGTGTCTGGCGTAGCCTTGCAGGTATGGTTCTTGCGCCATAAAACTCCAACCAACCAACCGAAACCTGGATTTTTACCTCCGCATATTCCTCTTTCTTCACCACTGTGTTTCGCCGTTACCACCGAGATTACAGATTATCTCGGTGGTAACGGTTTCGCTCGTCATCTGACCGTGGTTCATATTTACGTGGTGTTGTCCTCGAATCGCCCCTGTCGGAGTTGCTCCCGGATCTTCACCAATAGCCCAGTCAGACGTTAATTATATACCTACCACTGTGTGTTGCTTGCTTTTCACCAGAATGCCATCAAAATTTCTGACACAATTTGAGTTTACAGATGACCGCCTCTTTTGGTGACGTCATACTTTATATTTTTACTTGTCCAATGTCTGCGCTGGCGCAATTTAAGTGACCGTGACCGCTGCTTATTTTCCTTTGCTTCAAATATTCTAAAATCTCCAACCCTAACTTTTCCTAACACATTAAATTATAGTGTTGCATTTTCGTTTAGTTTATTTGTAACTTAAAGTCATGACTGCTGCCCAAGTAGATGCAAATTTTTTGAATGTTGTAGAAAAATATATCAAGACTAATAAAGTTATGATATTCAGCAAATCGTCCTGTCCTTACTGTGTTAAAGTAAGTGTTTTAAATTAATGTACGCATTTTTTTTTCAAAGTTTGTTAGTGTAAGCATTTGTGGGTTTTGTTCACTCGCCACAAACTTAGTTATTAAATTATCGAAAATATTTGATAACAAATTATACTTGAAAAATACTTGATGCCTATTTTCTTCAGCAAAAATAATTTTCCTACGAACAAGTGACTGGCATTTTCATTCTCCTAACTTTTCCCATTTGCTTGTGACTTGCATTTTCAACTGCAAAACCAATGTATTCACCTTTTCCTCAGAATTTTACTGAATAATGTCGCAATAAATTTTCTTGAGATGCGTTTATTTTTTGTATATTTACTTCTATATTAGTAGCATGATAAAAATTCAATTGCATGACTTTCCAATAAAATTAAATAGCATCAGCATTTGAAACATGGATAAATCGATAAAAAAATTGCTACTGATATTTTTCTATATTGATATTACTAGGGGAATTTGGAATATAGAATTTGTTTTTTTTTATTCAATAATAATCTTGTATAATGTTTAGATTATAGATTTCAGTAGATTCTCATTCAGGCAATTCTCACTGATGTAAGTTTTACCATGGGAGCATTATGGTTACATAATTTTTATGCATCCCCTTTAAAACTATCAGCAGCAGTTTATGTCCTTAAGCCTCATGTATTTAACTGTCTAATTCTTGATTCAAAGGACCCTGGGGCCATGTTAGCCCTGTTGGAAGAGATCTGATTAGCAACCGTAGAGTTGCCAAGACTCATGTATGTGAGGGCTAGTGCATGTTAAATCTGTTGTAGCCTCAAATGTCCTCGCGTTGACATGGTGTGGAAGTTCGGAGAGTGAGGTGCCAGATGTGAGGCTCAGATATGACCTCGTCATCTGACCATTTTTCAAAATTATGAGGTGTGGTCCTCAGATCTTTCCCTTCAGTCTTGATTCTGGACCGTTGCCAATAGCCTGTTGTGTTGCTCTAGTGTGACGTTAATTCAAGTTCTACTCAAAAGACGGTGGGAATCTAGGATTTGGGGCAAACAATGCCAATGCCAGCCTTTATCCAAAACAAATTAATGTATTTAAAAATGTCGAAATAAATCTTTTAAAATAGTATGGCTAAATGATCCTATTAAATATAATTTCTAAACATTCATGAATAATGTTTGCTTAAACAAATTTACGTGTATACCAACTGCGCTAACAACCTGCGAAATGTAGGCGGCACAGGTTCGATTCCAGTCAGGTGCATTCCTCCCTGGGTGTATATCTCTTCTGTGTCAGTTAAACTTTTATTGTGTATGTCTGTCTATTACTTGATATTGTATGTCTTGAGTCTGGCATAGTATGGTCAAATATGGCCTTTGTTCCATAAAACCAACTAACTAAACAAATTTACCTTAACACACAACTTTAAAAGGGGTTGCATGAGTCAATTTTGATCAAGGGTTTTAATGATTATTAGCCTTATTGCTAACTATTAGTTATGCTGTGGGCACAACTTCTGTACCAGCCGTAGTATAGTTAATTGCAATACCTTAAATCAGTACCATTAATGTCTTGGATTTAGTTTTACAGTGGAATCTTATTTAGATAGTTGTGGCCATGTCTGAATTGTAACTTATGACTGAGTCCCCACAAAAGTGAGTATTTCTGAAATGCTGACTTTTGCCTTCCCCTAGCTTACCTTCTGTTAGGTGTGGTTCAGAATAAACTAAGATAGGTCCTGATCTAATTAGCCTGCGTGTAGCAAGAAATGACAAGAGCTGCAAACCAACCTGTATTCAACTGTAAGGGTCAAAATGTACTTTAGTACACTGTAAGCAATATTGCAAATTATAGTCAATCCTATCCTAACTAATTACTTTATTTTCCGAAGCAAAAGTATTCTATAATAAAGAAAATAGTAAAATTATGCAGTAAAATTAGATTTGGTTGTCACTTGTTTTTTAACACTTTGGGTGACTCATTGTTAAACCCATCTACAGTGGACTCCCTCTTAACCGGCCACTTCGGGACCGGACCCAGACCGGATAACGATTTGGCTGGTTAAACCGTCGTTTCCTTAATAGCATTAAAATACACTCCCGAAATCGTTTTTATTGGAATAAAACTAAGTATACAGCCTACTTTATTGTAATATGATATATATAATTAAGAAAACTTAACCTGGAAGAACTTCCTTTGTTGGAAAAAGCTAAACACATGTTACTGTAGGCTACTGTATTTACAGTACATAATTGGTCAGTGGAAGCCGATTAAAAAGTGGCCAGTTAAGAGGCAGTCCACTGTATTTAAGTCTTGATAGACTTGCTGGAGAGGAAATAAAGGGCAGAACTAATGAAAAATAACTACATTTTAAATTATTTAATTGGATTGGAATTAAAACTATGTACATGTATTTACAGAAATCGAAATTAAGTTCAGATAGTTCGAAAAAGCAACATCCTTCTTCCTCTCATTCAAGAGTGTTCGTTATCTTTTTTGAAGAAAAGAATATCCGTTCCAACTGAAGGTATCTCCTGATTGGCATTGCTAAGCGCTGTTCGCGTTGCTGTGGCTCCTTGTCCTTGACACTCGGCTGTCTTGGTGGCGTCTGACTTTGGGCTCTAGAGTGCAGCAACATTCTGAAAGTATAAGAAAAAGGAAAGTCTTGTACCTTAATTTAGCCACTTCTTCATCAAGTCTGCTGAACTAGACGTCAGCTGTGGTCATTCATGGGAACCAATCTTCTTAACTTCATAATGGTCATTTAGGCCGTTGCTTCTGACTGGTCCCCAACTGGGTACGTTTAATTGAAACGTGGTCACCCTTCTGGTACATCGTGGTTTTTTATGGTGTTTGTTGTACTGACGATGGCTAATTTCTTGCACTTTCAGTATGTTTTTTTAGCCAGTTGTCGCAGGCTGGTTTTGTTGTCTAAAGTGTTTTTGCAGCAGAAAAATGTCCGTGAGTGCATTTTGAATGAGTTCATGCTTCATTGACTACTAGAAGTTCTAAATCATTGTGATTTTTAAATAACACCATTTTTCAAACTAATTACTACTGTTGGTGTCCCCAATTAACTTCTTTAATTTCTGAGACATCTTGAAATTTCTCTTCAACTTAAAAAGTTCTTGTCAGCAATTCCAAAATGATACCTCTTGCTTCTAAATTTTCAAAGGAACTTGGTTTTTCAGTTGGCAAACTTCTACTCTCATCTGAAAAGTTGCATTGGCATCTTTCGTCTTTTAATAGTATCTCAACTTGGACATCACCATCCTTTTTTTCAAAACTAAACCAGTCTCAAACTCGTCTGCCGAGCCCCCATTTAAGTCTTGAAAGACTAATGTCTTGCTGGAGAGGAAATAAGGGGCAGAACTAAATGAAAAATAACTATATTTTAAATTATTTAATCGGATTGGAGTTAAAACTATATACAGGTATTTACAGAAATCAAAATTAAGTTCAGATAGTTCGAAAAAGCAACCTCCTTCTCGTTCAAGAGTATTCGTTATCTTTTTTGAAGAAAAGTATATCCGTTCCAACTGAAGATCACGGAAGGTATCTCCTGATTGGCGTTGCTAAGCGCTGTTCGCGTTGCTTGGGCTCCTCGTCCTTGACATCTATTCCATAGGATTGATTTGGATTGATCAGTTTGTCATTTCAGAATGCAGTATGTCTTATACCCTGAACTTTACCACAAATTGCTTCTCAAAAACAGTCCTTTAACTATGCAGTATTACTGAAAAGTTGCTAACCTTATGCCACTTTGAATAAACCGAAACATCCCCAGAAATAGCTAGTACCTGGTTTTTGTCAATCTATTAGAAAACTATTGGAATCATATTGCCTTCACCTTGTAATTTCTCCATTTTTATTTTAATGTGCTGATGCCATAGAAATATGACATGATTTCTACTGTGGGTATTGATGTACAACTATAGCAGTTCACTTTTAGCATAAAAATTTAATTTGCAAATTATTTTGTAAAAGTTAATCAAGAGTTTTGTAAAAGGGGAATAAATATCAAAAACTTATTAAATACTATTTTATAATTCATTATGAACATAACATTGAGACCGCAAAAATTTTAACTGACCATACTGGGCAGAATAGAAAAAATGATTTTAAGTAGTTAGATCTTATTTTATTGTTTGTTACTCTTGCACATATTTGTATAAAAGTTTGAGTTTTTCTTCCTAATTTGTTTCTTGATTGATTTCTATTTTTGTACAATTATTTTTTTAGTTATTGATATTTTTATTTATAGGTTAAAGAACTTTTCAAATCTTTAGGAGTGGAATATTTTGCTCTGGAATTTGATGAAATTGGTATGAATTGTTTTGTTTCATTTTTTATATGAAATTATTGATGTTTTCTGAATTTCTAACACTCTTGCCAAGACATTAAATTATTTGTTTTTGTAACATACTTATAAAATGGCTAACTTCTAAGTGTACAAAAAGTTGTAAAGTGAATGAAGAAAGCTCTGTTACAAGTTTTTCTTAGTAATGATGTTTTATTTCAGTTTCTCAATTTCCATTTAATCGAAATTAATTGTAAAGACTAATACTAGTACACAACCCAGTACCTGGCCACATAGTCACTGGGATTTACTTGTTTAACCTTTACGATACGTCGGCCAAATTTCGTTAACGCCTCGTAGAATGGCATATTTCGCTTAACTTCCTTCCCCTTCTGAATTTGGGCAAGATAGTCTTGAATGACTTTTACGACTGACCACCTAGCGCGTTTTCCTTTCATAGTGTTGTTCCCAATGCTGCTCAATGGAAATCGGGGGAATGGTTGTTTGAATTGGGAGAATGGTTTGAATCAGGGGAATGGTTGTTTTCTTGGGTTCCCACTTTTCACTGTAAGTGCTCTTTTCTACCCCACTTGATTCTTCGCACTCGGAACTGTATGAGGTTTGAATTAAAAATCGTTTAAGGAAGTTAGGACAGTCGCAAATGCATACTCCATTCGTTTTACTTATATTAGTATTTCAATGACTGATTGTGATAAGCACAAGTCATTTTTTCAAATTAAATACAAGATTTTGATAGTTCATTTTTAAAATGGTCAGTGATTTTGTATACTCATTTATCTTAATTATCATTCATAATATTTATATTTTGGTAGAAAATAGAGTGTAAAGTGTTTACATTATGAAAAATGACAGATGCTTTCTATTTAAATAATTAATACACAAACAAGCACATAAAAAGTACATTTATGTTTCGTTTCTTTAGTATTATTTTATTGCATATGATTAAAAATTTATTTTATGAGTTTGTTGCACACCAGTCTCCAACATTTTGATCTAATTTTAATATTACAGTGCTCAAGTTTCCATTGGATTTAAGAAAGTCACTTCTTTTGCGACAAATATTTTATGTCACAAAAATGTACAAACTTTATAAATATTGACCGATAAGTTTCATCGGTTATTTTTGCATATGGTTTTAAAGATGATTGAAAAATCATCTAAATTAAAATAATTTGGAGATCATGATTCCACCTAAAATATTGAATGTTTAGATACAGTTAAAACGTCGTAAAAATAAATTATTGAAACAGTTCGAATAATTTTTGGCTATTAAAAACATGGTCACATTCTATCATTATGTTAAGGTCATGAAAAGTACTCTAAAAAAAAATCTTTTACTTTAAAATTACTTTTAATTACTTAAAAGTAATCTTTTACTTTAAAACAACGCCCTCACGCCCACATCTTATTTAGGTGTGTACGGGCATCACGACCCCTAGATGCCCATGTGATCTTTCCTCCCTTTCATTTTTACCCTAGTCTACCCTTCTGCTTTTTCTTCCTCCCTCATTGTGTTGTCTGTCTTGTGTGCAGCTGGACCGAATATGGCCCATGCACAATAAGAACCGAAACCAACCAACATTAAAATAACAAATCCCCAATTTTGATGCTTAGTAAACTTGTAAACTTAGAAATTTAAAATTTTCAGATTTTTCAACATACTCTTGTGAAAATCAGGTAAAATTCAACCAATTCAAAATTGGCAATTTGTAAAGTAAAATATTTAAAGTTAGTGGAAAATTTCCTTCTCTATGTGGCATTTCTGAAGCAGTCGTGGGCTTCCAATCCGATGAGTGTTTTCTCTTTGGAGAGTTTGCACATATGCTCAAAATTTGTACTGCATGCTTGTTTCTTCAACTAAAATTCGTAAAACTTCCGAATGGAACATCGGGAAAATAATCAAGCTCTTGTTTCAGTTCTAACTGTTGGGACATTTGAGGAAAGTCCAACATTTCCATTGAAGTCATAAACAGTTACTTCTTCTGATGGCTCTGGAAATTTCCAATTTATATTTGGGAATTCTGTAGATGAACTATCAACTAAAAAGTCTCTTGTTCGGACACAAGATCCGTCACAGGATGCTCAATTCCGCATTCTGAATCGCTATCAGCAAATTTTTTGCGTTGAATCCCTTCGACCTTTTTTCATTAATGAATAAATGGATTTGAATATGAACAAACTACTGCGTAATATATAGTATTGAAAGCAAGTTGATTTCGGTCATAGTCATGTATTGCAATATAATGGCCAATTAGACTGACTGAAAGAGGAAGATTGAAAATAGTGCTAACATTCGAAATGTTTCCAATCCAAGTGGAGATCAGAAAGTACTATACAACCGTTCCGTTGTGAGTGATGCTTTGACAATACAAAGAAAAGATGCTTCGATGGTCACCGTGAGAACCATTCGTGGCTCCCGAGTCAGATTGCTGTTGGTATGTTTTAAGCCATTCTACCAATGTGATAAAGGAAGGTATGACCTGTTATTCCCACATACAGGTGTCATCAACAAGAAGGAATGCAAGGGTCATTGTGATGGCTCAAGTAAAGACATGTGACACTCACACTCCCCTAAATGCCTTTGTACTTGGCGTATTCTATGGCGTGAGAGAGATATCATCTTCGCCACTTTCTATCTTTCCCAAAGAGTTCACACAATGATAGATAGGGAGGCACCAGTCAAAAGGAAGGACCCTCTTAAAGGCCAGTCGCTGACAGCTTTTAAATCGTGATCGATGTCTGGTCACTTAAAAGAGGGGAAAATTCCTACCTGTCTCAAGCGGCTCTAGGAAGGAAACTTCTGGTGGGACTCATTTGTCCCAGTCTTAGTATGTAAAGGTTAAATAAGCATAGCCGGTGAGGAATGAATCCTATATGTAGCACTTTACCTCATATTCTACTTTGATACCTCTACTTCAGATACTACCTAATTTTGCATCCTTCTGTTTGATTCCCTTTGCCAGGTTATACCAGAGAGAAATGAATTAATTGTTTTTGAGAAACTGACTCCTGAAATACCTTCCTAGGGGCTTAACCTGAATTTACTTGTTTACTTAGAGAAACTCCAAGTACTTCCTTGATGTTGCCACATATTAGGGACAAACACATACTCTGATTATGGTGGTTATAAGGACAAATTTCAAGCAGAAGTACAGGTAACCCGCGTATAACACGGGAGTTATGTTCCAAAAAATTACCGTGTTATACGAAACAAAGAACTAGTACGAAAAGGGGGGTTAGGTTCCAAAAATTAAAAAACATGCTATTATATTTTCATAATTAAGTTAAATATCTTTATTAAAATTTTCTTAAGAAGTAATACATATTAATATGAATTAAACAATGTTTTCTTTGTCATCACTAAGCACTATTAACCGAGGGTGTTTTCTTTTTGGCAAGATATCCTCATCCTCTGAAAAGACAGCCACGAGATCAGTGATGCCATTTACTTTTTAAGTCCTTTATTTCTCAATTCCGTTTGGTCCCTCGCTCCAGTGACGCTCATTAACTATGCTAAGAATCTTCCAGAAAGTTATGTCATGCCATGTAATGTGTGTCCATCTAACAAATTACAGATGAGCTAGTTTAAAAACATCGAATCAGGAAGTCCAGCTCTCTTGATTGACAAGACCATCTCCCCTGATTTGCGACCCCCTGAAAACTGATAAAAAGCGTGGAGAGGAAGAACACGCTCTCTTTTTTTTCGCCTCAGTCCAACGACCTTGCAGTTTTGTGTCAAAGAAACGCGTTAAGCGTTCTTGCCATTTTTTCTTTTTGATGATGAGTGGGGATCCCGAAGAGATGCCATGTCTCTTCTAAGTTAAGTTACTTTTTATTTAATTTATCTCGAGATAATATCAGCGCATGTAGTTCTTAGGATATTCCCATGCTATACCGCTTAAATTAAACTTTCATAATGCCCGTCCTTTTCGCATTGTTGTTCCAATCATTCCATAAAAGCACCGTGTTATACGGGGATGTTCCCAATTCTCGAACCGTGTTAGAGTGAATCCGTGCTATAGAAGTGCTGTGTTATACGGGGGTTACCTGTAATTATTTGTTTCAAATTAGCATAAAATTTGTAGCTGTTAAACTCAATCTTCAAACTGAAGCTTTTAAAACTTTCAGCTTTCTTTATTCAGTTCTTAATTTTATAGATTGCAGCTGAAAATGGTAATAAAAAATTGTAAGTTTTTAAAATCTTAAAAGATATAAAATGTTTAAATTTGTTTTAAGAATGTGAAAAAATTAAAACTTTATTTTTCAAATGTGATGTCATTCTAAACAGAATATGGCATGTTTTTGACTTATTGGAATCATAATCAATTTTGACATTCTAAAATTGTCGCATTCTGTTAAGAATAATGTAGCTGTATATTTTCTGTCTTGAGACCAGACACCATTGGAAAAACTTAAATTTATTTCAACATTGACATAGTAGGGAAATCTTGGCACCTTATTACCTGACTAAATTCACTTTTGACTGGAGCGTGTTTTAAAATTATTGCCAAAAGTATTTGTCGCTTATAATCGCATGTTCCTGCTAAATTTTCTGATGTGTCCGTCTTATTATGTATTCAAAACAGATGGAGGAGATCACTTGAAACAAGCATTATCGAAAAAAGTGGGGCGGACGTCTGTTCCTCAAGTGTTTATCAATAAAGAACACATTGGTGGTTGTGATGATACTGTGGCAGCTAATCAAAATGGAAAACTAAAAGCTCTATTAAATGCCTAAGGAGAAAAAATTACATTAATCACAGGCCATTTGTTTTTTACCTGTATGTGATTTTTATCGTTCCTGCTAATTACCATTTCTGTATGTTCAATTATACTGTCTTAATTTTGAATCATGTATTTATTACCATCTTGTGTTTTCATTTCCAGCTGCAAAGCATTGTTACTTAAAATGCCTGTATATTTACTCTCAAATGTAGAATCCAAACTCTTGCAGAATCTATTTTTTATATTGATTTTTGTATCTTTTAGAATTTTAACGAAATTATCATTGCTAATTATTGAAATTTTAATTAAGTTTTCAACTTCATTTGATTCCATATCAGTCACTAAAAATTGTTAAGTAAACAAGGAAATTTTTTTACTTTGATTTGAATTTAATTTTATGGTCTGCAAAAGATGCCTAATACTCAAATGTTTCTAAAGACATTTATTTTATGTATTTGAAAAGGGTAATAAAATGTTATTTTATAAAATAAACTTTTTTGCTTGATTAAAGAAATCGTAAAGTAACTAGATGTAACTGTCAGTAGTGACAAAATGTTTTTCTAGATGTGAAATTTCTATTGGTAAGAAGCACATAGGGAAATCACATGAGTATATGAGCAAACAGAAACAGATTAACTGCAATGTTTAGTATAAAATGTTATAAAAATTTCAAAATTCTGCAGCAAAACAATTTTCTGTATCTTTTGTACTGTATGTGGAAAAGGTTGCAAAGCACTGCAGTTTGTGTACATATTACACTAATTTTGATAATTTATCAGTAAAACAAATGATTACCTATGTGAGTTTCAGGGTATGAAAAAATCATGATTTTTTAAAAATCGTAAAAAATAGAATTTGATTTAAATCGGATTTTAATTGATACCTTGCCCAAACAAGTTTAAACTTATTGAACATAAGACACAAATCAAAGTAGTTTCTAGATAGTTCTGATTTATGTTAAGCATTATTTATGATGAATAACATTAATATAATAGGAAATATAGCAGAGTAAATTTTGAAAAGATTAAAAAGCCAATAGGAATTAGCAAGGTTAATCACATGATAGAGTAAATAGAACTAATGCCTTGCGTAAGCAATATTTTCCCATCTGGTTCTCAAGCAGTTTAGATTAGTTTGATTTTAACCCATAATTAGTGGCATTATATTTTTTTGGACTTAATATACTTTACCAAAAGTTAAACATGAAGCGGTAAAATGCGAAAAAATCGACAAGTACAGCTTTGATTGACACGAAAAGCGGAAGGAAAGTAGCAAATATATTTATGCATGAAACAACAAAGAATTACATACAAAGATGAAAACAATATTGAATTTTCATAAATTATAAGATGAAGTCATATTGGAGTCATTAACAAAATGATATTTAAATCCAAAACCAACATTAATAGGATATGTGACAACCTCTCAACCACATACAAAGTTTACAGCGTGTGACCATGCTTTCCATGTCAAACACCCCAGAGTCAAGTAATTGCCATTCCTCCTGTAGAGCAGTTTGCAACTCAGAGTGACTGGGGGTGGGAAACGTGCAGACACAGCACGGCCGAGGGCATCCCAAAGATTTTCAATGGGATTAAGGCCGGACGAGTACTCCGGTCAATCCATACGCACAATCCCCTCACTCCAGGTAGTCGTCGACGATGTTGGCTCGATGAGGAAGCGCATTATCATCCATTAAAACGAAAGCAGGACCAACTGCTGCAGCGTACAATCTCACAGTGGGTTCTAGGACTTCATCCCGATACCTGACAGCCGTCACAGGACCCCGTCTATATATGCAGGTCGGTGCGATATCCCAACGAAATCCCTGCCCACACCATGATGCTTCCACCTCGAAATGCGTGATGTTCTGGGACCGATTGCGTGTGCCTTGTTCTCCAGACCCTTACATGCTTGTCATCTGGCTCCAGGGCAAATCTCGACTCATCCATGAACATAACGTTGACCCAACCTGACACAGTCCAATTCACATGTTGCCGACACCACTTTAATCGTGCCCCTCTGGATTGGACGGATAGAGGAACAAACTCGTGGTACCCAGGCGCACAGTCCATTCATGTGTAGCCTTCGGCGAACAGTAGTGGCAGATATCGGCTTACCAATGGACGTTGTAACCTTAGATGTCACACGTGTGGAGGTTGTTCTACGATTCCGCTGGCTAAAGCAGCAATATATCGATCTTCCACTGTGGTCGTAACCCTTGGGCGACCGGCCACAGGTCTTCAGAAAACTGTTTGGAATTGTTTCCATAATCGTGACATGCCTTAATGATGAACGCCGAAGAAAAGAGCAACATCTGTGATTGTCCTGCTTCAAGGCGTCCTACAGAACGCCAGCGCTCACTATCTGCCATTCGTCTTCTGGAAGCCTAGAAACACGTCTGTCTTGAAAACTAATCGTACAAAAGTTCTAAACACTTTTTATCATCACTTACATGAAACTCCTCTAACCCTTCACAATGCTGGCTTATACAACTGCCTTTTTTGCATATTTCTCGACACGAAACCGTGATTGGCTGTTACAGAACATATTTGCATACTTCCATCTACCTCCAGCGAAATGCAGCCTCTCAAATTCAGATTGGAGCATTGAGGTTACATTATGACTAAATTGAAATATTTGTCTGCCTCTGCAATTGATCTTCAAATTAAGATAGGAGCATTGAGGTTACATTATGATTAAATTGAAATATTTGTCTGCCTCTGCAATTGATCTTCAAATTAAATAGATTCACAATTTCTAAATTTAGCATAATTTAAAGCAGAGTTGATGGCCAAAAATTTAAGTTGTTTTGTAATGCAACCAATTGTAGTATTGATCAAAACAATTTCACTTACCCGAATAGCACCAAATGCTTGTCGAATTTGGATCTTAGGGTTCACTGTTATTGTCCCATATTTCAAATGTCTGAGTAAATCTTCAGGGATGATATTTGCACTCGTGCCTGTGTCCAACAATCCAATAAATGTTTAGTGACCACCAAAAAGAGTCACTTTGGTAATTCAAAATCAGGCATTTGTCCATATGGAGTAGCTGGTTGATACGCGAGAATGAGGTAGTGGAGGAAGCCTTCGCTGAGGGAAAGTTTTCTAAACTGGATTCCGGTCCTGTAATCTCGGTCACGGTAGTTGAAGGGTTCTGTGTGCATGGCAGGCATCCAAAATCTCGGCCGCATTGGAAATCTTTGCCGGTGTTGAATTTCTGGACGGGGAACTGCTGAAGAAACGGGTACTCGGTCCATTCTGCTTTTTCGTTGTTGATTGTTCGCTTCATCAGGTAATTGACAGCATTAATTGCGGGCAACTCTTAACCATTCCGCAATGGTTGATGGTTCCTTTACGACGATGATTATCTCCTTGATATTCCGAGGCAAACCATTTGTAAGTCCATGGAGTAGTATTTAGTCTGAAAGGTGTAATCGTTGACCGATATCAAATTTTTTTTTGAAGTACGTATCAATGTCTCCAGGTTTGTCGCACGTTGTAGAGATGAAGGTATCAAAAGATGCTTGAGAGGTCCTTGAAAAATAGTTGATAAGTCTTTTACGTATATTAGCCCATTCGGTTTCGACGATACAATGATTCAAGTAATAGTTCAATGCTTCTCCTTTTAAGCATTGTGAGATTAGTTCGTTTCTTGAGGTCGCATAGTTGGTTGTTTTTAACTCAAAATACTTGATCCATGCTTCAAGGTCGAAATTTTCTTTGGGATCAAATGCTATTATTTTTAAAGTATTCTTTCCGAAAACTCTTCAGAAACTTGATAGCTGGCAATAGAACCATCTCTATTATATATCATTTTGGTGTAGTGATGAGAGTTCGTTCAGTTTCTTAAAACTTGGGCTTCAAGGTGAGGTTCCCAAACCAAGTTCCGTCCTGTCGGCTTTGAAATCTGTCATAATAACAGATCTCATAAGCCTACAGTAGTGACGAGAGTGGCAAGAGTCGTGTAAGAGAACCGGAGTCTTGAATATAATGGTATCCATTGGTATTGAATTCAATGTAGGTTCCACAAATGGAAAGACAGAAAATTCTATATCAATTCTTTATTCAGCAACAAACAAGTGATGACATAATGCGTGGAGATGTTGGTTGTTCGGTGTTTGGAACGGCTCTCTCACGTGCCTCTTGGGTTAAGGATCTTAGCCGAAGAGGTTCGTGAAAGAATAAATACTGTTCAGTGATCTCACTAGAGGGATTAGAAATAAGAGAAATATTGCACCAGGAGATCTAACAAGAAAGTTCATTGGTAGAAATCGGTGGTTTAACGAAGGAGAAATGTTATCTTACATATGAGATTTGAAAGCAGAAGAGTCCGTGGGAGGTCCAAGTTAACGAGACGGCTTGAGTTCAAAGACGAAAGGGGTAGCAGGATATTTGGACCACTTAGGGAGACAAAGACTGGGAGAAAAGAGGACTGCCAAGGGAGTTATCTGTAGTGAGAAAATTGTACTGAAGTGGAAGCGCCCCATAAACGCGAGCAGCGCTTAGGCCCCGTTCACATGGACTTTTTCCAACGCGCGTTTGATAAGAATTTTCGAGCGCTATCATGTGAACACCACTTGGGAGTTTTTCAAGGTCAATTCCGTTATGTATTAAACTGTGTTTTTTATTCCCCTTATCCAAGTTTCTATCTTTTCAATGGTTAAAGACAGAATCAAAATTTCAACGGATTTCAAATCAGCGTAAAATTTTACGTTAAATCGATACCAAAATCATGATTTTCTTTGAAAAAACCTTTTTTTTTGTCACTAGTCGCAACTAATCTTTTTTCAGATATTCCTTTTATACTAAGCGTAAGCGAAAGTATTGCCTTGTTTTTAAAGGGAATGTCACTTTAATAAGATATTTTTTTGCCCCTTATCAATTGTTTTAATTTTACAGCCATTAAAAATAGGATGAAATTCTTTCTTTCCCAACTTAAAATTGCGTGTGTGATTTCTCTTTATTCACAAGAGCCTGGATTTGGTTAACTTTTAGAAATGTATAATGACCAATAAAATACCTAAAATAATCTAAAACATATTCAAAAACGACGTAAAAATTTGATATTCTTTCGATTTGTAAAACATCCGTTCCCTATTTGCCTGTGAATAAAGTGTTTTTGAACTTAAATCTTTATACATAAATAAATTCAATATAATCGACTTGCCAACCAGAAGTGACAAAATAAACTGGTAAATCTTTCGCAACGTATAGTATACGATGCGTTTCAGTGCAATGCCAATACCATCAACCTGGGTTGTAAATTTTTGCACGTTAGCCTTTCGTACGTTTTTCAAAATTTTTCGAATGACGGGATTATTTTGGACCTAGGTAATGGTATGAGCCAGCGGATTACAGAGAAACAGTATTTTACGTAGTTCAAATTGTGGCATTATTAATAATTTTCATTAACTCTAAAAACCTAAAGTATTCGTTTTTTACTGTCAAAACTAAAGGAAAAACCCTATAACCTTCACTCTCCAGTGTCGATGATTCACCCACCAATAAAAGCTAGTAAGGATTTGTTTTGTGTTAAGGGGTGATCAAGGATTTTTTGGGTTCAAGAAGCTAGCAGATGAGTCATTTCTAATGTGTTTTATCGTAAAAGCGAAACTGCGTATGAAAATTGGAAGCCCTAACGGCACGTCAAAACGCGTGTCATGTGAACGGTGCAGTAGAAACATATGCTTCTCCAAACGCCTTCTAATCGCTAGAATGACCGGAGATTGTTGAAGCTCCGAAGTTCTCTAGCGCTTGGATTCTCGCGATTTCTGCATGTGAACACTCCAGTAGAACTCTATGTACTTTGACTACCAGCGTTTTGTTTTGACGTAAAACGCTCGTTGGAAAACGCCTCATGTGAACGGAGCAATGACAATGAGGAGATCCTTCCGTGACCTTCAGATGGAACGGATATACTTTTCTTCGAAAGAAAAGAACTCTCTTGAATGTTAGAGGAAGAAGGAAGGATGTTGCTTTTTGGAACTATCTGAACATAATTTCGATTTCTGTAAATACCTGTACATAGTTTTATTTCCAATCTTATTAAATAATTTAAAAGGTAGAGAGTTATTTTCCTTTAGTTCTTTCTCTTATTTCCTCTCCAGCAAGACACAAATTTATCAAGACTTAAATGGGGGCTCGGCAGACGAATTCGAGACTGGTTCAGAGTTTTGAAAAAATGAAGATGTCCAAGCGGAAATATTATCAAAAGACGAAAGAAGATGCGAATGGAACTTTTCAGATGATGTGAGTGGAAGTTTGCCAGGTGAAAAACCAAGTTCTCTTGATGATTTAGAAGCAAGAAATATCGTTTCGGAATTGCTGACAAGAAGTTTTTAGAAAGTTGAAGAAATTTCAAGATGTCTCAAGAAATTAAAGAAGTTGAAGTTCTGATGAAGTTTTAAAGAAGTTGAAGAAATTTCCAAGATGTCCCAAAAAAGGAAGTTCATAAAGAGAAATTGACGACATTGGAAGAATTATCAAGAAGTACCGCAATTCCGACACACCATTCTTGTGGATTACAACGCATTGTGGATTACGACGCATTGTGGATTAAGACTCAGCTTGCCTCCTACTTCCAGGAGATCATCAGAAACTGAGTTCATTTATCTTTTGATTTTATTTCCTTTCTGTTTGAGTAACTTTCAAAATGACAACTCTTAATGACTGCCCTCATATTTCACTAAAATTGAAAATGGTAAAACAGCATATATTAAATTGTTGCATAAAATTATTTCTGATACTGAAGGCGACAGTTCAAATCGCCAGAGATTAAGAGAATTTTCTAGATTTTGTGATGAATTCAATTTTGAAGTAAAGAAACAAAATATGCTTAAAAATTTTGCTTTAAAAGACTTAGTTGCTATGTGTAATCTGTTATATCTTGATTTTAATATTGAGAGTGAACAGTGCTGTGACATCATTTTAAAAGCATTATCTGATTTTTTAACCTTCGTTGTGCAAACTGAATCCTTGAAGACGATGAGTCACATATTGGAAAAAATAATACTACTCCTCAAATCAATTCCTCCCCCAAGTATAATTTGCTCCTCTCCCGAAAGCAGCTGTTCCGGCCGGAAGTCGATAAGACGACGTCAAAACCATTCGAGCAGAATCTCTCTACTACCCAATCAAAACAATCACAAGTGTTGGTTCCCGAAACGCAAGTGTTTTATCCTAAACAAAACGTCGTGGTACAATCACATTTCACTTTCAACATAGGCCCCGTTCACATGAGGTGTTTTCCAACGTGCGTTTTACGTCTCAACAAAACGCGGGTAGCCAAAGTACATAGAGTTCTACTGGAGTGTTCACATGCAGAAATCGCGAGAATCCAAGTGTTATCTCGGTGGTAACGTTCTACTGCACCGTTCACATGACACGCGTTTGGAAGCGCCGTTAGGGCTTTTTTATTCACCTAGTCCAAGTTTCTATCTTCGCGATCGTTAAAGATAGAGTGAAAATTTCAACGGATTTGAAATCTGCGGAAAATTTTACACCAGATCGATACATGAAATGTGATTTCCTTTAAATAAATAATTTTTCAACTGTAACTTTAATATTTTCGCGATACGCATCTGACGAATATATTCATTACGAACACAAAGGGGAGTATTAATCTCGTTTTTATAGAAAAGATGCAACTTGATTGGAGTATTTTGTCTGAATCCACTGCTTTATATTTATGGCATTAAAAATAGGATGAGAAAATTTAATCGTATTCGATTTACTGAAGAAATTTACCCTGCTTTCACACAAAACTTGTAAAAATGTGATAGTTTATAACTAAAGGGGATATGAGTAATTTTATTTCTGAGAATAACGTATACCGATAACTGTCCGTTCTAGTTTTCATGTGCGGCAAACGTCTTTAAAATAAAGCTAAAATTAAGTATTCAATTTAAAAGCTAAATTTTAGTTATTTTTTATTTGTACTCAACGGGTGAAATGCGTAAGATAAGTTTCAATTTTCATTCATTTTTCACATCCTCGTGTTGCATTAAACTCGATATCCCTTTTGAAAATGAACTTCTGATTTACTGAACTTAATTTACTGTGAGCTAATTTATCATAGAATTTATATTTTAATCTTGCACTTAGTGTTATTACTACTTTAATCGAAATTTTTATATTATATATACGTGTAGAAGCAAGTTCTATTAGCAATCTCCTGGTTTTCGTTATGTATACTGTTTTTTGTTTTTCTTTGAGATTTTTTTAGTTTTAACATAATTTTCTCGTTTCATAGTGGGGTTTAATCAAATTTTAGTTGAAATATTTCCCAGTCATTATTCCATTCGTGGTTCCATTTGTGCTACAAAACCCCTGAAAGAGGGTAGGTTGGAGGGTTAGTTTTCGTTTCGGATAGTCGGAACTCAGGGAAAATTGTGTTTAAAAATTAAAAAACTAATTATTTTTAAATATTTGTTATTTGTGCTGATACATTAAAATGTTTAGAGATAGGTTTTTAAAATGTATAGATATTTATTTGAAGGAAATTAAATAAAAATTACCTATAGATCGTAGGAAACACGATAAAACCTGCAAAAATAGCATAAAAAAAGAAAGGTTATCACCAGTGCCGGATTTTATTCGCGTGTCATCTTTTTGATAGTACTTCGTAGACAATGCCATATAAACAGAAATTTCGTTTCCAATTTCCTGGCTCTAGAAATGGTTCTAGAAAGTGTTTGATATATTTTTATTTTACACTGTCAATTTTAAAATTTTAAGGAAATTGTTTGGTTATTTTCCAATTAGTTTTGTTTTAATCAAAGTTTTACAGAAATATTCCAATTTTTCATACGCAGTTTCGCTTTTACGATAAAACACATTAGAAATGACTCATCTGCTAGCTTCTTGAACCCAAAAAATCCTTGATCACCCCTTAACACAAAACAAATCCTTACTAGCTTTTATTGGTGGGTGAATCATCGACACTGGAGAGTGAAGGTTATAGGGTTTTTCCTTTAGTTTTGACAGTAAAAAACGAATACTTTAGGTTTTTAGAGTTAATGAAAATTATTAATAATGCCACAATTTGAACTACGTAAAATACTGTTTCTCTGTTATCCGCTGGCTCATACCATTACCTAGGTCCAAAATAACCCCGTCATTCGAAAAATTTTGAAAAACGTACGAAGGCTAACGTGCAAAAATTTACAACGGAGGTTGATGGCATTGGCATTGCACCGAAACGCATCGTATACTATACGTTGCGAAATATTTACATGTTTAGTTTGTTACTTCTGGTTGGCAAGCGATTATATTGAATTTATTTATGTATAAAGATTTAAGTTCAAAAACACTTTATTCACAGGCAAATAGGGAACGGATGTTTTACAAATGTTCGAAAGAATATCAAATTTTTACGTAGTTTTTGAATATGTTTTAGATTATTTTAGGTATTTTATTGGTCATTATACATTTCTAAAAGTTAACCAAATCTAGACTCTTGTGAATACAGAGAAATCAATTTTTTTTAGGTTGGGAAAGAAAGATTTTCGTCCTATTTTTAATGGCTGTAAAATTAAAACAGTTGATAAGGGGCAAAAAATATCTTATTAAAGTGACATTCCCTTTAAAAACAAGGCAATACTTTCGCTTACGGTTAGTATAAAAGGAATATCTGAAAAAAAGATTAGTTGCGACTATTGACAAAAAAAGTTTTTTCAAAGAAAATCATGATTTTGGTATCGATTTAACGTAAAACCTTACGCTGATTTGAAATCCGTTGAAATTTTCACTCTATCTTGAACCATTCAAAAGATAGTAACTTGGATTAAGGGAATAAAAAACATTTTAAAGCATAACGGAAACTGTCTTTGAAAAACGCCCAAGAGGTGTTCACATGATAACGCTCGAAAATTCGTATCAAACGCGCGTTGAAAAAAGTCCATGTGAACGGGGCCTAAGAGACATTTGCGAAAATCTCACAACTTTTAATGGAAGAAATACATTCCAATTTAAACGTTTTCTAGAGGAATTGGAAAATATTTTTGTTTTCTTCAACATTCAAGATGATGTTGCAAAAATAAGGATAGCTAAACGCCAATTAAGAGACTGCCAAGATATTTGCCCAAACGATTAAATCCGCTTTTTCTTGGAGTGATTTTAAACAAATTCTGGATGAATTTTCTTCCAAAGTTACTTCGGCTGATGTTGACAAGGCACTGCAATTAAGAAAAATAAAACCAAATTAAAGTGTTTCAGGTTATGTAATTAGTATGCGACAAATTGCAAGCTATGGTAATGTAAACGATGGCGTGTTAGTACAATATATTACAGAAGGTTTACCTTACTCCCCAAATAAGTTTACTCTCTATTGTTGTAAGAAGCTAGGTGAATTAAAGGAGGAATTAGTTGTTTACGAGAAAGTGTGCTTTGATGTTAAGAGTAAACCTTGTTTTAATGAGCGTGATTCGTTCTTATCGCTCAAACACCTCCCACTCGTTTGAAAATTCATACAAATTTTTAAAATGGCAGTCAGTCACATAAGTTGGTTTTAATATAAATTTGATTCATTGTAGCATTTTTGTTTGAAATATTGTGAAAGCTAATACATGATGAATAAACTACTTTTGCGTTTCGTAACTTATCGCAAAGTATTGCCTCAAATGTCCTCACGTTTGCGTGGCGTGGAAGTTTGGAGCGTGGGGTGCCAGATCAGGTTTTGATCTCATCTTCTGACGATGGTTCAAAATTACGAGGTGGTGTCCTTGGATCTTTCCCTTTGGGATTAATCCCTGACCGTCGCCAAGAGCCCGTTGTGTTGCTCCAGTGCGACGTAAATTCAACTACTTACCTTAAAGTTTTTATGTTATTTTCATGGTGAGAAGAAACAATCTACGATGAAGATTCAATGCAATAAAAGAGACTTCAGCAAATTTTGACGCATATTGCATTTCGCTTTTCAATTCTAGCCAGGCAACTGCCGGGGATTTGAAATTAGTGTTTGTCCCAATCGTATTGAACGAAATTTGATATTACGAACTTTTCTAGAATTTAGATAAAATGTTACTCTTTACACTCAATAACTGAAATTTCGATCAATTTTGAAATATTACTTATCACACAAGATCCGATATTCAACTTCCCAAATCGACCGGTTTTTCGTCATCTATTGTGTTTACGAGAATGTTTCGTTACAGTTTTCGCAATACTACTGGAAAAGATTATCCTTTACGAAAAAAACTAGGCGATACCAAATATATAATTATCCTTACAAGTGTCTCGGGCTTCAAGGTCAACTGGAAGCCACGAAAATATCAGATCTCGTAACATGAGCGGTGTAATGCGTAATCCCGCTTTCGTGTTTTCTCAGTAGAGAGGAAGGAAAACGGGTTTCCCTTCACATCCTTTGTTCTGCCATCCATGAATACATTTGCAGACAACGTAAACGTCATTAGAAAGGAATTATCATCATTTGGCATAAATCTCGACAAATGTGGTTGGGTAAAATTTCAAAGCACCATGTAATTTGCGTTGGCATTGCGGAATTATATCAATACAAAAATCGATCCGTTTCCGAAAACTTTTGAATGTTATAAGAACCTGAAATTTAGGTTTTGTTTTCACCTCCTTTCTTCAGTCATCCATGAATGCATTTGTAGGCAATATAAACGCCATGAGAAAGGAATTAACAGCTGGTGTAAAATTTTACTCGACGAATGTTGGTTGGGTGGTATTTCAAAACACCATGTAATTTGCTTTGGTATTTTTTGTTTCCCAAAACTTTTGAATTTCCGCATTTTTGGTTTTGCTTTCACATTTTAAAAGTATTTTCTTTTCGTTGAAGTTGTAATATCATTATTTTCAAATGTATTCCTCGAAAATTGACACAGAAAAGTTATCTGCTGTATAAAACAGGACAACTTGTGCGATGCTGTTTCTTTGAGTGAAAAGTTTCAAAAAGTATCGAATTCTGACAATTTTTTGCACCAATAAGATTTCGGAATTTAATTTTCTATCGCAAAAGTTTGGTCTCGATCGCTTCTCTCAGGGATTAAGATAATATTGTTTCAAGGCCTGCTCTCCTGCTCCTTTAATTTTAATAAGTTTAATCGTTAAACCAGCTCTATTACCAAACAAGCTGGGGATATTCTGTTCTCATAGTCTATGAAAAAAATTGATTGTTTAAGTTTTCATATTTTTTCAAAGGCAGTTTATTTCTTAAAAGTTTTAATACTTAAAACATCCCACCTTATGATTCTTCTGTGCACTCCCACAGTGTGAGAACCATTGAACTCTTCAGGACATCGCACTGAATACTAAACGGCAGTTTGAAAAGAAAATTATGCACATAACATTTAATCAGAAAATAATATGAAATTCAATTGTGTTAATTTAAAAGAAAGTTATTGCTGTCGAAAATTGCAATATTTGAGTTTTAGAAAATATTCTCGAAGAGGCCTTACTACTTATGGTTTTGAGGATCATTTATACTTTGATGATATGAGTATGGATTTTTTACGGTTTAGAATTGTTCGGTCAAAAGAAATAAGGGTATAAATTTGTACTGGTATTGTGTGTAGTTAGCACAGAATTGGAAATAAATTTCAGTGTTGCGCAGAACGTTGGTTAAATGAAAGGGAGGCTGATTTCGGGAAAAGGGTCATTTTTTTTCGGAGGGAAAGATTAGTTTGGGTGCACATTCCACACAAACAATCAATAAAAACCTTGGCATTGTGAATAGTTTTCAAATAAACATTGAGAGAAAAATATGGAAGTTAATACCTTTTAACATCTAAGGACATTAGAGGCAGTGTTTAACATCAAAAATTCCAATATGTTTTAATTTACAAAGAATACGCTTTCAAAGAGTGGTGTAAGTAGAGGAGGTGGAGTGAGCTTATCTACTTATTGAATATTTTTTCCGACAATGTTCATGAAAACATTAAAAAAATTTTTTGTAGGTAATTCGAATGAAAGAAAATATGATAAATAATTCTGAATAAATTATAATTAGACTTACTTTTGATTATATTTTATAAATATTGTTATATAAAAGTGTTTCTGGGTGAATCCATTCAAATCCAGGAAGGCTGTTCGCCTCACCATCTTCGAATCGAATGATATTTTGCACACACGTACATTTTGGGCCACCTTAAACCAACATATTTTTATAATCTCGAAAAAAAATTTCTTCGAGATACAGTGCTGTGAAAGTGAAGTCACAAATTAAAATTTATTTTTTCTTAACGTTCATCACCTAGTTAAAAAACCCATATCTCCTAAAGCATTTAAGATAATCCAATATGGTTTTTTTCAAAACAATTGTAAGACTTTAGAGCAACTATAGATACTAATTTCATTAGTGGTACTTAAATAGTATTGGAAATATGAATTTTTCAATTTGATGAATTTTAAATTCATTTTCCTCAAAAAAGCCATCTTTTAAAAATCTGATTATTTTTCTAAGTTTCTATATAAACATTTTATCAGAGTGTGTGAGCACTTTTTGAATAGTTAAGCTTAAATAAATTATTTTGTGTAATGACCCTGATCGGAAAACCCGACGCGATCAGAAAATAATGAAATACTGTCAAATTCCCTTTCGAAGTTTCAAAAATTTTAAAGATGGCTTTTTTTATTAAATCTTAACCAAACTTCAGCAAGTTCCGTGCCAAACTGTTAAAAAATTAATCCAATTTTAAAAGATATTTTTACTTATTATTATTACGAACAGTACATTTAAGTATCACTAGCAAAAAACAACAAGTTTATCTCTAATAGTTTAAGCGTAGCGAAATTTTAAGTGCTAGATGACAATCTTGAAAAGTAAAATTGAATATTTTTACCTCCTTTTAAAGGGTCTTATTTCCATGAAAAAAAATTATTTTGCAAAAAATAAACATGGCATAGTTTAAGATACGCCACTGGCCACCATATACTAATTTTTTAAAAAAATCGGTGAGGCGAACATTTTATTTTTTATTGCCTGAATTTGAATGGATTCACCCTTCTATGAAAATGCAACATTCGTTTTGAATAGCAAAGTTATCTCGAGTATCAGTGTTGACTCAGCTAAGTGACTCTTGTTGGCTGGTTTTCTCGCTACACACGTAGAATTGCAATATTAATCAATAAAATTAATTTTAATATTCGCTCTAAGAATTCTATGTCTGCGTGGGAGTGGGAAAAAAAAATCAGTTTGCCGAGGGCGTCGCACTCTTCAATTATGTCATTTTTAAAGCAGTAAGAATTAATTTTATCAACAATTCCCTCTCTGTTTCTTATAAAAATAATATCTTCACATTTTTTAAAAACAAACAACATTACTAATACGCCTTTAAATACTTCAAAATATCTTAGGCCGGTCAAAACTCAAACATGGAGGAAACGAATGCAAATGTAAATGCAACCGAAACAGCCAAGTTGCTCTTATCATCAAATTCGACATATTTCATTAGGGCTTGGAGCAACACAGCGGAGAGACGGTCCGGGATCAATCCCGAAGGGAAAGATCAAGGACAACGCCTCGTAATTTTGAATCACGGTCAGTTGACCATTTGATCAGGGATTTCACTATTGCGAAAGTATTATTGCTGTTGTGATTTGAAAAGGGACAGTAATTTCTCTTGTAGTAAAGCACACATTTTTTAGTTCAAAAATGCCGTGCGTCGTCTAAATCTTTCATTTTGAGGAGAACGTGATTTTTTTTCTCGTGTTCTAAAAAAATAGTTAATTTATCAAGGAATGTAATTTTCGATTTTGCAATAGCTCATGATCAGTGACAGACTGGCTCGGACGATCGACCTGGGAAAATGTTCCCTCCTACCTACCTCAGATGGGGCTTTTGAATTGTTAGGAGTAAAATAAGCAATTCAAAACAATCCGGAGCCTTTTGAATTAGGCAATGAGTTTAGAAGCATTAATTCGAGAACATTGCCAGATTCAGGTTAAGCGGTGTGATTTGGGATCTCACAAAGAGGGTCGCAATATTGGCATAAAATTATTTGTTTTACCCGGCATGTCCAGTGCTAACACAAGTAATGACATATGGAGTGATTTACGTTACATTGCACTGTCCAGTGCAAAATAAATCAACCTCGTACTGTTCGGTGCGAAATACGGGGACTCAATTAAAATTCTAACCGACCAGGGGCCTCGGTACACCAATTGGTAGAGTCTCAGATTAGCAACAGAGTGTTCCGAGATCGAAACTCGATACAACCAAAAGACCATGGTACACGTGGGTGTGTTAAATCTTTCGTGGTCTCAAATGTCCTCGCGTTGGTGTGGTGTGAAAGTTTGGAGAGTGGGGTGCCAGCTCAGGAGTTGATCTCGTCATCTGACCATGTTTCAAAATTACGAGGTGTTGTCCTCGGATCTTTCCCTCCGGAATTGATTCTGAACCGTCGCCAACAGTCTATTGTGTTGTTCCAGTGCGATGCAAATTCAATTACCTATCTATGGAACCAACGAACGGTGCAGGTGCTAATCCCGAAGGTATCTCTGTATACCTCCCTTCACTACCTGTCGCTTTTGGTTTCCCAATTCAGGAATGCTCTTTTTTTTTAATTCATGTATCTTACAAAAATGACATCTTTCAGTTGTCACATCTTTCGTAGGTTTTTGTTTTAGTTCTTTAGAAATAGCCATGAGTTTGCCTTTTGTAATTTAGAAGGCCGCAGAGATCAGTGGTCGGGAATTAGAAATAAAAGTCAAATGTATCGATTCAGTATTTGCAAAAAACATTAAAGAATTGATCCACGTTTTATTTTAAAACTTAGGTAGAATTCTGAATTGATAATTAATTCCCAAACGACCTACCATGATCTGTGAGAGGTTTTTGTCAGGTTTGATTCTCCTGGGTGTATATTTCTCTTATGTGTTAGCTTCGGGTTTGATCCCGGACAGTCGCCAATAGCCCGTTGTGTTGTTCCAGTGCCACGTTAATCAAAATACCTACCTACCTCTTCTGTGTTAGTAAAACTTTCCTTGTGTGTATGTTCATTATTTGATGTTATCTGTCTTGTGTTTGGCGCAACATGACCAAATATGGCCCCTGCTCCCATGAAACCCAACCAAATGAGAGGCTTTTCCTGCCAAGCTAAATGTAGGTGGCGGTGTTTTTAGTGGTGGAATGTACTTCCTCTACGTTTCTGGACGTGACGTCACTTGGCTTGTTTTTCTAAACCCCGATTTTAGCATACCAGAAACTGTAAAAAACTCCATATTGATATATGATAGTTAAGAAATCCCGATATGTATCACGCGAGAGCATTTGGGTTGTAGGAAATAGGTTACAAGAAATAAAATCTGTCTTCAGTCTGTTTTTTTTTGTTTCCACTGAAAACCTCTCTCATATTTATGTAACCCTCCCCTATGCACTTTCTTGATAAATTTACTACCAGTTAATTAAACTTAGTGATATGTACTCTACGTTCAATTCACTGACATAGAAGTTTACAGCAGATACATAGAAGTCTACAGCAATAATCTATATTTTCATTCAGTTTTAATTTTTGAGTCGCAGTGTAAAGACAATCCACATTTTCTTGTTATTTCGGTATTGCTCAAGAAATTCAAATCTTGGTTCATCTGTTATTGAAATTTCCTTTCGTTCACCTTTTCCTCTCGAATTTGCACGTTTTGTTAGCTTCGGAAACAATGATACCTCCTTTGAAAACATCATATTTTATTAACTCTCTTGATAAAATTGATGGTTCCATAAACACCTCAATAGCGAAACTAGAATTTTATGTCGGAGATGGAGGGGTATTTAAAAATACATCTTTTAAATGTGTGTGAAATGGAAATATAGACCTTAACTCTGGGTTCAGAAACGACTTTTCAAGGGTTCCACAAATGCTAAAATTGACAACCACAAGTATTAAACTCTTTCCTGGAAATTCATTTCCTATATTTCTGTCACTATTGAGAAATCGATGTGATAGAGATATAACCATATGAGAATGTAGTGTCACCTCCGGAAAAGCTATTTGGGTCATTCCCATGTCAAATCAACACACCAAAGTATAATTTTCAACCTGACCTTTTTCTATTTCAATGCCCGTTGTGTACGTCCCCAGTGCGACGTTAATTCAACTACTTACCTACCAATTTCAGTGAAATTTGGTATATATATATAGATTTATATAAGAAATGAAATTGTGGAAAACATGAGATGCATATCTAAATTATTTTTCAAATTACAGGTAATTGAAAACTTGAAAGAACAGCAAAATTTGAGTCGCATTAGGTACCGAATTTCGTAGTCTTGAGTTCCACTTATGCTTGAAAGCTAAACTTGGACTTATTTTAAAGCCGGTCCGGGATAAATCCAGAAGAGAAAGATCCGAAGACAACATCTCGTAATTTTGAACCACTGTCAGATGACGAGGTCAACACCTGAGCTGGCACCCCACTCTACAAACTTCCACATCACATCAACGTGAGGACATTTGAGTCCACGACAGATTTGACGTGCACCAACCCCACGTACATGACGTTTTTAGTTAGATCGAGTTTCGAACTCGCAACCCTCCGATTGCTAATCTGCGACTCTACCAACTGAGATATCGCTGCCCCACGGAAAGAGTAAAATAAGTTTTAAAAATTATACATTTACAACAGTAAATACTATCAAAATATTTTCAAGTTGAAAAGAAGTGAAGGAAGGTTGAGAGGAATGCTTGATTTACTTTATTAAATATTAAAATAACATAGTTAAAATAATAGCACAATGACGTTTAAAAAATTATAATTATGTTTAGTATAAATACAATAATGGAGGAAATCGACCTGATATCTATAGATCGGTTTCATTAAATATACATTTTCGCGCGTATTGCGCCTGTTTGATGGCATGTGGCGATTGCATAACAATTGCAGTATAAAATTGTTCTATCGACAGGGGGTATAAGTTGACCCTCTATTCCGATGTTGTATCAAGAGAATTAAATCCATATCTCCCTGCAGACAAGTCTCTTGGGCCTGTCCTAAATGAACATGAATGCTCATTTGATATTTTCCAGGGCTATTTTCTATTGCAATCTCTATAGCAAAATGATGCAAACCGGACAGCGATCTGGGATCTTCTTTCGACGCAACCTTATCGTCAATTAAAAAAGTTACAAGTAATACACAATCAATACTCAAAATATAAAGTTGAATCAAGTGATTACGTCTTTCGAAATTGCTTTTAATTTTTCTAATCTTCCTTCCACCCCTTTTAAGGAGAGGAAAAATCGTTAATAATAAAACAAGATGAAAATAATTAATTTCACAAGAGAACGAAGATACAACTCATTACATTTCTTTTGTGAATATCAATAATTAATTTCTGCAAAACAATAATTTTTATGCAAAATAAATGACAATTTTAATTTGAGTCATAACGACTTCTTTAACTATAAAAATAAGTGTAAAATTGAAAAATAAAAGAGTTTTCCTGTTAGAGCAAAAAAAATGCTTTGCCATATTTCAACCCACAGGAGCATATTAACCTTCTCTGGGTGGTATAGTGGCCCTTATTTCTATTTAACGGTTTAATTAAAATTTATTTCACTAGAAATTTTGATTAAATTTCATTATCTAAAGGCCGTTTCATTAGGGATATTGGTCTTGATTTTGAAAAACATACTTTTCGCGGTAAAGAGAATTTCTGTATTTCAGTTAAAAATTCGTTCAAAATAGGGACAGTCGGAAGTTTTAATTTCCAACCGAAGTTCAATAATTTCGAAATCGTATGAAAAATAGTAAAAAATGGTATTTGTAAACAAAAAAGGAAATAAATTAAATATTGCAAAACTCAATATTTTTTCTTCAGACGTACACTAATAAAAAGTTCATTGCTTTCCGGAGACAAGTTTGACATCTACTGTTTCCTGGAAGTATGGAAAACTGCAGTAATTCCGGAATGAACTACAAAAGGACTCAATTTCTTCCTGGATTCTTAATTTGTAAAACTTGTTTCTTTTCTTACTAAAATCGAAAGACAATTTTGTTATCAGTTCCAAGTCTTTTTCAATCGGAGGCAGAGTGACTTTTTTAAAAGTTAATTGCTTCTTTCTTAATTTTTGTTAACATGTCCGCGGGTCAAATGAACTTATTTGGAAGGCCGTAATATGGGTACACGTACCCCAAAGAATTTCTTTGCAAAAATATTAAACTTTACCGAATTATATCTTATATATACAATTTTACCAAATTACATTACAAATAAAAAGTAAAATTAGCAAAAAATTATATTCAATTTAGATGTGAAAAATATTTATTTTAAATATGACCCACTTTCCACAGAAATATTTAAATGCACGGTAATTTTCAGAGCGGTATATTTTAAAAAATAAACGTAATGTGAAAAATCAAGCATGAAATGAATTACTTATGGCATTGAATATCCCTTATTAAGAATGCAATTCTCTGCAGTGTGAATTTTCTGGTAGTTCTGTCCTGGTTAATGTCTTTATTTTCGGTTTCTGTTTCATACAATTGAGATGATTTCTAGACGGATCTTTCACGAAGCAACACTTTTTCCGTCCTCTGTTTTGCTTATACTATCGATTTTTTAAAACGCTGTTTATAAATTGACACTAATTTTAGTCGAATTAACAACAAAATTAATTTCTGCAGAAACATTCACTCTGGCGATAAAAATTACGTCACAGGTGTTATCTTTTCCCGATCCAATCATAAGGAGGAAATCATTTCATAAGAAAAAAAGTCCTATCACTTTGACCGCAAACATTTATGATGTAACCCGTAACCGCGAAACCAGAAATCTTTACCTACCTAAACTTAAATTGTAGTTTCCCACTTTTTGTGCCTCAACCCAAGTTCTGTCGCGCTTGTTTTCGATGTTTTCTCAACAGTGCATTGAAAGATAGTTTCTCACAAACAGATAAAAAAAATTTCGAAGTGTTTATTCTTTTTACTACTTTGTAATCTTTTCGCCATGGCTCCTGTTGTGGATATTGCAAAATTGAAATTGGAGGTGGATAATTTAGTAAAATCTAACGATGTCATGATATTCAGTAAAACTACATGCCCCTATTGCAATAAAGTGAGTAAATATAATTGTTTTTAGGTTTTCACATGAAATGCTTTTGTATACCATGGTGTCCTACTTATTTTCAGACAATTTTATTATTTTAATTCATGGGTTTATCTTTACATTACCTGTGCAACTTTGTTTCAAAAAGCAAAATGCTTTGAAGGGTGGAAATTAACCTTATTTTTAAGTATTTAAACTTGGTCCGAGTAAGTTTCCTATGTACAAACTCTGGTTACCAAAGTTTTAATTAAACCTTTCAGTGAATGAGAAAATTGAACTGTTAATATTTGTTAAAGCTGCTCACGAAATTTATTGAAGTAAATTAGCTTGCTTTTTATGAGTTCTTTTTAACATTTAATTCGTCTTGTTAATTTAATAGAAATGATCAATTATAAATGGCTTTTGGAAAGTTTAAAATATGAAATTTTTGTTTTATCAAATGTTCAAAAATATTATTGGTACTAATTCACTCGAGTTGTAACCTTTTTCATGATTTCATCTCTTGAGTTACTATTAAATCGTCATCTGACTGCGATTCAAAATTACGTGGTGTTCTCGATCTTTCCCTTTGGGATTGATCCCAGGCTGTCACCAATAGCCCGTTGTGTTGCTCCAGTGCGACGTTAATTAAAATACTTACCTGCAATTTAAGTATAGCTTTTAAATGCCTGATGTAAATCTGAAAATTTTGTTTCAATGTCAGTGCAGTCATTAATATTTTATGATTAAATTTCATCTTAATTGGATGTGAATGGCAAGAAACTTTCTTTGTCACTAATATCTAGTGTTCAGTTATCTTGTAAATAACATTTTCTGAATGTAGTGGCATAGCCAGGGGCAATATGGGGGTCATAAGCTCTTACATGAACTGATGTATTTCATTTTCTAGTTTTACATAGAATGAGCTATTTTATTAACCCTCCTTTAGTCACTGGTACTGACCAGTGCAGTGACTTGGAATGTTATGCAATGGAAAGAATAACTGAAAGCAGTTTTTATAAAATTAAATGACACATTTTTTCAGTTATTTGTTATTTAGTGTGTCCTAACATATTCGTATTTTTTTTAAAACAAAGAATAGTTAATGTAACTACGAAAGAAAACATTGAGTATCTTACTGATGCAATGTGATCTCATTTGTTAAAAAAGACCCATGACTGATGGAGGTTTAATGTACTCAGCAAATTTCAATTTTTAGAGTTTGGGAATAAATATTGATTTGAATATTAGTTTCAAATTTTTTATTGTTTGCTTTTAGAGTTGTAGTTTTTGTTTCTAATGAACAAGTACTGTCATTTGATCTGTTTCCTGTTAAAGTTTTAGAATGTTTTATACCTATAATTTGGTTTATAAAAATATAGAAATACATGATACTTTTTAACTTAAAGAAACCTGTTTCGTTTTGTCATTTTTAAGTCATCTTCCTCTGATGTTATTTCGTGTGTTAATTGTTGATTATATTTTAGGTGAAATGTTTGTTTGATTCAATAGGAGTCAAGTATTTTGCATTAGAATTGGATGAAATGGGTAAGCAAAAAAACTTTGTTAATTTATTTTATAAATACTTTGTAAAATTGACTCTTGGGTAAGGCAACTTTTGGGTTATGTAGAAAAATTATTTTAGAATTGATACTCGTTGAGAAAATTGTAATGTCATTTTGTTTCTATATGCAATGTTAATGTTTTTACCCAAGAAAAGTTTTTCATAGAATTTCTTCAAAGATTTGAGTTAATAGTCATTGAGAATTGTATTGTACATTTTTTTTCAAGCTGTATTCTCAAATTCAGTCAAATTAAATATATTCTTCAATGTGTCTTCAGTTATATTCTCCAATGCATATTCAGTTATATTCTCCTAGTTATATTCTCCAATGCATCTTCAGTCATATTCTCCAATGCATCATTAGTTTGAAATCATATTAAGAAACGAGAATACGGAAGAGGAATGCTTTTCTTCATTTTCTACACTCCAGTATACATTTCTTCACAGTTCATACAAATTGAGTTATCTATAAATAAAAATGGTGTGTTTGTACATAGAATATTTTCGACCCATTTAAACTTATCTGTTTTGTGCCATTTTAAAACAAAACTAAATGATTTCCCCATGTCTACCAATGTGTGTGCCTGTACTACATCCTAATGGCTAGATATCTTCATGAAATTTTATATTTGTTAAACTCTTTATTAACTTAGTGAATGAACTTCTCAATCTGTCTTAATGTTTGTCTGCTTTGTAGCTGTGTGCGAGTATTAAAAAACGGTTTCATAAAATTAGGATTTGTACAACTTAGTGAATATTTAACATTATTATATTTAAAATTTGTGCAAGTGTTGTGGTTTTGCAATTTGTGCAAAATGGCTGAATACCTATAAATTTATAAAATTGAATTAATACCAAACTGACAGAGTGTTGGGGAATCTGAAATGAAAATTGCCAAAGACAAGACCACCAAGTTCAAGTCAAATATACTATAAAATTTTAATCCTCAACTTCATGATCTAGAACTTTTAAAATATTTACAATTTTTTTAAAAAGGTACATGTAAAAATGTCAGAAATATGTGGAATTTTTAATTTACAGAAATTAATCCTCATTTGAAAATTTTAACTAAATCTGCTTATTTGAAATTATATCAACTATCGTAACAAATTATTTTTTCATCTGTCTTAAAATATGTTGGTATTCTGTAAGTAAAATGGATTATAATGTTTATGCGTAGCATGTATATCTATCGTATTGTGGAAATTTTAAAAATGGTTAAAATTCTGGATATGAGTTTTATTCTATGAATGAGAAGAAAGATTTTTCTATTCACATTTTAGTTTGTATTGAATTAATTCAACCTGAGCCATACGCATGCTGGATAATTCTGCTGATTATTTAAATAAATGTAAAGTTCGACTTTTTTTGTCTTATTAACTAATAGACTTAAACTTTCTGTCAATTTTGCAGCCATTTATTATTAACTTTTAAGTTACACAATTTTATCATTGATAGAATTAGTATATAGTCCTAAATTAATATTTCATATTAATTACAACAATTTTCCACAGTAGCTTGGTTGATAGAATAATGGGCTAGTAACCAGAGGGATACGAGTTTGAATCCAACCAAATACCGTCGTGTGGGGGGCTAGGGCATGTTAAATCTGCCATGGCCTCAAATGTCCTCATGTTGGCATGGTGTCGAAGTTTGGGGAGTGGGGTGCTAGATCAGGTGTGACCTCGTCCTCCGACCGTGGTTCAAAATTACGTAGTGTTCTCGGATCTTTCCATTCAGGTTTGATTCAGGACTGTCGCCAATAGCCTGTTGCGTTGCTCCTGTGCGACATTAATAAAAAATTACCTACCTTCAACAATTTGTTTTCAGATTCAAGGGTTTTAATCTGAAATGCCCTGTAGTATAAGGATAAAAATTGCTTTCTTGTTATGCAGTTTGACCATTTGTTTTTTGAGTAAGTTTAGAGACATGTGCGATATTATATAGTGGTTTGATTATTTAGATGTCTTGGCCCATGCTTTAAAACATAAATTTTTGATTGTCTGTTTTGTAATATCTTGATAACCTTTGGATTTTTCTTTTCAAATAGGATTGATAATACTAGAGTACTAGAGGTAAAACTGGCATATCTATAAAATATTAGTGCAACTGAGCAACAATGCAACAATTGGCTTAAAATAAGTAGTTTCATTGTGGAAAACTCATCCATTCACAAAGTGACCTATAGAAATTCACATGGTATAGTGCACTATAAAAATAACGTGTTATGATTTTAAGTATGAATGGTAATTTGTTTGAACCTTAAACTAATCAGCCGATGAATTTGTGCTTTTGAGAATTTATTAAAATATTTCTACAATCTTCCAAGATAATAACTGTATTTAATATTAAATTACTATAATATATATATGTATATATATACACTGCTGGCCACCGTAAATGCAACACCCTGAAGGAAGCATGCAAATAATATGAAATTTACAACATGCATTAGCGGAGGTGAGATATGCAAATGATTAGAATTTCAGCGCAGACGCACATCACGCGCGCCTGTGGCGCCACTTCAAAGCGCTATTTAAGGCTTGGAGATTTTGACGATTTCAAGTACGGCAATTGTGTTTTTCTTGTGGTTTTTCAAAAAAACGATCAATTATGCCTCGTAGAAAACAGCGATCATCTTTTGATCAAGTATCCGAGTTCGACAGAGGAAGGATAGTGGCCTACCGAGATTGTGGATTATCTTTCAGGGAAATCGGTAGTCGTGTTGGACGAAACCAAACAACTGTAATGCGGATATGTGATCGTTGGATGCAGGAGGGTACGACGGACCGACGTGTTCGATCGCATCCACCTCAGTGCACCACTTCACGTGATGACAGGCATATTGTGCGTATGGCAGTGACGGATCGCTCAGCCACATCACGAACCATAGCACAGCACATTCAGTCTGTACCGCATCATCCAGTGTCTGCGCGTACCATTCGACACCGTTTACAGCAGAGTGGTCTGTCCGCAAGACATCCATTGCTTCGTCTACCCTTGACGCAGAACCACAGACGTTTCGGTGCCGCCAATGGTGCGATGAAAGAAGGATGTGGACGGCAGAATGGAATGAAATTGTCTTTACTGATGTGTCACGCTTCTGTCTGCAACACCGCGATGGTCGGATTCGAGTCTGGAGACACCGTGGAGAGAGGATGCTGAACAGCTGCGTTATGCACCGCCACACTGGTCCTGCACCGGGTATTATGGTATGGGGCGGTATTGGATATCACTCTCGCACTCCTCTAGTACGCATTGCCGGTACTTTAAACAGCCAGCGCTACATCTCCGAGGTGTTGGAGCCAGTTGTCCTTCCTTACCTTCAGGGCTTGCCCACAGCCATATTTCAACAGGATAATGCGCGACCACACGTGGCACGCATTGTCCAAGGGTTCTTCGTCAATCGCCAGATTGAATTGCTTCCCTGGCCAGCTCGCTCTCCGGATCTTTCGCCGATAGAAAACATGTGGTCCATGGTTGCTCAACGATTGACCCAGAATACATCCCCAGCTGCCACACCAGATCAACTTTGGCAACGTGTGGAAGCTGCTTGGTCTGCTGTACCCCAAGAACACATCCAAAGTCTCTTTGAATCAATGCCGAGGCGTGTGGCAGCGGTGATCTCCAACAATGGCGGCTACTCTGGCTACTGATTTTGGCAGGAACCACACTTCACAGAAGTCTATAAATTTAATCATTTGATGCTTGGTCAACATGTTATCTACAAAATAAATTTTGTTGTGATATCTCTTGTCTTTCTTGGTGTTGCAATTTGGGTGGCCAGTAGTGTATATACGAGGGCTGTCTAAAAAGTATCCGACCTTTGGCCAGGAAAAATATATTACTTAAGTGAGGAAATTGGGACCCTAATCCCCTTCAAAGTAGGCCCCTTGCGCCTTCACACACTTAGCCCACCGATCCTTCCACTGCCGAAAACACTCCTGGAAGGCTTCTTTTGGAATGGTGTTCATCTCCGTTGTCGCGTTCTGCATTATCTACTCAAAACGGGATCCTTTCAACGGCATCTTCAATTTCGGAAACAACCAGAAGTCGCAAGGAGCCATATCTGGAGAGTAGGGAGGTTGGGAGACGACTGGAATTCCGTGTTTCGCCAAGAAAGTCTGGATCAGGTGTGACAAATGAGCCGGAGCATTGTCATGATGCAACTGCCAGTTTTTCGTCGTCCAGAGGTGTGGTCTTTTGCGCCGAACAGCATCTCTGAGTCGGCGTAGAACTTGTTGATAGTACTCTTTTGTCACTGTTTGTCCTTCCGGTGCGTATTCGTGATGCACAATTGCACAGATATCAAAGAACACAGTTAGCATCACCTTGATTTTGCTTCGCACCTGTCGCGCTTTTCTCGGCCTTGGAGACTAGGGATGCTTCCATTGCGACGACTGTGCTTTTGTTTCTGGGTCGTACCCGTATACCCATGACTCATCCCCAGTAATCACAGTGTTCAGAAACTGAGGATCAGTGTTGGTAGTGTCCAGAAGGTCCTGTGCAATCTCAATACGGAGTTCTTTTTGTTGTGCCGACAGCAGCTTGGGCACAAATTTTGCAGCCACTCTGCGCATGTTCAAATCATCACGAAAAATTGCATGTGCGGAATCTTTACTGATCCCAACCTCTTCGGCAATCTCTCGTACGGTCAAACGACGATCTCCCTTTACCAGATTTTCCACCCTCTCAACAACGGCTGCATTCCGAGCGGTTTGAGGCCTCCCAGGACGCTGATCACTTGCCACCGATGTGCGGCCATTTTTGAATCGGTTAAACCATTCCTTCACTTGTGTTACCCCCATAGCATCGTCTCCAAAAACTTGCTGAATCTTACGAATTGTTTCGTTTTGAGAATCACCAAGCTTTTGACAAAATTTGATGCAGTATCTTTGCTCAACTCGTTCATTCATTTTGAGAGAAATCAAAAATCCGACGAACACTTATAACAGCACCTTACTCAGCGGCCAGCAGGCAGCGACTGACACACTCGAACACGGAGAAAAAATTCAAGCATACGCATTAAGTTGTCTTCTTCCATTGTGCACAGTGGCGCCGCTCTAGCATCATTACCGTAAGCAGGAAAATTCAAGGTCGGATACTTTTTAGACAAACCTCGTATATGTGTATATATGTGTATATATATGTGTATATATGTGTATATATATGTGTATATATATGTGTATATATATGTGTATATATATGTATATATATATGTGTATATATATGTATATATATCTTCCCAAGAATTGGACAATAAATTATTTTAATAAATTTGAAATCTTAGTTGTATATGTTGTAGTTTAAATTACTATTTTTGTGTTAAAAAGTTTCTGGAAATGATCTTAGTTATCAGGAAGTAATCTTTGAAAAGTGGTTTTAGAGAAATGAAGCAATAAAAAGAATTGCAAAATGAGTGGTGGCTAATGAGTGGATGAATTATTGATTCTTCTGCTATGTACATTTATAAGAATCTGGTTGCCATGGTGATAAAACTGTAAATTGCCTGAGCCCAACTGATATACTAGGAGTCGTTTAATATTTATACTAGCTATTGTATGGCTTGGTTTGGTCATAAAACATAAAGATGCCCAAGTTCCTCCCTCAGTGTTGTTCAGTTGATGTACTAGGTCTTTTTAATGTTTGTGTACTAATTGTTGCATGCTTGTTCTATGTTTACATTTTTCTGCATCTAATTAAAGTTCTCAACTCTTATAAAATATTTTTAAGATACTTAAATTTATTAAAAATTCTAGTTTGCTTTCACATTTAATGTAATCTAAGTTGCATTTTCACTAAAAAGGCTTTCAAGTGCTATTTAATTATTTTTATTCTGTGGGAAATTATGGAGCATTATTGAAGACTGAAAATGCATTTCAAATGATAACAGATTCAATTTTCTAGTTTAAAATTGAATCCTTTATTGTTGTAAGTTGTATTACTTTGAAAGTTGGTATGTAATATGATAAAGCTAGAATTTATATTTGTTTTTGTTTCAGAAGGTGGTGAGGAAATGCAAAAAGCTATGGCTGCCAAGGCTGGCAGGTCTTCCGTCCCACAAGTATTTATCAAGGGAAGACATATTGGTGGCTGTGAGGATACTATGGCATTAAATTGCAGTGGAAAGCTTCGTGAGATTTTGACTTCAAGTGATAATTATGAATATGACCTAATTGTCATTGGAGGTGGATCTGGTGGGCTAGCTGCATCAAAGGCATGTACTATCTCTAATCATAAATTACAATAAGTTTACCAGCATAGAAAATTTTAGTTGTTGAAACAATGGATTCTGTGATATTTTTCTTTTCAAGACAATGATTAGCAGTTTTCTTTTTTCAGTGATTTATCTGAATTAGTCTTTTATCCAATCAATAAAGATAAAATCACAGACTACATGAGCTAATCTTTGTGAGATCTGTGAAAGGTGTTTACATTTAATTTATACAAAAAAATTAAAAGTGTTCAGATTTGAAAACAATTGAGAATAGCTACTTTAATGAACAGTGGACTTGCATATACACAGATTGATCCATGCTGGAAAGAAGTTGTACTGGTGTGGGAGTCTACAGTGGACATTTTGCATTTTATAAAGCTCTTGGTAGAGACAAGTAGGTCCGATGGTAAACTGGTGGCTATTTAATGTCTTAGGTTAGGTTAATTGCTTGTAAATACTGTTCCATCAAGGTTACTATTGCATGGTCACCCTGTAAGTTATATCTGGCAATAGAATGTCTCTAAGTGCATTTTGACTGTAAATTATTCGTAAGCTCTGGCTGATTCCTTCATGCTACAGTGAGTTCCTGTTCACTGGTGTGAAAGGAAATGAAAGGGCAGACCTCTTAGTGAAGAGTGACTGTCTTTCAAAGACAAACTCATTAATGACTTTCCAAACTTCTAAATAAACTGAGGGTTAGGAGAAAAATATAAATTTGACATGTTCAGTGAAGCTAGGGGAAGGCCTGGGAGTGCCTTGCTGATTTAAGTTGCAAATTTTTATCAGGGTTCAGCTGTTGCTTTGTTTAGTCTTATTACTGGACATGATTGCCTCAATGCCCATCTATTTAGAACTAGCTGAATTACCCGACCTTACTTGTTTTGAATTGGTTTAACTGTAGATTGAAAACGTGACCAGAATAAACACTTTTCTTTTGTAAAAAATGCCAATATCATTTAAGTATCAGGAAAATAACTTTTTAACACCCTTTTGGCATTTTTATAATTTTTACCACTTTGGATGCAAATCGTATTTCATGCATATCCATCCATATAATACATTTCATAAACATCGTATCCCTGTTGTACAACAATACTACGAAACGTGTTAAGGCATACCAAGGTGACGACTACAAAAGTAGATTTTGAGTTTTATGGGGGTTAGGAATGGCTCGAGTTTGTTTCCTAGAAAAATGACGAATCTATTGCGAATACTATAGCACTCAGTATTTTATCAATATTTTTTTATTTATGGCACTCTTTCACCAGACATGCGACATTTTTTAATTTCTCCACCTGGAAGGATGACAAATTAATTTGATTATATATTCATGACTAATGTTTTTAGCAAATACATTTTTTCTTAAAAATTCCATTTAGTGACACATGCAATAAGAAAAGAACTTGTTTTAAAATTGTATGTCTTCAGTATAAAGCAAAGGTAACAATATCATTTCTGAAAAAGTGGTAGATGGATTTGAGAGTGTATAAAAGAAAATCACTGTTTTCAACAAACGTTCAACAGATAATAAGTTGCTTAAATATAGCTTCAACTCGTAAAATAGGTAATCTTGACCTTCTGTTACTATGGCAAAGAATTTTTAATATTTCAAATGTTGTAGTTTGAATCTTTAACATTAATATTCTTTTAATATGCATTTCAACTGCATATGGTCAACAAACACGAGTTTTCATTATGCTGAGCACGTGCTACATCTTAAAGCACCTTTTTTAATTCAGAGATAAAGTTTTAAATTGAAACCATGTAATCTTGAAAAAAACACCCCTCTTCATTCAAGCAATTTTAATTGTAGGGAAAAGTCATGATTTTAACACGATTTCGAATCTATCAAAATTTAACTTCAAGTACCAAATTTCATATCATTAGGTCTTACCTTTTCAAAGTTATGAGTACAGAAAGATTGGAGCTCCTAGTGTTTCTTAGACTTTTATGGATATCTTAAATAACATTCTTTCTAGTACTTATATTTTGTACCTGTTAAACAACCCAAACAAAATTCACCTAATATTTTATTTTAAAAATAGTTTTTAGTATGCAATAATAATTAAGTTAATGTTTGAAAAATTTACGAATTTGAACCTTATGATATTTTGATGGGAACTGATTCAGGACTTCTAATATGACCATGAAAAATTTCAGTTGTTTCTTGACTAATAATTCATGGAACGTTTGCATTTGCATAATGAATATAACAATCTTCAAATCGTTTGCACTCTGACAAATACATTTGAAATAGTGTTTAAATTTGAAATTCGGGTAGCTATAACTACAAATAATCTCAATCTACAAATAGCGTTTTCCAATGTGGATATGATCCCAGAAATTGACAGCAACTTTAACATTGAATATTTCCAAATATAAAGATAGTCTAAATGAAATATGAAATTTCATATTTAGACTAATTTAACAATGCAGAATCTGATTAAGGCATCAAAACATGGCGTTTCTATTGGAAATTTTGTTTGCAAAATTTGAAATGAAGACGTCCCCTTAGGCAATTTTTTTTGGATTTGAATTTGTAGAGGTCGTTATTCCCTATTGAATGATATCTTTGAATTTGCTCTACTATGAATAGTACTCGAAATAAAGGGGGTGGTTCGTTTTTTTTTCTTGTGACTACCTGTTTAGAATGAGAATGACTTGATATTATTGAAAGCTGCAGTCAATAAGCTTCTTGTCACATATTATTGCCATTTTTATTGTTTCATGCTAGAGTTTTATATCGTATTCAGTGCTCTTAAATTTTTTTCCTTTGCATTTATGTGTTATGATGTGTATCATTTCACACAAATTCATAAAATTATAGTTCACAGTTTCTGAGAAATCTGATTTTATGCAAGTAAAGATAATTTTGGACATGAGTGTAGTTATTTATTTGTGAAATCTTTTCTCAGGAAGCTGCAAGATTAGGGAAAAAAGTCGCTGTTCTTGATTTTGTAACTCCTACTCCTATTGGAACTACATGGGGTAAGATTTTGATATTTTTGCTTTTATTAGCTGGCTAAAATATAATTTTACTCATAGTTTAATTTTAACTCATGTTTTAACTTCTAAATTATTTTACTCAGGCCTTGGAGGGACTTGTGTAAATGTTGGTTGTATTCCAAAAAAATTAATGCATCAAGCAGCTCTGCTAGGTAAGAAATTTAATTAACATGCTTTTAAAATATTTTATAATTATGGAAAAAATTTGAGAAAAGAAATATTACAATTATTGCTTATTTGATACGTTAATTATCTTTTAATGTTTGTTAATACATAAATTTGAATTATATGCTATTAAATATTCACTTTGTTTTATAAAGGCAAAGGCCTTAAGGATGCCACGCATTTTGGCTTTGATTATGGAGATAAAGGTATGTTTTCATTCTCATCTGAGATTGCTACATATTAAATCATTGAGATGCTATTTTTTAAATTAATGGGTGTTTTAAATGACTGAATTTCACATGTAATATATTTTCAATTGGCTGAATCTTTATTCTAAATATATAAAATATACTTATAAAAATTAAGAATCGGATTAAGCATCATGTACTTTATTGCTTTCCAACCTTTTTCCAAGTAGCATTTCCTGTCTTTTTTGTACCCAAGTTCCAAGGGTAGGAGAAAATTTTTATAGAAGTATTTTATTTAATGGGAGCAACAATTACTTATTCGTGGTTATACTATAAATTTTATTTTGTAACTATTACACTCATCAAATGATAAAGCTGTTTTTGAGATACAGGAACTTTTTATCATAAAAAGTAGTTTTTGGTATCAAGCTGTTTGGCTTTGTTTTGATTGTACATCAGCTTTCATTTGTGTAGTTCCAAAATTTGTTTTTGACAATAAAAATATTTTTGACCCAAAAACTAATATTCCCTTGACCTACTTCATTAAGAACAATTTATGGTGTTGATAATTGATTTTCAACCATCAGGTATTGCATTTTTGCGGTCATGCTACAATGTTTTTCTGTCAGATAATGCTTTATCTGTGTAAACTTATTTACCCAAATTCAGCGAATTAGTATTTATGAACTTGTCAATTATTGAAAGTGCAGATGTCATGAACAATCGATATTTTCACAAAATAACTTTCAAGAAGTCTAAAGGCAACAAAATGCTTGAACTTCATTAATGGCAGCATGAAAAAATTTTCAATTATATTTTACAGCAAAATTTATTTTAAAACTTATTAAATATGCTTAAATTTAATTTATTTAAATAACGAAATTGCAAGAAAATGTGGATTGTAGGTTTTTACTTACAAAGAAATTATAGACAGAATTGATAGACAGTGTCAATACATTTAAACAATTTTGCATGTTGCTAGACAATACACCGCATACTGCTGGTTTGAAAACTATTGATTTACCAGAAAGTTAAAACTCATTAGATGCTGTTACAGTACTTAAACTAAATAATGGATGTAAAAAATTAATGCAATATATTTTCACAGTGCAACATAACTGGGAAGTAATGAAAGAAAATGTTCAAGCTCATATTGGTTCTTTAAATTGGAATTACAAAGTTCAGCTAAGAACCGAACAAGTCAAGTACCTCAATGCATATGGAGAATTTGTGGATGACCACAAAATAAAGGTAACTTCAAATATATGAGTTATCCATTATGATTTTTTAAATTGTTACTTCATAAAAAGTTATCTTATAAAAAACAGCACATTTATACTATTTATTTTTTAAAATTGTTACATTTTATCTAATTTTTTTGCTTGTTTTTGGCCATTTCTTTCCATTATTCAGATTGGATTAACAGTAAAATGGCCAGCACTTGCATTACCCTAAAACGTTTGTTGATGTTATTTAATTAATAAATTGCTTAAAATAGTTATATAATATCTCAATGGCATTGGTACTATTTTTTTATTTTAGTTAATTTTAAGCTTATTTTTAAAAAATTTCAAAAGTGATTTTTATGGCATAAAAAATTTCCGTAAATCGATTGTCAATTATGTAGATTACACGTAGAGCAATAAAATTTAAAAACTAAAGAAAATGTATTTTTCTTTATAAATTATCAACTTTATTATACATGTGCATACTTTATTAAGATTGATAAAGTGATAAGCAATTTCTGAGTCAGTTTCCACTCACCATTTACTTACTGAACAACATTTGTATATCGAAATGACACCAACAGACATTTCTGTGTTATGGTAACTGATCCACAGATGTGGGATTCTTAAGATGTTTTATTTTTAACCTGTTTGATCACACAGAATTAATGTTTCCCCTCAATATTTCTGAATATTGAGGTAAATATTGCTTACTTTCTTTCATTTATTAAAACTTGCTGTATTAAGGTGAGCAATTTTAAAATGTTGAAGATCATGCTGAAATTGAAAATAACTAGAAACAATTTAAAATTGGATGTCTGCTGTTTAGATTCTAACATCTAATTTAGTGGATGGGATTTTTAATATGGGTAGTATAGATATAAAATATGGGTAGGTTAAAACTTCTGTAGACAAAAATTGAAAGCTGTGAATTATTGATTAGTACGCTTCTATTTATACTTTTTCCAATTTCATCTTTGAAAGCCCTGTTTTACTTAAATTGGAATATTTTTTAAACATCAGTGTTTTCTTGTTATACTTTTTAGAAAATAAAGTTTCAAAATTTTTTTGCAGGCACGTGATAAGAAAGGTAAAGAAAGTTTCTTGACTTCCAAAGAATTTATAATTGCTCCAGGAGAAAGACCCAGATATCCAGACATTCCTGGAGCAAAAGAATTTGGCATCACTAGGTAAATGTAGAACCAATTAAAATTTTAATCTTAAAACTTGATGTTACCATTTGAAAATGTGTAATTCAAGTGAATATGAATATTTTAAAAGAAAATAAATTTAAATCTTGTTTTCAACTCAATTTCAGAGATGTCTTTTTCAACATCTTTTTGAAGAAACGTTTAGTATTTTTAGTTGAAGTATTTTAACTACACGAAAATCTAATGTAAAATTTACAGCTATGCAATAAGGGTAAAATAAAATGTTCTTTGGGTGATGTTCATCAAATGACTTCTACCATTAACACTAGATTTACCACACCAGTCAATATGACTGATTTTACAATTTTATTTTAAAATTCTTACTTCACCTTAATTTTTTTCTGAAACGATTGTCATGACATTTGTAGCGATAATTAAATGAATATTATTAGGCGGTTAGTTTTATATTTTTATTCAAAATCAAAAAGTTTTTGAATATCATCGGTACTTATACCAAACCAGTCAAAATGATGTGCATTTTTCTGTGATGGAATGAGTTTTGCGCAGTAATAATAAATTATAAATACTGCGTAATTGTAGCACGATACAAAAAAATGTCATGCAGGTGATAATTACAGAATTCGTGATAAATTTTCAGTCGTTGATTGAATTTTGAGGGGTGGACCTTTGTTTAGAAAACTGGAAAGAAACATTTCTTTGGATACTGAAATATTGTATATTATTTGGTAAGAAAACTAAATACAGAGAGAAATATTATCCTATTAGTTTCAAATTATTTTTATAATTATCGCTAGGCCCCAAAAATGACAACACGAAAGAAATCTTCCATGTTTTTGGAAAATATCACCGACATACCTATGGAATGTTTGGATGTTGAAAATGATGAGTTTTATGATAGCGAAGGCGAATTATTAGATAACCAAAGTGATCCACATGGCAGGAACAATAAAAGTGTTGATATCGAGAGTAGTGGTAGCGATATTTCTGATAAGAGCAATGAAGATTCAAGCGTCAGTGAATATGAAAACATTTCAAACATACGTAAACGAAGATGTTTACCATTGCCGTCCAGTTCCAGTGATGAAGATGAAAGTGAAACAGAAATTTCTACAGACGGAACTATTTGGAGCAAAATAAAAGAAGGGGCGTTGGTGGAAGATTATCAGTTCACAGAATTTTCAAGGATACTCCCGAGCCTATAGCATATGCAAAAAGAAATATTATGAAGGAGGAAATAAGTAGCGCATTTTTATTAGTAATTGACCATTTTATTTTAGAACTTGTACAGAGTTAGAAGTACTTGTATGAATTTTTTATTTTTATTTATGTTTCAATTAACTAATGAATGAATTTATAATTAATTTAATATATTACAATTAACCTAATTGAAGTAATTTATCATTTATAAAAATATATAAAGACTGGAAACCCCGCCAACCATTTTTTCTAAGACCAGTCATTTTGACTGGTGTCAGTAGAAAAAACAGTCAAATTGTCGGTATATCTAGTGTTAACTTGTTTTTGGGTATGAAAAAATTAATAAACTTAGATTTATTTTATTGAAATTATATTTATTTGTTTTAAATCAGACTTATGATTAAATTTTTTCGCATTGTAAATTTTAACTTAGATGTTGAGGCATGAAATTTATAGTGCAGGTTCTGAAACTGTATTAAACATTAGTGTATAGCGGAGAGGGGTTAGGAAATATATTAAGATAAAATTCTACACTTTATCTTTTAAGGAAATATTTCTCAAAACAAAGTTTCCAGAAATAGCACACATTTATAACCATGTGATACATGTCATAATAACACAAATCTAAGTCACAGGAGTGATGTAGGCAGTCATTTGAGGGGTCCATTGGGGGTGTAGTGCTAAAATGTCACAAGTGGAGAGGCAGAAAATTTCAGAAAAAACAAACTATTAAATCCAAGGGTAAGTATAATGTCATCATTAAAGTATGGAATTTTAATATGGGGGTCTGAATACCTCTGAACTGTTTTCAAAGGGGCTCCTGAAAGAATGAAATTAAAAATTAATCCACTAGTGATAAAGGGTTTAGAGGAAGATTATTGAGTTAGGGAATCTTTAATGAAAATATATTAGCAAAAAGGCAGGGTTTTTATTGAGTCACATACATCTAGAGTGTTTTGGTGGAATGTATCGGTGATTAGAAAGAGAAGTAAATAATTTGAGTGAGCGGTGCTTTTTGAAGCTGTGGTTATCAAGGTGGAAAAGTGGGCTGCGGTAGCCCAGTTGGAAGAGTTTCTAACTCGCAATCCTCCGATTGCTAACCGATACTCTTCCAACCAGGCTATCACGACCCGAGTTGTCCTTGTCTTTCTCTTCGGGATTGATCCCGAACCATCGCCAATAACCCTCTAAGTAGCTCCTGTGTGACGCCAGTTAACTACCTACGTAACCTACAAAAAACACCTCGTAAATTTGAACCATGGTCAGATGACAAGGTCAACACTTGAGCTGGTGACCCACTCTCCAACTTCCAAACCAATGTTCACTCTTCATTTTTGATCATACGTAAATATCTATACACTCAAACCTGTTTTTGTGCGGTGGATAGGGACCGCATAAAAAAAATCGCACAAAACTTCACGAGTAGCTATAAAAAATATTTTTCGCAACACATTTAAAAAGTATTTTTTATGCGGTGAATAGGGACCGCATAAAAAAGTCTCACGTGAAATAACTAGGAATTGCTTTTTTAAACAAAATCAAGACATGAGGCTTGGCAGCTACTTGGAATCTCGCCAAACCTGAACTTTGTTTTAATGTTTTTTGTTAATGTTTAATTACTGTTTTAAGTACAAAACAAACTTTGAAGAACGTCAATTAAATAATGCGATTATATAATTCAATACATATGTAATGTAATTGGCTGACGCAATACTTATGTAATGTGATGGAATATCAAAAATCGAAAAAACTAAATGGCCGATTAAACCTACTAACTTTTCTTATTGATAACTTCATCAATTATGTTCTAATTTGATTGAAATTTCCATTTACCGCACACAAAAAATCGCGCACAAAAACAGGTTTGAGTGTAGTAAAAAAATACTAGGCCAATTTAGCGACCTCCCTCTAATCCGGTGCCCGGGGCACATGTTCCTCAGAACCGACGGAACATAGGGTCAGGAAATCTATGAAGTCTTTAAAACAGGAAAGATAATGGTAATTAATTAACATCGCACTGGAGCATCACAATGGGCTATTGGCAACGGTCCAGGATCAATCCTAAATGGAAAGACCCGAGGACAACACCGGTTGGAGGAGAAACGTATTAGCAACTGGAGGGTTGCGAGTTCGAATCCAACCAGAGACCATTGTGTACACAAGGGGCTAGTGCACATTAAATCTGTTGTGGCTTCAAATGTCCTCACATTGGTGTTGTATGGAAGTTTGGAGAGTAGGGTGCCAGCTCAGGTGGGACCTCGTCATCTGACTGGTTCAAAATTACGTGGTGTTGTCCTCAGATCTCCTTCGGGGGATGATCCCGTTCCTCCACCAATAGCTCATTGTGTTGCTCCAGTGCGACATGGGAAAGTTGAAAAGATGCAAGTGGTATGATATTGGGTTACAGATAACTAGCAATGAGACAAAGATGCAGGTGAAAAGGTGGGTTTATTCTGGAACTTGTGGGGACTTGTTTGTGGTGAAAATTATACTTTAAGAGGTTACTTTTAGTATCATTTCATATATATAGTTAGAATTTTTTCAAAATTAAAATAGCTATATAAAAATTTTATCTGGATTCTAGTTACTGTTTTATCCCTTCATTTGAATTCATATTATAATGCGAATCCATAATACTTGAAAAAAATTCTGGTTAAAAAATATTTAAATAATAAGTACAAAATTAAAAATCACAACATTTGAAGCAGTACTTAAGGCTCTGTTCAGAAAAACTTAATTAACTTGATCTTATTGTTACCCAATTTTGTTTAAAGGTGAGAAAACTTGTTTGAAAATATTTTTCCTCAGATTCTGAAGTAGCAATGGTAATAAGCAGCACAGCTGATTTATGATTTAATAATGAATTAGTTCTCAACATTTTTCTTATGAAGAAAATCAAAAAGTCTACATTTCCTTGAAATTTCATAATTACAAAATTAGATAAAGGCTTTTCTAGATGAAAATTAGAGCTTTCTTTTCAATCTGAGTTGATTTGCTTCCACAAATACTAGGGTCTTTAAACAAGCTAGGAACCAGGGGGCAATGAATGCTTGTTTGTAACATTACAAAAAATGTTGAGAACAGCATGTTGATTCCTTTATGGGAAAAAACCAAGTCCTTTCTCATGAGCAATGGATCGGTTCAAGCATCTTAAGTCATCACATGAGATGTGTGAAAATTGGCCAAAAGCATGTTGCTTGATTAATGGATGGCCCTGTGTGTACAAAATAAGCTGATGATGAACATGTTCGCGAGTGCCACCTATTCGTAGTGGGCAAAGAAGGGAATTAGTAGTTGTCATTGTTATCTCATTCAATGAATTCTATTATTTCTCTAGTTAGTATCTTCAAAGGGAAGCAGATTATTTTCAGTTGGAAAAGAGGTCGTTCTTGGGATATATATAGGAAAAAATTTATAACATGCATCCTGTACCATGTTATTCCAATTTCTCAGTATTAAACTGAAGGGGAGAAAAGCTAATTAAAAGTATTGATTTAAATCAATTATCACATTTTGATTTAAAGCGGTATACCCTGCTAATTTTTTGAAAGAAATATTGGTAAAGATCTGTTGTGTCATTGAATATTTTGTAAAAAATATTTAAATTTAAGCAAAACAACCAGAAAATAGCTTCAAAATACTTAGAGTGTTAGCTTTACACTTAAAATTTTGAAACTGTTGCTTCCATTGCAAACCTTATGAAAATAAAAATTAAATTTTGTCAGTTTTATCTAGTAGATATCAATAAGCTTTTGTCATGTTTCATGTAATGAAACTAGATTTTGTTGTATATACTCAAATTCAGATTGCTGCTTACAAAGCTACTGCATGTATTTGATGTAAGTTTTTAAATTAGGTTTCAATAAAATAAGTAAGAAGTTTTTTACATAACCTTTTCAGTGATGATCTATTTTCTCTTCAAAACTCACCGGGTAAAACACTGATTGTTGGAGCTTCATATGTTGCCTTAGAGTGTGCTGGTTTTTTGTTTGGAATTGGATTGGATGTAACAGTTATGGTTCGCTCCATCTTTCTTCGAGGGTTCGACCAAGATATGTCAGAAAGGATAGGTAGTTATATGGCTGCTGAAGGAGTAAAAATTATCCGCCCATGTGTGCCGGAAAAGGTAAGGTTAAGAATAATTACTATCTTTTATTGAATATAACTGCCTTATAAATAACAAACTAAAATAAAAAGCATTTAACGGTTGCAAATTGATACGTATAAGGCAGAGTTGTCATCTGTCTGTTCTCTATACAAATCTACACCTTTTGACCAATCAACACCAAATTTGGTACTCTTATTCTTTGGATACATATTAACCCACGTTCTATTTGTCTTGGGGGTGCAGAGGGGTGTAACGTCTCGTCAACCTCAACAGAGCATTTGCTAGGGGGCGCTCTCCCGGTTTTGCTGTGCAGATGGCGTCAGAGTTGACATCTACAGGAGTCGCTTCTCAAGATTATTGAGCGTACACCTCTGCATATTTTATCTCTGCTAATCCTGCTTCGTGTGTGCTTCGCATGTAGTAGGACAACACGGTTATGGGCCCAGGCACTAATGTGTGCCCATTCGACTTAGTCTCAGCAATTACCTGAACTATGTATAGCAGTTTTTTAACCAAGCAACTTGCAAATAAAACCATGACGAGCCGAAAGCCAAAGGATTTCTTCGATGGGGCTGCTGTTTTAAGTGGTGTTTATTTTGACTGCTGCAAATAAATGAATTCGGGGAATTTCCTGGATGACCCGACAGCGTTCCTTTGCCTTAATTAATTGTATTTCATCACTTTAAGAACTATGGAGACGAGTACGGAAAGAATTCAGAAGTTGAATTCGAATAACTGAAACAGCTGGAAAGACGATATCAAAGCAGTGCTTATGGAGCGTGGCTTATGAAGTTTTATAGAAAACATCGAAATCCCATTGGACGTGGGAGCTATGCGTAAAGAATAAGAATATAAATAGAGGAAGGACAAGGCATTCTCAACTATCTATCTTAGCATTGAAACCAAATATAGGACTTTATTATCTTCAACAACAGAAAGTTGCGGAAGCCTGGGATATTTTAAACAAGCATTTTTTGAGTCAACCACAAGAGTCCGAGTGATACAGTTATCAGATGATTTTTTAACACCAAGTATGTACCCGGAGAGGACGTTGAACTATTCGCCGCAAGGCTAAGGAGCATTAAGAAACTAAAGGACTCTGGTCACCCTATAGAAGACTTGTGTATCGAGGATTCTAGTTAATAAGATATCTGTCTCCAGAATATCAAGGTATTGTACAATCAATTTATTGGAAGGATTCTGAGTTTAAATTTAAAAATATTTTAGATGAATTAATTCTAGAGGAAAGTAGAATTAAGCAGTTTAAAACTGACTTAGATAAAACCAGTAGTATAGCTTATGAGACGTCGTTCAAAAGTAAGGCTGAGTTAGAAAATTCTAAAAGTAATATAAATAGGATTTTTCTAAATTTAAAAAGGGTCAAAGTAGTAAACCTCGAGAGGTTGAACCTTGTTATAACTAAACAATATGGACATCTTATTGCTAATTGTAAGCAAAGGGGGAGAAGTAAATTTAGAAATGTTAAATTTAAAGGAAACTTATAGAAAAAGTGTAATGGTTACAAATTCAAATGCATATTGTGATGTTTTTAAAGAAAATATGATTGATACGAATTTATGTATTTCTGAAGCATGTTTGAATCAAATTGATGAATCCTTAGATAAGTTGTCATGGGTAATTGATACTGCAGCATCAACCCACTTTGTAATAATTAGAATTTATAGAATATAAAACTTAAAAATATTATTGTCTTTAGCTATAAGGATGTAGAGTCCAATTGAAGGAATTGGTAAAGTTAAATTTTATTCATGTATAAATGGTAAATTAACTAGTGTAACATTACAGAATGTAATGTATTCCCCAAAATTAAGAAGGAATTTAATTTCTGGTTCTGTTATTGAAAAGTCAGGTGGTCATTGTATTGGGGCAAACTAAAATAAGATGTATAACTCAGGTAATGAATTTATTTTTTATGCTAAGAGAATAAATTATCTATATTATTTTAAACCACATGCTTATAAGAAACTAATAGAGGAAAAAGATTGTAATGGATATAATGTCATGACTAAATCCAACAATGACTTTAAATTATGGCACGAACGTTGTTGTCATGTAAATTTTGATTATATAATGCATACTAGTAAAAATTCTAGTGTTAGAGATTTACCAGTTTTTAAATCTTCTAAAGTAGAAGAATGTGTAACCTGTAAAGTAGCCACGTCAAAAAAGTACCTTTTAAACCCATTGGAATTAGGTCTTCTAGACCTCTTGAATTATTGTATATGGATGTGTGTGGTCCATTCCTCCATGAGATGCCAGTCTTATCTCATGGAGGAAGTTGATTTTTTCTGTCTATTACGGATGACTTTTCTCGTAAAGTAGCAGTTTTTCCTATGAAGAAAAAATTGGAAGTTTTTGACTGTTTTACACGTTCTCAGAAAAGAGCTGAAAGATTTCAAAATTCAAAAATTGTAAATATAACAGACAATGGAATGGAATTTTGTCATAATGAATTCAGCAAATATTTTGAAAATCAAGATATCCACTCAGAGCGGTCAAATGTATATACTCCGGAACAAAATGGGTTGAGTGAAAGATATAATTTAACTGCTTTAGATGGAGTTAAAGCTATGTTAAATTCATACGGTTTAGATGGACATTTCTGGGTGGAAGCATTATGTTTTACTTTTGTTTTGAATAGAATTTGTCATAAAAGTAAAAATAAGACTCCTTTTGAAATGTATGATGGTAAGAAACCATCTGTATCTCATTTGAGAATTTTTGGAAGTACTGTTTATGTAGGCATCCCCAAGCAGTTAAGAAATAAACTGAATGTTAGAGCTAAAACAGGTATCATGGTGGGGTATGCAAAGTGTACTAGGGGATGCAGAATTTGGCTAAAAGATGAAAGGAATGTAAACGAAACAAGTAATGTACATTTTAGTCAAAATTTGAAAGGAGTGGAAGCTGTCCTGGGCCCAGTTAAAAGAAATGATGTGCATTTTAAGTGTGATGATCCCAATAGTTCTTCAGAAGAAAGTTCTGAAATTAATGGGGATTCAAGTAAATTGCAATGTGATTTGACACCATGTGAAAGTATTCCTTGGATAAGAAGTGCTATTCCTAGGAAGGATGGTACAAGAACTGACATTCATTATAACATTGAGGGAACTAAAACAAGATTTAGGTCAAGTAATGACATAGAAAAGTATTGTAAATCCGAAAGTATTGAGTATAAAAAGGATTTTTTTAATTTCAGTGGGAAAAATACTTTGTTTGGAAAAATCTCGAGTTTAGAGATTCTGATCCAACCAGAAGCAAGTCATGTTGAAATAAAAATTCTTAGAAGTTTTAAAGAGGGTTTAAGAACTCCTCAAGTGACAGTGGAAATCTGCTATTAATGAGGAGATAAATATTATGAATAAACGAGAAGTTTGGGATTTGGTGAGTCCACCCAAAAATAAAACTTTTTTAGGTAACCGTTGGGTATACACTTTAAAGAAAAATGAAAAGAATGAAATTGTCAGGTACAAAGCACATCTTGTCGCTCAGGGGTATGATCAAAGGAAAGGAGAATCCTATGACAAAATTTTTAGCTCTGTAAATTTTGTAGTTATCAGAATGTTTTTTCTCAATATTGGTATACATGTGTGGTTGGTTTAGTTGTTAGATATTAAGAGTGCATATTTGTATGCTAAGTTACCTAATGAAATTTATATGTATCAGCCTCAAGGTTTTGTAAACTCATGTAAACCTAATTATGTTTGTCTCTTAAAAAGCTATTTATGGATAGCACCAAAGTAGTCATGAATGGTATTTTGAATTCGGCACTACCTGAAAGTTTAAAGTTTCAAAGATTAAGGTGCTGCAATTGTTTATATATAGAAATGTGTTGCTTTTACTGTATATAGATGATATAGTTATGTTTGGTAGAAGTCGGAATGATTTGGACTGTTATAAATTTATTACAAGATAAATTTGATTTAAAAAAGTTTTGGGTAAGACTAAAAGATTGCTAGGTGTTGAGTTTGTTGATAAGGATAGTAAACTGTATATTCATCAACATAGTTATATCAGTAAAATTTGTGAAATGTTTGATCTTTACCTATTGCAAAAGGAACCCTGTTATCTAAAATGGACTGTCCATTGTCTAAAAAAGAGTTAAGTGAAATGTCGAAATTGCCTTATAGATATATATATTAAGATGTCTTTCATATATTGATAATCGTACAAGACCTGACATTTGTTATACAGTTAATATATTATCACAGTTTCAAGAAAACCGTGATGTTAAACATTGGAATTGTTTACTAAAATTATTGGGTTATGTGAAAAAGCCCAGAATTATATGTTGAATCTCTGATATTACAAGTTTAAAAATTAATTGTTTTTGTGATTCAGACTTAGCTGTTAGTAGAGATGATAGAATATCCATGGGGCATTATTCTATTTTTGGATAAAATTCCCATTTTAAGAGGACATTCAAACAAAAATGTGTTAATTTGTCCACCATGGAAGCAGAATATGTAACTAGAACAGAATCTGCAAAAGAAGTTATGTGGATTAAACATAATTGATGAATTACTATCGATTTTTCTAATTCTCCTATAGAAAATAGTAGAACAAAGCATATTGACGTTCGATACCATTTTCTAAAAAATTTAATTTATGATGAGTTTTTATGTTAAAACATGTTCATAGTAAAAGTAATTTGGCTGATATATTTACTAAACCATTATCAAAAGAGGAACTAAAGAAGTCCTGTATGAACATTTTTATGAATATGTAAAATTGTTTTTTATAAGTATGAAATGAAATTGATTATATAACGTAAAGAATGAAGTGAACTTGAAGACAAATTCTTCAATTTTTTTTTATTATAAATATTTTTCATATAATGTATATTAGAATTGTATGTGTTGTTTTAATGTTAAGATAATATACAATTGTGTGAATTCAATATTTAAAAAATTTGATGTTTTTTTTGTTTCAAGATATATCGAAAGGATTTTTGTTTTATAATATTGAATGTCAGTTTAATTGTATGAAATATGTTTATGTGAATCGGCATGCATTAGAGGAGGCCGATTGTTAGAGTTCAATAACATAAAACTGGTATAATTTCTTGCATTACAATATACAGGGTGTCCCAAAAAGGTTGTTCCACAATTTATCTTTTTACCATTTGGAGATAGGTAGGCAATGTAAATTGCGAAAGTGCACCAAATAAGGTAAATAATTAAGATATGTGAATAAAATTACCACGTGATAACAATTTAAGCGGATACAGTTTTTAATTTGTATACAACCCCTCTAGATAAAAATCCGAGATAGCAGAAATGTTCCTTACCTGCATCCCTATCGTTAGCAGTAAACTGCATTTCTGTAGGTTGAACAGTAACGGAGGCATAATCACGCAAAAAAGTTGACTTATACCGCTTGTGCACAGCTGTTCAAGCAGTCAGATTAGGGACCGCATACACAATGCTAAAAAGCATTTTTTTTCGGTCAGAAAGTGCAACATTGTGCAAAGTAATGTAGTATTGCAACTGCAGATGATAATCGCAATGCATAATAGTAGACAATGTAATCTTTAATAAAAATATTGTAGAAAAAATGGTTTAAATAAAAATAAAAGGAAATTTTTCCATCTGCAGCAATGCAGAACTTAGCTCTTCATTCTTGGCCATGGGTCAGTTTCCGTTCTAGATTAGATACGGCCCCCTTAAAATAGAAACTCTTGTATCTCCGTTACTATTCAACCTACAGAAATATGGTTTTTACTAACGATAGGGATACAGGTAAGGAACATTTTTGCTATCTCGGATTTTTATCTAGAGGGGTGGTATACAAATTAAAAACTGTATCCTCTTAAATTGTTATCACGTGATAATTTTATTCACATTTTAATTACTTACCTTATTTGGTGTACTTTTGCAATTTACGTTGCCTACTTATCTCCAAATAGTAAAAAGATAAATCGCAGAACAACCTTTTTGGGACACCCTGTATATCCGGACGTTTTTTGTATGTTTATTATTGAATCTTGTGTTTTAATCGATGACATAATCGATATGCAAATCTCATGCTGACTTCGACTTTCGTCATCGGCACGTGTTTATACTGATTGGTTGAATTGAAATCAGAAGTGCTGATCATGTAAATTTATTTGACATCACACCGTAATTATGCAGTCTGGCCACAGCACAAATGACGTCTGATATATAAAGGTGGTAAACTAAAATACTTATGCTTTTGTGATCACGTTAATACGCTCTCAGTGTCAGCTACTGCTTTATGCAGTTTGTAGTTCCAGGATGTAACGTTTCAGTTTAACGTAATAATAGTTTTTAGTTCAATAAACCTTTTAACTTAAATACTTCAGTCTTCATTGTGTATTTTTATGAAGTCTTCGTTCTGCTTTTATTTGGTTTTTTCATCTGCTGCTATTTGATATTGAGCTTACACCTGCTACACATTTTATCTCTGCTAATCCTGCTTCGTGTGTGCTTCGCATGTACTAGGACAACAAAGATGGCCTTGGAGTTTCTTTTAGAATCTTAGAGCATGGTGCAATCACACATGGGTGCGGTTGCGCCGAAAATTGCTCAGTATCATATCAGAAAGTATCCTGTCTGTAAATTAACCTGTAGCTTTATTATTGCAATGTAAATTTTTATAATATAAGATTATTTTTATAGAAAGTGGTCTTTTTTTATCGTCGATATGGGGTTAAAGACAATTCGAAATCCTCATAGGAATAACATTGCATATTTATACGATCAATATCAGACTAATTCGTACGAAATTTGGTACATTCATCCTGTTGAATTCTGTGGGAAACATAGGCTATATATTAACCCCATTCGATTTGTCCTGGGTCTGTATTGGGCTAAAAACAATTAGAAATCTCCATAGGAGGTATGCAGGTATTTTAATTAACGTAACACTTTTTGGAACAACACAATGGGCTATTGGTGACGGTCCGGGATCAATCCCGAAGGGAAAGATCTGAGGACAACACCTCGTAATTTTGAACCACGGTCAGATGACAAGGCAACACCTGAGCTGGCACCCTACTCACCAAACTTCCATACCATGTCAACGATCTCCATAGGAATAATATTGAGTAATATTACAATGAATTATAAACAATTCACCTCCGAGTAGTTCAGCTAGTATAGTAGTCAATTTTAATATAAATCTGAACCACATTTAGAAAATATTGAAGAAAAATCAATCGAAAATGAGGTCAATTTCAATTAGAATCCTATCTAGCCGGGTTTTATGAGTGGAGCACTTAATTGAAATTCTGACTATTCACAGGAAGTATTTGTACTAAAAATGTTTCTACCTTTAATAATAATTTTTAAAATTAATAAATAAGTTTAAGCAGTTCTTGCAATAAAATATTTTAAAATTACATTTAATGGGAATGATAGAACTCAGTCTATTTCTTCAGTTCTGCTGATATATATTTCTTAAAATATAAAGGCATCTATTTTTAAATGAATTCATGATCATTTTCCGGATGGGTATCTGAATTTTCAATTAATATCCACATCAACCAAACATGACTTTTTACCGAATACCTTTTAAGAAACTGGAATATTTATTAAAATGGTACATGTGATATTTAGTTACTAGTTATTCATACTACTGAACTTTGGAAGCAACATGAGTATTAATTTTGTATTTACATTAGATCAATATAACAGTTCACCATATGTTTATTTTCTGCATAAAATATGCAGAGAACCAACTACAGTTATGATCTTTCAAATTCATCCTAACAAAAAAAATTCTCTATTTTAAGTTTCACTGTTCGACATACAAAAGCCAATTTATCAGCAGTTTATATGCTCTAATTAATACTTATCATTTACAGTATTAATAAATTCATCCTAATTTTATCTATTCTTATGTTTTCATGTTTGTCTAATTTATTCGTGCAAACTGAGAAATTTCCAAAGTTTGGAGTTCTCTTGAGACTTGTCTGTTTTTGCTTTAATGTAAAATTTTGCAAGTCTGACTTTTGAATTTCTCTAGGTGGAGAAAATTGATTCCAATCAGCATAAATTAAGAGTTACTGCTCGCATGCAAAGTGGTGAATCAATGATTGATGAATTTGACAGTGTAAGTACTAATTATCACATTTATTTTTCTTTATTTTATTTTTTAAACTTTCAAGAATAAAATGGGATAGGAACTTGTCACATTAAAATAATTTTAAAAAGATTAGGAAATTGCAAAATTTAATTAATTTTTTTTTTGTTTCTTGCTTTAATTGTAAGAATGTAGATGCATAATTAATGCAGCTGCATTTGCATATGCTCAAGTCTTATCTTAGTTGTAAATATTTATTCAATGCTGTCTCAAAATGCTTTCTTTTTCATATAACAGTAAATAGACTACACAACTTAGCATCCTAAGTAAATATCACCAGAAATAATTTAACTTTGGTTTAGTAGTAAGAACAATTTTTTTACTTGTGTTTGTAAAAATAGTGTATGCTCCTCACCACAAAACCAAATGCAAGTTTTAGTTTCATACTAAAATATATATTAGATTCATGAAATCATGATTGTCTGGAACTATAAACCTAAATCATGAAAGCATTTGTCTCATCTAAATTATGCCAAGGAGAGTATAAAAATGGCTTTAAGCACCAAAAATTTCTATAGCAGCTGTAATTTTTTAACCTTTGGTAATTCTCTGAATGTCTAAATCTTTAGTTCAAGGTAGTGAGTTTTCAGGATAGAAAAAGCAAAAAAAAAAAAAAACATTTACATTCTGCCTTTAAACATTTTCTGGGAGATACTCTGGAACTGTTGCCATAAACTACTTTAACAAAATTACCTTTAATTTTTTTTAATTAGAAATTATCTTTTTGATACAGATCCATTATTTATATCTTCTGACGAAATGTCATTTTCTGCTTTTACTGTTTCATCTTTTGGTTATTTTCTAAAAACTTTCCTTATCGGTTTGGATGTGAAGGTAGGATACAGTTATATGCCATTTCATTAGTGAATGGATGGTTTCCAACTGATGTCATACTAATGAATACATATATTTATTTATTGTAGGTTGTTTTTGCTATTGGAAGGGATTCATGTACTGACAAGTTAGGTTTGAACAAAGTAGGAGTTACTGTAAATCGCAAGTGAGTTTTCTTAAACCAGTTTCGTGTTTATATTTGTAAATATTATGTACTGTACTTTTTTGTAATTACACATGAATTTTAGATAGCATACTGGCCATCGAATTATACTTGTGCATGTAGAATTATATAATGACTTATGTTTGTTTATTTAGTATTTAACGAAGAAATAGCCAAAGGTATAACATTTCTGTTCAAAACATCATTGGCACCAAAACATTTATTTTAATAAATAAATTATTTTAATCCCTCATTCATTTTTAAATTCCTGGCAGGTACACTTTTTGATACAGATATTCACTTGATAGTTCACATCTGTCACAGCTTTTGATACAAAAATGGTCCTTTTTTACAATATTCCATAATCCATGAAAATGAATTTAAATACAATCATTGAATTTTTATTTATTTTGTAAAAATATAAAATTTAAGGGAATGAAATATTTTATTTCTTAGATGCTTTTTTTGCACCTAATCAAGAAATTTGAAATGTTTCAAACTCTTAGTTTGATTTTGATTTAATTTTTTTAAATTCTTTTGGAGCATCGTTGGTATAATTTCTTGTTAAATTGATAATTATATAAACATTTCAAGGATACTGCAGAGAGCCAATAACAGTTATTATATTTCAAATTCATCTCAACAGAAAAATTTCAGTATTTTAAAAATTGAGTTTAACTGTTCACTATGCAAAAGCCAATTTAGGACCTGGGTTTATATGCTGTAATTAATGTTTGAGTTCTAGTTATTTAAAGAAATGAATTAAAACAGGAACTACTTCAGCAAAATTAATAATTTCACTAACATAAACAAATTTTATTATATTTGTTTTTTGAGTTTCTGAGCAAAAACATTAGCTATGTTTTAGTTTTAAAGTAGTGTTATATTGAGATTGTGTGTGTGAAACTCTCCAATTTTTAGAACTACTTCAATCCATATTTTTTTTTAAAGTTTGCTTTAAACTTAGAAAAATCAACAGCCTCGTGTTTTTAATATAAGTTTATCTTGCTCTTTAATTATAAATAGATGTCTAATCTAGGGACCATTTGTTTGTAGATGACTCATTCTTGTTATTTTCAAGTGAGTCAACAAGTCAATCTGAGTATTCTGCTAAAAATTCTGTTAAATCAGAAATTATCTTTACCAAATATTCTAGGAAAAGCAAATTTTTTAAAAATTGTTATTCAATCACTTAATTTAAAATATTTAAAACAAATTTATGTATTTTGTCATGTACTCTAATTATCTAAATAGTTCAAATTTGCAAGGTTCAGAGGAGCTATGGACTCCTACTCTCACATGCCTTCTTCCCTTCAGTTTAGAGGATTTACTGGCCTAAGGATTTAATATGTGCTTATCTAGTATATACTTGAGAGCCAACTGCATACAGGGCTTCCAGACGGTCACTGGGGCCATCGTGGCTCAATGGGTATGTTCACTTTGCTACCAACCTTTGAGTTGTAGGCGGCGCAGGTTCGATTCCTGTCAGGTGCATTCCTCTCTGAGTGTATTTCTCTTCTGTGTCAGTATAAACTTTCATGTATGTGCTTGTCTATTGATATTGTATGTCTTGTATCTGGCACAGCATGGCCATATATGGCCCTTGCACCATAAAATCCCAAGTCAACCAACCCAGATGGTCACTTACCCCTGTTCAGACTTAACCCAATGAGGCTTAACTTGGGCAATCTGATGGAAACCTATAGCATGCCGTTGGCTCAATTTTTATACAAAGGTTTTTTTTATTTCAACTTAAAATATCTAATTGAATGACTTATAATGTTCCCCTTTTCATTTTCTTTCTCAGAAATGGAAAAGTTCCTGTTGTGAATGAACAAACAAATGTTCCTTATATATATGCTATAGGAGATATTTTGGAAGGAAAGCCTGAATTAACACCAGTTGCTATTGAAGCTGGTGTATTGTTGGCACGTCGGTTGTATGCAGGCAGTACAATACAAGTAATACTTTAAAATTTTAATCAATTTATTTTCTCCTATTTTTTTTTACCTGATTGTTAAGCTTGTGTATAGAATATTAGTATGTATGTTATTCATTATTTAAGTCTTAAGCTATTTAATTAGCAATTAACTCTTTAAATTATTTGCATGGAGGTATTTTCTATAGCAATCATTGTTTTGCAGTAATTATATCAATAAGTTGGCTCAATTGTATGATTTTAAATGTATTGATAACAGTTAAAAAATGAGTAATACACTTTACTGTAAGCTTCTGAATTAACACTTATACAAAATTTATGGCAAAAATTATAGTATTATTTATAGCCGTTTGTCTTGAGCAAAAGTTGTCATTGTATTCACTTTTTCAAATGCACATCACATGATATGACTATCGCAGTACAATCTGGTCTTTGAAGGTTTTTTAATGAAACAAAGATTGATACTCAGTACACACAATGTAAATCAAGGTAAAAATAAATTATTTACACTATTTATAACAATGCTTTTTCTGATGAATACATTGTATATTGGACATTAAAAAGGTGATAAAAGAAAATCTCATAGTATAAAGACTCCCATTTAATGATGCTATTTCTCTGAATATTTAAAATAGCATGGATATATATTGAAAAATTTCTATCAAGCATAGAAAAAGTTCACACAGAATGTTATACATGCAATAGTATGGTGATACAGCAGACATAATTGGAATTGCAGTACTTATCTGGTATATAAAGAAAAAATTCATTAAAGGACTATTTTTTATGCAATGATTATATTTTGAACAATGATTTGCAAACCTTTGAAGACACTAATGGTATTTTAACTTGGTTGGTTCCTATTTGAAAGGAAGGGGACTGAACCACACACAAAGTTAAATCCAATGATGTGAAGAATGTGTTTGTCTATGTGATAACCTCAATAAAACTAAGTATATTTAGCTATTTTGGTTTTATGTATTGAAAAATAATTATAAATTAACAAAAAACATGCTTTCTGGTTTAGAATAGAAAATATGCAATTTGATTTTAAAATATCTATCGTAATTATTAATCAAATTTATCAATCAGGTTACAGTTTGAGAGTGTTTTATATTTCTACATGCGTAAATAAACAAGTTACATTGTAAACTAGTTACTATAGCTGTAAAATTTTATGCACAGCATATGCACTAAGGAAATTTTTATATGCAAAAACAAAGTTCATGCTTGCCTTTACTTTTTCAGTGTGATTATACATTTATTCCTACTACGGTTTTCACTCCCTTGGAATATGGTTGCATTGGATTTTCTGAAGAAAAGGCTATTGAAACTTATGGTGAAGAAATGATAGAGGTAAATTTTTAAACCTTTCTTCAAGTACTAACAATAAATCATGGAACTTGACAATAATTCAAATTTTTTATCTTAAATGTAATGATAAATTCTTTGTTTTCATGAAATATATCAATCGTAATTTCAAGAACTTATTTCAATTTTATGCAAAAGTTATAAATCGCTTGTTCCAATTTCTGCATATTGTCTCATTTTAACTCCAACAATTTAACTTATGGCAGAAGAATGTCAATTTTTGGAACTAATTAAGAAACGTGTGTTCATAGAACTGATTTATTCGCATAATTAATATTAGAAGTATGTGCATATATAAAATAATTTTGTGTAAGAGTACATATTTTATTGCAAACTCACTACAAATGATTTTTAAAACTAATACAAATGTACTTCAAATTTTTAAATGTATTACAAATTTTTTAAAATCCATTTTTTAAGTGCCTATGCATTTATGTGCTACTAAATTACTAAATCACTGATTTTCTTTTGAAAGTTTAATTGAATCATATCGCTTTCACCCTGGGTTTCAAACCATAACAAGGCTTTGTCTAAAATGGTGTATGCTTTGTAATGAGTTGGAATATCCGAAATAGATTCAACATCTGCTGCAGACTCATCATGTCAGGTTTTCGTGAGCAGATGATATAATTTCGTCTTCTGTTGCTCAGTGCAACTATGATTACCAATGTTCAAATAATCATTCATTCCCTTAACTAATGTTTGACTTAACTAATGTTTGAAAATCAATGTTCTATTGCATTAATTATTGAGGTGTGAAAATTGAGACTGAACTAGACTCTGGATTGATTCTTCAATATTTTAATGTCAGAAATAAAATTACTTTTATTTCTCTTGATGAATTTAATGATCTTGCAAATTTTTATATTTTCGTCGGTTTGGTTATGGTATTACCAACAACCTTTGAAGACACTAATGGTATTTTAACTTGGTTGGTTCCTACGAGAAAGGAATATGTACCTAAGGCAAAAGAAAATCACTGCTTTCAATGAATGTTTTACATGTATCTAAGTTGCGTAAGCTTCAATTTGTAGCTTCAATTTCAATCTCGACCTTCTGTCACTTAAGACAAAAAATTTCAATTCAAAATTCCTAACTGATATTCCAAGATCAGCAAAGTGTTGTTTAAAATTTGCTTTACTCCAACAGACATTCGGTTTTAAATCGAATCCTTGATACTTTTTTAAATTCAGAGATTTGGTTTCTAAATGGAAACCATGTATCTATTTAGAATGATAGATGTAGTTATTTGACGATGGAGTACAGCTTTCGATAACAACCATGAAACATGAAAAACAATTGTAAACTTAATCAATTTTAATTGTCTTATAATAAAAATCTATGTCAAAATTTTGAAATATATTTGACCTACAACGTATGACTACCAGTTTTAATCTAATGTAACCCATCTTATTTTAACCTTTAGACTATGGGCAGTACAACAGTTGTACCAACCATTTTATCCCCCTTTTAAGTGACCACTGACATCGATCACCATTTGCTAGCTGTCAGCGACTGACCCTAAAGAGGGACTGTCTTTTTGTTCGAAGGCCTACCCTGTCAATCATTCTGTGAATGCTGGGAAACTCAGAATGTCGCACCAGTGATATCTCTAGCATGCCAAACACTATGAAAGGAAAGCACTTTAGGTTGTTGGTTGGTTTGGGGGTTTTATGGCGCAAAGGCCATGCTGTGCCAAACACAAGACATACAAGATCAAGTAATAGACACACACAAGGAAAGCTTTTACTGATATAGAAGAGAGAAATACACGAAAGCATGCTAGGTGATGGTCAGTCGTAAAAGTCATTCACGACTCTCGCAAGTTCTGTAGGGGGAAGGAAGTCAAGAGAAATCTGGCCGTTCTGAGACGCAGGTAATGAAATTTGGGCGTCATAGTGTAAAGGTTAGAGTGATTTTTTTTTTAAATTTTACCAGTCATTTTAAAATAAGAAATTACACACCTTACTTAAAAGTTTTGTATATGTTATTTATTTTTATGAAACAGCATTTTACAAACCATTATGTATTCAACCTAAGACTTAAAGAAAGTTGGCCGAAATATACATATACCACCAAGAAATTACCCATGTCTAGTGATATTTTGCAGAAAATAAATGATTCATTAAAATTTAACTCCTAAATAATATATCTGTAATAAGTTAAATACTGGAATATATAAATATAAACAGAAACGAAATCCCTGTTATTTTAAAATAAGAAATTATGTACCTTGAAAAGTTTCCGTTTTGTATATTTTATTTTTATGAAGCAGAATTCGACAAACCATTATGTATTCAAAAATTTAAGGAAAGTTGGTTGAAATATATACACTACTGTGTAAAAATTGCAACACTATGAAAGAATCATCAGAAATAAATGAAATTTATTCCACGTATCACTTATAGTGGTTTAAATAAACGATCAAATTTACAGAGCAATAAAACAAAAATAATGCCGAAAATCAATATCTTGTGCAGCCGCCACGTGCAGCAATGAGAGCCTGTACACGTCGTGGCATCCAATCATACAGATTCTGAATGTCATGCTGAGGAATGGCATTCCAGATGGCCTCTATCTGATGCCAAAGTTCAGCTGTACTCTCTGCCCGACGAGCGAGTCTCCATCTGATGTAATCCCAGGCATGCTCAATGAGTGACATATCCAGGGAACGTGCAGGCCATGGAAGAAGCGGAACCTGTCGTGCACTGAAGAAGGCTTGTGCAACATATGGATGGGCATTGTCTTGCTGAAATACAGCTCCGGGAATGCTTTGCAGGAGGGGTAGGACCTTGGGCTCTGCAACTTCCCTGATGTAGCGCCCATTGTTCAGGGTCCTCACAATTTGGAGTAGGCGTGATCACCCATGATATCCAATAGTGCCCCAGACCATAACGCCAGGCATTTGTCCAGTATGATGCTGAATAAGACACTTCTGGAGAAGGCGTTACCCTCTGTAGCATGTGATGAGTACGCGTCCATCGTTTTAGTCCAGATTGTATCGGGACTCGTATCTGAGAAGACGACTTATTGCCAATCGGCACGCCATTGGCTGTGTTGGTGAGCCCGTTGTAGCCAGAGGTGTCGGTGGTTCAGCGTCGAGGGAATCCTTGCACGTAGCCCATGGCACAGCAGACGTCGACGAACCGTGGGGGCAGACAATGACACACCTGTAGACTTGCTCCAACGTTGTGCCAATGTACGAGAGGATGCTGTACTTTCTGTCACCGCCATGTGGATAAGGTCTGTCATCCCATGGTAACGTCATATTGCATGGCCCACTGCCGGGATTTTGACTTGTCCTGTTCTCCATGGTCTCTCTTCCACACATGCATCACTGTTGTGGCATTATGCCCCGTGCAAGTGACGATTTCACGATATGAAAGTCCACCCTCACTGAGGTCGATCATGTGGCCCTGTTCGAACTCCGTTACTTGCTCGTATGGCACTTGCAATTTTCATAAACAGTAGTGTACATATACTGCCAAGAAATTACCTGTCTGATATTTTGCAGGAAATAAATAAATCATTAAAATTTAACTCCTAAATAATCTATCTGCAAATATGTAAAATACTGGCATTGCCAGAGACAGCAAAATTACACTTTTATGATCAATGAGTTTTTCATTTGGGCTTTTCATGTTCTATTACAAAATGTAAGTTATGTAAAATTAAATATTTTAAATATCCTTTTTTCATAAATTATTTATATCATGGGAAGAAATAAAAAGTTAGTTCAACATAAATATTATAATTTAATTTGTTTCGGAAAAAATTGTTTTTCTATTAAAAAGGGTTAAAACAAACTGAGCTGCGTACAGCAATCGTTTTATACTCAACATTATTCCTATGGCGATTTCTAATTATTTTTAGCCCCTTCTGCACACCTAGGACAAATAGAACAGGGGTTAATATGTAGCCTACGTTACCTACAGAGTTCTAAAATATAAGTGTACCAAATTTGGTGCGGATTGGTCAAATGGTGTGGATTTTTATAGAGAACAGACGGCAACTGCTTTATATATACATATATTTTTTAGACATTATTTGCATAGTTTGGTATTTTCAATGAAAAGGTCATTGTGGGATGAGTTTCCCTGAAACTTTTTAAGGAGACTAAATAAGTAAGCTTTTTTAGAAAAATCTACTGGATGTTTTCTTTTAAGGTTAGGGGGTCAAGAAACTAGTAATTTGTAGTTAAACTATGATATATATCAAGGTAAATCAAAACTCCCAAAAATTAATCTAGCCCTCTTTGAAATTACATTTATGTAACTTGGTGAAGTGAGGAAGTCCACTTTATATCATATTTAAACCCTTTCAGGGCAAGTGGAATACCAGATGTCTCACTATATGTGAAAAGGTTAATTGGTGCTTAAAATTTTTTAATTTACCCTGTGAATGAAGCTGAGGAACATTTTCAGAAAACAGAATTAAAGTCTTATAATTTTTACCTATGTTATTAAAAAGAGGAAATATTAATCAAAAAAGATTTTTGTCATTTCAAAGAAAATAGTATCACAATAGGGAATAATTATTCATTTTGTATTTATCAAACTGCAGATGACTTAGCTTGCTAATCAATATACATCAGATTCATGTATCTAAAGCCGTGGTTCCCAAACTTTTCAGTTAAAGGACTACATTAAAAATTGTAAAATTTTGCGATCCCCTTGAGATAGTAAAATTTAGGCATTGTAGACCTCTTCACCTTAATATAGGGAGTAGAACATTTAAATGCATGTTAACTAGATTATAAAACATTAAAACTTCATATTAAGTATTAATGATGACAATTTAGTTCTGAAACAAAAGAAAAACCAGTTCTAAAATAAATTTAAAAGGCTTTCAACTTGCAAAATTATATTAATGAGATCAAATTATATACTTGAATCCTAATGTGAACAATGAACTGCATTTTAGCAATTAACTTAGCAATGCTTAGTGTAATGTCTGATAATTTCAATATTAAGTCTACTCTCAACTTTAAGTCTATTTCATAACTTAAATTTGAAATATGCAAGCTGGAAGAATGGAGTTTCACACTAGTTGGGATAGTTAACCACTTCAAAGTCTTTCTTGCAACTTTTGGATAGTCAATCATTAAAGATAACCAAAAGTCAGTTGTACATGTGAAAACTTTAATTTTAATGAACTGTCAGTTGAAAGATCTGTCAGTCATGTAACATAAGACAAGTGGTTGTTAGCCCATCAGTATAGATTCATTATGCATGTATTGCTCACCAACTGAAGTATCACCATAACTAAAAAATGAATTTCTAAATTTATGTGTAGAAAGATTAAATATGTGCTTCTGCATGCTGTAAAAATGCCACATCTGTAGACTTCAGTTGGCAGTTTTGAAGCATGTATTTAATCTTTCTAGACATAAAACTAGAAATTCATTTTTTTTTTTTAGTTATGGCCATATTGCAACCAGAGTGCTTTAATCATGATCATCAGTCATTAAGAAACGCTTCTGTAATTGCAAGTTCAGTTGCTCATTTTTAGAACATGGATATTTAAAATAATAAAATAACAATGTTTTTAGGATATAAAAAAAGAGAAAATAATTTAATTTTTTTACTTCAAAGTTCTCTATTTTGGCTAAAGAAATATTGAATGGTTTTAGTGGAACCTCTGAAACCTTGTCCTGGATCCCTAGGGTCTGTGGACCACTCTTTGGGAACCACTTGATCTAAAGTATATTAGCAAGGACGTATGCTCCAGGGGTATCAATATATCTAAATTAAGTGTTTTGTTTCTTAAAAATTAATCATTTGCTATAGTGAGATCAATGAAAATTGATACTTTTTATTTAAAAATTTTAAATTTCAGCCAATTAAAAATTTATTTTTACATATCTAGGTGTATCATTCAAATATAACACCTCTTGAATGGACAGTAGCTAAACGAGAAGGAAATGTTTGCTATGCTAAATTGATTTGCCTTATACCTGAAAGGGTAAGCTATTTTGTTTTTATAACTAACTACACTTGTATGTTTTTTAATTTTGAAATATTATTGCTGTGTGAAAGCATAATCAAGGTATACATGCACCTTTTCAAAACATTTTTGGGTCAAAAATTGCAGTTTTCAATTTTGATATAAAATTAAAATCCTGTCTTCAGAAATCTAATGAAATCAGTTTCTATGACTAAAACTACTAAAAAGTTATGAAAAAATGAGTTTGACATTTATTTTTTGAGTTTACTTTATTGACCTCTTCTTAAAATGACTTTTTGTATAGCTTTATGCAACAGTAAATGCTGTGCAATTTAAGAATTTTAAAGTGTTGATCTGTTTTAAATTTTGTTTTGTGTGTTATTTTTAGGGTATTTTCTCATGTGTCTCACAAACTAATTTGTATTAGTAATCATTGCCACCAAAATGCACTTAAATTTTCTTTGATATACAAGTTATGTCTATTAAATAACAAGACTTATTCCACCTAGTAAACAAAGCAGTCAGAACCTGTTATAACTGCATGCGTGGTGACTTTGAACATGTCTGGACCTGCATGACAAGCAGCAGTCTGACGTTCACTTGATTGAGTTGCCATTTAGTTTGGTTGTGTTTTCTGTAGTGTGCCTAAAAAAGGCTAAGTTTAAAAGTTGAACAACGTGTCAATTTGAAATTTTTAGTAAAATTGCACGAAACACCTACAGATTGTTTTCAAATGTTGAGTACAGCTTATGGGAATGACTGCCTGTCTCGTGAGCATGTGTTTGAGTGGCACAAAAGATTCAGCGAGGGACGTGAGATTGTCAAAGATGATGGACTCTCTGGATAACCTTGCACTTCAAGAACCGAAGAAAATGTAGAAAAAATCAGTCAGATTGTTTGAAAAGACCGCCTACTCAGTGTTCGAATGATAGCTGAATCAGTGAACATTGACAAAGACACTGCATGGAAAATTTTGCATGAGGATCTTAACATGAAGAAAGTTTGCAAAGATGGTGCCAAGGGTTCTCACCAGAGCAAAACTTGCAGAGCAAACTGCAGCAACTTGACGCAGATCCAAATCTATTTCATAAAGTAATCACTTATGACGAAACCTGTATCTTCCAGTAGGATCCTGAAATCAAGACAGTCGATGCACTGGAAAATACCGTCATCACCAAGAATGAAAAAGCTCGTCAAAGCAAGTAAAAATTCAAAGCCATGCTAATTGTTTTTCGATATCAAGGGTGTAATTTTGGAAGAATAGGTTCCAGAAGCCACAACAGTTAACCAGCATTATTATAAGGAAGTTTTGATAAAATTAAGAAAAAAGTAAAAAAACAGCCGTAACTTGGAAAATGGTCTCATTCTTCACCAGGACCACACAGTACTTTCTGTAAAGCAGTTTTTGACCAACAAGCACATTACTACTTTTGAACATCCTCCATATTTGCTGCAATATTCCAACAACTATATGACTTACACTGCTGTCAGTTTGACATCTATCTACCAGTTTTCACGGATGGGTCTACAGGAGGAGATTATGTGGGCTGCGGAATTGTTTCCCGACACTATATAGTTACGGAATTCACACTTCCTGCTTCGTCTAGACTGCTGATGTGGTGGCAATTTATTACGCCCTTCAGCAGATATCCTCTAGCACCCACCGTAAGTACTGCATTTACACTGACAGCATGAGTGTATTACAACAACTGGAACAATATAACATCACTTAACATCTTGCGTACTTTGCAGAGCAAGGGTTTTGATATCTTGTTTTGTTGGGTCCCTAGTCACATGGGCATAAAGGGTAACGAGCTAGCTGACAGTTCTGCAAAGGCAGCTTCCGTTCCACTGCAGCAGGCCGTTCCTTTTAGTGACATCAAGATATCCACAAAGAAATTCATCAACTCTGTGGCAAGAGTCATGGAAGCTACAGGTCAACAATAAATTACATTGCATAAAACCCATCATTCATCAGTGGCCAGTGTCCCTGGTGCGGAGGACGGATGTCAAATTGACCCGCCTTCGCATTGGACACACGATTCACTCATCGTCATCTTTTGTTAGGAGAAAGCATACCCATCTGCAATTCATGCTCTACTCCATTTTCTGTTTATCACATTTTAAATATCTGTCCTGTTTTTCATCATTGTATCAAATTTTTTAAAAGCACAATTTTAAATTTACGAGATTTGATTGGAGAAAATCCCCATTCAAGCCTTCCCTTTTTTAAATGACATTGGCTTTTTAAACCTCATTTGATATTTTTACTATTCAACTCATTACTCATACCTTTTTATATTATAAACCTTGTTGCTAGTCAACATGTTTTAAGTCATCAGTTCATATCAACCATGATTTTTTTATATATTGTTGGCAAATTTTAATCTTGTGCTTAAGATCTGTAATCAAAAATAATATCTTCGACATATACTTTTATCTCTATCTTAGACCAATAATTCTTCAATATTTTATACTTTTATTGGGTCACATTCTGTCTTGTGTTTGGTGCAGCTTGTCCGCTTTGGACCTTGTGCCATAAATCCCCAAAATCCAATCCTCCATTTTCGCCTGATTTAGCAACGTACGACTTATCTTTTCCCAAAAGTTAAATCGGTGCTTAAAGGGACACGTTTTGGGTCAGTTGATGCTGTAAACAAGAAAACGGTGGCTTTGTTGAAACAGCGGACAGAAATTGATTTCCTTCATGCCTTCGACCAGGGGAAAACAGGACTGCAGCAATATATTAGTGCAAATGGGGAGTATATTGAAGAGAACAAGTATTAAATTTGTAATACATATAAATAAAGGTGAGTTACTTAATCAGTCTCGTTATTGAATAGACACATAGTAGACCTTAACTTCTATTCATAAAAGTAATAAAAACACAAAAGGGCTTGAGAATTGTGTGAAAATTAACTTCTGAAGCTGTACATATACCTTGTGGAATTTATGTATCCATGAGGCTCAATTTCTGTGAAGGCAATTTTGATAAATGCCATTTTTGTACAAGTTATTGATACCATTTCAGAGAAAATTGCATGGCAATAATAGCCTAGATTTTATGTATGGTTTTGTCATTGTTTCAATAGTGTTCTGATATCTCAACTAAAAAAGTGCAATTACCTTTACTGCAACAAATATTGCTGTCACTTTTCAAATCACTACTGCAAAAATGCTGTCACAAGTGATAATTAAATTGACCCCTACAATAAGTATTGAAGTACACATTTTAGAATTTTTAAAAATAGAATAAGTTGTCTATCAATGATTTATTGAGCATTCATCCTTTAGAAATTTAATTGTATTGAAGCATTAAAAAATAATTGTTGATTGAATGTTCCTAGGAAAGGGTTATTGGATTTCATTATTTGGGACCAAATGCCGGAGAAGTTACACAAGGCTTTGCATTAGGAATAAAATTAGGTGCTACCAAAGCTGATTTTGATGCTACAATAGGTATTCACCCTACATGTGCTGAGGTAAGTATTTTTCTACAATACATTTTTTATACTGCTGTATCATAATTGTGTGTTGCTATTGTTTTTGTAATAGTTTTCCACACCCTACCTTAACATTACTGTTTACCACTCTTGACACAAAGGCGGTTACTAGTAGAAACAGCTTCATTTTAAGTAGGAATGACTAAATTTTATTTTATTTTTCATGAATAAATATTTCAGCAAATGTATTACTTATTTGTCATCAAGTATACTAATGTAACAAACTGGAACCCCTATGGAAAATAGGATAAGTTCAGTTTCTATGGCACAAAGGGGCAGACTTTTTGGTGAGAGCAGTTCTCATGGTAGACAGACAGTAAGTCTGCTGTTTACAGAAAAGTAACTTCCCTTTTATGATCTCCATAATTTATAAAAACTGATGGTTAATAAATCATGGTATGAAATTTTATTGAATTTGGCAAAGTGCAAGTTATATTATACATTTAAATATTTATTTGTTAAAGGAAGTTAATAAAATCAGCAGACCTGCATAGCATCTGTGCTAAAGTTTCTTAATTGCTAATATCTATTCATGGCAGTAATAATTACTCACATTTTTTACCTTATTTAAATCTATTTGTTATGAATATAAGCATCAATATGAACGTTTCATACATCCAAATGAAATAAATTAGTCAAAAATATAAAGTGGCATTTTTTTAAACATTTTTCGAAGGTGGGATTAATTCTAATTCTAAAAAGTTAACTCCTCAATCATGTTACCACAATTAGCTTCTGAAAGTCTACTTTAATTTAATCTCATTCACCTGTTCAAAGGCAATTCAATATTTTTTTACTGCTAAACTTATTTTCGGGTTGGCTCAGATTTTCTGTTCTGGTTTAATTTCCGGATTTCTCATTACATTCTGTAAATCCGATTGAAGACCCTCGTGGGCACATCTTTTGGTGTGCCATAAAACCCAAAACCAACCAACTGATTGAAGAATTTCATTAGAGCGTGAATGCTCTTCTGTGCAGTTCTAGCAATATTATGCAACTCTTATATTAAATTGAGCATATTTAAACTTGTAGCAAAATTGGTGAATTAATCTTGAAGTGGTTGATTTTATATTGCATTTATCCATTGCCATTCAGCAGTAAACAAATAGCATCAATTTCTGTGCCAGGTACTTTAGTAAAATATGTATAGATTGATGCAAAATATATAGTTTTCTCATAATTTAGCTGTTATGTATGTCCTCAATATTTTGCAACATCCCAATTTAGATCTTTAAATTTATGACAATATTTTACATTTTTAGCTCAAATGTCAATTAATATTTAATTTTGTTGGTTTTAAAATTGTGTATCATTACATATTTCTCACCATTCTTGTGCTTTTTAACATAATTTTAATTTTAGTACTAGTGCAATTTTCAAAATGGGCAAACATAAATATTTAATTTGAGGATTTCTGAAGTTTGATAATGCCTGTTAAAAATACTATGAGTTTTTAAAATAAAATTTCATACTTCCAAGGTATTTAAAATAGTTATGCTTATTAAAATAATTATTTAAAATTAATAATAATTTATTAAAATGCACCTCATTTAATTTTTGTTACATAAATTATGCATTCCATTAAAACTTATTTTTAAAATGCAATAAAAGACATTAGTTGATTTCAATTTGTCACATAATTTAGTCTCGGATGAAAAACGAAGTGTCTAGAGTACATAACTACTTGTGTTAAAACACTTTTCTTTTCCAGATTTTTACAACTCTTTCTGTGACAAAACGGTCTGGACAGACAACTGCTCAAGCTGGTTGCTGAGGTTAAATTCTACTACTGCCATATCTATAAAAAGGATTTATGTTTCTCTCTCTAGTAAACTTTAATTTGTTAAACTTTCTGTATTGTAGTTCTTTTTAATTGCATTAAAAATGTTTGATTTAAAAAAATAAAAGTAACCTGGGGTTAAACATAAATCCTTTGGCAGTAGTAGGTGTTCCATGTATGAACTGATATTTGCTTATGGATAAAATTTAATGAAGGCTTTTTTATAAACCACTACTGTGGGTAGAAAAGCTGGATGTCTCCAAAGGCAATTATTGGATTAGGGTATACGATGTACTTCAGTGAAATTAGATAAAATCTTGATTAAAGATACCATGTGTTATTTATTTCTGTTATTTTATAATGGCTTAACAGAATTATTTATTGTTTTTAATTTGAAAAATGATTTTTAAAATTAATTTTTAGAGCTACTCAAAGTATTTTTTTACAATTTGTGATTCAACATGCTTTTTATCATGAACATTTAAAAGGTGTACTATTATGAAAATAAATGAAATATTTCGGCATTCTTTGTACATTCTTAGTGTTTGTTACTTTGTACATTCACCTTAGAAAGCATAGTATAACCTCTTACAATTCGAAAAATTTTATGTCGATAATTATGCAGTCTATTTAAGAAATCCTTTTTTAATTATATTACTTTCAAAGAACTTTGTTTCTACAAAGATAAAAAAGTTGTATAGTCAGAATTTTGTATTCTATAGCACTTTTTTAATTAACATAAAACTAAATTTTCTTATTAAGAGTGACAAGGCATATTTACTTATATACCATAATTTATTTCTCATACGTACTTACATACTCAGAAAATTTTTTTTGCAAGTCTAGTACACTTCAACATACTTTTATTTTGTCCTAAGTGGAACACCCTGTATATGTTAGCTTGCAAATGAACTGCATTTTATAATTAATCAATTTTAAAAGATATGCTCAAGGGCTCCCTTTTCTGTGGAATAAATGCTTAGGATGAAAAAACAAACCTGGTTTGTGCCTCCCAGCACACCTCATCTGACACCTGCATAGAAAAAATAGGTTGACAATATGACATGATTTGTAAGTCTCAGATTATTCCCTGTGACTTGGTGGGTAGCACCATCATTATATTGTAACAGGAGCAATTAAAATATTCTTTCCTACTGGGTCGGAGCTTCTAAGGTAGCACCATCTAACACTAGCCAAAATTCAGGTTCTGTCTTAGAACCTCTGATGTATCTGGTTGTGATGGAGTAGGCCCTTGTAACATTGGTGTTAAAGTGTTTGGTTTGGCGAAAGAAATGTGTCCTTTGGTAATTAACATGATGCAGGTTGATCTTGGTGATGGTTTGACAATCAAGAACGAAGTAATGCATGAAATAATTTCCTATATTTCAGAAGATCACACTAGGTATCAACTTGTCATCTCTTACGAAATTACTCGCATAAACAAGGTCTCCAATTTTGAATGAGGGCCATGGGAGCCCAGAGATTGTCGTGGATTGGCAACCAGAGGGTTGCCAGTTCCAAACTCGATCCAATCAAAGACCATTGTGTATATGGTGGGGGGCTAGTCCACTAAATCTCATGGCCTCAAATTTCTACATGAGGGTATGGTGTGGAAGTTTGGAGAGGGGTGCCAGCTCAGGTGTTGACCTCGTCACCAGACCGTGGTTCAAAATTACGAGCTGTTCGGTTCTTTCCCTTCGGTATTGATCCCTGACAACGTCACCAACAGCCCTTCGTGTTGCTCCAGTGTGACGTAAATTCGATTACCTACCAACTTTGAAGGGCGATTTGGGCTTGGATGTAGAGAAATTCGATGAGTATCAAGTCCAAGTGTCCTCTAATCTGTCTCCCAAGTAGTAATTCAGTTGGGTACGGAGATGACGTCTGATTGGGTCAATACAACTGGCTATTGATGACGGTACGGGATCAATCCCCGAAGGGAAAGATTCGAGGACACCGTTATTTTGAACCGCGGTCAAATGACGAGGTACCCCATCAACGCGAGAGCATGAGGCCACGACATATTTAACGTGCAGCAGCCCCCTTGTGCACGACGGTCTTTGCTTGGACCTAGTTTCGAACTCGCAACCCTCCGATTGCTAATCCGTTACGGCCCGCGGTAGCCCGGTTGGAAGAGTAGCGGATTAGCAACCGGAGGGTTGCGAGTTCAAATCCAACCAAAGACCGTCGTGTACAAAGGTGGCTGGTGCACGTTAAATCTTGTGACCACAAATGTTCTCATGTTGGCGTGAGTGGTAGTTTGGAGAGGGGTGCCAGCTCAGGTGTGACTCGTCATCTGGCCGTGTTTCGAAATTGCGTGGTATTGGTCTTGGATCTTTCCCCTCGGTATTGATCCTGGACAGGTGCCAATAACCCGCTGTGTTGCTCCAGTGTGATGTTAAATACCTAGCTAATTCGTTATTCTTCCAACCAGGCTTTCATCCCGAACCCTTGTCAATAGTCCGTTGAGTTACTCTAGTGTGACGTTAATTAAAATACCATACCTACCATCCAACAGGGTTACCGCGGCCCACGTAGGAATAAAAGTTTGCAAAGCTAAATGCAGAGGGTGTAGTCTTTTGGTAACCTCTTCGTGACTGCATTTTACTGCAATAGACGGTACACATCGACCCATGAAATAGACAGATTTTGTGGTAGGTTGGTAGATATTTAATTAATGTCGCACTGGAGGGGCTACATACCGAGCTATTGGTGACGGTCTGGTATCAACCCCAAAAGGTATTGGTATTTTCAACTAACGTCACAACGGGCTATTGGTGACGGTCCGAAATCAATCCCTAAGGGAAAGATCGAGGACACCACCACGTAATTTTGAACCACGGTCAGATGACGAGGCAACACCTGAGCTGGCACCCCACTCTCCAAACTTCCACGCCAACGTGACAACAACCCCAAAGGGAAAGATTCATTTATTTATTTATTTCAATTAACGTCACACTGGAGCAACACAACGGGCTATTGGTGACGGTCCGGGATCAATCCCAAAGGGAAAGATCCGAGGACAACACCACGTAATTTTGAACCACGGTCAGATGACGAGGCAACACCTGAGCTGGCACCCCACTCTCCAAACTTCCACACCACGCCAACGTGAGGACATTTGAGGCCACGACAGATTTAACGTGCACCAGCCCCCTTTGTACACGACGGTGTTTTGGCTGGATTCGAACTCGCAACCCTTCGGTTGCTAGTCCGTTACTCTTCCAACCGGGCCACCGCGGCCCCAGGGAAAGATTCAAGGTAGGTAGGTATTTTAATTAACGTCATACTGAGCCAACACAATGGGCTATTGGTGACGGTCCGGGATCAATCCCAAAGCGAAAGATTCGAGGACAACACGTGATTTTAAACCACGATCTTGTGGTAGGAGTCTGTCATGAGATCTCAGAAGTGTTGGTCACGTGGGCTTGGGAATCCACTCGGGTCCATTAGCTAGGAAGCGCAAACTTGTATTTTTAATAACTGGTCAATAAGTCCTCTTCTGTTTGTGCTTTCTTCCAACACCACGTAACCTTCCCCGAGATCTTTAAACCGAGTTCTTATCTTTCCCTTCGGGTTTGATCCCGGACCGTCGCCAATAGCCCGTGTGTTGCTCATAGACGTGAAATATAAATAGTCTGAGTATCGCTATTGAGAAGAGCTTCAAAAAGTGGAACCAACATGTGCCTAGTAGTCATGCGACTGCTACGCGAAAATTCAGCTTGGTTGATTGATCTGACTCTTCTTGGCGACAAAACTTTTTTTATTGAAAGTTAGCGAAGAGAATGTGTCTAATACTGAATATTTATTGAATTTGACTTACGTTTTAACATTGTTAGCGTTGTGAATATATAAACTAATGAATATTTCTTGAATTTGCGTTACTTTTTAATGTTCTTAGCTATTTGAGTTATATAATTAGTTGAAGTACTCGTTGGGATCAAATTTAACTAGCCCGTATACAAAAAACCGTACGCGTAAGATAAATAGGTAACAGTGAATAGATTGATCTCAGGCCCATCAAATATTTTTATCAAGCCTGGCCCTCTAGATAAGTTTAACCAACCCGCAGTTCAGATACGGTCTTGCGGGCAGATTTGGATATGGCCCTCCAAATTTTTCTCAAGACCGTAGTTTAGATACGACTCTTCGGACATGTTTACCCGGCCCAGTCCATATAAGGTCATCCAAATATTTTTACTAAGACAGCAGACCAGATACACCCGAAAGGTATAACCTGCTCGCTATCTAGATACAGTCCTCCAAATAGTTTTATCAGACCCGGCCCTCCAAATCAGTTTAACCAGTCTGCAGTTCAGATACGGTCCTCCGGCACAGATTTACAACGCCCTCAGTTGAGATCGGCCCAGTAGTACCAGTTTGATTTATCGCTCGACTATTACCTTTGCTATTGTATATTAAGGGCACATGTCAAAGGGAGTAGGGGATGTTCATTCTAAATTTTTGTCACTAATTAAAATTTTGTATAAGATAGTTGTCCTAAACCTGACGTTCTTTAATAAATTCAATAAAATATTTTTTCTTTAAACTACATTAGGTGTTGGGAAAATTATCTTAAAGATTTAATAGCAGAAAATAATTTAAACCTCCTTGTTTAAATTTAATGAGGTTAACACAAGTTTGAAAATAAATGCACATGTTTGGTAATGACTGCTTCAATAAATACACTCACGTCTAAATTTGTCTTTACATACCCAAAAATAATGATTCCATGAAATATCCAATCGATGTAATCCATTTTTGCAGGGAATGTGTGAAAGACAAGCCTGATTAGCATTATCCAATCAAAAGTGATCAAACGCGATTTCTGATATGCAAATCAAGGCGTTACGTCATCCGACCGTGAATCAAGCGCTTTGCGCAAAGTGAATTTCTGCAATACAGCGTTTGATTTCAGTGTGTAAGGACTCAAAACGGTTTGTTATGGTATCATTTGGAAGAATCTGAAGTGACGAATTATCGGCGGTTTAGAAGCAGGGCAGACAATCATGGAGGCAGCGAGATGTGTGTATATTTCAAGACAGACAGTCTACGCTTTGGAAACAATTTTAGAACTCTGGAACAGCTGTAAGGAGGCCTGGACAATGTCGTAAACGAATAACAACTGCTTCTCAAGATCGATATCTGGCAATAACTGCCCGTCGTAACAGGAAGTCCACTGCTCGGCAGTTAAGTTCAGAGCTTGTAGCCGCCACTGGAACTGTTATATCACGGGAAACTGTATACAGAAAGCTTAATGAAAAAGGCCTTTATGCCAGAAAGCCAAGGGTATGTGTTTCACTCTCTTCACAACAAAAGAGGGATCGCTTTAATTGGTGCAAAGAACATCAGAACTGGAGTGAACACCAATTGACCCATGTTCTCTTTACTGATGAGTCGAGGTTCAGTTTAACATCTGATTCTAAACGTTTTTACATCTGGAGGAGTCAGGAACGTGAAATCTTCCTTCGAACATTATGGAACGTGACCGTTTCGGTAGTGCAGGTGTGATGGTATGGGGAGGAATAATGATCGATGGGCGTACGCCCCTACGCGTTTTCAACAGCGGATCTGTGACCGGCCAGAGATATCGGGATGAGGTCTGAGAACCTTATGTAAGACTTTTCAGAGGTGCATATGGATCTGACTTTTTATTTATGGACGATAATGTTCGTCCACATCGAGCAAACCTCGTTGACGAATTCCTTGAAAGTGAAGCCATTGAGCTACATAAGCCATTGATCTACAGTTTTATATCATGCAGTGCTCTTAAATTTTTTCCTTTGTATTTATGTGTTATGATGTTATGTATCATTTCACACAAATTCATAAAATTATAGTTCAGTTTCTGAGAAATCCGTGATTTTATGCATGTAAAGATAATTTTGGACATGAGTGTATTTTACTGATGCATAAGATAAAATAGTGAAAACAGATAAAGTTGTGTGCTCAAATCAAGTCCAGGTCACCACTGAAAGCTTTCATTTATATTATAGATCATTAATTGCTTGTGTTCCCGTAAACGCAAATTTATTTTAGGACAGTTACGCATAAAAATATTAACACGAAAAATTGGAAGTCTGGAATAAAATTACTCCAGAAACAAAAAGCTTGTGGGAGTCATGCCTAAACTTCTGAGAAAGGTCATTAAAGCAAAAGCAGGTTCAACTGACCATTAAATGATGAAACATGGGGGAAGGGAACAACATTTAACGAAATATTTTGCACTGTACGGAGACTTTTTGGTTTACACCAGTTTCATCTTTTTTCCTTGTATGTTTTAATCTTGAGATAAATCATACTAAGAAAATTAGATTGTTTCGAACAATATTTGTGAGCATTTCAATGTTTATAGCGTTCTTTAACTTGATACGTAAGCTTGGTGGTGATAAAAACACATTTCACAGCGATATGAAATCCTGTATTGTTTTCTATCTGAAAAGGGGACACTTTTTTATTTCTTCTCTCTAAGTAGAATATTTGAACGAATTAAATATATTTGTAAAAATTTATGCACACATAAAACATGCTCCTCAATTGAGCGAAACATTTATTTCCTACAATTTTTTAAGCTGAAGAAAACTATTTTTTAAAAGCATTAAATTTGGGATAATTTAAACTCTTAAGGTATTGTCCTTCAAACTATAAACATAATTTTGTACTTGCGATTTTTAAAACTATAAGTAAAACAATTTATATATACTTGTAATAAGAGCTTGTAAAGATGTGTACCTGCTGAAAATTCATTTATTCAGTTCTTATGAATTTGAAATTATTTTGTTCCATTTATTAGTTTACCAAAAGATGAAGAAAGAAGATGGCTAGTAAATGGCTACATGTTTCTGAGTTTTATTCAGTGGATTTAAAATGTGATGACAATAAATTTTATGTTTACTGTTTCTTAATTATTCTTTCGTATTTATAAAATGTTGATTTCACACACACAATAAGTAATACAAATTTAATAATAAAAATCCAGCACAGTTCTTTTGCACACTTAAAATCATAAAAATCGTAAAGTTATTTACATGATTACTTTGATAAATTTAAAATCCAGATATAGACACATGGATGTAACTTATTTAATTTTCGAACTAGAAATTTAAAATTGAGCAAATTAGCTAACGACTTCAAGTATATGATTTAAAAAGTTACCTTCCGTCTTGTAAAGATTATGTAGAATGGCACTTTTCAGGTTATCTTTGCTGCTGGTATCATAATTTTTCAGTTCACGACCGATTTCTGCCCAAAAGTGTTCCATGGGGTTTAAATTAGGAGACTGGTGGTGTGTGAAGTTGCTGCGACGTATGGTAAAGGTATCATTCTTTACAGAACGTTGCAGTGTGTTTTAAATCGTTATCCTGTTGGAAGATAAATGGTCTTCCCAAACACAGTTTCGTAACAAGGGCATTTTGTTTCAAAATGTCTAGATACATAGCTATCCATGTTACTTTCAACAAAACATAAATTATCCACACCAGAACTCATGCAACCCCCATACCTTTACATTTCCTCCTCCGTATTTTACAGTTCTACCTAAGTTTTTTGTTTGCATTTGATGTTTTGGTTTTCTCCATGCCATAACTCGTCCATCTAAACCAGGGAAAAATTTTGATTCATTCCTGAAAAGTACAGAATGTTAAGGGCTTACTTATGTATATGCTTTCCTTGCAAACTCAAGACGCTTTCTTCTGTTTAGTTTGCTAATAAAAGGCTTCTTACGTGCAACATGCCATGCCTATTATAGCAAACTTTTTTTTTATTCCTTTTATTATAGTCCGAGGTTATGTTTCAAGATTATAATCGTTTTCAACAAGGTTGCAAGTTGTGCACTAATTCGTGGATTATCACGAACCTTTCACAGAATATTTCTCGTGTGTACTTGGTCAATTTCTGAGGTCTTCCTGTTCGGTTACTATTTTCAAGTTTCTACCTAATTATACTTTTCAGTGATTTTTACCGTAGATTTAGATTTGTTTGCGATTTCGCCAATATTTTCCTCATTTGATACACCGTCATTTCTCAACTTTTATCACCAACACGCAAAAGATTGCGGAATTTCCATTTTAGGCGATCCACTAGTATAAAAATCGTTTGAAATTATTACTTACACTATACTGAAGTTCTTTTTCATTCGATAGTTATGATGATTGAATGCGAGACAGCTAGACTACGTTCTAATCAGTTTGCATACTGCGTACGGAAAGTTTTTGCCTTTTATTTTGTGTTTTTATCAAAGTTGTAATTAATTACTTTTTATTTGTGAAAATTAAGTAATTTTTGTTGCCAACACATTCTCTAGTATGAAATAAGGGAACAGATGCAGTATAGGACATTTGGCGCGCCTTGGCGACCAAAAATGGTCGCCAAGGAAGAAACGCGTCTTTCGCCTTGATTCAACACGGAAAAAACATTGCATAACCGAATTGATTAAACATATAATTAAAAATAAAACGTAACATATAAAAAAAACACATCTTGATTGAATAAGATATTTTGATAAAAAAACAAATCCGGATTAAATATATAAATCTGGATAAAAAATATGTAAATCTTGACTAATTATAAATCTTAAACAAATAATAAAACATTGAAATTACAAAATTCAAAACAGCCACACAAATGCGAAAGAAATCAAATATCGGCATAAATTTAAAAATAAATCATTAAACCGTAATTTTGAATTCCACCCAGTTTAATTCCCTTATTATTTCCAAAATTTTTGAGAAACACTCAATTTGCTGTTCATTGCACGCTTTTATAAGCATATAATAGGCCAAATTGAATTTAAAATATCGTTGCCGATTAACAGTTAGTGGGGTTGCCAGAAACCGCAAAAATCCGAAAACCGCGCCGAAAGATATGCTATACTGCATCAGTAGTGGAAAAACAGGGAGTTGAGTTGTACCGGAAGTGACGTCAAAACAGGGAGTTGAGTTGTACCGGAAGTGACGTCATAACAAGTTGAGTTGTTAGTTTCGGTTCCACCTTTACTCTGTGTTTCTGACAAGGAAACATCAATGTGGTGGAGCATGACGTCATTAACTCAGTGGTGGAGCAATAGAATTGACTTGTTTTACATACATGATGACTGGTAGCGCCATCTACTGATGAGATTGAGAAGTAAACGCTTTTTACAGAAAATGATCATTAATTCTATTTTCATTTACGTGTAGAAAAAAAATTACACAAGTTGGAATCGAACCCACAGCAAAAGTACTCCCAGCTGCCCGTTTTGAAACTCCACGTGGTGGGGATGGAGAATGACGTCATTCTAGCGTGTTGAAACGCGAAATCAAACACACGTGGTGGGCAATGAAGTCACTCGAGAGTAGAGTAGAATTGAGTTGTAAGTTTACCTCCGCGTTTCTGACATGAAAACGTGAATGTGAAGAAGAAAAGTTTTAGTACCGAATATGGCAATGGTATGAAATAAGGTTATTTGTGGACTCGCAGAATGGCAACACCTGGACCCATTCTAACAGGTCTGACCAGTAAGATTCTTTTGATTGCAAAATATCCCAGAGGAGGACGTGTCGCTGCCCTGAAATCTTGGAAGTGATATTCAAACGTGTTCATTCCTGCTCCTTAGGGCTTTGAGTGGAAAAAATGAAGCGATCATTTCCTTTTGGATATACTTTACCCTTTACAGATCAAAAAGTGAATATGCATTCTGAGGACGATGTACTTTCATCTCAAGTATCTGATTCATCAATGAATGAACTAGGTTCTAATAGCTTCCATTTGGATGATACTCCGCGTGCATATTCGTCATTATTACATCGAATGCTTGACCTTCGTCCAGAAACCAGGCCTTTTGTCATCTACCGTTCGGAACTCCAAGACATTGAGTACACGTTCCATATCAGAAACTAGCCTTTTGTTATCTACCCTCCTGCATTCCAAAGATTGTATGCACATGTCTTGCATTCGAAGGGATTGGTCCCTATCTGTATTTCAAGATAGAACGTGTAGACTTGTCGCATTCTCATTCTATCCTGTATTCATGTGCTGCGTTTTCTCATTTTCCTGCCTCTTATACTTAATCTGTGTGTGTGAGAGAGATATACACCTCATTTTCTAGTTGAACTTTGCAAACCATATATAATGGATACACACGTTTGTGAACTTTGTAACAACTCCTTCAGCTCCAAGTTTAATTTGGAACGTCATGTTTCATCGGTGCATAACAAGGATTCCTTTCCGTGCATCTTTTGTGAGAAAAACTTTAATAGAAAATCAACCCTTCAGCGACACCTATCCAGAATACATGAATGCGCTGATTTCCTTTGTGATGTATGGAACAAGACATTTTCAAGACTTGACGCACTTACACGTCATAAGAGACTGCATCAACAACTGAGGAAAAGAAAAGCCTGCGATATATATTCCGAGAGAAGTAAACAATTTAAGCGTGATGGAAGCCTGCAAGGTGGTAGCTTGACAGAATCTAGACCATCAACATCATTTGATTATGGAAATACTTCGGAAAGCAACAGCACCTCTTCCCAGACTGTGGGAAGACAAAAAAAAGACAGTGCATTTCAAAATAAACTTTCAACGTGAACTCTTAATAATCCAGAAGGATTAATAGACATTTCCGATTTTCATGAAACGTAAGAAAGGAGAAGCCGTGGAATTGATTCAGGAAACACTTCAACAGCATGAACTGGAGGTGAATTTTCATCTGAAATGCGTCTACGAAAGGCTCACAGAAGAAAGATTAATTTTCAAGGAGTGCTCTTTTAAGACAAGAAACGTAATCATCTTGTCTACAAATGAAATCGAAAACGCGTATGGAAATGCCTCAGAAAAAATTTTGAGAGGGTGAGGATTTTGAAACGAAAGATTCAGGTTGGTCCCTTAAATCTTTTGAACAATTAGATATTAGATTAAATATGTATTCACCATTACGGGGTAATAGTTTCATTGAGTTACCAAATGTGATAAAGTTAAAAAACGCTGTTGTAAATGTTAAGAATTCAGACAATGAATGTTTCCGTTGGGCCATATTATCGGCTTTGTTTCCAGTGAAGCAAAATCCTTCCCGAATTTCCAATTACGAAGAATTTAAAGATGCACTAAATTTTACCGGAATCAATTTCCCCACAAAACCCGAGGAGACTAAAATTTTTGAAAAAACAATACCGACGTTTCTATTAATGTCTACTCTATTACTGATGATCTAGTTATTTTCCCATTACTCATTACTCCTGCATTACAAAGTCGTCACGTAGATTTATTATTAATTAAAGAAAAAGAAAAATTTCATTATTGCGCCATTACCACTCTTTCTCGTTTAGTGTCCAGCCAGTTGACCAAAGGGAAGAGGAAGCATTTCATTTGTAGTCGATGTTTATGTTTCTTCAGTTCTAGCGATCATTTGCATGCTCATGATGAGTTTTGTAAATTAAATGCTCCTTGCAAAATTGAGATGCCCACTGAGGACAAGAAGTGGGTCTTTTTTAAAATCATGAAGCATTCTGCCTACATTCCTTACATCATATATGCAGATTTTGAATCAATCACTGAAAAAGTCTCTACCTGTGGCCCTTCCGAAGAGTCTTCTTACAGTAACTCATATCAAAAACACAAGGCCGTTAGCTTTTGCTACTATGTCGTAGATAGCAATGGAGATTGTAAGCCTCCGGTGGTGTACAGGGGCGATGCTTCATTTAAATTCGTTGAGTTTCTTCAAAGGGAGGCGCTTATCATTGAAAGTAAATACAAGCAATCACTTCCAATGAAACCTTTGAGCGAGGAACAGCAGCAGAGTCATAAAGAAGCCAAATCGTGTTTCATGTGCGGAAAACCATTCATTGTGGGTGGAGAATCGAAAGTGAAAGACCATAATCATATCACGGGACATTACAGAGGAGCTGCACACTCTTCGTGCAATTTGAGCTATAGCGTTCCTGATTTCGTACCCGTACTATTGCATAATCTTTCGGGTTATGATTCTCACCTCTTTATCCGTGAGTTGGCATATGACACCAAAACCATATCAGTCATACCAAATACAGAAGAGAAGTACATTTCGTTTTCTAAAAAAGTCGGCAAGCATATCCGTCTTCGCTTTTTAGACACCATGAAATTCATGGCGAGATTATTGGCAAGAGTCTTCAGACTCTTGCCAATAATCTTCAGAAAGGAGATTTTCATCACACACGAATGCATTTTTCTTCGAACTGCTGGGAGTTGTTGATCCGAAAAGGTGTTTTTCCGTATGATTACATGGACAACACTGCGAAATTTCAGGAAACACAACTTCCATGCAAAGATGCTTTTCATAACATCCTAAACGGGACGAGTATATCGGATGAAGACTACCCATGCACAAAAGGTGTGGGAATCGTTCCAAATAAAAACGCTCGGAGAATATTCGGATCTTTACGTTAAAACTGGCGTTTTATTACTTTGCGATGTTTTTGAAAACTTTAGAACTCTTTGTATGAGGTCATACAAGTTGGACCCAGCATGGTACTATACTGCGCCAGGATTATCCTGGGATGCCATGCTGAAAAGCACTGGGATTAGTATTGAATTGTTGACAGATTACGACAAGTTAATGTTTGTTGAACAAGGAATCAGAGGAGTATCGCAATGTTCACACCGACACGCTAAAGCGAACATGGGGCATCACAATGAAGAAAAGCCATCCAGCTATCTGATGTATTTGGATGCAAATAACCTGTACGATTGGGCTATGTCCCAAAAATTACCCCTGAAAGGTTTTGAATGGTGTCAAATAGGTAACATTAATTCCATACGGAATGATAGTGAGTATGGACACATTTTAGATGTGGACTTGGAGTGTCCTCAGGAACTCCATGATCTCCATAGTGATTTTCCTTTAGCTGCCATCAACGATGTTCCTCTGGGTTACAAAGAAAATAGACTTCTTCTAACTCTAAACAAAAAGAATAGGTATGTAATTCACTATAAAACCTTAATTCACTTCTTAGATTTAGGATTAAAATTAAAGAAAATACACAGAGCAGTAAGATTTATAGAAACCGAATGGCTCAAAAGTTACATAGAATTAAATACTACTATGAGAGCCAAAGCTCGAAATACCTTCGAAAAGGACTTTTTTAAGTTAATGAACAATTCCATATTTGGTAAAACAATAGAAAATATTCGACGAAGAGTCGATATTAAGTTATGTTCAAACGTCAAGTCCCTCTTAAAATTAATTTCAAAACCCAATTTCGGGCATAGAACGATTTTCTCTGAAAATTTAGTTGCAGTACATATGCAAAAAACAAAAATAGCTTTCAACAAACCCATTTCTATTGGTATGTCTATACTAGACCTCTCTAAAACTTTAATGACGGATTTTCATTACAATATAATGAAAAAAGAGTATGGGGACAGCGTCAAACTTTTATATACGGATACCGACTCTTTCATTTATCATGTGTACACGGAAGATTTTTTCGAAGATATTGTAACGGCGGCTAGAGAAAGGACCACCACGGCAGCGTGGGAAAATGGAAAATCTTGCTGACTCAAGTGTCGAGAGGAAAAGCCCACACACCATAGCGACCACCCGAAAACATCTTCTTAACGACAGCCAGCCAGCAGGGGTCGGAAATCGTTGTGGTTTCAAAACAAAGGGCAGGCGCCTTTCTGTCGCTCTCTTCGACATTTCGAGACCAAGAGGACAGAGATAAATTATGATGGCTTGCCGAGAGGGTTTGATGGTCCCCTTTCAAGTCCGCCGAAGTCTGTCGTAAAAGTTGAGGGGAAAGACCAACGTGAGACAGCCAATCAAGAACGTGAGAAATCTTCAACACCCAATCCAGCACCGACTAAAAGGCGGACCAGAAACGGAAAGGAGGAGTCGATAAGCACCCAACAGATATAGAGTTTTTGAGAGATATCAAGAGAGACGGGGACAGAGGATCACAGAGAGAGACAGAGGATCAGAGAGAGAGAGAGCTTGGAGAGAGGCGGTCAGCAGAGAGACCGTTTTTGGAGCTTGAAGTGAACACCCGTTCAATGTTGTGCATTTATCCCACCTTGGGACCCTATACTCGCCGGAGTATTTTAGTGAGAAAGGCTCGACCGTAGCCGTAAAGGAGAAACCTCCTAGAGATCCGTGTAACTGCTCATCCTAGTAATGATCCTGTCCGGAAAGACTGAGATTTCCTGCCTTGGAACTCTGTACTCATCCGAGTATTTTTGTTGAGAATAGGCTCACCCGTAGCCGTGCGTTAGACTCCCCCGAGCGAAATTGTGAGGCTCGCCAGCAGCCTAAGCGCCTCGATAGAACTTTGGACCTTCCAAGGAACTAATATTAATGAACTCTACATTCATTTTCCGACTTTTTGTACAAATTGTCGGAAACCAATTTAGTCCAGAATCGGATATTTTCAATGGTAACTAGTCTAGCTACCCGTGAATCAAGACGTTACAATATGAAGAAACGTTTAGATTTATATGATACTTCAGATTTTCCCGAAAACAATAGATATAATATTCCGAAAGTAAACAAAAAAATAGTTGGCAAAATGAAAGATGAAAATAGTGGAGAAATTATGACCGATTTTATCGGATTAAGATCGAAGGTGTATGCTTATAAGGTGGAGGGTAGAAATATTGTTAAACAGCTTAAAGGAATTAAAAAACAAACTGTAGAAAAAATATTCACTTTGAAAATTATTTGAATTGTCTCCAACACAAATAAACTATATATGCGACCATGAATTTTATAAAATCAAAGCAACACACATTGTATTCTGTTACGCAAAACAAACTTGCTCTCTCCTCGATTCCAAACGATACGTTCTCAGTGATGGTATTCATACTCTACCTTGGGGTCATTATTCCATTCAGTGATTAAAGAAAAAACTAGTACATTTTACTCAGAACAACTGCAGAAAGTTAAAAAATCGCATTCTTTTCATGTTGAGAAAATTTTAAAGGAGAGTAGTTAAGAAACGTTTGGAATACTTTGTCAAGTTTAGAGGTTATTCTCACAAATTTAAAGCCTGGATTCATTCCAAAGACTTATTTTCGATAAATTGAGTCTGCTCATTAAATTTGTTTCGCTTCCATAACCCACAATGAGTTTCTACGTCACACTTCCCAGCGACAGCTCTATCGAGTTTTCTCCTGGCAACACAATGTCTCACTTCTACACGAAACTCCCCAAACGTTTAGAACTCTCAGGTGAATGGGAAGTTGGATTAGTTGAAATAATTTATCCCAGAATGTGGAATAACATCATTGATGGTGAAAATTCTTTCGAATATGATTTAGGAAACGCAGTAAAAACGAATGGAAAAATAGCGTGTGGTTTTTATGATTCTCCAAACGACATTTTAAATACATTTCCGAAGCACATAAAAATTCAAATGAAATATAACTAAATATAAATATAATGAAATATAAATAATATTCAAATAAATAATCAAATAAATAAATCACTAACGGAGCAAAGCTGCGATTATCCAAGGGATTAGCTGAAAACAGGTTTCGAACCTAATAAAGTGATTGGAGAAAATTTTATTCCAGGAAATGGAGGTCCAGATACAGTAATCACTGAGTCCTTTTGTTGCGGATCCTAATGTTGATTCACATTTACTGTACGTTTACACCGATATCATTCAGCCTGAATTTGTTGGTGGGATCTTAGCTCCTCTTTTACGAACTCTGACAGTGAAGGGAAGAGATGGTGATATGATACAGGAGCAATTTGAGAGACCTCATTATTTACCAGTTTCCAGAAAAAATTTTGACTCGATTGAAATCGTTATAAGGATACACACTGGTCGTTAAGTCTCATTTGAACGCGGGAAGTTGATAGTGAAACTACATTTTCGCTTGAGACATTTGTAATCTCTAGATCAAAATATATCAACCTTATGTTGTTGCACTAAAACATTTGAAGACTATTATACCCAGCAAGCAGGTAATGGCTTGTCATATTACAAAGGCATCTCTCTGAAGAAAGGAAGTGGCTTGGGGGAATTTTTCGAGCATGTTTAGGATGGTTTTTCCTTTATTTAAATCGGGTGCGAAAGCACTAGGAAAGCAAGCACTTCGATCAGGTGTGGATATTGCAAATGATTACTTGCAAGGTAAAGATGTAAAGTCAGCTATCAAAGACCGAGCTAAAGAAGCAACGAAAACTTTAACCGATAAAGTATCCAATCGAGTGAAATCAATGGTTGGAGGAAATAAAAGGAAACGCACAAATAAGAAACGCATCATTCGAAAGAAGTATCGCAAGCTGTGCGCACTTGATATATTCTCATAATCTTTAGCATGGCTTTAATACGAAATGATTCCCTACACTCTGTGAAATCTGAACTGGATTTATTTCTTATGCCACCGACTCAAACAGCTATTGAAAAAGGGCAGTAGTCTGAATTTTATCATATAGCTAATATTCGTGATGGTGGACCTATCGAGTTTAACATATCTGGTAGTGGTGAGGAATACATCGATTTATCAGCAATCCAACTATATGTAAAAGTTAAAGTTTTAAAGGACAACGCAGTTTTACCAGAAAATGAAAAAGTTGATCCATGTAACTTATTTCTTCACTCGTTATTTTCTCAAGTCGATGTGAGTTTGAATGACCGTCTAGTTTCATCATCCAGTAACACTTACCTTTACCGAGCTTACATTGAGACTTTGCTCAATTACGGCTCTGATTATAAGAAAAGCTTCCTTACTTCAGAATGCTTCTACAAAGAACAGCAGGACACTTTGGTGAAACAGATCCTTAAGTAAAAATGGGTTGTAGAAACGGGCGTCTATGATTGAAAAGAGTAAAGTTTTAGAAATGATTGGAAATTTACATTGCGACTTGTTTTATCAAGACCGTCTATTACTCAACTTGGTAGACTTCAAGTTTAAGTTCATACGCAGCAAACCGGAGTTTTGTCTCATTGCTCCTCAAAAAGCAAATTATGACGTTGTTATTGAACATGCATCACTTTTCATCGGAAAGTGAAAGTCAGTCCAGGTCTTTTAATTGGACATGCCAAAGCCTTAGAAAAATCATCTGCAAAATATCCAATGGATCGAGTTTTATGTAAGCTATATTCAGTATCGAAAGGTTCTTTCTCATTTTCACAGGATAACATTTTTTTCTGGGCAACTCCCGAAATGGATAGTCGTAACATATGTCGATCATGATTCATTTAGTGGCACTTACCCAACAAACCCATTTTACCTCAAGCATAACCATGTAAATTTCATAGGAGTTTACGTAGATGGGAATCCTATCAGCTACAAGCCCTTGGATCCTAATTATGCAGACGGCCAATTTATTCGTGCTTACAATAGTTTGCTCCTAGGAAGTGAAAAACTCTCATCCAATAAAGGTATCTATATTAACAGAGATGAGTTTTCCGAAGGGTACACGCTATATGCCTTTAACATAACTCCAGACTTGGGTGATGGTAACCATTTAAATTTAATTCATCAAGGAAATTTTCGCATTGAAATAAAGTTTGCAAACGCTTTACCGAAAACTGTTTCTGTGCTGGTGTATGGAGAATTTCAAAACGTGATCGAAATTACAAAGTTTAGAAATATTTTGTGTGATTTTTCGATATAAATGAGGTACAATTGAATACCATTTTGCAAAGTGATGCATATACACGTTTATATTTTGTTGGAGTTTTCCCAAATGATAGAATTCCCAAGAATTTTAAGAGTTTTCCGGCTGCATTTATTTTAAACATCGATCCTCATCATAAACCAGGAACTCATTGGTTAGCTGTTTATATGAAATCACCAATAAGTGTAGAGTTTTTCGATTCGTTCGGTCAACCACCTTCGTATTTTTTGGTCAATATACATGACTATTTCAAAAAATTTCCCCACGTGGTCTACAACGACATACCTCTTCAAAGTGTTAAAACTGCTGTGTGTGAACAATATTGTGCATACTTTTTTTTATCAAAGATCTAGAAATCGATCTATGGAATTTACTGTTGAATTATTTGATAGGCAGTCTACAAATAATGATATACGAGTGTATAACTTTGTGAAAAAAATTTCGAATATACATGTACCTTTTAATTAAAAAAGTATAAGTAGCTGCCCTAGTTTTTGTTTCTGTCATTTGTAACCATGAATTCATTCGCTTTAAAGCATCCTTTCACTGCTCTTGTCTGCGGGCCCACATGATCAGGCAAGTCACATTTTTTGAAAAAATTGATATAGTCACACAGATATGATTCATCCTACCCTTGATAAAATAGTATGGTTTTATGGAATCTATGAGATGCCGAATATCATCTTTGTAGAAGGAATACCTGAAAACTTTAAAAGCAATATTTAGGATATAATACACTTTTTATATATGACGATTTAATTTCTGAATGTGGCAGTGATAAAAGAATAACAAACTTGTATGCAAAAGGATCTCATCATATGAATTTATCTGTGATGACTGTAACGCAAAATTTGTTTCATAAAGGAAAAGAATTCAGAGAAATTTCATTAAACTGTCATTACATGTTTTTATTTAAATCGCGACGTGATGTAAATCAAATTACACATCTCGGTCGACAACTCTACCCTCGAAATTTAAATTTTTTTCTTGAAGTGTTTGAGGACGCCACGAAAAAACCTTTCAGCTATATACTTGCAGATTTGAAATCTGAGACAGAAGAGAATATGCGACTGCGTACAAAATTTTTCCAGAAGAAACTTGTGTTTATCAGTTAAAATAAATAAACTCACAACCTGCAAATAATTCATTGTTCATCATGCCTTTAACAGAAGGAGACGTGCAACGATTGAGGCTTTTAACTGTATGCCCCACAAAATATCGGAAAGCCTTTTTAAAAAAAATCTTCCGAAATCTAGCATCCATTGTATAGTTGAATGTTGTTTGAACACTTTAAAAGGGAATGAATGTTCCTTTAACAGATGAACAGAAGAAAAAACTTTCTCGTCATAAGCATACGCTTAGAGACCTAGCAGATAAAAAAGTAACCCTCACTAAAAAGCGAAAAATTATTATTCAAAAAGGAGGGTTTTTAAATATATTAATACCCACAGCACTCACTGTCTTGACTTAACGAGTAAATGCACTTTTTTACTTAACAAGTAAAAAAATGCAATATGCAAAGAAAATGATTTTAGTTCCAGAGGAAAGATTATCAAGACATACACCTTCAGACGAACAGCTGAGTGAATTAGATCGTGAGATGAAAAGTATTTTAGTTAATAAAATGGATGATGATGAAAAAATTAAGTTATACAATCAAGTATTGCAGAGGAGGATTAACGTGAATGTATTGAATCCACCATCTGTAACAATTAATTCAGAACTGTCAGATAATCCAGAGAAGGAAACAGATACTGCTAATGAGAAAGAAAGAACGTTAAATGTGGAGGAGCTGGTACTCAAGGCCGTTCCCCAAAACTTAATTGGATTAATTAGAAATATTATTCTTTATTTAAAACGCAATAAAGAGGTTGTTTCTTGGATGCCTAATGGAGAATTTGTGTATAAAGGTAAAATAGTGAAAAGTTCTAATATTGTTGACCTGATAGACCATTTAGTGCGAAGAAAGACGGATAAGTACGTAAATGGACAAGAACAGTGTAAAGATGCACTTAAAGAAATTAACTTCCCCAGTTCCTTTGTAAAAAATAAATTTGCTATCCCTCAACAACTTGGTAAGGCAGTGAGAGTAATGAAAGAAGTGATGCCTACCCCAACCCCAAAACGAGTCTGTAATTGGCTTCCTCTATAAAACATCAGTTATTTCCCCGCAATAAAAATCCATAAGTAGATGAGGTTTTCAAGTTTCAATCAGTATATATTGATTATAATCAAGGTCTATGTCTCATTTCAAGCAATGGAACCCATCCAGAGAAGAGCATTTTCTGTTCTTATTTTCATGGGAATCTCAGCATTCATATTTGGTCTTACAATGATACTCGATAAAGGTTATATAACAATTTGTGATAGTGATGGAATCACAGATGATTACTCCTTAAATATTTGTAATGATATAATGGAATTACGTCTATCTGGAGAAAGAAAAATTACAATTCATTCTCCAAAACAGCAGCAGCGACAAAGAGCTCTGGAAAGTTTTCAGAAAATCTTTGAAAGAGAAAAGAATGTCAATGTTACGAATCTATTCAATTTGTGAACTTGCAATCTGATAAATGTCAAATACACGGAAGCTTGTAAGGAAATGTTCATTTGCGTACATGTCTGTGCCTGAATAAACTTGTCTTTTACAGAAATATGTTACTTGTTCGCCATTATTTTTTTAGTTCTAATAAACAAACTGTGCATAATATACAATTCTAAATGTATCAAATGATACTGCAGTAAGGAAAAGTATGTATACAGATACAAAAAAGTAATAAAATAAGCACTTATACATTTTAAAATAAAGAGAGAGAGACGCATTTGAAAAAGATAAACAAAGAATTTATTGATTATACATATATACACAAAACATATTTATATTCTTTAACATGTAAAACTATTAGATTTATCATTAACATAATGACTCCGTACTGTTTCGTACATTGTATTTAGAAAACGTAGAACATCAAAATCAAAGAATAAATGCCTCAAGGGCATATTCTCCGAAGTTAAAGTTTCTCCGAATTGATTCCAATCGATTTCATATAAAGCGTTTAGGAAATACCGATCGTAAAGTTCACTTAAACTCATAGTCATACATTCATGCCCAAGTTGATTTTCAAAGTTGTTTTCACATCCAAAACAATTCATCATTTTCTTTATTTTTTTCGAAACGAGTACTTTCAGATGTTTAGCCACTGTCGGTAAGTTCGCTCACTTTCTCGCTATTCCTCATCAGTTCCTGCTCCACGTTTCACGAATTCTTCTTTCACAAAATAATCGAGGGATTCATTAACAAATCCTTTTTTAATGGCTTCAGTAATTTCCTCCGATACAGCTTCCAGTCGATCCAATTGTTTCACAGAGAGAAGAATACGCGTCGGAGTAAGTTGAAAAGCACAGTCTTTCTTTTGAAACATATTTTGAAAACTCACACATTTTTCGTTTCCACGAGTTTCTTTGGAGAGTAAAAGGCTTCTTGAAACGATAATAACATCGCTGCCGTTCTTTGAGCGAAAGCTAGGAATTGCTTCGTGGAAGGCTTTCCAAACTTTAGGAAGCAAAGATACTCCCTCTCTGGAAGGCTGCAGCACTCCCTGTTGATCTCTGTAATAATGACGAATAAGCACACGGATAATTCCCTTGAAACAAGACACAACAGCAAATTTGGTATCATCCAAATGGAAGCTATTAGAACCTAGTTCATTCATTGATGAATCAGATACTTGAGATGAAAGTACATCGGCCTCAGAATGCATATTCACTTTTTGATCTGTAAAGGGTAAAGTATATCCAAAAGGAAATGATCGCTTCATTTTTTCCACTCAAAGCCCTAAGGAGCAGGAATGAACACGTTTGAATATCACTTCCAAGATTTCAGGGCAGCGACACGTCCTCCTCTGGGATATTTTGCAATCAAAAGAATCTTACTGGTCAGACCTGTTAGAATTGGTCCAGGTGTTGCCATTCTGCGAGTCCACAAATAACCTTATTTCATACCATTGCCATATTCGGTACTAAAACTTTTCTTCTTCACATTCACGTTTTCATGTCAGAAACGCGGAGGTAAACTTACAACTCAATTCTACTCTACTCTCGAGTGACTTCATTGCCCACCACGTGTGTTTGATTTCGCGTTTCAACACGCTAGAATGACGTCATTCTCCATCCCCACCACGTGGAGTTTCAAAACAGGCAGCTGGGAGTACTTTTGCTGTGGGTTCGATTCCAACTTGTGTAATTTTTTTTCTACACGTAAATGAAAATAGAATTAATGATCATTTTCTGTAAAAAGCGTTTACTTCTCAATCTCATCAGTAGATGGCGCTACCAGTCATCATGTATGTAAAACAAGTCAATTCTATTGCTCCACCACTGAGTTAATGACGTCATGCTCCACCACATTGATGTTTCCTTGTCAGAAACACAGAGTAAAGGTGGAACCGAAACTAACAACTCAACTTGTTATGACGTCCCTTCCAGTGCAACTCAACTCCACTTCTGGTTATGATGTCACTTCCAGAACTCAACTCCAGTTCCGGTTATGACGTCACTTCCGATACACCACAACTTCCGGTTATGATGTCACTTCCGGTACAACTCAGTTCTACATCCTGTTATGACGTCACTTCCGTTTCTCCACCTTCACCACCGTTTTGGAACCCGCATGCATTTTTCCACTAGCATCTGTTCCAAAATTACTTTCACAGGTGAGCGATTTACTTGTATTTTACATTTGTTTTTTGTTTTTCAGTATTTGCTAGTATGATCAAAATAGATGTTCTAACTTCGGAATTCTTAATACAACTTGCGGACATTTCCCGTTCTACAAATAAGATTTCATAGATTTGCAATCGATATACAGTGGATAAAAAAAGTTTTCGTACGGCGTATAAATTATTATAATTTCTAAAAAAATCTCACGAAAGATTCAGAAACTACATTAGAAACTTATTTCGGAATAGATGCATTATAGGACATCTTTCGGCGCGGTTTTTTTTCCGATTTTTGCGGTCACACCTTTAATAAATTTGGAATTACATCCATATACACAGCACGATAGAACCATAGACGTGAAATATAAGTAGACTGAGCATCGTATTGAGAAGAGCTTCAAAAAGTGGAACCAACATGTGGCTAGTAGTCACGTGACTGCTACGCGAAAATTCAGCTTGGTTGATTGATTTGATTTTTTATCGCTTCTCTTGGCGACATAACATTTATAAAAAGTTAGCGATGCGAATGTGTATAATACTGGATAGTCCTTGAGTTTGAGTTACGTTTTACAATTGTTAGGCGATACGAATGTGCATACAACTGAATATTTATTGAATTTGTGTTACTTTTTAATGTTTTTAGCTATTTGAGTTATGTAATTGGCTGAAGTACTCGTTGGGATCAAGTTTAACTAGCACGATACATAGGTTGTAGTGAATAGATTGATCTCATGCCTGGAGTGCAGATACGGCCCACCAAATATTTTTATCAGGCCCGTAGACCAGGTCGGGCCTTCTAGATCAGTTTAACCAACCCGCAATTAGGTATGGTCTTGCGGACAGATTTGAACCCGGTTTCTGGTATGCAGACCTGAACCCGGACAACATACCCGATACGGCCCTCCAAATTTTTACCGTAGTTCAAACACGACTCCTCTGACAGGTTTACCTGGCCCACAGTCCACATACGATTATTCAAATATTTTTATTAGGACCGCACGCCAAATATACCCGAAAGGTTTAACCTGCCCGCTATCCAGATATGGCCATCAGGATAATTTTACCTAGCCCGCAATCCAGATACAGTCCTCGAAATATTTTTATCAGATCCGGCCCTCCAAATCAGTTTAACCAGCCTGCAGTTCATATCGGTCCTCCGCACAGGTTTACCAGGCCCGCAGTTGAGATCGGCCCGGAAGTACCAGTTTGATTTATCGCTCGACTATTACCTTTACTACTGTATATCAAGAGCACATGTCAAAGGGGTTAGGGGATGTTCACAAGTATTTCGTTACTAATTAAAATTTTGTATAAGATGGTTGTCCTAAACCTGACGTTCTTTAATTAATTCAATGTATTATATATTTTTTCTTTTACCAGTATTAGACGTTGGGGAAATTATAACTAAAAGATTTAATAGCAGAAAATAATTCAAACTTCCTTGTTTAAATTTAATGAGGTTAACACAAGTTGGAATAAATTGGAAAATAAATGCATGTTTGGAAATGACTGCTTCAATAATTATTTTACTGATGTAGTCATAATCTATATATATAAAATAGGATGTGTGTGTGTGTGTATGTGGGTATATTTTCTATACAAATCTACACCGTTTGACCAATCCATACCAAATTTGGTACACTTATACTTTAGAACACTGCGATCAGCATAGGCTAACTCTTAACCCCCGTTCTATTGGCTCTGGGGGGCTAAAAACTATTCGAAATCGCAATAGAAATAACATTGAGCATAGATTGATTGCTTTAGGCAGCGATGGTTGCTTTACCATTGTTGATCGAAAAACAATTTTTTCCAAAACAAATTAAATTACAGTATTTATGTTTGAACTGACTTTTTAGTTCTTCCCATGATGTAAATAAATTATAGATATTTTATTGATGAAGGAAAGAATATTTTAAAATATTTATGTTTGCAAGGAAATTCAAGGAAAGGTTTTCAGTTCAAGGATTATTTTCAAGGAAAGTTGGTGTATATTTCGACCAACTTTCCTTAAATAATTTATTGAATACGTAATGATTTGTAGAATTCTGTTTCACGAGGCTTTTTAGGTAAGGCGTGTAACTTATTTTAAAATGTCCGCAATAGATACATGTGAATCCTCCGTTGAAAGCATTGATTTTCTTTCTGAAAAATTCTGTAAAATCGACCTTCTGCTTTTTGAAAAATTTTTATCTATTCAGTTTAATTTGTCTACACCGATTATATTTATTTCTAAACCAAGCACCGTTATTCCGAAAAGCACAAACGAAAAACTCATTGATCATAAAAGCGTAATTTTGCTACTCGGTATCTGGCAGCACCAGAATTAATGTTTACTCTTTTTTATAAAACTTTGTAGAACTTTCTAGAAAGTTGGGGAAACGGAAACTTAATTGGACTCATGGTGGAGAACATTCCAGCACCCACTCGATTCTTAGCTGGTCGTATTTAAAGGAAGCTAACTCGGTAAGTCTTCCAGTTTATCATGTTTCAGTGAATCTGGCAGTTTTATTTCGCTCTTTTGATTGTATAAGTGTTTCCTACTTTTTTCGACAGTGTTAGTGTACATTTTTGATTTATATTTCTAAACGGATGTAAGTACTACATAATTTTAAATTCGTTTTTTCGTTAATTTTAGCTTTGCATTGTATTCTATAATAGATTTCATTGCTCAGTGAGTGTCCTTTTGCTTATTTTATGAAATAGCATTTTTTGTATTTTTTTACAGATTTCTTTGCTGTAGCAATGCCTCCAAGGAAGGGGAAGACGATCGGCCAAGTGCAGTCAACGGCTAAGATGATGAAAGATGAGCGTAGTCAAGAAACTTCCGAGAAGAAGACTTGCAATTGCGAGAGAGCTACAACATCTAGAGCAACAGAGAACAGCACAGCAGCGTGAGGCCCGACTTCAGAATAAGAGGGATAGTGCTACTACATTTAGAGCAACAGAGACGACATAGCAGCGTGAGGCCCGACTACAGGATAAGAGAGATAGAGCTACTACATCTAGAGCAACAGAGACGGCACAGCAGCGTGAGGCCCGACTACAGGATAAGAGAGATAGAGCCAAACGATCACGGACTGCGCACCATTTTAGCTTAGCATTGGAAGAATTCCACTACGATTCACATAAAGACTACTCGCTGCATGCAAGTGTTACCATCGGGAAAATGGAAATGGTTTGTAGTTACTGTCAAGCCAAAAAGTTTAAATCAGAGTCTACTGGTATTTGCTGTAAAAATGGAAAACTTAAACTCTGCCAACTGGAACCACCACCGCAAGAACTTTTGTCTTACACATCAGCAGATACGTCAGAGTCGAAGCATTTTCTTAGTAACATCAGAAAATACAACTCATGTTTCCAAATGACATCATTCGGCGCCACATCAGTTGTTGGAGAGCCCGGATTTCCGTCGACATTCAAGGTGCAAGGGCAGATTTACCATAGAGCGGGATCGTTGCTTCCGCTGCCAGATCAACCACCAAAATTTCTACAACTATATTTTATTCAAAACGAACAAATGGAAACTGATCAGAGGTGCGCCTACATCTGGGGAACCAGACGTCAGATTGTGTTAAACTTACAGAGGATGTTTCATGAGCACAATAATCTTATTAAAACGTTTGAAACAGCATTGGAACGTATGCCAACAGATGAATATAAAGTAGTCATAAGAGCAGACCGAAGACCAGCAGGCGAACACGAGCGGCGCTTTAACTCTCCTCAAGCAGATGAAGTCGCGGTGGTTATATCAGGCGATGAATTCCATCAACGGGATATCGTTATTCAATGACGAGGTGAATCTTTGCAGCGCATTTCGGAAACACATCGATCTTATGATGCTCTGGAGTACCCAGTGATATTCCCCCACATGGTGAAGATGGATATCATTTTAATCTGAGGCAGATCAACCCAAGAACAGGTGAAACAACGAGCAAGAAAGTTTCAGTGATGGATTTATATGCGTACAGATTAATGGTTCGAGATACTGAGCAGTACCACGTATTGAACTGCAGGCAATTGTTTCATCAGTTCATCGTCGATATGTACACAAAAGTCGAGAGTGAGCGTCTCCTTTACATTCGCCTAAATCAACGTAAACTGAGAGTTGACGAATATATTCACCTGAGAGATGCTGTGGGAAATGACGGGAACGTTGAAAACCTCGGTGCCTTGGTCATACTACCAGCTACATTTACAGGAGTCCCAGACACATGCACGAATACACACAAGATGCTATGACGTACGCGAGGACGTACGGGAGACCAGACTTATTTATCACCTTCACCTGCAATCCGACTTGGACGGAGATCAAGGAGGTTCTTACCAATGGTCAATTACCCAGTGAGCGCCACGACTTGATTGCGAGAGTATTTAAACAGAAGCAGTTGAAACTGATTGACGTTATAACAAAGAGCCATGTATTTGGAGTACCGAGATGCTGGATGTATACGTTTGAATTATTATTTTATTTCTATGATGAGTTTTATATTTTTACATGAATATTATGAATATTTGATTGATAAAAAAAGGATAGTTAAAATATTTCATTATTCATAATTTACATTTTGTAATGGAACACGAAAAACTTCAACTCATTAATCATAAAAGCGTAATTTTGTTATTTTAGATTTGGCAAACCAGAATTAATGTTTTATTATTTTATAAATTTGATTTAGAATCCCGAGTTTGTCTGTTTGAGTTAGCACAGCTAAATGTTGCAGTCATATTTGAGCATTACTAAATTTCATAAATCATTATCGTCTTTATCAATATTTTCAAATGTCTTTTTCGAATCGCTCTATTTCAGAATAAACTCAGGCAGTCGAAATTCGACACTGCGCATCATTCGTTTTTTAGAATTCTGCATTTTTTCGTCGGAATTTCGTTTCTGTTCGTATTTATGTCTTAATCTTTTACATATTGCAATATATTCAGGAATTAAATGCATATATTTGCGTCCGAAGTATATTGTAGAAGCTATGAAAAAGTTAAAATGTATTTTCCGTACAACTTAAATGATTGCATTTTTCTGTGAAAAAAAAGTGCTTATTCTAATTCACTTTTCAAGCAACATTTAACCATTTCAACCCGAGCAACGCCGGGTAATTCAGCTAGTCTATATATATAAAATAGGATGTGTGTGTGTGTGTATGTGGGTATATTTTCTATACAAATCTACACCGTTTGACCAATCCACACCAAATTTGGTACACTTATAATTTAGAACACTGCGGTCAGCATAGGCTAACTCTTAACCCCCGTTCTATTGGCCCTGGGGGGCTAAAAACTATTCGAAATCGCAATAGAAATAACATTGAGCATAGATTGATTGCTTTAGGCAGCGATGGTTGCTTTACCACTGTTGATCGAAAAACAATTTTTTCCGAAACAAATTAAATTACAGTATTTATGTTTGAACTGACTTTTTAGTTCTTCCCATGATGTAAATAAATTATAGATATTTTATTGATGAAGGGGGAAAGAATATTTTAAAATATTTATGTTTGCAAGGAAATTCAAGGAAAGGTTTTCAGGAGTTCAAGGATTATTTTCAAGGAAAGTTGGTGTGTATTTCGACCAACTTTCCTTAAATAATTTATCGAATACGTAATGATTTGTAGAATTCTGTTTCACGAGGCTTTTTAGGTAAGGCGTGTAACTTATTTTAAAATGTCCGGAATAGATACATGTGAATCCTCCGTTGAAAGCAGTGATTTTCTTTCTGAAAAATTCTGTAAAATCGACCTTCTGCTTTTTGAAAAAATTTTATCTATTCAGTTTAATTTGTCTACACCGATTATATTTATTTCTAAACCAAGCACCGTTATTCCGAAAAGCACAAACGAAAAACTCATTGATCATAAAAGCGTAATTTTGCTACTCGGTATCTGGCAGCACCAGAATTAATGTTTACTTTTTTTATAAAACTTTGTAGAACTTTCTAGAAAGTTGGGGAAACGGAAACTTAATTGGACTCATGGTGGAGAACATTCCAGCACCCACTCGATTCTTAGCTGGTCGTATTTAAAGGAAGCTAACTCGGTAAGTCTTCCAGTTTATCATCTTTCAGTGAATCTGGCAGTTTTATTTCGCTCTTTTGATTGTATAAGTGTTTCCTACTTTATTCGACAGTGATAGTGTACATTTTGGATTTATATTTCTAAACGGATGTAAGTACTACATAATTTTAAATTCGTTTTTTCGTTAATTTTAGCTTTTTATTGTATTCTATAATAGATTTCATTGCTCAGTGAGATGTGCCTTTTGCTTAATTTTTTAAATAAGTTTAATGGGATCAGAATTAATGCTTTTTTTACACCAGAATAAAAGTTTATTTTTAACATGATTTAGAATTCTGTGTTTGAATATTTTGATTGACAGCTTTTAAGTAAGGCATTAATTTTTTTTATTTGTGTTAAAAGTTTGATATTCTCCTAAACTGATGTAAGTACTTCACAATTTTAAATTTGTTTTACCATTCAGTTTATATTAGTTTTTTATTGTATTCTATAATAGATTTCATTGTTCAGTGAGTGTGCCTTTTGCTTATTTTATGAAATAACTTTTTAATGACAGATTTCACTGCTCTGTGATAGTGTGCCTTTTGCTAATTTTATGAAATAGCTTTTCTTTGTATTCTATAATAGATTTCATTGCTCAGTGAGAGTGTGCCTTTTGCTTATTTTATGAAATAGCTTTTTGTATTCTTTTACAGATTTCTTTGCTGTAGCAATGCCTCCAAGGAAGCGGAAGGCAATCGGCCAAGTGCAGTCAACGGCTAAGATGATGAAAAATGAGCGTAGACAAGAAACTTCCGAGGAGAGGAATAGAAGACTTGCGATTGCGAGAGAGAGAGCTACTACATCTAGAGCAACAAAGACGGCACAACAGCGTGAGACCCTACTACAGGATAAGAGAGATAGAGCAACTACATCTAGAGCAACAGAGACGGCACAGCAGCGTGAGGCCCGACTACAGGATAAGAGAGATAGAGCTACTACATCTAGAACAACAGAGACGGCACAGCAGCGAGAGGCCCGACTACAGGATAAGAGAGATAGAGCTACTACATCAAGAGCAACAGAGACTGCACAGCAGCGTGAGGCCCGACTACAGGATAAGAGAGATAGAGCTACTACATCTAGAGCAACAGAGACGGCACAGCAGCGAGAGGCCCGACTACAGGATAAGAGAGATAGAGCCAAACGATCACGGACTGCGAGCCATTTTAGCTTAGCACTGGAAGGATTTCACTACGATTCACATAAAGACTACTCGATGCATGCAAGTGTTACGATCGGGAAAATGGAAATGGTTTGTACTTACTGTCAAGCCAAAAAGTTTAAATCAGAGTCTACTGGTATTTGCTGCAAAAATGGAAAAGTTAAACTTTGCCAACTGGAACCACCACCACAAGACCTTTTGACTTACACATCAGGAGATACGTCAGAGTCGAAGCATTTTCTAAGTAACATCAGAAAATACAACTCATGTTTCCAAATGACATCATTCGGCGGCACATCAGTTGTTGGACAGCCCGGATTTCCGTCGACATTCAAGGTGCAAGGGCAGGTTTACCATAGAGCGGGATCGTTGCTTCCGCTGCCAGATCAACCACCAAAATTTCTACAACTATATTTTATTCAAAACGAACAAATGGAAACTGATCAGAGGTGCGCCTACATCTCGGGAACAAGACGTCAGATTGTGTTAAACTTACAGAGGATGTTTCATGAGCACAATAATCTTATTAAAACGTTTGAAACAGCATTGGAACATATGCCAACAGATGAATATAAAGTAGTCATAAGAGCAGACCGAAGACCAGCAGGCGAACACGAGCGGCGCTTTAACTCTCCTCAAGCAGATGAAGTCGCGGTGGTTCAGGAGATGAGTTTCATCAACGGGATATCGTTATTCAACGACGAGGTGAATCATTGCAGCGTATTTCGGAAACACATCGATCTTACGATGCTCTGCAGTACCCAGTAATATTCCCCCATGGTGAAGATGGATATCAATTTAATCTGAGGCAGATCAACCCAAGAACAGGTGAAACAACGAGCAAGAAAGTTTCAGCGATGGATTTCTATGCGTACAGATTAATGGTTCGAGATACTGGGCAGAACCACGTATTGAACTGCAGGCAATTGTTTCATCAGTTCATCGTCGATATGTACGCTAAAGTCGAGAGTGAACGTCTCCTTTACATTCGTCTAAATCAACGTAAACTGAGAGTTGACGAATATATTCACCTGAGAGATGCTGTGGCAAATGACGGGAACGTTGAAAACCTCGGTGCCTTAGTCATACTACCAGCTACATTTACAGGCAGTCCCAGACACATGCACGAATACACACAAGATGCTATGACGTACGTGAGGACGTACGGGAGACCAGACTTATTTATCACCTTCACCTGCAATCCCACTTGGACGGAGATCAAGGAGGTTCTTACCAATGGTCAATTACCCAGTGAGCGCCACGACTTGATTGCGAGAGTATTTAAACAGAAGCAGTTGAAACTGATTGACGTTATAACAAAGGGCCATGTATTTGGAGTGCCGAGATGCTGGATGTATACGATTGAATGGCAAAAAAGAGGGCTGCCACACTCGCACAATTTGATCTGGTTAGCGGACAAAATTCAGCCCACTCAAATCGATGACGTTATATCTGCCGAGTTGCCAGACCCGGAACAAGATCCCGAACTTTTTGAAGTGGTAACGAAAAACATGATCCACGGACCGTGTGGAAATCTCAATCCCATTTCTCCGTGTATGAAGGACGGAAAGTGTACCAAGAAATACCCTAGAAAATTCATTAAAGAGACACAAACTGGAAATGACGGCTATCCCCTGTACAGACGGCGGGCTCCGGAAGATGGAGGGTTCACGGCGAAACTAACGATACGCAGCAACACGGAAATAGAAATCGACAATAGGTGGGTTGTGCCCTTTTCGCCGCTGCTGTCGAAAATGTTTCGGGCACACATCAACGTGGAGTACTGCAACAGTGTGAAATCGATTAAATATGTGTGCAAGTATGTCAACAAAGGTAGTGATATGGCTGTTTTCGGTATCAGCGACGAGAGATCGAACGATGAAGTGACGCGGTATCAATTGGGAAGATACCTCAGCAGTAACGAGGCAGTTTGGCGAATACTGGGTTTTTCGATTCACGAAAGACACCCTACTGTTGTTCACCTCAGCGTCCATTTAGAAAATGGTCAGAGAGTTTATTTCACAACAGAGAGCGCCCCTAGAGTGATTGATCAGCCACCAAACACGACTTTGACGGCATTCTTTCAACTGTGTCAGCAGGATTCTTTTGCGAGGACTTTGTTGTATCCTGAGATACCTCGATATTACACGTGGAATGCGTCGAGGAAAATTTTCTGTAGGAGAAAAGTTGGCCAGCCCGTCCCTGGACATGATGCAGTCGCGAGTGACGCCTTGGGTCGAGTGTACACTGTTCACCCCAACAACGCCGAATGCTATTTCCTTAGGATGCTTCTTCACTCGGTACGAGGACCTAGATCTTTCGCAGAGATGAGAACGGTAAACGACGAAGTATGCCAGACATTTAGAGAGGCCTGTCAGAAGTTGGGTTTGCTGGAAGGAGACCAGCACTGGGATGACACGTTGCGAGAAGCCGAATTGATCTCCCTACCAGAGCAAATCAGAAACCTGTTTGCTATAATATTGACTACATGCAGTCCATCGAATCCAAACACTTTATGGGAAAAGTATAAGGAGGCCCTGAGTGAGGATATACTCGCCAAAGTCCGGAGGGAAACCCCGACATTAGAAATCGAGTTTGGTCCGGACATTTTCAACGAGGCTTTGGTTATTCTTGAGGACAAATGTGTGGCCATGACAAATAAAACATTACTGCAATTGGGCCTGCCTGCACCAGTAAGAGATCGACGAGACGTACTTCGCGCAGATTACGTGCGAGAAACGAACTACGACGTCGAAGAGCTGAGTGCATACGTCGCGGACAAGAAGCCACTTCTGAATCGAGATCAGAAAAACGCATACCAAATTATCATGGATCAGGCAGCAAAACAACAAGGTGGTATCATTTTTCTTGATGCTTCTGGGGGCACAGGGAAAACATTCTTGATTAATATAATACTGGCCGAAATCAGGACTCGGGGAGAAGTTGCTCTTGCCATCGCCTCTTCGGGAATTGCGGCGACGTTAATGGAAGGAGGGAGGACGGCCCATTCTGCACTTAAGTTGCCACTTGACATCGCCAGGCAGGAAAATCCTACCTGCAACATAAGCAAGGCAAGTGGTCGGGCGCAGGTGCTCGAGACTTGCAAATTAATCGTGTGGGACGAATGCACCATGGCTCACAAGAAAGCTCTCGAGGCCCTCGACGTCACTCTGAGAGATCTGAGAGGAAACGACAACCTGATGGGAGGAGCTCTGGTACTCCTCTGTGGAGACTTTCGTCAAACTCTGCCCGTCATCCCGAAGTCGACGCCGGCCGATGAGATCCATGCATGTTTGAAACATTCGTTTTTGTGGAGACATGTGCGAAAGATAACTTTGAAGCAAAACATGAGAGTACATCTGGGGGATGAGAGTGCTCAAATTTTCTCAGACAAACTCCTGGAGATCGGAGAAGGCAGATTGGCAGTCGAGTCTTCTGGCAAGATTAAATTCCCATCCGATTTTTGTAATCTGGTGTCGTCCGTCTCAGAGCTGATAGATGCAGTCTATCCGTCTGTTTCCCAAAACTATCACGATTTGAACTGGTTGCGAGAGAGGGCCATTCTTTCTGCTAAAAATGAAGACGTCCACGACATAAACAATCAAATACTTGTCATGTTACCAGGCGTGGTCACTGAATACAAGTCCATCGATACCGTAGTAGATGCCGATGAGGTCGTCAATTTCCCGCCAGAGTTCCTGAACTCGCTTGATCCGGCTGGATTGCCACCACATCGTCTTTTACTTAAAGTGGGATCTCCGGTTATTTTACTGCGGAACCTCGACCCGCCAAAACTTTGCAACGGCACGAGGCTGTGTGTCAAGAAGCTGCTGGGCAATGTAATGGAAGCGACTATCTTGACAGGAAAGGGAGAGGGTGCAACAGTTTTTATCCCACGGATACCACTCATTCCGACGGATCTCCCTTTCGACTTTAAGAGATTGCAGTTTCCAGTAAGACTTGCGTTCTCGATCACGATCAACAAGTCGCAGGGGCAGTCTATCAAGTACTGCGGAGTGGATTTGAGATCGCCGTGTTTCTCCCACGGACAACTTTATGTTGGTTGCTCGAGGGTGGGTTCACCCAAGAATTTATTTATTCTTGCTCCCGGAGGTGAAACTAAAAATGTTGTGTATAATCAAGTTTTGTGTTAAATTTATATTGCAGTGAATTTGTAAAATATTTTACTTTATAATGCGTGTACTGTACTTATACTTTTAGAACCTGTTAATATAATTACTTTGATTTTACACTATACATTGATTTCATTCCTTTTCCTGTCCAATAGAAGATTGGGATAAATACCCGGGCAAAGCTATGTTGCCGTTGTTTGAGCATTACTAAATCTAACTTTTAGTTGATTGTATAAGTATTTCCTACTTTATTTGACAGGTGTAATGTGCATTATTGAATTAAAGTTTATTATTTTATTTCTATATGAATTTTATATTTTTACATGAATATTTGTTTGATAAAAAAAGGATATTTAAAATATTTCATTATTCATAATTTACATTTTGTAATGAAACACGAAAAACTTCAACTCATTAATCATAAAAGCGTAATTTTGTTATTTTAGATTTGGGAAACCAGAATTAATTTTTATTATTTTATAAATTTGATTTAGCATCCCGTGTTTGTCTATTTGAGTTAACACAGCGAAATGTTGCAGTCATATTTGAGCATTACTAAATTTCATTATCGTCTTTATCAATATTTTCAAATATCTTTTTTCGAATTGCTCTGTTTCAGAATACACTCAGGCAGTCGAAATTCGACACTGCGCATCATTCGTTTTTTAGAATTCTGCATTTTTTCGTCGGAATTTCGTTTCTGTTCGTATTTATGTCTTAATCTTTTAGATATTGCAATATATTCAGGAATTAAATGCATATATTTGCGTCCGAAGTATATAGTAGAAGTTATGGAAAAGTTAAAACGTATTTTCCGTACAACTTAAATGATTGCATTTTTCTGTGAAAGAAAAGTGATTATTCTAATTCACTTTTCAAGCAACATTTAACCATTTCAACCCGAGCAACGCCGGGTAATTCAGCTAGTCAATAATAAAAATAGTGAAAACAGATAAAGTTGCATGCTCAAATCAATTCAAGGTCACCACTGAAAACTTTTATTTATATTATAGATCCTTAATTGCTTATGTTTCCGTAAACGCAAATTTATTTTAGGACAGTTACGTATAAAAATATTAACATGAAAAATTACATATACAATCTTTACAAGATGGAAGGTAAATTTTTTAACCATATACTTAAAGTTCCTAGCTATTTTGCCCAATTTTAAATTTCTAGTTCAAAAACTAAATAAGATACACCCGTGTGTCTATATCTATATTTAAAATTTATCAAAATGATCATGTAAATAACTCTTGACAAATTTCATGATTTTAAGTGTGTGCAAAAGTACTGTGCAGAACTTTTAATATTAAATTTCTATTACTTATTGTGTGTGTGAAATCAATATTTTATAAATACGAAAGATAAATAAGAAAAGGTAAACATACAAAATTATTGTCACATTCATCACACTTTAAATCCACTGAATAAAACTCATAGAAACATGTAGCCATTTACTAACCATCTTCTTTCTTCACCTTTTGGAAAACTAATAAATGGAACAAAATAATAATTTTAAATACATAAGAACTGAATAAATGAATTTTCAGCAAGTACATATCTTTACAAGCTCTTATTACAAGTATATAAAAATTGTTTTACTTATAGTTTTAAAACTCGTGAGTACAAAATTATGTTTATAGTTTGAAGTTTAACATCCCTATCTATAGTTGTCCACCAAATCCACACTTGTTGCTACATTTTCACACGGCTTAAGCATTTGGCACCCACGAACATAGTGTTCCTTGCATCAGATAACAAATTATGCAATAACATCACAAAAGGGAAAAGATCTTATTAGATCTTGACATAAACATAAAATATACAAATGGATATAAATTAAATGTGCGATAAAATTTTTAATTCTTTTTAGAATTCTTATCTTCGATTGTGTAAGGTATTTAATATTTTTACTTTACATTTGATCATCATGCGACCAAATGCTGGCACAAATACATCTGTGCAGTCATTTTATATTCTTGATGGCTTGAGAAAAATGAAATTCAAGTTCTTAGAAGAAAAACAAATTCAAGTTCTTAGCAAGGTTCTTAACTACAAATACTCCATGAAAGTATGTATAAAGCATTACAATTTTGCGCATAAATCTTTATAATTGTATTTATACAATAGGTTATAATTCAGAAAAAGATTAATTTTAATTACACAAAAACAGTATGTAAATAAAATCACCAGCGAACAGCACAAAATAAAATATATTAAGCAGAGCAAAATTGTACAGAATTCTGAATATCACATTTTCTGTACGTTCAATTACTATCGATTTTAATTAAATAAAAAATACACAAATTAACACTTTGAAAGTTTGTTAATAAAAATCTTAGGGTGAATGTCTTAATACTAAATAGAGCGATTTCGTTTTTACTTCTATCAAACAATTGGGATTTAAAATATTAGCGTAATTCATTTAACTTTATTGTGAAACGATTTTTAAATGACACACATTTTCACATTAGTGGTTTTGTAATTTATGAATATAGTTTTTGAAAAACTAAAAAGAAACTTAACTTTCAAGAGAAACGGGAAACATGAACAGAAGCACAGCCGATCTTAATGTTTATTTAGACGGCTGTGACAACTGATGGCTACTGCTCTGAGTGGAGCATGTCAAACTCCGCCCACAATTAGGGATATCGAACCCGCACCGAGGGAGCTGTAAGTCATACCGTCAGTGAAGCCTATGTATCTTTTACTCTGGATAGAACCATATTAGCTTTCACTTTCAATGCATTTGCTATGGAAGGAATGCGCAAATTATATGCGCGTTGGAGAGAAGTCTAAGGATCACGTGACTACTGTTTTTGGTCACATGATCATTTGGATATAAAAGGGTTGCCATACTCACTCCACTTTTATACCTCCTCTATGGTATTGCTCCGGTTTGACGTTAATTAAAATACCTACCTTTAAACCGAGCAATCGGAAGAAAGATAGTATGCAACTCCACGCATTTATTATATCTATTTCATTAGAATGGTTCGTGATGGTACACTGATGTCAACACTAAGATAACCATTCCTTTTTTCCAATAAGAGGCGTTTTCTGTAAAGCTTAAATTTAGTTGGAACTGATATTTTTGTGGTAAATTGAAGCTTCCTTTATGTATACCGTATTGTACAACCGGAAGTAAAGCGTTACCACCGAGATAACAAGGCCAGACCACTCTGACGTTTCAATCACGTGACTCGCTAATTAGTAGTCATAACAAACATCGCCGCATGGCCGGCTACTAACGGATTGCCTTTAATGTAGCGTAAGAAATTAATGTTTTTATACTATTTTACCGGAAAGTAAGTGCAGTTGCAGTTAAATATTGTTATATAACATTTGTGGAACATTACAGTGTCAAGGTGTTAAAGGCTTTCGGACGATACATTCCGGACGATATCATCGTTTTGAAAATGAAGTTCGCATACTGCTGAGTTTTGATAGTGTAAAGTCAGCTCGTGGAATCGCCCTGAGCCATCTTTTTCTAATATTTTCATCCTCTGGAAAGGAGAAAATCGCCACTTTTGGTGCATCACCATATCCATAATTTCCAGAGCAAGAAGGTACACAGCATCTAAAGGGCATTTTGGATAGCCTCGTGGTTAAGCCTAAAGAAATCGGTTTGGACACACGTTAAACGTGTTGTTTGACTAAAGCCTTTAACACCATGACACTGTAATGTTCCACAAATGTTATGTAACAATAATTAACTGCAACTGCACTTACTTTCCGGTAAAATAGTATAAAATAACCTAATTTCTTACGCTACATTAAAGGCAACCATTAGTAGCCGGTCATGCGGCAATGTTTGTTGGGACTACTAATTAGCGAGTCACGTGATTGAAACGTCAGAGCGGTCTGGCCTTGTTATCTCGGTGGTAACGAGTAAAGTCTTTTCTGGTAGTTTGTTTATGTTACAATGAATTTTTAATAACTGCACAAATTATCTTATCTCTTTTAATAATTATTTATTACTTTAAAAATAATTATTTTATTTATACATAAGAAATTAAAATTGGAAAAAATTAAAAAGAACATTTGCTTGACAATAAAATACGACTTCTAATTTTGTAAACAACAGAGCTCGAACAACATAAAAATTAATAGAGTTTAGTTGTATCTCTTATTTCCATTAGACCAAAAAATAGAACAATATATTTTTCAACACTCTCTTACTGTCCATTTTTTTCACGAACAAGGATTACTCCAATCCAATCTTTGCATTCAGGGTATTAAGCTTTGGCTTGTGTAGTGGTTTTGTGAGTCCATCTGCTAGTTGATTTTCAGTGCTAATCTTTGAAACTTCTATTTCTCCTTCCTGTACCTTTTCCCTGACAAAAAAGTGACGCACCTTTATGTGTTTGATTCTCCTGTGGAACTCCGGATTCTTTGCAAGCCTTATTGCTGCTTCATTGTCTATCCAAAGAATTGGTGTTCCTTCAACATCAGTTATTTCTTTTAACAATCTGTTAAGCCCAACCAAATCCTTTGTTGCTTCGCTTGCTGCAACTATTTCTGCTTCTGTTGTTGAGAGTGCAACTGAAGATTGTCTTTGGCTTGTCCACAATATTGCTCCACCTGCATACAGGCAAATAATACCAGTTGTTGAACGTCCGGTTTTATCATCTCCAGCATAGTCGGCATCGCTAAATCCCTCTAAATGTCCTTGGTTAAAGTTGGATTTGTAAATGATATCTTTTTCTTGTGTTCCCTTTAAATATCTAAATATCCTCTTGATTTTTACAATATCTGCACTGGTAGGATTTTCAACACTTCTTGCTAAATAGTTAACGGAAAATGCTATATCTGATATTGATCCAGTTGCTAAATATAGTAGAGTTCCTATAGCTGATCTGAAGGGAAAATTTCCTTTTATATCAGTATTATCTTGAGAATTATCATTAGTAATTGGTGTTGAAACTACCTTGCAATTTTCGATTCCAAAATCATCCAACATTTTCTTAATATAGCTAGATTGGGTGATCCTTATTGAACCATCATTTCTTTGTTCAATCTCAATGCCCCAAAAAATGAAGCAGGTTTGAAGGTAATCTTAAATTCTGTTTTCAATTCATTTAAGAATTTATTTATCATCTTGGTTTGTTGATGCAACTAAACCATCATCCACATAGAGTGCAAGTATGATCTTAAGATCATTTCTCTATTTCTGATAAATAAACAAGGATCAGATGCACTTCTAGTGAAACCGAGCTTGGCGAGAAAACTTCCAAATCTTTCATTCCAACATCTAGGAGCTTGCTTAATCCATATAGCTTACACACCTTATTTGTTCCATCACTAAAGCCTTCAGGTTGAGACATAGATTTCTTCAGAAAGTTCTCCATACAAAAAAGCTGTTGAAACATCAAATTGCATTAAGTGCATATTTTCATTAGCTGCTACGCTAATTAAGGTACGGACAGCATTTTTTTTGTTACTGGACTAAATGTCTCTTCATAGTTAACTCCCTTACGTTGGGAAAAACCTTTTGCTACTAATCTTGCCTTGTATTTATCTACTGAGCCATCCGGGTTAGTTTTAAGTTTAAAAACCCATTTGCTTGCAATCGGCTTGAATCCAGGTGATAAATCAACTACTTCCCAAGTTTGGTTGGTTTTCCTTTAGAGATTTTATTTCACTGTCCATAGCATGTAACTATTTATCTTTTTGTTTAGTCCTTATCGATTCATCATAGGTTTCTGGTTCATCCATATTTTCCAATACTGAGTGCAAACTATAATCATCACATATCTTGAAGGTTTCTTAATTCTAGATCTATCCCTAAGTTGTCTTTGATCTGCTGTGTCCTGCTATTTTACTATTATCTTGTCAGTTTCCCTTTGTTCATTTAAATTATCTTCAGACTTATTTTCAATATTTTCATCTGTAGTTTCTTCTGATTCTACAGTCACTGGTAGTGGATTTGAAAACTCTTCCTTTTGGAATATTACATCTCGACATCGAAATACCGAATCCTTTTTTTTCTGTAATAAATTCTGTAGCTATCATCACCATCATAGCCTATTAGAATTCCAGATCTTGCCTTTGGATCCATCTTGTTTCTCTTTTGATCAGGAATCCATCCACTACATGCAGTTCCAATCACTCGTAGATGCTTAAGTCTTGGTTTCTTGTCATACCATATTTCATAGGGCGACTTTCCATCAACCGAGGACTTCGCAGTTCTGTTTAGTATATATGCTGCTGTATTGACTAGCTCTGCCCAAAACTTTTGAGGAAAAATCTTTCTTGAATACATGATAGATCTAGCTGCTTCAACTATGGTTCTATTCTCCCGTTCGGCACATGCATTTTGCTGTCTCATACCATATTTCTTTAGTAACATTCTCATTTGTTTATTATCAAATTCTCCACCATTGTCACTGCGGAATTCTTTGATCGGATGACCTTGAACTGTTGCTTCTTCAAGCACTTGATTTAACTTTTACAGAGCTTCTGACTATTCTTTGAGAAAGTGAACAAAGCGCATTCGAGAAAAATCATCTTTAAAGCAAACAAAGAAACGAAAGCCTGAATTTGATGGAACTTGAAATGGTCCACAATTATCTCCATGCAGTGTCTCTCCCTGCTTGGTTGCTCGTGGTCGATTTCTGACGATGCATTTTTCCTTTTATACATCCTGTACAATGTTCATCTTTGATGTTTGTCCTTATGTTCAATTCTCTCTCAATAAAATCTTTAATATGTATTTTATCTTGATGACTCATTCTTTCATGATAAAGCTGCAAAATATTTTGATCTATGAAATTTGCTTCTGTCGACTGTGATGATTTTGCTTTCATTTCCACTTTAAACAGTCCTCCATTCTCTTTACGATAGCCATTAAAATGTTTTCTTGTTTACCTTTAGGCTACATCTATTTGGTCCTGAGACAAATTCACTGTTGGGTAGTTTATCGTGAGTTTGCAGAATTGAAAAAAGATTTTTCTTAATATCAGGAACATACCATACATTTTCAAGAGCTAAATGAAGAATATTTCCATCCACATATGATTCAACTTCAATTGTTCCTTGACCCAAAACTTTAGATTCTTGTCCATTTGCTGAACTTACTTTGACAGAATGCTCAAATTCACTATAAGTTTTGAAAAATTGATTTTGGTTAGTAATATGTCTTGTGGCACCATTATCAAAGTACCAGTTTTCTTTGTCATCACTTTCTGTAACAAATGCATGATCATCTACTGATAGCATGAAGGCATTTACTTCCCTTGAGGTTCCTGTCCTTGTATTATTTTTATAAGATTCTTTGTTTTTGTTTCTTCCTTTTTTGGTCTTTCACCAGCAATCCATTTATGACAACCTTTAATCCAATGGCCTTTCTTTTTACAATAATTGCATGGATATGTGTACCTCTTGTCTTTGTTGTTACCTTTCTCATTTACTCTATCTTTGACAATTTTCTTGACTGTTAAGGCTTCCTGATCAACACTTTCTGATTTAGAGGTTATTGGCTTGCTTCTGTGCAGAGCCAGTTGATGAGATTGCCCACATTCCTTTCTTTATCTTTATGAATCATAAGCCAAATTGTTTGAAAATTTGAATAATCTCTGGGTAGAATTTCAAATATCTTACATATAAGAAAAATTGGTGGAAATTTTCCATTATTGCTATTTTGACATTTTCCTATTTCTTCTTGAAGGTTGTTCCAAAGCTGCCTAGTTGACAAGTTTCCAGCCATATCTAGACTTTCTTTCCATTTACAACCAAAAAACTCCAAACAAATTTCAAAGGCTTTATTTTCTTCTACACCAGCAAAAGGTTGTGGAGTTCTGTCCAAACCTCATCTGGGCTTAAAAGATTTCTTATTTGAGCTCTAACTTTTGGACTCAAGATTGAAACTCATAGAAATATTATTTCTGATTGTGTCTTGTTAAATTTTTCCAAGTCTTTCTTGTAGACATTTCTTTCTTCTAACGTTACACGGCTACTGGGTTCTTTAGGAATTTTTAATTTTCCTGAAATTAATTCCTTTGCATTTGGTATTTTTTCAATTAACGTCACACTGGAGCAACACAACGGGCTATTGGTGACGGTCCGGGTGTTCCGTTTTGAATTTCGGAATCAGAAGTATTCAGATTATAGTTGGTGTACTCAATTGTTCCATAAAAACACCTTATAACACAAAACAGTTTATTTACAGCTCTAATATGTACACTCTTTGCTTTAGATCACAAAATAACACTCAGAAGCATTTATGGCGTAAATAATACGTATTATTTCTCTCTAAAAATACGACAAAGGAACTCAGAAGCCATTTCTCTGCGTACATAAAACACAAACTAAAACTAGACTGTTGCCATTCGCAACTTACTAAATATATCAAAACAAAGATAATAATCAGGTAGAGTATCAATCCGACACCGGGATCAATCCCAGAGAGAAAGATCCAAGGACAACACCACGTAATTTTGAACCACGGTCAGATGACGAGGCAACACCTGAGCTGGCACCCCACTCCCCAAACTTCCACACCACGCCAAAGTGAGGACATTTGAGGCCACGACAGATTTAACGTGCACCAGCCCCCTTTGTACACGACGGTGTTTGGCTGGATTCGCAACCTTTCAGTTGCTAGTCCGTTACTCTTCCAACCGGGCCACCGCGGCCAGGTTCAATTTTCTGCATGATTTGTTCCATTTTCTTTTTTCTCAAGAGAAAAAAAATGGTGTTAGGGTTAGGAAAAATATCCTGGGCCCATACAATAAATTTTTAATAACTGCAGAAATTATCTTATCTTTTTTAATAATTATTTATTATTTTAAAAATAATTATTTTATTTATACATAAAAAATTAGAAAGAACACTTGCTTGACAATAAAATATGACTTCTAATTTTGTAAACAACAGAGCTCGAACAACATAAAAATTAATAAAGTTTAGCTGTATTTCTTATCTCCATTAGACAAAAAAAAAAATATTTTTCAACACTTTACACCGCAAGCTGGCTAGTGGAAGCTGATATCTTTCGCACCCGCATGTCTAGGGTGTTTAGCTTATTCGTTTTGTTGCAAGTTAGCTTCTTTGATTGTATTAAAACAAGGTCGTTTTATTCCAAAAGGCTTGCGATAGTTGTTGGTGAGTTTACTTTTGCCTTTTTTGTTTGGATGTTTCTAAGTTATCCAGAATTTCCCTGATCAGAAGAGACCGGCTTTGATACATGCAACAGTCGAGATTCTGCATACCGACAAAAAAGATTTTCTGTAAAAAACTTGCTTTGCTTAAAATTTACTAATCAGATAGTGGACACAGTGTCGGGGAAATTCTGTCAGATTTCAAACATCCCATTGAAAGCAGGCATAGTTAAATTCTCATGTTTTTGACTGGCATTTTATTTATTGATACACAAAATAATCCCAGCAAACGGTAAATTTTTCTCACAAAAAATTCAAAATACCTGAGAAACGATACTTTTGAAAACTTATGATTATATAATGAAGATTACTAGGATATACTACTATAAAATGTACTAGGTTGACAGAAATATTAATGAAGAATGTATCAATATAAATTAACCATTGTCCTAATTTTTGTTTCCTAACATTGACCACCTGCCAGTTTAATATAATATCAGCAAATGGAGATGATTAATTCAACATTCGCTGAGTTTCTTGATTTTTCCTCTAACTTACTTATTTTTAAGATTCCCTAATTTATTTGAAAGATGACTATTTAGCAAATGCTCCTAAACCATGGGTGGGGTTGCTGTGGCTCAGTGGGTTTGTCCACTGTTCTAGCAACCTGTGAGTTGTAGGCAGTACAGGTTCCATTCCTCCCTGAGTGTATTTCTCTTTTCTGTGTCTAAAACTTTAATTGTGTGTGTTTGTTCATTACTTTATGTTGTCTCTCATGTTTGATGCAGTTTGGCCAAATATGACCCTTCTACCATAAAAAATGCATCCAGCCAATCTAAGCCTTGGACTGCGAGTTGTAGGTGACACAGGTTCAATTCCTCACGTGGTGTTACATATCTCTTGTTTCAGTATAACTTGTGTATGTCTGTTACTTAATGTTGTCCGTATTGCCTTGTGCTATAAAACCTTACCAATGAAATTAAGCCACAGTTTACTTGGAATGACAGAAAAAGTGCTTTGAAGAGATTTCATGTTGTATCAAATTATCATCAATTATGACCTTGGTTTCTCCTAGACTATATTCTTAGTTATGTTTAATAAGTTCCTCAAATCTTATTTTAACATCCATTCTACATATAGTTTAATTCGATGGTTAGATTAGCAATGGCAGTCCTGTTTGCTTTTTTTCTGTAAATGTAAATCCCACATTTCAGCATTTATCTTTTTCTCTTATATTCTAACATTCAACTAGTTCTAGAAGTACACTAGAAAAATTATTAAGTTCTTCATTTCAATTGAAGTTCTGTGGATCAAGCAATTTTTTTAATTAAAAATTTTAGGCAGTGTCTCAACTGCATGCTTTTGAGTGGTTTTTATTCTGCTAGGGATATTTCATCTATATATGAAAATAGTAAAAAACTTGCACATATTTTTTTCGCCTGGCCAAGTATGTTTTGTGACAAGACTCACAAACCATATTTTATAATATAGTTAAAAAATATATCTCTTGCTTATTAACCCATTGTGTATATTTTGATTAGCAGTTCTCAATTTTCTACCTGTATTTGCTGCAAAATTTTATGGAGTATCTACTTAAAGTGACTCTTTTTACGCGAGTTATAACTTCCTTATTGTGGAAACTTCAAATGATTGGATTTTATGAATACATTTTATCATCAAAAATTAAACATTCAAATAAATGTTATTTTGTCTAAACCTTGTTCACACTTGAACAGCATACAACAAAACATGCATACTCTATCTCTGCACAGAAAACATCTATACACATTCATATTTCAGCCAATTTAATGTTGCAAGACTAATGTTGGACAAATGTATTGCTTACCTTGGAGTTGCTCACCGCTTCAGCATATCTTGAGGTGTGTACGGGCCTCATTATCCCAAGGTTTCCTAGTGATCTATTCTTTTCCTATGGGGTTTATATACTGTCTCTGGGGGTCGCAACCCTAGGATACCCAAGCAATCTTTCTCCTTTCCATCCTTTTCAGAATTACATGATAATGTCTTGTTTGATGCAGCTTGGCCAAACCAGGGCCAGGAAGTCGCTTGGATCACAAAATTAAGATTTCAATGTGAACAATCTGAAAAGGAGCTTATGATATTTTAAATTTTATGTGTTAATACAAAGCAGTATAATTTTCATTTTGTGGTTTAGACCAGTTTAAAAGTTATAGGGACCTAATGTTGATGACTTAAATGTATTCCCAAGATGAAAAATGTATTTAAAAATAAGAAGTAGCACTTAAACTTTGAAGAAAAAATCCTTAATGTTGCACTTTTCAATATCAAATTAAAGAACTTCAATCTTAAAAATTCATGATTTAAAATATATATTTTGCCTTCAGAATTACATTTACTATAAAATCGTAGAACAAAATAAAGAAAAAATAAATCATTTTTATTGCACATATCACAAATGTGGCACAATTACACTGAGTAATTAGGTAACTAGACTTATGGAATGAAGCTCATGAGTGTATGCTATTGCCAAACAAGGTATAAATTCTTATTTTGTTTGCAATTATGTACTGTTAGTGGCAAATATTAACTGTTCATTTTTAAATTGTACTAGTCTGGTCTAATGGGTATGTGCATGTGGAATTCTTTGTTCACGGAAGGGGGGTTTGATCTTCCATACTGTTCACTAAAATGCTCTTGTGGATACTCTGAGCACCTGTGAATTAACTTCCTAATCTAATAAGATCTGGTTGGTTGGTGAGATGTGAGGGGTACAGGTCTAGTACTGTCCCTGTTAACTCAATCATAATTGGTATGCATTTCTGAGCATGTATCCCAAATCCCACTAGGATTAGGTCATATTTCATGGGTTCGTATTTTTACAATTCTGTTTATTCACACATTACATTAAATTTTATGTATTTAAATAAGGACCTTAAATTTGCTTATGCATCTTCCATTTAGATAATCAAAACTGGGCTTGCCTTATGTATAGACAGAAATGTGTACCTCCCGATTTACCCAGAGCCATCGAGGTTGCCTGTTTTCAGGATCTTGACAGGACATGATTATCCTCAGGCAAACTTGTATGAGACTGGACTTAATGACCTGTCATTGTGTGGACATTTGAATGACTGGCGAGCATTTTTTCCATTGCTCGACTTTCAAAGACATTGTTGCTTCTTTCCCCCTCTGGTGGCTCAGTGGGTTTGCCCATTGCAAGTTGTAGGCAGCACAGGTTTGATTCTTCCCTGGTGTATTTCTTCTGTGTTAGTAAAACTTACTTATGTGTATGACTATATACTTGATTGCCACTACTTGGTCAAATATGGCACTTGCTTCATAAAACCCAACCAACCACCAACTTACTCCCTCTGATGACTAGTGTTTTATATTGGATGATTCAGCGCTATGTTTGAGAAAGCGACCGTGGGCTAAAAAAATTCAGACAATTTTATAAAATTTGTTTTTAAATTGAATTTTGGCAGTTACAATTTTTGCTATAAGAAAGGTTATAAGAAATTATAAAATTTATCTGTATGTGGAGAAAGGATTCTAATTAAGTTCCTTTCACTGTTGATTACATATTTTAGAATGAACATGGCTACTTCTGATGACTGGGGTCTGAGTGCTGACCTTCAAGAGAAAGCTCGCATTGGTGCTGTATCTATTCTCAACTCAGATGGTGCGCCTCCAATTCCTCCACCAGTCCCTGCTTCTCAGTATGAGCCCAAATCAACAGATGACTCTGAAGAAGTAAATGCAGCCGAATTGTCTCTAATGCAAAAATTTTTGCGAACTCAGTTAGTTCAGGTAACAAGTGAAATTGAAACAATACGAAATAACCCAAACTCTCCATTGTATTCGGCTAAATCTTTCGAAGAGCTCAATTTGCGCCCTGAGTTGCTGAAAGGGGTCTATTCAATGGGATTCAACCAGCCATCGAAAATTCAAGAAACAGCTCTACCACTTCTGATTGCTGATCCTCCAATGAACATGATTGCCCAGTCTCAAAGTGGAACAGGCAAGACAGCAGCTTTTGTATTGGCTTCACTGTCAAGAATCAACCCAAATTTAAAATTTCCACATGTGCTCGTTCTTTCACCTACTTATGAACTTGCAATACAGACAGGAAATGTGGCTCAGAAGATGGCACAGTTTTGCCCTAATATCCGTATTCGGTTTGCAATTCGAGGTGAGCATCTTGAAAAAGGTCACAAAATTACAGAAAACTTTTTGATTGGAACTCCAGGTAAAGTTTTCGATTGGGCAATGCGTTATAAGTTCTTTGACCTAAAGAAAATTGAAGTGTTTGTCTTAGATGAAGCAGATGTGATGGTATCCACTCAAGGATATGAAGACCAATCGATACGCATACACAAGCAACTGTCCAAAAGATGTCAAATGCTATTATTTTCTGCTACATATTCTGAAGAAGTGATGCGATTTTCAGAACAAATCATACCAGATCCTGTTATATTGAGGCTGAAACGAGAAGAGGAGTCCTTGGATAACATTAAACAGTTTTATATAGTATCTACTACACAAGAGGAGAAATTTGAAGCTCTTTGTAACATATATGGAACTGTTTCAATTGGTCAGGCTATGATTTTCTGTCATATGAGAAAAACAGCTGCTTGGTTGGCAGAAAAAATGGCTAAAGAAGGTCATGATGTTGCTCTTCTCTCTGGAGACCTTACAGTTGAACAAAGGATTGCTGTATTAAACAGATTCAGAGAAGGGAAAGAAAAAGTATGTTCCATTTCATTTTCAATTATTTATATTTTCTAGAGCATGTTTCAGAGTTCCCACATGCCTGAAAAAAGCCTGATTTTCAGTTTAGCTTTTACAAACTGTAATCTATTTAAAATCAAACTAAAATGTATTTTTATAGAACTGCATAATCTATTTCACATGCATTCAAAAGTGAGATCAGTGTTACTTTTCAAGTGTCAAAAATCGGGTTTAATATATATGTAGGATTTACTAAAAATTAATCCGAGATCCAACTCATGAATGTTTCTTCACCTATGCACTCACAAACCAATCTATTGCGATCTATGCTGAATTTAGGTTTTAAAATTAAAAAGGTAGCCTTTATATATATATATATAAAGGGGCTTTGGTTTTTCTTTTGCTTAAAAAGTGAACCTTTAAGTCACCTTAAATGATCAAATTATTACTTACATTGATAATTTTATCTTGACCTAGATTCTCAATTCAAAAGACAAAAAGGAGTAATGTTTTATCAAAACAAATGCTTTTTTGTATAATAGTGAATACAATAGGATACTGAGTTTTACATAAAATCTAAAAACCAAGAAACTCACAAGTCTAAAAATTCTTCTACATGCTGCTGAGGACAATTTAATTTTGTGCTTTTTCCTAATAACATGTAGTGCCTATTAAAAAGCACTTGAACTCATTTACCACAATTATCACTCAATGTAATTGGGGAATCCAATAAAACTTCATAATGGCAATTTTTTTCTGAAATACACTCATGTCCAAAATTATCTTTACATGCATAAAATCACGGATTTCTCAGAAACAACTATAAGTTTATGAATTTGAGTGAAATGATACATAACATCATAACACACAAATACAAAGGAAAAAATTTAAGAGCACTGCATATGATATAAAACTGTAGCAAGAAACAATAAAAATGGCAATAATATTTGACAAGGAAAGTTCAGAAAAAAAAAGATTAACTCAGAAAAAATTAAGGCGTATGAATTTAATATGGAATGTGATCTCCCCTGACATGTACACACATATCATAATGTGTTTTAATGCTCGCAATAATGTTGTTAACCACAGTTTGGGGAATTAAGATCCACTCCTCCAGCAATGCGGTCTTCAGGGCATTTATATCTCTAGGAGGAAGATGTCTTTGTGCAAAACTGCTTTTCCAAGGTAGTCCCATAAGTTCTCTATCGGGTTCATATCAGGAGATTTTGCTGGCCTTGGTATTCGCTCAACGGCTTCACTTTCAAAGAATTCGTCATCGAGGTTTGCTCGATGTGGACGAGCATTATCGTCCATAAATAAAAAGTCAGATCCATATGCACCTTTGAAAAGTCTTACATAAGGTTCTCAGACCTCATCCCGATATCTCTGGGCGATCACAGATCCGCTGTTGAAAACGTGTAGGGATGTACGTCCATTGATCATTATTCCTCCCCATACCACATCACACCTGCACTACCGAAACGGCCACGTTCCATAATTCTCGAAGGAAAATTTCGCGTTCCTGACTCCCAGATGTAAACATTTAGAATCAGATGTTAAACTAAACCTCGACTCATCAGTAAAGAGAACATGGGTCCATTGGTGTTCACTCCAGTTCTGATGTTCTTTGCATCAATTAAAGCGATCCCTCTTTTGTTGTGAAGACAGTGAAACACATACCCTTGGTTTTGTGGCATAAAGGCCTTTTTCATTAAGCCTTCTGTATGTAGTTTCCTGTGGTACAACAGTTCCAGTGGCAGCTGCAACCTCTGAAATTAACTGCCGAGCAGTAGACTTCCTGTTACGATGGGCAGTTATTGTCAGATATCAATCTTGAGAAGCAGTTGTTATTCGTTTACGACCTTGTCTAGGCCTCCTTACAGCAGTTCCAGAGTTCTGAAATTGTTTCCATAACATAGAGACTGTCTTGAAATATTCACACAGTTCGGTGCTTCCATGATTGTCTGCTCTGATTCTAAACGGCCGATAAATCACCACTTCACAGATTCTTCCAAATGATACTTCGGAGCCATAACAAACCGTTTTGAGTCCTTACACACTGAAATCAAATGTGCTGTATTGCAGAAATTCACTTGGATATTCACTTTGCCATAGAACTTGATTCACCGTCGTATGACGTAACGCCTTGATTTGCATATCAGAAACCGTTTGATCACTTTTGATTGGATAATGCTTATTAGGCTTGTCTTTCACACATTCCCTGCAAAAAAGGATTACATCGATTGGATATTTCATGGAATATCATTATTTTTGGGTATGTAAAGATAAATTTGGACATACGTGTTGTTTAAAAACAGTGAATTATACAAAACGGCCTTAGGAATCCAAGTTTCTTTGGTTCAGTGGCTTCAATGTTTTGATCACTAAATGTTTTCTAAAAAGATCACAATTCAAAGACAAATGTTAAATGCTCTTTTTGGCTCTGGTTAACCACTGTTTTTATATAGAAAAATGATAAATTCATTTCAAATAAGTTAGTGCAATACTTTTATTATAACCATGTCATGTAAAATACATAAATATGAATGTACTTAATGTAGTGATTGAGATTTATTCGTTTAACGTATTTAATGACTATCCCTCAGTGCAATCACTTCTCAGTCATGTAGTTGCCTTTTCTGAGATTTTTTACCTACCAAATCAGGCCTGGTCAACCCAAACTGTTATACAGGCCACTTAAACAAGTTCCAATTTTTCCCAGCAAGTTGCATGTCAAAAATGTTAAGGTTTTATAAAATTTTATTTCATTCATTCATCTTGTATCAGTGAGATGATTGCTTTTCTTTGTAATACAGTACTTGCTTTATAACGACCAATTGAGAATACCCCAGCAGTTCTCCCATATAGTGTGGTTCCTAGGAGAGGGCTTGCGCCATTAAACCCGACAAACCAACGAGAGGGCAGTCAACCTGGGGTCGGTTGATTTTTGAAAATGTGTAAAACCTTGTTAAGAGAGAAGGCTGCCATATGCACTCAGTAAGACATGAAGGTGACCCCTTTTTAATTGAAGATAACTGGCTTCCTTACAGCTAATATTGTATTGATTGGGATGCAATGGCACCAACTTCAAGAAATTATTGGGAGGGCCTAAGTGAAACAACATTTGCTTCATATATTATAAGCATTGTGGAAATCTTATATTTTGTTTACATAAATCATTACCAATATTATTGGTATATTTGTAATATTCCTCATGTTGAAGGGGTGCCAGCCAGGGTGTGCCAATTTAAATCATTGATTTAAATCAAAATTTTAAATTTCATTCTTTCTGTTGTGTTTAATCATTGAAAATGAAATAACTGAACAAGATGCATGTTATTTTATTCAAATAAGTTTAGAACTTCGCTCGTACTGAGTTCACCTCAGAATTATTGAAAATCATCCTTCCTTTGAAGACACTAAATAACAGTATTTGCTGATAGGGATCATAATTGCCAGACAAGTATTTCCATCTGGGGCTATTGACGAATAGGTGTCACTCACAAGCCTGCTCATCAGTGTTGGTTTTGTTTTAAACATTCGTGACTACAAATCACACATGACCAATTTTAAACCATTCACCATATGAGTGAAGATGCTCGAAATATATTCACTCAAATTATTAAAATTGTGGTAACTTGTTTTCTTTTTAGGATGTTCTAGTTATTTAGTCTGTTCATACATAAAAATATAGATACTTACAGCGAAAAGATTTTCTGCAGTATCACAAAAGCATTCCAATTTTAAACATAAATCTTTATAATAGACAATTTTAAGTTCCATTTTGTTTAGTGTAATATATTGGTTAAATTTTATTTCAGTTTATTGGGAAATTGTATGCATTGATCCCTTAGAATTCTTTGCACTGCTAGAATAACTATTCAATATTTATGGAATTGAAATTTCAAATATAAAAGTTAATTCACTCATCTGATGATTGAGCAAGTATGTTGAGAAAAGATTATGGGTTGAAACAGAAAGCTATTGGAATTGATAATTTTTTTTTATTGTAAGCTCAAAATTCCACTGATTTGGCATGTTCTGTATGATGCTATTGCACTTGTTCTATGCTGTTCATAGCGAACCACTTCACTTTTTTGCTTTATATATAAACCCTTTTTATGTGCTTCGAATATACCTATGAAACACTTGTCAATCCTCAAAGAATTTGAAAAATAGACATGTTTGATTTCAAAATTGTTTTCATGCCATCTCATTTTTCTATGTAAACAAACATAAAAAAATAACAATTTTTTCACCTATAAGTTATTTGTGCAAGCTAAAAATTAATGATAAGTAGGAATTTTTTCAAGATGCAAGTTCCTTTTATTTATTTTTTTGGTGACGTGATTTTTTCTCGAAAGCAAGTCTTGAACCAATTAATTATGTAAAAATAATTGAAGTAATTCACAAACGTTTTATATGATAATTATGTAATGCAAAAAAATTCTGAAATTTGTATGATTGAAAAATTTATAATATGGTGTCGATGGGATCCGGCAACCTCATTTAACTGGATCCAAAATATTCACGTCACTGGTTTTGGTTTAAACTCAAAGTAATCTAAACTGCATGAGAACCAGATAGAAAAACATTGCCCATGCTCAGCGTTTGGGGCACTGTTCTATTTATCATGTGATTTACTTCACTAATTCCTATGTCGCGTTTTAATCTTTCAAAAATTTACCCAGCTATATTTCCTAATACATTAATATTTTACATAAAAATATTATTGTTTAAATAAATCAAAACTATCTAACAACTACACTGTAATTTACTTGTCTCATGTCCAACAAATTTAAACTTGTGCAGGCAAGGAATTAAATAAAAAAATTTGATTTAAATAAAAGAATTGATTTTTTTCATACCCTGCTACATATCTCCTTTGGAATGGGCAAACTCATTTAGATTTTAGTCTTTGTAGAAGAGAAGAAATTTATTTTTTTCATCTTCAGTGTTTAACTTTATTCATTTTTTAAAATTTATACTACATTAATAGTTCAAAAATTTAGTTTCTTAATCAGTGTTTTTTTCTGAAATTGAAAAAAATTATGAGCTGTAAACATTGGCATTCCCTTTCCCACAGCATAAACCTTAAGAGAAACATTTGATATTTGACCCTTTTATATAATGTCCCTGGAGCAAAGCTTCCCTCAGGGTTGTAATACGAGTCTAGTGTACAAATTAATTTTATTAGGTAACTTTTGAAAAGATATAAAGTGACTTTCTGAGAATGAATTTCACTGTTACGTCATGGATTAAAAGGCTCTCATTTTTCAAGTACATACTATGATGCATAACAGGGAAACTAGCAAGATTGTTTTACACACATTGTGGGTGTAATGATTTTATGATGAATAACTGCTTTTAGTTTTACTTTTATATACAAATGAATTGTTTAAGGAAAGTGGGAAAAATAATGGTAAAAATAGTGTTTGTAATTTACATTTCCTTTTCCTCTTGCAGGTTCTAATTACAACTAATGTTTGTGCTCGGGGAATAGATGTAGAACAAGTTACAGTAGTAATAAACTTTGACTTGCCAATGAACCAAAATTATGAAGCAGATTGTGAAACATATCTACACCGCATTGGAAGAACAGGCAGATTTGGAAAATCTGGTCTTGCTATTAATTTAGTTGATGGTAACAAGACAATGAATATTCTTAAACAAATAGAGCAACATTTTGGCAAAGCTATTTTAAAAGTAGATGCTAATGAGATTGATGATTTGGAGAAAATGGCAAAAAGATAAGTTATATTTTGATAAACATAATTTTAACTTGTTATGTCCTCATATGAATTAATTTTGACAAAAATTGAATGTTTCAAGAATCATTTTTGCTATTGTATCTATAAATCACAAATGTTGAATTTAAGTACTTTTGCACACTTTAAATTATGTTATCTATAAAAAATGTTTTATAAAGTAATATTTTTCTCTTTTCAAAATGTATTCAATCAAATTTTCTTATCAAGGAAATGTTTAAAAGTAATTTTAATTGGCATATATCAATTAAAAATAGTATATTTTTATGATAATCAAGACTAAGTCCTGATGTTAGGGTTGTTATATTTTATATAATTGAGTATAAAATAAAATGTTATACTTGGTTATAATTTTTATTGAATTTTAAAGATTCAAATCAGTCTGATTTTTATGTGCAAATTTTTCATTCCTTACAAACCTTTTACTTATAACTATGCCTACTGGAGATTTAATATGTTAAAATTAACTGCATTTTAAGACTATTCACGTATTTACAATTCTACCTACTGTATGAGAATACACAATTGCTTAAGTATTGTATTGTACTTTTATGTTAGTACAAATGAAAATAAAGTAGTGCTATGATTTGTAAACATTGCTTTGTTGACTCATAAAAGACAGCATGAAATATTGACTTTGTGAAACCTGATAATGGCATTGTTTTTGTAAAACTCACAAAGCCACCTCATGTCTGCTCACAAGTAGGTAAAATGTAAGCTCTATACTGTTTTTTTATTCTGACAAGTTGCTAGTGATTGAAAATGGGTATATTATGGAAAAATGGTCATTAAATAGAAACATGAGGTCACTGATTTAATGACTGAAAAGTCATTAAATGTAAATGCCTATCATCAATCTATTTTGTTGCAAGATTCTCAATTATTTGTCTGCATCTTTGTTATAATTTAAATGTTTTTAAATCTGCATGTGTTGTATTTGCCTATTCGGTGATTGATTTGTTCAAAATGTAGCTTCATCTTTCATCTAGACAAGAATTATTGATAAATTCATTTTCGTCCATAATTTCTTACAATGTATAATGAATTTTTATTACAAGTTTATAATGTCGAATAAATAATTTTGTAATAATTGGTTTACTCATTCGTTGATTAAAAATATTTATTGTAAACTATTAAAAAGCAACCTTTGCCTAACAGATATGTCTGGGAATCAAGTGCATGGTAAAAGGCTTAAATATCATTCCTCTTTATACTGGATTTTATTCTAAATTGAAAAAATGCTTTCATTGTGCTTTCAATTTATTACTTGGCAATGTGTGATAAATAATAAATAATTTATCCTTCATAAAGTAGAATGATTGATTTTATAAATTAAAGATTTAGAAACTTTTTACACATTTTCTATAAATGAAAACATTAAACATGCATCATTAGTAAAAATTAAATTGTCAATATATATGTATTTTGTTATAAACATTGGAAAAAAGAACACTAAAAACAGTTCATAACTTTTGGTTTTATGGTGTTTACTAGACAGTTGTCAGAAATGAAAGCAAATTCCCTTCTTAACAAGAGCCTACATTCAGAATGGTAGCCATGTTGAATAGAAATATAATTAGTTCAAAAGAATCATTGATCAGTTGTAATGTGAATAGTCAATAAGGCTTTTCTTGTTTTATCTTTTTGGTTATGGAATGAATTGATAAACAGTGGCTTCCAAGATTTAAAGAAATGTCTTCTTTGCATATTCTCAAAGACCAAAACTAGTGAATAATAATGTTAACTTAGTTTTATAGGAATGCTAAAGTACAGTTAAACACATTAGGCTTAAAATTAATTCCATATTCTGTCAAGTTCGATTCCTCCCTGGGCATATTTCTCTCCTGCATCAGTAAAACTGTCCATTACTTGACGTCTTGTGTTTGGTACAGCTTGACTAAGTATGGCCCTTGTGCTATAAAACTGAATTCAACGAACCATGTTCGTTTTTATATTTTTGAGATCGATTTTAATTGTCAAACTTAACAAAATTCTGTCACAAAATTGAATATACACCCAACCTATTTCATTCTGAAATCAAGAGCTTAAAATAAAAGGTAGTTGTATGAAGAACTAACGGAGGGGCACTGAATAAGAATTTGAATTACTTTTCTGGATATTTTTTAATAGCCCTTTGTGTTGCTCAAGTGCAATGTAAATTCAACTGGATATTTTTGCCCATTTGTCTAGTATTGTCTACTCTTGTATTTTGAATTTTGTGACTTTTCAACTATTGTTTCCTACCATAAATATTCAGGTATAATTAGGTCCTGAAATTGTAGGGGAGGGTATAGAAACTGCAGGGCTGCCACATATGATTAAAAATCGACTTTTGCTACTAATTTTCAACCTTGGTGACGAAAAAATTTGCCAGAATTGGAATGAAATCTTATAAAATTGTTTTCAGCAGATGCCAACCATTACGGATTTTCCGTAATTGTTCCGGATTTTCACCTTTACGGCGAATATTGAAATTGTTACGGAAAATCTTGAAAGATACGGTCTCCCAAATTCACCAAGTTGACGGTGTATTGTGCCTTTTCACGAAAGGTTGCTAGATGAGAATTCGAAAATTTCAATCCATATTTTATCCTCGTTACTATGTGGCGTGCTTTTCGGCACATTGTTATCATTTGGCTGTGGCGTGGCGACAAAAAGCTGAACTCGCGCCAAGGCCGTAACTTTAGGATTAGAGCTTGAAAAGGAAAACCTTCGGCGAACTGAGAATCGTTAGTTCTGTAAAAGAATTCTTTCTGCGAAGAAAGCAAAACTAAAAACACAAGGTAACTATATTATTGTGTCTTAACAAATAATTTTAGGTGAAGATGATAAATAAAAAAGAGATTGTAATCAGAGCCCTCCTAGATTCCGGGTCACAAAGGTCTTACGTTTTAAAAGATGTTGCTGAAGTCCCAGTGCGAAAAGAGACTAATCCACTCTGTTTAGTGGAGTCAAGTCGGCGCAATGTGATCACATGTGCTACAAAATAAGATTAAGGAATGTCAAAAACAATTTTACTTGCAACTTTGAAGCACTAGATCAGTCATCCATATGTGACAGCATTACTCCTGTTAATTCAGGTCCATGGTTGGAAGACCTTCAAAGAATGAATATCGCGTTGACAGATGTCAGAAATGAGCCCCAACGAGTCCAAGTTCTCATTGGCGCGGACATTTTAGAAAAATTCATGACAGGGAAGCGTAAAGTTTTGTCTTGCGGACTAGTGGCTATAGAAACTGCTTGACTGAACTTTGTTAGGGAAAGTGCCTGAGAGTGAGGTACATATTCAAGTAACGCAATGCTAGTTACTTTACTTTTTGTCAAAGAAGCGGATGTTTCAGAGTTGTGGAAGTTGGACTCTATAGGGATCAAGGATCCTATTGAAAAGTTTTCGAAACAAGAGCAGGACAATTTTATTAGAGAACGTTTCCTTCAAACAGTGAGATACACTGAAGAAAAACGTTATGAAGTTCATCTGCTTTGGTTAGACAATTGTGTACCGTTACCAGACAACTTAGAACTGGCTAAAAGATTGGAATCGTCAACAGCTAAACTTTGTAAAAATTTATATGATGCATATGAGAGTATCCTTTCGCAATGGCTAGATGAAGGGATAATTGAAGAAGTTACTACATCAGAAGTTGTGTCAGGAAATTACTTGCCTCACAGACCAGTTTTAAAGGAAAGCAGTTCTACACCTATTCGCCCTGTTTTTGACGCGTCAGTCAAGATGAAGGGACATCCGTCACTAAACCAATGTTTGCACAGTAGCCCAAATTTGATAGAGCTCATCCCAGATATCCTGTTAAGGTTCAGAGAAAAGGAAATTGGAGTCACTGCCGACATAAAAAATGTTTTTCTACAAATTGGCATTCGTAAGGAACAGATTTCCTACGGTTTCTGTGGTGGAAAGATAAAGACTGCCAAGATTACAGTTTTTCGTCATGCTAGAGCAGTCTTTGGAGTTCGAAGTAGTCCATTTCTATTGGAAGCCGTTTTAAAGTATCATATTGACATATATTCAGATGTTGATCCATTTGTGACTTCCTGCCTTTTGAAATGTTTTTACGTTGTCAATCTTGTCACCAGTGTAGACAATGAAGATGATTGGAAACGAGTTGTAAATATCTCCAATGACGTATTGAAAAATGGTGGTTTTGAACTTCGGAACTGATCCCTGTCAAGAGAAGAGGATCCCAAGACTACTGGTTTGTTGGGACTTCATTGGAACAAATATCTAGATGTTCTTACACTTAATCTTAAGACGTTAAAAGAAGTGAATGTAGAACACATTACTAAGCGAACGATGTTGTCAATGACTCACAAAGTGTGATCCATTTGGCTTCACTACACGTGCCATGCTTTGTCCTAAACTAATGCTAATGTTACAAAAGACGTGGAAGATGTCTCTGGGATGGAATGAAGAAATTACTGGAGCTTTGCGTGAAGAATTTATACATTGGTTCAAAGAGCTATAGGCTTTGAATGAGGTACGTGTACCGCGTTGGATCAATGTCACTCCTGAGGGATACGAGAACTGTTCCATCCATACTTTCTGTGATGCAAGTAAAGATGCTTATGCTGCTGTCGTGTACCTAGTCCATAAAGGGGAAAATAATGAGGTGTTCCTGTTGACCTCAAGATCTCGCATAGCACCCTTACAGGGAGCGACGATTCCTCGACTAGAGCTACTAGCTGCTCTGGTGGAAGCAAGATTAACCAAGTCTGTAATTGATGCCCTCGGTTCGACAACAATCCAATGTTATTATTGGAGTGATTCTACTACAGTTCTTACTTGGATAGCTCAAGAGGAGAATTGGTCAGTTTTTGTAAAGATCAGAGTTGATGAAATTTGAAGACTCAGCCATCCTTCATCGTGGGGACACGTTTCCGGAGATCAAAATCCTGCCGATCTTCCCTCAAGAGGATGCAGAGCTACTCAGCTAGTGAAAGTTAGATGGTGGGAAGGTCCATCATGAATGAAAAGTTCCTTCGAAAAGTGGCCTTGCAGTAGCACTTATTCCGATGTTGACGCAGAGGAAGTATCAACCATAGACGTGAAATATAAGTAGACTGAGCATCGTATTGAGAAGAGCTTCAAAAAGTGGGAGCAACATGTCGCTAGTAGTCACGTGACTGCTACGTAAAAATTCAGCTAGGTTGAGTGATTAATTTTTTATCGCTTCTCTTGGCGACATAACATTTACTTATAAAAAGTTAGCAATGTGAATGTGTATAATACTGAATAGTTCTTGAATTTGAGTTACGTTTTAACATTGTTAGGCGATGCGAATGTGCATAGTACTGAATATTTATTGAATTTGTGTAACTTTTTAATATTTTTAGCAATTTGAGCTGTTATATAATTTGCTTCAATTCGCATTGGGATCAAGTTTAACTACACGTATACAACAAAAATACGTACGTGTAAGATAAATACGTTGTAGTGAATAGATTGATTGCAGGCTCGGAGTTCAGATACGGCCCTCTGGACAGGTTTAACCGGCCCTTAAGCCGAATAAGTCCTTCGGATATGTTTACCCGGCTCGCAGACCAGATATGGCCCTCCAAATTTTTATCAGGACCGCAGTTCACATACGGTCTCCGGACAGGTTTACCTGGTCCACAGTCCATCAAATGTTTATTAGGACAGCAAACCAGATACTGGACATGTTTAACCTACCCGCTGTCCAGATACGGCCCTCAGGATCGTTTTACCTAGCCCGCAATCCAGATACAATCCTCCAAAAATATTTTTTTATCAAGCCCGGTCCTCCAAATCTGCTTAACCAGCCTGCAGTCCAGATACAGTCCACAGGTTTACCAGACCCGCAGTCAAGATCGGTTCTGTAGTGCTGGTTTGATTTATCGCTGGACTATTTGTTACCTTTTGCAATTGTATATTTAGAGAAAATGTCAAAAGGGTTAGGGGAGGCTCACAAGTATATCGTTACTAGTTAAAATTTTGTGTAAGATAGTTATCCGAAACCTGCCTTTAATTCAATATATTATATATTTTTCTTTAACAACTATTAGGTGTGAAAATTATCTTAAAGATTTAATAACAGAAAATAATTCGAACTTCTTTTTTAAACTTAATGAGGTTAACACGAGTTGGAATAAATTGAAAAATAAGTATGCACAAGTTAAGAAATGACTGCCTCAATAAATATTTTACTGATGCATAAAATAAAAATAGTGAAAACAGATAAGAAGGTTGCGTGATCAAATCACGTCTGGGTCACCACTGAAAGCTTCCATTTATATTATGGATACATGTTGTAGATTAACATGTTAGAAGTGAATTGAGGAGAGCATCGTTACAATTAAATATTGCTTTAATTAAATCTAGGGGAAAAGGGGGTTAATTACAGGGGTCGATTATTTACAAGTATCAGATTAAACATCAAATCATAGTGGGATTAACAGCATCCTGGTGGCACGTCTGTGCAAAGCCACGTCTTATCTCCAAATCGTCCAGAGTCAATCTGCGGGGTTCACGCCTTCTGTCGGGAAGTGTTCCGATTGGTGTTCGGGAAATGTTTCCCGCGCTTTTCGGAACGTATGCAGGTTGGCGCCTAGACATTCCGACATACATAATTGCTTATGTTTTCGTAAACGCAAATTTATTTTAGGACAATTACGCATAGAAGTATTATTAACGTGAAAGGTTATACATATAATGTTTACAAGATGGAAGGTAACTTTTAAATCATGTACTTAAAGTTAGCTATTTTACCCAATTTTAGATTTTTGGTTCAAAAACTAAATAAGTTACACCTGTGTGTCTATATGGATTTTAAATTTATCAAAGTGTTCAAGTAAATAACTCTTGACAAATTTTATAATTTTAAGTGTGTGCAAAAGTTCTGTGCTGGATTTTTTATATTAAGTTTGTATTAATTATTGTGTGTGTGAAATCAGTATTTTATAAATACGAAAGATAAATAAGAAACAGTAAATTTGTAAAATTTATTGTCACATTCATCACATTTTAAATCCACTGAATAAAACTCAGAAACATGTAGCCATTTACTAGCCATCTTTTCTTCATCTTTAGGAAAACTAATAAATGGAACAAAATAATAATTTTAAATACATAAGAACTGAATAAATGAATTTTTAGCAGGTACACATCTCTACAAGTTCTTATTACGAGTAAATATAAATTGTTTTACTTATAGTTCTAAAAATCATAAATACAAAATTATTTTTATTGTTTTAAGGAATAAAACCTTAAAAGTTTAAGTTATCACAGATCTTACGCTTAAAAAAAATAGCTTTTTTCAACTTAAAATTGTTGAAGATAAATGTTTCGCGCAATTGTGGAGCGTGTTTTGTGTACATAAATTTTCACAAATATACTTAATTCGTTAAAATACTCTATTTAGAGAGAAAAAATCAAAAAGTGTCCCTTTTCAGGAAAAAACAATAGAGTGAAGGATTTCATTTTGCTATGGAATGTGTTTTTATCTCTACCACGATTTTTTATCGAGTTAAAGAACGATATAAACATTGAAATGCTCACAAATGTTAGAAACAATCTAATTCAGTATGATTTATCTCCAGATTAAAAAATATAAGGAAGAAAGATAAAACTGACTAAAAAGTGGAAAATAATTAAATTTTAATGTTAGGTTTAAATACGAAGCAAAAAAATCAGGAAGTTAAGCAGATGTTTTTATAAAAGGAACTTTCCAGCTGCGCAGATTGTTTGGAATTAATACAAAAGAAGTTTCATTTCGTTCTCTAATTGTTTGCTTTTCCAATTTTCTATATCGCATGCTTTATTAACAAGAATAAAAATACGTCAAAACAGGTACAACATTTCAATTTTCATTCATGCGCTATTTTTGTTTTCACATAAGAGAACGGCAATTTGTTTTTCGCCATTCCAGTAGAAAGTTATAGGTTCAAGGGAAATTATTTGAAAGAAAAGCTCTTTTGTCAAATGGGCACAATCTTATAATGAAAGATTTTACAAATATTTTAAAACAAACAAGAAGGTTCCCAAAAGCGCATAAATGTGGTTTACATGTATAATACGGTTTATGAAATGATTTAATCCTATTTTTAACAAATCGATTTAATTTAATTTATAATTCTTAAAGCTTTCACAAAGTTATCTTTTATTTTAATTATTATTATGTAATTCCACAGATGGGTGCACACAAAACCAATTTTGTTCAGCAAGAAATAATTTAAATTATGTACTTAAGTTCATGTTTTCAATTCATATTTTTATTGTGTAAGACACGAAAGAATATAGTGATCCTGGTTGGCGCTAAAAAAAATCATTGCCAAGACAGACCGATTTCACAAGTTTTTAAAGTTTGGTTTATTATTTTTGATATTTTAAGCTCGTACAATTTACAATAAACACATTGAAACATCAGTTATTTTATTTTACACATTATTTTAGATATATTGATAGCAAATCTATGAAATCTTTTTTATAGAACGGGAAATGTCCGCAGGTGGTATTAAGAATTTCTAAATTAGAACATCTATTTTTATCACACTAGCAAATACTGTAAAACACAGAAAACAAATGTAAAATGCAAGTAAATCCCTCACCTGTGAAATGTAATGTTTCCACCTTTAATAAATGTGTAATTACATCCATATACACAGCACGATAGAACCATATTAGCTTTCACGTTCAATGCATTTGCTATGGAAGAAGGAATGAGCAAACTATATGCGCGTTGGAGAAAAGAGTCTAGGCATCACGTGACTACTGTTTTTGATCACATGATCATGCGGACATAAAAAGGTTGCCATTACTCACTCTACTTTTATATCTCCTCTATGGTATCAACAGAAAAACGTAAAACTGTGGTGACAAATTTGACTACAGATGCCAATACTATTCTTGACCGGTTTTTATACTTCTCCAAATATTCAAAGATTTTAAGAATGACTGCATGGATTTTTCGCTTTTGTCATAATTCAAGGAATAGATCACAACGAATTTTAACAGAGCTATCATCTGATGAGGGCAGAACCAGGGCAGAAAGCTCTTTTGAAATTGATTCAACAACAATGGTCATCAGAGGAGAAAGAAAAATATTCCCGGTCGATACAGTTCTATGAAGATGGGATACTGAGAGTGAAGACCAGACTTGTGCTGTGATGCAGAAACCTGTCGTACTTTCAGACCATTCTGTTTGACGACTTATTGAATATACTCATAAATCTTTAAATCATAGTGGAGTATTAAAAAATTTGGCGCAGCTGCGTGAACAATACTGGATTCCCAAGGATCGAAAAGTAGTTCGTGAAGTTCTTCGTCATTGTTTGGAATGCAAAAAACTTGCTTCTAAACCAGTGATTCCCGTTAGAGCTCCATTACCTTCTGACAGAATGCATCGGGTGCCAGCCTTCCATGTAACTGGCCCGGATTTAGCTGGACCTGTATTCCTACGAGGAGGTTACAAAGCCTGGATAGTGTTCTTCACTTGCGTAGTCTATAGAGCCGTGCATCTAGAACTTGTGACCTCTTTATCTACCGAAGACTTACAAGCTTTACGACGTTTCTTTGAAAGAAGAGGAAGGTGTTCAACTCTTTATACCGATAATGGAACAATTTTTACGGGAGCAGCAAGAGCACTAAAAGCATTGGATTGGGACTCAATACAAAAGGAATGTGCTTTATATCAAATTAAATGGCTTTTTAGCCCACCCTCAGCACCGTGGTATAGTGGATGGTGGGAGAGAATGGTGCGGTTGTGTCAAGGAATTACTCAGGAAGAACTTGTTGAGGGCATGTGTAGCTTACGAAGAGATGATTACATTACTTTGTGACTGTGAAAGGACAATAAATAGTCGACTCCTTACCTATTTATCAGATGATCCCAACGAATTAAAGCCTTTGACACCCGCGCATTTTTTACAAGACCTGAATGAGCAAGAGGTTGATTTGGATTTAATTGATGCTCGACATTTACTAAAACGTGTGCGCTACCTTCAGACCGTAAGACAAAATTTAAGCCAACGTTTCTACAGAGAGTACCTTGGAGAGCTGGTTAAAAACCCTAAAGTCAAAGAAAGAAGAAACAATTTAAAAGAAGATATAGTGCTTGTTGAATCCAGCAGCCCTAACAAAATCAATTGGCTCGAGTGCTGGAATTCTTCCCCGGTAAAGATTCAGTTCTACGAGTTGTTCGATTACGAACAGCTAACGGTGAAATCGTTCGTCCAGTTTAGAGGATTTTCTCGTTGGAAGTAATGCAGTCAGAAGTTCCTACATTACTACCTGTCCTTGAACCTGTTACAAATCCTGAAAGTTTGACTCCCAAAACTCAACCCATTCCAACAGAACATACTACTAAGACTGACTCGGACTGGTAGAAAAGTTATTGTGAATTGTATTTCATTTTTGTATGTCTGCAATACAAAGGTGGGAGTGCGTTGTGTCTTACAAATAATTTTAGTTTTCCGCAAGTTTTGAATTTTCTGGCAACAGCGCTTAATATAATATGAAACCTTTTTTATTGTTTAGATTTTGGCAACGTTGTTTAAAAATAGACTGATCTCTAATTCCAACGAAAAATGTAGCAGTTGATGTCTTGTAAAATCTTTCCCTCGCTTTATTAATAAATAAGTGTTTGTATTGAATCGACTTTTACTTGTACTTCATTTGCAGAACCAGGGGTTCATTTGAAGTGTATGTATTTTGCTTGAAAATAAGCGTCCAAACGTAACATATGTATTGCTTACATAGTAACTGTTGAAAATATAAGCTATAAATTATGGTAAAGATATAAATAACGCTTAAGGACAGGCACCGTAGTTCCGCTTTCAAACGATTTGTTATGCGGTTGAAGCTAGGCGCCATAACTTCTCTTTCCGTCGCATACGATTTGCTTGCGTAACCATTACTGGAGCTTTAATAAGATCTCAGAACGCAATGCGTAGAGCTTGGCTCCTCATTTTTGTGTCTCAACTTAAGACTTGTACATACCTTCTATATATTTATATTAATGTTAATAAATTAGAATGCCTTTAAAAACCTTGATACTTGCATGTATTTCTTCACTCTGTCCGGCCTACTCACAAAATTTTGTGAAGATATTAGAACACTTCCATCGAAACGGAAACAGTTACATTGTACCCTTAATCTGTATTAAAATGTCATTAACAATACAATATTACGGTAGGTAAGTATTTTAATTAACGTCGCACTGGAGCAACAAACGGGCTTTTGGAGACGGTCCGTGGTCAATCCCTACGGGAAAGATTCGAGGACAGCACCTCGTAAACAATATTACAGAAAGCATTCCTAAGTCACTTAAGGCCTGGTTGGAAGGGTAACGGACTAGCAACCGGAGGGCTGTGAGTTCGAATCCAACCAAGGGACCATCGCGTACAAAGAAGGCTTGTGCACGTTAAACCCATCGTGGCCCAAATGTCCTCACGTTGGTGTGGAAGTTTGGAGAGTGGGGTGCCAGCTCAGATGTTGCCTCGTCATCTGACCGTGGTGTTGTCCTCGTATCTTTCCCTTCGGGATTGATCCCGGACCGTCGTCAATATCCCGTTGTGTTGCTCTAGTGCGACGTTAATTAATTAATTACCTAAATCATTTAAGGTATCCCTGAACCATTAAATCGGAGGTTGGTATCTGCACTATTTTTGCATATTGACTGGTCAGGAACAAGATGGCTTAAATAAACATGGATGATTGAAACTTGTGTGTTGTCAATCATAAATCATTTACTGAATCTCGTAATATAAATTCAGATTTGATCCTCGACCGTCGCCAATAGCCCGATGTATTGCTCCAGTGCGACGTTAATTAAAATATCTACCTACCATGTAACATAAATATGAGTTACAGACTAGTTGCAGATTTTCTTGAATGATATTTTTTTGTCTGCCACAATGTCTGTTAAGGTGCAATCAACTATTAACTATGTATGTTAGTTTTAAAAGATAATTATTACCGAAATTCTACGTTATCGTGACAGAAACTACTGATGTCGGATTGATACTCTACCTGATTATTATCTTTGTTTTGATATATTTGGTAAGTTAAGTTGCGAATGGCAACAGTCGTTTTTTGTTTTATATACGTAGAGAAATGGCTTTTGTGAGTTCTTTTTCGTATTTTTAGAGAGAATTAATAAGTATTATTTACGCCATAAATGCTTCTGATTGTTATTTTGTGATTTAAAGCAGTGTACGTATTAGAACTGTAAATAAACTGTTTGTGTTATAAGGTGTTTTTATGGAACAATTGACTACACCAAATATAATCTGAATTCTTCTGATTCCGAAATTCGAAACGGAACTGATAAATTCTGTCACTGAAAATCAATCGTCGAAATACCTTACTGATATAGACAGCCAAATGTTGGCAAAATTACGTGGTGTTGCTCCAGTGCGACGTTAATTAAAATACCACGTAATTTTGAACCACAGTCAGATGACGAGGTCATACCTGAGCTGGCACCCCACTCTCCAAACTTTCACACCACGCCAACGTGAGGACATGTGAGGCCAAAGCAGACTTTGAACACGACGGTCTTTGGTTGGATTTAAACTCGCAACCCTCCGGTTTCTAATCCGTTTCTCCTCCAACCGGTGTTGTCCTCGGATCTTTCCATTGAGGATTGGATTAAGGGGCCGCGGTGGCCCGGTTGGAAGAGTAACGAACTAGCAACCGAAGGGTTGCGAGTTCGAATCCAGCCAAACACCGTCGTGTACAAAGGGGGCTGGTGCACGTTAATTCTGTCGTGGCCTCAAATGTCCTCACGTTGGCGTGGTGTGGAAGTTTGGAGAGTGGGGTGCCAGCTCAGGTGTTGCCTCGTCATCTGACCGTGGTTCAAAATTACGTGGTGTTGTCCTCGGATCTTTCCCTTTGGGATTGATCCCGGACCGTCACCAATAGCCCGTTGTGTTGCTCCAGTGTGACGTTAATTGAAATAAATAAATAAATAAATAAATGAATCTTTCCCTTTGGGGTTGTTGTCACGTTGGCGTGGAAGTTTGGAGAGTGGGGTGCCAGCTCAGGTGTTGCCTCGTCATCTGACCGTGGTTCAAAATTACGTGGTGGTGTCCTCGATCTTTCCCTTAGGGATTGATTTCGGACCGTCACCAATAGCCCGTTGTGACGTTAGTTGAAAATACCAATACCTTTTGGGGTTGATACCAGACCGTCACCAATAGCTCGGTATGTAGCCCCTCCAGTGCGACATTAATTAAATATCTACCAACCTACCACAAAATCTGTCTATTTCATGGGTCGATGTGTACCGTCTATTGCAGTAAAATGCAGTCACGAAGAGGTTACCAAAAGACTACACCCTCTGCATTTAGCTTTGCAAACTTTTATTCCTACGTGGGCCGCGGTAACCCTGTTGGATGGTAGGTATGGTATTTTAATTAACGTCACACTAGAGTAACTCAACGGACTATTGACAAGGGTTCGGGATGAAAGCCTGGTTGGAAGAATAACGAATTAGCTAGGTATTTAACATCACACTGGAGCAACACAGCGGGTTATTGGCACCTGTCCAGGATCAATACCGAGGGGAAAGATCGTGGTTTAAAATCACGTGTTGTCCTCGGATCTTTCCCTTTGGGATTGATCCCGGACCGTCACCAATAGCCCATTGTGTTGCTCCAGTGTGACGTTAATTGAAATAATAAATAAATAAATAAATAAACATTGAGGATTGATCCCGGACCGTTGCCAATAGCCCATTGTGATGCTCCAGTGCGCTGTCAATTTTTTTCCATTATCTTTTCGGGCCGCGGTGGCCCGGTTGGAAGAGTAACGGACTTGCAACCGAAGGGTTGCGAGTTCGAATCCAGCCAAACACCGTCGTGTACAAAGGGGGCTGGTGCACGTTAAATCTGTCGTGGCCTCAAATGTCCTCACGTTGGCGTGGTGTGGAAGTTTGGAGAGTGGGGTGCCAGCTCAGGTGTTGCCTCGTCATCTGACCGTGGTTCAAAATTACGTGGTGTTGTCCTCGGATCTTTCCCTTTGGGAGCGATCCCGGACCGTCACCAATAGCCCATTGTGTTGCTCCAGTGTGACGTTAATTGAAATTCCCCCCATTATCTTTTCTGTTTTAAAGACTTCATAAATTTCTTGACCCTATATTCCGTCGGTTCTGAGGAGCATGTGCCCCGGGATCCGGATTGGGGGGGAGATCGCTAAACTGGCCTAGTATTTTTTTTCTATAGATATTTATGTATGATCAAAAATGAAGAGAGGGGGACGCCAAGGCGAGTTTTTTCCCGGATGGAAATTAGCCTAGTTACGTCCCTGCAAATGTCTTCACGTTGGTTTGGAAGTTGGAGAGTGGGTGGCCAGCTCAAGTGTTGACCTTGTCATCTGACCATGGTTCAAATTTACGAGGTGTCTTTTGTAGGTAGTTTTGGGCCGCGGTGGCCCGGTTGGAAGAGTAACGGACTAGCAACCGAAGGGTTGCGAGTTCGAATCCAGCCAAACACCGTCGTGTACAAAGGGGGCTGGTGCACGTTAAATCTGTCGTGGCCTCAAATGTCCTCACGTTGGCGTGGTGTGGAAGTTTGGAGAGTGGGGTGCCAGCTCAGGTGTTGCCTCGTCATCTGACCGTGGTTCAAAATTACGTGGTGTTGTCCCCGGATCCTTCCCTTTGGGATTGATCCCGGACCGTCACCAATAGCCCATTGTGTTGCTCCAGTGTGACGTTAATTGAAATACCCAATACCCAACCCTTTTGTAGGTAGGTAGTTAACTGACGTCACACAGGAGCTACTTAGCGGGTTATTGACGACGATTCGGGATCAATCCCGAAGGGAAAGACAAGGACAACTCGAGCCGTGATTGTCCGGTTGGAAGAGTATCGCTTAGCAATCGGAGGATTGAGAGTTCGAAACTCGGTCCAATTGAAGACCATCGTGTACACGGGGGCTGGTGCATGTTAAATTTATACGATAAAATGTAAAATGGTCTCAAATGGCCTCACGTTGGCGTGATGTGGAAGTTTAGAGTGGCTGCCAGCTCAAGTGTCAACCAACCAACTTTCACTTCGGGATTGATCCTGGACCGTCACCAACAACCAGTTCTGTTGGTCCATTGCGACGTAAATTCAACAACTTACCCAATTCGTGACTCAAAGTCCTCGGATCTTTCTCTTTGGGATTTATTCTGGACCATCGCGAATAGTTTGTTACATTGCTCCTGTGCGACGTGAATTCAATTACCTACCTATCTTATCTAATTCAGGGGCCACAGTAACCCGGTTGGAAGAGAATGGATAAGTATCCAGAGGGTTGCAAGTTTGAATTTAACCAAAGACAGTCGTGTATAAAGGGGGCTGGTGCACGTTAAATCTGTCGTGGCCTCAAATTTCCTTACATTTGCGTCATGTGGAAATTTGAAGAGTGGGATACCAGTTCAGGTGTGACCTCGGTCATCGGACCGTGGTCCAAAATTACATGGTGTCCTCGATCTTTCCCTTCGGGGGTTTGTCCTGGACCGTCGGCAATAGCCCATGTGTTGCTCTAGTACGACTTTAATTAAAATACCTACCTTATTAATTTAGCTAATTTATTTTAAACTGTGGCTGTGACTGCAATTTAAGTGTGCGTTGTCGCAAATCGAAAGGAAATGTGTATTGCGTTAACTTACATTTAGGTCTTCCTTTCAAAATTGTTTTTACTTGACATGGTGTGTGAAAAATGAATGGTTGTCGAAAGAGTAAGTTTTTCGGTCCGTTCACTTGTTACACAATATATGGAGCAAATTATTTTTATTAAATTTCTACTTTCCTATCATTGATAAAATTTTGTATTTTAGTTTTTTTTTGTTTTTCTCTTCGTACAATTCCTGCAATATGTAAGGAGCTGTGCATAAATATGCATTATATTTTTGCATTTTTCTCTGCTCAGCTTGTTTTGGATAACTAAATCCTATTTTATTTTCACTGGAAAAGTTTGTTTTTTAATCTTGGAGACTAAATAAATGTCTGGAAGTAAATTTATTGAAACAAAATATGGTGGGTGTTGTACTGATGACCAATTTCCATTATTATTTTTTGCGCAAGATTTTCGCAATATTCTAGAAACATTGTCAGAAATACGTTTCTTTTCCTGTCATTTTTTTCATGCAAATATATTGGCCTGCCCTAAAATGTTTTTGTAAGACAACTGTTCCTAAGTATAACTTATAATGGTATGTCATGTATCTTGGACCATTAGATGTACATTTTGGAAAAGTGACATATCTTAGTGTGGCAACAGGAATAAACAAATTTGGATTCATATATATTTTTTCTTCAAAAAATGATAAACAGTCTTATAATTTTTTCAACTTTGTCCTTGTCATAGAAATATTTTACAATGCTATGCATGCAGAGTGAATGGTACTTTCATGTACTCTAACAAGATAAAAATAAATTCTTTCTTTAGTCTGGTTCCAATCAATTGGCAGTCGAGTCTTAGGTAAATTTGGGTACTTGTGGCAACGTAAATAAATCGCTTCTACAATTGACATCTTAAGCAAGGATTCTAGTTCCAAGTTTGTCATTCGGTGCTGAAAGCAACACAGTGGTAATACATTGTCGAGGGAAAACCAACTGCAGTAATTTCCATTCATGTTTTTTTCATATGGCAGCCTTCTAACAAAGCTTCACATTTTCTCAAAAGTTCAAGCCTTCTCATCTGTGATTCAATTTTATTCTGATAATCTACCATCATGTCGAGAAACATTGAATCTAATTTCTTGGCTAAAAAGTGCATTATATTTTGGGAAGTGATGACTGATATGCTTATCAGAACCCTAAAAGTGAAGTTTCTCTAGCACACTATACCCACTCCCAAGCATGGACGCTTTTCGGTTCTTGTTTGGGTTGGTGTATTGGTGGAGGTTCGAAATTTAGTTTTTATTGATAAAATTATAAAAAAGAGTAGTCAAGTTTTTGTGTCTAGACTGTTTCCACTGGGAAATTAGAGGTACAGAACAAAAATAGTTCAAGTTTCTCTACCTCCTTAAACCGCTACTATACCCCAAAATAATCTCGACCTCAATGGGCTTGAAAGTTTGGGGTCCTAATTGGAAAAAACAATAGCCCGTTGTGTTGCTCCAGTGTGACGTTAATTAAAAATACCAAATACTACCTAGTTGGATAAGTAAAATCACGATATTCAGTACACAGAATCTAAGAATAATTCTGTGTGTGAGAAAAATAGGCAAAAATATTTTGAAAAACAACACAAATTATTGGGAATTCAGTGCCCTTTGGCTTAAGCTGTTCTTCATGCAAAAATATCTGCAACAAAAATTTGTTTTGCGTTTTTATTGTGAATCTGAAATAAACTGGGTGTATACTCAATTTTATTACATAGGCTTTAAACCTTGAATTTTCAAAATTCTATCTTTAAACATATTATTGCGAATATGGAACTGTTTTTAGCCTAACATATTTTTAACTGTTTTATCTCTAAAAATGAAGTCAAAATTATTTTTTACAAAGTTTTGGGCTTAAAAAATCTCTTCAAGGTGTACACTCAATTTCGGAAGCCACTGTAGAAAACAAAAATTAATCTAAGGTTTAAAAATCTAAAATGGTCACCAACATAAAATATAAGAACCAGATGTCACAAATGTCCATTATATTTATGAAATCAAATCCTTCACTAGATAAGATTTAAATTAATTTAAGATGCATATGGTTCAAGTGTAACATTCAGCATTCAAATTCATATAATCATTCATAATTTTATAGGATCGGGTGGAGTAAAGTGGGTATAAAAACAGTGTTTTCACTTTCAAAATAGAATAACAGATTTCTTTTCTTTCCTGCAGTCCTATGGAGGCAGTGGTGGAAGGCAAACGGTCGATAATGCTTTAGGGTTGAGTATACTGTTATATTCACAAGTGGAGAGGCAGGAAATGCCCTAGAAATAGTTTAAGTTCTTCAATAAAATACACATTATAACATGGTGCGTGAAGGGAACAGACAAGAGGGCCACCAGGGATATACTAGATGTTATCACTAAAATTTTTCGATTGCAAAACTTTTTAGTCCTTTAATATAGCGTTTTACTTTCCATCTTAACCTTTTGACTACTGGCAGGACAACAGTCATCCCAAATTCAGATAGCGGAATAAAAGCGCTGTAGTGTAAAGGTTAACAGGGTTTGTAATTAATGGGTAGCTTTTGCATGGACTTACTTTAGCCCATCTGACCCTGTCTGTTCATAACAGTTGGTTTTGTGTAATTTTTGCCTTTTTTTCTTGCAGATTCTTACTCTTATGAATAAAAAAATTATCTATAAACTTTGTTCTTGTGAGTTTTCAACATATCGAAATTATGGAAAATTCAACCAAAACAGATGTTTCAAAGAATACCTCCTATGCTTCAGTGTTATCTAGAGGCAAATTATTACCCAATGATGTATCCAATAACAATCCACCTATAAGCAATGATGTTACTAATGGAAATGAACGTTTGCCAACTACTGCTCATTTGGATAATAGGGATAGTGCCACTCATGAAGATAATCAGACAGAAGTCAGCCCACTTAGAATTAGTACAGATGAACAAAATAAGTCACATTTGAATTCATCTTCGAAATGTACTAGTAATGAAGTGAACAATGTTGAATCTGAAGAATCAACAATATCATCAACGTCTGACGGTAGCAACCAGAAAGGCTCAACTATGATAGATATGAATGAATCTAACTCTTCTGGTAAGGAATTTAAAAAAAATTTTATTATTTGCAAGCTGAAATTTCATGCCATTACTCAGGTTCAACAAATTAAGTATTTTGTTAACAGTTAGATTTAGCTTTTTGTATACATATTTTTTTGTATTTGATGTTTCTACATTTCATTTCTATAATTAACTGTCTCATGCCTTGTACTTATCAAAACATCTTTGGTTTAGATTTTATGTTGAAGTTTGACACTGTTTCACTAATGCTGTTGACTTTCAGCTATCTAGTTCACCTTAGGGAGGTGGTTACAGAGATTAGAGCCCTGAAGCAGTCCACTATACATATAAAAGCATTTTCCAATAGTACATTACATACCAAACATGAAACATTTGATGGACAAAACATGGGTGTGCAGGTATAGAATGATAACATAAAAGGGTAACAAAGTTTGTTGAATTGATAGAGGTAGCATAATTGAAGAAATAATGACAAACTATACAATTTATGGAAGAAAAATATGAATAGAAAAATATAATACAAATGGAAGGAGGTCAATAGTGGATTGTTTTAATAAAATATTATCTATATTGTAAAATGTGCATGAAAATAAATTTATAAGAATAGCTTAAGCTACACTGAAGAGCCAAAACATTATGACCACCTACTCAATAATGCATTGCGCCTCCTTTGGCCTGCAAAACAGCTGCAGCTCGCTTGGACATAGATGCCACAAGTTCTTGGTACATGACTGGAGACAGGTTGTACCAAATGTCTAAGCAGCGGTCACGCAAAGTCGAGATATTCGGACATGGTGGTGTTTGAGCTCTGAGCTGCTGCTCCACATGACATCCCTAATGTGCTCTATTGGATTAATATCCGGCAAGTTAGGTGGCCAGGACATTAAGTGGAATTCATTAGTATGATCCTCGAACCACTCCAACACAATCCGAGTCTTGTGATATGGGGCGTTGTCCTGCTGGAAGATTCCATTTCCAGTTGGGAAGACAGACGCCATGTAAGGGTGCAACTGATCTGCACCCTTACATGGCTCAGATAGTTCGCAGCGTTCATGGTCTGTTCTACCACAACTATGGGTTCCAGAGTCGCCCATGAGAACGTCCCCCAAAGCATAATACCGCCACCACCAGTTTGTGTATGACCTGCTGTACAAGAGGGGAGCAACTGTTCGCCTGGCAGACGGCGTACCCTGACACGACCATCGACGCGATGCATGAGAAATCGGGATTCATCTGACCAGGCAACACTCATCCATGGTCCAGTCTCGATGTTCCCGGGCCCACTGTAGGCGTAGTTGACGATGACGCTTGGTCAACATAGGCACACGAGTGGGACGTCTGCTGCACAGTCCCATATCCAACAGTGTCCACTGAACTGTGTGTTCCGAAACACTTGCGCTTGGACCTGCATTGTATTGGGCTGTCAGCTGAGCCACTGTCTTGCGCTGATTTTGCTTTACCAAGCGGGACAGTCTCCAACGTCCTTTTTCTTTGATGACGCGTGGACGACCAACACCTTGGCGTCTACTGCTGGTGTCACCATCATTTATCCACTTTGCATGAATACTAACAACGGCAGATCGTGAACACCCTACCAGTCGTGCAGTTTCGGTGATACTCGTTCCGAGTCTTCGGGCCATTACGATCTGCCCTCTATCAAATTCGCTTAGATCAGCAGCCTTTCCCATCACTTGCAAAAGTAAGTGCAAGAATGATTACTTACCTTCTCCAGTAGCAGTTAAATACCATTCTCACTTAATCACGTGCCCTCCACGTCATCCAGATGAGTTCATTGAAAAATGTGGGGATGGTCATAATGTTTTGGCTTGTCAGTGTATATGTAAAGAATGATTCTGATTTCTCAACTCGGACACTGCTGCTATGCAAATTTTATACTGCTATGCAAGTACTGTCTGCACCACAAGAACTGCTTCAGACACAAAGTCTGTTGCTATAGAAACAAGACTTAGCCCATTTTCTATAGGAGATTCTTGAAGCATTTACCACAGCGACACTAAACAACAATTGGTCTTCCTACTCGATGTTAGTTTGTTCCTCAAAATTCCAAGTAACAGATGAACATCTGTTAATGTATCTTGCGAACAGATGTGGAAAGGCGATCCATGTTTTGTGTTTTCCAAGCGTTAGTGTGATAGAGGATATACAATTACAAGGAGCTGCATGTAAGGAAAAATTATCTTTAAAGAGGAGGAATGACAAACGAACTAAAATCTCCCATCATTGAACCACCCAGGATCCCGAGGCCAAACCACCTAATGCTGAGACCACATCCCATCGCCCATCTCATCCTCATATGTATTATAACCATCAAAATGGATGAGTCTCCAGTTTCTATTGTGACTGCCATTGCCTAGACCTTGTGTCTGGAGTACACAGTACATTTTCACTGCTATTATATTGTATAGTATATGATTTATCTAGCTTGTACAAAAGCTGAAGGAAATCTTAAGCCTTGTATTAACTACAGTAGAACATGTGACTCATCAGATGTTGGTATGTTCTTGGTCCATATAACAGAACAGTCGAATTTGGAGTGCTATATTCTATAAAAAGGGAAAATGGTTGTTTTGAGGTAACATAATAGTGAGCAGCTCTTTACAGCACCCATGAGCCTGCTGCAATCCAATCTTTGTCACAAAAACTGACAGCTGGTCAAATCAAAATGAATGATTTGAATGTCCGTGAAACTTGTTCACTTGGTGTACACACCTATTGAATTTGATTATTGTACGTGTTACACATTATGTTACAATTCACTAGTGAGTACATGTCTTAAGATGAACAAATATGCCTATGTTTTTCATATTAGGATGTGACAGTTAAAGCTTATTTTTAAAGTATGAATTCTGGGTGATTATTTAACTGAACTATATTCACATCTAATGTGTGTGCTAAATAAAAATAAATGAGAAATCCTGTTAACATTTTAAAATGTGATTGCTGTATAGTAAATATCTAACTTATGTTTGTACAAAATTTCTGGAGTGAAAGGAATCAGAATATGGAATTGAAGTATTTTAATATTGATGGGTAAAATTGAATTAGTTCATAGAACTCATGCAACTGAATTTATAAAAATTCATTTAATCTCAATTTTTCAAGCATCAAATCATGAATATTAACAAGCAATTGTAATAAAAAACTGATCCATATACTGACAGAATTGTCTAGTGACTACTGACATGTTGTCAGTTATTTTCAGGGTGGTATGGTTGGGTTTTATGGCACAGGGGCCTTATTTGGCCAATCTACCAAGCACAAGACAAAAACTGGATACACAAGGAAAGTTTTACCGACACAGAAGAGAGAAATACACTTAGGATAAGTTAAAAGAATGGAACCTGCATTACCTACAACTTGCAGATTTTCTAGCACAGTGGGCAAACTCACTGCATGGCAGCCCTATGAAATTGAGAAGTAGCCCTTAAGTAGTAATGAGAGCAAGTCCATTTTGTTTTCTGTCAAAGGATTTTTATCGATGCAGTTAATGATGTTATGACAACAGGCATCACAATCCCGAGGTACCTTTGTGATATTTCCTCTTGTTTAACCCTCACCTACCCGTCTACCTTTTACTGTTTTTCTTCTCTTATATCTTGTTTTTTTATGCAGCTTGGCCAAATATGGTCCTTGTGCCATGAAACCAACCTATCCTACCATTTAAAAAGTGCAAGTTACAAGGTTTCTGTAACTTGAAAATAGAATATCTAAAAAGAGTACAGTGCTTGATCCTTTCCAACATTCACTACTTTGTTCCCAATCCCACTTTTCCCCCATGTTCATGAGATTTTTTACTTGACGTTGCCTTGTGTTTGACAAAACATGACCCTTGTGCCGTAAAACCCCAAAATAACCAACCCTTTCTAGTATTAGCAACAGGGTATGCCAATTTAGATCAGCTTGATTTAAATCAAGCGATTTTTATTAAAAAAATCATTGATTTAAATCAAAATTTAAATTTCATTTCTTTGTTATCTCTACTATTATAAAAGGAAGTGTTTGTATGTGTGTCTGCAGTGTCCAGACGAATCTAGCACTTACAGCCATGAAATTCGGCACACAGATAGTCCTAAAGGTGACTGAATGTCCCTCGTAGCCCGAATTTTTAAATTTAATCTAGAAAATGTTTTAATTAATATTTCATGCTGTGTGTGTAGCCCCTCCACTATGACGTATCTGCGCAAACCGATCTGACAGATATTTATCGCGCATGCTATCTCTTCGTTAAAAACACCCCTCCTCACATTGAAATGATGGTGTAGTGGGTAAAGGGATGTACTGAAGTCGCCATTAGTGCTTTGGAGGGAGACCTCCTGAGTTCAAACCTAGCTGACTGATAATTTTTATTTTTCGCCTCTATATTTTTAAAAATAGTAAATATGCTATTATATATAATAGTAAAAATGAAATCCTTCCAATTTTTTCTGTACTTTTACTTTATCCTTTTATTTTTTGAATTCAACACCATTTTTAAGAAATTAATTGATTTTATACAGCTTTTTCAATTCTGAAACTTTGGTTTCTCTGTATTGTCACTGTTTTGTCCTTTTTCGTACCACCAATGAAAAGCAAACAACTGGAGCTCCACCACCTACATGTTTGACTCCAAGTGCCAAGTTCCTACCATCAGGAAATTTTCTGCAACTCAGTTAATAAATTACATGAAACGAAGTAACAGTATTTATTACTGTTTAATTTGGTTTTGATTTCGCTGACATTGTGATTCATTTAGGTTGTTTGTTGTAATCAGTGAGGTAACAAGACTTTAAAAGTAAGCGTTATATTTAGATTGAATCACATTTTTATTTCAGTAGTGGTTATTTCATAACTTACTTTTGAATTTGTATAATTTCTGTATTTGTATAATTCAAATCTATCGACACTACATGTGACACAGATGAGACTGAACTACACAACAGTTTTTGGACACATTGGAGCTATCCGGAGTACCCTCGCACATATAGCTAGAAATTGGGGCACTGATTATGCTTCTCAGAAATCTGCATCCACCTCACTCTGCAATGGAACAAGACTCAAGAAACTGATGGCGAATATTATTGAAGCCACCATCATGACTGGACATGCTGCAGGTGAAGACGTACAGGGTTTGTCCGTAAAGTAATGAGACTGGGTCTGGTAAAAATAATCTATTGATCCGATCGGTACATATTGTTAAAAGTCTTCTAAATAGTCCTTTGGGCGTCGATACACCGCTGCCAAAGCGATTCCCACGCTGCAAAGGCTCCCTGGAAGTCAGCTGCCGTAACCTCTTTCAGAGACTCTGACAGCCCGTTGGATGGCGGGAAGATCTTCGAAATGGTGACCTTTCAGGCTTCTCTTGAGCTTTGGGAACAGGAAAAAGTCTGCCGGGCTCACATCGGGGCTGTACGGTGGCTGCGGCAAGGTTGCAACCCCTATGGTCCAGGTAGGCGGTCACAACGAAGGCAGTGTGGACTGGAGCGTTGTCGTGGTGGAGCTTCCAGCGATCATTTTCAAATTTTCAGAAATTATTTTGTGAACCGTTGTCTTGCACATGTTTAGGTCTTCGGCGATTATTCCTACACTCAAACGACGGTTGGAGTCCAGGAGATTTTTTTACTTTGGCCACACACACATTTTCGTCCAAACCACTCGTTGAAAGGAGTCCAGATCGCTCCATGTCTTCGACGGTCTCCCGTCCGTTCTTGAACTCACTGAACCACCGGAAAACCTGAGCCCTTAACAGGGCGTCATCTTTATAAGCCTCCTTAACCAAGGCAAGCGTCTCGGAAGCGGTTTTGCCCAGGCGAAAGCAAAATTTAATCGCGTAGCGAATGCTCCATTTCTGCCATGACAAAAACTCAAAAACAGCTTTTGCGCCATGCGTGATCCTCACTGCATTAGAGCTTGGGCCCGACTGCCACCCGGTGCGTTACTTAGCTTAGACCCCTACCACAAATCCCGTCGCCAGGGAGCACGCTGCTGGCGAATGGAGCGCTGCGCGGCGGTCAGTCTCATTACTTTACGGACAAACCCTGTATTCATTCCTAGAATCCCAATCATCCACTGAGATCTCCCATTCCAATTTAAACAATTTCAGTTCCCTGTTCGTTTAAGTTTCGCCATGAGCATCAACAAGGCACAAGTCAATCGCTGAAAGTTGTAGGACTCGATCTCATTAAACCGTGTTGCTTCCACGGTCAACTGTATGTGGATTGTTCAAGAGTTGGAAAAGCCAAAAATCTTTACATCCTAGCTCCAAATGGAAGAACATTGAACATAGTGTATCATGAAGCTCTCTAAGCAATAATCAGTGAGGTGGAAGGAATGAGGCGACGTGCCCGTGTCATGTCGTGTGGTGGTGGGACTCATTCTTAAAATTATTGTTTCTCTTAATGTTTTTAGAATCAGTGAGGACAAACAAGAATGATGTCATGGGCAATGCCATGCAGGTACTGCTAATGTTTAATAATATTAAAATGAAGCAACTGAACAAGTGCATGTTATTTTATTCAAATAAGTTAAGAACTTCGCTCGTATAGTTCACCCCTAAATTATATTGAAAATCCTCCTTTGAAGACACTAAATAATATTTGCTGATTGGAGTCATAATTACCAGACAAGTATTTCCATCTGGGGCCATTGACAAATAGGTGTCACTCTTAAGCCTGCTCATCAGTGTTGGTTTGGTTTTAAACATTCCATGCAACTATAAATTGCATATGGCCAATTTTAAACCATTCACCATTTGATGAGTGAAGATGCTCGAAATATATTCACTCAAATGATTAAAATTGTGGTAACTTGCCTTCTTTTTTAAGATGTTCTAGTTATTTATTTAGTATTAGTCTTGTACTAAATAAATAACTAAATAGTCTGGCATTCCCACATCTGGAATTCAGATCTCCCTCAACTGCAAAACAAGTTGTCAACGCCTAAATTATCTTGGGCCCTCCATGTGAGGAATGCAGATGGGCCACCTCCAGGAAAACACTTGTTTACATTCTGTGGAAACCTGGGCCAGAAAGACATTACATCTGTCCTCGGGTCAGGAAGCTGTGGAGGTTCTCATGACCTTCCATTGCAGATGGCATGGAAACACCGGGATTAACATTCCAAGACCGAGATAAATTCCCCCTCAAAAGATCGCAACAGTAGATTGAAACCACGAAAGGAGCAGTCGCATCCTTCAGACTCGGATTTTGGCGAGCCTCTGGGCTCCTTGGCAGATTTCGAGTTGTAACAGCTGGCCCTCATACTTTTCAATTAATCTTATAATATGTAAATAATCTTCAAAATTCTCTATATGAAATAAATATTTACTGTGCTGTAAACAGTCTTATGCCTAATTAGAGACAGGAAATGTTAGTCTGTTCATAAAACATAGACACTTACTCATAACAAAGAGATTTTCTGCAGTGTGTGTGTCAGAAAAAAATTCCAATTTGCATAAATCTTTATAATTGGCAATTTTAATAGTTTCATTTTGTTTTGTGTAATATATTGGTTAATTTTTATTGAGAAATTTTAATGTATTTGATCCCTTAAAATTCTTTACACTGCTAGAATAACTATTTATGGAATTGAAATTTTGAATATAAAAGTTAATTCACTCATCTGATGATTGAACAAGTATGTTGAGAAAAGATTATGGGTTGAAGCAGAAAGCTATTGGATCGGATAAATTTTTATTGCAAGCTCAAAATTTCACTCAATTGGCATGTTCTGTAGGATGATATTATGCTTGTTCTATGCTGTTCATAGAGAAAAGCTTCATTTTTCGTTTTCTATGTAAACCATTTTTGTGTATTTTGAATATACCTATGAAATAATTGTCAATGCTCAAAGAATTTGAAAAATAGGCATTTGATTTAAAATTTATATATTTTCATGTCATCTCATTTTTTACGTTAAATTACAAAATATAACAATTTTTTCACCAATAAGTTATTTTTGCAAGCTAAAAATTAATGATAAGTAGGAATTTTTCCGAGATGCAAGTTGTTTTTTTTCTATTGGTGACATGATTTTTTTCTCAAATGCAAGTATTGAGCCAATTAATTATTTTATATAAAAATACTTGAAGTAATTAAAAACATTTTATTCATATATGATAAATATATAATGCAAAAAGTCATGAAATTTGTATGATCTGAAAAATTTATAATATGGTGTCTGGGATTCGGCAACCTTATTTATCTGGGTCCAAAAAATTCACGTCACTGGTTATGAGTCACGACTGGTTACGAAGTAATCTAAACCGCTTGAAAACCAGATAAAAAAACCATTGCTCATGCTTAGCATTTGGAGGCACTGTTCTATTTACTCTCATGTGATTTACTTTGCTAATTCCTATGTCGCCTTTTAATCTTTAAAAAAATTACCCAGCTATATTTCCTAATACATTAATGTTGTACATAAAAGGTATTAATGTTTAAATAAATCAAAACTATCTAGAAACTACACTATAATTTGCATGTCTCATGTCCAACAAATATAAACTTGTACGGGCAAGGAATATAATTAAAATAATAAAAGTCCGATTTAAATAAAAAATCTGATTTGAATCAAATAAATCCAATGTTTTTGACTTAAAAAAGTCATGATTTCTTCATACTGATTAGCAATATTCAAGGGATGAGCAAGCCAGTTAATATTGCTCATCCAACCATCTGTGAAGAAATGTTAACTTTATCTAAATAATAGAAGACGAGAAATCATCGGAACAAGACTCAGGGTAGGTCATGAGGGTGATGCACAAATAAGTTATACTTACTGATCCAATACCACTATGCAATGAAATTTTAACAGATAAACACACATTTTAAGAGTGAATGTTCAATTTTAAAGTCCATTGATATTGCCACTTTGGCACTACCAATTTTAACCTAATATCTTAGTTTTTCAGTTTAAATATTCCTTTTTTGTTATGTGCTGTTTATCCTTAAAACAAACTTTCCAGCCTTAGAATAAAAAGCACGACAGTTTGCATGACAAACCCTAGCTTCACAAACTTAATGTAACTTCATTCTTTAGGTTTCAGATCTTATCAAAATATTCCTTGGGTGAGGTCTTCTAGGTGGGAACATGTGGCCTAGGGAATCTTGTTGGAAGGCCACATTAATTTGGCTATGATCAGTTAAGGTCTCACTCAAGAAACTGACTAGACATACTTAAAAATGTACATTATTTTATAAAAATCTAACTGTTCTTAATAAAATAAAAAATAGAAACTATTAATTTTAAAGTTTACTAATCTTTTAATGACTTTGTTGTGTCTGCTTTTTCTTGGAAAGCATTTGATTATTTGGTTGCAGCATGGAGGTCCGAAGTTTCAGTTTATGTTCTAGATTGGTATCTGTCATTTGTGACTTCAATTTGGCATCTTGATTTGGGTTAGGTAGGAGAAAGTAGATTCATAGCAATAAGTGGTTGAAAAGCAAGAAAACCTTTTTCCGGCATGTTGCCAAAGGCATGGTGTTATGCATTTTCCCATTTTTTAATGAGATTTTTCTTAGCATCTAACAGTGACTTTAAAATGTCATCTACTGAGAGCTCAATCAATGCCATCTAGTTCTTTAGATGCCTTGGTGGCATCAACTAGATGAGACTTAAATGCTAATTTGAGCGTGATATCATGATTTTCAAAGTCAGTGTGAACATTTCATCATATTTCATTCCCCAATAGATCTATAACAGCTGCATATTCTTCAAATGATTCATATGTCATCCTGCTTATCAATGAGCTTTAAGGATCCAAAATTATATTTTATTAATCAAATACATATTTCTTTCAATATTTTATAGTTTTCATAATGATGGATTAATTTAAAATGATCATTGTGGTTATACCTTGTAACAATTTGTAAAATATAAATGAGTGAAATATATATAAATAAGTGAATTTTTTATTAATTTTCAGAATAGTGTACAAAAGATAACAAATAGAATCATGTATATTTTTTGACTTCATTTACTATCTATTGCATTTGTTTTTGTGTGTTAAATTGATAATTTATATTTTGATTTTTAGCAGAATTTAGTGATAGTGGTGAATCACAAGGAGCTGATGAAAGTAACAATCTTGAAGAACACTATCCTAATGCTTTGAAGTGGAAATTTAGGGCTGAAAATCCACCTGAAAATCTTCCTGAAACTGTCACTGTTCTTGAAACTAGTTTTGGGTCAAAAGTGTATTTAGTTGGCACAGCTCACTTTAGTGTAGAAAGTCAAGAAGATGTTGCCAAGGTCTGTTATTTTAAGTTTTTAAAGTTACACAAAAGTTTATTTAGGTATTGAAGTTGATTCAATGCCTAATTTACTTCAGCTATATGAATGTAGCTGTTGATTGCAATGTCCATATTTTTCAATTTCTCATTGCTGAAAAAGACTGGAAAACATTGCTGAAATTAAAGATTGTCATGTTTTTATTGAAGCATAACAAATAAATTGTTTTATCTTTGCAATGGCACAATTTTATCCTTTTTATGTGAATAACTCATTGAATTTATGTATTCTTTTTTGTCCCAATTCAGTAGTTGTGAATAGATGAAACAAGTTTAGTTTTTTTGAGGGGGTTTAATTGCAATAAAGATTTTTGAATTCCATTTGTTGTGAATATTTGTTAAGAAAATATAATTTTCTAAAACTCCAATGATATTTTACTAGGAAAAGTTAATATGGAGAGGAAATTTCGTATAGGAATGAGGAAAGCCTATTTTTAGATGTATAATGCTACAGAAACTGACAAATAATTTTCAAGAAATGGAGAAATCTGTCTAAACCACCATGCTGTATATAATACTTTTGTACTTATTAAAGGATTTATATAACTCTTCACTACTTTTTTAGACAATTAAAGCAGTGCAGCCTGATTCTGTCCTTGTAGAGCTTTGCAATAGTAGATTGAATATTTTGTCTTTGGATGAGGCAACTGTTCTGGAAGAAGCAAAAAACATGAGCTTTCAAAAGATCAAAGCTACCATAGAACAAGTACTGTATTCAATTTATCTTCACATTTTTAAATTTCTGAACTTTCGAGGTCCTTAATAATGAATACTTAAATAATTTTGTAGAATGGTGTCTTGCAAGGAATTTTGTACTTTCTTCTTCTGAGCATGTCTTATCAGTTAACTAAGCAGTTGGGCATGGCACCTGGTGGCGAATTTAGAAGAGCTTATACTGAGGTAATGCATTTGTGACATAGAATTTTTATTGACAAGATTGTAATTTTGTATCCTACTGCATCATCGTGGCTCTGTCCCCATTGCGCTACTAACCTGCAAGCATTGCAGATTCAATTCCTCCCTGGGTGTATTTCTCTCCTTGTTAGTAAAACTCACCTTGTGTGTGCACGTCTATTATTTGATGTTGTCTGTCTTGTGTTTTACACAGCATGGCTAAATATGGCCCTTGTGCCATAAAATCCCATATCAACCAACCTATTGCATCATCAGTTATACCCCTGTGATTATTGCAATTTCGACTAAACAAGAGGGCATGATTTATGTCTTCATCAAGAAAGGTACCTAAAAGTACTAATATAGGTGCATTAAGCTTAAAATGGAATTAGTTTTAATAGAGTTGATTTTGATACAAGAAAAATCCTTCAGAGCTTTTGATGTAGTTTCGTTTCATTAACTGTATTAAAATAAATCTCCTTAAAAAATATTTTCAATGGAATAAAATACATTCTTGCTTCTGTTTGCTTTCCCATCTTTAAACCAACCTTATATTTAAGCATCATTACTCATAAGATTTTATAGAACTTTTTAAAACCATGCCGATAGAGTATCCACATTTAATTTTGGTTGAGTGAACTTATAAGGATAAAAAGTAGAACATTCTGACTTTTAAATTGCTAGATGCCTTTACAAAAATGCTAGAAATCAATCTAAGTTGAGTAATGCCTTAGAGATATATATACTTCGACATTAAAAATGCAATAGGTTTTTCCATTTGCTCATGATTTTAATTTGTAACAAATTATAACATTTCTTTGTGAGGAAAATCTACAATTTATTAATAGATTTTAAAATAATTAAAGAAATTGATAAATCCTTAACTTCTTATTTAATTGTAGGCTATGAAAGTTCCAGGCTGTGTTCTGCGTTTGGGAGATCGACCAATTAATATAACTCTACATAGAGCCCTAGCGAAACTGTCATGGTGGCAGAAGCTCCGTATTGCATGGCAAATGTTAAGATCTAATGGACCCATCACGTAAGCATTAATTTTGATTTGATATTACAGCAACCCTACAGCAAATCTGCCACAAATGAGTTAAAGGTGACTGCAACTATATTTCAACCATGGTGATTAGGGTATCTGTTTAAGTAAAATCGTCTCAAAAGCTACTAATTTCAAATCTTTGGCGACTTTTCAAAAATTGTGGTGACTTTAATTCACCAAAGGTCAACAAAAATTGTCTCCCTTTTTTTAAACAGTATTAATCCTTGTTTCTACCACAAAATTTATCTTTCTACATCATTAGAAGGGGTTGTTTTTTTATTCTGACCTGCACTGTAATGGTATTAAAAAGTTTTTATAAATACAATTATTATGATTGCTTCAACTATTGCATGTATAAATCCATGCCATTTAATACAACTCACCCAAGCTATGCCAAACTCTTGCCTACTTCTGTGCCAAACAGTTTTTTGAAGAAAATGAGCCAAGGACACAGTTGCACTTTGTTTCCGCTTCTGTTTGTGGTTTTAAGACAACTTCCAAAGAGTTTGTAGCATCAAAGTACATCTTTAAACTAAATGAGATCAAATTCCAACTACCATTGGATAATTAATAGTTCGGGAAGTGTGTTTATTTCATGAGAATTTTCGTGTTTTGAAAAGTGAACCCCATATTCAAAACAAATGTTCAAATTTTTTATACAAAAACATTAATTTCTCTTTTTAGTTCCCATGTATTAATTCTTTAATTTAAAGTTTTTTGACTCAGTTTTTTTCTATCAGTACTAAATTTCTAAAAAGTGAAAGTCAATCAAGTCTAATTTTTACCAGCTTTTATCTTTTATTACTTGAAAAATCGTTAAAAATTTCTTCTGTGATATCACAAATTAATTTCAAGAATGGGGAAAGGCAATTGGAGATAATGTATTTAGATTTGGTGCCATTTTGTCATTCAAATATAGGCATATTATTTGCTAACTGAATACTACAGCCAATCACATTATGTATGAGAGATTGAGAGATTTTCATTGGCAAACAAACCAGGATGGTCTGAAAAGATTCTACTTCTGTCCAAATGCTCTGGCATGATACATTTCGGGGTTACCTTAAGTGTAGTTTATTGCCATTTTGGCATTTAATCTTATTAGTGTTGACTATTATATATCAATTCAGAATTTAGTCTTTGGATTTGTTTTCGGCAAAGTGCTGAAAGTGTATTCAATGAGCAAGCCAACTCATGTCGCTTTCAGAATTCGTACAGGAGTTGTGTATCACTGCAGGAACATTACCGCCACCTATGTTTAGCTCGACAGAAAATGCCTCTCATAACAGCAACAAAAGCAGGGTTAGATTAAGAGATTCGTTAAGTACAATAATCACTAATTTGGATATTTTGTATCATTATATTTACTGCAGTTCAAGTTTTGGTTTGACTCAAAAACACAGTAACATCATTTGTTCTAAAAAAGTATTTTATAGAATTAGAAAAATGTAAGCAAAAGGTACCAGCCTTGCACCAGATTAATGATAGTATAGCTCTTCATATTAGATGTTTTCTACTTGTGTACAAGTGCATGTTGCAAACTTATGAAGGGTTACACTTTATTCTAAATATATTGCCAATGACACTGTTCTTGAGTATAGTTGAACTATCTTTTGGATTTTGAAATTTTTCCTTTAACTTTATCTGAAAGTTTTTCATAACTTCTCAAATTTTTATTTCAAGGTCTCTGAAGACTTTAATTTTACATAAACTGGAATGGAAATTTGTTAGTTAAATCATCCAGATGCTCAGAAATAGTGAGGACAATAAAGCAAACTGAGTCCTAAACTGTGTTTTTCATGTTTCTTAGTTATAAGATGTTCATACTCAGGATAGGCTTAAAAGGCAATATGATTGTATGATACTTGTACTGATGATAGAATTCTCTACTTTTTTTTCTGGTTAAATTTTTCAAGACTACGACTTTCTAGATTTCTGGAATGTGAGAAGTTGTCTAGTATCAGTCTTAATTGAATTTAATTTAAATATGGAAGTGATATTAGGGTTGAGATTTCTGATGAAATTTGTATTTAATATGCAAAAGATTTTAGTTTCATTGCATTTATTTTCATCAAAAGTTCAATTTAAATCTACTTCCAAATGCATCAAAACTGCTTTGAATGTGGACCAAATATATTATTTAAACTCATTAAACTTTTTCCAAATTTTTTAATATTAATATTACATGACACATCAGGTTGCTACATATCCTCAAAATAATTACTTTGAACAATGCTCTAAAGATTGAGTACGTACTATATTTATACAAAATAAATAAAAATTTATCGAAAATTTAGCAGAAATAAAAACTAATTAACATTTTATAAGATGCAATAAATTCATCAGTGAAATGTTTTATTTTGGCCTTGTATATTTTGCTTTAATAAAATCTATTTCAATATGAATACTACTGTTAGTCAACAACGGTATATGTGATTACCAGAAATGCCTCTGCTAGTTTCCACAATGGTGGCAGTTCTAATTTCATGTTAAGAAAAAATTTTGGTTTTTAATACAAAATATTAATTTCTTGGCAAGTTCTTCAATGTCATACTTAATTGGCACATTTTGTGTTGCCAATTCATATTGGGTATCTGAGCAACTAAAGTAAGGTTTAAGAGGAGACTATTTTTTGTTCTCTATTTAATAATTCATGTTACTAATTCTATTTCACAATTGTCTTGGCTGTGGCAGCCCTGGTAGTGCCTCGATATTTGGTACGTTCAGCTACATCTTCCCTTTTTACTTGTACCCTGATGAATTTTGGTTTATGAGCAACAAAAAATCTGAACCTGTTTCTCTAGAATGAAGAGCTCAAGTCTCAGTAAAGCAGTTATCCTATACTGAATGGGTAAAAAGAATTAGTGAGCACAAATGAGAAGTAATTTCGTTTTTCAAGTATTATACCGGAATTAGAGTAATTTAAAAAAGTTTTGCCATCGCTTTTGCTTAGCTTACAGTTTTACATAAACACATAATTTGTGCCTTTTTGTTTTTAATAAGCAAGTTCTTGTTCCTCAGTATATATATTAGCATTTTTTCCTTGTTCCCAAGAAGCATGATATATCATGGTTTGCTGTATTACTATCCTAACATTTTTATGTTTATGTCAAAATATGCTAAAATTTCAACATCACTTTACCATTATGTAGTTGTAATGGGTGATGCTAAAAATTATTTGTGGGTGATAGGGAAACAAAAAACCCGCTTCATTCTCCGAAAATATTTTTCGTTTGCGCAAATACTGCTCCATTCACATTTAAAGTTTTAATTTCTTCATTTTCATCTGTTAGTGGACAGTTTCCCATTAATTTCCTGCATGCTTGTATGTAATAACAGTTCTGGTGCATGATTTTAATTAGTCCACTTTTAAAAGAATTGATAACAGATTGAAGCAAGCTTTTTGACTGCATTAAAAATGAAGACTAATCCCTAAACATTTAATTTGCAAGGAGGTAGTGTTCATTAAAATTATGCAGGTGCACGCAGCATTGACAATGTGAAGTGTAAGAAAAGTATGTGATTGCATTTGATTTGCATTCTTGATTGAAAAGTATTTCTCAGATGGATGTGCAGATGCCTGTGTTTAACAAATTTTTTTATCATACGTTCACATGGAAAGCTTGTTTAATACGGATTCGATGTGCAACCTCATGCATTACAGATATAAGACAAGCTTATAAGATTATCTAATTTTTAAGGTCTTATTCAATAAAAGTCTTGCTTTTGTTTCAAATATCGATACCAATAAAGCTTTAATCTCATGAATTATAAGAGTATCTAAGATAAAAACAACTCAATGGACTTATCTTTAATACTAAAGATAATAAATTGATTTGGAATTTATAGCTATTATTTCAAATATACAAATGCTACTGATTTTGTGTTCATATAACAGTGATATATAGTTTGTTTTTATATTTTGACTTCAATCAATTGAAATTTTTTAGCTATATATTTAACACTGAATCTGAAACAAAGCTGTAGATACTAAATTAAATTACATTCCATTTAACTATTTATGTCCATAAAAATCCAATCAATTTTTAAGGTAGCATTTAAAATACAAAGATTCAGTTATATTTTTCCAATACAAAATTTTTAAGTTTAATAACTTTGAAATTATTAAATTTTTTAAGCTCATATTGCCCAAATTAAAAAAATAATATTGATATTTTGTTGTAGATGGGCATGTAGAAAAAGTTGCATACAGATTTACACTGACATAGAAAAAGCACTTAACTGCACTCAAATAAAATGCTATAGTCAAGCAAAATAGTTTCTTTTGTCTTTGACCACTGTTTGGTTAACTCAATTGACTGATAAATTGGAAATAAAATTTTCCAGATTGGAAATGTGACTTTTGTTTCTTCCTTCAGTAACATGCATATATTTAAGGTTTCGTGCCACAATTCGTTTCTCTGCCTTTTTTAGAACTCAGAATTGATTCATTCCCTAAATTATGTTAATCATCACTACAAATGAACAGTCTTTAGAATTTTGTTAATTTAAGAATTAATCTAAAAGTGAGTTGTTCCTGCTTAAAAAATATTTCTTAGACTTGTATGTTTAAATATATTGCTGAGTTTAAATTTGTGTATGTTGGCCTATACAAGATTTTAAATTAACCAAATTATAAATTAATACCTAACCATAATATACAAGTATGTCAAACATCCACCCATTCATCAATCAATAAGAGAATGACTAGGTTTGCTTTATTTTAATCAGACTTTTTATGGATAGCTCAAAATTGTTAGAATTTATAATTGTTTTTCCTAAAGATTTGTTAAGTAGCATCAATTATATTTCAAACTTGAAATTTATTTTATCGCTTACATAATCCTGTAAATACGTGGATTGCAATTGAATATTTACTTAAGCATAGTTTGAAATTTTCTAATTAAAAGTAATTTAGAAAACATTTGTTTTGTTTAATAAAATAAAATGTTTTTTTCTTTAACATTGCAAATCTGCCTTTAACATTTTAGTTTATATTTAGTACTATAGCTGTATCCTTACTTGTCAATCATAGTAATACTAAAAATTAATGAATTTGAAAATTTTAGGAAAGAAGAAGTTGAACGCTGTAAACAGAAAGACTTGTTGGAAGAAATGCTGGCGCAAATGGCTGGAGAATTTCCAGAGTTAAGCGAAGTTTTTCTCGTCGAACGTGATATTTTCTTGACCTACTCTTTGCAGATGGCAGCGCTTCCAGTGCCTCCACTGCACCCTAGTGGTGGTAGTAAGTTTCAAAGATTTTGATGCTCTTGTCTAACTATATGTAGTTCTGGTTGCCTATTCTGTACTTTTGAAGCTTTATGCTTTTAGAAAGTTCTGTTGTCACAATTCTTATTCACTTTTAAAATTACTTGGTAATGTTCTATCTTAACAAACATTTTAGGGGACCACCATAGTGACAAAATTTTGTCTTTGCTATAATAAAACTAACTGATTTGTTTAATATGAACTTATGGAGGACTTAATTATGAATTTATTATGAGGACCTGTATATAGTTTAACATGAATTTGTAATTTATAAATTAATAATTCACTTATGGCATACGGTGATTTTGTATGGATGTTACAGTTGATTGTCTACCCAAAAACACGCTATAATAAGAAAGCATTCAAATTATGTATTGATGTTAGATACCTCATATTTACAAATTGAATTCAAAAATGCAAAACAACTTGTCACTGCCAATTAAAATCCTTATTAGAAAGTATTTTTCTACATTTAATTTGCAAAATAAATATAATTGTTCAGAAAATATTCAAAGTTTTGTAATATTTAAATGTTTTTACTTAAAATTACATGATTGCTATATTGTAATTTTTATGGTTAAATAAATGCATATTTTTAGTAGATCGTGCATGGCATGAAGCGAATAAATTTCATTATGACCTTATAGTTTGCTATTTTTAAGATGTTCCTAATACTTTGGCAATAATTGATAATATATATATTTGATGTATTAGCGAATGTTATACTATGCTCTTAAGATGTTATCAAGATTACCAAATCTGTCATAAAAAATTGGTTTAGTTTTGAATAAGGTTTCTGATAGGGGTAAGAAGGTCTAAGGTACAGAATTCTGAGCTGTCAATATTGTCATTAAGCATCACTTTTTAGTGGTATTTAGTTGACTTGAAAACAGATTTTGCAGTCTTCAAATGTAAAAAGCAATGATTAGTGTTACTTTTAACTATCCTATCAATATATATATAGCTTGTATATGGTGTAATGCTTCAAATAAAAATTTATTTTAAACTCATAACTTGAATCAAGAATTAGTACATTACTTTATATGAGATATAAAACTTTTAATTTAATGCTACACAGTGTATTCAAAAAGTTCCCAGACTGATCACACACAGACAATAACACAGAGGATATACTTACATTTGATATTAAGCTTCTCTCCCAATTCAATACAATGCTTGGAACGAGTGTATAGGTCCATAAACGCCTTCTGGAACGCCTCTATTTCAACACTATTGAGTTCTGATGTCACAGCCACTTCAATCTCCTCTATCGACTTGTACCTCTGCCCCTTCATCTTCAATTTCAAGTTGGGAAATAAAAAATAGTCCAGGGGGGACAGATCTGGTGAGTACGCGATGGCTGATGCACACAACCTGCCTTCTCCCCAAAAATTGCTGCACAAGGATGGACTTGTGAGATGGTGCATTGTCGTGCAAGAGGCACCAATTTCCACTGTGCTACAAATTGGGCCTCACACCGCATTCATTTCAAAAGCTGATCCAAAACATCTTTGTAGAATGCCTCAGTCACAGTGGAATCTTGATGACGAAATTCTTGACGAATGATGCCCCGACTGTCAAAGGTGATCAGCATCGTTTTTGATTTCGAAGCGCGAACTTTCATTGGCTGACTCTTTTTCGGACTTGTCCACTCAGCACTTTGTCTCCTGATCGTACTTGAGACACCAAGTCTCATCTCCAGTGACAATGTTTTCCAAAAAAGTTAGATCCTGATTGGCCACCACAATCAAATCTTTGCAGGAGGAAATTTGGTGTTCTTTTTGTTCAGGAGTCAGTGTGCGGCACAAAGTGCACACAGAGCTTCCTTTTTTCCAAATCTTCCATCATGATCGTGAAAACAGATTCCACACTAATGTTTAACGACTGCAATCATTTCTATCATTATTCTGCTGTCGGATCTCACCAACGCTTGCACACGCTCCACATTTTCATCATTTTGTCTCAAACATGGACGACCTGATCTCATCGTCTTCGATCGAGTCTCTTTCAGCTTTAAACCTCAAAAACCACTGAAATACTCGAGAATGACTCATAGCATCGTCACCATACACCGATAAAATCATTTCATACGTTTCTGTGGCCGATTTTCCCAATTTAAAACAAAATTTGATGCTCGTTCGTTGCTCCATTTTTTCCGATGACAATGACACACACATGTTTAACGCAAATGAACGCTGCCAAGTCGAAACTAGTCAGAATTGAATGCAACCACGTGATATGCATGGCTGAAAGTTGTTGTGCTACGTCATCCCGCCGGTTTCACAGCGATAGCGCCATCTGTACTTTTTACGAGCGGGAGTCCTGGAACTTTTTGAATGCTCTGTGTACTATCAGTTTTTCCTCATGATTTTTTTGAATTTATAAAATTACACTTGAGTCCATTTCAAATGTTCTTGGGAGAAATTTTTCATCCCTGATATTCAATGTTCACTGGTTGCTTGTTGTATAAAATGATTTTGGAAGATGTTACGCTCTTCAGTTATACCATTTGTAGAACATTGTATTAATGATGTAAGCTTAATGTCTGTTTATTTTTACATTTACAGTGCCAACCCCCAGCTGTGTTGTTGGGGTAGTAGGAATTGGTCATGTCCGTGGAATACAAGAAAATTGGGAGAAAGTAAAAGATGAAGATGTACTTTCCATTCTGAGGTGAGATTCCAATCCTCTATTTTCTACTATTTGCTTACATGTGAAAAGAATCAAAGGCATTTCTAAATTAATATTTATAGTATGTTCAAAAGATTTTAAGTGAGACTAGTCAATTTTACTATCAATAGTTTTTTATAGTCTTAATTTCTTGACACTTTTTTAACTTGTCAACTAATAATTTGAAATATTTTGGGATATATTTCATACCGACTAATATTTCTGGAAGTCTACTGAAAAAACGATGGTTTTTATGATCTTTCGGACACAAAAAATGGATTCTGCATTTTTACAAGTGATGCTAATTTCGAAACTTTGGTGCCACGTCATGGCAACCATGAAAGAAAAGCATAGGAATCAATGATTGCTAGATTATCATAAAAACTTTCTTTGACACAATTTTCAAGAATAATCTACAAATATACTTCTAAAACACTCAAAAGTTTTTGTTCATTTTTGCCAATAGGCATGAAATATCACCAAAGTAATTAAGTGGATTTTGAACTTCCTTTTTATCTGAATTGCTTTCATAAAGCCCAATTTGGTGCAATTATCATTAATTTGGCCATTTAGTTGTAGAATTATTTTTAGGCATTTTTCTGACTTGCTTTTTATGCTGTTAAAATCTTCAGATTTTTTCTTCGAAGTTGGCAGGTATAGCATATTATGTATTAACATTTTTATTTAACTCCAATAAAAATGTTCTATTTTTTAGTGTTCCTGAACCATCTCTGTCCAGCAAAATAATTCGTCAAAGTATTCGTCTTGCCTTTCTTGGTCTTGGAGTATATGGAGTATATAAACTTGTTCCACGATCATTGATACCCAGTAGACCCAAAATTCTGTTTCCTTCTCTTTTTAAACTGAAAATGTTTTAAAACTTACTATTGGATATTATATAACTGGGGATATTGATTGTATCTGTTTCCAATTATCAAATTCCTACTTCATAACGGTAAAATATGTGGTATTTATTGGCAATGAAAATTAAAAGATGGTTTTATAACTTTTGTAAAATAGATGACAACCCTTGGGCTAAGATTTCAATTGCAGAAATATGCTATTCTGTTCATATCCTGTGAGCAATAAAACAAGTATTTTTTTTATTTTTCATTAGAAAATGGAGGGATACAGGGGGCTTCAAGTCTTCTCCCATTTTTAGCTTTTGTGGCAAAAGCACTTTTTTAAAGTAAATCTGATCATTTAATTAGAATTTTGTTTTATAATTTATACCATTTGGAATTTAATTTTGAAGTTTTGAATGTACATTCATCTAGCTTTTCCATTAGTTAGCAATTTTAACTTAACACTTCATGAGTTTAAACGAAAAATATCCAGCCAAATAACTTTCCATAGTGTATCTTGAAGAGGTAGGACAAACCATAATTGGCTGAAACCAAACCCAAAACGAGATATCACATCTGTTCTAACCTTTCCTAGGCAGTATTTTTTCCTTCGAGAATACTTCTATAGAGTTTCTTACTAAAACTCAATATACCTTTATGAATAAACAATTGATAAAATTTCCCAGTTTCATTCTTAATTAACACAGGTGAACTGAATAGGTGAATTTCATCAAATCGAGAACTTTTCAAAGGGAGAAACGTTGTCATATCATGTTTCTTGTCAGGTTAAAAGTTTTTAATGAACTATTGAAGTCTTAAATATTTTAAACTTCCACTAGATAAAGGCTTTATGAGAAATGGTTAGTAAATCAAGTTTAATTATTCATATTTTAAATTTGGCTTAACGGTATGAAGCTAGAATATAACCTTTACTCTAGAATAGGGTTGCCCTTTTTCATTTTAGCCCTTACCCTTTACATGCTCTCTGGAAGCATTAATTAGTGCTATGAATAAACTAAAATGTCGTTACATTCACACCATTTTAGCCCAAGGGGTTACCTTTTGGTGCAGTTTAAGTTTTACTAATGAAATTGTTTTTCAAAAACCATCTCTCTTCATACATTATGTATATTGAGGTGAAACATTAATTTTGTGCAGTCAAAAATGTGTATTTATGAAAATCTTAAGAATTTATTTCTAGTTTTATACATTTTTTTGTAATCCATAACTTGACTTAGACGAGTAAAGGTTGTTAATTTTATAAAAACATCCCTTCCTTGTGGACAGTTTGATTTAAGAATTTTTTTGAATGAGGGAGAACTAGTGCAAGAAATTTGTTTCTCCTCTTCAATTCATAAATTTTAATTTTTTTCATACTTGTTACTAATACTTAAATAATATTTCAGTGTTTTTTAACTTGTGTTATTCATCTTAATAAGTGTTAAATAATGTCATTTGAATGTAGATGTTTTATCTGCCATTACTCACTGAAAATGTGAAAAGTCATTTTAATATTGTAACGAAATAATATTTTTAAATACATGCATTTGTTTTCAGTATAATTACTATAATTTTTTGTAACTTTGTTTTAGCTATTTCTTTTAAACAAGATTAATTGAAGTTTATTTGAAGATGAATTTTAAAGATATGTTATATTCTCGTTTTTATAATATATTTTAGATTTTCTTTATTATATCTAAATGGTATAATTGATTCTTATATTTTAATTTCTCTAAACTTGTTTTAGCAATTTGTCTTTGCAATTGTCTTGTATTTATTTCTGTCTTAAGGTGATATATTGATGATGGTTATAGTCGGGTTTCACATTTAAAGTGCTTGTGGTAATTCAAAATTAGTCATCATTTCATCTTAGGAATACGAAGCTTGTTTGAAAAATGAAATTAAGTTGATGTGGATCTATATCTATATCTATCTATCTATATATATATATATATATATATATATATTGAAATGTTCAGAACTGCATTTGCTGTTGTGAAAAAGTTGTGTCAAATTAAAAGCATTATAAACATGTTTATACTGTGTTTCTTTTATTTGCCATTACCATTAGTTTATTATTCTCTTGAGATTTAACAGTTGAACGTCTGTTAGTGTCATTTCTACACTTGAGCGCTTTTGTAGCTTTTTCCCTTTTACATTTTTTGTCAGATTTTGACGATTTTTCTTGTGATTTACTATTTTACTTGATACACAGCAAATGTTTAATGTGCAACTCAATTTAGAAAAATTCTGCAGCTAAATTTGTCTAGAACATCTGATGTCGTTTCGACACCAAGTAGATTTCTTAGTTTTAAATAGCCTTCATTTAGTAAAACCAATTTTAGTTTCTACAAATTAAATCAGATTAAAAATTAAAGGAGTCACCTAAACATCTGAGAACTGGGGAAAGTTATAAAAGTCCTGCGAAACATGACTGCAATTCCCAGTAAACATATTTTCTACAAGTATTTTAATTTCTATAGAAATTTCGATTTATGATACAAGAGTGATTGATTTCTTTAAATTTTCTAATTCTTTTATAAACTTTGAAACAATCCCAAGGAAGACAAATTCAAATGTGGCTACTTTATGGTACCTCAATGAAGTTTTTGAATTATGTAATGTCAGCGAGACTCAAATGAACTTATATAAACTGCATATCCATCCTGCAAATAATTAATGCAATTACTGATTTTCATGACGGCAATCGAGTTGAGATTTTCATTTTGAGAAATGACCAATTTTTGGTCATTTCTCAAAATGTAGAATGTTTTATTTTCATCAAGCTTAATGGTATGATAATTTGGTTGATTGAATTTTCACATAACTTGTATTTTCAACATTTCTAAATGTCTAATATTGAGTGCATTTGAATTGCTGATGTCTGGGGAAAATATTTAGATATGAGTTTGGGTAACCTCTCACAACTTCTGGCATTAGTTGACATGTTACTTGAATGAAATTTAAGCATGTCACTTGAATTAAGAATTAAGAGCCAAACGACGACAAATCGAATTAGAACTTCACTGGAAGTATTTTCTTTGTTCATATTTACACTGAAAAACCCTTGGGAATCTACACTCATGTTCTTAATACAATAGTTGAGTGTGTTGCAATTCAGAAGTTCCTAAAGCAGCTTTTGCTTCACACTGATATTTCTAGCAGAATTAGCTGGCTTTACTTGGGTTGCATTGGTTAACTGGATTGAAACAGTGACTTAAATAATCACTTCTCTTTCGTAGAAAAATGCAATTATCATTTTAAATGGAAATTTTTAAACACTTGGCATTTTTATAATTTCTACAATTTTAGATGCAAATTGTATATTTGCCATATACATCCATGTAATCCATTTCACATACATCCCCCGATTTTAAGACTACAAAGGGTGTATTTAATTCAATTTGATATTGTACAAAACAAATAATTACTATCAAGGTTCCAGTAGAAGTGAATAAAATATTCAAAATTAAATGTTTTATTTTCCTTGTACATCTGTTCCAAGTATTTGGAAATTATGTACCACAAAGATATAGTTAAGTTTCCACAAAATAATTTAAATTCTGAAAAAATAACTTAGAAAAGTAATTGCTTTTCCAGCAGTAGTGGTAAAACAATCAAGTTTCAACTGCCATCGCAATGCTCAATTTATCTCAGCTTCAACACTGCCAGGATTAGGTTGATTCGAGTGTCTAAGGGTATTTATCATTTTAGCTTGAAATGTGCTTAAAAATATAGAAATTAAATTGGTTTAATGGTGTGATATTTGCACAAAGACTGACTGAAGTTTAGCAGTTAAGTTACTGAATACTTAAAGCATATAATTCTATGAAAATGCAGTTTTGGATGTAGTGCAGGCCAGACGAAACTCGGAAACCACCGATTTTGCATTAAGACCTAAAACGAATAACCTATTAGTATTCACACAATGTACAATCAATCCATTTTTAGTTATAGATACTATTTTCTACCAAACTGGTGTAGAAGTTGAGAGTGGGGTGCCAGCTCAGGTGTTGACCTCGTCATCTGACCTTGGTTCAAAATTACGAGTGTCCTCGGCAGGTAGGTATTTTAATTAACGTCACTGGAACTGTCCGGTATTGGTATTTGGTATTGGTATTTTCAATTAACGTCACACTGGAGCAACACAAAGGGCTAGGAACTGTCCGGGATCAAACCCGAAGGGAAACATCCGAGGACAACTCGTAATTTTGAACCACGTTCAGATGAGGCAACACCTGGCACCCCACTCCAAAGTTCCACGCCAACGTACGGACATTTGAGGCCAGGACGGATTTAACGTGCACCAGCCCCATTTGTACACGACGGTCTTTGGCTGGATTCGAACTCGCAACTCTCCGGTTGCTAATCCGTTGCTCTTCCAACCTGGCTACCGCGGCCCACGAGTGTCCTGATATTTCCCTTTGGGATTGGACCTGGACCAATAGCCCAAGCCCATTGTGTTGCTCCAGTGTGATGCTAATTAACGACTTACCTAACTTCTCTTGCAAACTAGGGCGACTTTACAAGTCTTGGTAGGTAGGCATTTAAATAACGTCGCACTGGAGTAACACAACTTGCAAGTCTTGGTATTTTCAATTAACGTCACACTGGAGCAACACAACGGGCTATTGGTAACGGTCCGGGATCAATCCCAAAGGGAAAGGTCCGAGGACAACACCACGTAATTTTGAACCACGGTCAGATGACGAGGCAACACCTGAGCTGGCACCCCACTCTCCAAACTTCCACACCACGCCAATGTGAGGACATTTGAGGCCACGCCAGATTTAACGTGCACCAGCCCCCTTTGTACACGACGGTGTTTGGCTGGATTCGAGTCCGTTACTCTTCCAATCAGGCCACCGCGGCCCGATACAAAATAGAATATTCCATTCTGAATATTTTCAAAATGCGGCAAAAACTAATTAGTAATATAACCTTGAGCTTTTTACCAGCCCTCAATCGATTTAACACGTTAATTACAAGCAGCTCGGTCTTTGCCCAGAATACCCATACAGATTTTATGCTGGATACAACATCCTATGTCTTTGATTGCGAAATTTCTTGTTCATTATTCCGAATAAATTATAAATTGTGTTTGTCACCTTGGAAAGTATGTTGATTTGTTGCTGTTGGAGCCAGTTCGTTGACTTTTAAGTATGACAACGCTAAATCCTGTTGAAAGAAAAATAATCATCCTCGCATAAATCTGGGCACCATAGATACTACCATTTCGTATGCGACACAATTTTTCAGTTTTCTGTGGTCCTGCAAACCCATGCCATTACACTGGAATACTAAGCCAGTGGTGCGCAAACCGTGGGTCGCGACCCCTCTGGGGGTCGCTTGAAAATTTTTGTGGGTCGCCAAATTCAAAGAAATTTAGTTGACAAAAATATAAGGCTTTTCTTCAACAAGTATCAGGTACCAGTGAAATGAGATATTATTTATAAAAAAAGAACTATATTTTTTACGAAAGCAATTGTCTGTATTAGTATATAATACCTATACTTCGGCAACCGGCTGGCGAACAGACATAGTGATAAAAGATAATTGTCAATTTGAGATGCTCTTTACCTGCTCTCCGGTGGGATTCATATGCAACTTGGGTCGGTCTGACGTTTGGCAGTGGCCATCTTGACTACAGCTTTTTCAATCTAGGTGTGCACCCCTGCTATTTAGTCTTTATACTGTGATCACAGCTAGGACCGTGCAGTTCTTTCCGTCTGTGCCTCAGTAGCTCGGTTTTGCTGCTGCTTACGTTCATTCAAGTGCATTCTGTAATTATGTTTATATACTGCTTTTGCTAATTTTAAGTAAAATTTGCAATCGGGTATGTACATAACATATTTTTTAAGTATAGGACAGTTCAGTAGCGTGCTCGGAGGGCAATAATAAACAATTAATTAAAAAATCAATATAGATATTAAAATGTTTATAAAGAAAAACTTTTTTTTTTAATATTTTGTATTATTTTTTTCGTTTTTGATTTTTTCGAAAATCAATTATCCTCAACTGATATTTCGTGGGAAACGCTACAAGCGTAGTTACTATTTTAAAACGTGTAAGGGAACAGTTAGTTCTGTTTTTGGATTACAGATGGCGGCTCACTAAACAAAGCCTGCTTTTGCAAGTACAAATTTAAGATCATAGTAAGATGAATTTTGAAAAGTAAACGCTAATTATAATTTTTAAATATATATTTTCCCATCTTTAGAGTAAGTAATGTTAAACATAATTATATTAAATCACTATAATTAATTTTGTATTTGTTTTGTATTTTTTTAAGTATGCTCCAATATTTGTATGTTATGATTCACTGTAACCTCTGTGCACAATACAGATGTGTGCTCGACTGGCAACACCAGTTGAGATATTTACTTGTCTCGATTACCATGTGTAAATTTTTACTTGAGCGTTGCATTTTTTATTTCAAGTAGCGAACATGTGTAATTGGTATAAAGAGATGTTTCTGTTAAAATTTAGTTTTCTTTTCTTTAATTCTCGTCTGAATAAGCTACAAATAAACATGATTTATACAGAGTAATCCCGAACTTTATTTTCTTTCCACGTGGTAGCCGCACGTGATTGAACAAACGCAAAGAAATTAAATATTATATATTTATAATTTTGTTTTAGTTTTAGTTTTAGTTTTAATACCCTCATGATGGATAAAAGGCTAAAAATAGGTACCCAACGTCTAGAGCAGTGGTGCGCAAACTATTTTCATTTCCGGCCCCCCAATTTTGTGTACTATTTTGTCGCGACCCCTAGATAGACAATAGACGTTTTTTTAATCATCAACGTAGTTAAAGTTGAATTCTTTTGGGGATTTGCGCTTATGTTTGTGCCTTATTAGAGGTCTGAATAAAACACATAATTTTACGAAGCAATGGTTTTATTTATGCATATGGGTATAAATATTTTTTAATGGAAAATACTTTTAAAAAACTTACAACATAAAAATTCAATGTGAGGTAAGCGCTTGCAAAGAGCTCATGATTGCTTCTATGTTCGGATCTGTATTGGAAATCCTCTGGATCCAATCGAGATCGATATTTCGTTTTAATGGCAACTAATTTTGAAAAGCCGGTTTCACATAAGTAGGTTGATGCAAACTGAATCAAAATATTAATTGCCTTTTTCTTCAAATCGGCATATTCGTTTCCAATCGATAACCAAAATTTTTTGCAAGTCAGACTTAAATTGAATGCGCAGTATTTCGTCGCTTGAAACATCAATTAACTGTTCTTTTTCATTTAAAGAGATATTGGATTTAAAAATATCAAACGAAAATGGATCACGTATCCAACCTAATTCATTATCTGGAAATTTTTCGAAAAGTTTTCTCCCAATTTTATCATATGACGGGAAATGGTGTTTTCAAATATCAAGAAATCTATATTATTTTCTTTAGGTAAATTTTGAAAAGCACAGGAACATGTCTGTGTTGTTTTTGTTCAATTCTCCTTGCCAAAGTATCAGCTTATTCTTAAAAGCTTCAATTTTACTACTCTATGTTAAAATATGTTTGTATTCTCTCCCTATAGACTTATATTCAAATCGTTAAGTTTTTCGAAAATTTAACAGAACTTATTCTATATTACGTGGTATGGCGGAAATTCGGCGAGAAACGGTATCTCTTGATAATGGTATCGTTTTTAAATCGTTACCATATTTTTCTCCATGCATAATTGATGTCATTTTAATTGCTGAAGGAAGAATGAGTGATTCTCCAATTATATGTGGTTTCAAAATTTTCCCTATTAAATATGAAACTTCTAAGGATGCCCGTAAAGCCTTCTCAGGAATTGTGTATTTTTTCAAAAATACATTTAATTTTTCATACTTTCAGCTCGTTTCCTAAAAAATGTTTCAGATTTATTTGCTAATTCTTTATGCTTGGTTTCCAAATGTCTTTTTAATTTAGCAGGTTTCATACTTTCATTTGCTAATTTATCCCTGCAATTAACACACAACGGATATTCTTTCCCATTAACAACGCAATATATAAATCCATATTTAATAAATTCTTCTCGATATTTTCTCAATTTTTTTATTAGATAGCACATTTCGTTCCATATTTTTTTATGTAGAAACAGTGCCATTGGATTCATTCTCAGTTTTTCTAAATTCATCGGATGTTGGTTCATCATTCTCTTTTGTATTGTCATTCTTTTCATTTTGTGGACGTTGGGTACCAATTTTTAGCCATTTATCTATCATGAGGGTATTAAAACTAAAACTAAAACAAAATTATAAATATATAATATTTAATTTCTTTGCGTTTGTTCAATCACGTGCGGCTACCACGTGGGAAGAAAATAAAGTCCGGGATTACTCTGTATAAATCATGTTTATTTGTAGCTTATTCAGACGAGAATTAAAGAAAAGAAAACTTAATTATAAGAGAAACATCTCTTTATACCAATTGCACATACTCGCTACTTAAAATAAAAATACAACGCTGAAGTAAAAATTTACACATGGTAAGCGAGGCAAGTAAATATCTCAACTGGTGCTGCCAGTCGAGCACACATCTATATTGTACCCAGAGGTTACAGTGAATCATAACATACAAATATTGGAGCTTACTTAAAAAATACAAAACAAGTACAAAATTAATTATAGTGATTTAATATAATTATGTTTAACATTACTTACTCCAAAGATGGGAAAATATATATTTAAAAATTACAATTAGAGTTTATTTTTCAAAATTGATCTTACTATGGTCTTAAATTTTTACACGCACTTAAACTGCAAAAGCAGGCTTTCTTTAGTGCGCCGCCATCTGTAATCCAAAAACAGTTAAACGTTTTAAAATAGTAACCACCCTGGTAGCGTTTCCAAGGAAATATCAGAGTAGGATAATCGATTTTCGAAAAAATCAAAAACGAAAAAAATAATACAAAATATCAAAAAAACCCAGTTTTTTTTATAAACATTTTAATATGTATATTGATTTTTTAAGTTAATTGTTTATTATTGCCCTCCGAGCACCCTACTGAACTGTCCTATACTTAAAAAATATGTTATGTACATACCCGATTGCAAATTTTATTTAAAATTAGCAAAATCAGTATAGTATAAACAGAATTACAGAATGCACTTGAATGAACGTAAGAAGCAGCAAAACCGAACTACTGAGGCACAGACGGAAAGAACTGCACGGTCCTATCTGTGATCACAGTATAAAGACTAAATAGCAGGGGTGCACACCTAGATTGAAAGAGCTGTAGTCAAGATGGTCACTGCTAAACGTCAGACCGACCCAAGTTGCATATGAATCCCACCGGAGAGCAGGTAAAGAGCATCTCAAATTGACAATTATCTTTTATCACTATGTCTGTTCGCCAGCCGGTTGCCGAAGTATAGGTATTATATACTAATACAGACAATTGTTTTCGTAAAAAAAATATAGTTCTTTTTTTATAAATAATATTATCTCATTTCACTACTTTACTGGTACCTGATACATGTTGAAGAAAAGCCTTATATTTTTTATTGTCAAATAAATTTCTTTGAATTTGACGACCCACAAAAATTTTCAAGCGACCCTCAGAGGGGTCGCGACCCACAGTTTGTGCACCACTGGTTTAGAGAATGAAAAGAATGACAATACAAATAAGAATGATGGGCCAACACTGTTTCCAATGGCACTGTTTCTGCATAAAAATATCGAACAAAATGTGCTATCTAATAAGGAATTGAGAAAATATCAAGAGTTTATTAAATATGGATTTGCATATTGCGTTGTTAATAGGAAAGAACATCCGTTGTGTGTTAATTGCAGGGATAAATTAGCAAATGAAAGTATGAAACCTGCTAAATAAAAAAGACATTTGGAACCAAACATAAAGAATTAGCAAATAAATCTGAAACATTTTTAAAAAACGAGCTGAAAGTATGAAAAATCAAAATGTATTTTTGAAAAAATACACAATTCCTGAGAAGGCTTTACGGGAATCCTTAGAAGTTTCATATCTAATAGGAAAAAATTTGAAACCACATGCAATTGGAGAACCACTCATTCTTCCTTCAGCAATTAAAATGACATCAATTATGCATGGAGAAAAATATGGTAACGATTTAAAAACGATACCTTTATCAAGAGATACCGTTTCTCTCACAATTTCCGCCACATCACGTAATATAAAATCAGTTCTGTTAAACAGATTACAAAACTATTTGCTCTACAACTTGACGAAACTACTGTGACATTTCTAAAGTGTTTCAATTAATTGTTTATGTGAGATACGTTTATGAAGAAGATCTTTTATGTTATAAAAAATTGGAAGGAAAAACAAATGGAGAGAAATATTTGAAATTATTAATAGATATTTTGAAACAAGTGACCTTACCTGGACACATTGTGTCGCTGTTTGCACTGATGGTGCTGCAGCATTAACATGTAGTAATAAAGGACTAAGATGGTTAATAAAGAAAATTGCTCCCCATATAGTATTCAACCATTGCATGATACATAGACAAGCTCTTATTGCAAAAGACATTGATGAAGAATTGCACAAGATATTACAGGATGTTGTTATTTTAATTAATTACATTAAAAGCAACAGTTTCCTAAAGAGTCTCAAGACTCTGTAATGAGATGGGTTCTGTGTATGAGACATTATTACTACATACGGAAGTCAGGTGGCTCTCACACGGTAAAATACTGCGACGTATTTTCGATTTGAGAAAGTAAGTTTACACTTTTTTGGTAGAAAAGAAAGATATTGGCAAGTTCATTCATTAATGAAGATCGGCTCGGAAAACTCAGTTACATGGTTGACATTTTCGAAAACTTACCAATTTGAATTTAAGTCTACAGGGAGAGAATACAAACATTTCAACATCGAGCAGTAAAATTGAAGCTTTTAAGAATAAGCTGATACTTTGGCAAGGATACTTGAACAAAAACAACACAGACATGCTCCCGTGCTTTTCAGAATTTAATAAAGAAAATAATATAGATTTCTTGATATTTAAAAACACCATTTCCCGTCATATGATAAAATTGGGAGAAAACTTTTCAAAAAGGTACGAAAATTTCTAGATAATGAATTAGGTTGGATACGTGATCCATTTTAGTTTGATATTTTTAAATCCAATATCTCTTTAAATGAAAAAGAACAGTTAATTGATGTTTCAAGCGATGAAACACTGCGCATTCAATTTAAGTCTCTGACTTGCAAGAAATTTTGGTTAACGATTGGAAACGAATATGCCGATTTGAAGAAAAAGGCAATTAATATTTTGATTCATTTTGCATCGACCTACTTATGTGTAACCGGCTTTTCAAAATTTGTTGCCATTAAAACAAAATATCGATCTCGATTGGATCCAGAGGATGACTTACGGCTTGCGATTTCCAATACAGATCAGAACATAGAAGCAATCATGAGCTCTTTGCAAGCGCATACCTCACATTGAATTCTTATGTGGAAAGTTTTTTTAAAGTATTTTCCATTAAAAAATATTTATACCCATATGCATAAATAAAACCATTGCTTCATAAAATTATGTGTTTTATTCAGACCTCCAATAAGGCAAAAACATAAGCGCAAATCCCAAACAGAATTCAACTTTAACTACGTTGATGATTAAAAAAACGTCTATTGTCTATCTAGGGGTCGGGCCGCGGTGGCCCGGTTGGAAGAGCAACGGACTAGCAACCGAAGGGTTGCGAGTTCAAATCCAGCCAAACACCGCCGTGTACAAAGGGGGCTGGTGCACGTTAAATCTGTCGTGGCCTCAAATGTCCTCACGTTGGCGTGGTGTGGAAGTTTGGAGAGTGGGGTGCCAGCTCAGGTGTCGCCTCGTCATCTGACCGTGGTTCAAAATTACGTGGTGTTGTCCTCGGATCTTTCCCTTTGGGATTGATCCCGGACCGTCACCAATAGCCCATTGTGTTGCTCCAGTGTGACGTTAATTGAAATTCCCCCCCCTATCTAGGGGTCGTGACAAAATAGTAATTAAAATTGGGGGGCGGAAATGAAAATAGTTTACGCACCATTGTACTAAGCAACGGGCTAGAGTGCGATGGTATAAAAGAAGGCAGATGGGGGCTGGATGACAGGGAGAAGGTATTGTTCAATGATGAAAGTGTGGGCTTTGTGTATCGTACGGTGATCAGTCTTTCGAAAATGAAACAAGCATTCGACAAATACCCGAAACGTTCCATGAAATATATAGTCAGTGTTAATGGTTTGGATTTCAAAACCTCAGAAACCCTAGGTAGGTATTTAATTAACGTCGCACTGGAGAAATGCAACGGGCTATTGGCGACGGTCCGGAATCAAACCCGAATCAGGAAACCCTAAGAGACTGTCGTATACGAAATGGTGGTATCGTATAGTGCCAGCGTCAGAATATTTATTTGAGGGTGATTATTTCTTTCAACATTTTTCTTTTAATTCCTGTCGTAATTAAAAGTCAACAAAGAATGGATTCAAACAGCGCCAGATCAACATACTTTCCTGGATGGAAAAAGGGCCGCGGAAGCCGGTTGGAAGAGTAACGGACTAGCAACCGAAGGGTTGCGAGTTCGAATCCAACCAAAACCGTCGTGTACAAAGGGGGCTGGTGCACGTTAAATCTGTCGTGGCCTCAAATGTCCTCACGTTGGCGTGGTGTGGAAGTTTGGATAGTGGGGTGCCAGCTCAGGTAATGCCTCGTCATCTGACCGTGGTTCAAAATTACGTGGTGTTGTCCTCGGATCTTTCCCTTTGGGATTGATCCCGGACCGTCACCAATAGCGCGTTGTGTTGCTCCAGTGTGACGTTAATTGAAATACCCCCTGGATGGAAAATCGCCGGATTTGAATACAATTGAGAATTTTCGGAGAATAATGAGGAATAGATTACAAGAAAACCGCCATAAAACAAAAAGAATCTTGTGTCCAGTATAAAGTCCGTATGGGCATGTCTGAACTGCTCCCTGGCTTTTCAGTACTTAAGTCTTAACAACCCCAAGTCAACTTCGGCGAATTGGCATTTTAGTCACGTGATTTCGAACGAGTCTATTTAAATTAGGTGATGGATTGGTATGGTAAACAAAGTGCTTCCCCAACTAGCGACGCGTTCTTGGTTTATCGTTAGGTGCCGAAAGCGATAAAAGTGGTAACTAGTCTGCTGGGAGAAACATCTATGCCCATCCATGAAAGGTGTCTGCATCCAAGACGATCGCCATTCATGCTTTAGCGTTTGGCAGCCTTCACGTAACCAGCTTTCAAACCTTCTAAAAAAATCGACTGACTCAAGGTCGACTTCCTTCTCATCGGAGCCGTACTATAACGTCCACTTCGGGAATATGTTGTTCATGGTGTAACTAATGTAATAAGACTTGACTTATATTTTTAAGTCTTCCTTTGCTTTCTCTATTTTAATTGACAGTCCGGGATCAATCCCAAAGAGAAAGATCCGAGGACAACACCACGTAATTTTGGACGATCCGATGACTAGGCAACACCTGAACTGTCACCCCCTCTCCAAACTTCCACACCACGCCAACCTTTGCTTTCGGACGCGAGTGTATATTGAAAAATATTTTAGTGTCAAATGAATCCAAGTTCTTTGTTTCAAATAATTATTAAAGTCTAATGCCTTTGTTTTTGTTTGCGGAAATATTTTTAGGTGAGTCACCGGTTTCGTTGAAAAGTAACTGCAAATAAGTTGAAACCCTTGTTTCGGTGATCATCGCCTTTTCACTTTAATTGCATCGAAAAGTAAGAAAAATATTGCGATTTTTAACTGATAAAATCAAAACTTCTAATTGTACAACTGCCCGCTGTCTACTGTTCCTACTGATTGTTCGACCCATTTACTCGCGGTTTCATTCAGAAATGCAAGCGTAAAAAGAATAAGGGTTGGATGTCAGAAAACAACACGGTCATTGTTGATCGTGGTTACGTTACTTTTTTGACAATGGCATCATTAGGTTATAAGCAGTGCTTTCCTTTCCGTAAAACTCTCGCGGAATTCCACATCACAATGCGACTAGAACGCTCTTAATGCCTCAGGTCCGTAATTCTTGCTTCAGTGATCAATCAAGTTTCTATCAACAAATCGAATGAACAGATCTCGTTATTAATGACCGCTGGAGTTTGGAGAAAGTATCTCTTGTTTTAACTAAGGTTATGGTCAAAATCAGATCCAATCACGCTGCTTCAGGTGCGAGATTAAAAGTAGATGAGGTTTGTTTATTTTGCAGTATTTGTGGCGTATTGCAACATGTTGGAATGAGGTATTTGAAAGCTCCACTGTATTTTCTTTTTGAAAATGACACGTGTTTTACTTACCTAAACGATTATCGTAACATTGCATTGCAGTAGTGTATTTAATTCTTTCAAGAATGAATATTTCTTCCTACATGTTAATAGAATTTTGCTGAAGCTTCTCAAAGTATACTACGTTGTATGTGGTGTTATAGAATGTGAATAAAATGTATTTATTTAGATATTTCTTCGGAAGTATACAAGTTCGAGACTTTTTTTTTAAGTTTGAAAATAATTTTAAGATGCTTGTTCTTTTGGCATTCAGAGGTTAGTTTTGTGCCAAGCGGTCAAACTGTCCACAAGCTTAAAACATACATTCTTCGACAGAAAATGTTCATTTTGGTGCAAACTTTAAAGTTTGACCAGGAAATTTCGAATCACCCTGCATATGCAGTGAATAAAAAAGTATTGGGGTACATCAAATATTAAAACCTTTCATTTAAAATAAGTAGCTATTGCACTAAAAGTAAACGTTTTAATTTCGTTCAGTGTTTTAGGAATGGTACTATGCGGACATTAATGCTTAAACTTAAAGTAATAAGCAAATAAGATATTTGATGTTTTGTGTTCACTTTGAAAGTATGGTAAAAAAAATATTGGGGTGGACTGGAAAAAGTGCAATAAGGTAATTTCTTGGAACTATGAACTAACTATACTTAAAATATCTTAAATCCAAAATTAGCAATTTCACTAGTATTTACAACAAATTTGGAAGTATGAATTCAAAAAACAATACAGGGGCGCCGTGGCTTAGTCCATTGCGCTAGAAACTTGCGAGTATTTGGAGGTGCAGATTCAATACCTCCCTGCTGTATTCTCTCTTCTGTATCAGTAAAACTCCTTGTGTATATGACTGTTTACTTGACGTCGTTTGTCTTGTATTTAGCGTAACTTGGCCAAATATGGCCATTGGGACATTGAATCAACCGAAAAACCAATGTAAAATTTCTTTCGATGCTAGAAAACTTAACTTTTCACTGGAATGTTGGAAGAGAAATCAGTGAAATGCTGAATATAAATACTAAATCTATTCATAATATAATTTTCAAGTAATGGAAAACGAATCAAATTGAAAGCAAACAGAACTGAACGTCCAAGGTGTTTCACTGGGCGGATCATGAGGTGGATCATGAAGAATATTCCGTGTATCCATAAAATCAATGAAATTAAGAGGGGGGGGGGAACAGATGTAGTATAGACTCCTAATCCGTTTGGCGACTTTTTGGCGACTTTATTTCGTCGCCAACCCTCAATTTCGATTTATGTGGTTTTTGGTAACCCCCCACTTATTTCCACTCCATTCTAGCAACCCTACAGCGTCCATACGCTAGGTGTACACAGTGTATTCAAAAAGTTCCAGGACTCCCGCTCGTAAAAAAGTACAGATGACGCTATCGCTGTGAAACCGGCGGGATGACGTAGTAAGGACCTTCAGCCACTCGTAACACGTGGTTGCATTCAATTCTGACTAGTTCCGACTTGGCAGCGTTCATTTGCGTAAAGCGTGTGTGTGCGTCATTGTCATCGAAAAAAAAATGAAGCAACGAACGAACATCAAATTTTATTTAAATTGGTGAAATCGGCCATAGAAATGTACGAAATGATTATATCTGCGTATGGTGACGATGCTATGAGTCGTTCGCGAGTATTTGAGTGGTTTTCGAGGTTTAAAGCTGGAATGGAATCGACCGAAGACGATGAGAGAAGATCAGGTCGTCCATGTTCGAGTCGAAATGATGAAAATGTGGAGCATGTGCAAGCGTTGATGAGATCCGACCGCCGAATAACCATAGAAATGATTGCACAATCGTTAAACTTTAGTGTGGGATCTGTTTTCAGGATCATGACGGAGGATTCGACAAAAAGCTCTGTGCGCACTTTCTGCCGCACACTCTGACTCCTGAACAAAAAGAACACCGAATTTCCTCCTGTAAAGATTTGACTGTCGTGGCCGATCAGGGATCCAACTTTTTTGCAAAACATTATCACAGGAGATGAGATTGGTGTCTCGAGTACGATCTGGAGACAAAGTGCTGAGTGGACAAATCCGAAAAAGAGTCGGCCGATGAAAGTTCGCGCTTCGAAATCAAAAACGAAAACGATGCTGATCACCTTTTTTTGACAGTCGGGGCATCATTCATCGAGAATTTCGTTGTCAAGGTTCCACTGTGACTGAGGCATTCTACAAAGATGTTTTGGATCGGCTTTTGAAACGAATGCGGCGTATGAGGCCCGATTTTTTGCACAGTGGAAATTGGCGCCTCTTGCACGACAATGCACCTTCTCGCAAGTCCATCCTTGTTCAGCAATTTTTGGCTAGAAGGCAGGTTGTGTGCATCAACCACCCCCTGTACTCACCAGATCTGTCCCCCCGGACTATTTTTTATTTCCCAAGTTGAAATTGAAGATGAAGGGGCAGCGGTACGAGTCGATAGATGAGATTGAAGCGGTTGTGACATCGGAACTCAATAGTGTTGGAATGGAGGCGTTCCAGAAGGCGTTTACGGGCCTGTACACTCGTTGCAAGCGTTGTATTGAATTGGGAGGAGACTATGTCGAAGCTTAATATCAAATATAAGTATATCCTCTGTGTTATATGGTCTGTGTGTGATCAGTCCTGGAACTTTTTGAATACACTGTATATAGACCGCGTATCATAACCATTTTCATTTCGTTCACCAGTAGCTATTGCAGTATTACGAGATTAGGATCCAGGGAATTTTTCTATAATAGTTTGCTTTGAAATTTCATTTTCTACTTTACAAAAAAATCGAATGGGGTGCGACTGAGGGTTCAGTTCACGACTGGCAGCCCCGTTTAAACAGGAAACCCTCATTTACAGTGAAATCTATTTATAAGATTAGAATAAATTTATTCAACTTATGTACAGTTTTTTGTAATACATCTGTTATTTCTAATGTTATATTGATATTTTTGAGGTTAAAATAATGTCGCCAACTAACGTCAGGGATGGCGACGAAAAAAAGTCGCCAAATGGATTGGGGGGGGGGTCTATACTACATCTGTTCCAAATTAAGTTGACCTAAGTCCGACAGATGTTTAAAAAGTCTGATACTAAAACTAAGAAACATTTTAAGGAAATACAACTTTCATAATTGAGTACCAAATACAACTTTACATCATCAAACCCAATCTCAGCATTTTAACTGCTATAAACTTATTTATACTTCTTCCAGTGATATTTACTTTCTTCAAATGAAATCAAGCCTCTTAGTTGTAGAGATTTTTTCCCATGCAAGTTTATGGACGTTTAGGAATTCCATTTGAAAACAAATACTCATGTACCTGATATGCTTCACCAGCCTGCAAAATTAATGTTTTTGAAATGTGTTATTCAATAAAAGTATGGCGCAGCTTGTCCTGCCCAGGGCTTTGCGCTATGAATTCCAAATCCAATCCAATCAATAAAAGTAGCAAAAAGTGGAATCATGATTCACATTGCATAAACTTAATTAACCAAATCATCAAATTAATAATTGGAAATGCGATAAATAAATTAAATAAAAACACAAAATATTTGAAAATGCAAATTATATTTCCTTTTATTGAATATTAAGGTATAAAGAAAGAAAATCATATGGGGAGAGTCAAAACTTTGCAATTTGCAAGGTCGTTGCACACAATCTTCTATTAATTCTATGTTAGACACTAAATAAATTAATTATCCATGTAAAATGCAAATTTTCAATAATAAAAGTCTATTAATGGAAAAGTTTGATGTTTTTATTTTTAAATAGTTTTTGCTTGACTCTTTGGAATCGGTTGTTTCTTTTCAATTTGTATCCATTTCCATTGTAGGATGAAGAGGTAAAGTTCTCTGCATTGGATAAGGTCATTAAGAGTAATAATATTTACTGAAAACTCTGTTCCTGTTTAGCTTTGTTCTGTTCCGAACCCTCTAATTATCTATACATAAGGAACATGCATTTATGATCTTTTTTGGAAACAGTTATTTGTAACGAGGGGAATCTTAGAAGTTAATGCTATAAATTACTTAAAAAATCAGCGTTTCAATCAGATTAAATTTTGAATTTAACTGTTTGTGATCATAAAATTTGTTAGGTACAACATGATTGTAGTTCTTTTGAAGGTACTTACATTGGTATTTCTTTTGAAAAAATTCGAATTTAAATGTAAGTCAAATAATCGAAATGATTATATTACATTTTATAAGTTGTACAGAAAGGTTTCAAGACAATTTTAGCAATATGTAAGATTTGTATACTATTATTTGTACAAGTTTTCCCACTAAGACATTTTATTACAAAATTAGAATTATATTATGCAAATCTTTTTCTATTTTGAGTTATATACAGAAAGAAAGCATTTATTATATTAGTATTAGTGATGTTTAGTAAAATTTGTAGTTTTATTTGTATTTGTTTTTCCCGAAAGGTGTTCTATCATAATTAGTGTTTGATCATCCGATTTTTTCTGAGTTATTGAGAGAAAACTATGTATAATTTTTTGTATAAATGATATAAACGTTATTAAAATAAATCTATAAATAAATGAAAATAAGGTTTTTTTTTACAGCAATACAGTAAAAAGTTTGCATTTTTAACTTTTTTTGTTCGAGATGTGCTGCATGCTTGAATACCATGTAAATTGTGCCATTGCCTCAATGCTAACTAAATAATTGCCCGATATTTCTTATAAAGACAGGAACTACAAAAATCAAATGTTTTGGCACAAGGAAAATTCCTTTAAACTCACAATTTTTTACACTATGCTATATTTTTATACCTATATTTTTTACACTGCATTAAATAATTCGATTAAAAATGACAAATATAGTACAATTGATTTGCTAGCAAATTCGTCAAACTCAATGATAAATTTTCCATAATTTTTATAGTTCTCAATCGCTTGCAAATTGTAAATTGTGAGGTTTTTAATACAAACTGAGCGCGTAAAACACTTTCCCCCATTGATATATTAAAATTATAAAAATAATTATGATATTGTTCTTGCAAAATTTCATTTAAATATTTTGATTTTGAAATGAGCTTCATGTGTAAACGAGTTTTCAGAAGAATAAATTAGATCTGGCGATTGCACTTCAAATACTATCCTGAATTTTTTTTTGAATTTAGAATAGAGGCAATAATTATGCCACACTACTCGAAATTGCTTAGTGTTGAGCTATTTTAAAGCCATGCAAATGTAAATTCGTTTCTGCAAACGCGTAATGTACCGGTAAATAGAAATCATACAAAAAGTAACATAAGTATAATTATTTGTAATCAATAATTAATAATGTGAATAACGTTTAGTTAAAAAATTTATATGGTACTAATTAGGATAATATATCTGTATTACGTTAATAAATTACTTTTTACATTTTTAATACATACATTTTGCTTCAGACGAAGGGCGGCATCGGCATTATTCGCCCCGGTCTTAAAAAAGTCTAGCTAAGCCTGAGTACCAATAGAAAAACCATACAAAAATAAATCGAATCGATGAGCTTTCAGAGAGAAGGGAATTTGCTGGAGGCATTTATTAATCAGCTTCAAAAATTCTGGAAGTCATATTTGTAGGTGACTGTAAACTTCGTTTTTTGCAATGTAATGGGAAACATAGTATATATGAGAAGCGCATATTAAACATGAACTGAAAACTTTCTTCCATAATAAAACATGGTGATAGTAATAGATTTGTTTGGGGCTATATTAATACTGTCTTGGTGTTAGAAATTGACATTTGATTGACTATAAAAAGGTCAAATTTGTGTATTTAAATATTCTGAAAAGAAAGTTTAAAAAGAAGTTAAAAAATGGGCATATTGTCAAATTTTAAACTTTGTCAGGAACGATCCGACGCATAATGTCCACATTTGAAATTATTAGATTATACCTCTGTCCTAAGTCATCAAAATTCGTGCACTAAGTCTAGACTTCAATCAAGAATATTTGGGATTATTTGCAATGTAGGATTAATCATTAAAAATTTCCATTGAAAATTGACTTTGAGAACTCCTTGAAGATGGGGCAAATAGAACCAATATTTTATGAAAATAATTTAAAACAAATACCAAATATATTGTGAAAAGTCATCAAACGTGTTCAATAAAATTTAATTAAATGCTTAAAAGCTCATTAATCCCGGGTGCCTCAATACTTTTTTGACCATCATTTTCACTTTGAACAAAGGATGTACAAAATTTCATTGTTCTGTATTATAATTTTTATTTAATTTTATGCTTCGTAGATTTCGCTTAGACTAATGATTTTTGAAAAAAAATTTAGTTTTGGAAATACATTATTGAAAGTTGGTTGTGCCCAATACTTTTTTGACTCACTGTACACGAGATATATGCCAAGTTTAAGTTCCTTACAGTTTAATCTAAAACCAATGAAATATCTTACTCTCGCAAAGAATGAGAAGTCAAACAAATTGGCCTATTGTGAAGATGTTTTAAATAATTAAATCATATTTGTATATTGCCTTAAAGATTCGAGATATTTCTTATTGAGATTATTATTTTATTATTTTTGATATTTTGACAACCAGGGTTAAAAGTCTTATGAGCTCTAACAAAAATAACTGAATAAGTGAGAAGGGATTGCATTTAGTCTGTTTACATGCCCCATTCAGGTATATTTCAGGTACAATTCCATTTCACTGGTTTTCGTTAGTTCTGAATGTTCACGAATCTTTTTTATCGAGAAATTGAAAACTAGATATTTTTATTTTGATTGTGATAAACGCGTTATGCTTTTATGGCCCATCTCTTCTGTTCAACTATGTGTTTAGCTGCTGATTGTCTTGAAGGCGTTCTTATTTCTGTAATTTTTCAAGAAACATTTCAATTTTAAAATTTTGTCTCAAATATGGTGTACTTTAATAATGACTCAATATTACTAAACATTTTATTTCACATTCGTGAAACAGTTATTTAAAATGTTTTTTTTTTGTCACCATTTAAATTTTCTGTGTATTTATAGCTTTCAAAATGCAGTACTGAAATCAGCTTATATTGCTTTCAAAATACGTTTGCAAAGTCATTAAAGAGGGATTTTAAATAGACAATAATGCGTTTAAACTGATAAATAGATGGAAATCTTACCCCAGCACTAATAAATAGCTTAATGGTTAAGAATAAAATAAAGCATACCTCTATTTAATGTCCCGGTAGGATGGAATTAATTTTTTTGATTGTGAAATAAATCTTATTTTTTTTACCTTCCTCCTGTCTTTTGAGATGAAGCTTACAGCAATCGTGTGTGTACTTCCTGTTTAACCCAGTAGATTCTCGGCGATTAACTCTCACGAGAGCATTTTTAGCACTGGACCGGAACCAGTGCAGCTTTAAGATCGATTTGAATGACATAACCACGTTCGTCGCAAGAGACAATGAAGTCATTACAGCTGCCTTGTTAACCACAACACGTAGCAGATGCCCCACGAAGGTATCGAATTTTCCCGATTTCTATTTGGCATTTCTTTTATAGCGCTTCTCCAGCATTGTGGGCAAGTGTTATATCATTTTAAAAGAGATGATCATTACTCTTCTGAGACAACAATGTGGTATTTAAGAATTCGAAGTTGATGTGTGCGTGGAACTAAAAGTGAGGTTTTATCCTTAGCGAGATGTGTGAAGCAACTGTTCTCAAGGTTTCGTTTTCTCGAATCAATCTGAAGGGTTGGTTGGTTTCGAATACAAGACAGAAGACGCCACATAATGTACATACACACATAAGGAAAGTTTTACTGACACAGAAATATATCCAGAGTAAGTTACAGGAATCGAATCTCCGCCGCCTACAGCTCCCAGGTTTCTAGAGCAGTGAGCAAACCCACTGAGTCATGGCTCTTGTTAGAAGGAAAAGGAAATTTGTTTATTTAAGAAATAGAACTACTTTTATAATTACATAAACGGTTCTTTTTTTGGTTTCAGTTCATTATTCCTTATTCATAACCAATTATTTGGTCATGTGTACCACATCAGTTGTTTGAATTATAATATGTAAATAAAAATATAGCTACATATAAGGCTCATAAAGAAGCACAGGATATATACCGGTTCGTTTAAACGTAACAGGCACACGAATAAACATTATTCTAGTTGTGTTGCCAAAATTTCTACATTCCTTTTCCTTGATAAATAGCACCCCTCCAAATGACCCAATATATTGATATTTCTATATACATCAATAAAAAAAGTACTCCATGTGCCGAAAATAAGTGTCACATTTGACATTTGAATTTTGTTCCGAAATAGCTGTCACCTTTGTAAGAAAAGATTTAATCGTAAATTAAAGTTTACTTTTCTCACATGGTTAAATATTACATTTTAAGATTGTGTACTGCTTTTAATACAGCTTCAGGATTAAAACTATCAATATTACTTGAGGAAGACGATTTTTACGTCTCAGTTTATCCTTATGTACAATTTTATCGGCACTACTTCCAGATGACATCTCATTACATATTTTATACATGTTTGGAATGTTAAGAAAATATTTTCTTTTTCCGTTTTCCCAGAGGGTACACTTTGAAAAAGTTCATTTTTTCCATTTTTTACCAGCCTTTGTTTACAATAAAAAAACGACGATCAAGTGAAATTCTTAGGTTGTCTTATACCGTTAACAAATCTTGTCTTTAGTACAGTTCAATTCGATACTGAAGAAAACTATTAATATTCGAAGCAAGAATCTGCAAATGTGACAATTATTTTGGTACTTCTATTCTAGCATTTCAAAATATGGTATACACAATGATATATCCTTAGCAATATAAAGTTTCGCGTTCTTCTGTTTCTTACAGCGTATTTCTTAAGCTCAGAATATATAACTATCTTATAAAAGATCTTGAAAGTAATTACCACTGATCACATTCAATGATTATGCTATTTAGGATAAGTTTGTTTTGTTGTTCTTATTTTTATTATTTATTTATTTGTTTTCATACACGAGGTCTATAATTAGACAGGAACCTACTGTACCAGTTCCATAGATTTGACCTTAAGTTTCAGGTAGGTACGTAGTTGAATTTACGTCGCACTGGAGCAACACAAAGGGCTATTACTTAAATTTCAGATGGGGAACGATAATAAAAGGATTGACTAAAAAGAATTTTAAACTAAAAAAAGTAGAAAAATTATTTATATTATTAGACCTTTTTGAAATGTATTGATTCGCTCATTGTAGTATTTCGTGAAATTTATGAGCCTGGCACATAATACAAGACACATTTCATTGAACCTGGTCTTGCAGAATATGAGTTAATTTCAAAGCAGTCTTGCGTATTTTCCTCAAACATAATTCACTCCCAAGAACTCATTATAAAAGACGGGACTCGTTCAACTAATGCCAAAAGTTTTGTGGATCAAATTGCAGCAAATTACAAAGGACAATGGATCAAATTCCACCCGACCACTGACATCTAAAGTAGATCACCTTTTTACTGCACTTTATTCCGCAACATCCGAAACGACCCGATCTTGCGAAATTTTTTGTTTTCCTCCATATTGGACATGGCATTGAACACTCCATGAAGCTTGTCCGCTCGCTAATGTCATTGTTTCGGCAGAGTAACAATCAATTTTCCAAAACGACAACAATTACGTTCTATTTTTCCATTGCCAATCGAAACGGAAACACTTTATCATGCGCCGGTGTTTAGTTAATTGTCGGATTGTTTGGACACCCAATTTCTCCCCAGTCTGTTACAACCCATTTAGGACAGAAAGTGTTGCTCGAAATGGATTCAGAATTAGTATAATAATCAATGAAGGTAAGGTTACATCAGGAGCCAGAACTAAAAACGACAGATTTGAACAAAAGAAAAACGCCGTTTGTAAAAATGGTATTGTGACTGTGGTCAATTTATTTTCAAATACATCAGTTATTTTTTTTTATCATTTTACGGTTCGCGGTAGCCCGGTTGAAAGAGTAGCAGATTAGCAACCGGAGGGTTGCGAGTTCGAAACTCGATCCAACCAAAGACCGTTGTGTATGTTGGACTGGTGCACGTTAAATCTGTCGTGGTATCAAACGTCCTCACATTGACGTGGTGTGGAAATTTGGAGAATGGGGTGCCAGCTCAGGTGTTGATTTTGTCATCTGACCGTGGTTCCAAATTACGAGGTGTCCTCGACTTTTCTCTCCGGGATTGATCCCGGATCGTTGCTAATAGCTCGGGGTGTTGCTCCAGTGCCACATTAATCCAACTACCTATCTTTCTATCACTTTACAACTATGCCTCAATTTTCATCAAATATGCGGGAAAAAAAATAATTTTTTGTGAAGATATAACCGCAAATAAACTAAACCCTCAAAATTTACTTTTTTGCAAAATATACTTGATTATGAAAGGGATTTTCAGTATAAATAAACAAATCAGGCCGTAAATGATTTTACGGCCGCTATCCAAATGTGCTCTCATGATATATATTGGGGTTACCTTAAAATGGACTAGTTTATCACCGTTTTGGCGACGTTTGACGTTTAATCAAATTTGTGTTGAGCAATGGACTCGTATATCAATTTGGAATTTTTATTGGCGAAGTTCTGATATCGTATTCGAAAAACAAACCTAGTGACGTCACCTTCTGAATGCTTACAGGAAACACATATCTCAGCAGAAACATTACAGCCACCTACATTTAGCCTGACAGAAAATGCCTCTCATACTTCAACACCTTCAATAAAATTGCTTAGTTTCAAATTCAAAAAACATTGAAATGGTACTTTGCAAGTAATTTTCTATCTCACTGTTTTTGTCTTCCAAAGTACACTATGTTCCAGTTTGAAACGTTTTTGAAACGCCAGCTTTTCTATTTTTTTGTTTTACTTTTATGTTGGGAATTCTACAAGAAAATGCGCGAAATAGGGCGGAGTGTATATTAGTGTATCTCAAATTTTAATGCAGAGATCATTCTTTGTGTGGCTGGGTATTCGTTAGCAAACAACACTAGTGTAGCTTAACGTTTACGCTGGAGTTACGGAGACGCTGATATTGAATTTGCTCTACAAATTATGCGAAAATAAAAGGGATTTATATAACTTAACATCCTTAATATGCTCAGAATTCACAGGGTATTTCAAACCTTCCTGTACAAACTTCAAGGGAAGGCAGGGAACACAACATTAAACGGTATTCACATAGAAATGTAATCCACAAGCGCCACCAGATTTGCTAGAGAGCTGTTCTGGCAGTCGACGCTGTCAGGCGTGGATTATTCATCGTCCTTCTAATTGTCTTCCTTTCCATTAGAAGGTCAATGGGATTATTACTGTTGATGGTCGCAACTCTGAGCTTCTACTGTGAAACTCAACTACTGTCAAACTGAAATCAAGAATAGTAACTTTTTATCCTACGCCCGTCCCGATCTATCTGCCATCAATCGATGAACAGCACAGTAGAGTTCTGAAGTGAAAAAAAATGGCTCACTATCAACACTATTTGCAATTCTACTGTCAGGAATTTTAAGGCAGTTCTTGAGATGGTCTCCATTCATTTCGTCCAGTTCGCAAAGGGGACAAACAGCTGATCTCGCTTCTCCAACACGGTGTAAGTGTCTTTGCAGGTAGTCATGTCCGGTAAGAAGTCGAAGTAGGAGCTGATGTCAATCGCCTACACGTGGTACCCATTGTCCGAGCTAAACGACAGACGATTTTGTCGACATTTGTGGCAGCCCATTTTCGAGCAAAGCTAAGAAAATGCTGTTCATATACTTGCTATCACATTTTCGCACTTTAGTGGGTATCCTCTAACCCATAGTTTCCCAAAGTGGGTAGTATCGCCCCCTGTGGGCACTAAAGGAATCTTGGATGACAATGGGGACTCGAGGGTAAATAGGGGCGTTGTGCAATAAGATGCTAAAAATGTATTGCTTAAAAATGTTTCAAGCAAACATGTCCTCTTGACCATACAGACACTTGCTACAGATATGCATTGTCGCCCATAAATGAAACATCACCACATACAGCTGCATAAATATTTTGGTGAAATATAAAAATTATAGGAACAGCTGTAATTGCAATTTGTTATTAATTGAGATAGAGTTATCCAGAAGGGCCCCGAAAAAAATTGTATTTGAAAAGGCGGACGTTGTGTCTCATGTCAGATGCGCCACAGATGAAAGGGTTTATTGAGTTATTTTCAAAAGATAATAAAGTACCTAGTGCAAATATCAAATTACACACTTTATGTAACAATGGGTTAAATTTTATCACATTTTATACCTAAAACCATTTTTACCACTTTATACCTAAAACCATTTTTACCACTTTATACCCAATACCACATTTTATACCATTCATACCTAAAATTTTAATCACATTTTGCATTCGTGTACCCCCCATTCGAAATTAAAAACCCATTTCCTCATTTTATGCAAATCTCTCAGGACAAGCCCATTTTAGTACTGAGTTTTCTTTTGCATAGACTAATTGGGGGGGGGGAATTTCAATTAACGTCACACTGGAGCAACACAATGGGCTATTGGTGACGGTCCGGGATCAATCCCAAAGGGAAAGATCCGAGGACAACACCACGTAATTTTGAACCACGGTCAGATGACGAGGCAACACCCCTGTGAGCTGGCACCCCACTCTCCAAACTTCCACACCACGCCAACGTGAGGACATTTGAGGCCACGACAGATTTAACGTGCACCAGCCCCCTTTGTACACGACGGTGTTTTGGCTGGATTCGAACTCGCAACCCTTCGGTTGCAAGTCCGTTACTCTTCCAACCGGGCCACCGCGGCCCATAGACTAATTGGGATAATTTTCTTGATTAAGTATTACAGAAGCAAGTTATGCAGTTTTAGAAAATAAGTTTAAGATAAGGTAAGAATTTTAAGTATGCACTGAAACATTCTAGGCTCCATCGAGAAACCAGACTGAGAACCATCGCACTATGCGTAAAATTTCAATACTGATCTACGAGAAACATTAAAAGTGAGACAAGACAGGATAGAAAAGGTTTCGATTAAATTGTCTACGTATCATTTGTAAAAAACTGTACATACGTATTTGTAAAGGATTGTTAAGGGTGCAGTTTTGATGTTTTTTCAATTCCGCATTATTGTAGTATTAAAAAATTGTCTGTCATTATGTTTATATCGCACTATTAAAGTTATAAAATTAAAACTCCAGAAGTTTTCGATATTTATCGCTCTTGGATAGTAACAAGCATTTTTTAGTCTAAAAGAATTGCTTTAAAAATATCTTAAAATGTCAATCTGCAATTCGTGTCATTTCTTAGCTAAACAATCAAAATTACCTATCTTCTATCTTGATTGGAGTTTTTGATTAAAATATTACTCGTAAAATTTTCTATCTTTCTGTGGAGAACTGCTGAATTTTTAGCTAAGTTTCGAAGAAATCGATTTAACAAAATAATTTCCAAAAGTTCAGTACAAAGTTAATATGAATTGATATTTTAGGCCTAATATTTATCGTGTTAGATTCTTAAAAGCTATATTTAAGATTTTTAAAATCATATTATTAAAAGTAGACGTAAGATTTAGGTGTAAACGAGAGGGATTTTCAGTGCAAACAAACCAAATGGAATATGAAGATTTTACTTCCGCTACGTTCATGGTCGTATGATATATATTAGGGTTACCTTAAAATACAGTTTATCTCCGTTTTGGTAACGTTTGGCGTTTAATTTAATTGGAGTTGACCAATCAACTAGTATCATTCATTTCGGAATTCATTCTTTGGAATTTTATTGACAAAGTGCTGAAATCGTATCCGAAAAACAAGCCAAGTGACGTCACATTCGGAATACGTACAGGAAACACGTTTCGCCGCAAAAACACTACTTCCAACACATTTAAGCTTGACAGAAAATGCATCTCATATGCATTTAAAATAGTTAATATTAGAGCATTTTTGTTTTCTATCGAAGCTTTTTCTTATGGTTCCATCAAATTTGTTTGGTACATTTTATTAGAGGCATTTTTTATAAGGCTAAATATAGGTGGTGGTAGTGTTTTTGCGGTGATATGTTTCCTATACGTATTCTGAGTGACGTCAATCGGCTTGTTTTTCTAATACGATTTCAGCACTTTGCCAATAAAAATTACAAAAACAAATTCAGAATTGATATACGAAAGTTGATTGGTCACACCTATTAAATTAAGCTTTGCCAAAATTGCAATAAACTACATTTTAACCCCGGTGTGTATCATGCGAGAGCATTTGAACAGCAGAAGTAAAATCTACGCAGAACATCTGATTTGCTTATTTACACCGAAAATCTCTCATACATTAAATATTTGTTTAGTTTATAATAAAAAATATTTTTAAACTTTTCAAATGGAAGAGAACTCCATTGATGATTGATCAATGAACTGATTTTGCGTTATGCCATTATTTTCTATGCAAGAGATTATTTATTAGGTAGGTAGAGAGAGAGAGGCGGGAATGGTGTAGTTGAAGTAACTTCCACTGGACCAACACATCGGGCTATTGGCGACGATTTACTAAAGGATTATTAATTGTTTAACATCATTTGCTCTCACCCTTTTGTCGTATGTTTTTTCGTTTTTATCTCATTTGGCAGCAATCGATGACTTGTTTTTGAATATTTCTTGTTATTCGATCGATCAATTGATTTACTTTACTTGTGTCGCGTTCGTATTGAATAAGTATGAACTTTAATGTAAAAATACAAAAATCGAAAGTAAGGTTTCTTGGGAGATCCACTCCAGCTCCACAGGAGACAAAAAATAGCGCTCTTAAGCATTTCCCCAAATTTTCAGTTTTCTGGAATTGTAATTTCAATATTCTAAAAGTTTCGAATTTGTACTTTTGTTAATTTTTTTCAATTTTTAGAACACTTGCGGGCCTTTTTCCTAAAGTAACACACCAACTCTTGAGTGGCTACTATGAACGTATTTTTAATATCTGATTTAGAACAAATTTACCACTCAGTACCTTAAAATTCGTTTCCTTACCACTGCGAATTGTAGGCTGTTCAGGTTCGATTCCTGTGATTTACCTTGGGTATATTTCTCTTTTTTGTGTCGATAAAACTTTCCTTGTGTGTGTTCATTACATTACGTTGTCTGTCTTACGTTTGGCAAACCCAGCCAAACATAAGCGCAAATATTTAAATACTCTTTTATCACCAAGACTGAGGAAAAGCAAGAACATAACTTATATTATGGACAGAACTAGTCGAGAAATTATTATACTCTTATCGAATTGGCGCAAACGGATTCTATTTGCTTTCAATGGATACGTTGGCTCATTTGGTAATGAAGTAGCTGATTTGCTAGTTATTGAGGGTTGTCAGAAAATCTGTACAGCAAATATTGATTTCACAGTCATGAAAATTTATTCCTCATATAAATAAAAACCCCAGAAAATAAAGCATGTTCCCCTCTCCCACATTCTTGGTATCCCACAAAGAGCCCTGGACTATCGTTACATGCGCCAGACTGCTCTGGCAAAGCACATAAGATATGACTTTAGTGAGAAGATCTTTTCAACTTGCTCAGCAACTCCTTCACATACTTTGGATTGTATCGGTGTCTATGTAGGATGACTCCTGGTAGGTAGTTCAAACGGGCTATTGGTGACGGTCGGGGATTAATCCCGAAGGGAAAGATGAGAGGACAACATCTCGTAATTTTGAACCACAGTCAGATGGCTTGGACAATACCTGAGCTGGCAGCCCTCTCCAAACTTCCACACCACGCCAACGTGATGACATCTGAGCCACGACGGATTTAATGTGCACTAGCCTTTGTACACGATGGTCTTTGGTTGCATTCGAACTCGCACCCCTCCAGTTGCTAATTCGCGACTCTACCACCTGGTCTGCCGCGGCACCTGTAGCTGTACGACTTGAAAATCATGGTCTTGGTTTCACCTTGACCAAGGGAATTAGTATGTTATATTGTATGTAATAGATTTATTTATTTATTTTAAATCTCGCTCTACTTACATACCACTTAAAATCATGTACATATTCCTTTATTTATTTCTTATTTGATCACTCACTGCTTAGTTGCGACAAAGATACACCAAACCCCTGGAGGTTACTTGATACACTTCGATATGCCAAGACCTCAATGTTCAAGTCCCCACCTGACTGAGTATACGCCAGCCTGTTGCCTATCAAGGATTGACGGTTCAAAGTCGCAAACATCAACTTCACCAGACCCTGTCTCCACTAATAGCGGATGGAAGACCAAGATTTCATTTTACCTTGACTGTAAGACAATCGGCCTGATGGACATTTTTCTCAGAGCTTGTGGTTTGTAGACTAGCTGCTCAGATGAGTATCACATGTGATTTTGTGTTCATTTTGACTGTGTGTACCTTTTCCCCTCTCTCCCCGTCCCTCCAATGAGAACTCTAAACCTCTAGTGAGTCGAAGGGACGAGGATACAGTAAGTAAGGAATTAGTAACAACACCGCAACCATAAAAACAAATCAACTGAAATCGGCTTGGAGAAAAAAACTGCCGATCTCAATGAATTCTAAATGAAAAAGTATTTATACATTTGGAAAATAGTGTATAGCACTCCCTTTATTGTCTCTAAGAGACCTTTTTATTCACCTATTCACTGGGAATAAAAGGACGGCTGTGAACTGTAGAAGGCGTATAATGGGGAAGGAAAGATGTGTATTCCGGAAACACCACCAGACTCTTTCCCAGAGGAAAACCGCACGGGGGTGGTGGACTACACGAAAGTACTAAAATCAATAAGCTAATGCGATTTAGCGAGAAATAAATAAATTCCGAATCACTTTCTTCGTTGCGTAAGTGTAACACACTTTTCTTCCACGGGGAGAGTGAGGAGAAGCATTTTGTTCCGTGTGGCTGCTCCAGCGTATCAGAGGCGTTGTCCCTGTTTCCTGACGACGGAGAAGGCTGCTCTGGGGATCATTCGATGGCAGGGAATGAAGGAGTGAACCATGTGCTCGGAGGAATGAGAGGGAAAACGAGACACGCCATGTGGAGTCGATTCGCTGCTGCTCGGATTACTGTGATAACGGTGAGTATGATTTAGTTTCGTTCACCTTTCTCTGCACCTAAGGGACAGTGACGCTACCCTCCAGTAACCCTAAGTTTCAAGCCTTTGACTTTTCAAAGAAAAACTGCTTTTGTCCTTAATTGATCGCCTTAAAAACTGTGTATGGAGATGTTTTTGGCATTTTCTTCTGGTTTCACTCCACAAATATTTAGGGCCCGTCGTGGCTCAATGAGTATGCTCACTGCGATAGCAACCTGCGAGTTATAGGTGGCGCATGAGTGTATTTCTCTCCTCTGTGTCAGTAAAATTTTCTTTGTGTGCGTATGCCCATTACTTGTAATTATGCGTCTTTTGTCTGATGCAGTATGGCCAAATATGGCCCTTTCGCCATAAAAACCCAAACAACCAAACAAAATATTTATAAATTTTGCTAAAACAGGTGAAACACACTCAGTCAAAATTTTAAAGACATAAGAGATTTTTAGCAATTCTAGGATCAGAATGTGATGATCTTCAGCTTTTGTCAAAAAACGTATTTCTGAGAAAACGAAGGGGAAAAAATTCTACCCATTGGCTAAACTCACTAAGTGTGTTTCTCAAGAAGAAATCTTTGTACGAAGAAAAAATGACTTAGTAGACACTTCACCAGTCTGAAGATCATCACATTCTGATCAGAAAAGTCCCATCTGTTATTTATAGGGGTTGGAGGAAATAAAATAAACATACTTTACATTCTGTGTATAAAATAAACATACTTTATATTCTTTATGACTTAGCCCCGTATAGCAAAAAATGACCGTCGATCGACAAACCAAAATTTATATTCTTTATTAAGTAAGGAGTTGGATCATTTCCCCCTTCAATACAGCGGCTCTAGGATGGTTGGTTGTTTTTTAGGGTGCTAGGGTCATTATTTGATCAAGCTGCACCAAATACAAACAATGCCAATGGACATACACACATAAAGAAAGTTTTACAGAAAAGAGAAATACATCAAGATTAAGTTACAGGAATCAAACCCACAACTCGCAGATTACTAGAACAGTCTGAAAAACCATTGAACAACGGCAGACCCCAGCATCTCACACTATAAACTAGTCTTGAGTAACTCTGTGGAACTGAGATGTATATTTCAAATAAATAAAATTTTAAAATAAAAATCGCGATCCCCACATTTGTGATTCGCTTGTCTCGACTCTTTGCTCATATCAAATCACCACTCCTTCCAAAAGATAGAGCTTACGAAACCAATGTAGACCCTTCAGTTTAGTATTTTGAGAAAGCCCATGATGGGAGAGGAAACAAGCACCCAACGTCTGACACCCATCTTTTAGACAACTTTACCATGAAGGCAACTAAAAAATACGAGTCAAACTTGTGTTACAGCCATTACAAGTAAACCTAATCGTTGTAGTATTGAAGCTATGTAAAATTATAACTGAACCTTATAAAGCTGTCGTGGCTCAGTGGCTATGCCCATTTGCGCTATCAACCTGCGCGTTGTAGGCGGTGCAGGTTCGATACCTCCCTGGGTGTATTTCTCTCTTCAGTGTCAGTAAAACTTTCCTTGTGTGTGTATGTCTATTACTTGACGTTTTCTGTATTGTGTTTGGAGCAGCATGGCCAAATATGGCCCATTGCGCCATAAAAAATTCAACCATCTAAATCTTATGTGCTGTAGCTGGAGCAAATTGGTCTATGATGGGATCGAAATCAGATGATCCTCTTTCTATATTCAGTAGAGAAAATTCCAATTGCCGCCCTCCTGAACCTTTTCATAGGGTCGCGGTAGCCCAGTTAGTTGAGTCGGGGATTGCCAACCGGAGGGTTGCGAGTTCGAAACTCGATCGAACCAAAAACCGTCTTGTACGTGGGGGATGGTGCTTATTAAATATATCGTGACCTCAAATGTCCTCACGTTGGCGTCGTGTGGAAGTTTGGAGAGTGGGGTGCCAGTACAGGTATTGACCTCGCCATCTGACCGTGGTTCAAATCACGAGGTGTTCTCGGATCTTTCCCATTCGGATTGATCCCAGACCCTCGCAGTAGTCCTTTTGTATCCCTTTATTGGTGTCCTTTTAAGTATCGCATAGGACACATGCACTGCTTTTCCTACCTTAGAATACGCCTCTGGGATAGAGAGATTTTGATCATTTTTCAATTTTTTGCCTGTACTGTGGTTGAATGAAAATATCCTGATGCAAGTTAAAAACATTTTAATATGGGTGAACAGAATTATCCGAAATTCTGAACTGGTTTACTCTAAAAACGCATACAAATAATTTTAAAGTCTTCATACCACTTAATTTATCACTGTGTAACTAAGTCTTCTCATTCGCCCCCTGAATATGAATATTTACAAGATCACTGCAGAAATGCAGCTACATAAGTGGCATTTACTAGAGATTTCCCGTAGATTGTTTCATTTGTTTCCGCTATACACCAAATATAATTTTTTGAAATCTTGAAAATTCAGTATTCTGAAAATTTCTGGTTCCAAAGGTTTTCGGGGGCCGCGGAAGCCCAGTTGGAAGTGTAATAGATTAGCAACCGAGTTCGAATCCAACCAAAGACCCTCGTGTACAAAGGGGCTGGTGCACGTTAAATCTGTCGTGGCCACAAATGTCCTCACGTTGGCGTGGTGTGGAAATTTGGAGAGTGGGATGCCAGCTCAGGTACTGTCGTCATCTGACTGTGGTTCAAAATTACATGGTGTTGTCCTCGAATCTTTCCCTTCTGGTTTGATCTCGGACAGCTTCCAATGACCCGTTGTATTTCTTCAGTGCGATGTTAATTAAAATACCATACCTACCAAAGGTTTCGGATAGAGATTGTGTAGCTGTCTTAAAAGACAAAACAGCTTGAGCTACGTAATCAATCCCAATGGAACTTCGTATCAAATCAATACTCATTGGAAATACTCTCAACGTGACTGTCTTGTGATTCTACATTGATACGTCATAAAGTTCAATTCTTTGATTCATCAATAAAAAGTAAAGGTAATGTCGTGATTGCAAATCTAATATATGTTTATACGTGATCAAATTAACGCCTCCATATTGTTAAAAGTATTATAGAGCATGTAAGCAACTATTCGTTTTGTTCACTAAACTATGATCGGTTTTGAATAAATTTTAAAACAGTGGAACGTATTACTATTTGTATTAAAATACAGAAAGTCATCTAGAACCAGAAAAAGGTTTGCTAGTTTCTTTATTTTAAATATTTGTTACAATATGTTACAAAAACTTCCAAATATTCTGTCTCACAATACTGTTGATGTAATCAGCATTTAGCTTTATGAACATTTTAAATAGCACAACCACCGAAATCTATTTTTGAATTAAATATTAGGGAAGTCGTATCACTTTTTGATTCGGTAGTTAACGATATAAGGACCTCCTCACTTTTAGGTGTTTCATGGAGGAGCTTATTCAAAGGGGGCTAATTAAACGTTGCACTGGAGGAACACAACGGGCTATTGGCGACGTCCGGAATCATTCCCCAACGGAAAGATCCGAGGACACCACGCAATTTTCAAACACGGTCAGATGACGAGAGAACACCTGAGCCTCTCCAAATTTCCACACCACGCCAATGTGAGGACATTTGAGGCCACGACAGATTTAACATGCACCAGCCCCCGTGTACACGACGGTCTTTGGCTGGACCAAGCTTTGAATTCAAACCCTCCGATTTATAATTCTTTCTTCTGGGCTACCGTGGCTCTGCTTAAAGTAGTTGGTGTTGGAAACACCAAGTGAAAAAAGTTAAAAAATCTCGAGTTTTCTCCTTCCCGTTTATTTTGATCTCGAACGATGGTGTAGTCCTATCAAAGTGGCCATAGACCTTTTTTACTCTTTCAGTAACTGTATTTTGACAGTTTTATGCATTTGATCAAGATTTAGGGCTTAAGAATACTGATTCTCTGTGAATATTATATAATTTTTCCCCTAAATTGTTCAATGATAATAGATGACGCTAACTGAACAGGAAGTTGTCAGAATGGAAATAAAAATTCGATCTAAAGTTTTATACCCATGGTTAAGTTTTAAAGTTTTCTCTAGAAGGCATGTATCCTAAACATTGTACAAGTATTTGCATAAATAAATGCACCCTACCAATGGTTAGGTATTCTATAAATTTTGCAATTTAACATTTTGCAACTACTCCTGACGAATCGACTCCAATGGATCAGAAACTGAGGCGCCAAATGTTGAAATCAAAGAATATTGAACGAAGAACAGAATTACACATTTAATTAAAATTAGGCTATAAAAATGTATTAGTATTACTTCAATAAGTTATCCTTGTACTCTATATCTTGCTTTTTAGATATACTTTTATTGAAATAATTATAATTGGGTATCGTTTTTCACCAGAAATTGAAGAAATAACGAAGTAGTTGAATTGGAGATGTCAATAAAATGAAGCCTATTAAGTAAAATAAGAAGACAATTTACTTTTATGACAAGGAAAGCTTGGATACCTTTGTGGTTTAAACTAAATAAGGTGTCGTAAAACAATGAAAAGAAATGTTTAGGTATAACTTTTTGTTATCACTATTTGTGTACGTAGTGTGGTGGGTAGGTACTTGCAAATAGGATAGTCCATAAGAGGGAACAGGCGGTCATGTATCCCCAGGTACCCCTTGAACTCAAAGGGGTACCTAGGGGGGATAGTCGACCGTACTTTCCCCCTAGTTTCTAGTACTTCCGTAGTTAGAAAAATAGCGACATGTAATCAATTATGTTTAAGTGAATAATCAATTATGTTTAAGTGAATAATCAATTATGTTTAAGTGAATGTGTTATGAGGGCCAGATTTTGTTAAAGGGCATGAATTTTTTTATGGACACTCCTGAATTTCGCATGAGGAATTCAAAACATGCTTTAATTCATAATAGTCTGTGAAATAATTCTAGGAATTGTCTTGTGATTTGCGATATTTTTTATCCTTTTAAAAATTAATTGTGGATATTTTTTTCGATGGGCTATTTTTATACTAGGTCTTAACTTAAGAGTACACTACTGTCGAGATTGTGGATGGTAAATTACATCTCTAGCAGCTCAGCCAAGGTTGGCTTTTGCATCATGTAAATTCCAACTTAACCGGGTTACCAGACCTAAAACTGGAAGTTCCTGACGAAGTCAATAATAATTTTCTAACATTTCAGGGAAAGTCCGTACAAATAAAACTCAATTGATGGGGTATTAATAAAAAAATTATAATAAACAAGAAATAACAGTATTACAATAAAAAATAGATCTTACATAAAAAAATATCTGACTCAACACATATAATTCTGTGAATTGTCGTTGATAACTAACACATTTTTTGTACACCAAGCAATTCAAAATTTGGATTAAATTGGTGATTTATCTGAAAAATCCGGACAATGCACAGAAATTTCGGACGTCTTTTAACCCAACCTACACTTCTTACATATTCCAATCCTTGCAATAATCTTTGCCAATTCCTTGCTCCAGTTCTCCAGTGTATTTGCTCCTACATGAATGATATCATGAATGAAAAATATTGTGATGTCAATATCATTGTCCTGAGTTTTGTTAAAATAATTTGTTTTGATTTTCAAAAATTCATTGATAGTAAAACACTTTTCTCTGGTTACAATGTTCTTTCAAGATATCAATTCATTAAAATAACTAACTCACGAATACCATAACTATTTTTAATGAAGTTATATACCTCTATTTATTCTACGATTCTACTTTTGTATTTTCTGGATATGAGACACAGGATAGGAAAGTTTCTGTCACGTAACTTCCCTGAATAGGTTATGACTTTCATTTATCCTATTTTGCTTTTATAGAAGCAGCGGTTTTTATTTGCTTGAACTTAAAAGACAATGATGCAGTGAAGTTTATTTTTATGAAAGAGCAACACGTTCGCTCTTTATTGTTAAGTTCCTCGGTTTTTATTTACTGAAAGCTTCTATTATTAAATTGAAGAACGCAATGTAAAACGTTATAGATGCGTTTCTTTCCCTCTAGATTTCTTTCCTCTTGAGTCTGCGTTGAGGGCAATCAACTTATAATTTTTTAGGCAAAATGGTTGTAAAAAGCATCTCAATGCATCTATTGTTAGGGAAAAAGGCACGTGTAACGAATGTTGAACAATGCTTGATCGACTGACCCCGCTAAATTATAAGCTTCTTCAATCAAGAAGAAATGTAAAAATTCCAAATTATGTGCACTAATTGTCAAATTGCAGTTCGTTGGAACCCGAACGCGTGTTCTGAACGTCGTCACTTTATATATACCAGCATGAGCCAGTTTTTAATTCTATGGTGGCTGTGATCGTTGTACTTCATTATGAAGAATTTCAGAGAAGTAGCAAAACAAATCATTATAGGGATTATGCGTAATGTTTTCAAATGTATCATCTTACGAACCTTTCGTGCTACATGAAGGCTAATCAAATTGGTCAACTGTAGAGAGAGAAATCGCTTACACTAAAATAAGTTCACCGCAGAAGGATAATTATAGTTATTCTTTCATTAACAAAAATAAGAGGCATGCGTCATTGGTATTTTGAAGCTTTTTCTATAGAATTGTACGAAATTTGTTGTTTGAAAAGCAATTTTCATTATCTTTTTGCAATGCTTATTTTATTAAGGTTCTTTATTTTTTATTTATGAGAAACCACTTTAAAAGAGAAATTGGTTTTCACTAGCCCTCTGAGTGTCACGAGATTTCCGAATAGAGTTGTATCGCTTTTTCCTACAACACACACACAATGACTGCATCTGTTAGTTGAAAGAATTCTAGGAAAGTTCTATTGGTCAAGAAGGTCAAAACTGTTAAGAAGTTACGGAGGGAAGACTGGAGGTTACAGAACAAATATATACGCATGAACCCGTCAGATGGTTAATTTACAAAACTATGAAGATCTATAGTGAACTTTTCATAAAGCGTATGAACTGTATTTTAATCTTATTTTAAAAATTTAAGAAAATGGTCACATCACCGTTAAAGCATAAAAGATATTTCAATTTATTTATGTCGTTGACGACTAATTTGAAACGATTGTGTGTACATTAATGAGAATGAGAAAGATACGAATTCATTTAAGTGTTTAAGATAGCCTTTTTTCTGTTTAAAGCTTATTTTTACTTATAGAAACAGATTGAATATACGATTCTTTTGTCTTAAAAAAGACTAAATATTTCTTGAAGTAACTATGGTGATCACACACATGTGGATCACCATAGTTAGATGTAAAGTAAAAATGATGGATCATGTTTTAAAAAATTACGCAATTTAAAGGCATTCATTTTGTGTAACAAAAAAGAAAAAAATGAAAAACTCAACCGAGATTAAAGAGTTTCTTTAGAAAATTTTGTTTCAATGATCTAGCTGCCAACAAAAGCAACTAGATATATTTTGGTAAGCAGTTTGGTAATTCATAAGGTGAAGTTAGGTAATTACTTGAAGTAGGAAGTTAAAATGAGAAAAGACATGAAAAATAACAGTATGTGCAAAAATGTCTAACGAAAAAAATAATGTTATCTAATCCCATGAAGCCCTAATTTCACAGCAGTAAAAATTACCACTCAGTTCTATTCCAGAAATTTCCTCCCATTAAACGAAATGATGCTCATTACCTAATGCAGTTTCGTTCATCTTGTGGTTGGGCATCCATTTGTAAACACCTCTAAGTCACCCACTTGCCTTGGAATCTTGAAATATTGCTGAATGCACCCATTCCTCACTTCCTCAATTTTAACGCCTGGAAATCGTCTTTTTTCTCCCACTGCTTACTTCCGGATCACTTTAAATTGTTTTCTCACTCTCGGAATTAATCGAATCTTTTTAAATAATTTGCATTCAAAGAGTAGGAAAGAATTTATTCAATGCTCGTATAAATTCACCACCCAGACGAAGCGGATCTGTTGGTATGTGAATGCATTTCTACGTTGAATTTCACATACTCAATTCGGTTTTCTGACAGCAATAGATTAGGTTTGGTTTGTCGTTCTGGATCCATTTTTTTGCAACCCGAAGGTTAATTAGTGTAATATATGAGAGTTTAGTTCTAATTATTACTTTTTAAGCTGTAAGTATGTCTCATTTGCTCTCGCTTTTCAAAATTGACCGAAGAGCAACAAACCATACTAAACCTACAATTCTTAAATATATTTTAATTAGAATTTTGTTTTACAGATTAGGTTTTGGTGAAGCAAAGTCCCGATTATTCTCGTTAGAAATAGTTGGCAATATATTATAAGGTGACTAAAACAATAATGATTTTTATTCTGTTAACTTACTTGATTTTTACCGAATATGAAAAGGTTAACAATTAATTAAGAAATAGACACAAGTATCTTGCTGTTGAGAATTTTGTGAAATGATCCCAATAACTTCTATTTAACCATTTACGCTTGATGGATAGCTTACTCTGTCAACTACATAATCGCCAATAGTTTAACAATTCATCAGAATTTTTGGTTTATTGCTGTCGTTTGTCATTTTTTTGCAACACGAGGGCTATTCAGTCAGCTTATACAGGGATTGCTAATTTATATATTGTAAGAACTGGCCCCAAAAATAATTCGGAATCGTTACAAGTTGTAAATGGTTGACAAAAGATACATATTCAACAGAAAATAATGAAACAGCAGTTCTCTATTGAGTTCTTTGTATTCAGTAATTGAATTATGTTTAGTCAAGAATTATAATTTAACTCAAGGTAAAAACTAACGTTCAATTACGAAGTGTGAAGCTAGTTTCGTTACCAGTGTTTGTATTGGGAATATCTTGCATGTGAAACGTAGATAGGCATGCTATTTTATGATCAGATTTTGAATAAGAGACCAGAAAATAAATACAATCATATGGACAGTAAAATTTTTAAAATTGAAGTTATTAGCTTAAATATTCTGTGTCCAAACTTTTTATCCCATAGTACCACATTTCTTTATACGTACAATGTCTACAAAAGGCATTTGCACACCATGATGTTTCGCTATAACTTTTGAAAAAATATGAAAGTATAGAAATTAATGCAGGTTTACGTCATAAAACATAGTTAAAACGTTACATGCAAAATTAATCAAAAACCAATACGAATATTTCTTTGCACAAATTCAAAAATTTGAAGTATTGCACATTTATGTATACGAGGTCTGAACAAATATCCAATCTTTGGCCAGAAAATAAAACTACTAAACTTATTAAGTTTAAGCCCTAGTCCGAAGCATTTTTCAATGTCACTTTTGGGAACCTTCACCAAGTGCTTCGTCCTGTGTGCATTTGTCTTTGTTTTTATCTGAGTTATGAAATTTTGCACTTTGAATGTCATCTTCGGCCTGGAAATTCCTGGAACCATGCCTTGGATGTAAATATGAAGACTCCCGAGCCGAACACCTGTTTGTAGCTGTTTTCGCCAGAAATATTCTGGATCAGGTGGGATGAATCTGCTGAAGAATTATGGTGTGTGATCTTTCCGTCCCTGTTCTCTGATATGTCCATTTTGATCTAACTTCTTGTAGGCAACTGATAACAGACAGGTGACATTCCTTGTTGACAGTTTGTTCCGTGTAAACTAATCGTAAGTAGCGTACTCTAGCGATGAACTATTCCCTGGTTTTCGATAAAACTTTTGAGATCTTCCGGTTGCTTCATGATTTCCTTGTCTTTGGTCGTGAAGACCCTGGCGTTTCCAGTGAGATGGCTGTGCTTTTGTTTTACGGTAAACCGTAGGTTATTAGACTCTGGACGCATTAACTGTAACGATTTTTTCACGAAACCAATTTCATCATTTACGTATTACAGCTTGGTTTATGTATAGGTCATTTTAGGTATAAACAAATATGCTACGGACTTAGGATATATGTGCAACTGTGACGGTTTCGTCGCTGCGACTAAAGAGCTGCCCGGCCTAGAAAAAAATGCCACATATACAGTATTATTCAAGGTTGCAATGCAATGCCTTTTCTCTGAGTTGCAGCTAGTTAATAAGAAATAAGAGATAGGATACTTTTTTTTTATCAAACCTAGTGTATAAAGGAAATGTATCTGTATACAGTATATTCAACCACTAAGATTTTTAAGCATGCTAGTAGTTTCCTACTTCAGCTTCCCATTTCCAGAATATTGAATTTATTTTTTAGGGGATTTGAGACTGCTCTTTAATATGTATCTGCTATGGTGAGAATTAAAATAAGTAATATTTTTTCTCACTTCAAAGCCTACAAAAGGCGTAAATTCCATTAGGGTTCACATTTGGATATTCTGGAGAAGTGAGAAGTCTCTTTCAAAGATGATATAGCAGTCCTGCAAGAAATGTATAGGAATCATAAATCTAATTTTATGAGACTTTGGGGTTCACTATATCTCTTCCATAGATGATATAGAACCTTCAATCCAGTCCTGTTAGAAACGTATGGGAATCAAATCTTATTTTGGAAAACTGGGGCAAAACATCTCACAACACCTCAATATTGGTACAAGCTAAGAAACAAGTTGTTAATTTATTTGTAGACCATGCAATTATAAACCATAAAAAAATAACCCCCTCTGTATTCAATGGTGACTTTCACATTTTGAAGTGAAGGACAGAAAATTCTAGGGTAATTTCAGACAAATCTTTTACCATCTGATTGAGCTTGTTTTCATTGAAAAAAGTATTACACTTCTGGATTTCATCGATTTCTTGGTTATAAGCTATAACGAATTCCAATCTCTTTCGTTTATTGACTCTTTGATTATAGGCTTTTTCTGGTGATCCCTATCAGAAATTGACGCATAGCTTAGAAGATTTATTCACTTTAAGGCATCTATTTTAACCCCTGCTGATGTTGAAATGATATAAGCAACAAATATCACTCCATCGGTAAATGGAAGCATCGTTTTTTTTTTTTAGATTTTTCTTTTCAGTCGTGACGAAAGTGTCCTCAGACCTCCAGAATCTGGTTTATTTGCAGTAGTTCCTCTTTATTCATAGATCTTTAAAAGCAGCAAACTGTCAACAGAATCATAGTTTTACTTATTTCTCACAAACTTTGGCCATTTTCACTCAGGAAAACTATTTAATATCTCTCCGAATTATAATCTTATTGAAGGAATCTTTGGAAGACTTAAAAAGTTTCTATAAGTGTTGAATGCATCTTAAAACTAAAAAGTTTTATTTGTCGCTCTATGGCTCTTTTTTGCAACACGAGGGCTAATTAGACCATGACCTACGGTCTAAAGTGGTTTCTGAAACACTACGAAAGCAAAATGAAAATAAGTATATAAAAATTGGTTAAAAGCGCCCTATAATTTAATAAATTGCAGAATAGAATTGCTCAAAACGTTAGCATTGCTTTGGGAACAAACATCAAAATTCCAAATGAGAGCTTTTGCTGTTAAAATTAACATTTTTCATCATCTTATGTTAAATATAATTTTCAATGTTGAGCTGATTGGTAAACCATTAACCCATAAAGCGTTGAAAGCGATATATACCCGTGCAAATTTCGGAAACATTTATATATCATCGGCTTACAAGTGAAACACAATACGTCAAAAACATAGTTCTGAGAAAATGAAGGGGGGAATTCTACTCCCAAAGCTTTACCTACTAAATGTTTTTTTCTCTAGAAGAAATCTAACCTTCGTTCAAAGAAAATATCTTTGTGGATTTCACCAGTCTAAAGACCACGCATTCAGATTTAGAAAAGCTGAAAACCTCATATCTGGAAAATTTTGACTTGTGCGTTTCACTTGTAAGCAGACGGTATGTACTTAACTTTATCAACAAAGACCAGCAAACAAAAAATATTTCATCTTAAAATGCAATTCTGCTTTTCCCTTTCTTTCTTAAAATGTAATCCCGAATTGGAGACCACCAGACGCCTTTTCCAGAATCCAAGGAAATTCAATGTGTTTACGGACAAGATTCGCTCAAGACTAACTTCAGTTTTGTAAGGAAAATAGCCGACATCATTAAAAGAGAAAACACGCAAAAGGGTTTGCGTGGCGAATGTGAAATTATTTCCGGAAGTCTTTTTCACTACTTCAAATGAAAAACCTCTTTAAGAGCTATCCCACACTCAGAGTGGGTGAATTAGAAAACGTCTGAAGCATATAAAACAAAGGATTTTTGAAATTTATTTTCTTCCTGAAAGAAATGGAAACTGGTCTACTTTCCTAATAAGGAAGAGTATTTAGCTTAAATGACTTGGGACCACTCCTGTTTGCCATTTTATGCAAAATGAATGAAGATGGAGATGGGAACTGGAGAATAATTTGTTATATCTATTCATGGGATGAAAAAATACGAGTAACAATTCTTGATACAGACTTCTCTCGTTCTAACAAACGCGATTTTTTTAAATTTTGGATGTAACAGTCAAGTTTATGTTCAGTTGCCGCTCATGCTTCCAATGGCGGAGTAATTAATGTAATTAACATAAAAACAAAGGTAGGTAGGTATTTTAATTAGCGTCGCACTTGAGCAACACAACTGACTATTGGCGATGATCCGAGATCAAACCCGAAGATAAAAACAAAGGATTTTAGAAATTTGTTTTCTTCCTGCAATAAAAGGAAACTGGTCTACTTTCCAAATAAGGAAGAGTATTTAGCTTAAATGACTTGAGACCACTCCTGTTTGCCATTTTATGTAAAATGACTGAAGATGGAGATGGGAACTGGAGAATACTTTATAATAGCTATAGGCGATGAAAACACGAGTAACAATTCTTGAAACAAACTACTCTCGTTCTAACAAACTTGGATATAATGAATTTTTAGATATAACAGTAAAGTTTAAGTTTAGTTGACGTGTGTGTTTCAAATGGCATATTTTTTAATGTATATAAGTTTATTAGTTTTCGGAATAATTAATGTTAAGTAGAGCTTTTTGCAAAACAAAAAACGAGGAAAGGAATGCTTACAAATGAAATATATCTGTCGTTTTCCGTACCCTTTGCTAATACATATAAAACTGCATCCACATTCAATACATGGGAAATGTTTCGATCATTGGTATCGAAAATATTTTCGTCAGCTGTTCTTTGATCGTGTTGTTTATTAGACGCAGTGGCTCCAACTTATGATTGGGGAGGGGTAAATAACACCCCAGTTGATTCATATAGTATACGGATGGGTTTTCGGATCAATTCATTTTGATTATATTGAGATCATTGGCATCCACTCCTTCACAGCAACTTGAATTGCTTTGGATGATAAAGTGATAAGTAAGGAGAAAGATTTTACCATGATAAATAAACGATAAAAGAGAGCTACTTGAAAAGGTGAAACTCAGATGGCAGATTACTGCTGACTTTTTTTCTCTTAAACATTAAGGTTTTGTTTTCCCACATAGTCGCTATTTATTGTGCTACATATTTTTCCTAAATGCACTATCCACTTTTGACGCAGAACAGCGTCTTTCTGTTCGGTATAAGGGAGTAACTTGGGAATTGACCGTCACGAAAAAATACAACCCACTCTCGTCGCTACTGCTCGATATGAAACAAATACAGAGAAATAGTGCATATACTGTTGGATAAAAAAGGGACAACGAATCAAACGAGATACAAACGGCCCTTGCCGGTTGAACCTGAGCGAGCTGGTAAGGTCACAAAAATGTCCCTCATTCGGCTCATTATCGAGTTGCAGCGCATCCATTTAGATGTCACCATGTTTGAACCACATGCCATAGCGTTAACGTCAACACCTCAGTTCGTAGCTAGAGAGCAGCACTATCGGACACGAATCACGCTGGTGGGAAAACCTAAATTTAGACCAAGGTAGGGTGAGAAGACGGATCATCAACTAAAAAATTTCAAAGATCCCCAAGAAACGTGATGCAAAGTTCTATCACGATTGACAAACTGTATTTAGAGAGCAAGCCGAGACCTACGGGATTCTAAAGACCCAGGCAAGACACCGGATGAGCTACAGCGTGGGGAAAATGCACGGGAGAAGTTGGCGCAGGAATCTTCAAAATTGACTCAGGCGAATCTCGCATTCGACACCACCGTGCAGCAAAAGCCCATGGACGTGGATGCCGAAGCAACCGATCTGATACCTGGGCCGAGTGGGTAGGAAAAGCGGGGCAACGAGACAGAATATATCAAGTGCACCTGAGTCTCATCAGTGCATCGCAGGTGGCCATTCTCGAGGAAAAGTTATACGATAAGAGCGATCGACTGCCCGCGTTAAGCCTGTGCTCTACTTTACACCAGGCCTTTAAAGTAAGTAGTGTGTTCTCTCTGAACCGAACCGAAGCAAAGGCTAAACGTATCCTGAACACACGATACACCTGCCATCGCTGGATTCCATCACCGAACTTCGGATCTTGCCGCGATTGCTGCTCATACAACTTCGTCAGTTACGACAGGAGACCGGTACTTGTGTACCGGTCTTGTTGACAAGTAATCAACAAGCCCGTCGATGTCGACACTATGGTGAGACAGCTACATCACCAGCTGGATGTAGGTTACGCCTTAAAAGTGAGCACAAAGAAGCTCTTGACGCTTCTCATATCACCATCTTGTGCTTGCCGGGTATGATCCCATTCAATCTGTAGAGTACCTTGATCTATCGCCAAGTAAATGTCCTTTCGCCAGTAAATGTCGCCAAATGTGTTCCTTCTTTCAGGTTCGATTCTTTAAAAGAAAAAAATCTCTTACTAATCGCTACTTTATACGTAACTCGGAGGTAGCGCATATCTAACAAACGCTTTACTTAAGGACGTCAAACAGTGAGCTGAAACTAAGCTCGTGTACACCACACAGTTTTGCCTACCGTGCGCAAACATGTTTCTTCCTCAACTACTATAACGTCACGCGCTGACCTTACTTATCAATTAACCCTTGTATTTAATTGAGCAGTTTTGGTTTAATTGATCTAGCTATCTGATTGGATACATGGGCGAACCAATAAAAAGTTATTAAATTACTCATTCTCATATATTTTTCAATTGGTTCCGTGCGATTTTTGATTGGAATATTTAAAGTGTATAGACCGCGATACTTCAGACATAAGAACAAATCGCTAACTGTCTTCTCAATGTCGTACGACTCAGTGGGTTTAATGACTGTGCTAGCAATTTGCGAGTTATAGGTGGCACAAGTTCTATTCCTGTCAGACTAGATTCCTCTCTGGGTGTATTTCTTTCTTCTGAGTGAATAAAATATTCCTTGAGTGTGCACACCCATTACTTGACGTTGTATGTCTAGTGTTTGGCGCAGCTTGCCATAAAACAGAAATAACCAACCAATTTATCAATATGGTAAGTTTTTAATTTGCCGAGTTGTCTGGTGTTACCTAATTTGATGCATAGAGAAACCAATGATAAATTTGTAAATAATTGAATTTTGTAGTTTGACTGCGATATCCGATTGAAAAACAACCAACTTGACATAAAAATTATATTTATAATATAGTAGGGAGACCAGGTAGATTGACCCAGGTACATTGGCCCACTCACAATATTTTTCAAAGTATCCGAAGAAGGATTCTACAAATAAAAGAAAACGTGTACGCCCCAACATTTTCTTTACCATATATCAGTACCAGTGTACATCTAGAGAACCTTTCTGATTTTTCAAATTTTTGTTCAGCTAATTAAATTTTTGAATTGAAAGTTAATTGTTTCTGGAAAAGTTCAATTTTGGCGAACAATACTCCTGAAAACCTGCAAGCTTCATTCTTAGCTAATGTAATATTTGTAGAATAATTTGTGGTACAGATATGAAAAGCAAATGTGTTGGTATGGGGCAAGTTCATCTACTGAATATGGAAAGTTGTTTTAATGGAAATCATATATTTCCATAAATTATATATTTCTGAAGACACGATATTTTTATACTTATATTTATCGTGGTTGAAATAAAGATAATTTTACAATTTTAGAAGTTTCTGCTCATAATTTAATATTGTAATTTCATATATACATTAATTATGAAACTAATGATATGCAAAGATTTCTTTATTTTATCTCTTTATGTATGAAGAAACACAATCTTTGATGCATGTTTTGATACTTAAAAAATTTCCAGATCCTTTAACTATTATAAAGCGATATTAATTAAGTTTGTCAATCTACTCGTTGGATGAGGCAGATTTGCCTAGTGTCATGATGTCATAGCTTTAAATCAAAACTGCGAGATAGTGTTTCTAAATTTTTTCATGTCTATTATGTATGCCTAAAACTAAAAGAATGCTAATAATAAAAAAAATTTGAAAGAATAAGAACAAAATGCCCGTCTTCCCTTCTTTTAGTACTTTCAGTTAATCACTTTCAATGAACATTCATAATAGCATTTAAATATCGGTCAATCATTTTTATATACAAAATTAGCCATGTTTATATTTTGTATTTTTATGCTGTTAATTTTGTTGAAGAACAGATTTAATTAACCGTATAGTGATTTTGCAAGTTTTTAAAGTATGTTTATATCGGGAATGTTTTATGAGGTATTGCTACACTAAACATAAACAATATTTCTAGAGAGAAAATTTCCAATACTTTTGGAATGAAAAGAGAAAAATCCATAGAGAGACTGTCGCAAATGTATTTAATTTTGCTTATGATCTAATTTGTTGATATAAAAAAAATGGAAGTAATCATTGAAGTGTGTAATCATAAGGGAACTCATTTGATCTGTAGAATTTCAATCTTTCAGAGTTTTGGATTAGTGTGCACAAATCTTATCATGAAAATATACGGTTAGAGGAATTATGGATAGTTGTATATAGCATTTCGTATATATTCATCGAAATAGAACGCTCAGACTGGCTTTTAGAAAAATTAGCCTGTCCTGTTGATACCCCTTAGAGATCAGGAGCCTTGATTTAGCAACAGCGTCATTCCAAAATTGTAGAATGTCCTTTTATTATCACTTTTCATTTATTATATGATTTTTAACAATATTACTCTTGAAAGTTGTGTTTGTGTACAAAATATTATTGCACGATATATTACTGAGTTATTGCTTCTATTCTATATTTATTTTTAAATCATCGGTATCCCTTGTTAGCAATTCTAGGATGAGGGTTCTTTTAATTTCTTATTTACTTCATTCCTTTTTGGAAGCAGGAATAATGATGATAGGATTTCCGATGAGTTTCATATGACAAGCATATCTTTCGAAGTTAATTTAGAGAGCTCTTATTGGTGTAGACACTGCTTTTGAGGAAAATGCTAAATATAATTGAAACACGGACAAAAACGTGACTTTAACAAACCACCTATATAATTATGTTTGATATATTTTCAACTAAGGAGTCGAAGAGATTCCCGAAACTTCTAATTGTGGAAGACAATCTGCTACAAATTGTCTCATATAGAGAAATCTGTACCTAATCCACTTACGTTGTTAAGCTCCGGAAATAATAATTTAATTTCCTCCATAACTAAAGAGACGAAGCTGAGATTAAATCAATCAAAAGATGAAAATCGGCTAAAATTTCAGCGTTTATATGTATGTAATCCACTCTGAAATTTAAGTTGCGACATATGAGGTTGAAGTTAATGTACATTCACACAGATTAAGATATTTGACATGTACTTAAAAAACATAAAAAAATAAATAAATTTCAGTCATATTCTCGAATGTTTTCCTGTAAAACTTTAGAGCACTTCTGCAAAATAAAAAAAGACGTGTAAATATTTTGTTTTATGAAGTAATTTAACGTGGATTCCGAACAGAAAAATTTTAAAAAATCCTTCTATTGATTCTTTGATAACAGAAAAGGAAAAGAAACTAAAAATTGCAACAAATTCCTTTCTTAGTGTGATTCGCATATGTCAATATCAGACAATAACATTCACGTGAAAATAGAATTTTGAAACTCTGTGGCATTCGAAAACAATGGAATGTTTTGATAGCTTTCTACCGTGCGGAGCAAATTGCTGACCCGTAGCCCGGTGAAATCGGAACAAGAATGCAAAATTGTCAATTCGATGCCATATTTGCCTGAGAAAGTTTCTAGGGGTGAAAAAAAAACATTCGATTTTCGTTATTCTGCCATTTAGTTTCTCTTTCTTCGAACATTCGCCATTTTGAAATCGACAGGAACACAAAATAAATTAAAAAATTATCTACTTTTAATCCCAAAGCTTCAAGTTAGTTAAAAGTTTACAAAGTTGAAACAGATTCAATATCTAAAAAGTATGACTCCTCTGGAGCAGTCTTAATTCTCTTTCACAAACGATCTTGAAAACAGTCATTAAAACCCAGTTCGTTAACCTGGCGTTCGCTCTTCAACAGAAAGGAAAAGAGTTTAAAGAGACGATAGTTCTTATATCAATAACCTTTCTCTTCACCCTTAGGGGATGAGCCTAAAATTGGAAAGATTAGAGTCATTTTTTCCCATAGCAATTCTCCAATATCCAACGGAATATTGTGTTCTCTATTTAAAAGTTTAATTTTTTAGTTAAAGGGGAGGAATCAAGGAGTAAAATTTGAATTTTTTAAGATTAATAAAACTAGATTTCTTTCTTGCATTTTTATGTTAGAACTATCGAAATGCTTGGAAGTACGTAGAACTAGAAAAAAATATGCATGTGAGTAATTGATTAAAATACATGATATACATGCAAAATTTAAACCGAACTCATTTAAGTTTGGTGTTTTAATTTAGTTTAATATAAAAATATCTTTATATTTTCTGATTTTGTGAAGAAACATAATACATATAGACTAAAACTAGTTTAACCCCCCAAGTGTTTTCAACGATATATCACGTCCATCAATATCTGACCATATTGCCGATATTTTGATGATGATGAGATCAAGATCTGGTCAGTTTTTGCTGATGACGAGATACCTAGTCGAGGCAACCACCAGGAGGGTTAAGAGTATTGGCATTATAAGCCTTATCAGCTAGAATGTAAAACTGATTGGTGCTTTCTAAGAGTAGTTTTTGTTTTCAAGATTTCAGTTCATATTATAGAGGGAAGGTGTTAGAGGTACAGTAAGTACTTTCCTACCTTTTCTAAGATGATCTAATATAATCTGTTTGAATCTTATGACTTTAGACTGGCCTGGGGGTCGGCAGCTAATCCTCAGTCTCGATATCACGGGCAATGTGTTCGAATCTCGGTGTGGACATGAATATTCGTATTAATTTGGATTCAACTCTAAAGTGTAGGTCCCGGTATAATGAGGGTTGACCTTCGTGTAATAAAAAATGACCGTACCGAAGGTGACAATATCAACCAAAGTTGTAACTTTGGTGGATGCGAATGCTCTATGGATGATTTCTGTGTGGGGTATGATATATCCATTCAGAAACCGTTGTTACCTTCCGATCTTTGTACAGAAGTCTGTATAGCGAAGCCTTTGACATTTAAACAAATTCGTACAAACTTGAGAATCTTTTGAAAAGGTAATGGGGAAAATCCACTATGTGAACAAGAGTGAAGACGCCTTTGTGAAAAGTTCACGAAGTATACTTTTAGCGATATATTAATTCTTATTTTGACTCCTTTAGTTTTTATGAATTATCCGACGAAGATACAGCCGTATTTAGCCCATTTTATGCTTTATTTTGAATTAGGTATACGTTCCAAAATACTGTATTGAGTTCTTTAAACAGAGTTTTACTTATGCTTAAGTTTACCACTGTATCCGTACATGACTGATTTTTAAAAGAATCACACTACACGTCTTTGAGAAACTACACATTTGATAAACAAACATTATTTTACCTACAAAATTCAAGTTTCTTTAAAATTAATTACTTATTCAAGCATGGCCTCTCGGATAATAATGGATAAGTATCCATCCGTATTCATAATATATGTTGAAAACTTTAGCTTAGCCTTTTGAAAGACACTATGCTAAAAATATTTTTTGAAAAATAAATTTGTAGATGATCTATCACGTATGCGAGAATATTTAAAAACATTAGAAGACTTAATATACGTAGAGAATATCTAGCCTTAACCATTTCAAGGAGGTGGGTTGCCAGACGTTCTATCTCTCAGCCTATTCTATTTCCGTTTAGAGGCGCACCAATGAAAGGGTTAAGTATTTACTATCTCTAGAAATTGTACTTCGAGTTCGATGCTGATAATGTATTGAGCGAATAATACTTTGTTCCTTTTTGTTTTTCTTTATCATTGCTAGTTCTTTACAAATGTTTGTTGAATTTAAATATTTAACCCTCCAAGTGGTTTCGACGAGATCTCGTCCATCATGATCTGGTCAATTTTTTCCAATGACGAGATATCTCGTTCATCAAGATCTGGTCAGTTTTGCTAATGACAAGATACCTCGTCAAGACAACCACCAGGAGGGTTAAAGAAAATAGAGAAATTTCTACAAATTAAAATTGGCCTAATACCGTAATATCAATTAAAAAATAGGTTTGTATTACTTTAAAAAGTGACGAGTAGTCTTCGAATGTTCTGACGTTGGCGTAGCGTCGAAGCTTGGAGAGTAGGGTCATAGAGGAGAAAAGTAGGGCGAGTTATGGTACCTTTTCATGTGCCCAGGATTGTGACTCAAAACTAGTAGTAACAGGACCCTTAGACTACTTTCATCTGTCTGGAGGAAACGAACATTCATCATTTGATTGGTCTACTGTATGGAGAAGACGACCATCCATTAATTCATCATCTGATTGGTCCGCACGACATAGTAGTAGATTGGTCATTTCACCATTTTCGTCGCCAAATGCGCATACACACATCTAGTCATAAAATGTTATATCGTCAAAATAGGCGATAAAATACCAAATCGGTCAACTCAGTCAATTTTTCAGAGCAGTCACGTGGCTACTAGTTGACATGTTGGCCACACTTTTTTAAGCTCCTCTCAATAGTAATGCTCAGTCAGCTTATACTTCGTCTATGAGTGGGGTGCCAGATCAGGTGTTTATCTCGCCATTTGACCATGGTTCAAAATAACTAAGTGTTATCCTCGGATCTTTCTCTTAGGGATTGATCCCAGACCATCGCCAATTGCCTGTTGCGTTGCTCCAATGCGATATAAATTCAACTACCTACCACTTAGTCTTTGAAGCAACTTAATCAGGCAGAGAAAATTATAACTTTGGGATTAGAAACTGATGAGATTATTGAGGATTTCCCCCTAAATGGCCCGTGACGAAAACGGGGAAACCGAAGGAGTTAAAGCAATATACATACTTCACCACCTTTTTAAGTCATGATGACGAGGTTCAACTGGAGCAGCAGCAATTGCGGAAACTCTGATTATTTGAACTCATGTTATACGTAGTGGTTTAATCATGGACTTTATGAATGATGACTTGTTTGTTTTTGATGTGATATATTTTGAGGATTAATATCTGATAAATCAAGACAGGAGGCAGTGACGAGTTTTCGACTAACGACAGGGCACGACTGCCTTGCTGCTCATCTGTGCCGTATTGGCATTTATACTGAGTGTTCCTGCCCGCTATGTGGAGAAAATGAACTTATGAAGAGATCTCATTTTTTTTTGTAAAGCACTCCATGGTAACTCTGAGGCTTTTCGATATTGGGAGGAGATAATTTTTGGAGTGACAACAATGGTTTTGTCTTACGCGTTTTTTAAATTTTTTTTTTTACTGTTTCTGTTTGTTCTTTTTTAATTTTGTATCTTTTTGTTCTCTTTTAGTATTTGTATCGGTTTGTTCTCTTTTAGTATTTGTATCGGTTTGTTCTCTTTTAGTATTTGTATCGGTTTGTTCTCTTTTTGAATTTTGCATTTGCTTGTTTGAGTGTTTTCTTGTCCTTATCTTGTTCTTGTGCACTGGCCATTTGAAATTAAAAAAAAATATGTTAATGATTTAAAACTATCTTTTAAAGTATATGAAAAACCTTGATTATTTTTAAATGTTACGAAAATTTATATGTATTTAGATGCATACACACAACAATTCAAACCTGCCACGTCAGTACTGTTGTCATACGGACGTCGTTTTGAATGCAAAGAAAAATCAGAATAGTCACATTCCTCAATGTGATATTTATTGCTCAACTATTGTGAGGACACCAGTTAAACCGGACTATTTGAAGCAGTGTTCCAATCATACTACCGGAATAGAAAGACTATACAGCTAAAGTCACGAGTTTTTTTGTGTTTTGTATTATCCTTACTTTCATTTAAAATATTGCAATTTTTTATTTGCAATACGAATCATCAATTGGTTGTTTAATATTATTTAAGTTAAAAATATGCTCTTTTCGTTCCATGTTTTCCATGTTTCGATATTTAAAAATTTTTGAAAGATTTTAACTTTGACATTTTGTTAAATTCTTTTTCTCTTGAAAACAAATCAATTCATAAGACTTCATAATACATATGATTAAGTTTTTATCCTACCTTTAATGATAGTAATATACAATTGCTGATAAGGGCAACAAAATTCTTCACAAATTAAAGTGTGATATTCCCTTTTAACTAGATAAATAGTTCACTTTATGTTTATCATAACAAATATCTCCGCCAAATTCAGCCAAACTACCTTTCGCAAAAAGATTACGAAAATAGCAAAACTATAACTTTATATTTATAAATCAGCGTTCTGTTGTGTTAAGTATGAGATTGTTTGTTGTTATTGCGCATTATGGTCAAGTAGAATTTTTTAGATTCGAAATCTGTCGAAATTTTTACCCTCTCTTTAACGATCACTAAGAAACTTGGATAAGGAAGTATTCAGTTCATTTATTAAATATTGGAAAGGTTTCGACTATTGCTTTAAGGAATTTGAACTAGGAAATGTAAATATTTTAAAATGCATATCCGAAATATGTAAATGTTATCTTACTTTTACCCCGTACAAAACAATTAATTATAAAGTAAAATACGTGATTCGTTTTTCATCAATCCTTTGTTAGTTTTTCTTTAATCTCTAGTATACTCTCCGAAGCTGTATAAACAATTAGCTATATTAATTAATATATCTTGCATTCCAATGAGGTTTCCAAAAGGTTCAGGTTACAAGACATTTTCGATTATTAACAATGTATTGATTTTAACAAATTAAGGAATGTGTATGCCATGCTCAACAAAAAATATCCATCTTTAATTTCTAAGTTCTTTTGTGCCCAATCCTTCATTTAAAATTTATTGCGTTATAATTTAAACAGTTCTTGGATTTTTGCTAACAGCTCGTCTTTAACCTTCCGTTCCAAAAATGGAAACTTGATTAATCAGGAGCATCTGCTTTTCTTTAATTTCACACAACCCTTTTAACTGATAACTGTACGAAATAAATACGTGTCTCATTCAGAAAGAATCTTTACACTTTGCTCTTACCATCATGTTTTAGATCTTTCCCTTCTAGCTCGTTGTGTTGCTCCAGGGAGGCGTTAATTAAGTACCTACCTGACCATTGTATTATAAACAAGTCGCTTTTCTGTTCATTCCGACTTCCGCGTTCTGCCATAGAAATGGCGTATCCTTCGAATGCCTGTGTTTAGCCGAAATAATGCTGGATTTATTCTTAACTTGGCTATTTAATCAGCTTTCTCTTTTTTTTTTAGATAATTCTTTTTTAAAGATTACAATTTATATCTTGTATGTAACTATACCGTACTGTCTCCTCCTTTATACTTTGTGGAAAAAATGCAGTTTACTGTTTATTTTTCCAGGATGTGGGAGATATTTCAACTTACCAATTGAAAAATTTAATAGACACTAAAAAGTTCATGATTTTGAACGGGAATATACTGCAAAAACATCTATACATCGGACATACAAACAATTGGACTTGAAATCAACAAACAGGATGCAAAGAATACGGGAAAAGCCATATAAAAAACTATCGCTTTCTCTCTTGCATTCAAGCAGTCTTCAACAGTATGCAAACTGAAACCGAAAACTTGTCACTTTCTACTTTTCGTTCCGTTTCTTTTGTGATTGGTATTTGATGTCCATTAGTTTCTTGAACGAAAGTTTTTTTTTTTCTCTTTCTCACTCTCCGTAGCGTGGCGGTCACGGTTAGGTGCAGTCATGGGCGAAAAACACTAAATGGGTGTCGGAGTAATTGTTTTGCTCGACTCGAGGAAGTGTCCCACTACAGTGGTGACCTTTTGTCTTGCAATGCACCAGACAGAAAAAATCTAATGTATATTTAAACAGGAATGATCACGTACAGAAAAAAGGAAGAAAGACTAAATTACTCAATGAAATTCTTTTGTTGCAATAAATGTTTAAACCTGACCCATTTATTTTCCCCTAAGTTAAAGCAATTATTTATATAACGTGTACTCAAAGTAACACTTTCTTCGACAACTTAGCTATTCGCATTTTATGCCGTGTTTTTGACATAATTAGATTTTGCGGTTCAGGTTGTCAATGAAAAGCCTTTGGAATTTGAATTGTTTAATATAATACACGCAATAAGAAATACAACAGAACTACACATTTACCAGATTGATTTGGTAATGACTAAACAAATCTAGATTTAACTTTTTCAATTTTGTAATTCAGAATTTTATATGTAAAGAGATCTACTTGTCTGAAGTAGCAAAAACTTTCGAAAGCTGAACTCTGGCGTCATAAAATTTGCACACCTTATTCTCTGGAATTTCTAGGTCAAAGCAACTATTTTCAGCTCGCTACTTTGTTCTCTTTGAGCCATAGAAATAAAATTTAATATAGAACATTGCGTAAAAAGAAATCAGTTTTTAATCGCACTATAATAAACACAAAACATCAAAAGCTGTCACTAGCCTAGAAATCGGAAGAGGAAAGAACGCATGCACGTGAAACGTATCAAAGCTCAAAAAGCCGTTTGACGACGCAATGAAACTACTGTGGAAACACGCGCTACTCACTGGAATTCCTTTAGGGTAACTTGCGTTTTCTCTAAATAATTTCACTTTGTTGAACCATCCACTGTTAATCAAGATGGATAATTAATGTCATTAATAATAGGCGCATACTTGAGTGTGTACGGGCGGCTTCCACTACGGTGGATAGATTTTTATCTTAGCATATTATAGAACTTTGTATTTAAATATATCTGAATTGTATTTTGTTCCTGAGTTGTTGAAAGATGTCTTATATTTCATTTATTTTTTTGTTTGCCTTTTTAAATGAATACATCCTTGTCGTAATATTGTATTTTTTGTTTACTTTTTTAAATGAATACATCCTTGACCGGCCTTGAGACTCTTGTTTGCAGGTGGGGGTGTAAAAACATCAAGAGTAACAATTAATAAAGCGATATTTCTCATCCAGGTGCTGTGGTTGTGCCAATCGGGTCATGCAGCACAGGAGGCAGCTAAGAAAACGACCCTGGATCCAGGAACTGTTGAGATGCTTAGTAATATTTTGGAATCTTTGGATACTTTCCGAAACGATCGTCTTCGAGACCTTGAGAAGATACGGTTGTCCACGCCTCCCGGAAATGCCACTTCTGTGTCCCGGTTGGGTGAGGTGTCGCAAATGCCCCAGAACAATTCAGTTTCTGAACACATCAAGGCACTGAAGGAAGGGATTATGGGTCACAACCCGGTGAAAAAGACTTTTGGATATAAGGTGACGGTCTACACTTCACCCATTGGAGAGAACGGAAAAGGTAAGGAATTTAACTTCTCAATCCGCAGTTTTTCTAAAACAAACCTCTAAAACTATTATGTTTGAACACATGATGAGTAATTGAGAAATTTTAAGGAAGACTACTTTGAGTCAATTTTTAAAACACGAGGGTTTGAGAACCAGGTTTAGAAACGCAACTGTGCACATGAACGGGTGTATCTTTTAGTAACTTAAGCAACATGTTCAAAATCACAAATGAAGCATGGAAATCTAAACTGAGCTAGGAATCCTTACAACACTTTGCTGGATTAAAGTACACAACACAGGGGGATTAGCGGGCAGTGAGAGCCCGGTTGAAAGAGTAACGGATTAGCAATCGGAGGGTTGCGTGTTCGAATCCAACCAAAGACCGTCGTGTACAAAGCGAGCTGGAGCACGTTAAGTCTGTCGGGGCCTCAAATCTCCTCACGTTGGCGTATTGTGGAAGCTTGGAGAGTGGGGTGCCAGCTCAGGTGTTGTCATCTGACCATGGTTCAAAACTACGAGGTGTTTCCTCGGATCTTTCCTTTGGGATTGATCCCGGACCGTCGCCAATAGCCCGTTGTGTTGCTCCAGTGCGACGTAAATGAAAATACCTACCTAAATACCTACCAGGGAGATTGGCAAGCAATGCTGATGCAACTGCAGTAGAACCTTGATTATCCGAGGTAATGTGGACCGAGGCCATTTCGGATAACCAGAAACTCGGATGATATAATCATCCGAGTTTCGTAGTAACAGAAAACAGTCTATACGAAATACAGAAAAAATTTACTGTACTGCATGTTACTACTACTGCTACTGAAATATTCATTAAGAAAGGATGAGGAATAATCTGTACTCAGATTTGAGTCACATTAATGTATTTATGGTGATAATTTTACAATCAGTCACTCTCCCGTTGTTACAGGCAGCATTATGTTCGTTAAGCCAGGCAAGTTAAGAATTACGTGTGTACGTTGGAGTTCAAAACTTTTTAAACTAGGTATCGAATTAGCTTTGGATAAAATGGACACTCGGTTAATAGGAGCTCAGATAATCAAGGTTCTATTATATATACTCATCGTATAAGCACTTTATGAAGTTCATTTATACATTTGTTGTCTATACGCAATCTAAACCTCCCGACCCCCCGAAAGGCTTAGAGCACCTCAAGAAGAGGTGTGTCACCAAGTTCGTTGAAAAATACTTCAGCTTCCAACATACGAGTGACGTGCTTGCGGTTTAATTCATCCCATCTAATTTCAAGTCTCGGGACAACGTTGTCAACGAGAGAGAAAAATGCGTATCAGTCAATGGTAATCGATTTTGAAATGACTTTCCCACGCAAGATCTAATCATCAAACAAATTTCTGCCAAACCTACCAATGCCCTCACTATCCTAGTCACCCAATTTGCAGTAAGTTTCGCTTGGTGGCACACAGCGATCCGCGCACTTTTAATTTCACTCTTTCCGGACCCGTGCACAGAAAGAAGTCCAGGCCAACGTTTTTTCCCATCCATTTCGAAGCCTAGCCGCACCAATGTAGACCTTTTGAAAAACAAAAAACTGGTCTGCGGCATTAGGACAATCATGTTTGCGGCATACCTTCATAATTTTCGTGTGCCTGTCCTTGTTGTGTGGAATTTTTTATTTTGAAAATCCGTGTAATCGCGGAAAAAGAACTTTATTCACAATTTAACTTTTTTATCAAACGCGGAAGTAATTTTTGTGACCTTTTTGTGCTCTGGAAGACCGCTTGGTCGCACTGTGGTAAATTAGAAAACACACTGTAACTCGGTTTTACCTGTACCTACCCTTTTTTGATGGAGATGAGATAAATAACACATAGTGCGTTCAACAATAAAAGTACACGTAAAGCATTACTAACTTTTTCTATACTTTTGTTTTTGGAAAATCTTTCCATATTTTTAAAAATGTTATGATGCTTTATTTTTTTAATTGTTTTTATTGAAACTAATTTTACGCTACCAGAGATTTTGTGACAACTTTAAAACTCCACATATGCTTCTACTTTCGCGGCATATTTCCTTAAACAAACTGGTACATTGATCATTTCCGCGAGTAAGGAACGGGAAGATTTTATCGAATAGAAGAAACTTCTAGATGAAATAGGTAAAAAATTAAAAGGTCAGGAAATGCTGGAAAGAAATGGAGTGAAGAAAGTAAATGAAGAGATGGATTGGAATTGCATATAATGAAGAGAGCATTGAGACAATTTGAAGGAGAAAGTAAGCTGAAGATTGAGAACTAGCAAACTAAAAGTAGAGAGAATAAAAGGAAACAATATGCAAAGTCCAATAGATAACAAAAGTTAGAAGAAATCCAACTTATTTTTCAATAATAAAAACAGCTTAATATTCTTTCTGAATTAGCAGACACCATCAATTATATATTATCATAGTAATCTCTCCATATTGTAAATACTGACTGCTTTTCAAAATTGACAATGGTCCTCAGTGATCTCTACTTTGTTTTGAGGTGAAGGTCTTATAATTTTTTCTCTTGAATAAAGTTCTCTTCAAATTAAGTTTAGCTGGGCCCATGTAATTATAATGCTTCTTCACTCACGCACCATATGGCACTCCAAGCCTTTTTGGTGAGCCAGGGGGGGGGGTCATGTATGTATGTAAGCTTTCTAATTTAAGAGTTGGAAAAAGTTGCAGCAGATAATGTCCTGGAGAACTAGCATCACAGTGCCTTCGAAATGTACACAAACTGTGTATATTATTAAGCATTCATTATAATTATTAATTATTTTATATTATAATGAGTCATAAAAGATCTGGACTCTCAACAGATATTAAGGATATATTTATTATATATATTTATGTACATATATTTATTCACTCATATGAAGATGTTAAGTCTAATAAGGTTATATTTCAAGAGAATAAATTTGCTATATTTAAAATAACAAGTCTTCTCTTTAGATGGCAGCGATTTAATATGTTCACATTTGTAAGGTATGGAAAATGGGTATTAATTAATTTAATATTAAATAAAAGTATGGTCTTAAAAACCAATCTAGTCATATTTATTCAAATAATATTTATTTCCAAATTACCGGTGTTTTACAATATTGAATCCCAAACAATATTAGAATGAACCATATTAACAAGTTGATGGCCAGTGAACTTTAAACTTGCTATTAAGACTTAGATGAATTATTTTAATTACTATGTCATGGGTTATCAGAATTTTGAATTTACGTTCACGTAAATTTTAAAGGCATTTTTTAGTTTAAACTTAACTATAAAAGAGTGTGTGAATAGTATTAACTACCCAGTGTTTATTACACTCTATCTCTATCTGTACTATGGCATCTTTCTCACCATAACTACAGTGACCATAATATCTGTAGTTATGGGGACAGATATTTCCAAACTTCAAACTCGCAATATTATATGAGCAATATTTTTTACTAAGATACCGGCTAACATTAAAAAGTATTCATTAACTTCAAACTAAAACATAAGATGAATAATTTAATTTAAATCTAACTTTCAAAATAAAGATGCATATGTTGTGATACATAGTAGAGTGAAATAGTTACGTAATTTATTATTTGAGAGAATACAAATTACTTTTAGGTTCAATTCCTGTTTTTGCCCACCAATACTCTGTAGAAACAGACATCGTGCAATTTACTACACATTGAAACTCTGGATAAAAAACATATGAAGATTAGATGTGTTAGTCGAAAATGATACTATGTGATATACACACATCCAAAATTAAGGATAATGCAATCCAAGATGAATCACGTGCCATGTGTCTGAACCGAAATACCTCAAATGACAAATATTCCACAAGAATGTAGAATAAAATAAGAACACCCACATATCCCGTGATGCTACTGGGAATTAAGTAAATAAAAAAATAATGCTTAGTTGAACATCCCGTAGGTTTTAATTCTTGCGAATTTTTTTTATCAAAAGCAACCAAATCTATCAACCTAGTCTATCAAAAACAACCAAATCTATCAATCTAGGCTATCAAAAGCAACCTAATATTGAATGTGCTGGCCTCTGACCCTAAGGCAGATCTCATAACATGCATACGTGCTTTCCACGAGGTTCCTGTGTCAATGAGTCCCATTCGTGCACTAGACCACGTCTTTACTCTTGTGCTGTCGTAGGTGTTGTGTAGGCTGCAATGTGACACAGCAAGTATTCTCTATTGGACTGAGATCAGGTGGCCTTTCTTGATGCGAATTCAGTATTGTCCTTGATTTTCGAACGTGTGTGCATTTTCTATATCTGCCGTGATCGGTGGTGTGGTTCTCAAATTATCGAAGAAATCCAGAGGGATGGTGGAGCACGTTTTATTTATCTGGAACGAACCAGAGCTCAACATATACACAAAAAATAAATCAGTTCACAGGCTATATTAAAGCTTGGTCTTCACGAGATTTCCCCAAGAGTTAAAAGTTCCATACTACCAAAATACGTTTTTCAATTTTATTTTACAAGATATATTTAACGCCAGGTCTCCATGAGAACTCAACAGGCGTCCAACTCCCGAACTCTCAAAGTATGTGAATTCTCCTCTCGATAGTGTCACCTGAAGCGTGCATTGTTGACAGCCCAGTTGGCTCAAGACACTACAGTATCCAAACGCAATTATTAATAGAAGCTGGTTTCATTGTTAAAAAAATCTTCAGTTATTCCGTAAGAATCGCATACTAGTTGATGTTCTTCAAGTAAGGTATGCAGTAGAGTTAATTGCTTGGAATAAGACCACTTATTTCAAAAATAAACGAAGTGTGAAAATAGCGAAGGTCGGTTATATTACTACAATTTTTTTGTTTCAACCAAATTTTGGATGGAAATGTCCTTCAATTTTAGAGCCAATTATAACCACTCGGTTAACATGCGTTTCTTCAGTGGAATTACTGTCGTCCACATAGCTTTCAATGAGCAACAATTTATTCCTTCATATTAACTAAACGGAGTAATCGTGGCGAAAAATCTTCTTTCATAACTTCTGACACAATAAACCACTGATGCGAAAAAAGCTATTTAACGTAGTGAACCGTCACGACTTGTTCTTCATAATGCTGGAAATTTTTGAGGGACATTTCAAAAGACACGGAATATAACAAATGAGTATCCTACCATAATAGCCTTTAAACGAACATAAATGGTCAATTGTAACATTGTTTACAGTCTGTTTTTTGTAGATCTGCTGCATTTATAATTGAAATTTCCCCTTTTTTTTCTGAGAATGTATGATTTACTCAAATAGGGAATACTTTTTACGTAAAGGGTATTGTTGTGTAATAGTATTTGATTTTTTAACAATAGTCTAGCGTACTATTCCGTATGCTTTAAGTTATGTAAGAAAGTTGTGGTTAGACTCAAGAGAACAATGTACAATGCCAATTTTAGATAACTTTGAAATGTGGTAACCAGTGTAAGTCTATCAAATAGCCGCATGCCGACGAAAATTTTGATCGCCAATTTGGTTATGGACAGGTACCGTGTTCTTGAGTTGTAAATTCCAGAAATGTTAGCGAATTATATTGACTAAAAAAACAAACGTTTAATCATTTATAATAAATTGCTTAGTATTTCAAAAAGTACAATCTTTTGAATTATGTCCAAGTGAAGAATACACTGTAATGATAACTTTTAGGTTTTCAGAATTTTTATCGTATCTAGTAAACCCAGCATACAATATAATGGTAAGCTGTTGGTTGTTTCACAAATAAATATAGCTTTACATGCACGTTTCTGGAAGTCAGGAATTTTCAACTACTTTCTGTTTTACATTAAAGATACTTTCTTTTTGAAAAATTCCTTCCTGCACAAAGGTATATAAAAACAAAGGTGGTCCACGCTTATCATATCATTTTAAGCTTAGAATTGGCATCAAATTTATGAAATGATATCTTAACAAGGCTGTACTATTTTATGCGAGATTTTCATTAATGATCATCTTTCAACTATTGATTTTCATTGTTACCTTTGAACAGAAAGTTGGTGCCAAGAAAACAAGATAAAAATTGCTCTAATATAGATAAACACAGCTGAATAATAGGGCTATATATTTGATCTTATTCTGAAAGATTTAGAGAAAGGTGGATAGGTGTCAGAGAAAATTATTATTAGCAATCACAGAGTATAATTATCTTGAGCTTATTGATTATCGGTTACTGATGGCGTTAAGTGTCTGTCTACTGTTTAGCGCATCTGATCAACCGTTACAAAGCTAAAGCTCAGAACAAAATCCCTAAACTGTGAGTCACGGCTTTCACCTCATCTCTTAGTTCCAGAATGTTGTTTACTTGGAAGTCAGTCCAAATTAATTCAACCAAACGTCACCCGACAGTTATGTACAACAGTCAAATGTTTAAACGTTAATTTTTAATCCGCTTTGGAATTGGTAAAGTGGAAGAAAAGTATAAAGTGTCATGTAGATAAGAAGGATTACTGAAGAAAAAACATAAATGAAAGTGTGTACAGCTAGATAAGATATTGAAGGAAAACTTCAAATTATGCTTTTGCTATTGGAACTTTTCGCCAAAATAAAGGTCTTATATTTGTAATAAAAAACTGATATTTTACTAACAAAAAATTGATAAAGATTTAATTCAAATTGTTTGCAATCATTAATTAAGTAATTAAATTAGGTATGGCACATGATTTCAAATGTTAAAAACAAAGATAACAAATGAGTCACCTGTTTAGAGTGCTACATGCTACTGATCAGCTAAATAAATCAATGAAATATACCTTAGAAGATGCATCATCGTTAATTGTGTCGTAGCTTCAACCACAAATTGTTTCACTAAATGTGGATAACAAATTTTCATGAGAGATTATTCTTGAACTTAAAATTTTAGTAATAAAAAACGGTAATATATCAATCCATCTTTGGAGTCGAACTTCAAAACAAAATAATCCAGTTATATTTAATTCATTAGTAGGTAAAATATACTATTGTACAAAGTAGCATGACACATTTATAAACAATTGTATTTCAAGGGATTAATGATAAAATCTAGGTCCCCGTCGAATTTGTCCCATATAGCATAAAATGACCTGAAAGCGAAAATCCAAACAAATAAATTAAGGATAAAATAGACCGTATTTCTGTTTTAGCAGCATTTTTAACAAATATAAGGGTACAATTCCTTCTTAAATTGTTACATTAGATTAAAATATTATGCACCTTATAAAAATGCAATGCCAACTTTTTAAAATTATTTTTCGTGTGATTAATTACAAGTCTATGTGTGATTCAATACAAATTTAATTTTCACCTTGCAGTGATTTTGAATACAAGCATGATTTTTATAGATGGCACGATGTAAAAAGGGTCAAAGTTCATTTTTAAAGTATAAGTTTCAAAAATTGGTAATCAATCACTCCATTACGATACGATTCCACAGTATAACATAAACGTTAAATACTTTATTCAAAATTAACAAGCTTTATTAAAATTATAGCTTTCATTTTTCATGTAATGAAACTTAAAAAATGTTAAACACAAAAAAGTATATAAAACATTATTTCTTAGATAACATGTCACTTAATAATTACACGATGTCACTCTTTAGTGAACTGGAAAAGAAAATCACTTGTAATATCTAGCAAAAAATTTTAGTTACAAATATTTTTTCTTTCATGTATAGGTGAATAAACAAATTAGCAAATAATTTAGAAATTTTTATGCTCTGCTTCGTATAAAAACTATTCAAAATGAGTTCTTATAGTTTCGAAATACTATTATCAAAACACGTTCGTATGTGCATGTGTATTCTAGCGTAGTAATGGGAAAATTTAGAAACTATAAAAGTTTCAAGCAAACTTAGCTTAAAATGCCTTTGAAAATTGCCTTTCAAACAAATATTTCTTCAGTAGACACAGACAATTGGAATACTAAGGTATCAGTTTAAATTTAAGATATCTTTCATCTTTGAGGTTAATGTTTTTGGACTATTCAACTCAAAAGTATTTGTATGAAAGTACTATTTTTCGGAAAGAGGTAAGAAAGTTACATACTAGAAAGTAAGGTAATACTTAAAATATTTGGTTCGGTCTTTCCTTAGTTAAGCTGAATGAACATAGATGGCGCTCTCTGAAAGCACATTTTGAAGAGCTACCAGGTCACTAAAATATTTACATAACATTTTTAAAGAGCAACATGTCAACTAAAATATTTACATAACATTACCCTGGCGAATTCCTTTAGTGAAAAAAAATTCAATTTTCCGATTGCAAATGTGGAACTTGTCTACAAGTTTTCCTTTATTTCGAATCCAACAAAAGGCTCAAACGCAATCAATTTTAATTGTAAGATATTCTATTAAAATTGAACTACAACTTCATTCCTAGAACTTAATATTGTTAATTACGTTTCACACAAAAAGTTATTTTGAATGCGTTTTTTTGTCTTTAATGAATAGAAAATTCTGGACATAAAAGATAATCTTGATTCAATTTGCTAAGTTTTTCTAAAAACAATCATTGCTAATCAAGACAAAAAAAATCGTGATATTTATCACTTACAAATACTGATACCATCGGGATTCGATACATTCAAAATCTTTACATAGCAAATTTCTGAAGTTCTATGAAATCAAGAAAATCAATTGAAAGATGAAATTTCAGCAAATAAATACTGTTTCACTAATTAAAGACTAATTTTTGTATTTTATGGTATTTTATTTACGATACTGTAACAGATACTGTTTTAAAAGACCAGTTTTAAAAAAAGAAAATGCCACAAAATTTTGAAAGCTGAAATCTTTGAAAGCCCTTTTCAATATATCCACAACTCGTTTATGGCTTATGAAAATAAGACTTTTAAGGTTTTGCATAGAAGATTAAGGCTTATAAATAGAATCTGAGATGCGTCGTTTAAAAAATTGCTTCAAAGGATTTGAATAAGATTTCAATGATATGACAGTGCTTGTAAACCTCTTTAATTTCTTTTTTACTCGTATAAAACTGGAAATAGAATAGAACCCTTTTGTAGCAAATTGATAGAAATATTTGAATGAAAATAAAACAAAGGTTATGATTCATTTTCTACTGACAATCTGAAGGCAAAGCAAATAGTATTTAAAAAATGCAATAAGAAAAATGTGCGTTCTGTGGTGCTGCCATCTATCATATATTTTTAGTAATAAAATGTAATGTGTCCCATTTCTCAATTCTTGTTTTTGACTGAAAATTTTAAACCTTTTTAAAATTAGGTACGCGAACGAAAAAAATTATAAAATTAAAAGAATATAAATAATGCATAAAATAAAAAATGGTTGGAAAATAGAATATAAAGTCGTTAGAAAATGGATAACTGTCTGTTCTAAAGAGCAATGTCCTATGCTTTGAAATTCGTATAACTCATCTATATAAGAGTAGCAAAAAGTAAAAATATTACTTTTAGCATTGATATAGGTTTGTTCACAAACGGTGTCGTTTTTGGAATTTAGTAAAACCCATTCAAATTTTTACGAGTTTGCTTTTTCGAACGCAAAAACTCAGTAAACTCATGTTGTATAAGAGAATGCCTAAAACATCAAAAGAGATTTGATATTTTAATTTTGATTGCAACCATAACAGCACATTTTAAACAAAAATAAAAATAATTTTAAAACATTTTTTTCACCTGATTGAATTAAAATTTAAAACGAAAATATACAAAAGTTTTCAACTATAGTTATCGATTACTTTGAACTTCAGGTCTTTATTTTTTATTTTGTGTCTAATCAATTAAACAAATATGTATTGAAAGGGTTATCGAAGAAACAAACTTACTTCCTATTCTGGTCAAACCGATCATCGCTCTTAGCAAGTTTCATTGTGGTTCCTTTTTAGCATAATATGCAAATGGTTGCAATTTGAAAATCTATTATAAATGAGGATAATCAAAAATACCTTGAAAGAAATTTTACTTGTAACAGCACTTTCTGGGAGCAAACATTTCAACCAATAATCACCAAGCAAAATGTTCTCTTTTCAGATTCGAATCCCGTCTTGGTGACGCAATATGTGGGAGGTGACATGATGCCAAATTCGCCGTTGAGGAGAGCGGACGAAAGCGAAGATCTGGAAGAATCTGGAAATCATCCCGAAAAGCAAGTGGTTTATTCCAGTGAAAGGTGACTTTTAGGTCATATTAAATCTAAAATTATACCGCACGCATTCGAGACTCGAGTAATGCATTTAAAAGGATATAAGCGAGATGAAGAGAGGTTTTGTTAGATTATTAATACAAAAAAGCAAATACTAATAAAATTACTTATGAAAAATCAATACTGCGTTAATCATCCAATTGGTTTCGACGAGATATCTCGTCCATCAAGATCTTTTTTGCTAATGACAAGATATCTCGTCGAGACAAAACTGTCCTATTACTACAAGGGAATGAAAATCCGAGTAGGAAAACAATTAGTCTCTTGCCCAGAACAGAAGATAATTTAGAACAGGTTTTTGCATCAGAGGCTAGTTACAACACGGCAGTTTTCGACGTGAAGATAAATAACCAGGAAGGTTAACTTTGAGGCAATAAACATGAATTTTATTTCAAGGGATACTTTCATTTAGCTTAAGATGTGACTTCTAAAATCGAAATATCTTTTGGTATTTAACCTTCATAAAAGAAATCAACATTTCCGGAACAATGATTGGAACACACTATAATGCATACGCAATGCTTCTTGAAGCCTGTTGAGATTATTATAACACATTTATTATGTTCATTAAAAATTATTGTTTATTTAGAGATGGTATTTTTGTGCGTGGTTCCGAATGCTTATGAAAACTCAGAAATCAAAATAAAGCTATTTGTGTTTCTGTTTATCACTATACAATCACTTTACAGGCTCTGGGATCGAATCCGGTCCAGGCGTAGATTGTAATGGTTCGGAATCCACTTTAAGGAACCACTGTCTCGTTTAGCAAAAAAATATGACCATAGAGCAACAAAGGAAACCTACGGTCATCATTTATTACCAGCGATTTCCAATACGCTAACCTTTTTACCCAACACCTTTAATGATTGATTAGTTACATATATCGTGGTTTGAAGGAATTCTACTAATGATTCTGCTGGTCAAGAAGGCAAACAATAATTAGAAGCCGTACAGGAAACAGGTTGCCTACAGGTTGCATAGCAAGTATATACGTCGTGCATGATCCTCAAAGAGTTAATTGTCTGAGGGGTTCACAGGCAATCCGTGCAAATTGTAGGCTTCTCACCATGACTTCTAACCAATTTTGACCTCCTTGACCAGTAGAATCTTTAATAGAATTCCTTCAAACCACTACTCTAAAATCTCGTGATGCACAGGCGTTTTAAGTAGATTCCTAACCAATACGAAAAACTGCAGGTTACAGAGTAAATATACGTGCATGACCCACAGAGGGTTAATGTAACCACTACGAATATTTATCTCAGGACGGGAATCAAACCCTTTTACTGTTATACTGAGGGCCATAGCCCTAACCACTCGATTATTTATGATATAGACACGACAGTTCTTCAAATTCTTATGGATTGATCATCATTTCCTAGCGCCCACCTGCCCATCCACTTGAGTGTGTCGAACACGGACGGAGGGGAGGGCCAAGAGTCTTTGGCCACCGGGGGCGCCACCGACCACAACCGGAAGACGGAGCACTCCGCGTCCTCTGAGAAGGGTCATCAGAATGGCCACAGCTTGCACACGCAGCTGGCCAAGGGGCACGATCACGAGAAGCACAGCGCCAAGCACGATGAACACCACAAGGAGACAGAGAAGGAGAATCACCGGCACGACACCCAGGAGCACGACAAGGGGGGTGCCAGCCAACAGGGCATACGGGAAAGGACGGAGATCGAGTACTATGAACGAGGTAAGGATTTTGCTGCCATTTGTGTCAATGTTTTCTTTATTTCCAATGGCAGGTACCCCTCAAGGGGTTTACTTTCGAAAAGTAAACATGGGTATCCTAACCCCGAGATATAGTCAGACTCCCGTGAGTTGGCAATCGAGCCACGAGGGTTTGAACGAGTCAACTCTTTAAATTAGGCGATAGAATGAAGTGCAAACAAAGCGCTTCCAAGTGGCGTCTTTATGGCGTATTCGGTTTCTAAGTTTATCGTTCAGAGCCGAAAGCGATAGCAGTGATAACGAGTTGGCGGGGGAAGTCATTCACGGCTATCTCCCCTCATGCTTTTGCGCATGGCAACCCTTCTCCTAACGAGCTTTAACACCTTCTCAAAAATCGACTGACTCAAGGTCGACTGCCTTCTCGTCGGAACCGCGCTGTATCCTAATGATCTGTCCTCCCTTCTGTTTCATCCTCGCTTGCCCTTCTGCTTTTAGCTTTTTTTCTCCCTCGTGCTGTTTTTATTGGGTAGTATCTAATCTTGCGTTTGGCGCAGCTTGTCCGCTATCGGACCTTGCGCCATAAAATCCTAACCAAACCAATGGCAAGTGATAATTACAAAATACTGACTGAAGCCAAACAATCGAACAAATAAAAACAAACGACAACTGAAGAAAAAGTCTAGACTCCATTCGGTCCCTCGCTTCTCAGTAACTTACCCACATCAAAGGCTCAGTATGGCCAAATATGGCCCTTGCGCCATAAAAACCCAATCCAATTCAACGAATTCCCATATTGAAGTAGAAGAGAGCGCAGGATATGGAGCTTGTGTATTTTTGCATGTCTTATATCCTCGTGAAGATCGCAGGGATAGCAAAAAGGATTTCTAGTTTCGATATTCAATGCAAATGTTTAGCAAGACAGTCGTGACCAGTATCAAGGCGGATTTCTTCCTTGTCCAATCAGGAAGGTCTGAGATGTGGTTCACCATGTATTCAAGAAAGAATGACGTCAATGTTATGGTTTAATTTTTTTATGGCGCAAAGGTCAGATCTAGGCAAGGATTTCTCCGTAAAGTAAAGGGACATACACTCCCAAGGAAAGTTGTACTGACACAGGAGAGAGATATACACCAAGGATAGTTACAGGAATCGGACAACAGCTCGCAGGCTGTTAGCGAAGCGGAAAAACCTACTACGAATATATTATTTTTCGGTATAGTTCAGTTCTGGTCAGGTCCATTTCTGAATAATGTGCTGTGAGTGCACATTATTCAGAAATAGACGCAATCTAGAAAAATTTGATGGCTAACTTAAAATCAAAATGTTAAGAAATAAAAAAATAAGTTAGTCCATGGACAGCTTATTGAGGTTTTTCCTTCTTCGGCAGCTAATACCTCTTATCGGTTCTGGTAAGAAAGTCAATGATCTTAAGTGAGTCCACCTCTAGAGAGGTATTGAACACACCTGGAAAACGTCCTGTCATTCGCAAAAACATGTATGACGATCCCCTATGATGATCAATTCGAAATCAATGTCACTGTTTTCTGCACCAAATGATAATCCAAGAAATTCACACTAAAGACGGCAGCTGTAGAAGGGCCTAGTTTACGTCTTCCAATCTATCACCTTATTTAAGGAACAGATTCGTTTAAAATCTCGTGACTTAAACCCCAACTTACCAGAGCCGGACTATACGGAAAGTACGTGGGGGTAATTACTTTATTGTCAACGTTTGGTAGAAGGCATCTGCCAATGGGGATCGTAGCTGTAGAAGGTTAAAGGGAAAAGCAAATAAGGGTCAAGTAAAGCTTACCCTTATTTGCTACTTTTTTCTCAACCACTACTACCACTACTTTTGCTTCTTTTTCTCAAACTTGTATGGAAAAATTAATAAATCATACTGAATAATTTGTTTTAATCCCCAAACCTATTTCATAAAAAGTATTTAAATCTAATTATCCATTCCATGTCTGTAGATGCATCCACAGAAGTTATTTTTGCCGTTCAATCGAAAAATGACAAAAACTAGTTGGTAAGAATTCTGCCCACAAATACAAACTGGGGATTTCAAAAGCTACTCTACAGATTCTTCTAAAACAGTGTAGTGAAAGTCACGAAAGTTATTTTTAGGAAACCGGATAAGTTTTAAAACAGATTTGAATGCAATTTTGCATGTGAAATACATGACTTTTTGATTTGTTTGAGTTTTGGTTTTCCAATGAATTTCTACTAATATGGATATTGCACGTATAGCCACATCCCAATTGAGTCAAACTATGTGACATTGAAAAAGTGTTAGATCTGTTTTACAACAGGTTATATTTTGCATAGTTTTGATTACTTAATATGTAAACCACGAATGCTTTAACAAAGATGTCTTCCAATGGTTATGAATATAAATGCAATTCGTGGTGTATGTAATATGTAGAAATGGTTGATGTTCATAATAATCTCAAAATACAAGATACAGAGTAAACTTGAGGCTAACGGTAAAATAAAATTGACGTCATAAAATATTTGAAATCTGACATATTCTGCATGTAAAAATCCTTAAAGAAATAAACAAACAAAAAGGACCGTGACTTCTTTCCTTGTCTATTAAGTGCATTGGTTCTGGTTATCAATTTCACATTAATAGAAAAGTGGTAGTTGCTAGAAAATTACTGCCTTTCATCTGTCATCTAGGTTCATGGTTTCTCCAGAAAATAGTGCCGTAGCATTAGACCATGTGACCTAAATGGAAGCATGCTAAGTAACCGACAGCAGTGATCATTACAAAATATAATTTTATGTAATGATTTTTAGAAACTCAAAGTGATCTCATACCACTGTCACTTGAACGCTTCAGTGACTTTTTATTAAACCAGCATTCGAAAATGTTGATGCTGTCTACCATGACTATTTAATGGACTATATTTTACGCCTTTCAATTGGTCGTCTCATATGAGATGGTTTTAAAATGACGTATGGGCGGGGACCGATATATTATTTAGTTCTAATGGCCCACAAACCATAGGTTATACTTATGAATCAACTGTAAATTCTCATCATCGACAAAATATATGTGAAAAAAAAACAATATTACCCACAAAAAATAAAGTCGCAAATTATTTTGTCTGAAGAGTTGTACTTTATACCGCAAAGTCAGATAAGATATATTTTTTTGTTGTACTTTTTGCCTCAACTATCTTGTCGAAGGATTGGTGTTTCATTATCCTGCACGAGGATAAAGATTTACCAAAATGAGCAAAAACTCTTTTCTGAATAGTTGTTCTTGTCCATACTTTTATCAATGTGCTTAGTAACTATTTTATGTTACTTCATGAATTTAAGCATTTATATATTATGATGAATTTTTGTTTCTCATGAATGGCTAATTATTTTCTATTGATCATACAACGGCGTTTTATTACAAAAATATTTCGTGAAATTTTCCATATTTTTCCATTTAATGTTTTTCTGAACTTTGATAGATAACTAATAATATTGGAGTCAATTTGGAAAAAAACGAATATCAGATAAAAGTCTTAAAACAGAATCTTTGTTTATAAAGCAAAACTTATTAACTTATTTTAAACCTGATAGATATCTTATAACATATTTATTCTTTTTAGTGCAAGTTGTACGTAGGTTCAAATGCAACTGCATTTAAAAGTAATTACTTAATGTATTTCGATAGTATAATTTCAGAAAAACTCCAATTTCAATCCAACCAGACTTTCACTGCTTTAAGACTATCTTTTAGTTTTTATCAATATGTTATATACGTCAAATTGGTCTTGATGCTTTTTCATTTCATTGTGTTACTACCAAATGACTCGCCAGTAGTGACTAATGTAACTTATGACATCGCATTTCCAGAGCACTTCTTGGACACTGAGTACGACAAAGCCAAGACGGGTCACGACAAGACCAGCGGCGTGAAGGAACACGAGAGCCACAATGACCACGACTCCCACGAGGACAAAAAAGTACACGCCAAGGACAACAGCCACAGAGAGAAGGTCCACACCGAAGGATCTGTCGGAAAAGCCATCGCAGCTGGACAAGCTGCAGCCATAGGTAGAGCAATTCACATACAATAAGATAACCCCATACCTTGAAATGTAACCTAACACCAAAAACTAGAACGTGGTCAAAATTTCAAAACCAGAATTCAGCTCTTTGGATTTCTTTTTGTATTACCCTCAAAAAAGAAAAATATTTCGGCTGTTACTTATGAGCAATATACAGAGTATGTCTGAGGAAAAATAATTCCCAAATTCTTATATTAAGTAGCTTATACTTTGTATAAACAACTCTGAAAAGGACAAGAATCTTCTAAATCCCCTCTCAGACTGCCACTCGGAAATGACAACTAGAACGACTAGCCTTGTTCAATAAAAAATGGGACACATAATAATCCTAAGTCCAGCGATTTTCAAACAGGGTGCCGCAAGAACGTCACTGGTGTGCCTTAAGGATGGTGAAGCGGTTTAAATTGTGAAAGATTTATTTTACTTGAACAGTTTAGTTTTAAACTTTTGACAAGTGTGTTCACAAAAAATTTCATGTAATACCTGTATAAATAGTTTTGAGTATTCCTTTTATTATAAAGTAGTATTAGAAATAAAACATTTCAAAATGTTTTTTAAAGCCACTTTGGAGTAAAAAGGATGGGTGATTACTATTATTTTTTGTAAATCAGAATTATACCTATTTTTTTATCAGAGCGGCAAAAAATATATATTTTTGAAGGGCCTCAAAATTAGTTTAGTAATTAGTTTATGTGTGCCTTGAGATGGAAAAGGTTGAAATCGCTGCTCTACTAGTCAATATTTAACGCGAAATTAAGTTTTCTGTGATATCTATTATTATAAGCACTTGTTTAAGTATTTCTATTATACACTTCTATGATTTTCTACAGTACTTTATTTCACATAATTGTACCAAGAGAAGTGTCGTTACAACTTACTTTAATTAAAATTTCAATTTAAATTGAATATAGTTACCATTTAGGGTCTTAATCAACAAACTTGATAGAAAAGAAACTCATTTTAATGTTGGCGGGCATAAGAAAAAGTTACTATTATGTAAAACTATTTAAGAGAACGTAAGGTAACACAAGATATATATATATATATATATATATATATAATTGAACTAACTATTATATAACTGAACTTCGGGGTGTTTTGCTGCAACATAAATCCGATTTTGTGATACCTTTAAATTATAGAAAGGATTTTTTAGGTTCTTGATTTTTTAGCTTTATTTTTGATGTTTTAATTTTTTAAAATTGTTTTTAAATATTATTTTGGAAACATTTAAAAGTGCAATTGATAAGAAAAATTGAAGACCCAATAAAAGAGTCTAAAATATGCGATACATCAAAATTAATTTTTTTATCAAAAACGAAATAACGATATTTTTTTAGATATAAACTGTCACAATCTTTTAATATTTTGATCCCATGGAAAAAATCCGACAACGTATCAAATCCTCTTAAAAGACAAGTTAATATGGTTTGATACATTGCAAAAGCTAAAAACATTCTTACCATTTTATGAGACTAACAGCGACGAAATTGCTTCCGAAATTGAAGTATGAACAGAATTTGGGGAGGACTCCTCCTACTCATGACTGGTACGACTGCGGTCAACCCTATGCCTCTCTGGGTAAAATGGGCAGCAGGAAAAATCAGACTGCTCTCTTCAGGTTTCACAGTGGACATTTGAAACCAATGAAGATCGAATTGGGATGCAAGCACTTTCTTCTGTGCTTCTTTAAATCCAAGGCCTCTCGCGAGCACATCATCGCCTGTCTCGGCTGTCCCACAGGACAGCTCATTCTCCATCCTGAGCTGGTTGTTGAGGACTTCAAGTCTCAAAGACTAATAGATGGTGTAATTTATGCCAAGTAAGATAAGTAACGGCAGCACTAAAATATCTATTCCAATTACACTGTTGTTTTTATTCCCCACAGATGTGCATCCCTCATCACACTACACTCTTCCTCTACCACCGGTGCACTACCAGGACCATCCTCAAATCACTCATCACGAGGATCGCCTTCACCAAGACTCGCACGATCTCAAGGAGGATGAGGGATCTTCTCGCCTGCACCACAGCGAAGAATCTAAAGGTCACAGGGAACACAACACCGAGAGGGACCACCAGCGTGAGGAGCAGGACAAGGGATACCTAGACAAGGACAAAGGACGCAGGAAGGAAGGGTATAGGGAGAGAGGATACAAGATAACAGCGGAGAGAGAGTATTTCTTGAACGGTGAGTGGCTGAACGCATCTACACGGTAGTCGAACTCGTTTTCAAATCAATCCTCATTCAAAGAGAATCCATGAAAGAAAGCTGAATGAATTTAGATCTATGGATTTAATCGTGCAAAATATTTCGGCAATTTTGCTACACGAACGAGTGACACTGGAGACGAGCAGGTTTGAGACAAGAGCGCTAAAGTGAGTTTATTATGGAGCATGATATTTATACCTAATCTAAGTACTTTTATGAGTAAAAAATAATAGGAATATATTTTACCAAAAACGATATTTATTTAAAAATAAAAATTCCGATTTGTATTTTATCAGACGATAATTATTCATTTAAAAGTAAAAACTTGATGTCTTGAAAACTATTTTCTAATTAATGCTTTAATTTACTTAGTTTCATAGTTAAATTTATGTATTTATTTTTATTGTTATTATTTTGATATGCGGAAACAATAAGTGAATCCATTAATAGATGTTCCACAAAAATGTCGGTACGAAAAGATTCTTGGAATTTGTTAATGAGATATTAATAACATTTAACTATCAATTATTAACTGAATCAATTATTAAAAAGAACTATCAATTATTAAAAACTGAAATTTTACACCACTAAGCCGATTAAATTCTGTATTGTCAGAGAAGCGTGATTAATCATTACTTTATTTTGTATTTTTCATAAAACTTTTCAGGCTCATGCTTCAAAAAATTAACGTAGAGCGACGAACCAAACCAAATTCAGACACCAAAAGCAGACAAGGAGAGAAGCTGTTAGAAGTTACATACGTTTAATATTGAGACGGGTAGTGTGAAATGATACATCTTTTAGAAAGCTTTGTGTGCTTTTGTTGGTCAAAAAATTCGACTTCTCATGCTGTCTAAATAAGTGTGTGCCAGCATCCACAAGAAACCAGTAAATAGTATAATAAAACACAGTATAAGTGCAGTATGAATTTTGGTTGGTTAGATTCTGATGGGGCGCAAGGGCCATATTTGACCAAGCTGCGCCAAGCACAAGGTAGTGTCAAGTAATGGACATACGCAAGGAAAGTTTTAATGACAGAGAAGAGAGAAATAACGAAGGGTGAATTATAAGAATAAAATCAATGCCACCTACAGCTCGCAGGTTGCTAGTGCAGTGAGCAAACCTGCGTGGCCACAGCGAACCTTTAAATATTGGAATTTTTCAACTTAGGGAACAGTCGACTCTTAAAGTCACCCAAAGTCAATTTTTTAATTTTAGCATTAAAAATGAATTGAAATCGAACTCTGTGGATAAGCAAAAGAAATTTTCAATTACGACCATTTATGGTGAAGTGAAGTAATCCTTGTCCCTCTAGCCGAGTTCATTGTAAACTATTCATTCTTTCACGAGCCCCTTAGACTAAGGAGCTCAGAGCCGTTCCAAACACCCTACACTCAACCTAGAACTTCTCCATGCACCCCATGCCAATAAGTTACCACTTGCCAACTTTACTGAAAAGCTTAAACTGCCTTTATGGAATTCTATGCCACTCGATTTGAGAACACAACATTACTCTCAGCCCCAATGGATTATTTGACTGATTGGCTTACACCACTCGCGCCACTCCTGTCACAAGACTGCGGCTTTGAAATCTGTTATTATGACAAGTATATGGTAGTCAGAAGTGAAAATAAACGTTTCAATGTGATACACACTATCATCTTCAGTATGACAAGATAGGCGAACCTTAAGAATCATTTTTCTATTCAGATGCCCACCACGACAAGGGTCACGCCAGCCACGTGAGCGGCTCAAAGCTGAAGGACCAGGAGGGGGCGGCCCACGGCACCAAGGAGGGCGAGCGCGACCGGGGCTTCGTCAAGGAGGAGAAAAAGGAGGAGGCCCATGACGCGGCTTACGACTCCAAGGATCGTAAGTTCTACGACGGCGAGGCTCACTCCGAAGGGTTCACATCCGAAAAGGCCGCTTCTTCCTCCGGGGGACAGGAGGAGGTGATTCCCTTGGTAAGTGTGGTGGAGCAGAAAGTCCGTCCGGTTGTTGTTACTGTTGCTGACAGTCCATTTGTGATGTGGAAGAGGTATAAGCTCAATAGGCTGAAACAAATACTGGCTCCGTCTCTTTCGCTATTGTTTGGGATTTAAATGACTTGTTCGGAGGACATTTTGGAAAAACAGTTTGATGATCGAATAAACCTCTAGCCTCATAGGGTCTAGAGTCTAAATTTGCCCCTATCGGGCTTCAATGGTTTTAACGAGGCTTTTCTGGAATTGAATATCGCTCTTACAGTTACATGTGCCACTAGCTAAAAAATAATCATAAATATTTAGATACAGATTCATCTACATATAGACTTCATATTAAAAGATACAGGGTGATTCGAAAATATCTGTCCAAATTGTAAAGGGTGGTACAGGGGCCCAAAATAAACATTTGAATAAATTTAAAGATTATAACTTTTTATTTAAAGACATTTAAAAAGCAAGCAATCTTCAGCTTCCGTACTCAGCCACATACATCAGATCTGCGAGCTTCGAATTCGTGTAGCGATGCATGTCATTGAAAATCCGAGCGGGGAATAACGTCTTATGCCACAGAAGCGATGTTATTGATTGACCGAAAAGCGGCATTTCCGGACATACATTCTTTGACAAAAATGTTTGTTTTGGGCTCCTCTACCACCATTTACACTTTGGCCAGATATTTTTGAAACCCCTTGTATTCATATTAGCTTTAGTATCCTGCTTCGCCAGCGAGATTTTGCTGCTTCGGACACACGAAGTCGTTCCTCTGTTTCCTCAGTAGTTTCGTTGCGTCGTCGAACAGCTTTCTTTTGGAGCTTTGTCCGTTTCGCAAGCTTATGCTTTTTACTTGTAGAAACAAAATATTTCAAGTTGTGTAAACAAAAAGATAATCGTCTTACCTTATTGATCCGGGTGTGAAGCAATCCTCCTGACCGTCGAACTATCTGAAACTCACGATCCTTCTAAAAAATCCGCTTAAGAACAAGAGAAGATTTCCAGAATTTTAAAATTCTATGTTTCAACAAAAGAACAAAACGAAATCCCACAGACGGCATGGGAAAACAACAGTTACACAAAATCAACATTGCAGCATTATACTTCCACCTGCGCGCGCATACGGCAGGCCCGCATATCCGATATCTTAGGCTCGCATTCACGACATTGCTCTTCCGATTGCTCGGCTCTTGTCAACTTTTGACATTTTGTGTTCATTCGAGTTTAATTAAAAATGTGCATCTTCTTTCAAAATATTCTATATTAAATTTTTACTTTTATGGTTTTAAGTGAACGACGTAGCGATCTAAAAAGAGTTGCGTTGACTTAGAAATTGCAGACAGAATACAATACATACGCAAAATCATGACGCCAGTGCTCAGCATTCGAGGGATTTTGCTGCTGCAGACAAACCGATTTTCTGCTTCATATGTAAGAGACGGCATATTAATAGACTTTAAAGCTCAATTTGCATATTAAATTAACAGAAAATATCTGTGAAACAGAACTATTCAGATCATTAATATTTGCTAACTAATCAGAGAATTAATATTTACTTATTTTTATGTAATATAAGATGAAATAAACAACACTGAAAATTGTATTACTGCTATTTTTAAAATGTTACCGAAGGAAATTTACCAATTCATATTAATAAATTTCGCAAACTAAACGTTTGTAAACTTTTAGCATGAGCGTTCCTACTGTATTGGAGATCACACGCATGGCTCTTAAAATAAAAATAAATGATAAAAATAGGTAATATTTATAAAAAAAAGTAGAAAATTATGAACTATATCCAAAGACAAAGTAATTAGTGCCAGAGAGCAACATGAATAAGAATGATAGATCTTTTTAATATCCAGGAAATTCCTAAACAAGGTTTAGATGAGTCAAAAATATCCATAAATTCATGATACATGCATGCTCCAAAAGTACATTTTTCAACCTGTTTTCAACATAAAGAAATATAGATTCTGAAACTGTATGGTTTCGCATGTTATCAGTTATTTATAACTTTGGCCAGTTAACTCTAAAATCTCCAAGTTTTATCGTATATAAAATTTTGGGATTGATGAATATTCTTTAATAAACATGATGTACTCATAAACTATTTTTAAGTACATTAGAAATAGTTATTCATAAACGAATTATTGTGTGACATTGTCTTTTTTGTTATGAATGTTTTTTATTGTTATTGATATGTGTGATATTGTGTAAAATATGGATGTTATTTTTATTGATGTGTATGTGAATAAATAAGTTTATAAAATGATAAAAGAATGGTTGTTATTATTTTGATTATTAATCCTTGGCAGAAAGAATGTTTTATAATAGAAAGAGGTAAATGTCCGTACGCAATTAATTTATCCAACCTTTAACCACATAGTGCTACACATTTCTTCTCTTGTTCAAAAAGAATTTGTGAAACAATTACAAAACAATCTAAACAGGAGATGGCCAATACCATTTAGTGAAATTTATTATATATCCGAGGGAGAGAAAACTTCTTGTGATAATAAACACAAAAATTACATTAAAAACAAGATTTTTAAAATTATGTAACGCACAGTTACAAATTCATTTATAACTATACACAGTATGTCATTTGGTACTGATTACTCACCTTTCAGCCTCACCTACTGATTACGCCTGTCAGCGTTTTATTTTTAACACTAAAATGATTTAAAATAAAAATCTTTAGTTAAAACTATATCCTTATCTTTTTAGGCCCCACCCGTTGTAAATTATGTGGAAGAGCATTCCTCACCACATCGTCTATATCCTCTTCCGATAGTTTATGCTCCATCGAACGACGGGGCACAGCCAGTATTGGCCTATCCTCCAGCAAACCTCACACCAAAGCCTCCGAAATCAGCTGACCTGAATGGACTGCCGGCCTATCAAGACAGGGCTACTCGCAACGGAAAGGAAGGCACTTTGAGAAAGCAACAACCTCTGGGAGGCTACGATGACGATCAGGAAGAGTCAAGAAACGCCGGTTACGTGGGCCATGCTTCTTACAAGAAACGCGCTCCTAGCCCTTTGGTGGCTACTATAAGGGACACCATCAGAAAAGACGTGCATGCCAAACCGCCTTCCTATTCCAAGACACAAGAGACCTCCAATTCTGAAAACTCACCGCCCAGTTCGGAAAATTCAGTTCGTTTCCCTGAACACACTGAGGATCATCAACAGTACAACGGAAAGACAGAAGCCGACAATGAAAGCGATGAAGTCCTCTTTCCGAGAGAGGAAGACAAATCTTATTCGATTCCACCGAAGTATCGAAAAGATCCTGAAGTGTACAAAGAGAAAAAGTCGCTGAATCAACAGCACGTAGAATCTCCGGGTGCGATCCATTCACACAAGCAGCATGGTCAGTACTCAGAAAAGGATTTATCATATTTGGAAGAGCACAAGCGAAAGCGGCCCGAAGAAACCGAGAGCTTAAATCACAACCCACATCTACATCGCCCTAATATAGAAAACCACAGGCAAACGGATCCCAGATCACTGTACGTTCAGGGGGCTCAAAATGCGGATAAGTTGATCAGAAGTGCTTACCCTCAGATCCAAAGCGGAACAATGTCCACCGTGGGTCAACTCATACAGGAGATAGTTCGTTATCCACAAGGACAAGACGGACAACGTTATCCTCATCCATCTCAGAGGAATGCGAATGGTAACACAGAGTTGGCCTATGCGGACCTGCATAGAATTTACAATCTTAATCCAGACACCCATGGTCACAGACAAGCGCGGCCGCAGCAGAATTACAGGACACCTGAACCTATTCGGACTCAACAGCCATCACATCAAACCATCCCCGGAGGTCAAAACCATCACCACCTCCACCAACAAGCAGGAAGGTACAACCACCTCCTCCAGAATCCTCAACTTCTTCCCCAGTCGGGTGAAGTGTCCCTGGAACAGCCACTTCAAGGGTCTGCTCTGTTAAATTTGCAGCAGCAGCAACAGATCCCAAGAACTATATCCGCTTTGGAGCAACTTCAGCAGCAGACAAAGCCCCCGTTCAGTCCCGTCGTTTTGCTCAGTCGAGGCCCTCCAGCACAAAGACAGAACCAAGCTGTCGATGTGTGGTATACACGACCCAGGAGCTAATAGTGAATGACAGGAACAGCTTAGAGTTGGATGATTTTCGATAATACCCAACAAGTCATATTGCCATTGAAGAATTTTGCTATAAAAATACAAATTCTCGACGCCAAGAAGGCCTGGGTGATGCTTTAAAACGTAAATCGTGCTGCAAAATCTGAACAATCTTTTGTTGTTGTCTGAGTATTTATTAAAATAGTAAGCTTTCCGAGGACACAAGGAAGATGTGGATCTTTATCTCACACATATTTATTTTAAACACTATAATATATTTTAAAGATAAAGCATACATCTAATGTTTCATATTTATTGATTAAGTACCACTCTTGAGATATTTATCTTGTTTTTATAATGGAATCAAAATTTCATACCGAATTGATGATTTTTATATTTGAAGTTTTTCTCATAGAAATAAGGGGGACGAACTATTTACTCTATCCAGTTTTAACATATTTTATTTATTACATTTTATACAAATTTATTTAGATAGACTGTTTATACGTTGCAATCAGTATTAAATCAGTAGTGCTTAAATGAATACCAGACGGGTTGGTTAGTGGTGTCATGAGTAATGACCGCATCCATATTTAGTCTTAATGTTCTGTGCATGAAATGAATTGGATTTCTTTACTAAATCGTCCCTATGTTACTAGATCGTATTTAATGAGTGATGGTTTTGGTTTTCTGCTTTTGAGTGCACTTGACAATTTCAAGTTGCTTTTGCAAATGTATATAGTTGGGACATTTTTAGTTTTGTATAAACAAGTTGTTGGGATGTGCATGTACTATGTGATATTATTTTCTGAATAAAGCTTACAATATACTGTTTAATTCGAGATCGGTTATTTCAATCTAGATTGTGTGTGTTACATGAAATATAAAGAGTTGTTTAACCCGGTATGACATACGCCCTTTTTCATTTATGTATTAATTGATTCTCTCAAACTAAGAGAACACAAATCCTACAAAATCCTTACTGCCCAAAGTCAAAGACCTTAAGAGTTAGTTATAAGACTTCTACAATGAAACATGAATAGAGGAAGCCAGTGCAGAAAGCATACTTTTACCTCACATTAATTTTGTTTTATGTAGCCGTTCCCCTTGAACAAAAATTGTATAATTTTACAAAGAGCCTAGTTTCTCTTCTGACGACATCAAATATTTTCCCTATTGCTATAAAGAAAGCAATCACATTTAAATATTGTGATTAAGACTAAACACACTTCAAATATCAATGCATTGGGGTATGTTAATTTGTTCAGTCGCGGAGAAAAACCGAACCACCCCCTTTATTTCGAGCACCATTCATAGTGGATCAAATTCAAAGGTATCATTCAGTAGGAAATAACATCCTCTACAAATTCAAATGTAAAAGAAAATTGCATAAGGGGCCGTTTTCATATAACATTTTGCACAAATAACAAAATTTCCAATGGAAACACCATGTTTTGATGCCTTAATCAGATTCCGCATTGTTAAATTAAATCTAAATATGAAATTTCATGACTTTACTATCGTTATATCCGGAGATATTCATTGTTAAAGTTGCTGTTAATTTCAGGGATCATCTCAACATTGAAAATCGCATTCGTAGATCGAGATTAACTGTAGTTATAGCTACCCGAATTTCAAATTTAAACACTATTTCAAACGTATTTCAGCGCGTGCAAATGATCCGATAATTATATTTATTATGCAAGTGAAAACAATTTGAGGATTGTTTATTTTATAATATTAACCACAATGTGTTTCTCCAGTGTGACGTTAATTAAAATACCTACCTATTATATTTATTATGCAAGTGCAAACGATCCGAGAATTATTATATTCATTATACGAGCACAAACAAAAATATTGTGAATAATAATCATGATTAAAATGTGATAAAAGAAGGATTTTGGAATTGAGAATAATTCGAAACGGAGAAAGTGTTGATCGATGTTCTGTATAATTTTGTGTCGCCTTTAATGTTCTTAATAAAAGTTAATTTTTTTTAATTAACGTTCTTCTCCATGTATGCAACAAAAAAACCTACCTACAATTATTTAATACAATCGAACTGATATTCCGATCATCCAAAAAGGGAATACATTCAATTGATCAGTGATTAGTAGAGTTCGTCTATACGACACTGGTAAATGGTACTGTATTTGAGATTACATAAATGAAATTTTCAACCATTTTTCAAGAATTTAAACATTTTTCAGGTTTGTCAGACGTTTTTTAAATTTTTGGTTGCCCTTAAAATCACCAAAACGAGGAAAACTTAATGTAACCCCAAAACACTAACAGTTGGAATGACCTGAAATTTTGTATGGTCATATTAGAAGTCCTACTGAATCGATTCCTATCAAAATATAGCAAGGTTCCAATTCATAATTTTTCAAACATTAATTTAATAATTATTACTGCATACTAAAAACAATTTTTAAAATAATGTATAAGGTGAATTTTGTTTGGATTGCTTAACAGTAACATGGTACAAAATATCAGCGCTGTAGAAATATTATTTAGAAAGATATCCATAAAAGTCAGAAACTGATTTAACATTAGAAGCTTTAATCTTTCTGTACTCATAACTTCGAAGCGGTAAGACCTAATAGCATTAAATTTGGTATCTGAAGTTAAATTTTGATATAGATTTGAAATTGTGGGTCAAAATAGGGGTTTCCATTGGTAATTTGGAAGTTGGTGCTCAATTTAATATGACGACGGTCCCTTATGCAAATTTTATGCATTTGAACTTATAGAAGACGTTAGTTGCTGTCGAACGCCATCTTTGAATTTTTTCTACTGTTAAAATTGCTCGAATGAAGAGGAGTGGTTCAGGTTTTTTTCCGTGACTACATTAAAATTCACTAGGTATTGGAAGTTTTTCCTTTGCCTCTCAAGGTAAAAGCTAAAGTACATGCGACATTAAAAGTTACTTCAATTAAAATGTGTCAGTTTTAATGCAGCACCTTAACATAAAGCTTGGTAAAATTTAGCATTACTCGATTGCATGCTTTCATTGTATTCAGCTCATTTAATTTCATTTGAAATTGGAAATAAGTACTGTGGCAAGTTTTGAAACATAAAAATATTTTCTAACTCTTAAGTATTTTGACGAAAAAATGGGGGGTAGTTGGGATATATAGAGCAAGGTTCATTTTTGGCCAAACTGCGCCAAACAGACATCAAGAGCTGGACATGCACACAAAGGAAGTAAAACAGACCCAGAAGAGTGAAATACACCAAGGGTAAGTTACAGAAATCAAACCTGCACTACCACCAACTCGCAAGTTACTAGAACAGTGGACAAACCCGCTTAGTTGCTTAATTATGGCTTTAAATTCATAGAGATCCATTACAATTATCCAAAGTCAGACCTGGAAACGTACCCGGAACTGCTAAACCGAGAGCTGTCGAAGAGACTTATTGCAAGCATTTACTACATTCGTAAATTAAAATTGTGTCATCGAAGCCCAAACTGTACGTTGACGACGTCAAATGAATTGCAACACCTAAAAAATGAAGCTAATTACATCCAGTTTACCTAAAATTAGACCTTACAGTATAGATTTATTGTAAAAGAGTCGCGGGAACAAAAATTTCAATTCGAAAACACGGATGCATATTCTTGAACTCCTGTCAGATACTTTTCTGAAACATTTCTATCTTAATCCTCCTCCGACAAGCACAGGTTAAAAGTTCAGCCGAAACCATCCGCGCTTTCCTCGTTCATTAGAATTCAATATGCGATGATATTTCCTCCAAATGTATAGGAAGGAGCACTTTCACCCAACTAGGAACTGTTTGTAAACAATAATGCTTAACATCTCGTATCATAGGGCACAGGGAATGCGCTATCGCTGAAAAGTAAAACGATGTGCATTTCCTCTCGCTGTTTTATTGGCACTCGCGAATACTAATAGACTAATTATTTTCCCTGTGTGTATTGCATCGATGACTCGGTCAAAGGTTCAGCTCTCAGAGGAAGGCATACTTGGATCGCATATCTAATACGGTAGCGTTTAATTCAACGGACGGTGACTTTCGGCCTTTGAAGTTATCCCGCGGACGAAGTCATATATGCGGCAATTTTATCCCACTTCTTTCTCCAGTAGCTTAAATTGGCTCTTGGAATAACAATTAATGTGTTTTTTTCCATGGTCGGACTTTCCCTGTTTTCGCCCTGGAGGCCGACGTAAAATCGGTTAACCCCGATCTGATCACAAATGATTTTGGTTCTGTTTCAAGTCATATTCATCTGTGAAAAATCATATTGTGTTGAATCTGTGATGAAACTTAACTTACAGAACATTAGTATATATTGCGGTGCAACTTAATAGCGCGATGAAATACTTTTTGTTCGACAAAGTTGCACTGACTCTTCACACGTCTAGCTAAATTGGTGACGCGGACGTGATTATGAACACACGCACTTTCAAAAAGTGTGATGGCGTTTCTAACAAATACCAAATGGCTCGCAAAAAAACGGCATGTACCTCGATGGGTGATCCACACAATTGCCAATGCGATACCAATCACTTCCAACAACTGTCTGCAGCCCCGTGGTAACAAACAATGCGTCTATTCCTATCACGGCTTCACTCTTCGATGCCACTTAGCCATCTCTTCACACAGCACCTCCCACTCGCCTTCTAAAAGCACCAAAGGGATAGTTTACGGTCGAAATCATCTGTTTCTTGACCACGCATGCGAAAGTACACCCGTGATCTTTATATAGCCCTTACGGTGTCGCGCAATTGGCAATCTATCAACTAGTGGTAGCATGAATTAAATTCAGCTACTGCTAAATTCTGAAGGGGGAGTATTGTGATGAACCATCACAAAAATGAACTTACACTATAATAGTATATAGTAGTGTAACCTAAAATCGTTTTTTTATATTTTTAGTAGACGAAGTTGCACTGTCTTTCCCATGACTTACCAAGTCATCCAAGTCTGCTCTTATTACGCGTCTCCAAACGAATATGTATTTTTTAAAGTTGATACTTTTAAGTATTCATGTCTTGCAGCAAATTCTCAAAATTTGCCCCTTTAAGTTGCAGCCTACTTAGCCCATTTAGAAATACCGTGTTGTATTCAATTCTGATTGGACCACTTGATATAGAAAAACATAATTTTTCATATTTATGAGAACTGCATTGCTTTTTGTGAATGTATAAGCGTTTTATGTTCTTCTGATTCTAATCGAGCGAAAGCTTCATTGTGTTGCTAACTCGTGCCTCTACATGACAGCAAGAAGAGAAATGGATTTCCCATTTCAGGCATAAGACAAAGAAAATCTTTGGTACCGTTCCTCCAAAATTATTCTTAAAAATGTCACTCGTATTGTTTAAAAGAAGTTGTTCATTGTAGCAGTAGAGTCAATTCTGTGTTGGCTGTTTAAAACTAAGACCAAGCTACAAAGATTCAGTCTACATTTTAATGAATTTACAAGCACACCATCATAGATCCATTTTAATAATGAATACGTAACTAATGCCATTATAACTTTTATTCCAGTTGTCTTCATTTTTAAAATAGCTTGCTTAAAGGTAATTAAAATTCATTTAGTTACAACTACTATTTTCACAGTGTTTACTAGAGTGTCCCAGATCGAAAAAATATCAATTACTTGTCCTGGATAAAGCCGGGCTTTGATTGGACTTTGAGAGTGATGGTTTTACAAATTCCAAATTCAATTTAATGTTACAAACAATTAAGAAATTAAAACTAAAAAAAATGTACTTTAAAATATGAGAATCATAATATAAAAAAAAAACACGTTTTTTGATTGAATGTTAAACAAAAATATATAGAAATCTGTTACTCCAATTAGCATTTCTGTAAATCTTCACTAATAAAATGATATTTTCCTGATTAAATTAGGTGGGGCAGCTGTAACCCAGTTGGAAGAGTAGCGGATTAGCAACCGGAGGGTTACGAGTTCGAAACTCGGTTCAGCCAAAGACCATCGTGTACACGGGGCTGGTACTCTTTAAATTTCACGTGGCCTCAAACATCCTCATGTTGGCTTGGTGTGGAAGTTTGGAGAGTGGGGTGTCAGTTCCGGTGTTGTTCTGGTCATCTAACCATGGTTCAAAATTACGAGGCGTTGTCCTAGGATCTTTCCCTTATGGATTGATCCCGGACCATCGCCAATAGCCCATTGTATTGCTCCAGTGCGACGTTAATTAACTACCTACCTTAAAGTTAATTAATTCATTTAGTTAAAACCAATTTTCGGTATTTACAAGCGTGTCCCCCATTCTATAAAATTTTCAATACTTGTCTTAGATAAACAGGGCTTTGATCGGACTTTCCAAGTTTGAAGAGTGATACCTTTACAAATTCCAAATTTAAATTCAATTTAATGTTACAAGCAATTAGGTAATTAAAACTAAAAAAATTACTTTAAAATTCGAGAATCAATTAAAAAAAAAGGCACATGTTTTTAGAGAGATTGAATATTAAATAAATATGAATATCGAAATCTGTTACTCCCACAATTAGCGTTACTGTATGTCTTCACTAATAAAACTATATTTTTCTGATTAAATTAAGCTAAAATGTAATATGCTAGTTTTTAGAGTAACATAAGCAAACCATTGGAAGACGAAGAAAATACTTCCGGGTAAGAACTGTCTTTTTTATTACGGTTTGATGTTATTTTGGGGATTCCTTTCCCCTGATTACAAAATTTTTCTTGTAAGAATTTAAGTCCGACTTCATGCGTGCGTATGGAGCAGTGTTGCTATGCATGCATTGGTGTTTCATAGTTTCTAGTGAAATTAAAAACTATTAAGTTTATGATTACTTCTATGAGAAGTTTTCTGTAAGCTAAATGCAGATGGCGCTAGTGCTTTTGTGGTTAAACGTGCTTCCTATACGTATTTCGTGTTGGGTAACCGGACCATTCTGCAAGTTTGCGCGTATATTTTTATGTATTAGTGCAAAATTACATCGTTCAATCTATTGCAGTTATCGAGTAAACAGGATAATAAAATTCTGACAAATGTTGATTTCAGTAGGAATGGAGAATGGACCACTTTTCTCGCTAACAAAAACCTCAACGTATTTTGATAGATTTTATTCTTCTGTTTTAGATAATACCAATTTGAGATTCCTTTCTTCGGATTCTGAACTTTGCAATTCAATTCTAAGAAACCACCACAAGCAGATTCATTTACACACAAGTGAAAGTAAACTATTTTAATTTGATATGCAAAGTCACCAACATTAAATTTCGCTATTCTGTTTGTTGAATAAACGTGTGAATGTTCTATTAAATATACACATTCAGACGCAAATTTACTTTTTAATAAAAATCCCTCGGAGGATTTGCTTTCTTGAAGTAAAAACGGGGCATTACAACCATGAAATGCACTAGTGATCTGTCCTCTCATTTAGTGCACTAGTGATCTATCCTTTCGTCATTTTTTTCATCCCTCGGTGTGTGTTTGACGCTGCTTGGCCCTAGCAACATTCCATCCAACAAACCAACCTCTGTAGTAAAAAGTTCAGAGAAAAGCGTACCAAGAATATAAGCTTTTAAAGAAACCAAAGCCTCGCGTGGAGCAAGACCACGCCGACTGGAATGCAGAAGAACCAGAAGATTGAATTTACGATTGGTATTTGGTATTTTCAATTAACGTCACGCTAGAGCAACACAACGGGCTATTGGTGACGGTCCGGGATCAATCCCAAAGGGAAAGATCCGAGGACAACACCACGTAATTTTGAACCACGGTCAGATGACGAGGCAACACCTGAGCTGGCACCCCACTCTCCAAACTTCCACACCACGCCAACGTGAGGACATTTGAGGCCACGACAGATTTAACGTGCACCAGCCCCCTTTGTACACGACGGTGTTTGGCTGGATTCGAACTCGCAACCCTTCGGTTGCTAGTCCATTACTCTTCCAACCGGGCCACCGTGGCCCTTACGATTGAGAATAGGAGATGAACTTACTGAGAAGTCGAACCGGGTTGCGCAACCTATTTTGCACGATACTCGAAACCATTTTAATGAAAAATTAGTATATTAGTAAGTGTGGGAACATTTAAATCAGAACCAGCAAACGTTCAGAAAGACAATATCTTCGAATGTTCCGTGACTTGAATGTAAATATGGTAGTCTTTCTAACCTCAGAACCCAAGATCAGATAGATAAGCCAAGATATTTGGATTATTCAAAACAAGCTCATTTAAACGAAGTTGAAGATAACGAGACTTCATATGCTTTACGAGACCACCGAAGCTTTTGAAAATGCCGAGCTTGGCAAGTATAGAAAGGTCGATTGTGAAAAAACCCGTTCTCTGCCCAGCGTCTCAGCAAGACGATAAATGAAGTCGTGGACTTAGGAATTTAAAAAAACAACAAACAACGAATACATGCGATGGATTACCTTGCATGATACCTTCTTAGATTTGGAGCGAAAACAACGTAAGAGTTGTATAAGCCTTGGAGAGACGGACGGTTCTTTGGAAACAAGAGCATAGCTCGACTACTTTCGGTACTCGATTTTAATGCGAATACGAGTTAAGAAGTAAAACTTTTAATTAAAAAGCTGACGTAGGTACAAATAATCAAGTATGGAAACATTGCCATTTGTATGTCTGTGGAATTGATTAAATAACATTTCTACAACATTTAGGGGAAATTCATGCAGGAAATATTGAACAATGAATTATTAATATTTTCTTTTGCTATTATTGAATTATTTCACAGAACTAATTCAGAAGAACAATGCAGCTATTTAAAAAAAGCAATACAAATATTCAGTCATGAATGCATACCATGTTAATTAACTACCTACGGTCAGATGACGAATAAAATATTAAGTGAATCTAAGTTTGTTTTTAGAATTTAAAATTTCACATAAGTAAATGAAACTTTGTTTGAGGAATATATCGACAGACCGCAAGATAATGTAAAGCATTGGTATGTTCAGTGGTTGTAGTAGTTCATTGTAAGTTAACAAATACGCCTCATCGGCATTCTGAGACCCATGACACAAATCATCTACATAAAGAAAAGAATTAAGCATTTCAAAACATTGAGGCATATCTTCCTTATATTTGCCAATGTGAAACTTTAGTACACAAGCTAATACAAAGGGTGATGTCGTTAGACCAAATGGAAGACGATTTAAACATAAAGTTTGGTCAGACTCATTTACAGAATCATGAAACCACAAAAATTTTAGATATTCTCTATCTTCCTGACAAATTTCAATCATAAGAAAAGCCTTTTCTATATCGCCTGTAAACGCAATTTGATTTTCACGGAATTTCAGAATTATATCCACTAAATTAGGGTTAAGATTAGGTCCAGACCAAACAATCATTCAAAGATTTAAATTTTTCTTTAGCTTTGCTACTACAGTCATAAACTATCCTAACTCGAGTTGTTTCTGTGTCATTCCTAACGACTGCTCTATGGGGCATGTAATATCCTAATTTAGGGTCCTCATTTTTGCATCTACTTACAATTTGACACTTTAATTGTTCATTAATTATCTGCTTATACTGATCCGAAATATCTTTGTTTTTATTCAATCTACATCTCAAACTGTCAAAACGCTTCTTCGCGACCTCATAATTCGAACCTAAACTTTCAGGGGGATATGAACAGTCTTTCCACAACTTACAAACATATCTCTCACCGTTAAATGTCAACAAATTCTCAAATGAATCAATTAACAACTTGTCCTTTTCAGAAAGATTTTGTTTTGACTCCAACTCCTCGATTTCCCAAAACCGTTTGAGGTCAAAAAGCACATTTTCAGAATCCATAAGTAAACAAGAGTTCGCAAAGCTATAGTCAGCAAAATCGCTTCTTTCATTGCCTACAAGAAGCCACCCAAAACACGAACCAACAAGCGAAATTCCACCGTTGTTTATTCTTTCCTGCTCATAAATAATGTCCCAGAAGTAATCACATCCAACCAACAGGTCTACACTTGCACCTCCATTTGAAAGGAAGGTATCGGCGAGATTTAATCCCTCAGCTGTCAATACTTTTAAAGTTTCACTCGAAGGATTCCGTCTGACAAAATTAGCAATAAATTCAGTTACTAAGCACACTCCACTTCTAAACACTTATCCGGCTCTTTTCGATTGTGCAAGGTCAAACTAACCACGGGATAATTTTTCTCTCGAGGGTATTTTTCACCGAATGAGTATATAGACAATTTTTCATAGCGAAAGGGTTTTAAATTTAATTCTTTCACAATGCGTTTAGACACAAAAGATCGGTGTGATCCGGAATCTAACATTATTCTACTTTCCAACGATTTATTATTATTTTTCGAGCACACAATTACTGAACAAGTTTGAAGAAAAGATTTTTTACTACTTCCTAGAATATTATTGTGCGCAACAGATATTTTCAGACCTTTGATCAGAAACACCTGAAGTGATCGAAGGAATTCTTATTTTCGGGATCGTTTCAGCAGGGGTGTCGGAGGAATAGGGTGGAGAAAGAACATTTTTGTTCCTTCTACACAATACCTCATGATGCGAATTAGACTTACATTTTTTACAGCTTATCCTAGATTTACAAGAAATGCTCATGATATTTTTCAAAACAAAGAAAACACTTACCTTCAAACTTTAATCTATCGAATTTTTCTACAGCACTAGTTTTTCTACAATTAATCGATTCATGAAACCCGAAACAAAATATACATTTATCTTTTATTTGCGTATTTAAAGCTGCCGCGGTTGGGGTATATCTAGGTTTGTAATTATTCTTTCGATAGTTTGGAAATGGTTGCCGATTAGTCTCAAAAGTTTTAGCATTACCATTTGAACTTTCCATGATTTCCCTGGATTCTACTTCATTTTTTATGAAATTTATTATTTCACCAATTTCACAAGATTTACTTTTATTTCTTTTACGATGGAAATCTAAAACCAAATCTTGGGGCAATAACTTAAGAATGATAGGATTTAACAAATGTCCGTACGAACCTTCAGTTACATTAAGTGAACGTAGGTTTCTAATATTTACTTCAATTTCATCATACAATTTACGTAACCCTTTAACATTATATGAGGTTTTCACCGATTATAAGTTCAATAATTTTGACATATAAGAATTAATAATAACGTCAGTTTTACCGTATCTATCTTTCAAAAGTTGCATGCACGAATCATAATTTTTCTCATTTAATTCGAACCCAGCAACAACACTATAAGCAGGTCCTACCAATAATGTTTTCAAATATTGAAACTTTTCAATCTTAGAAAGTAAATAATTCTCACCAACTGCATTATTAAAACAATTAAGGAACTCCAAAAATTTGCTAGAATCACCACCATTAAATTTCGATATTTCTAACTTTGGCAATTTCAATGCAGTCCTTGTTTCTGAAATAAAGGAAGAATTATTTGCCAAAACAGTTTCTGATGAATTTTGTGTTCTCATCAACTCTTTAATTTTGGATTTTACTTTTACTTTAGTTACCAAAATTTTATCTTCATACTCTTCGGACGATTTAATCTCTCTTCTGAACCTTTCAGGGTCATCTATCAAATCTTCAATATCGGAATCGTAACTCTTCAAATTTTGCTCTTTAGTTTCTAAAAGTTCAAGAAGTTCAGTTAAAGCATCTAACCCTTCGTTAAGAGTTTCTTGACTTTTATTGACTAACTTCGTAACTGCACTTCGGACGTTACCGCGCTTCTCAATCAATTTATTTACCTTATCCATTTAAATAAGTTCTATTTCAGTATAAATTTTCTAACAAATTCAAATCCTCACCTTTGTACTCCAAAAGGTAAATAAATATTTCACCACATTTACTTCAAAGCAGGATCTAATTCTCGCGTTCTCCAAACACGAATAATCCAAACAGTTGGTAAAGCATCAAGCTGGATCTTCATACACAACACGATCACAATTTCCCAATTTTCAAAACTCCCCGGCCGATGCACCATGTAAAGCATTGGTATGTTCAGTGGTAATAATCATAAGTCAGTTCTATAAATAACCAAATTTTATTTTAACACACACGCACTGTTACTAGTTCAGAGATCAGAGCTATTATATGTGCTCTGTCGTTTGGCTGCCAACAACTTCTTACAATTTGGCGCTTAGTGCCGTCTGGGGTATTTCACAGATAATCTTCGAAAATAGAATATTGATCACGGATCGTTGCCAATAGCCCTTTGTGTTGCTACAGTGAGACGAAATTCAACTACCCACCTCTTCAAATATTGACCCAAATGTCCTCACTTTGGCGTGGTGTGGAAGTTTGGAAAGTGGGGTGCCACGGTCATCTGACCGTGATTCAAAATTACTTGGTGTTGTCGATCCTTCCCTTCGGGATTGTTCCCGGACCGTCGTCAATAGCCCGATGTGTTGCTCTAGTACGACGTTATTTAATTACCATTATCATAAAATGTTAATAAGGTAGGTAGGTAGTTAATTAACGTCGCACTGGACTTCCAACGGTCTTTTGGCGACGATCCGGGATCAATCCCGAAAGGAAAGATCAAAGGACAACGCTTTGTAGTTTTGAACCACGGTCAGATGACGAGAACAACTCCTGAGCTGGCACACCTCTCTCCAAACGTCCACACCACGCCAACTAGAAGACATTTAAGGCCAAGAAAGATTTAACCTGCACCCGACCCAGTGTACCCGACGGTCTTTGGCTGGAGAGAGTTTCGAACTCACAACCCTCCGATTGCTAATTCGTTGCTCTTCCAACTAGGCTACCGCAGCCCCTTGATGTCAATGACAATGGTGGTTATGGTAATTAATTAACGTAGCACTGAAGCAACACACAACGGGTTATTGGCAACGGTACGGGTTCGATCCCCAAGGGAAAGATCCGAGGACAACACAAACTTGGTCCAGCCAAAGACCGTCGTGTACAAGGAGCTGGACAACCCCCGAAAGGTACTTCGGGGGTTGATCCCGAACCATCACCAATAGCCCTTTGTCTTCCTCCATTGCGACGTTAATAAAAATACCTACCTATACCTATGAAAATACTTGAAACAACTCAACTTAGGTTCTTATCATTCGGTACGGTTTTGCGTTCAAATATGCTGCTTTACGTTGAGAAGGTAATCTGTTGAAATTCGTGCAGAGCTCTACGAATATTTGAAAGTTGTATTTTGCAAGTCAACAATGAAACTTCAAAACGGTAGGTCGAAAAATTCTATATACAATTTTTTAATTCGAAGAGCTGTAGAAGGGAAGTTCAACTGTTCAATGTAATCCAATTTGTAAAGATCAATATCACCTTACGTTCTCAATAGTGCCAAATATTCCCATACAAGAATGTAAACATTGGAATAAATACTATAAATGCTAGTTTTTCGAAATGCGTGGTATTGAAATGGTATTGTGTAGATAAATAAAATGCTTGGAAATTGATAGATGCAAAGTGTATGAGATAAAAATCCCTAAAATATATGTTATGAATATTTTATCTAAAATTCTTTTCGACATGAACCTGTTATTGGAATGTTCGCTTTCATTTTTTATTTAAATGTGAAGCCTAATTTCCAATCTTAATCGAAAAAATAAGTATTTCACAAATTACATTTAATACTACTGATTACTTGATAGATTTCTAAGTAATTTGTTATAATAGTATTTCAAAAGACGAACTCATCCAAATGAATGTAATCTTTCATAAATGAACTAAAAATATGAACTATAAACATAAATGAATTACTTTTCATGAATTCAATCTTTCAATATGCATTTCCTTTTAAAACTTTAGAATCCAATCGTAAACAAGTAAATACTACTAAACATAGTAATGCATTACTCTGATAGTCACATTGGTTGGAATGTAATAAGGAATTTAAATAAATTGCGCTTAAATAAAAATGTTATGAAAAAATATTTCTTGTTACGGAATCTGATCGTTGTCATACAGATGTTCTATTTATACAAATTTTATACTTTTTTATCTTATAAAATAGTCTAAAATCTCGTAACTTCAATGAGTGTTCACAAAATTAAAGATCAAGGGAAAAATACTTTTTATTAATTATGATATTGTGAGTAGAAATGGTCGCCTTCATGAATCTAATGAAACGTTTCGCAATCTTATACCTTCCTTAGTCACGATAATACTATTATAATCCAGATCTACTTCATTTGGTTTTTAACGGGATTCAACAAGCCTGCTCAAATACCTGCTTTAAGTGACAAAGCCCATAAATAAACTTTTATGTACATATATAATTTATGCTTCAATCATAACTGTCAGAAAGATGTAACGTGTTAATGTATTATTCAATAATGCTATTTACAAGTATTAGGTCTTGAATATAGCAAATGATTGGAAAATGATTCGGCAAGAAAATCGAATGAAACAAGTGAAAGATCAATTAGATCTAATAAGATCTGCATCTTTACAAACTTGTAAACTATTACTGGATATCGTATAAAAGTAGTAAGTAGAATTAATGAAAATCTTATCAATGGATTAATCCCATACTGCTGTAAAAAATTAAGCATCAATAACTTTCGTTAGATTTTAAACTTGCGTTCTTGAGGAAGTTAACTTCTGTTAATTTCCTCAAGAACGCAGTTTTGTAGCATGATTAGAAATTAAGTAAAATAAAATTGTCAGTTTGAACAAAAACATTCAAATTTACTCGGATTCCCGATTTAGTTTTTATTTCAAAATAGTAAAATTAAAGCATTCTTTTAGACAACATTAATCATCAATAGCGTTATTTGTTTGGCAATTCTGATTGAGATAAGATCACAATTAGCGATGTTGCGAGTTCGAAACTTGATCCAACCAAATACCGTCGTGTATGAGGTCGTCGTGAACTGGTATATGTATACGTAAAACTTGTCGATTCAAAAGTCTTCGCTGTTTCATGTTGAGATTCGCATACATCATTACACATTCATATCTGGTTTGTTCTTTTCCTACATTAGCACTAGTCTTGAGATCTGTTTAATCGTTCAAATATACAAGATGTTCGATTTCACTCACAAATCAAACGCTGTGTAATTAAGATGTTCCATACTTTCCATACTAAGTATTATAAATTGAAATCAAATTGCAAATATTCAGTTAAAAGTCGCCCTCATAATTTTTATGACTCGTTAAATTTTGCCTCCAAAATTGCCGGATTGACTTCGTGCCTTGAAAGATGTCACGGAAAAAACCCGAACCACCCCTCTTCATTCGAGCAATTTTAAGAGTAGAGAAAATTCAAAGATGGACCTTCTACAATTAACGTCTTCTGTAAATTAAAATGCATAAAATTTGCATAAGGGGTCGTCTTCATATTAAATTCAGCATCAACTTTATAATTTCCAACAGAAACCCCTTATTTGGACACAATTTCGAATCAATATCAAAATTTAACTTCAGATACCAATTTTCAGGTCGCTAGGTCTTACCTTTTCGAAGTTATGAGTGCAGAAAGATTGGAGCTCTTAATTTAAAACAGTTTCTCAGATTTTGATGGATATCTTCCTAAATAGTGCTGGTATTTTGTACCATGTTACTGTTAAGCAACCCAAACAAAATCCACCGAATATTTTATTTTAAAAGTAGTTAGTATGCAATAATAATTATTAAATGTTTGAAAAAATTATGGATTGGAAACTTACTATATTTTGATGGAATCGATTGAGGACTTAATATGACCATACAAATTTCAGCTCATTAAAATAATTAGTTTTTGAGTTACACTAAATTTTCCTCATTATGACGATTTTAGGGGGCAACCAAATGTTTTAAAAATGTAACAAACCTGAGGAATGTCTAAATTTTTGAGAAATGGTTGGAAATTTAATTTATGTAATCTAGAATGCATTGGTTTTTACCAGTTATGCGTCGTATAGACGAACTCTACTAATCAATGATCAATTGAATGACTCACTATTCCCTTTTTGGATGATCGGAATATCAGTTCTATCGTATTAAATTGTAGGAAGGCTTTTTAGTTGTGTACATGGAGGCGAGCACTAATTATATATAATTTCTCCGTTTCGAATTGTTCTCAATTCCAAAATCCTTTTTATCAGATTTCAGTCATGGTTACAGTTCACAATATTATCGTTTGAGCTCTTATAATAAATATAATTCTCGAATCGTTTTCACTTGCAGTATAATAATTCTACGGTCGTTTGCACGCGCTGACAGATACGTTTGAAATATTCAAATTTGAAATTCTGTTTGATATAAGAACAGTTAATCGCGATCTACAAATAGCGATTTTCAATGTGGAGACGATCCCTGAAATTGACAGCAAATTTAACATTGAATATCTCCGGATATAACGATAGTAAAGTCATGAAATTTCATATTGAGGCTAATATAATGATGCGGAATCTGATTAAAGCATCAAAACAGGGCGTTTCCATTGGAAAATTTGCTGTTTGCAAAATTTTATATGAAGACGGCCCCTTATGCAATTTTTTGTATTTGAATCTGTAGAGGACGTTATTCCCTACTGAACGATATCTTTTAATTTGCTCTACTATGAATAGTGCTCGAAATAAAGGGGGTAGTTCGTTCTTTTCCTGCGATTGTACACTTGTTTTCGAGTTTGTACAGCGACACGCAAAATTAAAAAATAGCCTTTATTGCGCAAAGTACATATAAGGATATCCAGTGATTTGCCTTTTCTAACGGCTATACTTGTATGGTTTGGTAGGTCCAATGAAAATCGCCTTCCATCTAATAATTTTTAAAGATTCAGTGGCTTCGAACCTTGATATGTAAGCCGCTCTCTAGCTTAGCATTTAATGGTAGTTCAAAATTCGTCACAACTTTATTACCGGTGAACATCTCATTTGTAAAGTTCAGTATAAGTTTGAAGCATACGTTTGTGTCATTTCTTCATGTTTGTTCATTACTCGTAAAATTTGCATTTGTTTTTAGTAAGTCGCAAGCACGTATCCTATGTGGAATTGGAAAGAGATGGGAAAACTCCTATAGGCATATCAGTAAAAGGTAAATGTCTGTTCTTTACCTCTAGTCATCTACCCATTCGATAACAATGTTCAACGAGATGATTCAGTTGGAATTGAAAGTCAAAAAATTGTGTGAAACTTATTTAATTGGATAGGCTCTTGAAGCTACTTGCCTTTTTCTATCAAAACATCAAAGATGGATATTCAGTTTGGCTTTCAATATTTATCAAATAATTTAAAGATTTAATATTAATGCAAACAATTGAGGATGATTTTCTTCACTGAACACTTCAGGGAGCCTCGGTAGCCCAGTTGGACGAGCATCGGATTAGCCACCGGAGGGTTGCGAGTTCGAAACTAGGTCCAGCCAAAGACAGGCGAGTACACAAGGCCTGGTGAACGTTAAATCTGTCGTGGCCTCAAATGTCCTCACGTTGGCGTGGAAGTGTGGAGAGTGGGGTACTAGCTCAGGTGTTCTCGTCACTGATCCTGGTTCAAAATTACGAGGCGTCGTCCTTGGATATTTCCCTTTGGGATTGATCCCGGACGTCAGCAATAGCCCGTTGTGTTGCTTCAGTACGACGTTAATTAACTACCTACCTTAACACTTCAGGGTAGAAAAGTGGAATTAAATAGCTTTGCACTTTTTATTAACAGCATCACCAGTGGCCGAGTGGTTACATGCGTCGCTCTTAAGAAACTAGAAGACAGTGCTTGGTTACGAGTTCGAATCGCATGCCGAAGTCAGGTTGACCCCTTGAAGTTTCCTGATTTGTTCAAGACGTAATGCGGGATAGCTTTCTCAAAGTCCTCCAGGAAGACGTCCCCACCCTATTTACTGAAGGTGCAATATGACAACACTTTCCTTGATACACAAGGTCAGCAGACTGCTACGTTCTAGCCAATTAGTGTTTGAGAGTTCATTCGATCCATAAGCTGACATTGGAAAAAGTTTATTATTGTGTATGGTGTAAATCAACTAGCTGAACTCAATTTTTTTAGATGCGTCGTAAATGCATAAGGGATATTTTTAAACAAAAAATGTCTCTCTCAGACCACTTAAAAAGTTGTATTTAAAAGTGCATTCAAATAAAGAAAAACTTATTGAAGCCATCTTCGCTTGTCCTTTAAAGTAAAGGAATGCGTATAAAGAGTTGTAACTACACAAAATATTAAAATGACCTTGTTGCTCAGCGGAATTGGAATTTCGTATACAAAATGATTTATCAAATGATGTGCCCATTTCTCTTTTTTCTTTGTTATCATTAATATAATTTTACATTAGTTTTAATTTTTTTTCTTCGAATAGATGGCGCAAAATATGGGTTGAGACCTTTGATTAAAAATATAAAATCCCAAAGTTTATCTCATAGGTGAGTACCTCTTCATCGTTACACAAAATTAAATCTTTATTTGTATGTGACAACTATGTTCAAAAGAATGATTTTTCCAAAAAGTTCAGTTTTCAATTCACAAGTAATGGCACTAGTTAAAGCTACACTGATACCATAACCATGGATTGTTTCAAAAAGTTTTATTATATTATAATAGACAAAAGTTAAAAAAAACTGAAATAGGAATTGATTTTGAAATTGCTAAATTAGTTATAAAATATCAGCATCATAGTGTGATGGTTGTTATCGACTTTAAATCGGTTATTATCTATTTCGTATTTTTATATCTCAAATTATGTCCTTTTGTTTCGCATCCTTGCCATTGAAATAGAATAGTGAAGGACAGGATTACGCAGAATAGTTAAGGGGAGTACAGTACCTCTAAACGTTCAAGTTTCAGTGAAAAGAATGTACCAAATGTGGAAAGAATTCGCAGAAAAATAAATTTTGTACAGTACTTTGAAACTTCTGCCTTTTTTCACTAAAACTTGAGAGTTTAAAGGTACTTCCTTCAAGGCCATGTCACAAATTCTAACACTGAAAGAAATAAAACTAAACACGGTTTTTAACTTTACGGGTGAAGACCAATCACCTAGTATAAATACATTTTGCACATAACAAACATTTTGTGTTTTCAGTTTTTAAGGGGAACTCTTAAGTAATCTAGACTATCAGAAGATCAAATGGGAGAATGTTAATACACCTACGAGCCTTTAATATTTATACATATGACCATTTCAAACAGTGGGACGCTAGACGTCCTACCGCCCCTAAAATAAGAGTTCGGATTTCCCAAAATTGCAATTCCAAGGAGTTTCCTTCGCAAATATCTACAACATTTATGTTTATTAGTATACCTGTTGAGTTAAACAGATAGTCATATTTTCATTTGCATATTATAAATCAAACAGCTTACACGGTGAGGACCAAAAGAATTTATCGACCCCAGGATGCCCAAGCGATCTTTCTGTACTTCCTCCTCTCCCTTCTTTTCACGGGGCCGCGGTGGCCCGGTTGGAAGAGTAACGGACTTGCAACCGAAGGGTTGCGAGTTCGAATCCAGCCAAACACCGTCGTGTACAAAGGGGGCTGGTGCACGTTAAATCTGCCGTGGCCTCAAATGTCCTCACGTTGGCGTGGTGTGGAAGTTTGGAGAGTGGGGTGCCAGCTCAGGTGTTGCCTCGTCATCTGACCGTGGTTCAAAATTACGTGGTGTTGTCCCCGGATCTTTCCCTTTGGGATTGATCCCGGACCGTCACCAATAGCCCATTGTGTTGCTCCAGTGTGACGTTAATTGAAATTCCCTCCCCCCTCCCTTCTTTTCACACTTGGGATGGATTCTCGACCGTCGCCAATAGCCCGTTTTGTTGCTCCAGTGCGACGTTAACTAAATACCTACCTACCTTTTCACTATTACATGCCGTTGTCTTGTATTCAGTGCAGCTTAGCCAAATATGGCCCTCGTGCCATAAAACTAAAAAACAATCAACTGGTTGCGAATAAGGAATAATGAACTAAAGCTAAATGAGAATTTTATAAACAGTTCTCTAATTTTTGCAAGTTTCCTGTTCCATTCAACAAGAACTTTAAATCGGTAACTTATTTTGTTCATCTTTTTTTTTATTTCTAATATTTCTATTAAACTAGCTTAATAACTACACTTATTAACTATGTATAGTTTGAATTGGATAGAGCAACTCAAACCAAAGAGCTTTAAGACCCATGTTTTGAAATACCAAGTGAGGGACCGAAGTTTTATATTATACTTTCCTTATATTTAATATAGTTTTTTATATTATACTTATAGTATTAGTTTTATATTATACTTTCCTTATACTTGTACTTAGTTTGTACCTTATACTTTCGTTTTCGAACCTATTTATGATTTCGAATGTGACGAGTGCTATATCGTTCTAGTCGAAAGGCAGTATTTCCAAGATAGATCTTTAGTGTTAACGATCATTAAAATGCCGTGTTTTTAACCAACCTAACAACGTTAAGCCTTCAGGGTACCCCTCAAGTGTAACTTTAGATGTGAAAGGGTTTCACGGACTCGAGGTACTCTAGGCCCTTAGGGTGCATACCTTCTTTAGGTTCTGACCCAACACACTGCTTTGGCCTCAGCTTCAGGTAAATGGGAGGTGTACATTGGTCCCGTGTGCATCAATCGGCTGGTCGATTGGACTTCGTCGTCGGCTAGGGCCAAGCAATTGGTCACTTACTGGACGCCTCGCTAAGGGTGGAGGCTGTTTCAGGGGTGCGCCGTGCGCGTATAGTCACCGACAAGCACCGGTGCAGGTGTCTGCATCCCCTTGTAGGACTCCGTAGTGGGCGGTGCTGTCGGTGTCTGAATTAAATTTTATAATTATTATGAATAATGAAAGTAATAATTCTCCCTCTCCGAGGGAGCAACAAAGACCATTTCCTAAAGACACAAGATTTTTGTCATCAAATTGTTAAGTAATTATTTACATCTAACTAAACGCAAACCTCTTTTGCAACTGTATCACCTTTTATCATCAATAAAGCTATTGAATCGTTTCTTGGAACTTTAAATTCGATTTAAAAAACTTCGCTTTGGAGATCTTCAAATCGAAGTATCTTCAGCGAAGCAAACCGAACTTTTGAGTAAAGCTAATACAATAGGCCCCTTTTCCGTTTCAGTTAGTGCACACAACTCTAAATTTTTCTCGAGGAGTTATTTCAGAGCCAGATCTTTTGTTTTCCTCCACTGAAGAAATACTAAAAAACCTTCGTGACGAGCAAGTGTGTGGAGTTAGACGCATAAAGATACGTCGAGATGGGGTAACTTTTCCTTCTAAGCACCTCGTCTTAACGTTCGATAAACCCACCTTGCCGTCAATATAAAAGCCACTTATCTTAGTTGCCCAGTTCGTACATTTGTCCCGAATCCTCAAAGGTGCTTTAAGTGCCAGAGGTTCAGGCATTCGCAAATCTCCTGTCGTGATTGCGAAATTTGACCATCCGGCGTACGCCAGATCCTCTCCGAAATGGGCCTTCGAAAATGAAGTTCAGGCTGTGAAGGTCAATCAAAACATTTCTTTTCCCGAAGCGCTCAAGCTCGTTGAATTCCGTACCCCAAAGTCGGGATCTCGTACACTGCGGCTTCAAAAATATCTGTTAAATCTGTTGCGATTGTGACTGACTCTTAAAAATAACCTTCAACCTCCTAAAATTTTGACACCTTCAATACCTAAAGAAAAACATGTATCAAAAAATTCCTCAGCCTCAACAATAAAATCTAGCTCACAAAATCAGTCAACAAACCAACTAAAATCTGCCTCGTCCTCGAAAAAAAACCGACGCCACATCTCAAATATCAATAGCCAAGGAACAAACTAAGAAAGCAACTAAACGACCTAAACTTGACGGCTCTACAAAACAACAACTGATAAAAAAACCTGAATAAAACACCTAAACATCTTCGTCATGCAGTCGAAGAAATAGAATTAAGCCTCTATGCGTTGGATTTTTCGAAGGACGACCCAGATATGGAAATAGATTCATGAACCTCCAGGGCAGGGTAAACCAAACCCCCTTGCAATCATTAATAACTTCCTTTATTTCTTGGAACTGTCGTGGTTTTCGGTCTAAGAAAGATGACGTGAAGGAAATTATCATCCTACCACCCAGCATGCTTGGCTCTTCAAGAGACATTCTTGAAATCAGATTACTCTTCAAAAATCAGAAGGTATAGTTGTATTCGGCAAAGATGTTGATTCTAGTACTAGTGTCTGGAGGCGTGTGTATTATCATTTCATATGATTATCCCAACACTGTAGTTTTACTACACACATCTTTGCAATCTGGCTGTGCGAATTCATTTGCATTCCCTAGTTATAGTCTGCTGTCTGTACCTGCCACCGCATGACGTCATCCAACAAGAGGAACTAAACAGGCTGGTAGGCCAACTTCCAGCCCCTTTCATGCTACTCGGTGACTATAATGGTCACAATACCTTGGGGGAAATGAAAGTAGGAACCATCGAGGTCAACAAATAGAACTGTTTATTTCTGATCAGTCTCTGTTTACTTAATACCGACGAGAAGACGTACTTTCATGAACCCACTCTGACATTCAATTCACTAGACTTGGCCATTTGTTCTCCTTCTCTTATGCCGTTGTTGAGTTTTGCAGTTGGGAGTGATTTACACAATAGTGATCACTTCCCCTTTTCGTATCGCATGTCGGTACCAGTAGAGTAAGACAACGTCCACTTACCTACTTGTACCATAGAGCAAATTGGGTTGCATTCTCACAATTTGCGATGATTACGGAAGGTGGAAGGCACTGATGAAGAAGTGAGAAAACACTAAACATATTGAAAGTACTCTCCAATACATCCTGGGGAGCAGATAGCAAAGCATTACTCCAAGTGTATCAGGCTGTCATCCTGTCTCGCATTGACTACGGATGTATTGCATATGACACAGCAAATGCGACCAATTTACGCAAATTGGACACTGTCCATCACTGCTCTGAGGATATGCTCTGGTGCATTTCGCACGTCTCCAATTAACAGCCTCTACGGGGAATGTCACCAGCTACCACTTAACCTGCGACGGAAGTTGTCTATCAATTATTACACGATCAATTCATTGTCATCCCATTTCTTGAAGCATGATTCGCCCCAAGTTTGAATCGTATTTACGACACTCGTTTCTCTTGCATTAAACCTTTTTTGCAGAGGACCAATTGAATCATAAACGATTCTTACCTTAGTGATATTGTGCCCCAACAAAAAGAAATTGTTCATTTACTGCCATGGGACTTTCCATCTCTAAATTTTATCAACCCTTTCATTCCGTACGCAAAGTCTGACTGCTCCAGCAATATTCCAACAACTATATGACTTCACAGTTTGACACCTATTTACCAGTTTTCACGGATGGATCTAAAGGAGGCGATTATGTAGGCTGCGGAATTGTGTTTCCTGACACTATTTATAGTTATGGAATTCATACTTCCTGCTCCATCTACACAGCTGAAGTGGTGGCAATTTATTGCGCCCTTCAGCAGATATCCTCTAGCACCCACCGTAAGTACTGCATTTACACTGACAGCGTATTACAACAGCTGGAGCAATAAACCATCACTTGTCATCTTGTCGTGACAGATATTTTTACCATCTTGCGTATCTTGCAGAGCAAGGGTTTCGATATCCTGTTTTGTTGTATTCCTAGTCACGTGGGCATAAAGGATAACTAGCTTGCTGAAGTGCTGCGAAGGCAGCTTCCGTTCCATTGCAGCAAGCCGTTCCTCTTAGCCACATCAAAGTGTCCACAAAGGAGTTTGTCGACTCCTTGTGGCAAGAATCGTGGAACCTGCAAGTCACCAACAAATTGCATTGTATAAAACCCATCATTCATCAGTGGCCAGAGTCTCCAGTGTGGAGGACGGATGTCAAACTGACCCGCCTTCGCATTGGACACACGATTTACTCATCGTCATCTTTTGTTGGGCGAAAGTCCCCCTTTCGTTCTTCATGTTCTTCAGATTTTACTGTTCATCATATTTTAATTATGTCCTGCTTTTAATCACCATCGGCAAAAATTTTTCAACAATACATTTTTAAACTTACAAGATTTGGTTGGGGAAAATCCTCATCCAAACCCTTTCGCATTTTTACGTTCAACTGGTTTTTCACATTTCATCTGATTTTTTGCAGATTCAAAATGACTCATCAATATATTTTACCAAATTCTTTTGTAATTGAATCTTTTGGATTTCACACTTTCAAATTTTATGCATGTGTAAATTGAATTCATTAGTTGTGCTGCGGTTAATGGTCTTGTTTTTATCATCTGACTATTTGTATATTTTTATTCTCATCTACATATTTTTAAAGTTTTGAATCTATCTTTTTTGGATTTGATTCTTATATGTCTTGTACTTTTATTGGGTTACATTCTGTCTTGTGTTTGGCGCAGCTTGTCCGCTTTTGGACCTTGCGCCATAAAACCCTAACATCCAATCCATTCTAGTGATATTTTCTTTTTTTATGGGTTTACTGTCTTTAGTAAGCACGGGTGTCGCGCTCCATGGACACTCAAGCGATCTTTTTCTGCTTTGATCTCATTATTCTATTCCCAACCCCTCTTTCTTTTCACGACATTTTTTACTAGAAGTTGTCTGTCTTGTGTTTGGCGCAGTTCGGCCAAATTTTTATGGCCCTTGCACCATAAACAATTGACCTAACAACGGTAGGAAGCAGTGTAGTCAGCAGTTTGAGCAGTCCCTCCCCATTGGAATTCTGGACCCCAGAGCTAATTAAATTATCTCTTTATGAAATACAAATGTGTTCCATGTACGAGAGCGAGTCAACAATTATAAGCAATGCAACAATTTATTTCAATTAAAATAGACAATTTTCAACAAGATCATTTTTCAATATCGTCCCCTTGATTTTCAACGCACTTGTTCCATCGGTGAAAAAGCCTTCCCATCTCCTCAAAAAGGGTTTTCAGATAAACACAGCTCAGACTCCACTTTCAGTTCTTGGTCGGTGGTGAATATCTAATTTACCACTAACCAACAATAGTCACTCGTCTGTTTAATCCTCATCCAAATCTGTTTTTATTTATATCAGGCATAGAGGTTTTTATAATTTCATTTAAAATTTGATTTGAATTTGAAATATGTTTTTGGTACTTTTTATCCGAGTTAAATTTTGACGATTAGAGAGGTTTAAATTTACAAAAAATCACGACAAAATTTTTTAAATTACCGATAGATTGGCCCAACCTGGCCGGTGCATTCCTCCCTGGGTGTATTTCTCTCTTCTGTGTCAGTAAAACTTTCATTGTGTCTGTCTATTGATATTGTATGTCGTGTCTGGCGCAGCATGGTCAAATATGGCTCTTGCGCCATAAAACTCTAAACAAACTAAACCAAACCAACCTGGCCCTTGCGCCATAAAAATTCAATCAATCACTGGTTTGTATAATAAAATCGTATTACATACAATCAAAATATCAAGACACCTCTATACACAATTATGAAGCAATCAATGAATTAAATATTTTTGCTTATACGATCTGGGTGGGGCTTAAGCCCCCATAGCCCCCTCCCTATTGTCAGTATCGATGTTATGCTAGGGCACTAGGACACCGTAGGTGACCACCTGATATGAATCAGGTTTAAGTGGTGTCTAGGTCACCTATCGATGTTACGCTACGCTAAAGCTATATAAAATTGGTAACCATTAACCTTGAAGTCCAAACTTGGAAGTACGGTCTTTTGACTAGTACGGCAGAATTATCCTCAAGTACGCCATGTCTGTTATTGTTTCAGGAGCCATTGCATGGCTGAAGGTGATGTCATTCTTTCCATCTGCGGCGAAGACTCGAAAGGAATGGGCAAGAAAGATGTTAGACGTCGCCTGAAGGATGCTGATTCCTGCATCGAACTGAAGTTGGAGTACGAAATTCGCGAAGCATGTGAGTGTCGCCATTTTGAATCTCTTTTCTGTCATGCAAAGGTCTTTATGCACGACAGAACACGCTGCAGGATGCTCTAGATGAATTAGCATGAAATTAGATGTCAACTTAGTGGACTATTGAAAATGGGTGGTTTGTGCGTGATTCCCAAGGAGAGTAAAACTGCAATTTAAAAATATAACAGGATGGTTGAAAATAAATGCCCATTGGACTTGGTTTTTCACCCTCCCCCAAACCATTTTAGAATACAATGATAAAATTTCCACCGAACTTCCAAATTCGCCGATTTTGAATTATGTCCACAAATCACTTCAAGTATTAAAAGCTATAATAAGAAAAAGTGTTAGAAGGAATCAAACATGGGAAAGTAATTTTGTACGCTGTATTAAAAAATTAAAAAAAAATTACTAAATCATAAAAAACTTACAAAATGGACATTAGCCCTTTTTCTAACAAGGTACAGAAATAAACTTCATGCTTGTTTAGATCTTAAATTGACACAGTAGTAAAAATCCAAGTTTTGAACGTATACGCATTTGGTCAAGTATAATTTTGCTTGTTAATTTGTGAATGAAGTTCATACATGAAGTTCTGGGCTTGGAGATCAGAAAAGTATTTTTAGAAATTCTGATGATTACAAATCTGAATTCTAATGTTCTATTAACTACAGGACGTTGAGATCATATTCAACATCAAAGCAACAAAAGTCAAATTAACAAATATTAACGGGGAATTTATATCAAGAAAAAAACAATTTAGGTTAAAAAAATTAAGCACATTTCTCTAATTTGTATGAGGCTTTGCATACATATAAATTCGAACTAGTTTAAGTAGGATTCATTTGTTAAGAATTTTTCTCTTATCTTAACTAGTAAATTGTTAAAACTTTGTAATACTTATATGTACAGCCAAATATTGGTATAAATAAAAATGTTATGGTACCAAGATTATCATTCAATCGATATCAGATTAGGTGAGAGTAAAGAGGGATATTGGTTGCTTTTGAGTAAACTCAACTAAGTCTCAACATGAATGAACCGTTTCGTACGACAGAGGAATGAAATTTTATATTCTGTCTATAGGTTTCGACAATTTCGGAATTTATCGTTACGAGAGGATGTCCTTGAACATAAAGAAAGAATCGGGTTCATTTGGTTTCATCTTGAGAAAAAATGACTCCGCGGATTCTGCTACCGTTGAATATCCTACGATCACTAATATACGACCTGGCGGACCTGCATATAAGCAAGTATTTTATTTTTAATGCATAACTAAAATTACTTTTTTTATAACAATTTGCTGTAAATACAAATACATTGTAATGTCTCCCTGAATTTATATTGGCGTGGTGTGAAAGTTTGGAGAGTGGGGTGCCAGGTGCTGACCTCGTCATCTGACTGGTTCAATATGATTAGATCGTGTAGACTGTTGTTCTTCAGAATCGTGACCAATAACCCGTTGTGTTGTTTCAGTGTGACGTAAATTCGCAAACTTATAAATTTGATTAGGGTTTATTTATAGTTTCATAATAATTGATTTTTGGCAAAGTAAACGGTGATAAATTAGAAACGTTTTTGAGTTCGATGCATATGCTGTCACTTTGGTGAAAGTCATTCATCCTCTGGGGTCCATGTAAAATGGGCAATGGTACTCAAGACATACTCTGGGTCTGTGACATCTGAAAGATAAGATTCTAATATGTATGATACCCCTCCATTTTGTAAAAGAATAGATCAAATGTTTAGTAACATTTTGAGTCTTAAGACCTGTAAGGGGCAATCCCTCATAGCCCCTAAATCTGCAGTTACTCAAAGACCAATTTTGCAGAGGGATAATGATTCTAGAACGTATTTCTAACTGACAACTAATATGTCTTTTAAACTTTCTCAAAAACACGAAGATACTGCTATACTCTCGCACTGGAGACTTCAGTCTGATTAAAACCGTACGGGGTTGTTCTATACGGCAAACAGAAGCCAACATATAATTTTTTCATTCTTATGGTAGTAGTATTATTTAAGGTGTTCTAAAAAGTTTCTAAATTATGGGTGTAACATCTGTTGTGATCTTAAACATCTTGAGTAAAAATATAACAACTTTAAGCAATCAAACGAATTTTCTTACACATAGTCCAGTAAATATGCAATAAATCATTAATATTATGTTTTTGAAATGTGTTTTATATGTATTTAATGAACAGAGAAAAAAGGTTGAAAGATGGTGACCGTCTATTGAAAATCGATGATCAAAGTCTATCATGGCTTTCATTACGAGACGTGTCCAACATTTTGAGAAAGAAAGAAAAGGCCACTTTCCTTATCGAATATAACGCTGGAATTGTTGGTAAGAGTTTCCCTTATTGCAAGAAACTTATCTTGTGCTAAATTTTAAAGTTTAAAAAATTTAAAGTTTAGTTAAATTTTTTTAGATGTAAGGTGTAATCGGTTATTCTTTTTAATATACTGTATTAAATAAAACAATATATAATCTTACTATATTAAATAAAAGCCAGCCTTTGCTTTATAATGCAAATTGCATAGTAGTGCTGTAATTAATATTAAAGACAAATATTATTGAGTCCTCAAATATCCTCTTCCCTTTAGCAACTCAGTATTATAATAAAAGTTATTGAGAAAATCCCATCTGAATATTTTTGTCCGAAAATATTTTTAAAAGAAAACACATTTATTTTTCATTATATTAAATCCGTTCGGATTGCAAATAAAAAAATGGTTAAGGTCTTCAAGTTATGAAACTAATATAAATTCAAATGCTCTAAGATAATATTGGAAGAGTAACGGACTAGCAACCGAAGGGTTGCGAGTTCGAATCCAGCCAAACACCGTCGTGTACAAAGGGGGCTGGTGCACGTTAAATCTGTCGTGGCCTCAAATGTCCTCACGTTGGCGTGGTGTGGAAGTTTGGAGAGTGGGGTGCCAGCTCAGGTGTTGCCTCGTCATCTGACCGTGGTTCAAAATTACGAGGTGTTGTCCTCGGATCTTTCCCTTTGGGATTGATCCCGGACCGTCACCAATAGCCCGTTGTGTTGCTCCAGTGTGACGTTAATTGAAAATACCAATACCAATACTAAGATAATATTGATTTCAGTTTAACAAATCGGTTTTTAGGGTATATTTTAAATTTTCTTTTCTTGTGAGTTGTAATTATATCAATCTTATTTATTCAGATTTTTGTATTAAAGTCGGTGAGAAAACTGAAATAGAAATAGATTGTCCTGATGCAAATCTCGGCATAGTTTTAGGATCGTCAGGAGAAGATTGTAAAATATTTATTCAGGAAATTCGACAAGGAAGTCTAGCACAGAGGTTTGTATTTATTTTGTCTTCTATTTTAAAGTAAATTAAGTAATTAAAAATTTCGAGAAAAAGATTTTGCGTTAGATTCTTTCTCACAGCATCTTCTCTAAATTATGCAATTCCAAATGTTGAGATCTAGAGAAATTGTCATTAGTTAAAGTTATAACAATCCTATTCCGCCCTTAAGTACAAATGCACTTCCTTAAAATATATTGTAGTAAAAATAATTAATTATTTTATTTTCCCTTTAATAATAGGAGTTGTGGCCCAGTAGGTTTACCCACAGCTTTAGTAATCTATGAGCTGTAGGCAGTGCAGGTTCGATTCCTGTAACTTACCCCGGTGTATTTATCTCTTCTGTCAGTAAAACTTTCATTGTGGATGTTCATTTCTTGACTTTGTCTTATTATTGTCACAGTTTGGCCAAATATGACTCTTGTACCATAAAAACCCAAGCAACCATCCTTTAATAACATGCTGCTAGGAATGGAAGAAAAAAGTAAGGGAAAAATTTCCCCCGCCTTTGGTCAAAAATTTCTTTGACAGGCATTTATGATTTTTCTTAAAGATATGGGTCCCGATACAACTCATAAAATGCTTTTAATTGCACGTTTTTGCAAGGTACATAAAAAGAACCGAAATAAAGTATCTTAGCACTAACCCATCTAGTTTATCCAATTCTTAAGCTCTTTTTATTTGAAAATCGCTCGTACTCCGCCTATATTGCCAAACTCGAATCTAACTTAAGATCAGTAAACAATTCATTCATATTTTTATCGTGGTATTCTGGTCGATACGTGTCTCGGAGAATTTTGTACCACATGTAATACTTAAATTTGTTACAGATGTGGAGCATTTCATGTGGGTGACGTCATTTTACGAATCAACGACATTGATACAGCTCTGCTAACGGTTTCGAAGGCCAACAGCCTGCTCCAGCGTTTTAGGAAAGATCCTGGAAAGTTAGTTTTCATTCCGCATATGGGAGGAGAGCAACTACAAGAAAGACTTGATTCCAGTAATGTAATTTAGGATTCTCAACCAGAACTCTATTAAATTTGTATAAAAGGGAAAATCTCAAACTTTAGTTCCTTTTGTTTGGAAGTACTATACTGAAGGAATGAAACTTTCCTTCAGCCCTTAAAAGTTGCTATCGGTTGATAAGTCACCCCTTGCTTTCCTAAGGCTTCACAAGAACGATTTCCTTAGATTTAAAGAACTCGAAAACATTTCTATGCAGGAAAACAACTTTTTATCACCAATCGCATGAGAGCCTGCCTTTAAAATTTTAAATATACACGAATATGTTTATTTTCAATGATTGTAGATAAAGAATTGAGACCTGCAAAATAAGTTACCGTATTTTGATCTTTAAAATTAAAAATTACCTAATTTTCTCGCAGCTGTCGCTTAATGAATTGAAGAAATTTGATAGTCATGAAGTATCGAGCATTATTGTGGTAAAAAATGAAATTATAATAGTTAATAGTTTCGTTTTTAATACAGTACCATAACGTTTTGGCAATATTAATGCTATATGTATAGATTTTATTGCTTCATTTTCAAAAATTTGTGTTTCGAACAAGATTTTACCGGTTTGCTGCTTTGGCTCTAATACCATTGTAAGCACGGATATTTATGATGATTAAGAATTCACTCTAAGCCATAGGATTTTCGGTTTAATTTGCCATAGTGCCCCCTATTGCTCCCAATCCAGACAACATTCTGTCATACAATGAGTCATTGCTTATGATTTTAAAATGGAAAATAAAGGCGACATTTCCGAATTTTGTAAAGTATTGTAGATTTGTCTTCCAGTACTTGTACTTCCAAATCATGTCTGTAAAACAAAAAATAATCGTTGTAGAATTCATAAAAAAATTTTCAGTACTAAAAACTCATCCGTGACTTCAGTTGTCTTTTTCAGAAGTCGATGAAACAAAGAAGGAAAAAGAAAATAAGTTTTCTCCGAATACTTCTACAGGAGTTGACCACTTGCGGGTACCGACTATATATCATTCACAATTGAGAACCCAACCTGCATCTTGCAACGAAAGAATTCAACAAACCAAAATCCCGTCATCGACAAATTCACCCCAAATCTATCCCCAGCATCCGCGAATATCAACCCTTAACCACCCAATCTTCAACAGTCCTTCTAGCTTTCACAAGACGGCTTTCGTCAGAAACAACCTTTCCCAAACCTCCAGAACTGCCTTCAATGTGCACGAATTTCAAACCAAAACGATTTCCATGTTTCGCGACATTGTACAAAACATTTCAAATATGCAGCATTTTATATCCTACTTCGATAATGAAGCCGAACGAATTGCTGAGAAGGATGTGGATACTTCTGAGACCCAGTATGAGTCCTATGTAAAAAGACAGGATTTTCCAAACATTGACTCCAGTAGATTCTCTCAACTCAAAGCAATTTACACTCAAATGAAAAATTCGGCATATATATTAAGCATGCATCTCGTAAGAAATTTTAAAATTTTCCCTTGGCACATCGGCGAAAGAAATTCGTCACCGATTTTGTCAGATATCAACAACGTTAATAACGATAGCTTCACCAACGATTTAATCCATCATATTATGGGAGATCTAACCGAGATTAACCTCAAGCAGTTTATAGTGAAGGGCTGTGTGGATGAACTTATAGCACGTTTGGACGCTGTGGAACTGGACTGTTGGGAGTGTCGCAAATTATGCCTCTCGGCTTCTTTTCTGACTCAGAAAATTTTGTTACTTCTCTCTTTCAATGAGCCAGACCCAAACATGCGGTACGTGATTCACATGCTTACAGAAAATCTCGTCAAGCTAAAAATCCCGTGCGACGATTGTAAAAGACCTTGGTGTTCGGTGTCTCAGACCGAAGAACAGACACCAGTCGTTCAAAATATTCCTTCAGAACCTATTAGCCATGTAAACGCATTGTCATCTACAAGTAGAAATATGCAGGATTTGAAGACAATAAATACAGAAAGTTCACTCACTTCAAATTGTTTTAATGTAAGTGAACCTTCGATTGGATTAGACTTAGGGATAGAGAACGCAATTTACAACCTTAGGCAAACCCCGAGCGATATTGAGAGTAAACCTGAATCCGAAGTTGAGTCTAATAGTGATAATGTCTTCCAGGAAACAAATGATGCTATTAGACTTCTTACAAGGAATCCTGGAGTAACTCAGGCGGATGTTAATCGCGATTGGGTGAATCATTCTAAAAGTGTTGAAAGTAAAGTCCACAGGGACAAGGATTTGATTCAGATACCCATGCAGAATTGGAAATCCAGTGAAATAATTTCAGATGGTAGATATCAGTTCAAGACGCATAATTTAGTAAGGGCTAAATCTGTTAGTCCTAATCATTTCAACATCTCTGAGGAAAGGTGGCAAATGCCCACCGACCTCCCATATGGAAGAACTGCCGGACACCCTTCTCCAGTATCTGAAGCACAAAGTGACATTGCAGAAGCAAGCCTTGCTTCAGATGCTACTATTCAGTCTACATCCTCAATTCATGCCAACGATGAGCCCCTTGCAAAAAGTATGTACACAAAACAAATTTTATAATCGTCTTTTTCTAACATCCTTTAGCAGCAGAAATTCCACATCCATTTCAGCTGGAATTCTGCATTATCCATTTCAACTGGAATTCTGCATTATGCATTTCAGCTGGAATTAAACTTCAAAATTCCATTACATTAATCCAGTTGGATAAATCGTAGATTAGCAACCGGAGGGTTACGCGTTTGAAACTCGATCGAAAGACCGTCGCGTACACAGGGGCTGGTGCACATTAAATCTGTCTTGGCCTCAAATGTCCTCTCATTGCCGTGATGTGGAAGTTTGGGAAGTGGGTTGCCAGCTCAAGTGTCGACCTCGTTATTTGACCGTGGTTGAAAATTAGGAGGTGTGCTCGGATCTTCCACTTCGGGATTGATCGTTAATTCAACTACCAAGTAATTTCATTACAAGTATTGTGAAATAATTGATAAACTAATTCCTAAAATTGTGGTATGTTTACAGAAAACTTCTTTAAGCTAAAAATGCCGTCCGAGGAAAAGTAGCAACTTTTAAACCTAACTACTTTAAAATAGCTATTATGGTTAATAGCTTTGCAATATTTTATTAAAATCTTAATTATGTAATTATGAAAGCTATGAATACTAATATTTGATTTCAGTTAAAAGCAGAATATTATTTTTAAATGATCGTATTAAATTATCATTTATTTCGTTTCGACATGATGTTTGTGGTATCCATTTGTTAGATGATTCTATCCTGATAATCTTCATAGTTTGAATGTTAGTTTTAAACTAAATTTTACTCCAGATTTAAATGGAAATTGAGTTCGATTTGCTTTTTACAATAATATATCATAATATGGTTGCCATGGTTTGAAACATTAAAATCCATAATAAAACTCAGACGAGAAAAGGGACTCTAAAATTAAGGAAATTATTGTTTTCCGTTGTGTTTCCATGGATAATAGTTGTCCCTTCGTGTTCGTCCTGTTTTAAATATAAGCAGTTTCATCCAAAAAGAACTTGTAATACAAAGATCATCCTCAAACAAGCTATGTCAAATACTCCACTAACGCATATTTAATCTATGAAAGGAAGAATTTTTAAACTGGCGAAAAGAAGACCCTGATGCCAAAGAGCGCAACTATTCGTATGCAGCTAAATTTGAAAGTACCTATAGACGATGTGTTTGATTCGCAATAGACATCAAACCACTCTTAAAACAAGCTATAATTTTATATTGGCAAAACACTTGGAGTTTATTTTGCGTTTAAAGGCTCCACTTCATTCAACCGTCTGTAAAGGAATTTAAAAAGTGAATTTAAAGAGAGCATTACGTAAAATTGACAAGGCTTAATATCGGGCATACAAATTTACTCTAACATTTGTTATACTGAGAGCCTGCTGTGTTTCATTCGCAATAGCGTAATCAGTAAGACATATTTTGACAAAATTCTCAAATTTTAGCAATCATAGACAAATTCGATTTGCTGTTTTTCTCTACCTTATTAAAAAGATCTGTTGATGGATCCGCATCACAAAATTTTTTAAATTTATGGATGATATTGGTTTCATAATTTAGATTTTATTCTTTGACATATATTCAGTTGCATATCACCCAACCTGCTCTATTTAATATCTAGTTCTTAAAATTTAGACTAGCTTGAGAATTATAGATTGTAAAATATGGCCCAGGTTTGGCCAGATCTGGCCCTTGCACCATAAAAAACCCCACCAACTAAACTCAGACAAAATTATCCAATGTGTACAATATGAATATCTAAAGGTGTGCAAAATTTTCTGTCTGCCACTTCTTTTTCAGCCCAGAGCGTCACCACAGTTATCAAATTGATAAATGATGGGAGCGGGTTTGGATTAAATTTTGAATTTAATGCATTATCTGATGGCAGACCTATGGGTCCAGTAATAACAGCTGTCCATCCCAAAAGTGCAGCTCACAAGTAAGTTTTAAGATTCCCCTAAATATTAGCTTGTATCAATATAGAACACAAGAATAGTAGTCCTGTATTGATATTTCACTGTATTATCATTGTTTTGAGACTAATGTTATGAGTTAATTGTAATTGTTTTTTACATCTGCTAAGCGCGTTGGATTTTCTCTTCATTTTGGTGATTCCACATCATTGCAAACTGCTTTGGTGAGACTCGGAAATGGTCGCCTCAAGTGTCTTTAGATCGCAGAGGCAAGGTTTATCCATCTTGTTCTTCCCTCGGGGCTCATCTTCAGGTGTGTACGGACTTACCGAACCCGAGGTACCCTAGTGATTTATTCTTTTACCATGGGATTAACCACCTTTGGTAAACATGGGGATCGCAACCTCAGGATGCCCAAGTGATCTTTCTCTACTTTCTTCTCTTCATCTCTTTTCACAATTACTTGACATTGTTTGTCTTGTGTTTGGCTAGGTATGATCCTTCCGCCAGAAAGCCAGCCAACCACCTTGTTCGTTTACTACTTCGCTTGCAACCCCCTCTCATCCTTGACTGCACCGATGCCCCTTTGGATTCACTGGTAGACTAAGACGAGGCAGCCTCTCACCTGCTTTGGCAACATGATCTTCTGGACCAGCATTTTCTAGACCAGGGGATAAGCAACAAAATAAACGTTCTTACTCTTTTAATGAGTTATTGTAATTTCTCCAAAACTTCGAGAATGAATGCACCTTATGACAGTTGGATCGTGGAAATCAAAATAAATTATGTAAAAACTGAAATCAATTGATTAAAATATGTTGCAACGCTACAAAATCATCATTGAGACATGCGTTTCATTTGTACATACTTGGGTTTAACTTTGATTATACATTTCGGAACTTTCTTCATGAAACGAAATCGATTTTATACGATAGTTCATCAAAGAGAATCAGCGTAATTGGGAAATTTTAACTGACTTCAAGCTTTGTATAGCTGTCGATATCATGTAGATAGATAAAGCTAGTATATCGAAATTTAGTTGGTTTAGAAGTGTTGTAATATTGATAACACTCGTTTTAAAAATGCAACGATACATCTTTACTATCGCCATCAGGGGCACATCTTCAGGTGTGTACGGTCTTCACGGATCTTAGGTACCCTGGTGATCTTTTTTTCCCCATGGGGTTTACTGTATTTACTAAATAGAGGTGTAGCGCTCCCGGGATACAGAAGCGATCTTTTCTGCTTTCATCCTATTCTATTCCTCAATCTCTTTTTTCCCTTTCACGATATTTTTTTGCTTGAAGTTGTCTGTCTTGTTTGGCGCAGCTTGGCCAAATATGGCTATTGTGCAATAAAACCCCAAAACAACCATCCACTTTTACTATCAAATGTATTACAATATGTAAAATCCTGCTCAGAGTCCCACTCGGGGGTTGATTTTCTTCACAACCATCACAACCCCGAGGTACCCCAGTCATCTGTCTCGCTTTCAGTTTTACCCTCACCTTTTCATGTTCTCACATTTCCCTCCCTAGTTGTGATTTTATCGAGTTACTTTTAACATGCGTTTGGCGCAGTTACCCAAGTTTAGACCCTGCGTCATAAACCCACATCAACCAATCAATTTAACCACAGTCGTCTATTAATCAATTCGGACATACAATTTTTACGAAATTTCAAATTCCACTTTCGAAAGAATTTAAACAAAGATTTTTACTTGGAACTTTAATTAGATGATTTGATGTAATTGAAGACCTAATTGTTATTTCCAGATGCGGTATCCTTCTCACAGGGGACAGGGTATTGGAAATCAACGGTCGAAACCTCGTCGGTTTGGCTGGCCCAAAGATTGAAGCTGTCTTGAAGCTAGCCTTTGCAGCTTCCGAAGTCCTATTAAAGGTGGAATTTGACGTCGCTGTGCCCGAAATCAAATTTGGGACGTTTGATGTTCGTATTGATAAAGATATCAAACCAGGGCTGGAATTTAAAGGCAAGTTTTTTTAATGAACACATCTGATATTTCAACTTTTCCTACGTACTTAGTAGGTCAAACCTGTTTTCTTCTGAAACTAAACACAATCAAATTTAAATGAAGTAATTAGAATTTACAATCAATGAGTTGATCTGCATTACAACATGTACCGGTAGTTAGTCATGTGATTAGTTTCATAACTTTAGTTCGAAGAATTACGTTTTAATGAGCGTCAAACGAATTAGCAAATTATCATGTATGTTAAATGTCGCTTGTAGAAAAAAATCTAGTTCCTTACGGGAAAATTGTATTAATTCACATTCGTTGATTTAACTGAGCCAATGTCAAAATGAACAGAAGCAGGTGAAAAGATTAAAAGGCACTTTTTGTTATTTGCAACCTTTTTATTCAATTGTTTCTACTGCGTTCTATCGTTACCACCGAGATAACAAGGCCAGACCGCTCTGACGTTTCAATCACTTGACTCGCTAATTAGTAGTCATAACAAACATCGCCGCATGGCCGGCTACTAACGGATTGCCTTTAATGGAGCGTAAGAAATTAGGTTTTTATACTATTTTACCGGAAAGTAAGTGCAGTTGCAGTTAAATATTGTTATATAATATTTGTGGAACATAACAGTGTCAAGGTGTTAAAGGCTTTCGGACGATACATTCCGGACGATATCATCATTTTGAAAATGAAGTTCGCAGACTTTGATGCGTTTGATGGTGTAAAGTCGGCTCGTGGAATCGCACTGAGCCATCTTTTTCTAATATTTTCATCCTCTGGAAAGGAGAAAACCGCAACTTTTGGTGCATCACCATATCCATAATTTTCAGAGCAAGAAGGTACACAGCATCTAAAGGGCATTTTGGATAGCCTCGTGGTTAAGCCTAAAGAAATCGGTCTGGACACGTTAAACGTGTTTGACGAAAGCTTTAACACCTTGACACTGTAATGTTCCACAAATGTTATATAACAATATTTAACAGCAACTGCACTTACTTTCCGGTAAAATAGTGTTAAAAAAAACCTAATTTCTTACGCTACATTAAAGGCAATCCATTAGCCGGTCATGCGGCGATGTTTGTTATGACTACTAATTAGCGAGTCACATGATTGAAACGTCAGAGCGGTCTGGCCTTGTTATCTCGGTGATAACGGTTCTATGCGATTCCCACGTGCATTGTTTTACTATTTCATATATCACAAAACAAAACCAATAGTCAAGTCATTATACGCATTGAATACTGGTAAGGTTTCATTTGAAACGTTAAGGACATCCCTATATCCGACATTCCTAATCGGACAATCCAACCCTAAAAGACCTTTTGGAAAGTCCTTACAATACAAATTTGTTTTTATTCATCTGACATTGGTTTTGTGAATTTTATACATTGAGTAGTTTCAATTCAACAATTGTAAATAGATAAATTTTACATCAGTCTTTATTTTGTCGAGAGTTTCTGTATTGTGTCTGGCGCAGCTTGGCCATATGTGGCCCTTGTGTCATAAAAACCCAACCAACCTAATTGGACTTCAAATTTATTTGTAATTTTTTTCTCAATTCACTCTGTTCTTTATCTTTCGACAATTGAGAATTCAGTGAAGTCGAAAAACTACTCGTATCTCAATAAAAGGATACTGTAGTAATGTACGGACACGGTGTCCACTGCTCTAGCAACCTGCGAGTTGTATGTATAGAAAGTAGGTCTATATCTAGGCGTACCCCTTAGACCTACATACAAGTCGCAGGTTCGATTCCTGTAATCGATCTTGCCTGTTCGATCCCTAGGTGTATTTCTTTCTCCTGTGTCAGTAAACCTTTTGCGTGCATCTTCATTACTTGACGTTTTCTGTTTTGTGTTTGATGCAGCTTGGACAAATATGGCCCCTTGCGCCATAAAACCCAACCAACCTGTAGTACTGTTTTCCTTTCAGAGTTTCGAAAAGCGGCCCCCCTGGTGGTGAAAGGAGTCGTAAAGGGTAGTGCAGCCCACAGATCCGGACTCTTATTTCCTGGGGACGAGATTCTCTTCACTAACTGCATCCGCCAGGAATCTTATGAATCTTATACCTGTATGTATAAACGAACAGAATTGGTTATATTTACTGTCAGAAGAGAGCGAAACAAAGGTACGAAATTCGTTGTAAGCATTTGTGGCACCAAAAGTCTTATAAAGAAATTAAATACAGTTGAACAGAAATACATTTTAAAGTAATTATTTGAAATAACAGTATTTTCAATTACGTAATAATAAAATACAAAATAGTAAAGGCACAAGACAATCATAAAAAGAAGAAAATCGTAAGTAGTTTAGACAAGCTAGACCATAAATTTATGCATCTTCAGAAAGTGTATGGGTCATCTGCTCTAGGAACCTGAGAGTTGTAGGTGGCGCAGGATCTATTCCTCCCTGGGTGTATTTCTCCTGTACCAGTAAAAAAATTCCTTGTATAAGTCAATTTACTTGACGTTATTTGGCGCAACTTGGCCCAATATGGCCTTTTCACCATAAATCCCCAAACTAGAATAGGATTAAAATACAGGTCCTCGCTGGACAGTTCCAGGCAAGTAAGGTGACCAGGAGAGGCTAATTGTGCATCTTTTAAATCCATTTATGAAGGAGGATGTAGGAATAATTAATTTTCCTGGGGGTGGTTGTTGCGATGAGGTATTTCGTCATTAGCAAAAGTGACCAGGTCATTATGACGAGATATCTCATCGTTGGGAGAAAACTGACCAGATCTTAATATAAGAAAATTAGCAATATCTCGTTGAAACCACTTGGTGGGTTAACTGAAGAAAGAAATTCGTTTGTGAGTATAAAGAGCTTTAAAATGTTTAGTCATGTGTACACCGCACGAAAACTTCTTTTTTTGTGAGACTTAGAACTTATCGATGTCTTATATATATATATTAATTTGAGAACAATTCATCCCCATGTGTTTGGCATGTAAAATTTGTTACAGGGTGTATACAATATTTTTTACAGAATAAATAGTTTTTGTCAATGAAATTGATGTTGACTGATTTTTTCAGATCCACAAGACGAAGAATTAGAGACTGATATTGAATATGAAAGCATCCCTTCTGGTCCAAAATGTTCCATCTCTAAAAATTTCATCTTATACCGAACACTTTTTCGTATGGTAAATGGAAACGATGCCAAGGTGCTTGACCACGAATTGACGCTCTTCAGAGATCCCATCCAGAAGGACTTCGGGTTCCTTATTGGCCAGAACCCCGATTCAGGGAAAGTGTACATCACGGGCATCAAACCAGGAGGATCGGCTGACAAATCTGAAGTTATGAAAAAGAACGACAGAATTCTAGAAGTAAGAAACAAATAAAAAACGCGAGTACAGTTTGACATGCGTTAAATGAGTTATTTTTCTAATACTAAAAAAGAATTTAGAAGTCATTCCCGTTACTGATTCATTCGCCAGAGAAGTTGATGATTTCTGTTACAATTGAAGTGACATAATTTTAAAAGAAACAAAAACTAGACTTCAGTTATTGAGTGCAATTAGGCATTTTGTTGAATGAGTAATTTATTTTGTTCAAAAGTCATTAAAATTCAGTTTCTGATTCATTTCCATATGAAATCTTATAGTTCTTAAACAGTGATTTCTTTAACAGCTGGGGTGCATCAAAAAATTTATATGAAGAACATACTGGAATTTCATTTAGTCACTTTAAGCGCAGTTTAACATTTTTGCTGAATGAGTGTTATTTGTTCAATTTAAAGAATTCGGTTTCTGTTCGAATTTGCACGTCTAATCTCGTGGTGTTTTCAATTTGAGATAGTAAATGACAAAAACTGCTAAGTTTATTCTAAAAATAAAAGTTGTGAGAAAATACGTCCAAATTGTAATGCAGCCCTATCACAAAATGCTTTTATGTTCTTAAATTTCAATATAAAATGTATTGCTGACTAGTTTGTCGAACTACACTCATGCTCATAAATTAAAGATAATGACAGTTTGTACGAGTTAAGCCTAAAAAAGCACAACAAAATTACTGTAAACATAAAGCCTGTTTAATACGAAAAGGTGCAGAACAAAAAATGGTACATATATTACCACAGTACCCAATAAAATAAGGGAAATGCTCCCTGGAGTAAATGGAGAATACATGTCTCGTGTAGAAAAACTAGCAGTATACGGTTTGTATGAAGGTTAATTGGCTATATGTTTGCCATGTGTTGCCAGACAGTCAGTACAACGTCTGGTCATGCTGAGCACTAAATTATCCGGCTGGTCTTGGGGTAGGCCATTCCATTCTTGAACCAATGCTATACGAAATTCCGGAATAGACCTAGGAGGTGATGATGTGCTGCAACCGGTCGCCGAGCACGTCCCATGAATGCTCAATCGGGTTCAAATCGGGAGAGAAAGCCGACCATTCCAAACGGGTGATATCCTCTTCAAGGCATTAGTCCAATATGGTTGCACGGTGAGGACGAGTGTTGGCATCTACAAAGGGAAAATCTGCGCTCATTGCACCCCTGAACAGACGAACGTGTTACAGAATGATATCTCGATAAATCTGGCCTATCATGGTTCCGCTTTGGACACGGAGAACTTTTCGAGAACCCAGGATAATGCCATTCCAAACCAGAAGTCCAGCGCCACCGTAACGGTGGTGTTCAATGACATTTTCTTGGTTGTAACGGGTCCCTGGTGCTCTCCATATGAAGATACGACGTAAGTCAGATTGCAGGGAAAACCTGGATGCGTCAGTAAACAATACACAAGCACATTGCTGGTATCCAGTTAACATGTTCTCTACACCAGGCTAACCAGCACCCGGCAGTGAGCTGCTGTGAGTGGAGCACATCTAACAGGCCTGCGGGCATATAGGCCATACTCTCCCAACCGTCTGTTCATGGTATGCCTCGAACTTGTATACGCGGACGCCAACAGCAGCGACCTGTCCCGACAGGTCTGCTGCTGTACTCTGTCTGCTTCTTTTGGCAGTTATTGCCAAATACCGGTCGTCTCGCGATGTTGTAACCCGGGGACGACATGTGGTGCAGCGTCTACTTACGTTTCTATCCCCTTGGAACAGTTGCCACAGCCTCGACATGACACTTTGTGGGATTCCCAGTTTCTGAGATACTTCCATCTGCGTGCGGCCACATTCCAAACGACCGATAATTCTGCCATGTAAAAAAATCGTCCATTTGTGTTTTCTGAGTCAGCTATTCGTCTATGGCAATCTCAGGCTTACGCCGATTGTGAACTACACATCGTCACAGCAACGATTCCTTTTATACACTCCACGGACTGATCTGTTCCTTATGACATCCTTTCAGCGCCATCTTGTTGCTTACCTCAGCTTGAAACACAAGCACGTTATTCCAGGCGTTCTATTCCATCAGAAATTCTTGCTCTAGTGCACTTTTTTTCTGTGATTCTCAAATATCTTTAATTTATGAGCATGAGTGTAGTTGTATGACTTTGGAAAGGCAAACTGATTTTTAGGATAGTAAAACTAACAATTTTTTGATTTCCAACAAACTGTTACGACTCGTATTTAAGGCTGTAATACTGGTTTCTTTTTTCGAATATTAGCAATTTTGAATGGTTAATTGCATGAAATATACACTGGATAATTAACCGCAAAAGAAATAATAGTGAAATGGCCTTCAGTTGGCATTTCATTAAATTGGTTAGAACAGATTATGTACTGCAATAAAATATCAGTTTCGAGTTTATAAATAATCCGTAAATCCTCACTGAGGTTGTCAACTAAAAAGAATATTTTTGTCTATTTCGATATTAATGTAGTTGCACAATCATCTAAAATATTTATTTTCAGGTAAATGGAACAATTATTGGAAGAAACAATAAGAGTTATGTCCTTTCTATATTTATGCAAGATAATGACCGTATCGATCTAATAACACGTCGAATATTACGTGGCCAGGAATAATATGGAGATTGTGCTTTGAGAATGAATTCATATAAACCAATTTTCACATGTATGCATTTATTATAAATATGTAAATAAAAGAGAATACTTTATAAATGTTGCTTTATTCAATATATACACAAATAGTTTTTTAATAGATTCTATTTGTATCAAATTTACTTGAACCTTCTATATTCTTGTGCATATTTTAGCTATTTTAGAAATAGCTGTTCTCATCGGGATGGGGTTTCAAGAGAATGTTCATAAAAACCGTACGGGTAAGATAAATCAGTTGTAGCGAATAGAGTGATCTCAGGCCTGCAGACTAGATACAGCCCTCCGAAGAGGTTTACCCGGCCAGAAGACCGGATACGGTCCTCCAAACATTTTTATCAGTCCCTTAGTCCAGATACAGTTATCTGGATAGGCTTACCCGGACTGCAGACTAGATACAGCCCTCGAAATATTTTTATCAATCCCGTAGTCCAGATATGGCTCTCCGGATAGGTTTATCCGGACCACAGACTAGATACAGCACACCACATATTTTTACTGTCCAATTACGGCTTTCCGGATAGGTTTACCCAGCTCGCAGGCCAGATATGGCCCTCCAGACAGTTTTACTCGTCGAGCAAATCAGATATGGAAACCAGATTTCCTAAAGAATACTCGTTCATAAAAATAAATATTTAAAAAAGTAGCAAATCGAAACCTAGCGTTATTTCGCAAATATCTCCATAGAAATTTCCGCAAATAGATTTTTAAAAAATTCTTGTTAAACTAGTCATTGGTCAGAAGTTAAAACATTACACTATTATTTGAAACGAAAAAATATATTTATGTTCTATTCAAGAATTAAAAATCGACTTATGAAAACAGAAATATTGCCAATTTTTCAAAATTTAATTTAGAGTAATTCCTATTATGCGAAGAAATTTAAAAATATGTTATCATCACGTCGTCTTTTGAATAGTACACAATTTTCTTACTGAATAACTGCAAGTATAAATAAATATTGGTAAAAAAAGTTTTTTGTAGAACTTGTGAGTCTGCAATCACAAATATAGAAACCTACCTTGGACTAAGCGACCTAAATCGCCCCGAGATCTATTTTTTCAAAGGCAATATAAGGAAAGCTTTGAGCGCTTCTGTTGTGATTACGGGTCTGATCAAACAGTTCTTCCAAACTCGTTTCTGGTCGATAAAGGATTCGACTAACTGACACCTAATTCGAGCTAATTTGCCAAATGCGTGAAACCGTCTAGAGGAAGTTTCGAAAATTCCAAGATTGCTATCTTGTACCTCAAGCATTCATTTAGTCGCAGGGACGTCTCCCCTTCGCTTATCGTAATTTTTATCAAATTTCAAAATGCTTCGAGCGTAGGTGAAAATATCTATTAACACCATTTCTTTCATTTGCTTCGTCTATTTTTGGTACAGCAAATGATTAAGTGTTACTAACACTGCTTTCGAATTTTTTAGTTGAAAGATTATTTTCCAAATATAATTTTGGGGCCGCGGTAGCCCGGTTGGAAGACTAGCGAATTAGTAACCGGAGGGTTGCGAGTTTCAAAGTCGATCCAACTAAAGACCTTCGTGGACGTGGGGACTGGTGCACTTTAAATCTGTCGCAGCCTCAAATGTCCACGTTGTCTTAGTACGGAAGTTTTGGAGAGGGTACCGTCGCCAATAGTTCATTGTGTTGCTCCAGTGCGAAGTTAATTCAACTACCTACCAAAGATAATTTAATGAATTCGTATATTACTAATTTGTCGTTGATCATCAAAAGAGGCCGCCGTGGCTCAGTGGCTTTGCTCACTGCTATAGCAATCTGCGAGGTGCAGCCGGCGCAGGTTAGATGTTCTGATTCTATGGATATATTTCTCTATATTCCGTGAAAGTAAAATTTTGGGAATGTTCATTGATGTCTACTGTTTATCGTAGCTTGACAAAGACGGTCCTTGCGCCATGAAAAAACATCGATTGCAAAATCTTGAATGTTAAAACTATTTCACACGTTACAAATACATACAAGATCAGAACAGCAATAAATTATTATTTTTCTTACTCTTACAATGTACAAATAGCCCATTGTGTTGCTCCAGCGTGACGTTAATTAAAATACCTACCTCCTTTAAAATGTTCCTGTATTCTAAGTGTTTTTAATGTTTAAAATAAAATATGACTCATTGTTAAATTATTTCAGCAATGTAGTATTGTGTGAACTAATGCGAAATTCTGTAAAATATTTTTAGATTGTTTTATGATCATAATAATTTATATTATGGTTTTAAGTTTCCAAATATGCGTAAATTTTAGATCATCCTCAAAATGTCTTAGAGAACAGACGTTGGCGTGGTGTGGAAGTTTGGAGAGTTGGGTGCCAGCTCAGGTGTTGCCTCGTCATCTGACCGTGATTCAAAATTACGTGGTATCCTCGGATGTTTCCCTTTGGGATTGATCCCGGACCGTCATCAATAGCCCGTTGTGTTGCTCCGATGTGACGTTAATTGAAATACCTACCTTAGAGAAAAGAAAAAATGCACGCAATTGCAAGACCAAGTAGAATCAGAAATCGGACCTTTTCCAAGAGCTAGGGGCCTCGGTGGCCCAGTTGGAAGAGTAATGGACTAGCAACAGGAGGGTTGCGAGTTCGAATCAAACCAAAATACCGTCGTGTACAGAGGGGATGGTGCACGTTAAATCTGTCGTGGCCTCAAATGTCCTCACGTTGGCGTGGTGTGGAAGTTTGGAGAGTTGGGTGCCAGCTCAGGTGTTGCCTCGTCATCTGACCGTGGTTCAAAATTACGCGTTCGGACACGTCCTTGGACCTTTCCCTTCGGGATTGATCCCGGACCGTCGTCAATAGTCCGTTTTGTTTGTCTAGTGCGACGTTAATTACCATTACCGCTACCGTTGGAGCGTGCAAATTCGTGTTCGTGATTTGATGTGCCAATCTACTTTCATGTTCGCATTTATCATTTGCGCAACTTTCTCGCGCAAATTTGATTCTTACTTTAACCGGAATTGATATTCTGATTCCGAAAACGAGTCAGAATAGAATCGTCAGTTCAACGGTTGGGGCCATGTAGATATGCAATCTGAATAAATGTTATATTTTTAAATGTAGTTTTAATTCCAATGTACTTCTACATGCACAATTTGGCAATACAGTTCACTTGCGAACTTTGAAGGACTCTTGGGTCCTTGAATAGAATAGAAGGCGGAAAAACATGTCTTGTGTTTGGTACAGCTTGGCCATAAAACCCAATCGACCTTATTAATTTTGTTAGCTTAGTTCCTGATTTGTTTCTATCGTTTGTTTGAGTTAAATAGAATTCCTCGTTATTAAAAAAACTAAATTTTTATTTCAAGTTGGCACTTCATTGAAAAAATGTGATACATCGAATACATCATTTTTGTAGTGGCAATTATTTGCAGACAGTTTTTCGTCGGTGAAAATTACCCACGACGGCAACGGTGGATTCCAGAAAACAAGCAAAGTTGAAAAATCTAAAACCAAAACCTGTGCCCCAATAATTTGAAAAACTTATATATGGAAAAACTTTGGTGTTCAATTTTGTTCATTAAAGCATAGTTCATAACCCAGTTGGCGAAAATGGGAATTTTTGTCGATTTTCCAATTTCAATTAGTCTCGGGAAGAGGTAATGGAAGTTGGGAATTGTAACAAATCCCACGTTCCAGAACCGCATTTTTAATCAATTGCTCCATCCAACATTTCTGTCGCAAAAGTTATTTTAAATTTGTATATTTTTCCTTTTCCATTGGATTTTAAAGAAAGACGATGGAAAAGATGCAAATTTGTCACAAAAAAAACACTTCATGAGAGAGATAAGGTACAGTCGCGGGAAAAAAACGAACCACCCCTCTTCATTCGAGCAATTTTGACAAGAGAAAATTCAAAGATGGCGTTCAACAGTAATTAATGTCTTTAAATTCACAAATGCATAAAATTTAAATAAGGGGCCATCGTCATATTAAATTGAGCACCAACTTCATAATTACCAATGGAAACTCCCTATTTTGACACACAATTTCAAATCTATATCAAAATTTATCTTCAGATACAAAATTTCATGTTATTAGGTTTTACCGTTTCGAAGTTATGAATACAGAAATATTGGAGCTAATGTTAAATCTGTTTCTGACTTTTATGGATATCTTCCTAAATATTTCTACAGCGCTGATATTTTGTACGATGTTACTGTTAAGCAACCCAAACAAAATCCACCTTATATTTTATTTAAAAAATTGTTTTTAGTATGCAATAATATTTATTAAATTAATGTTCGAAAATTTACGAATTGCAATCTTACTACATTTTGACAGGAATCGATTCAGTAGGACTTCTGACATGACAATGCAAAATTTCAGGTCATTCCAACTGTTAGTGTTTTTGCGTTACGTTAAGTTTTCCTCCTTTTGGCGATTTTAGGGGGCAATCAAAAGTTTAAAAAACGTCTGGCAAACCTGAGAAATATTTAAATTCTTGAAAAATGGTTGGAAAATTTCATTTATGTAATCTGAAATACATTCCCTTTTACAAGTATCGTAGACGAACTCTACTAATCACTGATCAATTGAATGTATTCCCTTTTTTGGATGATCGGAATATCAGTTTGATTGCATTAAATAATTGTAGGTAGGCTTTTTTGTTACATACATGGAGAAGAACGCTAATTAAAAAATATTAACTTTTATTAAGAACATTAAAGACGACACAAAATTATACAGAACATCGATCAACACTTTCTCCGTTTCGAATTGTTCTCAATTCCACAATCCTTCTTTTATCACATTTTAATCATGGTTACAATTCACAATATTATAGTTTATTATAAATAATAAATAACTCTGGGATCGTTTGCACTTGCATAATACATATTTAATTCTCGATCGTTTTCACTTGCATAAATATAATAATTCTAGGATCGTTTGCACGCGCCGATAAATACGTTTGAAATAATTAAATTTGAAATTCGGGTAGCGATAACTGCAGTTAATCTCGATCTACGAATAGCGATTTTCAATGAGGAGATGATCCCTGATATTGACAGCAATTTTAACATTGAATATCTCCGGATATAAAGATAGAGTCAGGAAATTTCATATTTAGACTAATTTAAAAAATGATGCAGAATCTGATTAAGGCATCAAAACGGCGTTTCCATTGGAAATTTTGTTTGCAAAATTTTATTTGAAAACTGCCCCTGAACAATTTCTTTTTATATTTGGATTTGTAGAGGACGTTATTCCCAATTGAATATCTTTGAATTTCCACTATTATGAATGGTGCTCAAAATAAAGTGGATAGTTTCTTTTTTCCTCGGCTGTACACTGCTGTATATGTACTGTAAGTTAATTTTTTGTAGTAGTGGCTAAGTTTACCATAAGATTTGCAAATTTATGAAGTCTTACTGAAATCATACTTTTGAAAGAATGAGTGGGCGATTTGAAAGCAAAATTAGTACTTCTTTCGTTTAATTAGACGAAAACTGGGAATGGCAAGAAAACCTTTTAAAAGAAAATTCTACAAGATGTTGATTGTTTCATAATTTCTGTTCTCATGATCTATCAGAAATTGACACCGTAAGTGCTACTTAAATTATTTTATTGAAGTCGAACTATTTTTACTTGAAGATGATTTAGCTTGAAGAAATTAACAAAAAATTTAGAGAACTGGGGACGTGGTAATCTAGTTGGTAGAATCGTGGATAAGGAACCGGAGGTTCACGCATTCTAACCAAAGACTGTCCTGTATGTGGGGCTGGTGAACATTAAATCTGTCGTGGCCTCAAATGCCCTCACATTGGCGTGGAAGTTTGGAGTGGTGTTAGTACAGGTGTTGACTTCGATATCTGAGCGCGGTAAAAAATTATGAGGTGGTGTGGTCGTTAATTAGGTAGGTATTGGAATTTACGTCTCACTGGAGCAACATAAAGGGGCTATTGGCGACGATTCGGGATCAACCCCGAAGGAAAAGATCGGAGGACACCTCGTAAGTTTGAACCAGAGTCAGATGACAAGGTCAACACCTGAGCTGGCACCCTACTCTCCAAATTTGCAAACCACGCCAACGTGAGGACATTTGAGACCACGACAGATGTAATGTGCACCAGACCCCACACTGCATTTAATGGACATGCTGACGATCACAAGGTCAGGGCAGTGATAGCCCAGTTGGTAGGTAGGTATTTTAATTAGCATCACACTGGAGCAACACAACGGGCGATTGATGACGGTCCGGGATCAATAGCCCAGTTGGAAAATTAACGGATTAGCAACAGGAGAGTTGTGAGTTCGAGGTTCGATCCTACCAAAGACAGGTGTGTATGTATGTAGGGGATGATGCACGTTTTTAAATTTGCAGTGGTCTCAACTGTCCTCCTGTTGGCGTGGTGTGGAAGTTTGGAGAGTGGGGTGTCATTTCAGCTGTTGACCTCGTCATCTGACCGTGGTTCAAAATTACTAGATGTTGTCCTCGGGTCTCTCCCTTCAGGATTGATCCCGAATTGTCACCAATAGTCTATTGTGTTGGTTGAAGAGTGCGACGTAAACTCAATTACCCTACCATTCTTTCCAAGATCAGCCAAACTCAACAATTTCTTTAAGGTAATGTATGAACTCGCTTGAACTTTTCTCTGACGTTCCTAGCTCGCATGGAAGTCGGAGATACATCGGTCTTGGAACATACTGCGGTGTGGCGAAGCACACATTTTCATGGAACTGAAAAACACAGTTGTTGCATTTGAGCTTCTAAAACCCATCATCCGTTTCAACAGATTCTTTTGCATTCATCGAAAGTAAGTTTGGTGTGGCTTCACCGTCTCATTCATCATCGTCCGTACTTTTTCGAAGAAAATAAATCAATAGGCCCTGTAACTAGTTCTATCAATGCTGTTCAATTATATTATTTCGCAACTTCAACAGTGTGGATGTGTCGAATCTTGTATTTTTACAGGATGGAGCACCCTCTCACATTGGATTATGTGTATAGCAAGTACTCAGCAGAAGACCGAATAATTAGTCCAGCCTTTCCTACGAAATGGCCAGCCCATTCATCTGATCTCGCCTCCTGTGACTTGGTAGTGGGGTCATAGAACGCCTAGTGAAACGTAGATAATTTGGAATTTGCAAGTCAGGAAAATCAATGGAGGCCTATTGCGTTATGCAGTTGAAAATGCTGTTTAGTGAAAACAGCTTTTAGAATACTTGCAAGGAAAACATTGAACCACATCTGTGATCACATTGGCGCGGTGTGGAAGTTTGGAAAGTGGGGTGCCAGCTCACACACAGGTGTAACCTCGTCATCTGGCCATGGTTCAAAATTACGTGGTGTTGTCCTCGGATCTTTCCCTTTGGGATTGATTCCGGACCGTTGCTAATAGCCAGTTGTGTTGCTCCATGCGGCGTTAATTCAACTACCCGCTTTACGAAGAGAAATTTGTCAAACGATTTTTTCTGAGTTTATGAAGATTGAAAAACATCTCGATTACAGCTTAAAAATAAGATATTTTTAACATTCAGTGTGAATAAATTATTTTACTTTGAAGTGTTAAGATTTTTTTTATTTTTCGAAACCAAAAACATTCTTAAAAGAAATTTTTTATTCGATCTCGTATTGTATTTGAAGGATTATTATCAAGTGTAAAAACATTCAAGCATTACATTTTGTTCAGACAAACGGAAATTTTTACTACTTTAATATATTTTGCGACAGTTCACAAGAAACGTACAAACGACGCGGTTCGAAGTATGGAGAATGCTGTCACTTTTTTTGGAAACACGAAAGCCGAAAAACACAGAAAATAATAAAAGCGAATCCAATCGTCATGTAGGTTGATTTTAACATCAAAAATAGGCACTCGAATCTTCAATGACTGCCGGAGAAAAAAGCTGTTTCGGGTACACTTTTGTGTTGACCCACAAATTGAGAAAACGGAAGTTACTATTTTTCCAGTTCAACGTTCGATGGTTTCAACCGCTTGATGGCACTGCTGTCGTTTGTATCCGAACTCCCGCGGCGGCTCTGTTGATGTTTGGCAAAAAGTATTCAAGTTTTCGCCGCAGTCGGTTACATGGAAAATCGCTCTTTTTAAAAACACCTCGCTAGTTTGGGATATATTTTATTTGAAAAGAACGAAGGAATTTTTTCTTCAGAGCTCGGTGAGTGTTACATTTTAAAAGTTCTTTTGTTGTTTTCTGTCGAAAGAATTCGAATATTTAGTGAAAGGCTTAGAGTTGTAAAAAATAACATGGTTTATATCCTTGAGCGATGTGAAAGCTGTTAAGATCTCTTCGATGCATGCAATTTTTAAGTATTATTTATTATCAATATTTATAATATCTATTCCAATATTTATAAGTTGTTATCAATATTTATATTATTAATATTTATAGCATAAACAAAATTAACAAGAATATAAAAACAAATTCGACATTGTAATGAGTATGTTCCAAACGAGTTAAAATTCTAAAATAGTTTTCTTTTTGATTTTAATATAAATGGAAAACGGTTTTTATTTGACGTAAGTTGTAAGTGTTTCAAGACAAAATGTTTAATAAATTAAATGGATTTAAACTTGTATAGTGTCCATTTTTTAATTTGAAACCATGTTAAATATTTACCTTTAAAATTAAACATGAAAATAAAATTTACCAAATTAATAAACGAATTGGAAATTAACGGAATAAATTTTATGCTTATGACTGAGCTGTTAAAGAAAATCACTCTTAACTGGGTAGGTCAAAGTTTCAGAAATAATATACGTAAAATGTATCATAAAAATCACAATACAATATTGCCAGAATTTTTCGAAATAACTATTAATCAACTTGTAATTTTAACTATTTAAGGATAACTTAACTATTTAGGATAGATATAGTGAAACACTAACTTTTCTTTGTTAATTAAAAGAATCAAATGAGCTAAAAAAATATAAATCTGAGCAAAAATAATGTGCTTTCAAGAAATTTTAATACTTAAATTTAGATTTGCCTTTCGGCTATGAAAGCGTTTTCAGTTTCTTGTTGATACCGTTTCTGAAGAAACGAAAAGAAATCAAGAATATACTTAAATGGGGTGAACATTTGAAAGCAAACTATTCGAAAGTTAAGATTGGTTAAAAGAACTTTAGTATTTAACATGTAAAATCAATTTGTCAATTCATAATTGAAAACAAAATCCATACATTAAAGAATCTTCTACACACAAGTTAAGCTCCTATCAAATACAGGTGAAAAATCAGATTGATTTCAAGAGATAAATCACGGGGAGTATTAACCAGTATTTTCATTCTCATATTATAGTTTGTATTAATATACTGTTTGCAAAAACCTAAGGTCCAAGAGACATTCTTTTTCTGCACGAAAACTGATCCAAAATTACAAGCTATTGTCTTCGGATCTTCATTTCGGGGTTGATCCCGGATTGTCACCAATAGCCCGTTGTGCTTCAGTGCGACGTAAATTCAACTACCAACCCCACGAAAATATTACGAGATGTATCATTTTTAAAGGAAATTAAAAATATATTCATTAAAATGATATAGGAATATATTTAACATGCATTTGACTACGCGAAAGCTTTTACAATGAGTATATATTAATTATTAAATGGCATTTGTAACTTTTATTCTCATAAATGTTCTTTGATGCTAGTTGTTTGGCTTGTCGCTTTACCGTCATCTTTTGCTTACACGAGGGCTAATTAAACCGGTACCTAAATCTAAAATCTTTAAAGTTATGAATAGAATTTCTGTACTTGTAAAGAATTTGATCTTCGACTTGAATATATAGAATGAAAGTTTTAAATAGGCTTGTAATTAAAACTTTCCAGACTAAAAAAACTAGTTGCGTTTTCTTTTAAATGAAATATTTTAACGCATTGTGTTGGAAAATAATTGGTTAGATTCATTTATTTTGTATAAAGGTGTCTACACTGGTGTGCAAAACTTAAGCAACGACTGTTTTTTTTGCCGTAACTCCGCAAGAAATCACCTGGGAGAGATGTAATTCAGAATACAGAGACAGTATTTTGTACTAACGGATGAAGAAAGCATACTAGCACAAAAATGAATAGAACGCATACAGTATGGAATCAAATAAAAAAAGGCTTTATCGAAAGAGTAGCGTTGGTACAAATGATTGTCTGCCCAAGAGGGAGAACAACAAACAGATGGCCCTTAGTAAGGGATATGACCTCCATTAACTGCAATGGTTGCTTGGCACCGTCTCTCCATACTCAATACCAGATTATCCAACAGTTGTTGAGGTAAGAGGGCCCATTCCTCAATGAGCACCTGTTTCAGTTGTTGGGTGTTCTCCGGCGGATATAATCGTGCCGAAAGGCGTCTCCCCAAAGCATCCCACACATGTTCTATGGGATTTAAATCAGGGGGAGTACGCTGGCTAATCCATTCTAGTGATATCTTCACTTTCTAGCAGCTCCTCAACATCAAGAGTCCGATGTGGCCTGGCGTTATCGTCCATAAAAACGAAGTCTGCACCAATGGCACCTCGGAACAGACGTACGTGGGGGAGGATCACTTGCTGACAATAGCGATCTCCAGTAACAGTACCTCTCGAAAACTTAGAGCTCAGTCCGCCCGTTCATCATGATGTTAGTGGGATAAAACCGTGTCCCTACCTCTCTCCATATCAACTGGCGTTGAGAATCACTTGTGACACTGAAACGACTCTTTGTAAAAGTAGTCTTAGTAGTCTTATCTGTAAAGAGGACGTGACTCCATTGAGTTCAGTCTTTGTGTTCCTTACACCAATCCAAACGGCGCCGCCGATGGGCAGCTGTCAATGGGATGCAGCGTTCAGGACGGCGGGCGAATAGGCCACCTTTATGAAGGCGTCTGGCCACAGTAAACCGTGACACTTGTCCCGTTGCCGCACGCAGCTGCTGAGACAGGTTGCCCGCTGACTGGTATCGATCTCTTCGCATGCAGGACGATATATCGGTCATCCATTGGCGTTGTTTTTCTTGGCCGACCACCACCAATCTTTCTTACAGCTGTACCAGTTGTTTGGAAGGCTTTCCAAGCCCGTGAAACGACACTTTTGTCGATTCTAAACTCTTGGGCTACACTCGTCAAACTACGCCCCTCCCCAAGCTTGCCGATCACTTTACCAAGTGTAAAGTCGTCCAGATGGTTTCTTCAACCATATTGCACGTACGAACTCGAACTTTCAGCGAATGCCTTTAATAGCGCCTTTCGTCATTCTTTTTAGTGTAGTCTTGCACTGTGCGCACTGACTGCACGCGTTTTGCGTGCCCTCACATCACCTGTGACGTCTTGTTCGTGATATTTGCATACAAATCACCTTTCTACTGAATTGGGTGTTCATTGTACTGAACGCAACAAGCCCTTTTTGTACAATTTCATGGCTGTCTGGTTAAAAATTTCATCGTTGCTTAAGTTTTGGACACCAGTGTAGATTTAAATATATTTATATTTTCAAACATTTTTATAGGAAATAATATTATCAACCAAAAATTATATTTATCCGTTTTAGAATACACAAAAAATATGCGTCGAAAAAAATTTAATTGATCAATAGATGAGATTGCTTAGACAGAATAAACTTGAGTTGGTATGTCGTAAGTACTATTTATTTCTAAATTTGGGTTTGGGGGCGTCGTGACTCAGTAGGTATGTCCACTGCACTAGCAACCTTCGAGTTGTAGGCGGCGCAGGTTCGATTCCTGTCAGGAGCATTCCTCCCTGGGTGTATTTCTCTTCTGTGCCAGTAAAACTTTCATTTTGAGTGTCTATTACTTGATGTTGTATGTCTTGTGTCTGGCGCAGCATGGCCAAATATGGCCCTTGCGCCATAAAACCCTCAAATCGACCAACCTAAATTTGGGTTAGTACATGATTGTATTATCTCAAACAAGAATTAAAAAAAGATTAAAAAGTGTACTAAAAGGAATTTACAAGTTTTGTAGAATTTGGGAATCTAAATTATGAGAATATTTTTTATAGACGGAGAGCTATAATTTTTATGAGCATAACCTATATGGTACTGTATTACTAAAGCGACCATTTAAAATATTAAATTCAATAAAACCTCATATAAAGTAACATTCAATTTATGTTCGAACTAAAATACGGTTGAGAAAGTCTTGAAAGTTTTAGCTACTGTTGGAAACTTTCACTATTTTCATCGCTTTTGTAATTTTTTTATTCTTTCCTATTTGTTCCTCCAAAGAATGCAAACTAATCTAAAAGTCAAATATGCATTGCCAATATTCAACAATTGTTCGTCTACTTGCTTTAGTATTCATTTGCAAGTCGGTCATGATTGATTGAACGTGCTATCAAGGTCGCGTCTCATACCCTCTGAACTATTCAACGGAGTTCAAGTTTCAATTTGAGCTTCATTTATTGAGTATAAAATATTTCGCTTTTAGGGCTAGAGAGGTTTCTTTACCATGCAAATCTCTAGTACGGCAAATGAAGGTTTCTGGAGACCAACTGGATCCGAAAGATTTTAAAAACGATACTAAAGAATGTCAACTAAATGTGTAAAATCACATCGTGAGTTATCATTGCTTATTTTATTTCCTTGGAGTTAGCTTATGTTAAAAACTATAAAATATTTTTTCACAGAAAAAATCTTACGGAATGTTGTCATTGAAAGTTTCACAAGTGGAATTGAGATTATAAAATTTAAGGATTTGGATGGGAATTAGGCTTATTAAATATAATTTTTGTTGAAATACTTGAAGAGTGTTTGATATTAGTAAGGTTTTTCGCTTAAAAATTCTAACTTGTTGACTAGTTTTCGAGGTAAAAGAAATGGTTGCATATTATCAGGGTTATAAAAAGAAACAAACTGGTAAAGAAAAAATATTTCAAATTAAGAACTAGTTTGATTTATCGTGTTTTTAACGATGCTTGGCATAAATTTTTAATATAAGCAACATGCTATTTCCTTCGTGTAACATGCAAAAGTTACGCCACAAGTTATGAAAGGTTACTAAAACACTTGCGTTCTATGTTTAGATTTACAGAAAAAATCTTCACAAAAGCATGGTCTTTCTTTCAATGCTAAAAACCACCAATGTGCGCTGTGGGCAAGTTCGATTCCTATAATTTATCCTGGGTATATTTCTGTTTGTTAAACTTGTGTGTATGTCTATTACTAGATGTAGATTTAAAAGCGGATCCTTGATATTAAACACAAGACAAATATAAGTGTAATCAATCTAAATATGTAGTTCTAGAGTTACGTGTGAATCCATGATGATTGTAAAAAATGCAAGCAAAGCAAAAAAGGTAGATAATTACTATTTGTTTTGGAAATCAATCAAAATGTTTATATTTTTTGTTAGATGGGTAGAAAATATGTTTTTGGTGTGTAGAATTTTCGCAATGATTTTGTGTCATGGATGAATAAGATGGAAAATCACTGGTTTGGACGGATAGAAAAGTATAAATATTTTTATGTAGTATCTATATTAGTCTACCTATACTCTACATTCTAAACTATCACCCCAGTTAGATATGAAAGTCAGTTCAATCACCATAGACATAATGCAGCTTACACTACACTACCTTACTTCATTTACTTTCTATCCCTCTTAAGAATTGGTATAACTGAGAGAACTATGTGATACTAGGTTTTCATCGTTATTTGCAGGATGGAAAAAATTAGAAGGCTTGATTCATCAAACCATTGGATGTAGCGTTTCTCTTGTGTAGAATGTTTTGAAAAAAATTAGTTTTTCCCCTGATTATTCATTTAAATAAGTTGATTCAGTTAACACGTTTATGTATCATTTGAAATTACTCAATTTTTCCTTATTTATTTCAGTTTCACACTTCTATAGCAAATTTATTATAAAAGTGTTCGAAAACTGAACTGAACAAGGTAAATGTTGAAAAATCGAACAGATATTTCCCTAAAAATTCACGAAATGAAAATGCTACGATTCGAAATCTCATAATTCAAAATTAAATTAATATTCCTATTTGATAGTTTGGATTTAAAAACTACCAAATTTAAATTGTTAACAATCTAAATGGAAATATTAAAATTAAAAAAAGAAATTATAACTTTAACTTATGTATATAAAATACTCAGATATACAATTTATACAATGTTAGTTTTTGTTCAAGAAAACATGCAATTTAAAAATGATTATCTTTTAATTTCTTATGATTAAAAAATATACTTATCAGTATAATGACGTAAATACTATATAGCCATATTTATATATAAGAGCATGAAACATTCGCGAAACATTAATTTCATCAATTCAAACATTGGTTTTAGATGATATGATCAAATAAAACATACAATATTTTTAAAACTAGATTAATTGATGCATAAGATTTTAACAGTGAATTTGAACCGTTTATGATAAAACATATTGTATCACAAACCGTTGTCGAATAGACCTAAATATTAAGGCATATTAAAATATCTTTGATTGCGAGTTCTATTTATGATTTAGATGCAGGTCTTTAAGAAAGCTTACGAAAATGATACTGTTCTGGCTGATTGACTAATGCTAATTGTAAAAATATCTGATACTTAACAGCATTCGATAGAGGCAGCAGTATTCGATAGAGGCTCAACTGTTTATTATATGTGCTTCCGCGTTGGTTTTCTATCGTTTTGAGGATTTGATACCCATGAGAGGCATTTTCTGTCAAACTAAATATAAGTGGCGGTAGTGTTTCTGCTGCGATACGTATTTAATGTACGTATTCTAAACGCGAAGTCAGTTTTCGAATACGATTTCAGCACTTCGCCAATAAAAATTCCAAATATGCATCATGCGAAAGCATTTGGACAGCTGAAGTAAAATTTCGCAGAACGTCTGATTTGTTTTGCATTGAAAAACCACTCATATGCAGAATGAACACCCGCCAATTTGCTAAGCCCAAACTTGGAGATACTGCTTTATTGACTAGCACGGCAGAATAGAGGTTCGATTCGTTTCAAGTCCTGCACTTTGCGATCTGTTTCACTTAAGAAAAAAGGAATTCGTTCACCGTTCAGACTTTTTAAATGCTTTTTCATCGAATCTCAGACAGTCCTCTATGCAAAACCCATAGAAACCTATAAATATGTCTTCAATAACATCTTAACGATAATATCCACAAAATGGATTATGTATACTACAACCTTCACCGCAAATCGATCTCCTGAAGTATAAAGAAAAAAAATCTTTGTAAACGAGCCTAATCGGATAACCTTATTCCTTGCCCCTGGGAAATTCTACAGATGCAGTGGGGAAAAGTCGAGAGAAGCTAACAGTAATGGTTCTAGAATGGTTTTCATCTGACTAGGCACTTCATAGATGTCTGGAAACCCTACAAGATCGGAAGAAGTCGCATGGTTTCCATCCATGGTTCAGAAGTCGCATCATTAGAGATTCCTATCTAATCTGGCTGATCCTTTTTATTTCCTGAAGCAGTCGGTATACACTTTCAGTACTGACAATTGTACTAAAGTGTGGAGGAGGGAGAAACGGAAACTTAAATCTCTTACATGCATCGGTGACCTAGGAGTTGTGCTCTAAGCCGTTTCGGAGGAATTTGAAAGTTTTCTCACATCCATCACCGTTAGACTTGTTTTTGGATGTTTTCTTTGTGAACGAGAAGGAGCATGTTACTTTGAAGCGCATATTGATACTGGTCTGAACAGTTTTTTGTGTGGCTGACTGTATTTTAGAACATATTAAAAATATTTTTTACCATTTTTCAAAATTCATATTTCGCTTAAGCTTTATTCGCCTAAGGGCTTAGGTAACCCATTTGGAAGAGGAGGACATGTATTTACAAAATCAATAATAGATTTGACTAATTTGTGCTGCAAAAATTGACGGTAGAACTACAAATAAACCAACCTGAGCATAACAGATGTGTCTCGATTTTTTGCAGGCCGCGTTCATCTATTTGCTCTATTGTAGGAACTATGAGTATGAACTAGAGTAAAAGTAAACTGACATCTTAACTCTATTAGGTCTTCTCGTTGCTCTCATGCGACGTAAATTCATTTACCTATCCACTTAGGTCTTTTTTATTTCATGTGACGTCTTTACAATGTGAATTAATCTCATTTTCTATCAATATATCTTTTAAAATATATCTTAAATTAATGTATAAAATATTTTTTGACGAATCATCCAGAGCGCATAGAAATATGGCACTATCAACAAACAGTCGCTATTGAATTCATTCATATCGTTTTGTAAACTAATAAACAAAAAATATTTATTTAAAGCATTATTTTAAAGGCAATGAGAAAAAGTGCTTCTATTATCGAACGCTTAAAAATACCACAGCTCAATGCTCTGCACAATCAATGACATAATCATCCCATGCTACATGTTACGAAATTTTGCAAGAATATCTAAAATCAAAACATTTCACAAAATAGGTGCCTTCACATTGAGAAATATGATATTAACTTTTGCAATTTTTTCGTGATGCGATCATGACACAATATGGGTGTAAAATTCTATCCGTTTTATGATTAAACCACACCTGTTCCCACCCTATTCTATTGAAAAAATTGATGCAGTTTCTATGTCATGTAGAGGTTGGAGTTAAATAACTAAATATGAAAATTGAGTCAAGGACTAGTAGGATTTTTGCGTTTAATGAATTAATTTTCTCGTTAAATCTGTAAATCTGTTTGCAGATCAAAGTATTGAATTCGATTCTTCATCGAGTCCATGAACTCGATCTCTGCAAAATTTATAGTTAATTCATAATTTCACTCATAGGCATATTTAGATCTCTTAAATCTACGTTATTTTTACCACACATTCAAGTATTTAAATAAATATTTTAAAAAAGTATAAGAAAATTGAAATGGGTATGTGATACTTTCGCCACCTTGTGGATGAAGAGAATTTCATTCATTTCTAATTTCCTATGTAACGCTATTTCCCGATTGCAACTTGCAAACATCCAATTTACGCCGTTTTATCTTTCGTGAAAGAATGGGAATTTGGAATTTTTGTACTTGCATTGAGAAACTCGAATCGAAAACTGCCAGTCAATTAGCCCATTTAATAGCAGAAACATTTTTTTCTTCAAATATTTCAATCTACCTGATAATGATTATTTCTTCAATTTAACGACCATTAATGCACGAATGGTAATTTTATTAGTCACAATCTCGAGTGATCTTACGAATGGTCTACTCATGACCTTAATTACATCTTAAGTCTTCATTTAATCATGAAAGTGTACCTGATCTTGATTAGAGAGAACTGAACTTTATTATTTTGACTGTTTTATATTCAGAGAAACAAGATTACCTTGATTCGATCGATTTTATTCCTTAGTAGTAATCGATATATAAAGTATAAATTTCTCCCTAATAAATGAAGCATAGAAATGTATTAAATGGCAGTCAGAAACTTCTGAGAAAGTTGAAATTTCATAAACTAAAATTCTTGTAAAGTTTGTGTTGTGTTTAGTATGTTCCTTTTTTCTAAAAATTGAATCACGGTGGGAGAGAAAGTCTATCACTAACAGTTTTATTTTATGTTTAAGCCCTAAATTCGTTCTCTTTGTTGTTGCTGCCGTTTAAGCATAAAATGGAAATGTGTTTTGAACTGTTCGTTTGTTTACATCCTTCGAAAACAAAATGTACTCAGTTCGACAACCAATCAGACTGATAGACGCAGCGTAGCCGATCCATAAACCAAACCTATATGCCAACCATAATACCAAAGCCAAACCGATAGTTCTGAAAAGATTCAAAACCTAATAATGATACATAAAAGAATTACTGATTAACTGCTCGAAGGAATTATGTATATTGAATCAGTCAATTTCAAATTTAATCAAATGATTTTTTTTCTGTTTTCTTGGAGATTACAATCAATTGAATTGAAACAGAATTCATTCCTCAAAATCGAATTTTTTGTCAGTCTTAATTTGGTATAAAAATAAATTTTTAGTGTTATATCAGTAAAAGAGAATTACTATTTGAATGGGCCCGTAAAACTTTTTCTAAAAGTTTTACTGGCATTTTAAACTATTTATCTAGTTGTATGCGTCTTTTCTTGCATCTTAGACCGAAATTGTCTTGCTATATGTAATTAGATATTTGTCTAAGAAACAATAAAATATTAAAATGAAGAATTAATGTTTATAAAAATCATCAAAAAATTATTTTGTTTCTAAGGAAAATTCCGACTTCTAATTCTTCGACAATTGCACTTAATATTAATCATGAACGGTATTTTTTTCTGAATAAATTGATGAATTCCATTTGCGTCCATTGTTCTTTCGGAATAGCGATATGTAGAATAAGGATATTGCAAACGGAATTTCTATCTATGGGCATCGTCAACGAAGTACTAACAAATAGATGATATCAACTTAATCAAGGCCCTGGCAACAAGTATTCAATCTCTAGATTGGGACTTCCGAGTGAAAGCCTATGCCCACTATTCGGAAGTAATGTTAACTATTCCATGGTAAATGAACTGTTGTAGAACTAGGACACCACCCACTAGCCTTCTAGAAAAGCACTCCTCATCAAGTCTTTTGTATTTAGTATGTTAAGATCATACAATGGCATAAAATTCAAACTTAGAAAATGAAATCATCACAGATCAAAATCCTTATCTGATTCAGGCGTGTAATCAACTCAAGCGTGCTGACACGAAACAAATTGGCGTTACAATATCCAAACAGCGACAATAAAAGTCCCAAGTTAAAAAGTGCCGATGTACTTATTAAAATATTGTTGTAAAACGCGCTCGAGCGACTAACGGAAATGTTGGTTTCTCTGTTCCTTCGGCTACTTTATGGCTCATCCCCTATAAAGGTATCAAGTTTTCTATTAGTTTCTTACAGTCGACATGTTTTTGCTTACCAGTTCGCTTCACAATGTATCGCTATTTTTTACGTCTACTCTTCAGTACTTCAAGAATTTCCGCCATTGCCAATACCCTATCATGTTATGGATGAGTGATGCATCGATTGTGCATCAATGACGTGCGCTACTTCTTTTTTCTTCCGCCAGATACATGTACGCGGAAAAGAAAGTCCGCTCGGGTTAATTGTGCGCCTTCTCCAGTGCTTAGTTGTATGAAGATTGCTGAAATCGAGCGTGACGGGGGCATTTTTCCAATTAATTTTTGGTGGGTTTTGCTATTTTCGGGAACGGTATTTATAGTTGCCCTTTTACAGGAATATCGACAGCCTTGAAGTCACTACTTAGCTTTCAGAAAGTTCTGAGTTAGATGATGGAGACAAATTAATGGCGGTAAAAAGTTTGATTCCTGCTTTGCGTATTTCTTTCTTCTGTGTCAGCAAAACTTTCCTTGTGGGAATATGTCCATTTACTTGACGCTGCGTGCCTTGTGTTTGGTGCAGCCTTTGCGCCATAAAATCCCTAAACCAACCTTGGATTCAAAATTAATGAGTTTTATTCAGTCTTCTGTATTCAATAATCTAACTGGTATAGTGATCATAGCGTTTGTCTGCAACTCAGTAAGTCCCGGGTTAGAATCCCGGTATGTAAGCTCATGGATGTTGATAATTGTCCATGTTAAGAGCAACGGTAGCTTATCCATTGGGTGCTTCCTCATAAATGGACGTCAGATCTCCCCTTGTAGTACCCAAGACGGAAGATAGTGTTCGGGAATTAGAAATAAAAATGCGTTCAATCATATAAAAGTTAAATTTAGTACGACCGTGTAGAGTTAAATCAGACCCCACACACTGGCATTTTTGGCTTCAGTGCCGAGCATTGGATATTGATGTTTGTAAATGTTGGAGCAACGGTAGCTAATCCACAAGGTGCTTCTTCACAAATAGCCGTCAGTTCTTGTAGTCAGCCCTTGTAGTACCGAAGACGGAAGAAGATTGGTCGGGTATTAGAAATAAAAAATGCATTCAATGATATAAAATTCAAGTTTAGTACGATCGTGTAAAGTTAAATCAGGCACCTCCTCACACACACTGGCATTATTGGCTCAAAAGTCTGGTTAGGTTACGAACCCCTTGTGAAATCAAAATGCATATTAACTTGTATACAAATGTAGAAACTTTTCTCTTTACATTGGGTAGTGACTTAACGTGGAACGGAAACAGACTAACGTTACAATGCTAAAGTCCCCATTTCCCGGGTCCCCATTGATCTCAAGCTCCGATATCATGATGGGGCCGTCGTGGCTCAGTGGGTATGCTCACTGCGCTAGCTACCTTCGAGTTGTATGCGGCGCAGGTTCAATTCCTGTCAGGTGCATTCCTCCCTGGGTGTATTTCTCTTTTCTGTGTCAGTAAAACTTTCATTGTGTGTTGATTACTTGATATTGCATGTCACTGATACCCATGCCCACCTTATCGATTGCATCGGTGTTTCCGGGCCAGCTTGTCTTGGATCAGGAGAAAGTTGCCTTTCTGTTAGACATGATCTTATGGACTTGGTTTAGGCTTATCCTGAACCTTGGGGATAAGAAAGAAACAACATGTGTCTGGCGCAGCATGGCCAAATATGGCCCTTGCGCCATAAAACCTCAAAAATCAATTAATCAACCGATACCATGGTTTAGGTGGACTCTTTATCTGGGGGCCTGAATTGGATAAATAGTTGGTGGATATAAGTTACTGGGTTTCAAAACCATATTAGATGAACAAGAACTTTAAAGATACTATGGTTGTCTGCACAGTATCTTCCAGTTTCTTTTCGAAATGATGCATGGTATTTTTTCAACGCATAATCTAAATCTCTTATTCAATTCAATTCAATTGATCTTAAACTTCAAATTTTTATTTACTAACAATTATCTATCAAGGGAACGTTTTGGTTTTGGAATGACTGAAGTACATTTTATCAAGTTTCGACCCGACCTTCCAACTTAAACTGTTTCCATTCTACGAACGAATTTTAAAAATAAGCCATTGAGTAAATTAATAAATGTGCAACTGACATTTAGTCTATTTGCGTGGTCTAGCATAAATTAGGACGGTATCATCATGAAAGATATGGAAAATTATGAAAGAGCATTTGGGTAACATTAAATAAAATCTGTTTTTAGTCTGGTTTGTTAGCTTGCACTGAAAATCTTATTTGAATAAAAACGCATTAACAAACATTTAAATAGATTTGCATGTGAATAACATACAGTAAGGTTATATTAAGCTTTGAAATACATTAAATACTTCACCCTTTTAAACTCGTACAAGAATGAGAAAAAAAGCATTATCATTTCAATCATCTTATGGAATAATGAGGGTATAGAAAAACGAATTTCAAATAAAAACACGCAAATTTATCCTCGCATCAAAATGTGCTTTACGGCATGCAGCTTCTTGATAAGGAAACGGGATGACAAGTTGGAGACACGCAACTATGATACGTGCTGATTCATAGGAATTCGTAATTACAGAGGCTGTTCGGACATTTTGTGAACGATTTTGATGCGCTGTAAAAAAATTGTACGCTACGAAAGAATTTTATTTTTACAGCAGTTAAATAGTTAAAGTATAACTTATCGTCTGCTAACTCAGAGTTTTGTTTACTTTCAAAATGGCGCTTTTAAATAAGCAATGGATGGAAGGCTATGTTTCCTCTCTTTCCGAAGAGAATTATGTTTATTCAATTATTCTAAAACGCTGTAAAAGTCATGGTTTTCCGATATCAAAGGTACGATAAGTAATTTTATTAATAAGAAAGGAAAAAACGTTTAAGTGGAAAAATACTTCTAAAAAAGTAACCAAAAAAGAAAATTTCTGAGAATATTTGTAAGGTAGGATCTTTAATTTTAAAAGAGAATCCGCTAAATCAAAGGACTATAGCAAAGTGAACGTGATAACTTTCTCTAAGAGATTTATGATTGTTGCCGGTTTTGCATATAATGGAAAATTAAAAGTAAAAAGAGGGGAATGTAAAAATCAACTACATATTATCAAGACCATATTTTATCCCCAATATTAAAAAAAATACCATATCTTTACCCACAAGAATGGGACGAAATACCACTGTCAATACTACAAAAGTCATCATTATCATGGAAATTATGGTGTAGAAAGATAATTAACAATAAGGGCTATCAAATGGAACATTTAAAACACAAAAATTTCATGTAAAAAATTGAGCTTCAGTCCATTAAAATCGTTCAAAAAATGTCCGAACAGCCTCTGCATGTCATTTAAAAATTTCAAGCAGTCTATGTTGAACTTTGTACTATAAAAAGCATTCTGAAATTTTTTCCTTTTTTTAATACATCACACATAAGAATAAATACGGAAGATGTTTTGTGCATTTTCGTTTCGTACTACTTGCCTAGTTATAGAACGTTTTCTGAGGTTTCGTAAATCCTTAAGTTAAACGCGCTGTGTTGAGCAATTCTTTTAGACTCGAATTTTAGTCAGTTTGTATAATTAAATGGGAGAACTGAAATTCAGAAATATTAATTTGGAACATGAATTTTTATTCTCAGTATGCTTTAAATAAAAAGATGAATTCTAAACTTTTTCTTCAGAAATTTTTATTTAATTTTTCTTCGATGGTTTTAACAGTTAAGTCTGAATTGGACAAGGAGATAGTATAAATATCTACCTGACTGAATATTGAACAATTTTTATTTAATTGAAGATCAAATATCAATATAAAGCCTTGAGATTTATATGGAAGTACGAATAAATCGCTCGAAATGGCATTTTGTACATAATTTATGGAAGCGTCGATCTGAAGAAATTGGTAAAAAAACTGAAGTCGCCAGTTACGAGTTCGGATCTGGTATATGCCGAAGTCGGATTGGTTGCTTGAAGTTGATTGAGTATTACTTGTGTGCGTGATCTCATGGATCCGTTTATAAATCATCGTCAAGAAATGGGCATACACACAAGAAAAGCTCTTTCTGACACAAGAGAGAAGTACACCTAGGGAGGAATAGAGCCTGGCGCGAAACGAACCTGCACCGCCTACAACTCTAGGGTTTTGCTAGAATAGTGGGCAAATACACTGCGGCCCTGCTTGAAGTTTGTTGATTTCTTTAAGACGATGCCAAAATGTGGGTCAGTTTCCCCCAAGTCATCCAAAAGCATGTCTCCCCCACCCAGTTCACGTCGGTTGCGATGTGGTAGCACCTTCCATGTTGCCCCGGGTTGACACTGAGGCTTCTATGCTCTCGCCAATAGAATACTTAAAAGATTAGGTCCATTGGAGAGAAAAAAGGGGTTTTAAAAACACCAAATATCATATATCATAAACACCAAATATCTTTAAAACGCATCTCATTTTTGCTTCCTTCAGCTACATTGCTGGTACACTCGCACAATCTTATTTCAAATGATGCTTAATGACGACTTATAAAATATGGAAGACACGCTCACTATAAACCCTAACAGAAATAACAGATAAGACTGTTTTGGCCTAGAAATCTAACTCTAACCTTACTTTTAACGAAAAGCGGATGTGTAAGAAATCTTAAGGATCAGAAAAGATTCATACCATTATTGTTCAAAATCTAATCGATCATGCTGTCGTCTCATCCAAATTGTCCAAATGACACTGAGTTTGAAAGTAGTACTTATCCATCTGACTGCTAATATTCGAATCTTTGGTGCTTTTCCTTTTCAACGCTGACATAAAATTTTATTTGTTTTCCTCGTATGTTTTCTATTGTTTGATGTTACGCTTGTGTGGGCTTTAAGTCAAAATATGTGACACTTAACAAAAATGATATCTGATGCAGTAAAAAAAATATCAAAGAAACATCATTTGAAGGCTTAGACGGGATACATTTTATGTTACAAAATAGGATATTTGAAAACGAATTTTCTGCAACTGGTGAATTCTTGTCTATCGCTAGAGGTCAACGTCTTTCAGTTCCATGGTGTCAAACGAATGCAGAATGGGTGATTCCGAAATGCGATTGCACCACACCTGTTTTGCCATCTTGGATAAAAATCACATATCCATTCAGAACAGGTGATATTTCAGTTTCCTATTCGTCGACTATCAAGTTATGATCTCTGGAGAAGAGAAAAGGTGCTGTATTTCCTTTCTTCCTATTCATTGTGTGAGGCTGATGGTAGGCGTATTCTCCTTACACCTATATTGCTTTCACTTTATGAGAAGATATTCAGAAACTGAGTTGTTTCATTTTCCTCCTTGCTATCTAATGAAATGTAGTTGACCGTAAGATCGTTAACAAATTGAAGTGGAAGTAGCTTATATAGTTTTATGGAACTGTCCAGACTTTGCCGGTTACCACACTCGGCGACCTGTAATAGTTAACCATACTGTAAAATGTAAAAACCTAAAATTGAAAGGAGAAATATGCACTAATATCCCGTTTGAACGCATAAAAATTACTGAAAAAAAATCACCACCTTACTAACCACTCACCTAATCACCACCTGGAAATCATCTGTTGTCGTCATGGCATTTATCTGCCACCCAAGAGGTCTAGGGTTCGAATCCCAGTTTGTAAGCGCCTGGATGTTGATGATTGGCCCTGTTTGAAGCAACGACGGATGGCCTACTAGGAGCTCTCTCGCCAGTTTGTCCCTTGTAGTGCCAAGAGGTCAGTGTTCGGGCATTAGAAAAAACCTGTGAAATCGATCAAAATGGAAAGCAGAATTCCATTGGACAACACTTCAAAACAACATTGGAACTTTTATTATGTATTTAATTTACAAGAATAAGCAAAATTAAGATTCAATACATTACTATACAATAGATAAGGCAACGGAGAACAAGTTAGCAAAAAGGCAGTCCCATATCTTAAACACTCACACTGGTATTTATAGTTCTAATTTAACTACCTGCCTAGATGGTAAAGGGTGTCGGACCCAATACGGCCTCTTTGTAGACCTGAATATTTACTCTGCCTCGAACACTAACACGTTTTGGTCACCACAGTATCATTGAATTACAATTGTAAAAGAGAATGCACGAAATAATAAAATCAAAACTATTCTAAAACTTAGAATTTTATGAACATTAAATAATTAGCACCAGGGTTAATCATAAAAACAAGTTATTTCAAGATCTGCTTATTTCTAGAGTTAGCTTCTATTTAGAAACATAAATATTGAATGCTATAATATCACTACACTATGTTTCAAATGGGCGTTCAAGACAATTTATGTAGGAACCACCTTACTCTTGTAGATATGTGGTTTCTACATTTTTTATCATTTACTTAGTCCACAAATCCAGATCAATGGTCATAAAATCTAAATAGATATTGATTTAATTTAGATGGCATTTACATATGATATTTTACAATTTTGTTAATTGGATTATTAAAATTTATTATTTACACTTAATTTAAATTTAATTTATTAAAATTTCACTTAATGTAATTTTCAAACCACCAGGTTATAATAGATAAATTTTTTAACGTTTTTTTAAGGCCCATTGAACCACATAAATGTCATTTTCAATTCACCTATCATTTTGTTACTTGTAAACCAAAAGTAAATAATTATTGAAACCAAAATCTAATGTCCTTAAATTTCCCGGGGCCGTGGTAGCCTAGTTAGTAGAGTCGCAGATTAGCAACCGGAGTTCGAAAATCAATCCTACCAATGACCATTATATACGTGGGGGCTGGTGCACGTTATATGTGCACGTGGCTTCAAATGTCTTCACGTTGGCGTGGAAGTTTGGAGAATGGGGTGCCAGCTCACGTGTTGACCTCATCTGACCTTGGTTCAAAATTACCAGGTGTTGTCCTCGGATCTTTCCCTTCGGGATTGATCTCGGACCGTCGCCAATAGTCCGTTATGTTGCTCCGATGTGACGTAAATTCAACTACTTACCTTTCTTAAATTTATTGTTTCCAATGGGACCGTCGTGGCTCAGTGGGTATGCCCACTGCACTTGCAACCTACGAGTTGGAAGTGGTGCAGGTAGAATTCCTGTCATGTTCGATTGCTCCCTGGGTGTATTTTCTCTTTCGTGCCAGTAAAACTTTCCTTGCGTGTATGTATTACTTGACGTTGTCTGTATTGTGTTTGGTGAAAACATGGTCAAATATGGTCCCTTGTGCCATAAAACTTCCACCTCCCTAATGCTCGGGGTTTTTAGTTTAACACTCCATTCAATCAAGTATTTAACGCGTTGCTCGTTAAAACCGCGATTCTTTTAAAGACCCTTGAAAACGCAAATCGTGGTGCTTGTGGCGGGGTTCAAGCGTCATACTTTACTCATCTGTGAAGATCGCCAGAGCATAAAATACCAGAATGTCTAACAAGAATTCTTTTGTTCACCCCTATTAGGCACGAGAAATGTGTGTGAGTTTTAAAGAGGAATTTTCACGAGAACGTGAGTATTCCAGCTGTTACCGGAAGTTTGGATAAGCTATATTTTTAGCCGCAGTTGAACTGCGGCGAGACCTTCGGGAGTTTGGATTGAATCTTTAAGATTGGTCCCTATGATGATAAGCTATTTTGAAGATTAATTTTGATGACCGAATGTCCAGAAAAGTTTGTCAACGATCAGTTTTTCAATTGATAAAAGTAAAAATATTTTTAATGTTTTAAAGATAATTTACACATAAGCCGAAATTAGCTTATGGAACTGTTTATTCAGGTAGTACACCAGGTTATGTACTCTACAAGTCGGGATAGATGAAAAATTAGAATATTTATTTTTTTGTACGAAATCTGAAGTACAAGCATCATTTTTCGAAATTTTTTAGCCATGTGTGGTCTACCATATTGTTAACTCTTAGAACAGGACTTTGTTTTATCTTTTCCTTCTTTGATGTTTTATCTTGTTTTTGGTGCAGTTTGTCAGATTCTGGACCTTGCGTCACAAAACCAAACCAAACCTAAAAATAAAGTTTCTAGATTATGATTATAGGTCTTAATAAGTTGGGGGCTAGAACTGTTTTAGAGTGTTAATTAAATCCTAAAATTCAATTTCAGTATCAAGTACGATACAGATTTGCTACTTTTATTTTCAGACTACTTTTTTACAAAAAAACGGATAACGGGTAAGATGTAGAGCAGGACACCAATACTTCAAATTTCCAGATGCGTGACTCGATTTTTTTTCTCGATGTAAAGATCTTTAAAACTCCCTAACACTTTCATATTAAACAGTGCGTTATTTGTAGCACACCTCGTATTGCGAAACCACTGTCTCTTCCTATTGAAAGAGGTTATCTAGTTCGAGTCAATGGGGGTACCAATTGCGAAACTTCACTACGAAGCGTTTTCCTCTTACATTCTTTGTACATAACAGGCAATACATTTTATGGTATAGGGGCAATTATATGAAGATGATCTTTTCCTTTCAAGAATGTCTGGCATTCTAACAAACATTTTGTTCGAACAATTGGTTTTCGAAACAATTGGAAAGGATTTTTCAAATTTAGGTTTATGACAAAAATGGACTTGAAAGAAATTTCAAATGATTGCGGCTAATTTTTGAACACAAAGCTCTTATGGTTGATGTAAATTGAAAAAAATTATTCGTAATTTAGCTATCAGAAGTAAAGCTGATACTACCTGTGTTTTAAATCTATTCCCTTTGTCTTACAACGAAATAAAAACCCACATTATTATTAACTCAGTTTAGATTTCTTTGTTTATTTAATTATTCTTAAAAATAAAAGGTGCATGTACAGAATGGAAATGTGGATGTATTGCTCCAATCTAACCATAGGGGGCACACACCAGTGAAGAAAATGATGCAGGTGAAGAGTTTTATGTGAGCAATCCATTAAGGAGCTTTCTACAAAAAATGTCTGAATGTTCAAACATTGATAGTGCATTTGCAATTATCATTTTTCGTAAAAGGCGACGATACATATCACTTTATCCTCTATCATGGTTAAAGTTAAATAAAATGTTTAAATACTTTCATGAGAAGTTGCTCGCATATAATAAATATTTAGTCAAATGTGAGGAAAGAAGTAATGCAAGTGATAATATTTATGATAAAATAGTAGAAAACGCAAGCAATACTAATACAGAAACTTAGCGAAAACGCGTACGCGATAACACAATTAAATTATTAAGTATATAATTTTCTATATTTGGTTACGTTCGTGATATATTTAATTGTTTAGTTCAATTTGGAATTAGATAAGATTCTGGAACAATAGAAGGAAAGTCAGCATCTCTGTTGTAGCATAAATTTCAAATGTACATACTAAATAAATATTAATTGACATGTAGTTTTGAGCTATAAGTTTTAATTGAGTTATTAAATTCTGTATTACTGATTCTCTGAGATTATTACCGAGACTATTTTTGAGTTGCGAAATTTATTAATTGACTTACTATTCTGAGTTGTAAATATTCATGAAAAATAAAGCATATCAAGTGTATGTTTCAATGCACTCATTACTTACGAATCCTCCGCAAAAGATAATAACAAGCGCTTGGAATAACAATAAATAATTTCTAGGACCCATTGCATTCTTATCCCAAGAGGCTTTACAGTTAGTAAATTAATATTTAAACTACATAAAACGCTTACGAAAGGTTCAACTCCTTTTCAATGTAAGATATCTGGTTATGGTTTTAAATACGTCTGTCTAGTTCTTCCCTGTTCAGATTAGAGTGAATCATTTCTCGAAAGATTAACTCGGTGTTTTTTTTTTATTGAATTGAATTAAAAGTTTGTCATAAAACTATTTTATTTTACTTTTTGTTTTGAAAATATACATACCTGTACCAAAATGGATGACAGATGCCATTTCTAAGGCAACCCCAAACCCACGTTAGTAGCAACTGGGATATAATATTTCTCAATTTGACTAGTTGGATTTTGAAAATAGTTTGTATTACCAGTAAAAATTGGCATTTTTTCATTGTTTTGGTAACCTGGTTTATTTAATTTAACTACGTTTTTAATTACATACTAAGATTATTTAATTGCATTTTAAAAATCACTCGAAAGTCTCAATCCTTGCTACATAGCCAATACTGCTCTTTTCTATATACTCAAACCACCTCCCTGCTACACTGATACGACTAATAATTTAGCATACAGAAAATAAGTATTTAACGATGTCATAAATTATACATGTGTAGTTTTATCATAGAATTTCAAAAGGTGTTCGTTCAACGAAATCATATTTATACTACAATGTTGCTTTTTAAATGACGTCACTCTTCCCCGTGGTTGATATCAGTTCGTTTCCGAAACTCTACTTTTATCCCCACAATAAAAATAAAATGTTCTCATGTTCTGATATATATGGACTTTAAATTGACTTGATATTGTAAATGCTATCTCCAAAATTAGGTACTTTCTCCTAATGGATCTAACCACCGTCCTATTCCAACAAGAATATTAAGTTTAATCTATCTGAATTTTAATCTAATTTTTATCTGTCTCAAACGTAGAATCCTAATAACATCACAAAAGGATTTCAGTTGTATATTTTTGCTCCAATATTCTGTCAGGTGTTCTAAAACGTCACATCTGTTCGCCAACTGAATTCTAATTCCTCATTTTAAACAACTTTATAATGCAGATTGCATTTGCCCGATAACGATTTCAAGCAGTCTAGACCCACAAAAGGTATTTTTCCCTTATTGCTCCACATTATTTAGAATAGCAACCTCATTGAGGTATTTTTCTATTCACAACAATGCTAACTTCGTTACGGACACGAAAATATACATCCTATGATCTTCCTTTTCTCTTTGCTTATTTCTTAACTCTTGTTAATAATCTTGTTGAACGAGCGTGAAAGACGTGCTGTAATGCTTACTTTTTTAAGTCTTATTGAATGCTTCAGAAGAAGAGATTTGTTATTTTCTTCTACCCAATCCGATGATATTCAAGATGTTTTGAAATGTTTTTAGCCCGAGAAATCTGGAACTCTTAAGATAAATTATTTGTACAAGAAATTCTAAAAGTGAAACTTAGTGAAATTGTAGTTTATTGCCGAACTCCTGGATAATCATACAAAAAAACTAAAATTAGTAAATTTTCTTAGGATATAAAATATGCATGGGTATATTTGATGCAAATTTATCCTAAGTACAGTTTTGTACCATTTATTTTCCTCTTGGAAATTAAATAATCGAGTGATTTATGTCAAAATGCAATGTTAAGATTACTAATATTATGGGAGTGATAACTGAAAGGAGTTTTAAAGTTTAAAATAAGTATATAAAATGGGTAGAATAAGTGTAAACACATTTGAATTTTAGTTGAAACAATCTTATGGTCATTTGTTAATGGTAGTAAATTTAAAAACTTCAAAATATGACCAATAAAGATCAAATCAGGTGAAAATAGGATCTTTATTAGTCATAGTTTGAGGTTTTTAAATTTTATTACCAGTTCGACTACGGTTTCATCTATATATTTTTTCTGAGATGGAAAAGCATTATTGACTAAAGTAATGCTAGTTTGTTACTGGGAAAACTTCGTGTTTCGTTGCATCTCAGAGGAAAGGACTTGGACTTAGTTATTTTCATACATTTTCTTCAATTGGTACCCCGGGCGTTGATCATTGCAAGTCTATTACAAGACATACTCTAGAGCCCATCTTTTTCTTTAATATACGAAATAACTCGTAAAGAAATCATTCACTATTGTTTTATTAAAATAATTTTTGGACTTAATGTTCTGGGCTCAGTGACATCATGAATTAGACATAGGAATGGATGCTAGTTAGCAGTTCATGTGCCACGGTTAACACTCCTGTAAATTGAGAAAAATAGTTTCCTCAAAAGTTAACTCATTTACAATGCTGAACCTTAACACCAGTCTCGGATACTTTTCTGGAATAATATCATCACCCGAGATTTGGAAATAATCTCTTAATCGTGTTTAAAATTGACAGTAGCTATTAAGCTTCAATATCACAAAAATACTAATTACATTTGGCACTAAATGGTTTTCAATGTTACAATAACTGACATTTATATCTAGAAAAATGAGAATTTAAATACGTTTTTAAAAATCCCATTTCTGTCTTATAAGCTTAAAATTATGTGTTTCAATACAATGCTATAACCAACTATAAATGCTTTCTAAAGTAGGAGAATATTAAAAGTAAAAGAATAAGAGAAACTGTTTTGGGATTGAGAAACTTTCATCTCGGAAAGACCCGTTTGGCCTCTAAAATCACCTAAAGTAGGTAACATTAAGTGAGCTAAAGAAATGTATTGGTATTTCCTCGTTCTGCCAAGCATTCCCTGCAGATATCAAACCTTTTATGAGCATTTCAAACATGTTGGTTCCGTCAAAACAGTGATACTTTTGGAATAAACTTTAACCAGTTAACCTAGAATTTTTCCTTAATGCATCGTGTAGAATTACTAGCACGTACAATGATCTTGAATTTGTCTCACTCTCTTAATCTCCTTTCTATAAAAGAACTACTTTATCTTAAGATTATAGTTGTAGAGTTAGAGGAAATGTAGTAAGGTCATTTTAACTTAAGATATCTAGAAAGTTAAACCTCTGGCGTCACGAATAGTGTAGTATTGCTTTCACTCATTACACTATAGGGCCGTCGTCGTGGCTCAGTGGGTATGCCCACTGCGCTAGCAACCTTCAAGTTGTAGGCGGCGCAGGTTCGATTCCTGTCAAGTATCTTTTAACTTTCTACGTCTCTTAAGTTAAGATGACCTTATTAAATTTCCTCGGCTGGCAAGAATCGTTTCAAGTAATAGACGTGCAAAACGCCTCAAATAAGATCGGAATTTAATGCTGGGCCTTCAAACATCTGCTTGAGGTCTGCAACATACTGCTCCGTTCTCTCAAAGATATGGAGATTAGGAGCCAGACACCCAATTCAAATACCCTTGATGAATACTCGATACATAGTTGTATGCTTCAACTGGGCTCGGGAACACTTACTGACCATTGGACACTTACTGACTGGAAACGAGTAGCCTAGTATGACGAGTCACGTTTCCAATTGTTTCGGGCAGATGGAAGGATCCGTGTGTTGAAGAAAACCCCAATAAGACAAGGATCCCGCATGTCAACAGGGAATTGTAGTCTGGTGGCTCCGTAATGGTATGAAGTTTAACTGACATTCAATGGTACCCCTGGTACGTCTACAAACGTCTGACAGATGAACATGTGTGCATCCTTTCTGACAAGTTGCACTTGTTCATATCCTGCATTCGTTCTGATAGGTTTGGCCTCTTCCAACAGGACAATGCGCCGCCCCACAAGTCTACACACCAAATTATGATTAGAGGAACACAATTCTGAATTAGGAGTCTTGCCATTCCCACCTGTCCTCAGATCTCAACGTTATTGAACACATCTGGGATGTCATGCAACGCGCTGTGGAACATTGCACTCGGTATACAAAAGAATTTTAGAACTCTGCAAGAAATATGGTATTCAATGCCTTCAGAAATACTTTTGTAAACTCGCGAAACTCATGCCCCATCGTATTTCTACCGTTTTACCCTCCCATGGGAGGCACTAGACTGGTGTACCAGTTTTTCTGACACTTCAGTGTACTTAAAAATGAACCAAAATTCAAGCTTTCTTTTTCATGAGCTTGGATTTTTGGATTTCCATGCTGGGTACCAGGGTGTCCAGTATGGGTAGAGTGAATTCAAAATATATATAATTCGAATATATATATTCGAAGACCCCCCCTTTATGTCATTCAGGTTCAACAGATTTTACTGTTAATCAAATTTTAATTGCCTGTCCAGTTTTCAACCATCATCGACTAAAATTTTTTAAAGCCCAATTTTATATTTCCATGATTTGGTGGAAGGAATCCCCTTTCAAATCTTTTCTTTTTAAAATCTCATCTAGTTTCTTACATTCACTACCGTTCTATATTAATCAATTTCTACCTTTTATAATATACATCATGTTGCTTGTCATCTGGATGTTTGAAATCATCAATATATATTCATGTTTTACCAAAACATTTTTCACATTGTTGATCACTTTACTTTATTTTAAAACTCATTCACACATTGCTTGAATGTATGCATATGTAAATTAAACTCTTCTGTTTCATTAGTTATGCTGCTGTCGATGGTCTTGTTTTATCATCTGACTATTGTTTGAATATTTTTATTCTCATCTTCACATTTTTCATGTTTTAAATCAACCATTTAAAATTTAATTTTTGATTTCGATGGGGGGCGGGTAAACTTTTCCTTTGCAATTTGGACTAATAAGAAAACATGATTGAGGAACTTTTGATATAATGTACGTAAAAAGCATTCGCTCTCTTTTCATCGTGGGAATTTGGTGACTCTAATAACGTTTATTTCCACGGTACTGCTTAAGAAATCTGCTCTTTTAATAACAATAACAAAGTATGCTTACTCATAGGGAAGGAAGCGATAGCTTTTTTCAAGCATACACTTCGATGAGTGCTCTCTTACAAATATAAATTTTTTACGACTTGTTTTGCAAGTTTGGACACATCTATCTCCTCAAGCCGATAGGATGTGCTGACACAAAGCAGAAACAAAGCAATCAGTTTCTTATTCATTAGCGCACGAGTAATAATATCAATGGACTGTGACTATCTTTTTATTAAACAAACAAATCGAAACCGAGAGAAGTTGAGACAAAAATTCACCACTTTTTTCCCTTGCGGAATGGATGGAATCGATTACGACCGTAATTCGTGTTCATCGATGCGTGCGTGCTCGTGACAAAGAGTTGTGCCACCTTTTTTTATTTATGCAGATTTATCAACTCGTCCGACGGATAGTTAGATTCGATAATAAATAACATCCTGTTGTGCTTCTTTCTGTTAGGGCCCAACGAGGAAACATAACCACGTGTTGATTGTCGTTTTTTCCATTTTATGCTCAGACTCTGGACAAGTTTCCTTTTGCGGTAAGTTTTCTTTTGAAGATTCAAATCCTTACTGTAACTGTTCTGTGAGGTATTAATTTTGCTGCTATTGTCGGGCCACGACAGCCCAGTTGGTAGTCACGGGTTAACATTAGGAGGCTTGCGAGTTCGAAACTCGATCCAACCAAAAACAGTCGTATATGTGAACGTTAAATCTGTCGTGGCCTCATGTCCTCACGTTGGCGTGTTGTGGAAGTTTAGAAAGTGGGGTGCCAGCCAAGGTGTTTACCTCGTCATCTGACCGTGATTCAAAATTACGAAGTGTTATCCTTAGATCTTTCCCTTCGAAATTGATCCCGGACCGTCGCCTATGGCCCGTTGTGTTGATCCAGTGCGACGTTAATTCAACTAACAATTGGTTTGAAATACTTAACTACTTTTAAAGTTGTTTGCCATCATTCAGCACATTTCACCTTTGATGTAAAATAGATTGTAGAACTTGACAGGAATTATACCTTATCAACAAAAACTTTCATTGTGTGCGTTTGTCGAATTACTTGACGTTTCTTGTCTCGTGTTTGGAGCAGCTTGGCCAAATATAGCCTTTGCGCCATAAAAACCAATCAACCTAGAATTATGTGATATTTAACAGTGATTCTGTGTGAGGTTCAGGAAATCTGACTAAAAGTCCTATCAACAAATTTATTACAAGGCTGCCACAAGCTACTAAAAGGCGACTTTTTGCTACTATTTTCCAACCTTGGTGACTAGGGGTATCTTTTAAAGCAAAATCGTCTTTAAAGCTCCTATTTTAAAAACTTTGGCGACTTTTCGAAACTTTTGGTGGCTTTTTTTTGAAAATCCACCAAAGGTCAACGAAAATTTAGTCCCTTTTTTAAACTGACAGTGGGCGAGCAAAAAAATTGGGGAGATTTTTTTAGGGAGGAAATTTTCAAAGCGATGCCCATTTCGAATTTTTGGCACCAAATCGTGGCAACCATGAAAGAAAAATATCAGAGTGGTTGCTAGATTGTCATGAAAACTTTTTTAAGAAAATACTTAGTTTTCTAATATAAAATATTAAATTTCTTGGGGAGATGAACGTCTGCACATTTGGCCCATTTTGTGTTTCAGCCCATTCATTTTGTATCTGAGCAATTAAAATAGGATTTAAGAGGATAATTTTTTGCTACTAAAAATTACGCTACTAATGCTAGTATTTCATGAGTGCTTTGGCTCTGGCAGTCCTGACATTATAACTTCACAAATACCGAAATTATAATAAATATTGCCTCTCGAATAACTAAATTTGTCACAATAAGCATTGCCTCACGGGAGCAATCAACTACCAACGTCCTGTAATCACCTAATCGCCTTAACAGTACTGGCGATTTCAATCTGCATAGATGACTGGTAACATAGGAGCTCTAGGTTTATTGTAAATTTAACTTTTGTTTGCAAAACTGAAAAATATATTAAAATACGCTAGTAGCTTTGCTATACTTTTAAGATGAGAATAAATGTGTTAATATAAGGAATCGCATTTCCCTGAAGCTCGGGTAGAATCACCGAACGCCCCACAAAATTATGATTTTTTTCATATCCTTGTTTCAAGTTAATGTAGTTGGGTGGGACCGAGATACACATTCCGAAAGGACATTAAATTTGTCATACATGACTGAATTATTAGTAGAAAGATGAATTCTTTATGATTTTGGGGAAAGGCAGGTCATTAAACCAATGGAATCTACCTGAATGCTTAAAACGTACTAGTCAAGACCTCGTTGGTATCACTGTCTCAAACTCATACCTAAAAATATAATTTTGGTACTATGCCTACCAAAATTTTGTTTATTGCATAGTCTTACATTATGATCTGGGTGTGTTTGAGCTCTAAGTTCTCAGCAATTGTTTTTTATTATGAAAGTATGACTTGATAACCAATAATTAAATCCATAGCAAAAAGTTTTTTTAGATCATGTCATGTGTGAAATTTAATATAGTTGTAATTTAATATTTCTGTGCAGCTTTCTTACGTATACCGATTGAGTGTACTTCTACGCAATGAGACCAACATTTATTACGAAATAATTGAAGTATTGTTGTATACTTTGTCTTAAATCACATACTGAAGTTCACAGTATCGTAGATGTGTTGAGAAAAATAGTTTAACTTTGAGGAAATGAATTAAGGGCTTAAAAAAGGAGACTGAAAAAGAAAATTTTATGCTTATATGTACGTTTATTGTATGAAATTAAGTTGAATTTAATTGAATATTTTATAGAATGTTTGAGTTGATAGTTAATCTGCTAGATCTCAGTGTCAGTCATAAATTATATGCTTTCTTTGGATCTCTTACCCTACTGCAGTATTTTCTGTTCCTCAAAATGGTTTTAGAGTTGGACGATGCATACAATATTGTAATGTGATATCCTATCGAAACGGCACGCACCAGCGCCGTTTGTTGAGCGTAGCTACTAACTTGCCATTTGTAAGACGTACTCGCTATTGATAAGATGCATTATTCAGATGTAATGTTCAGATGTAATTGCTAACTGTAAATAAATATATTTAGTCCTTCAGATGTTATGATGTTGCGTCTCTCTCTCAGTTATGATGTATAAACTCTTAAACTACCACAATATCAACATTAACTAGATCTTTTTCCAGAACTAATCTGAATTTCCAGTCGGATTATTCAACTTCACACATTCTGAAGGGATTACGTTTCAAATGGTCTTCTCTATAAAAACTATCAAATCGAATGTTTTTAAAATGAAAACGGTACTTGTATTGTGGGAAATAGGCACTATTAGAACATCTGAAATACTTTTTTGTTATTTCCTTGCAAGAATATACCGCGAGTATTTTTTTCCTCATACGCAATTTTCAGTTCCATACTCATTATACTTTTATTATTTGGTCATTGCACCCATGTTCGTTTCACGAAACTTTCTTCGAAAGAATTTTTTATGTATTTCTTTGATATGGTTGTTTTCAAAGTACTTTATGGCCATCATTAAAATGCGGATGTCAAGTGACATTCCCTCGTCGTCTTCAGTTATACAGCATGCGTGAAGTTATCCAGCTGCATTGATCGCAGCAAATGGTTTACTTAGTGTTTTATTCTGAAAATATTCTTATGCCACGGCGTGGTCATGACAATTCTTTATTTGAACAATATAAATTCTATAACATGATTGAAGGAAATTCGTAGTGTTCAGACTGTAAATGGGGTTTAAAGGCCTTTCTTAGAAGAAAACTTTTGCCTAGGATCAACCGTCCAAATGGAATTTTTGTCTATAACAATACATAACTAATGGAACCCTCGCAAAGTATCTAAGCTTGTTTCTAAATTGTTTGTCTGTTGATGGTACAATAAGACTCATCTCCTGATACCTTATATTTGGGGACTGAATATTTAGAACAAAATTTTTCAGTTATGATCCGATATTATGAAATTCGCAGACCACTTCCTTCTTATTAAAAACATAATATAAAGTTTGGTCCAAAAATAAAGTCATTCGAAAGTTATTACATAAAAAGTAATCAAGCATTTTGATAAATTAGCAAATATTAATAGGTCCCACGCGCATATCGTTCAACTGTAATGCAAAAAAAATTTGTTCTAAAACACCTACAATTTTTCAAAAAAGCAGAGTAAGAAACATTTCAATTCAAAATTTGGAAGCATGATGAATTTCTCATTTACAATTAGATGTGTACAACAGATTTCAAGGGTAATTTTAAAAAATTTCAAGTAAATCAATTGAAATCAGATACGCAGGGTACATTTTGAAATTATCAGAAGATTGTCAAAAAATCTCGGAGAAAACGCTTTTTTTGTTGTAAATTTGTACTATACTTACCTCTATAATATTACCAATTGTAAGAATTCATTTATTTTCTAATTTTTAATGAAATCTTAGACTAAATCGTACTTAAACCGACCCCTAGTGACAAGTTTATCAACACTTCCCATCGAATTTATACAGGTTTTATCTTTAAGATTTAAATTCAACTCGTACTATAGAGATACGGTAACTCCTCACTCTCAGAGATCTTAGAAAGGTTGGGCTATTGAATGATTGTTCTTTAAATCACTCGCCACTTTCATCACAGCAGTTCGATGCACATCAGCGCACATTTAAATACCAATTAAGCAGGAGTCATCATAAGTCACTTCTTCGAAGTTGTTAGTCAATTGTTATTTGGTGGAATAGGAAAGTGGTTGGTTTTGCCCCGTTGTGTAAGGTTACCCCCTCCACCCGTTCCAGAGAAACCACCTGTGCTCATAATTCGTGGGGTGTCGACTTGACAGAGCTGCGGGTCGCCAGAGAAGAGTATACGGTCAAGAGAGGAGACAGGACTGTCATGAAGAGAAATGCTCAGATAAATGAGCGTCTTCCGCTGTATTTATCGGATTCAAGAGGCTTATCCGTGGGGCATTGTAGCCTTTCTGAGGGAGTAAATACTCTGCTTATATGCCTTATTTCAATATTTAAGACATTTAGCCTGATACACAATGGAAATTATTTTTATCACCGAAATAGAACTTAGTTCTCATTGTATGAGGCTTTTCTGTAAAACTAAATATAGATGGTGCTAGTGTTTTTGTGGTGGAACGTGTTTCATGTACGTATTCAGTATTGGATGACCGGATGTAAAATTCTCGTCTTCCGGTGGTTTGCTAACACTGGAAATTCTTTCTTGTATAACTGTAAATAGTCATATTAAAGAGCATAGTAAATTTAGTTGGGGCTGTTTAAATGTGGACAACATATGTAACTAATGTCATGTAACTTATCCTGTGCACAACTAATATCCTGTAACTTATAACCTGGATGTTTTTCTCTCATCTGTGTCAGTTCTTTTTGTGTTCATTACTTGTTTGACTTGTGCTTGATGCACCTTGATCAAACATGGCATTGCGTCATAAAACCGATACCGCATTCGGTATCAAGATCTCTGAAACCAAACGTCGCTAGCAGCCTGCGAGTAGTAGGCGGCGTAGGTTCTATACCTGTATCTAACCCTAGGTGTATATCTCTTCTGTGTCAGAACATTTTTTTTGTGTGTGTATGCCCATTACTTGACGCTGCTTGTGTCTGGCGCAGATTGCCCATTATGGCCCTTGCGCCATAAATCCCAACCAACTGAAGCCAAACGTCCATAGCCACAATCTTAACTTGACTCGCCGTGTACAGAGGGACAGTTCAGATAACTCAGTCTGAAAGCGAGAGTCCAGGAAGCCGTGCCCGCATTCGCTTTTGCCGTTGCCGTATCCGTTACACAATGCGGCCCACACATACGTGAGAAAGTTCGTCCGCCAATTTCTGATAAAGAGGCGAATAAATATTGCTGTTATTTTGCGGAAAGAGCCCCTCCCTGCGTTCACACTGACCGCACCGCTGTGCGCACCTCCTATCGTGCGCTCGCACAGGTGAGTCCTATCTCGTGCACCAGAAAAGTAGCGGGGCTTTTCATACCGTTCGGGGCGTTGTGCACGCAACGCGATACCGGCTGCGTTTCCAAAGGAAGCGGCGGTGCTCGTGCGTAACGCCTGACCCCTTCGTCGCGCGTGGTGGGGGATCCTTTGAGGGGTAGTCACGGTAAATGCATTCCCGTAGCTCGACTTAGAAGCTGCAGAACATTTCGGAAAAGCGGCTTACCTTACGGACCGCTAATTACGTACCTGGGCAACAACGACACCTGTCGTCGTCGGTTTGGTGTAGATTTGGTTTGGTGTGTCGCTCTTGTGTTTGCTGAGCGAGGGTTAATTAGACCGGGACTTGCTGCTTAAAGCTTTCTTGAAGGAGGCAAGGTCATCTGGAGATCTGGAATAATACTGATAGTCAAAAAGACTACCTTAGAGTGACAAATCAGTCACTGAATACTTAGGACGACCGAATCCTTCTCCGAGTTGAAAACTCTTTTAACATCTCGGGGACGCTACGGCTCAATAGGTTAGCCCTGTGAGTTGTAGGTTACAGATTCGATTTCTGTAACTTACCCTGTGTGTATCTCTTTAATGGCAGTAAAACTTACCTTGTGTGTATGTTCTATACTTCATCTCTTGTGTTTGGCGCAGGGTGGCCAAATATGGCCCTTCAACCATAAATATGTCTCTTTTCCATAAAATCCGTTGTCAGGTTCGATTCCTCTCTGGGTGTATTTCTCTATTCTGTGTCAGTAAAACTTTGTGTATCTCTATTACTTGATATTGTCTGCCTTGTTATCTGGTGCAGCATGGCCAAATATGGCCCTTGTGCCATAAAAACCAAAACAATCAGCCAACCCTAAATTTCTTGTCAAGGCCCCAGGGGCACATCTTTAGGTGTGTACGGGCATCACAATCCCAAGTTACCCGAGTGATCTTTACTATCTTTCCAGTGCGACGTTAATTAAAAATATATACCTGATATAACCAGCTTCGGTTGTATTTTTGATAGCTTCTTAATTCCAAAATCCTTTCGGGAAGGGTTGGAGCCCAGTTGCCTCTTCCCTGAATACATCTCTGACCTTGATGACTGCTTTTTGAATATTCTAAACAAAAGACTCAGATTCTCGATAATTATTATCTATATATAAAGCAGAGTTGGCGTCTGTCTGTTGTCTAAACAAATCCACCGTTTGACCAATCCATACGAAATTTGTTACACATACTTTCGAACCCTGCAGGTAACGTAGGTGACATATTAACCCCAGATCTATTTGTCTTAGGTGTGCAGAAGGGGCTAAAAACAATTTGAAATCGCCATAGAAATAACATTGAGCACAAAACTATTGCTGTACGCAGTATTGTTCGAAAATCAAATTTTGCGATAAATTGTTTTACCAGTATTTGAAAAACAATTTTTTCCAAAACAGATTAAATTATAATATTTATGTTTGAACTGACTTTTTATTTCTTCCCATGATATGAATAATTTATGAATATATGATTGGGGATGAAAAAGGAATATTTAAACTATTTAATTTTACATAATTTGCATTTTGTAATGGAATACGAAAAGTCCAAACGAAAAACTCATTGATCATAAAAGCATAATTTTGCTACTCCGTATCTGGCAATGCCAGAATTAATGTTTATATTTTAAATTTGATTTAGAACTGTGTTTGTATTTGAGTAGACAGCGAAATGTTGCGGTCATATTTGAGCATTTCCAAGTATTATTTTCGTAAATAAATCATAATTATCTTTGGTAGAGCTGTATTCTACGCCTCGTTTGGTGGCAATGCTTTTGGCGCATTTTTGGCACACTTTTTATGTCGCCAAGGAAAGAATTCTTAGAAAAATCGTTTTTTTTAAGCGGAAAATTATAAGTAATTAAGTGGAAAGTAATTAACAGGAAAAAATACAAAGCTTTGAAAAAACGTGTTTTTTATCGGAAAATAATTAGCTGAAATAGTTGGAAAATAGCGGTTAAAATATCTTTATTTTTTAAACTATTTTAAACTTCTCCCAATCTAAATCTAACAATTTCTAAGAACTTGTTTACTAAGAGTACCAAAAAAAACGCGCCAAGAGCGTTGTCACCAAACGAGGCGTATAATTCTGTACTTTATCTTTATCAATATTGTTCAAAAGTCTAGTCGAATTGTTCTACTTCAGAATATTCAGGAAATCGAAATTCGACACGTTTGCACATATCTTTATTTTCAGAATTCTGCATTTTTTCAAGAATCGGAATTTCGTTTCTGTTTGTTTATATGTTCCAGTATTTCACATATTGCATATATATTATTTAGGAGTTAAATTTTAATGAATTTATATTTTTTGCAAAATATCACTAGACATGGGTAATTTCTTAGTGGTATAGGTATATTTCGATCAACTTTCCTTAAGTATTGGTTGAATACGTAATGGTTCGTAGAATATTTCATAAAAATAAATAAAATATACGCAACAAAATATTTTTCAAGTAAGATGTGTAATTTCTTATTTTAAAATGACCAGTAAAGTTAAAAAAATCACTTTAAAATAAGATGGGTTACATTAAATTAAAACGGGTTGCTAAACGCTGTACTTCAAATGAATTTGAAAATTTTGACACAGATTTTCATTATAAAACGATTAAAATCAATTAAAATTTACATTTATTTCTCATATTTCATGGGTGTTATTGAAAACTATTCCACAGTCAAGTAACTACATCTATCATTCTAAATAGGTACGTGGTTTCCATTTAGAAACCGAATCTCTGAATATAAAAAAAGTACCGTAAGATTCGATTTAAAACTCAATGTCAATTGGTGTAAAGAGAATTTTAAATAAGACTTTGCTGATCTTGAAATAATTTTACAATTGTATATCACAATTTTGGAAATTTGAAATATCTTGTTTTAAGTGACAGGTTGTTTCCTCTAAAGAGTTAAGAGGTCGAGGTTGCTTACTCTATAAATTGAAGTTGTTCTTACGCAACTTAGATACATGTAAAACATTCGTTGAAAGCAGTGATTTTCTTTTTTAAAAACGCTGAAAAATCAACCGTCTGTTTTTGAAAAATTGTAATCGATTGAGTTTGCTTTGTCCACACTGATGACATTTATTTTTAAAGCAAGCTCCGTTTTTCCACGTGCAGCTGAATGGAATTTTCAAGTAAAAAATATGTTTGCTTCAAAATAAATTAATCACGAATGCCGTAACAATTTAATTTACCATCCTCTCATTGATGATAAAATCGAAAACATCGCATACGAGGTGCAAGAATGCCACAAGTAAAACATTCATAGGAACACTAAGTGCAAGACTATACGCCGAAAATTCTCCAATTTTACTGAAAATGAACGTACGGAGATATTCGTAATCACTCCCCAAAACTCAAAATCGACTTCTGTAGTCATCTTAGAAAAACTTTTGAAGTTCGTCTTACAGCAGAAGTGCGATGAATATGAAATGGATTATATGGCTGGATATATCATGTATACATACACTACAGTTTGAAAATTGCAACACTATGAAAGAATCATCGGAAATAAATGAAATTTATTCCACGTATTACTTATAGTGGTTTAAATAAACGATCAAATTTACAGAGCAATAAAAAAAAATAATGCCGAAAATCAATATCTTGTGCAGCCGCCACGCGCAGCGATGAGAGCCTGTACACGTCGTGGCATTGAATCATACAGATTCTGAATATCATGCTGAGGAATGGCATTCCAGATGGCCTCTATCTGATGCCAAAGTTCAGCCGTACTCTCTTCCCGACGAGTGGTACGAGCGAGTCGCCGTCCGATGTAATCTCATACATGCTCAATGCCGACATCCGGGGAACGTACAGGCCATGGAAGTAACGGAAGGAACCTGTCGTGCACTGAAGAAGGCTTGTACATTCCGAGCAACATGTGGACGGGCATTGTCTTGCTGAAATACAGCTCCGAGAATGCGTTGCAGGAGGGGTAGGACCTCGGGCTCCGCAACTTCCCTGATGTAGCGCCCGCTGTTCAGGGTCCCCACAATTTGGAGTAGGCGGGATCGCTCATATCAAATAGTGCCCCAGACCATTACGCAAGGCGTTCGTCCAGTATGACGCTGAATAAGACACTGCGGGAGAAGGCGTTCATCTCTGCAGCGTCTGACATGTACGCGACCATCGTTATAATCCAAATTGTAGTGTCTCATCTGAGAAGACGACTTGTTGCCAATCGGCACACCATTGGCTGTGTTGGTGAGCCCATTGTAGCCAGAGGCGTCGGTGGTTCATCGTCAAGGGAATCCTTGCACGTAGCCCATGGCGCAGCAGACGTCGACGAACTGTGGGGGCAGACAATGACACCTGTAGACGTGCTCCAATACTGTACCAACGCACGAGAGGGACGGTCCGTCACCGCCATGCGGATGAGGTGTCTGTCGTCCCGTGGTGACGTCATATTGCGTGACTCACTGCCGGGGTTTCGACTTGTCCGGTTCTTCATGGTCCATCTCTTCCACACACACATCACTGTTAGGGCATTACGCCCAGTGCGAGTGGCGATTTCACGATACGAAAGTCCACCCTCACGGAGGCCGATCATGCGGCCCCGTTCGAACTCCGTTAGTTGCTCGTATGGCACTCTGGGGTTTTGGCGAGGCATATTGACTTCTAATCAATCATTTACAGCAGTCAAACGACGATACACACATTTTAACGCATCTCTGCAGTGCTTTTTATACACGGCTCACTTGAAAGTTTAGAGGGTGTTTCTCGGCCCACACATGCGTGATCGCTTTGTAATTCTAATCATTTGCATATCCTAACCTGTTTTGCATTTCCTGCAAGTTTCGTTTAATTTGCATGATTCCTCCATGGTGTTGCAATTTTCACAAACAGTAGTGTATTTGTGTCCTAAGTAAATTGTAGAAGCTATAAAAAAAGTTAAAACGATGTTAAAAATTATTTTCCGTACACTTAAATGATGCTTGCATGCTTTTATGAAAAAAGTGATTAGTCTGGCCAGTTTTCAATAACATTTGATTAATTCAACCCGAGCAACGCAGGGTAATTCTGCTTGTATATTTATAAAAATAAATAATAATAAGCCATCATTATTGCATAGCCCTTAGAGGCACATCTTTAAATGTGTACGGGCTTCACGCACTCGAGGTACCCTAGTGATCTTTTCTTTTACCATGAGGTTTAATGTCTTTAGTAAACACGGGAGTTGCTCTCCCGGGATACTCAAGCTATCCTTTTCTGCGTTCATTGCTCTACTCTATTCCCAAATCCCTCTTTTCCGTTTCACGACATTCTTTACTTGAAGTTGTCTTATGTTTCTTATTGTTTACCAACTATGGCCCTTGCGCTTGAAACCTAGAACAACCAAACAACCATAATTGTTATATATTAATAAAACTAATTTTTTATATGCAGTATTTTACTCTAACCTACCTATTTATTATAACTTAAACAGAACCTACAAAGAATGAATAAATCTTAAATAATATTCATAATGAAAAACTTATTGCTGAGCATGATTTAAAGTTGGAGCCATACTGCGCCTGTCTTTCAGTCGTCCATCTTTTTTCCATTTTTCCGACTACGTGTAAGTGAACAAACCCAGCACACCACATAGGAACAGTCCCGTGTGTAATTAATGCGGAAACTAAAAGAATAGACAGTTAGCAGTAAGTAAAAACCTATTCCTGATTTTACTTATATAATTAAATCCGAAAACGTTTTAAGCTTTTAATCTTTGACGTATTAAGCATTCATAAACTTGTATCCTTATTCAGTGTGGAAGCAATAGAATCGGTAGTCACTACATAACTACTTCATTAAAGCCATCAAGTGCTTGTAACATCACTAAAAATCTTTAATAATCGACTTTATCCCACAGTTTTCCGCACTCTCGTTGTCTTCGAGGAAGTTTTCTGAAATAACCATGATATTTAAGGCAAGGGCGTGGAACAGAATCCTCAAGTGCTTGTTTAAGAAGGAAAGTACTTCACCTCGTAAAAATAATTTTACGTTCCAACCTACGCAATCACTCTTAACAGGGGCCTCGCTGATGTACAATGCGGATTTTATGAGCTTCTTATAAGGATCTATTGTTCAAAAATATGGATATCTTTTCGCGATCTTGGTACAATTAGAGCACGTCTTATATATCGTAAATTTGTTGCTCGCTGTTCAGTCAACGCAGTCAACGATCTGAAACGTTCATTTAATGTGCTATAGCTACCACTTAAACTCCCCCTACACCTTCAAAAGGCTGTACAATCATCTCGATGACAGACATTAAAAAATTTTTAAACATAAAAATATCGATTGGGACTGTTTTAGTTGTGCACAAATATATATATTGTGTAAATTGGCGTGGAGAGTAGCTATTATAATTTACAATTTTTGGAACGTACTGTTATCGAAATGATGGGACTATATTGAGTATTCTGCTCTATTTAACCCGACACCTGCAATAAAGTCACAAAACATTTGTGTTAAAGAATACCTACTTTCCAATGCAATAAATTCTAATGTTTCTTTTCTTCATTTATGAAGTAAAGTTGAGTGTTCAATAAATAAATTTTTTCGTCCAGTGCCCTAGTCAAGGATTATAATCTGATCGCAAAAAAACTTTCTTAACACTAGAAAGACTGAAATTTAGCATATACCTATATTGCCCAAAAGCAATCAAATTGACTGCATTGTGAAAAAATAACCAATGCATAAAGAAATGTATTTAAAATTAATTTTTAATGTTATTTTATATTATAAAGAAAATTTACTTCACTTATAGAAAACAAAAAGTACTTTATTTATTATTATTTATACATTTTTTTGCAAATAAATGTGGAAATTCTTTTTTGCGTACATTTTCCGCAAACATACATTTTTCTCCGGCCATTGTTTCCTAAAAAATTCAGGGCCCCACTTTGTTGACCATAAATACGACAATTTTAAATTTTTTGCTTCGTAAGCTCCACGGGCATATAAAATTCCTATAAATGCAAGTATTTTCGGTAATGATGTCCAATCATTCTTCAAAATTCGGCGACCTTCTGCTTCTGTGCACATTATTATGTGCTTCATATGATTATCTATAATCAACGAAAATGCACTGATAACATTGCCATAATATTCCTTTTTACGTAGCCTGTTGGCCCTTTCACATCCTTGAAAATATATGTAGATAGTAATCTGCTAGGAATATCACCTTCAAATTTTGACCACACAGTACTATTAGCAGCAATTTTGGAACTCCTGAAAGGTGTTTTCAGTTTCTTCATCAGTCTGAAATAATTCGCATCCTACATCTTTTTCTGGGCATATTGAGGATATATTCATTTTCATCATGAGTGGTCGATTCTTCATCGCTATCTTCAATTTCAGATGCTTCACTTTGAATGTGAACCGCTTCATCTTCAGATGATAGTTCAAAGCTTATTGCATCTGATTCTATATCGGAGCACTCTTCACTTATGTTGGTTAGCTTTTTCAATAAATCACTTCTATTCGACATTCTTTTCGTGAATTTAGGGACAAATAATATAAAATGAATCTCTGCATAGAGATAAGAATAAAAAGTACTACTTTTTGTTTGCTGTGCAACTTATATTTTGTGCCGATTGTGGCGATCGATGCAGTACTTATCGCTGGAAGAAACGGTACGAGCATCACGCGATGCGTGATGTTTGCGCACATGGCAATGGACAACAATGAAGCGAAAAGGAACGCAAAAACAAAGGAATATTCTCTCGAAAATATAAATGCTAAACTCTGATTTCTAAATAAAATTTACGAAATTAAATAATAAAATTCATTGAATTAAGTTAAATTTCCCAAGCAGTCAAAATGACTGCTTTTGGGCAATATAGGTATAACACATACATATATCAGAAGCAAAGAGGGGAAGGTAAATACAACTATTAATAAATGCAACTATAATATACATAAAAAGTCACATAAAATCTAAGAAATCGTATCATCATAAGTATAATTTTTTCTGAACGAAATTAAAAAGCAGTCAAAATGACTTCCTTGGGCAATCTAGTACTAAATAATCCCATACTGAATATTTCCCACTTAGTTTCTAATCACTGCTTTCAATATAAATATAAAATCTGAACGCTTTAAAAAATAAATTCAATGTAAGAAATTATTTCTGGTCAGAAATTATATTTTTTAGAAGGGACAAAGCTTATTAAGGTTGCTTATCCCAGAATAACATTTCTCTAAATAAAAGAATTGGTGCAAGCTAATCTACATGAAATGTATTATAACAAGCAGACTTGCGCATGCCATCTCCGCAAAACCTTCTTGTTTATATCTGGATGACAGTGTCGTTACCGCATTTGAAATCCATTTATAATGAATATAAGTATCGATATGTACATTTCGTACCCCTAAATGAAATAAAGATACAAAAATGTAAAACACTTCGTGTTATTCTTACTGGTGTGAATTCTTATTTCCATTAAAGTGCGCGTCAAAAAACACCTGTCATGTTATTTTAATTAGCTTCTGATTATTCACTTATTACATTAAACACTTGTTCAAAAGGGATTTGGTATCTTATAACATTTAAGCCAATTTTCGTGTTCGCTTGCATTTTTTTTCTGTCTTCTGAATTTCCCAGTCTTCTCTCACCAGACAGTTGAGGAATTTCAATGGAGCTGCGAGCTCATCCGTGCATTTTTCAAAACTATGCAGCCATATATCTCAAACAAAGCATGTTTAAACTAAGTGACAAAATTTGGCGAATGAATCCGGTAGCACTTGATTTCATATTGCTTAGATCCGTTTATTGCCCCTCGCTAGTTTACAAATGATGCCGATTTCTAAACTATTTGAAAAGATTTTTTATTTCACCAACCATGCATAATTTTTCAATGTCTGAATTTTGGTATTATAACACTCCAGTTTCAACTTTGCTTCCTCACAAAAATCATACGAAATATTTTTAAAAAGCTTTTATCCATGGGGATAGATAATCAGTTTTATTTCGTGAAAATTGCATCATTAAAACCCTTAGATTCTATTTAATGGTACACGGGTGTTATCACTTGACAAATGCAGTCTGATTATCCCATATCGCCTAAAATAATTGCATTTATTAATCTAGTTTCCCACAGGAAAGGTCTGAAAACTGCCCTTCTCGTTAAATAGAAACTATTTGAATCAACTTATTTTGATACTTTCACAAAAAAATGATTGTTTTGAATATAGTGAGAGAAAAACGTTCCTTGCATCCAAGGTTGCATATTTTCGATACGACAATCCAGGTTTGTTTTTGTTGGTCATTCATTAAATGATTATGAATTTTCGACTATTGATATTTGAAGGAAATGGCATGATAAATCATAAATGCGAACCCGGATTTCATTTTGCGATTGAGCTCCAAGGTCAGTATCTTTATCCTCGGAACAAAGGGTTCAATCGTTAAAAAGCGATGGTTAAGTGAAAATTAGTCAGACGCGATTAATTGCAACAATCGGATGAATAACTCGCTTGAGTGAAAAGCCGAAGTTATACAATCTGTTTAGGGGATAAAATGAATAGTGGTTTTCGACGTTTCTTTTAGTTCTCGTGGTTGCGAATAAAAAACCTTGAACTTTTTCCGCCATTGTTATTACCACAATCACAATTATTACTCAGTTTTGCTCTTTCGCATTTCCAACTTTTGTTTCACCTCTTATTTTCATTTTTTCCTTGCTTTCTCGTTTCTTTTATCTGATTGTTTGAGGAACTATGGTCTTCGTTTGCGTCTTTACTAATTGCTTTTGTTATCTTGATGAATCAGCTACATTGGTATAAAAACACTTGTGGATACCTGTTACATCATTTATGAGAACACCTGGAATGCCAATAATAACGTATTTTACAAGTACACCATAAAACAAGTCGTTTTACTATCAAAACCTCGTAAATCTTTAAATCAAAATTTTCTAGGAACGATAAATAAAAAAACTAGGTACCAAATTGTATACCAGTTATGAGACACCAGGTTTAAAAATTTTCCGATAGGCGGCATTATAACTTGGGAGTTTTTGAAGCAAGTTTATTTCGTATATTTGTAAACAAATAGTGTTGAAACCTCACAATCCAAAAATTTCTACTTACGAGGTTTTGTTAGTAAAAGGACATTATATATGTAGCAGAAATTATGCAAATTCAAACACTTGAGCAAACCATATTTTTGTCTTAAATATATAAAACTGAGTACAGGATGGTCCAATATAATTAATAAAAGGTAACATCAAGTCTTTGTTGCCTCACATCGACTAATTCTTAAATTGTCTGAAAGTCTTGAAAGGAGTCCACACCTTGAAAATGAGCAGTTCGGACTCCCCGAATGAAATCTTTGTCGAAACTAATGAAATGAAATTCACTTCCCCAGTGCATCTCAGTGTCTCACATTTAGATCTGTGAAGACCTTGTTATAATCCAGCTCCCGCTAGTTAGCAGTCAAGTTGGCAGTTACGTGGCTTTGAACGAATCAATTATTCAAACTAGGTGACAGGTTGGAACGTAAACTGCTTCCACAACTGACATTTATGGCGCTAATTCTGGTTCTAAGTTTATCGCTCGGTGTTAAAAGCCATAGCAATGGTAACGAGTTTGCGGGGAACCATCCACGGCGATCGACATTCATGCTTTTGCGTGTCGCAGCTTTCTCCTAACGAGCTTTCTCACTATTTTAAAAATCGACTGACCCAAGGTTTGACTGCCTTCTCATCGGAGCCTCACTGTATCTGCACTTTGAAGGTCATCCCCAGTTGGGTTCTGAGCGGACGGATGTATATTTTTTGCTTGAATATCACTTATATTGCTTGCATTTGTGATACTTGACTCTCCCTGGTCTTCTATGGACAAATTGCTATGAGCTTAAAGTGAGATATCTGTCTCAAAACTTGCTCCGTAGATGACAACGCCATGCATTTTCTTTTAGATATATCGCTTTCAATGACATACAGTTGGTAGAGTTGCAAGGTCATACTTGGAGGGGGGGGGCATAGTTGTGATATTTTGCAACCTTCTGTGATAGGCTTGTGCGAGTCTAGCCTTCCGATAATTCTGCCTTCTAACAAATCTGTCCAGCATCTTTGTGTTCCATACTAGATTCCTAGGCAACCAAGACTTCTCAGAGTAATCGCAAGAAAGCAGAATGATACTCTGAAAATAATGCAAGTTGTATTTATTGAATGGCCACAAACTTGCATAAACCTTTTTAATAATTGATAAAAACCAACAGTGCATTCACTGGTTCCCTCTGACCCCCAACATTACAGTATTTCGACACCATTCTCGTGGTTTGTTACTCTTGTAAACTTAATTTAATCGATATTACGATTTGGAACCATATTCCCGACAAAGCAAATACAAATTGTTAACATTTAACGAGTAATAAATAAAGGATAAAACCATTCTTTTCCTTAATGCTACGTGCAGCATAATTTTGTCAAAGGCAAAACAATCAAGACACATTTAAAATTAACGAAATAATTAACTAGACAAGGTAACAACATTGATCTGGGAAAATACTTTCCTCTACACAATTTAAAAGAAAAATCAGACAACTTTTTTTTGCTGGTATGTAGAATAAAGCATTTTTATTGGGAACCTTTTATATAATAGATATTTGTATTTTCAAAACAAATGAAATTGCTATTGATTTTTAATCATACAAAATTAAAATGAATATAATTGTTATTCACACCATTTCTTGACTCAGCTTGTCCGTTTCCGGACCTTGCGCCATAAAACCCCAATCCAATCACCTTTTCAATTATCTTGTCAAGTCTAATACACAGAAAAATTGGAACAAATGGGTAAATCAAGAAAAAACTCTTATTACGTATCGTAAGCTTTCAAAACATGCGGCACACCTTGTAACAAACCCAATCCCTAAAAAAAATCCTTTAAGGCCTTTTCAGGTCAAGGGTGCGGTTGTGGTTAAGGTCTATAAGTTCCATTCTTTGTATCCAACACAAAATGCATGTTTCCTTCCGCATTTATGGTAAATAGAAACATTTTTACACGACTTGCAGCTTCGACTCGACTTCGTTTTAAAGAGCTGTTTTGCACTAAAACTTTGTAGCGAAGCATTTCTTTCTGTATCGTGTCAACCCCGACTGAGATTAAACGTGATTGTTCATCGAGTTGAAAACTTCTACTTCAGAATTCATTTGAATAACGTCTTTCAAATTTTGATTTTTGTCTTTGAAGTGTGTCAATTTTTTCAATTCAACACATCTGAGTGTGAAATGCTAAGAAGTAAAGGAGTGCATTTTGCCATTGCGAAATATTGCTTAGTCCTGTTATAAAATTTGTTTATTTCAATAGCTGCAGCCATTTGAAATTAATATTTTATAACGATGGTATATATTTAAAGACGCATATTTTTGTATATTGATTCAAAAATCGAAATGTAAATTTTGTACTTGGAACTAAATACCCAAAATACTTTCAAATTGGTTTTGTTGCATGAATTAAAATTTGTTTCCTATTTCTATATTTCAAAATTTGTGAATCCATGTGTTATGTTCTTTTCAATTCTAAGATGGGAACCAAATACATAGCATCTGCTCTTTCCATGAAAAGTGGGATCGGGTGGTTTTTAATTTTCCGGATACCCTTCCAAAAATCATAATTAATACATTTCAATAATTACTAACTCTTAATGAATTACTGAGTATGAGAAACGTTTAACAGTTTTATTGCTCGTTGTTGAGTCCGTGTTTTGCTATCGTTAGTGCCTGTGACATTGTATAATTTCATATTTATTTTGTCTTAATACTAAAGACTATCGACTACTAATTCCAGCTGTAAAAAATATTGAAATCATGCTGGAGTTTTCTATTTACAAAATAAGACTACGCTGTCACGTATTTTTATTTTAATCGGAAAATTATAAGCTATATGTTGAACAATTAAAACCATATGTATAATTGTTGAATAGGAAAACTACGTCTCTGATATCGGTTAATTAATTGCTCTGAAGTCATTCTGTTTGCTATAAAAGGGTTAATTGGACATAGATCTACCTTTTCAAAACATAAATTTATTTTTTCTATCAAAACATCTTTTGATTGAATTTATAAAGCATGCCTCACATTGCGAAACTTTTGAAAAGTATATGCTTTAGTCTGAGAGGGGCCGCCGTGGCTCAGTAGTTTTGCCCCCACTGAGACACTTGCTCAGAAATAACTAACCTGCGAGTTATAGGTTGTGTAAGTTCGATTCCTGCAACTTACCCTCATCTGTGTCAATAAAAACTTTCCTTTTATGTATATGCATTACTTGATGTTGTCTTGTGTTTGGGGGAGCTTGGCCATATATGGACCTTGCACCATAAAACCCCAACCTTTTTCCATAGAATTCCAACTTAATATGAGCATTGAAAAGTTTTGTCTTCAATTAAAAATCTAAATACCCGCATCAATTGAATAAAACTGGAAGTTCCTGAAAATTCATGAGCAATTTTCTTAAATATTGATTTCCTGATGTACTTTTAATGTAACTATCATCGAATCCTATCAATAATCCAAAAAGTAAAATAGATTTTATATTTTAAGTTCCTTCTGTTTGTATTACTTGACGTTGTCTTGTATTTGGCGTAGCATGACCAAATACGGCCCTTGCGTCATAAACCCAACCAACCTTATGTTTGTGTTTTCACTTTTGTTCTTTTTATTTACATATAGCTAATGCATGCAACAAAAATAATACAATCGTGAATTTTCCATTGCAAATCCCTCGGGTTTATCTTTAAGTGTGTACGGGCTTCACAAACCCGATGTGCCAGTGACTTTATTCTTTTCCCATTGGGCTTACAGCTCAGGTGTTGCCTCGTCATATCTGACCGTGATTCAAAATTACATAGTGGTTCTCGAATTTTTCCCTTTGGGATTGATCCCGTACCGTCACCAATAGCCCGTTGTATTGATCTAGTTTGACGTTAATTAAAATACCTCCCTACCCATGGGGCTTACTTCCTCTGGTAAACAGGGGGGTAGCGACCCCAGGATGCCAAAGCGATCTTTCTCCCTTCTTTCCCCTCACAATCCTTCCTTTTCACAATAACTTGACATTGTCGGTTTTGATAACTAATCTTTCTCCCTTCTTTCCCCTCACAATCCTTCCTTTTCACAATAACTTGACATTGTCGGTTTTGTGTTTGGCGCAGCTTGACCAAGTGTGGCCCTTGCATCATAAAACCCAAAACAAACAAACCTTTCCCAACGAAACTAAAATTGCATTTCTCATAAAAATGTAAGGGATGATGAACTACTATATGAAACTGCATCTTTCTGCCACGAAATGTGAAACAATGAACTTCAAATTGCCGTTCGAAACGCACTTTGTTTCAAGATGTTTCTCACCCACACTTGGAACACGCCGACATTGTTCTTGGAGCGATCTGCTCTGGTCTCTCCCCACATGACCCGTCGAAAACGAAAGAGCATGCAGATATGGGAAAGGATACGGGACGGTCAATGCGTGGAAAACAAACGAGCCGCGTTTCATGGCTAACTCTGGAAAACAATGCCCTCCGTCATTTGTTTTAGCCCGCTGAACAATGCGCCGCGGAGTTTGTACGGGTGGAAAAAATAAACAACGCGGATTTTTCTCACGATCTCCATAAATGACAAAAGTACGGGGTGCTTTGGAGAGGTGGATACGGAGGAGGGGGAAATCGCTCGTGAAGATCAGTGGGTTAATGGGAAGGTCTTGGGATTTGGTGACCATGTCAAGGTTGGGCAAAAATAAAAAATAGTAATTTCACATTGTTTCTTTGGGTTTTTTTTTTGCTCTTTAGAAACTGGAACGATATTTTTGAGTGCATATTTTGCCTTATTCACATCAAAAATAATTATTCGATATTTATGTTTCAAACTGCATGAAAAGTAATAGAATAATGGCTGAGCAATCTTGGAGGCAGTAGATCAACGCTGGAGATTTTCATGACATTTGTGCTTGTGATGTTGCTGACACAGGTAGTGGACTGGATAATTACCTAATTTTTCTTTATAAAAAAATCTCCTTCCCTAACAGATGCCGTGGCTCTAAAATGATTCCATACGGAGTGCTTTCATGGGTCCATACAAATAACTTGCTTAAAAACAGTTCGACGTAAAGCTAGTCGAAAAAATTCTAACCGACGGAATGTTTTAAAGATAACGTGTATATTTAAAATGTATAAATGTATATTTAAAATGTTGCCATAACTGATGTCTAAGATTTGAACGAAATAACTCTCCACGAGCCGAAATATCAATGCGGGCTCTTAAACAGTAATTATACACCATGCGCGCACAAACTTTTGAAGCCATGGAATGTGTTGCGTGTGCATTTCATACAATATTTTAAATGCGGTATTCCTTATAACAATGAAACGAAATCAGACGAGGTAAGATACAGCATTATGAGTGTGAAAGCTTATTGAGTAGTTTTGACTAAAGGTACATAGTCATGCATCAACATCGGATGAGTTGTACAGTGTTTTAAGATTTCATGTTATTACTGTTGGTTTCAGAATTTGTGTTCTTATTCAGAACAGTTCGTATCATTAATTCATTAACTGACTTTATTATTGGACTAGTAGATTAATCGGTATCGCATTCCGTATTATTTGTGCCGTAAGGAAGATTTATGTTTCTAGTTAGTTTCTTTCTCCCTGAATGGCAATATACATTGTATGTAAATTATAAAAAGTTGTTCTTTTTTCTTGATGCATCGGTGATTTCGATCGGGTTGTGTTTGTTTTGTGTTCATAATAAACTTGAATTCTTTTTTCAAAGTTATGGAATTATTCCTTATTTGCGATATACGAACAATTACAACCGCAGAACATAAAAAGTATAAAACGGGCTCAGTGGGTTTGCCCATTGCGCTAGCAACCCGCGAGTTATAGAGCTCGACACCTGTAACTTATCCTGGTCGGTAACTCTTCTGTGCCAGTAAAATATTCCCTTGTTTTTGTGTCCATTTACTTGACGTTGTCTGTCTGGCGCAGCTTCACCAAATACGACCGTTGCGCCATAAAACCCCCAACCAACCCAAAAAGATAAAATCTGAGACATTATTCGTAAAATAAATTTATTTTCTACGGAATCATTTGTAGTTTTAAGTTCATCAATTTTCTATAGTATAAGAAGTATATTGCACAAAAAATTAAATTGACGTGGCCTCTGGAAAAACACATTAAAATGTTGATTTTCACGTTTGTTTCTGGTTAAACGTTTAATTTAAAATAAACCACGTTAAGAGCAATTTAATAAAAATCAACGTAGAATCTGAAGCGAGTTAGTTAACGATCCCACTCTTCGACCTCCCTTTCTTCGAGGAAAAAATATAGATTGATGTTTCAGACCGACCTACATAAAAATTTTGACCTCCAAATATTATATTATGCTAGATCTTACAATTCATAAATAAAACAGTTTGTATTCGTAAAGGCTTCGCATCGGTCAATTCATTATCAAAGTTTATGTAAATACAAAACAGATTTAAATATTAATAAATTCTTAGTTTGCGTTTCAATCCACTTTTCTAATATGATTTTAAGCATTGGTAAATTATTTTTCATAAATATTTTAACTATATGATTTCCATTCATTGCATCCGTTCTCAATGAAATAGAAAAACTAATCAGTTTAACTCATTAGCTGTAATTGTTTGAGCATTTATTATGAAGAAAATCTTGAATGTTTAATTTCTCTAACTTAGCATTTGAACCCACAAATTCACTTTTCTCGTATAATTCAATAATGGGGATTCCTGGATATATATATAGAAGTTGGCCTGGTAAGTCGAGTGGTTATCACCTGGCTTTTTTATCCAACCGACTCTGAGTTCGAATCCCGGTTATACACAGTGGTTTGGAATCCACTTTAAGTAGATATAGGTATAATTTACCCTCATGTAAAAAATGTCTCACCAAACCCCAGATATAGCGAAATTATAAACCATCAAATTCTACCAATTTTAGGTGAAATTTGACCTTGTGCAGATTCGATTCCTCCCTGAGTGTATTTCTCTCTTCTGTGTCAGTAAAACTTTGTATATTGTATTATCTTTGTTGCTTGGCGTTGTCTGTCTTGTGTTTGGCGCAGCTTGGCTAAGTATAGCCCTTGCACCATACCCTCCCCCAATTCACGGTGGTTGCGATATGGTGTAACCTCCCTGGTGCCCCGGGTCAACACTGAGAAAGCCACGTTCTTGCCAAACTGAATAATAAAAGAGACTTAAAGGACTGCATCGATAAGCTGGCATTGTGAAGAGAAAATATGGATTTCAAAACAACAGAAATCATGCAAAACGCATCTTATTTTTGCTTCTTGAACTTCATTGCTGGTACTCCCAAAATCTTTATTTCAAGTAATACTTAATGACAACTTATAAAATATGGAAAAAGACTTAATCCAAACAGAAATAACAGATAAAACAGTTTTGGCCTAGAAAAATCTAACTCTAACCTTACCTTCAGCGAAAAGCGGATGCGGTAAGAAATCGTAAGGATCAGAAAAGATTCATACCATTCAAAATCTGATCGATCATGCTATCGTCTCATCCAAATTGTCGCAATGACCACTGAGTTTGAAAGCAGTACTTGTCCTGACTGGCGTCCATGAACAAGTATTAGAAAAAGAATATCATATGAAGGCGCATGATTATTATATTTTATATAAACGAACTTTTTTCACCATTTTGTAATGTTATACAAATGAATATGCAGGATTATTTTACAGAATTAAAAACTCAAGTTTTATCAAAGTATTACATTTATTTCCGATCTCTTAACACCTGTTCATTTTGTATTTACTGAAGCTAGGCGTTTCACCCACTGTCGAGATCTTTAAAGAGGTAAATAATGACCTCAGTATATATATTCATGTGTGGTGTGATCGGGTTACTTGTCAACAACTCAGCATCACGCAAAACAGCCCCAACTTAACCGACATCACGTAGATGCTACAGCTTTCACGTCTGAGCGCTTTATTCACACAATTTAAACCAAATTACCCCGTCTGAACTTATTGGATCGGACGTGCAGTCCATACGAAATCTAAAACCGTATTGACAGTTCGCAATACAACGGACCATCATCGAATCGACAGATTATCAACATCATAATCGTTTCCGGGATCCCCTTTCTGTGCGTTTTTTTTTCAGTCACGAATCATTTCGCTTTTACACGTGAGATGAAAGAAAAAAAAACACACAACGGTCATCTCCCTTTTATTTCACTCGATGCGGAAGATGCGACATTTTATTTTCATATTCTATTATCATAAAGCAGTTGTGAACAACTCCGCTCCCAAAAGAACTCCGGATATTGATTTCGTTTTTTTAACCACCTGCAGATTTATTTTTCGATCGGGTTCAGCGCGTGCATTGAGTTTTCGAGTATCATACGGTATCACATGTCACTACTTTCGGATTTATAAATATTGTTTGTGAATATCGGATATTCAATCGCATACCAATCTCATACAAAATCGTAGGAAGGTGAATTTTCAGATTTTGTTAAAATAGACTAATTTCCCAAAGTGGACGCCTCTATAGTAATCGTAAAAAAGTATAGCAAAGGCATCCTTGGGAACAATGCTGGACCCAGGGAAAATACTGGAAAGAATAGGCAATAAGATTCGTTGCTTAATTTTTTTATTTCTAAAAATATTTGTTGCTTAAAAACACTTGTCCACAGACACTCACTAGAAATGCATTTTCATTGGGTAGGTAGTTGAATTTATGTTTCATTGGAGCAACACAACGGGCTATTAACGAAGGTCCGGGATCAATCTCGAAGGGAAAGATCCGAGAGCCACATCTCGCAAGTTTGAATCACGGTCAGACGACGCGATCAGCTCCTGAGCTAGCATCCCACACTCCAAACTTCCACGCCACGCCAATGTGAGGACATTTGAGGCCAAGACATATTTAATGTACACCAGCCGCCACGAACACGACTGTCTTTGGTAGGATCGAATCTCGAACTCGAAAACCTCCATTTTCTAATCTGCAAATCTTCCAATTAGGCTACCGCAGCCCTCCATTTTCATTGACTCTTTAACTAAAAAAAGGAAAGCAAATAGTTGACAGGAGATTTAAGGATACTTCTAACGAAAATAGAGGCTCAAATAGACAAACTGGTAGTACAACACCGTGGACTCATTCTTCTCATTCGTTTCATTTTATTTTACTGATTGATTTGGTATTAATTACTAATGCAATCTAGTGTGTTTCTGCTATTTATTTTTTATTTCATTTTAATAAACAGCTTTATAATTTCAGTTCCAAGCTGTTTTATTTCCACTTTAGCTTTGTGAAATTCTAAAATTACACACAGCTACATGGAGTATTTTTAGAAGTTCAAAACCAATAGGCACAGTTACACTAGCAATTTATGATTAGTTGAGATAGTTTTCCATTGGGCGCCGAAAAAACTGCATTCGAAAAGGAGGCATTGAGCCAAAAAAAGTTTGGGAAACTGAAATAGACAATCTCTCATTGGACGATTTTTGAACAGAATAAGAACTGCATATTTTTGTCCTGCTTCTCATAAATATTCAGCGAGTGTCGGTTCATTTGTTAAGATTCAGAACAAGGCTCGATGTTTATTTGTTATTTTCTTCTCTTCCTAAATTTGGAGAATGAAAACAGTTGATTAAACGTGACACGTTAAACATCCTTTTACTAGGTTCTTCAAATCTCTTTGTAACCTAATTTACTTTCGTATTAAGACTTATGAGAGCGTACCACTTACGGAAATATTTCTCGCTGTTTTTTTTCCAATTTACGGTCAAAGCTCGTTGTACTGCGTGCATTCTGAATGTCTGTCCGGAATAATTTGAACTTCATTCGAAGATCACTGAAGGCTAAAAGATGAGCTTGAAGACATCATTTCTTTATATTAAATTAAAATTAACAGTGTCGTGCTTGAGAGTATGCGTAGTGCACCTTAGTGGAAGGCATATGGATTTTTCTTAGTGCTTGGTCAAGCTTGGTCAACAGCTATTTGGCTCCTTGTTTGTGCTATATTCTTGCGCCATTCGCCGAGGAATGGCGCTAAAATGTATTGACAATAATGTATTGATGATTTGAGTTGTACGACGCTTTGCAACAATGTATTGATGATGTTGATTGTATGCTTTGATTGAATAAGTACGATGCTTTTCGTGTTTGAATTTTTAATTATCTATGAATTTAGCCATTTCATTTGCAGCAACCCAATACACAGTAATTCGACTAGACTTCATATGGATTGATGTTACATCAGGGTACAGGGTCATAAATTTCAAGGACCCCTTAGTTCTTCACTTGCTGATACATCTTTTCATGCACAGCTATCCTATTCTAATATGTATAGAATTAATGTGCGATAATAGAATTTACATAGATTAAAATAGAATTAAAAAAGACCATGTGTGTACGGGCTCATGTTAAAATGTTTGAAGCGTACACGTTTCCACTCCAAAAGTATTGAAAATAATTTTGATTAATAATCCTAAGCCAAGAGGGGTTATTTGAGACCAGACAGAAATGGAAATTTGTGAGTATAGTTTTTCACAATTTGCGCAAAATACAATAACCTCTCAAAACACTGTTCAAAACTTGTTTACACTAAAAATCCCTCATAGTCACTTCAAGAGTGCGCATACAGGCTTTCTTTTTAGTAAGTGTTAAGTTTACAGATAACGTTTGGTTTATATACAAGGATATGTGTAATGGTCTGATTGTCTTTTCAGCCATTTGAATTGAATGCAAATGTTATGTTCCATGTGCACAATACATATTTTCAACTGTAGTTACATATATTTTTTATCCACAGGAATACAAAATCGTTTTAGAAATAACTCTTCGAACGCTCTCAGTGAAGACGATTTTTTCCTTACTTGGTCAGTATGGCCGTCGTTCAGTGCTCATTTGGAATCCCGCTTATATCTCCTGCATCAAGGGTAAGTTGAAAATTTTTTCAAATTTCCATTGTTAAAACTATTTTATTCAATAAACCTTCGTGTACACAGAAACGATAATAAAGTCGGGGTCGTTCTTGAGGTATTGACTACCCACGTGCAAACCTCAATAAGCCGTTTCCACCTTTTCACGATGTTCCAAATAAATTTGCGTTAATAATTGCTTCGGCAATTTTATTCAAAATTTTAAAAATTATCTCGGTTTCAGTTATCAGAACGCAGAGATAAACCTAATATTGTCCAGAAATTTTGACTTTCCTATGCCTATATCCTTTATGTCCATTCATTGATAAATAATGTGATATTTGAGTTTATCCCTAAAACATTTTTGCTGCCACCTTTATTGTTTTTGCTTTTCAAGTTGACCTTCTCTAGTTTTACTTGAGAACGTACAAGTGCACGCCTAGCTCTCCGATCAGGAACGACCCTGCATAAAGTTTGAAAATGTGTGCGCAAAAAAGAAATAGAGAAAATTAATTAGAAAGAGTTATGATTGTTACTTATTCCTTAAGTACTAGCTAAACAGCTAGGACCAAGTCCATGAGTCCAAACACGCTCAAAAAGTCCAGCAGTAGATCACGACTTCCATAGAAATCCTCCCTTACCAGAACAATGCAGACCCGAAAATGACTTGATGAGGCTTGTTCAGTGTTACATTTTAGGCAAGTTGGAAATGCCTTATGACTCTGAACGGAGAATAGAGATGAGACTGCCTCTCTAAGAGAGGGCAGTAGAAGTAAAATTCTGTTGTTCTGATTGTTATGGTAGTTATAACTATGGATAGAAAATTAAATAAATATAAATGTGGGAATGAACTTCCGTATTCCCGTTATACCATATCATGAATTCTGGAATACAAGTAAATACTTTTATTCCAACACAGAACAGATGTGCTGTATTCTGCATTGTAACAAAACGAGTTATTGAGCTTTAAAACTCTGAAGTATTTATTAAAACAATCATGCTAATTTATTTCAGCCACAAATAGGTCTAAATTTTCTCGCATGTTTCGGAATTTTCACTCAGCCTTTTATCATTTTTATCGCCTAAGCAAAAAACAAAAAGTGATGTAGGCACATACGATAAGTATGAAGACAACCTACACCACACATTTGTTACGAAACAATGGAAATGTCTTTTATGCCATTTAAATGAACTCTTCGTCCAAACTTGGGCATGTTGGAACGGAAAAATTGTACTTGCATAGATGGTTAATTGCAAGTACCTTGCTTGTCAGTTTCAGGACCTTGCGCCACAAAACCCAAATTCCAATCTTGAAGTGCAGTTGCTTAACTGAATCTGTGCATTCGTCAGGCTGAAGAATTTGTTAATGACTTTTGTGTGTTGTGGAACGGTAGCTGGAGAAAAGCCTTGTTTACAAAACAGGGATTTTCGTGTCGTTTTTGCAACAAGGATGTGCGTGACGTGTTTTTTTGGAGAAGCTGGAGCGTGTCTGCTCCTCGGAGCTAATGCCGTTCCGTGGTGTTTCTAGTTACTGAGTGATTTCCGCATTTCTGTGCTCTGCCCGGTGACCAAGAAAATGTGAAAATTGCATTATTTTTTAGAACTACCGTCTTCTCGTGTATTTATGGATTGTTAAACTTTATGCTTTGTGGTTAAAGAAATGCGAACACACCTGAGATAATGTAAAAGTAATAATCGATGATTACTTTCAGACCATCTTTTCCTTGTCTCAGCTATCATAGATTCGCGAGCTGTAGTAAAAATACATTTTATAAGTGATAGCTGAGTACAGTGATTTTGGTTTGTATATTACGTATATATAGTTTTAAAATATCGTTCCTCTTTGAAAGCTCATATTTACGCTTTCTATTCTATATTTTGCTTTTCTGATCCACACAAGGAAGTGTTGCATAACTTTCCTCTTATATTTCTTTTTATATCTTTCCTTTCATTTAAATTTTCTCCTGTACCCTGTATAGTTTCATTTTAATTAATGAAAATAAGTACTTGGGGCTGCTTTAATTTTAGGATGTGTTTTTAATGATAATAATCTATACAAACCAATTCATTATATCACAATGAGTTCACGATTTCTAATCGGGATTTAATATCCAAAAGCCCTATAATTTAACCCCATCCGATTACTTCTTATGGGGTCATCTGAAAGGTAGTTTCCAGCCCAATAAGCCTAGAACTATTCAGCAATTGAAATACATCACACAGGAAATTAAAACAATAAATACCAACATACTCAAGCGTACATTTGACAATTTGCAGCCCGAAGTTGATCTCTGGTGGATAGTTTCAGTATCTTCTGCGATATCGATTTGACTGTGAAATGGTTAGGCACTTTGTATTCAGCTTGAAATATTTTCCCCTTTCAAAATTATACCGCTTTTTTTGGGTTGTCCCGAGTGAACCCCTCTGTTCAAATAAACAAACATTCATTTGGATGAGTGACCGTAGAGCTAGAAATCAAAACAATCTACACTACTGTTTGTGAAAATTGCAACACTATGAAAGAATCATCGGAAATAAATGAAATTTATTCCACGTATTACTTAGTGGTTTAAATAAACGATCAAATTTATAGAGCAATAAAACAAAAATAATGTCGAAAATCAATATCTTGTGCAGCCGCCACGCGCAGCTATGAGAGCCTGTACACGTCGTGCCATTGAATCATACAGATTCTGAATATCATGCTGAGGAATGGCATTCCAGATGGCCTCTATCTGATGCCAAAATTCAGCCGTACTCTCTCCCCGACGAGCGGTACGAGCGAGTCGCCGTCCCATGTAATCCCAGACATGCTCAATGAGCGACATATCCGGGGAACGTGCCGGCCATGGAAGAAGCGGAACCTGTCGTGCACTGAAGAAGGGTTGTACATTCCGAGCAACATGTGGACGGGCATTGTCTTGCTGAAATACAGCTCCAGGAATGCGTTGCAGGAGGGGTAGGACCTCGGGCTCCGCAATTTCCCTGATGTAGAGCCCGCTGTTCAGGGTCCTCACAATTTTGAGTAGGCGGGATCGCCCATGATATCTAATAGCGCCCCAGACCATAACGCCAGGCTATCGTCCAGTATGATGCTGAATAAGACACTGCGGGAGAAGGCGTTCACCTCTGTAGCGTCTGACGAGTACGCCTCCATCGTTATAGTCCAGATTGTAGCGGGACTCGTCTGAGAAGACGACTTGTTGCCAATCGGCACACCATTGGCTGTGTTGGTGAGCCCATTGTAGCCAGAGGCGTCGGTGGTTCAGCGTCAAGGGAATCCTGCGCAGGGGAATCCTTGCACGTAGTCCATGGTGCAGCAGACGTCGACGAACCATGGGGGCAGACAATAACACAAATGTAGACGTGCTGCAATGTTGTGCCAACGCACGGTCCGTCACCGCCATGCGAATGAGGTGTCTGTCGTCCCGTGGTGACGTCATATTGCGTGGCCCACTGCCGGGGTTTCGACTTGTCTGGTTCTCCATGGTCCATCTCTTCCACATACGCATCACTGTTGGGGCATTACGCCCCGTGCGAGTGGCGATTTCACGATACGAAAGCCCACCCTCACGGAGGCCGATCATGCGGCCCCGTTCGAACTCCGTTAGTTGTTTGTATGGCACTCTGCGTTTTTGGCGAGGCATATTGACTTCTAATCAATCATTTACAGCAGTCAAACGACGATACTCACATTTTAAAGCACCTCTACAGTGCTTTTTATACACGGCTCACTTGAAAGTTTAGAGGGTGTTTCTTGGCCCACACATGCGTGATCGCTCTGTAATTCCAATCATTTGCATATCCTAATCTGTTTAGCATTTCCTGCAAGTTTCGTTTAATTTGCATGATCCCTTCATGGCGTTGCAATTTTTACAAACAGTAGTGTATGTATAATTCACACGTCAAATCTCCACGTCCGAAAGTCTCTTACCAAGTGTGAACTATTTGAGATTTTTGGGTGCAGAACTGTTAGCTTAGATAACCTGACAGAGTTACTTGATCCTCTTTGCTTTTAGTTTTAGCAACTCATTTGGACAGTAAGATGCACAAAATGAACTGCTGCTAGGTTTCACAAATTCAGTGAAGCCTTATTAATGAGACATGATACCAAAAGAAGCTATATATCAACGAGCAAATTGATGCGTGAAGAAATAATGACGTTTATTATCACGCATACTTTCTCTTTTAAAAAGCAAATGTGGCAAGCATAGCAATAATTCAAAACAAGAAATAAATAAAAACATGAATAATTTGAGAACTTGTTAAGGAAGTAATTCATGTTGCTAACGGGAACACACTACAAGTAATGTAGTTTCGATATCGGACAGTAATATCTTACAAATATAAATTGTACCTGGAATGGAAATCGAGTTAGTTGAAATGTTCAGCTTGTCGGAGGCGAAACACATGTTTGAAAAGAATCACCTAGACCCCAACATCTGCCTTCCTAGCCCGAGTACAAAGGATTTTTTACCGATGACTGACCAATTTCAACTTGTTAGAAGTACTTAAGTCATGGTTATACAAGAGGTGAATTGTGAACCATGCACATGGCGTTACTCTGGTATACCACGATTTGTGGGTTCACATTGAAACTCACATACCATACATTCAATGCACAATTCGTTTAGAGGCCATACATTAACTCCAGACAGACAAACATCCATGCTTTACCCCGGATTCAAACCAGGACCCTTTCGATCTAAAAGCCAGCATCCTGAGCACCAGCCTGATTGGTCGGCAAAGTTGGTTGCAAAGTTGGATGACGGACCCTTCTTGAAATACAAACATCAAGTACTTCATACTTGCATAAATGTGAAAATTTCGTAACAAAAATGAAAAGAAATGCATGTACATTTTTCTTTCTCTTTACGCACTTGTACACTTTTATCACAAAAGCTATTAAAATATTATTTAAGCTTATACTATATGTAAATAAGAGTAGAGTTTTCACGTTTGCCGCGTCTCCTTTCGCTCTGACCCTAGTACCATGACATCAGCGAAGTGGTGGATCACTCACTAGGTACTCTAGGCACAAGCTTATGTTTTATAGGAGGACCACTTTTGGTGTAAGTTTTATATGAGTACGAGTTTTTTTCAGATTTAGCTATCAAATTGCCATGATTGGATTTCATTTTTTATTTCAAAATGAATGGAATTTCTTTTTTCATTTGTTCTAGAATAGATTGAGAAGTCACTTAAATTATCAAAAATTTATAATTCTCATAGAATGAGTGAAAATTTTAACACTTAGTGCTAATCACAATGAATTTGTTACCGGCAATGTATGAAAAGCAGGCATTGTATTGAATGCCTAGGCAATATATAGAATGCCTGGCGTTTGGGGGCAAAGTATGAAATATCCGAATTATTTTAATATTATATAAACTTTCCCTAGGCATTGTTTGTAATACCTAGGCATTATATAGAATGACAAATGCTATGTAGGCCAAGTATTAAGAGTCTTGAAAAGGCTTTAATTGAAAAGACGTATATGAAAAAGAAATACAAAATAAAGTATAGGACTTATTGAGGATATCAAGGTAGGTATAGTTAATTAACGTCACACTGGGGCAACACAATGGGCTATTAGTGACGTTCAATCCCAAAGGGAAGGATTCGATGACAACACCACGTAATTTTGAACCACGGTCAGATGATGAGGCCATCTGAGCTGGCACCCCACACCAAACTTCCACACCAAGCCAGCGTGAGGACATTTCAGGCCACGACAGATTTAACGTGCACCAGCCCCCTTTGTACACGACAGTATTTGGCTGGATTCGAACTCGCAACCTTCCGGTTGCTAATCCGTTGCTCTTCCAACCGGGCCACCGTGGCCCTCGAGGAAAACGAGAGAAAATAAAATATGAACCTACTTGTTGCAACAAGGAAGGGAAGAATTTTATTTAAATTGTACTTAATTGTCTTTCACGCAAAAAAGGAAAACTTTAAAAGAATCAGAAAAGGCCTTCATTAAAAATACATAAATGAAAAAAGAAAATGTCAAATAAATACAGAACTTACTGCAAAATTTAAAATTTTAATTTAATTAAATTTCATACTTTGCTGGTTTATCTTTTGGCATTGCATAGAATGCCTAGGAAATGTGTAAAATATTAATCGGTTTCATACTTTGCCCCAAACTGCCAGGTATCCTATATTGCCTAGGCATTCTATACAATGCCTGTTTTGCATACTTTGCCAGTAACATGCATCTTTAAACTAGGATAATGTATTGAAACAACTTACTAGAATGCTTGCTTCACTTCTTACTTTAAAGTTTCTATAATTAATTTAGTATTCATGGTTATCATATTAAATATTTTTTAATTGTTTAATTATTAAACTTATTTTACATTTTTGTATTAAAAATATAGCAAGGTCAACAATTCTGAGAATTACCGAAAAGGGCTTCTTGCGAATAGGCCCTATTCTTACTTGCGAATAGGCCCTATTCTTACTTGCGAATAGGCCCTATTCTTACTTGCGAATAGGCCCTATTCTTACTTGCGAATAGGCCCTATTCTTACTTGCGAATAGGCCCTATTCTTACTTGCGAATAGGGCCTAAGAATGAATTGATCCGTCACTATCAACGTCCCTTATGTTGGGCTCTGATCACCTACATCGATTAACACTAAAATAAAATAACCCGTTTGTCAAACATGTGTGCAGGGTCGTTCCTGGGATATTAACTGCCCGCGTGCAAGCCTCATTAAACCTCACCTTCTCAAAACCATTTGATTTTTGTAAAAGAACGCTCTTCATCAAATAAGTATCACAAAATAGACGATTCCGTAAAGGTCGTAAGGTTAAATGAACATTTCGTTTAATGATTTTTCACTACTTTTTTCAGACATGACGTGTATATTTTATCAGTGTGACTTACGAAACTCCAATTTTATTCCATATAACTAGCTTCGACATGAATTTTTGAAGGTGTTTACCCCTCCTAGTGTTTGTCTCGAAAAGGTGTCTCGACATTAGCTAAATTGGCCAGATCTTTATAGACGAGATATCTTGTCATTAGAACAAAGCTGACCAAATCTTGATCTCGTCATCAAAAAATCGGCAATACCTTAATGACGATATATCTCGTCGAAACCACTTGGAAGGTTAATTCCGAAATATTTTGAACTGAATACATCCCTTTCCTAGATGAGGGTTTTTGAATATTTACTAATGTAAATTAAGAACAAAATATTCCGATTCATAAGTTTTTACTTTAAAAAAGAATCAACAAAGAACGAAAAAAATGTAATATTTATATCAGAAAATGTATTGCTGAACATGTTTGCTGGACACGTTTAATGTTGGAGGCATACTGCACCTGCCTTTCGGCCGCTCCTATTTTATTCCTGAATTCGTGCAAGTGCACGCCCTGCACACCACTCAGGAACGGCGCTGCATGTGAACAACTGCATATAAAGGAGGCTCTAGCCTTCCTCCCTTCCATGAGACAAAAAGGTCATTTTTCTCTTTAAAGCTTGACCTGCACCCTTTTTGGTAATACTTATGGTAAAATGATATGAAAGATATGAAAACATTAATCTATCATTGATAAGACTTGTAATCGTATATAACTTCAGTTTAATTTAGCTTATCACATCCTATGTGCAACCTTTAGAAATAGTTAATTTGAAGATTCTTAAATTCTGTAGCCGAACTAAAAAGTCAATGAAATGAAAGTGCAGATTCATTATTTTCATTGCTTTATTCAGAGCATTTTACTTTTGTTCAGGTTTGTTATACACAAATGTCAAACATTTCCCTTAATATTGGCAATCTCAAAATGAGAGGCCATAAAGGATCCAGGTCTCAACGCCAGCACCGAATGCGAAAAAACGGCGTCTTTCAGTTTGCAGCCAACAAATTGCAAAATCACTGTCGCATGAGAAACCCACTTGAATGCCCTCATCCCAACAGAGGATAAATTAACTGGACTGCTCTCTGTTGGATGCTCAGTGAGGGCCATTACTAGAGCGACCCGAGATAACTATCTGGCCAATAGGTAATCCCAAATATCCCCGGGCCATGATAACCATCCGGTTCCGATGCTCAGCCCATTATTATGGTGTAACACTCTTTTTTTTTCAATGCTAGCGGATGTATGAAGAACGGCTTCAAGTTTTCATATTTCGGCCATACTGTAATAACGCTTTTTTGTCGAGATGATCTGATGCGATGATTATTTCCGGTCCTTCCGCTGGGTTTTGTTTGCAGAGTCGGTGAAAAACATGGAGATCCTTCGTGTTTTTCCTTCTGCTTAAAGTTCAGAGCTGCGCTTTTTAAGGTCGTCGTGAAAGGAATTCTTTTTTATGCAATGTCAAGTTCTGAGTAATTCAGGATGTTGTAACACGTAAACGCGAATGCAAAATTGCTTTCAGTGTCTAATTTAAAAGAATAATGGTGCTCTGTGCTGAGATGTTTGCTCTTGTAAAGGTAAAATTGAGTTGTTTAACCTGCACGCTTAAAGAATCTTCAATGGAAAGGAAAGAAAATAATTTTAGTTAATTAGTGTTTGCCATTGAAATATATTTTAGACTTTATAATCAACGCTGGTACTTAGCGTAAATTTTGTACTTCCAATTTAGAAGTAAATTAATTCCTCCATGCCACTCAAAACACATTTTTAAATTAAAATTCTCAGATCTATATAAATATGTACACATCTAAGATAAATCACAATAAGAATTACAAAAGAACAAATGGGTATTAAATGATCTGGTTTCTTCAGAATGGCTAGAAAAAGTAAGCCCTCCTTTTGCACAAAAAAGACCGTACAGCCGACAAACCAAACCTAAATGGCAAATCGACATTTTGCGTTAATCTACAACGTAAATTAGAGGCGTTTCATCTTTTAACGAGAGTCAATTTTTTAGAATTTATGACATGTTAGATTGAAATTTGTTTTATCCAAATATTTTTCCGAAAAATGTTATTTGTTTGTTATTTTTGTTTTACAACATTCAGCATAAATATCGTTTCATGGTTTGTTTCTGTAGTCTTCCGAATATCAAAACTGCATTTTAAAAAATTCTGTGACGTAAATCTTTGGGCTTTTAATTTTAAATCTAGTATTCACATATTTAAGTTATACGACAGTCAAACGAAGATGAAATATGTTATCAAACTTGCCAAAGAAACGCCATCTATTGTCAAGCAATGGAATCATTGTTTGACCGTACTTAGTTTAGAAAACAGTTACTAGATGTCGCCACCGCTTGTAACAGAAGTTAAGAAACGAACATTTCTCAATTCTCGTGGAAATACAAATGCAACTCAATTTTTTTATAATTCACATTTGTAGAAAAATAAAAATTCATATTTTTGAAATTATTGCGTTAGAAAGTCAGCGGACAAAGGTGAAAAGAATACATACATGTTTGAATATACACAACTTTGAATTTGAATCAAAAATGTGCATCTGCTTAATAAAAATAATTACCGAGTTCTCCCAACACGAAAAATTAGCTTCGTAAAAATAAAGATAGGAATTAGAAAATGTTATAATAATATATGTGTGTGCTTGTAAATTTTCATAGGTTACAAATATTACAACTCTCCCAAGTAATATTTGTAACCTTATCTGTTCTTTAAAACATTCTTGCTGTATTGCTTGAAAAGGCACTTTTTTGCGCTAAAGGAAACCGAACGGTTAATACTTTGAAAATTGTTATTTAGGTTATCACTTTAAAATAAAGTGACCCCATCATTTCTTGAATCAAGAAATAGACAATTATTATCGATTGGTTTAAAGATGAATAAAAATATAATTTGAGCTTGTTAATATTTTACTTATTCATTCTAATAGTAATAGTTTCTTAAATAATTATATATAAAACTCATTTTTATTTGGTGCTGCCATCTATCGATCTTTTTTCAAACTATGTAAACTGAAGACTGTTTAGAAATAATTCCTTCGATTATGTTTCAATCCAGTATCTCTTTACAAATTAAAAAGAAATTGCTATTTATTAAATTTATTTTTTTCCAGTATCACGAATTTTCAAAAAAAAACACATGCGAGTGCCTTCCTGCAGTACTAGATAGAAACAGTAATCAATTATCAAAGTCAAAGCAGAAAGATTACATAGTGCCTTAAAGTATAGTGGGAGTATTCAAATAATTCATAGATGATAAATTTTTCTTTGAAGAAAAACAAATGTGCTTATTGCTGACTTTAAAATCAATTGCTAGATATATCTGAGCCAATGTATAAGATACCAACAATCTTTTATCTATTATGAGATAAGGCATTTGAAGTTCTAAAGCATGTAACTGTATACAATTTTTCTTCAAAATAATTTTCAAAAACTTTCTTAAGAATCAATTCACGTTGGTGGGGTGTGGAAGTTTGGAGAGTGGGGTTCCAGCTCAAGTGTTGACCTCGTCATCTCGACCGTGGTTCAAAATTACGAGGTGCCATTGGATCTTTCCCTTCGGGGTTGATCCCGGACCTTCTCCAATAGCCCGTTGTGTTACTCCAGTGCACCGTAAATTCAACTACCTACCTAATTTAAAAAGCTTCAGTTAAAGGGATATTAAGTGAATTCAAGTTTGTTTTCGAATTTTAAATTTTACATAAAAAAGTAATTGAAACTTTATTTGAGGAATAAATCAACGAACCTCAAGATATTTGAAAATTATGGGATTGATCCCAATCGCCAATAACGCATTATGTCTCCAGTGCGATGCAAATTCACCTACTTATCTAAGAATCAATATAATGAGAGAACAATATTTATATCTGCAATTTGTGAAAAGTCAAGTGATATAAATTCGAACAAATAAAAATAATTCCACGAATATAGAATATTTTAAGTACTTTTAGAGATTTAATTTAACAATCCCTAGAACGTCCTCATTGTTTACGGAAAACTGCGTTCTGCTGTACTAAGTTCAAGTTTATATAATATAGTTGCTTTTATTGTACATAACAAAGCGAAAACATCGTAAATACATCCTGAGGGTCAATTCTGCTACGCAGACTCTAAAAGTCCAACAATATTAGAAGATATTTGCTTCTGAAACCTATAACATTTTTCTCTCCTTATTTACTTCGCTCTAGCCTTGTACTATTTCATTTTTATTTCACTGTTCCGTGACATTTACTACACCGAGATGTCTTGTGCAAAGTTATCGTAACATTTACCTCCGCATGAAGTCAATAGAATCTGGAAACAGCGTAGATTGAACGGGTCTTATGTTTTTGCCTTGACACTCATCGGAAATCTCATTTTATTTTAATTGGGCCAGTCACTTGCGTTCTCTTTATCTTGTTCATAAACAAATTGCATATTTCTGAAACACTAAAGCAGTTCATTAAATTCTTAATGATGGATTTGGTTTAAATCGTGTTTGGAATATTGCCACTACCAAGGTTAGGGTCAATGGAAGGGAGCCTATAATCCTATTCACACCTTTTGCTGAGTTGGAAAGAAAATAATAATGTATTTGACCCTAGAATTCTGTGAGTTACCTAGTCTGATACCGCCGGTCCCGGTAGGACAGTAAGTGATTGCCATATCAAATGTAGCGCTTTTTCTTATATTCACTTGCTTTGAGTTGTCTTGTGTTTGGCGCAGCTAGGCCAAATATGACCCTTGCGCCATAAAACCTGAAAACAACCAACCATTTGCTTTTATTGGGGTCGCAGTGACTCAGTGAGTTCACCCCCTGTGCTAGCAATTTGCGAGTTGCAGACGGAGCGGGTTCAATTCGTCTCTGAGTGTATTTATCTTCGTCAGAGTAAATCTTGGGTTTATATGTCCATTACTTGACGTTTTCTGTCTTGTGTTTTCAGCATACCTAAATATGGCTCTTGTGCCATAAAAATCCAACAGAACAACCATTTGCTTTGATTACCAAGCACTCGGAACCGAGCTTTGTAATTCCAAAATTTGATCCCAGATAATTTACTTCGATGCGGAGTTCTGAGAGGAATTGGTTTAAATTTGGGAAAATTGGTATTCCCTCTGTCCCAAAATAAGTGTCACATTTAACACTTGAATTTTCCGAAATATTTGTCATATTTATAAAAAGATAGAAAAGAAAAAATATTTACTCGTAAATTAAATAGTTATTTTTCCAACTTGGTTAAATGTTAAGACAGTATTTGGCTTTAATGTAGCTTCGGGGTTTCAATTAATATTACTCGGAAGGCGATTTTCATTTCTCAGTTTTTCTTTCATAATGTGTACACAATTTTGTAGGCATTACTTCCAAATGTTGGTTGTTTTTTGTTCCGATGACGCAAAGGCCTTATTTGGCCAAGCTGCGCCAAACGGAGGACAGAAAACGTTAGGTAAAAAATGTGAAAAGGAATGATTGGGGACTGAGTAATGGTACGAAATAAAGAAAGATCGCTTGGGTATAATGGGAGCCCGACCTCCGTGTTTTCTAAAGACAATAAAACCCATGATAAAAAAAATCACTGGGGTACCTCGGGTCCGTGAAGGCCGTACACACCTAAAAGAGATGTGCTCCTGAGGACCAACTTCCAGACTTTTGAGTAACGACTAACTTTTGAGACGATTTTGCCCAAAAGATACCCCTAGTATCGATATTATGCATGTTTTTTTCTTATTCTGAGTTCAAACTCCTTTCAACCATTGTTCCAGAAAACGCAATCTAAAATATACACTGCTGGCCACCCAAATTGCAACACCAAGAAAGACAAGAGATATCACAACAAAATTTATTTTGTAGATAACATGTTGACCAAGTATCAAATGATTAAATTTATAGACTTCTGTGAAGTGTGGTTCCTGCCAAAATCAGTAACCAGAGTAGCCGCCATTGTTGGAGATCACCGCTGCCACACGCCTCGGCATTGATTCAAAGAGACTTTGGATGTGTTCTTGGGGTACAGCAGACCAAGCAGCTTCCACACGTTGCCAAAGTTGATCTGGTGTGGCAGCTGGGGATGTATTCTGGGTCAATCGTTGAGCAACCATGGACCACATGTTTTCTATCGGCGGAAGATCCGGAGAGCGAGCTGGCCAGGGAAGCAATTCAATCTGGCGATTGACGAAGAACCCTTGGACAATACGTGCCACGTGTGGTCGCGCATTATCCTGTTGAAATATGGCTGTGGGCAAGCCCTGAAGGTAAGGAAGGACAACTGGCTCCAACACCTCGGAGATGTAGCGCTGGCTGTTTAAAGTACCGGCAATGCGTACTAGAGGAGTGCGAGAGTGATATCCAATACTGCCCCATACCATAATACCCGGTGCAGGACCAGTGTGGCGGTGCATAACGCAGCTGCTCAGCATCCTCTCTCCACGGTGTCTCCAGACTCGAATCCGACCATCGTGGTGTTGCAGACAGAAGCGTGACTCGTCAGTAAAGACAATTTCATTCCATTCTGCCGTCCACATCCTTCTTTCATCGCACCATTGGCGGCGGAAACGTCTGTGGTTCTGCGTCAAGGGTAGACGAAGCAATGGACGTCTTGCGGACAGACCACTCTGCTGTAAACGGCGTCCAATGGTACGCGCAGACACTGGATGATGCGGTACAGACTGAATGTGCTGTGCTATGGTTCGTGATGTGGCTGAGCGATCCGTCACTGCCATACGCACAATATGCCTGTCATCACGTGAAGTGGTGCACTGAGGTGGATGCGATCGAACACGTCGGTCCGTCGTACCCTCCTGCATCCAACGATCACATATCCGCATTACAGTTGTTTGGTTTCGTCCAACACGACTACCGATTTCCCTGAAAGATAATCCACAATCTCGGTAGGCCACTATCCTTCCTCTGTCGAACTCGGATACTTGATCAAAAGATGATCGCTGTTTTCTACGAGGCATAATTGATCGTTTTTTTGAAAAAACCACAAGAAAAACACAATTGCCGTACTTGAAATCGTCGAAATCTCCAAGCCTTAAATAGCGCTTTGAAGTGGCGCCACAGGCGCGCGTGATGTGCGTCTGCGCTGAAATTCTAATCATTTGCATATCTCACATCCGCTAATGCATGTTGTAAATTTCATATTATTTGCATGCTTCCTTCAGGGTGTTGCATTTACGGTGGCCAGCAGTGTATAAACAAATTACGAAGTTGAATAGTTTTTTTAAATAATTGTTTCATTTTTAATGGGAAGCAATCTACGAAACGATTGATGATTCTCAGAACTCATGATAATTATTTTGAAAGAAAATATAGATTTGCTTCGTTTGAAGGTTCCAGTTGGAGAAGAATAGTTTTTGTTTCTTTCGATTCATCCCCGGCAAACGTCAGAATTAGAACATTTATAAAAACATATATTTTATTAACGTACGTGGCACAGAAATCTACGTAATTTACTTGTCGTCGAATGGCAACAACAGATATAAATTTTTAAATTGACCGTTGCGGGACTCATTCGCCAATTTTGCCGTTTAGTTCAAATATGCTTGATTTCTGCTCAATCTGATGGCAGAAAGCAATGAGAAATCTAGAAGATAGAAATCAGCGCAGGAAAGAAAATATGAGTGGAAATAGGTAAACCGTCAAAAAATGCTGAATCGTCTTTGAACAAGGGAACAGAAGTAGTCGTTCAGTATCTAATTTTGGTAACATGACTGAGGTGTGCTTTTTGCCATGTTTTTGATTGGAAATATACGGAATGCTTAAACATTTTTGGACAATTGTATTACATTTGGAGATATGAAATAAATTTATGGAATATGAATGCTATATTCAATTTAAATGGATTGAAACAAAATATAAAATGTGAGTAACGGCATTTTGCCATCAATGGATGCAAAGAATCAAATATTAGCGCAGATGCTATGTGTGCGGATCTGCTAATATTTTAATAATATGGTTTTTCTGTATTATTTTTTGCCCCAACCCTGATCGAAAAGAAAAGAACAACCTGCGTAATGTACCATGTTAATTGCTCTTATCTTCGAGTTCCTTCAGCTGCAACTCCGAGGTATTTATTGTTTGATGCCATTTTTGTGCAATCTCACTGTGTTATCAGCTGCTTGTCGTGGGAAGAGTGGAATCTGTCTGGTATGAAAACAGAATGAACGAAATATATCTGAATGAAGAATTTTCCTCCGCTTGGGTTTCCCTGTTTTTGTTCACACGACTATAACAAGACATTGTGTGAAATCATTGAAAGAAGGTTAATTGGTGTGCATGACGAACTTCAAACACGATTTTTGTGTGCGATGCAATAATTATCGTTAAAGGAAAATTCACAAAAAAAGATATGCTTTTGAGGTGACTGCAAAAGTTTGCGGAATTTCTTTTGAAAATATAAGAATTTTTTTGAGAGGCTTTTTCTAAATGCGGGTGGCGGCAGTGTTTCTGGCGGAAAGTGTTTCCTGTACATGTTCTCAACCTGACGTCACTTGGCTTGTTTTTCGAATACGATTTCAGCACTTCGCCAACTTAAATGCCAAAGATCGAATTCTGAATTGAAAAATGATAGTAGATTGGTCAAAGTTAATAATATTAAACGCCAAACGATCGCCCAAACTGCGATGAACTACATTGTAAAATAATCCCGATATGTATCATACAAGAATATTAGTTTGATGGAAGTAAAACCTTCGCATTCCGTCTGGTTTGCTTGCACTGAAACAAAAATAGGTCTCATAAAAATAAGTACGCGCGCAAAACAAGAATAGAGAAATGATGACAAACAATTGAGAACCATAGTCCTATGTCGCAATATAGTGCAGAGAAGGCAGTCGACCTTGGGTCAGTCAATTTTTGAAAAGATGTGAAACGTCGCACAAATGGCGATCGCCATGGATGCCCCCCTGCTAACTCATCACTGCCGTAGCTTTCGATACCGAACGATAAACGTAGAACCAAAATGCGTGCTAAAGACGTCATTTGAGGGAACTTTGTTTATGTGACCACCAGTCCCCTAATTTAACTAATAGACTCATTAAAAACCACGTGACACGACTTCCAACTTGTGGGAGCCGGACTATCACATTCACAAACTTTACTATTAAGCATCTTAGGAACATATACCACCCAATGTCGAGAAGTTCATGTTTCTCTTTCCATACATAAACTGGTCGCTTAACTAAATGAGAACCCACAGTGAAATCTTCGATCTCGGTGCCTCCAAACTGTTGGAATGTTACTTGAAATCTTCAGTTGGAATTGAGTGGCTTTCATTACAAAAATAGGAATCGTTGGTAAATAGAAACGAAAAGTCCCAAAAAGTTGGTGCAAGATAGCCAATGAGGAGCGAGTAATAAATTTTAGTTTTATGTCTATTTAGTGTTAGAATGAATTTTAGAAAGCAATTCATGAACTACGAAGTCATGAATTGCTGTAATGGACACTCAAAAATGTTCACTATTTTGTTCTATTTTAATATACTTTTTTATCATTTCTCAGTGAAAAAGTTTGTTTTGCGTTGGAAAATTCCTCTTTAATTTAATTTTAGTATTCTATTTATGTTATTTTAAAAATGATTTACTTGCCTTAAAGGATATGCTACAAGCCGGATGCTCTTCTCAAAACAAATGGCGAATATTCAGTCACAAAAATAACTCAATCTTTTGAGTCAGGTTATTTTTCAGCCAATCTGGCTGCACGAATTTCAGTAGCCTTGTAAACATTAAATATATCTTCCTAACTTTTCACAAAATAAATTATTCCCTAATTCTATGCGGTAAAAATCTTTAACATCACCCTGAAAAATAACTTCACCAAATAATGATTTGCAAAATCTCTAAATTGACTCCTATTTTCTACGAAACTTCAATAACATTAAAATGCGAAATTCCATAATCTGATCGTACGACCTAATTTAGACTAATATAAAAACGTACTTGACATTCTAGTTCAGTTTTTCTCAATAAATACAAGACGTGTTATAGCGATGGAAAGCATTTGTTAAACCATACATGACAAAGACAATCTATTTGCTTATTTTACGCATTTCTGTCGTAGAATTTATTTGAAAAAGAAATGTGTGGGAATATTTGTCTTATTCTTCGAAAGTAGAAATCATAAAAGGCGAGTTTTGTTTTAATTTCTGTAATAAATCTTTTAAATGAATTTTATTTTTCCATTAACAAACTTCTAATCATAGAAAAAACAGTATTTTCTGCTCTACAAATTTTTATTTACTGGAATAGAGTATCAGTGCTTCATCTCCAACTCCGCGTAAATAAATACTTCATTGGGTGAATGCGCTTCTCTCCAATAGTCTATAAATTTGAACAATGGCGGTGTAATTTATGCGATCGGCCTCTTACCTTTCCTTCCCGGATGAAACTTGAAGAGAAACAATTAATGTCAGCGTAGTATATCACGCATCCGACATCTGAATACGCTTTAAGTTTGCTGGCGATTATGCCCTTGAAATGCCGCCTTGCATGTCACAATTTAAAGCATTCGGTTTCTTAGCATAACTGACAGTTATGTTATGAACAGTTTGTTTTTCCAATGTAGTGGAAATAATGAGTGGATGTATTTAAAACTCACAAGTGTTTCTTTTTTGAGTGAATCAGTAAAATTTCAATTCAATATGCAAGATGTTTTGAAAATATCTGGCTAAATTGTAAAGTAGTATACTCTTTCTTGAAGAGTAGATCACTTCCCCTTTTCTTGCACACAGTGAATTTCTTTAACTTCTTCAGTCCCGATAAAACCACTCAATAAAATATCACTTTGGCAATTACTTCGAGACTCATAATTTTTTGCATGAAATGGGTTCCCATGGGTTTGAATGTTAGGTTGTAGCTGAAACGTGCAACTGGAATTAATGAATCCCTATATACTACAAGTTTGAGGATGAGAGTTATTATTTTAATGCACCCAAACTAGTACTTCAGGAATGAGGATGTTAAAGTAAAAATGTCCGATCACAAGAAATAAGCAAGATCTCCATGTATCAGTTTTGTAGAGTATGTGTTGGTTTTGTACCACGATGGCGAATTGTTATCTAAAAACAGTACCAAACTCCCAAAGTTCTTCAAGAGTGATATCTAATGGTCACAGAGTTTTGGAACTAAAGTGGTCAGGCATGAAAAGTCGCTGCAAGGCTTGCTTGAGTTCATTTATTCTTATAAATCATAAGGCATCATATTTTGCTCAGTTTATGTACTGAAAACGAAAATAATGTTTTTAATTGTTTGGAATTTGCTTGATCAATGCTACGAAGTCTTTCAGCTCTCTTTATGCTCTTGCAATGTAATACACGCTTACAGAGTTCCGTGCTATTCAAAGAATCAGTCTTACTATATAGGGTACTATTATCTATAAGAATTTAAAAACGAATCATTTTTGCGATTATTTAATTTAAATAGGCATACGGCGTTTTTGAGTTGAAAACTATGCGGATGAATCAAAAATTTCATTAAAATTGTAACATACCAACATCCTATTTATATCAAAAGCTTAAAAGTGGGTTCGCCCAAAGAGGTTAGGCACGACACAAGCGTTCTTGCGTGCATTTATTGCTAAACCCACAAGGGGACTGCGGCGTACCATCGACGGCAGAAAAATACCAAGTCGCAAAGACTGACTGAACCCCTAAGTCAATTTTCACGTCCGTGGAAAGCGAGTCATGGTGTTTTCGGGTCCCACTGAAATAACTCATTGGGGATTTATACATACCAATATCCAGTGACTATAATTAGTCGGAGCAGAGAGACTGCACCACAACTTGAAGTGAGTTTGCTCACTCCTAACAGCCTGAAATCTGTAGGTGGCGCTGGTTCGAACCTTGGGAATATTTCTCTTGCTTTTCTGTTTCTGTGAAGCTTCTGTTCGCATGTCCATTTAATTGACGAAAAAACACTTCTTGGCAAGATCTGGCCCTAGCATTACAAAAAGCAATCTATGATTTAATTCCATCACCACATTTTTAAAAATGGTATTTTCTTATCGAAGACTGAGGGATGTCCATTACTTGACAGTGTCTGTCTTGTGCTTGGAGCAGCTAGACCAAATATACCCAATTTGCGCCATAGGAGCCCAACCAACCAGTCAAAGAATTTAAGCTTTCAATTGACACATTTCTTGATTGCTTTAGTTCTCGTTTGCTCACTATCTTAACAAAATAGCACGTCTGTTCTCTACCGCTACTTTTGTTTACTCATTGTTCCTGCGTCCCATTCTTGCCACAGAATGGGCAGTGTCTTGATAAGATTGCAGAACACACAAACTTTCAAAGGGTCATTAGGCATCACTTTCCATTCCTTAGCAGGCAGCAATGCCATTATCGTTAGTGCCGATTTAACAATACCGAAACAAAGTATTTTCTTAATTGAGTTTCCGCGTCTGTACACACAAAGCTATCAGCATCGCGAGAGCCTGTTCGAAAGAAATCGGAAACGACACCGCTGAAACTTGTTTTTGACTAGCAGAGTGTGTTGTCTATGAAAAGAACTTACTAGTGATTTCAAAGGAATTAGAACGGAAGTCGATTCAAGTATTTGAAGCGCTCTGAAAAGATAGGGATGAATGAAATAACTGAAAAATAACCATTTTTCTCGATCCCTTACCATCAATTATACTCATAGATTTATCAGTATTTCAAGTAATACTTTTACGTGACGTAATGCCGCTTTTTTGTGTGCAAAGATCAAATAAAATTAGTTCCATGGACATAATTATTTTATAACGTCAAGAATTTTTACAATCCTTGATGTGAAGTTTTAATGTTTATAATCTATTTAACATAGATCTAAATATTTTACTCCAGTATAAAGGTGAAAAATAAGGATCACACTATGATCTTATTCAGGTCCCCCACCCCCATGTGGACCATTTAATTTTTGAATCTCAAGAAATTCGCGAAAATTTTAAATTTCCAAGGAGTCCTTGGATTGAAAAGTTCAGGAACCACTGATGCATTCATACAGATCTCAACTGTTGGACAATCAACAAAAAAAATTCTAAAAATGTTAAATATTATTTTCCATTAAGTGTGCTGTTTTGTTTCCAATATCGTGCGTCCTACTAGTGAACATGCTCAAATTTTGGAAGCAGATTTTATTCATTCTGTTAGCACTCCAAGAACATTTCGATTCGTGATTTGCATTGCATTTGAGAGTATGAGTTGCAATTTCTTAACATTGAAGGTGGAAACTATAGTGATTTTTAATATCAATTGACTTCGGTTCAATGGACTTGGATAATTGTAGTCGTTTATTTTAAAAATGAAATAAATTATCAAAAAATACATAAAAGCATTTCTTTTACATTTACTAGTATTAATTCGTATTTCCAATAAAATGCATGGCAAAAAACACATTTGTCATGTTACCACAATTAGATTCTAAAAGTCTACATGAACTTCGTCCCATTTCCCTGTTCAAAAGCAATTCGGCATTTTTTGACACTAGACCTAATTTTGCTCATATTTCCTTTTCTGCGTTGATTTCTGTCTTCCAGGTTTCTCATTGCGTTCTGTCCTCAGACTGCTGGAGAATTTCATTAGAATGGCAAGCTCTTCCGTGTAGTTTTAGCAATATTACGCAACTCTATAGCGCAAATCAAGCGTATTTCAAACTAAGCGGCAAAATTGACCGGTGATTCCCGTAACGATCGATTTTAATGCTTATATCCGTTGTGCCATTCGACAATGAACAAATAGCGTCGATTTCTGTGCCACATGCGTTAGTAAAATATACTATAGATTTTACATATATTTAAATACCCATAAAAGCTCTGGTTAAATATGTATTTAAGTCCTAAGATTACTTCATAAAATTTCAAGTACTTGTAGTTTTTCAAAGGTGCATCATGTGGCAAAAAATCACTTTTGAGAAATCAGCCATTAAATGGCATTTAAAAGGCTCCACATGGGTTTCCAAAGGAAAGTATTATATCATTTTAAAACTAATTAAAAACAAATCTCAATTGATTTTTCTGTTTTATTCTCCCGGGTATCTTAAATGAGGAGCATCAATTCAAGGAATCGTTTTTCCTAAAAACTGAATGATTGGATTTAGGATTCTTATTTTCATTAATGAATGTAAAAATCCTAGTCTTAAGAGACTTAATGGTCCTCCCCCAGTTGTACCATCGAATTGAAAGAATATCAGTTTAAAATTCTATTAACCCTCTTGGTGGTCTATCTTCACGTCGAAAACTGCCTTTAGTGGCCGGCTTCTGATGAAAAACTTGTTTCAAATTGTCACTACTAGATAAGAAATAATTTGTTTTTCCTACTTGGATATCTTCCTTCTCTCTTGAAGTAGTAAGGCAGTTTTTTCTCGACATTTGTGAAACTGACCTGATCTTGATGGACGTAATAACTCGTCATTAACAAACAAAATTGGCTGGATCTCGATGGACGAGATATATCGTCGAAACTACTTGGAAGGTTAATTAACACCTCCATTCAAATAGCTTCGACTTTTTATTTGCCAGTGGCTTCGTACACTACATGTTCTATATACACTACGTCTTTTACTACTGTTACATTACTTTTATTACTTTGTTCATTTACGTATTATATAACTTTTACCTATGCTCTTGTTGCTTTAAATTGGTTCTCATACGTTTTATAATAACTTAAGTCGGCTTTATTTTATCTTTATTGATATCGACGTTTTTATATAGTGTTTGACGCATTTAATCCGTATTCCAGACCTTAGAAGTAATGCTTTATTAAATTGACCTTAAATTGCAATTGAAATATGTGAATTTTTTAATACGACGAAGAAAATAATCACTATTCTGAATATTGCACCCAAAAGTTGCTTTCATTCGATTGTTTACTACGCTTATCAGCATTTGGCAATGAGCTTATTTATCGTTTAGTATTCAATTGAGCCTTGAAATTTTAATTTGACAGTTATAGAAGAAACAGGAAGAAAAGCAACCAACCTTAAAAATGCTAGAAGGACGAAATAGATTAGCAAGTGTACTTAGCAAGCACGTAAGAACTTTATGGACAACATACTTCAACGTTTCAATATTTAAAATTTTTTCTTTGTAAAAGTCATTATGACCATATATAAAAGATGACACAAAATCAATGTTGATAGACATTGTGTTTTCAAGATTGTATTGTAGAGCAAACATTGTATTTTCAAGTAACTTGCCGGAAGAAAGAATAAGAACCATGTTCATGCTAAAGGTACATTATAAAATGAGTTTAGGAACTCTTTGAAGCAAAATAAAACGTACGATATGTAAATTAAAATAACCAAATAATTCGCAAGACAGTATATCTATTCAAGCGATAGAAAAGGACTAGATGAAAACAATCAAGCTGTGAGGTCGAAGTTTATGCTTTCAGGGCAAAGAAAATGTTGCATGTGAATTGCTATTGACATGATTAATTGTAAGGCAAGCTATACCTCGATCGGACATGCGATAAAACACCAGATATGCATATGTGTGTTACGTTTACGAAAAACTGGTCGGTACGCATGTTACATCTCACATTTTAGTGTCGCACGATTATGTTGACCAATGTGTGGCTTGCCTAAGATAGACAAGTTTTCTAAGCTCCCTCCGGATGTTGCTTAATTATTGCGAAAGTTTTGTCACGCTAGGGACACTGATTTGTATTTATTTCTGATAATGTGGGTTTTGAAGCACATAAAGAACTGTTGCATGTTCATCTTGCAGCCTTGGGAATGTTACGAACGTCAAAAACTAGTTCCTAAGAGGGAATTTTTCAGCTTGACAACGCATCGACCAACTTATAAATGATCAGTAGACAAATAGATCAGTAGACTAGTAATGATTAGACTAGTCTATTCAAATCTAGATCTTGATCAAATCGATAATGTCTAGTGTTGGATAAATGTTCTGTTTATTGTAATTGTTAACAAATGATTCTGGAGAAAATGGCAGAGGGCATCTTTTGGTTTTCATGTTTGGTTTAACGAATGTTTAGTTTTACAGTGGCGATCCATTAAAGATACATAGCAGGGACTTATTCAGAGGGAAGACACAAGGGGTAGAGACCTCCCGAAACATTTATTAGTGTTGAAAATGTAAGCTGAGTAATTACTCAGCTATTAGCATAAATAGCTAATCACGGGTAAAATAGTCGGTAGACTTGCCTGAAAACAGTCATGTCAGAAAATCATTTGAGAGGCAATGCTCATTCAACGGAATCGAGAGAAACCTACCCCCCCCCACACACACACACAATTGTTCAATGCGTACCTGATATACTATTTGTCTCTGTAGAGGGTTCAGTGAAGTATTGGAGACGATATGTTAATGTATCTGAATACCCCGAAGAAATAAATGCATGGAATTCTCTATGGTCCCTTGCTTTTCTTACAACAGCAAAATTGTGCTCTCTATTTACAGAGTAAAGTCACATATTTTGTCGCTAAATGAAAAATAGCTGAACCGCTATCCTTGAGATACCTTAACGGGAGTGGCGTTATTTTCTCTGTCGGAATGTTAAAAACGAAATTTAATGCCAACGACAGGAAATATGAATAAAATACAACCTCGAGAAGGACACATCAGATGACGCTCACCACTTTGTGCACTAGTTATTGAGAAGGGTTGGAATTCTGGGCAGTCCCTTGTAACCTCTGCACGTGATTACCATCTCTGCTCTGCCCTGTCAGGGAAATCTGTTCACTGTTATTGGGAAGCAAGAGACTGATGGCATAATTTGTCTGCGTGATCTTCTGTGTATTTTATGCTTAGGATTGTAAATTCTTTGTTTTCTTATTTTAAAAACTGCAATCTGCTCTTAAGGCATCGTGCAGCATGCTTTCCTTTTTTGCCGCTTAAACGTTGTCCAGGAGCATCACGTGAAGGTAGGTCTAAAATTCTGTATAACCCCTCTGCTACAGAATTTTAGACCTACTCCCTTTGTACTAAATCCCAAGAAATGGACATCCGCCACCTGTAAATTCGAACCTCTCTTTTAATCGGGACCTGCAGCCGATACTGGAAGGCTAGAGGAAGGATGGGCAAAGAAACTGTTTCTCTTATCAGTTTTGTGTATTTGTTCGTACTTTTGTTACTAACTTTTGTATTGGTATTTTACCTTTTCTGCCTGCCATTGGAAACAAGAAATGATTAAAAAATAATTATCTTTCTTTATATACACTGCTGGCCACCCAAATTGCAACACCAAGAAAGACAAGAGATATCACAACAAAATTTATTTTGTAGATAACATGTTGACCAAGTATCAAATGATTAAATTTATAGACTTCGGTGAAGTGTGGTTCCTGCCAAAATCAGTAGCCAGAGTAGCCGCCATTGTTGGAGATCACCGCTGCCACACGCCTCGGCATTGATTCAAAGAGACTTTGGATGTGTTCGTGGGGTACAGCAGACCAAGCAGCTTCCACACGTTGCCAAAGTTGATCTGGTGTGGCAGCTGGGGATGTATTCTGGGTCAATCGTTGAGCAACCATGGACCACATGTTTTCTATCGGCGAAAGATCCGGAGAGCGAGCTGGCCAGGGAAGCAATTCAATCTGGCGATTGACGAAGAACCCTTGGACAATGCGTGCCACGTGTGGTCGCGCATTATCCTGTTGAAATATGGCTGTGGGCAAGCCCTGAAGGTAAGGAAGGACAACTGGCTCCAACACCTCGGAGATGTAGCGCTGGCTGTTTAAAGTACCGGCAATGCGTACTAGAGGAGTGCGAGAGTGATATCCAATACTGCCCCATACCATAATACCCGGTGCAGGACCAGTGTGGCGGTGCATAACGCAGCTGCTCAGCATCCTCTCTCCACGGTGTCTCCAGACTCGAATCCGACCATCGTGGTGTTGCAGACAGAAGCGTGACTCGTCAGTAAAGACAATTTCATTCCATTCTGCCGTCCACATCCTTCTTTCATCGCACCATTGGCGGCGGAAACGTCTGTGGTTCTGCGTCAAGGGTAGACGAAGCAATGGACGTCTTGCGGACAGACCACTCTGCTGTAAACGGCGTCCAATGGTACGCGCAGACACTGGATGATGCGGTACAGACTGAATGTGCTGTGCTATAGTTCGTGATGTGGCTGAGCGATCCGTCACTGCCATACGCACAATATGCCTGTCATCACGTGAAGTGGTGCACTGAGGTGGATGCGATCGAACACGTCGGTCCGTCGTACCCTCCTGCATCCAACGATCACATATCCGCATTACAGTTGTTTGGTTTCGTCCAACACGACTACCGATTTCCCTGAAAGATAATCCACAATCTCGGTGGGCCACTATCCTTCCTCTGTCGAACTCGGATACTTGATCAAAAGATTATCGCTGTTTTCTACGAGGCATAATTGATCGTTTTTTTTTTAAACCACAAGAAAAACACAATTGCCGTACTTGAAATCGTCGAAATCTCCAAGCCTTAAATAGCGCTTTGAAGTGGCGCCACAGGCGCGCGTGATGTGCGTCTGCGCTGAAATTCTAATCATTTGCATATCTCACCTCCGCTAATGCATGTTGTAAATTTCATATTATTTGCATGCTTCCTTCAGGGTGTTGCATTTACGGTGGCCAGCAGTGTATATATACATGCTTGAATTTTTCGGGCTCAAGGATGTAATGTCCCTTAGAGGCCTCTGCATTTGAAATAAAAAGTTACAAAGAGAGAAAGGCATATTTAAGGACAAAACAATAGTTAATTTCAATACACTGAGACACGACAACTATATAAGGCACAAATTGAGTGAAAAATGAACCAAAACAGATGGAACTTTGATGACCCGTTTCATTTAGTGCAACTATTTCACCACTTTTTTGAATTTGTATACAATTTTATTTGAAATTAACACCCGCTTTTTAAAACCCTTGTGATTTTCTTGTTTCCATCTAAGCTATATGTCAAGAATATATTGCTGGTCTTTGAAACTGAACGAGAAGTACTAAATGAATGCTAAGAAAACAGGAGATATCTTGTAAGAAGTTTGATAATTTTTAAATAGTAATTGGGAGTCGGTATCCGTAAAATTCTGAACAATACTACAAATTCGCTGTAAGCCTAGTTTTATTAGCATTACTTGAATGCATTGAAAAGTCCAAAAATCAACATTATATAGAAGTCTCTACACTTTTATATCGAAATCGTCTAAAGCAGGGGTGTCAAACTCAATTAAAACACGGGCCATTTAATGCAACTGGTAAGATTCACGCGGGCCACATCACATTTACAAATTTTCTTAAAATTATATTTTGAAGTGAGGATTCAGGAATATGGATAAGATAATTAAAACACATTATGTAATTGAATTAATTTAGGGTAATAATTTGTAATATTGCTATATAATTACTTTTATTTAAACGTTTATTTAATTTAATGTATTTATAAAATTAAAATTAATTTTTCTTACCGGAAACTTGCCAGTGCTTTCCTCCTACTAGTTTTCCAATATCTGGATTCAAAGACTGAGAACAGACAATCTTCATTATGGCAGATAGATGTTTATCAGTTAATCTTGATCTGTAGGCCGTTTTATTTAATTTCATGGACGAAAATAGTTGCTCACACATTTTTAAGATGACGAAATTGTGTGTACGGTATTGCCTCGATCTCCCCTAAGTGCTATTTTCTTCATAACATATTGTCCTGTTTTCATTTTATTTCAGAGCATCGTGGGCCACAAAAAATTACCTTGGTGCCACATGCGGCCCGCGGGCCGCCAATCTGACACCCCTGGTCTAAAGTAACAGTCCTACGTAGTAGAGTGAGTGCTGCGTTATCCTTTTTCCTTGCCTTATTCCCTTCAAATCTACTCTGAGCGTGGCTTGTTAGCAATGTATTTCTTCGTTTTAACACTTTGAAAGGCATTAAGCGGTAAAAAGTTAAACTTGGTGGATGAAGACAATTACTTTATGACTATATTTCGAACATTTCAAAAATTTGATTTTTTAAGGGTGGTGGGAGCTATAAAACAAAAGAGTTGCAGTGGGATAACTCTTTCCCCGATTCCTGAATGATTCGATACCGTGATGATGAATGATCCGATTCCTGTATGTACCCGATAAGTGATTCAGAGTTTGTACATTTGGAATTAGTATATCAATGATAAAATAAAATCTAAAATGCCACTAAATTCAAATAAATCGCCTTTTGAAACCTAACAATATTTAACACACGATCACATGACAATACAATAAGAAATTCCGGAATGAAGGAATGAAAGTACAGTAGGATCTTGATTATCCGAGTCCAACTAACCGAGCATTTGTGTTATCTGAACCGAATTTGATATCGAGTTTTTTTTCCTGACTAGTATGTTTTAGAGAGCAGTTGGGTTTGCTGGGGTTTTATAGCGCAAGATCCAAAACTGGGTAAGCTGGGACAAATGCAAAACAAAATAAACATCAATAAAATTGGATTTAAAAATATCAGATTAACTACCGACCAACATTAAAAACACGATAAAACATTTAAGTGAACAACATGAAAATAAAATGAACACTTCAAATGTAAAATCAATACATTAAAAACGTCTTATCAGCATAAAAAATAAAATGTGGTTCAAAGTGCATTGATGTGAAAGATGAAATGATGCAGTTTAGGTGTGTGAAAGTGCTGTGAAATAAGATCGTTGAGGACTTTTTCAAGATAGTTAGAAAGGTACGTAACTCATATTCAGATTTATTGAGAAATTATCGCAATAAATATATAGCGACACACAAATCCGAGTAATGATTATTCTTAATCTTTGATGAATGAATCTTTGAGTAGCAATAATAGTGATATATGTGGTTACTTCAACTTTTTTCTGTATTTCACATGAGCTGTTTTGAGTTAACTACATCCATATAATCCGATGTGGCATGGGTGCACATCTTCTCGGATAATCAAGATTCTACTGTTAACTAGAATATCGTTACTAATTGGCATTTGTCCAATTATTAAATTAGTCCAGTATTAAATGAGTTGCGTGCCCTCTTGAGTGATAAATGTCTTTACAATCCTCTAGTGTCTTACCACCCATCTACACCGCTCCTGAAAGGGATGTGTAATGAAAGTTGACATGCGTGTACACATGCTTTAGTTGGGTTACCAAACATCCGGACATATCTGGAATTCGCGTGCTTTACCCGGATTCCGCCGAGAATTGTAAATTGTCCGGATTTTTTAGAGAAATTATCAATTCAATCCAAATGTTACATTGTTTGAATAGCTTTGTACAAAATATATTAGTCATTAACAGCAGTTCACGGAATTGTATGCGTTCAAGTCAGATTCTATTTTTATTTAAGAGGCGTTTTTATGATATTGATATGATTTTTATGATTTCTTATTTGTAATAATGTTTATTTGACCTTTCAATTTGAGAGGTTTTTATTAATACTCCATCAATTGAGTTTTATTTGTTCGGACTTGCCCTGAAACGTCAGGAATTATAATTCAGTTTGTCAGGAACTACCATTTTTAGGTCTGGTAACCCTATGCTATAGTTTCCCAAACTTTTTTGGCTCAACATCCCCTTTGCAGAGGCAACTTTTTCGGCCCCCCCCCCTTGGGAAAACTATCTCAACTAATAATAAATTGACAGTATAGCTGAGCCTACAATTTTTGACCAAGATATTTGTTGCAATATGTAATTTAAGAATTTCAAAAACTAGTTTAGAGATAAAACAACTTTGAACTGAAATTGTGGAGGAGCTTGGTGTGCAACCAATTTGTCTATATTATGCTCTAACTAATAATAAATTGACAGTATAGCTGAGCCTATAATTTTTGACCAAGATATTTGTTGCAATATGTAATTTAAGAATTTCAAAAACTAGTTTAGAAATAAAACAACTTTGAACTGAAATTGTGGAGGAGCTTGGTGTGCAACCAATTCGTCTATATTATGCTCTATTTCCGTCAGCAGCATCCTTAAACCTCCATAGTCAATTATTCGCAGTAGGTTTCTCTTTTTAGTTAAAAGAATGGCAATACAGCACAGTGTGGTTCTATATGCTCAAGAGGATGTGTTTGCTTAAATTCACACGAAATTTTTTAGCATCTTATTGTCCTCTCTTGCTCCTCAGCGTCCCCGTATTTCCCATGGAGCCAGCATTGCCCCCTCTAAGACTCCTTCATCACCCCCTTTGGGAAACCACGCCCCCTATGCGTTAGTATCTAGTTCAGAAAATTGCTGAGGAAAGGTGTCTATTGCACACATAAGTTAATCGGTTATTGTTATCGTGTTCTGATTTTTTTTAAAGAAAAAGCTCTCCAGAGATATAATACTCTGAGGGAAGGCGAATCATGCCTGTGAGTCGTCCATCGGTGCATATCCAACTAATGTTTCTTTAACTAATCTTCCTATGCGTAAGGATTAGTCTTTTCCGTCTACCTTGGTGACAGCCTAATTGACCATTTTCTCCGCCATCTTATAGAAAATTCACGAGTGACTTCCTTTCGTCGGAACCCTATAATCTTTCACCTGGGTTTTGAGTTTAAATGGAATTTAATAGTGCTCTGAATTTTTAAACTGAAATGTTCGTCTGATATACCCTTTTCTGAACCTCATTTCTTACGCCTTCGTAAATTTAGTAAATTAGCCTTTTTTTCGTGATATTGAATTTATTTAAATACTCAAACACAGCTTAACAGATGCTGCTGCTACGTATTTAACTTACTCATTTCGCATTTATATTTATTGACTCGTAATCTACATCCTAGATGCCATTCATGATGTAATTGTATTTTATCTGTATTTGCATATTTGAATTCAATGGTCTTGTTTTATACATCAGCGCCTTTCATACTTAAACTCAACACATTTTACCCTTCACCCTCTGAGGAGTTCACACTCATGTAGCTGTTCTACAAACTACAGCCTTCCCTGCATTACTTCTAACCAATTTCGGTCTTAACCAACAGAATATTTCCTGCGATTCTTTCAACCAATAGGTTTGGTTATTATATGTTTGCTGCGGGGTAAAAGCAGTGCTATAATACTCGGAAATCTTGTGACGCTCAGAGGGTTCAACATTCTTAACGATTATCCACGTTTCAAAATTTTGAAACATTCAACTAATACATCTTGCATAATTCTTTTATAGTAGCATATTTTTGAACATTGATCAATTGAACCACTCCGGGTAAGCTACAGAAATGTGTTCCGCTATGAAAAAAAATTAAAACCAAAATATTCAAATATATCAAAAATTTCAGATTGTTTGAATGAGTGATAAAAAATTCGAAGTTTAAAGTAGAATGACTTGATAGTTAATAAATTATTGTGATTTTGGAATTGCTCTCCTGAAAAATTTGAGAAGTCACTTATCGTTATGTTGCCCGAGGCCTTCAATTTAAGTTCGCCTTCTTTTTTATTTTGTTCATATTTCTTAATCGGGAAAATTCCTTGTTTCGTCGTGTTTTAAAACTTTAAATCTGTCATAGTTCACCACACTTTTTTTAGTTCAACACCCCCTTTTCATAGAAAGACAATGTTTTCGGCACCTCCACTGTAGTAAACTCTATCTCAACTTGTAATAAGTTACAAGTGTAGTTGTGCCTATAATTTTAGAATTTAACCAAAGTATCTATGTAACTTTAGAATTTCAAAAATCTAGTTTGAAAATGAAACAATTTGGAACTAAAATTATAAAGCTATTAAAATGAAATAAAAAATTACATGAGCACACTTGATTGCTCACTCTGCTATTAGTAATTAATATTAATCAAATCATTAAAATTCAAAGTCATTACTAGTTAGAAGGATGCGCCTGGTGTTGTGTGCTATCAATCTCTATATTAAACTGTTTTCGTTAGAAGCATCCTCAAATCTCCAGCAAACCATTTGCAGTCGGTTCCTCTTTTTAGTTAAAGGAATCGATCACAATGTATCACTAGTGAGCGTATGGTCAAGTGAAAAGTTGCCATAGTAGTTATTGCAGTTAACTTAAAAGATTTTAGGCTACAAAAGTTTTTAGAATCTTTTTGCCCATTCTTGCTCCTTAACTCCCCCCCCCTTTTTTTCCCCCTCCTGGGTTCAGCATTGTCTCTCCCCCAAGATTCCTTCTGCTTCGGCAGGGGGCTGTAAAGCCTTCTTTAAAATACTTTTATCTACGTATTCCAAAATGTATGTTTAATTCATTTGTAATGATGCAATATGCCCTTAAAGGTCCTTGTACCAATTGTCTTAGTTTCCTTTCTCATGACATTGTTTTGAAAACAACCTCGAACTTTAATTTTCCCCTACACTTAATTTCGGGCGGTTATTTCTCCTCATTTTTGAAATCTATTAACTCAACAGCCGCACATGTCTCAGGCGCCGTCTTTGCCATAAACATCCGCCATTGCAGTCTTCCGTATGCCCAATATGTTTTTATCACTCTTTTCGACGGTAATGGAGTCGGGCGTAGAGGTTGTGTATTGCGTGCCACTGAGAGCGAAATGACAATAAAATTTGTTTTTATGTTCTCCAACTTGTTTCGCCGTCGGGACCAGAAGTAGTGGTCGTCCTCCGGAATGTAGAACGGGAGCGAAACTAAATCTGATGTGGTCATGGTGATGGGAGTGAAAACCGAGTTGTGAATTTTCAGTTTGGTGACGCCTTTTTATCTCGTATTTCGGTTAGATGGTTTATTTTTCGATTAAATCACTTGCTTGTGATGCTCTATTAAAGACAGAGGGTGTCCGCATGTGCGGGATCCCTAGTGCCATGGTACCCACGGATCTAAATTGTTGTTTTCCAGAAACAAACTTAAAGAATTATTTAGTTAAAAGAGGTTACTTACTAATTTAGAAAAAACATTATTTTTTAGTTACATTTCGATCATGGTTTATACTACCAATACAAATGGGAAGTATTCGTAACAATAGAAAAAATGTTTAGATTCAAGTGACACACAGTGTGATTTGCATAAGACAGATTGTCTCTAGCATCTTTTTATCTAGCTGCTATTTATCTATTAGGTCATCCGTTACGACCCGTTTTTTTATCAAACCTTAAACTTCACTTGTCGGATTCATAAAAAAGTTTAGATTAGTTTCGCCTCTAGAGCGCTGTGAATTTCGACAGGGAAGTTTCGCAGATCAATGGACATTAATGTAATATGATTTTACCCCACTCGTAATATCACATTTCAAACTAGAAAACAGTCCACGGTAATCATGTGGGACGTGAGCTCCCGTGAAAAAGAAATTGGAAAGTATTTTTTAAACTTTTATCAATGGTAAGCTTAAACAAATAAGAGTTAACATATTAATAGTCTGGGAATGTGGTAAAAATATGAAGTTTTTAATTACTGAACAGATTAGTAATTGGTTCAATATAAACTGAAGATTTAGATACGCCCTTACCCTACATAAAATAATTGTTGATCGAGAAATGAATTTCAAATTCAACATTTCTGTGTCGTACTATTTGCAGCTGTATTTTATAGTTCAGAAGATATTTTGATTAAATGTAAGTGTATGTATAGAGAACTCGCTCCGACCACAACTTTAGTTTATCGGAAAAGAATAATAATTAAATAATTGAAATTACTTTTGAATATTCAAAACTGGTTTCATATTTGAGACAAAATAGAAAATATGTCCCCTTGTCAATTAAGTTCGAAAATATAGCGCATACAAAATGTTTACATTTCTGTAGCATTTCAATTTCAACCTGGTACCCCGAACATTGATATTACTTGTAAAAAGTAAGTCGAAAAGTTTTCTATAGCTACCACAATGGACACGTTGCAAAGAAGAATGAAATATGAATCACTGAGGTAATACATTAACTTTATTTTTCGACAAGTATTCTAAGATTGACATGAATAGTTGTCTTGAAATATTTAAATGTCGTTAAATGTGTCAGATAATCTAATTTTACTTTAAGACCAGAAATATTCTCTGGAATGTGTAATGCCTGTAATCCTTCCTTTTCTCTCTTAAACGCCTCGGATTTTCTTTTGCAATCTATCACTTTGGCTTTTCTCACGCTTACGTGAGAATGTAATCTTATTTAAATACTGTTATCTGGCATAAATACCCAGATCACTCTTTCCTTACCTCTTATCACCTTATAAGGTAATAAGTTCCGTCAGTTTAATGAATCAGTCGACTCACACATCAGCTGATTATTTCACCGAGTCCCTTTTTTCAATAATGTGACCCACGAAGCGAGCACACCTAATAAAAGAACTTTTCTTAACTGATGTCCAACAGACACGTATCAAGTCATTCTCCTCCTGGATACAAAACTGCCTGGAAAACTTCAACATAAATCAATGAATGCTTTTATTGTTTACTAGCAGAATTACCCCACGTTACTCAGGTTGAATTGGCTAACTAACTTCCGCTTTCGTTAATAAATTGTAGTTCCTATTCATCACATGTAACAACTACCACACTCTAATAAAAGTACACAATTGTTGAATACACAATTTCATAAATGTAAATAAATGTCATATTTAACATTTTACATCTTTGTAAATTTTAAATTTTTAGTAAAACAGAAAAGTCTCTAGAGTGCCAATGTTACCCAAAATGCATAGAATAGTTCAGAGTAAGCATATAAATGCCTTGTATGTCATTTAAAAACAAGCGTTTCCCAAAATTATCATACAATAATTAAAGTTTTTAAAACTAATTAAACCATTACTTACCTTGATTACAGTTATTGAACGAAAAACATTAAATTGAAAATGCAGAAATACATCGTGAAACAGATTCAAAAAAGCTTCGAACGAAAACTAATGAATGGATCTGTTTTTTCGCTACAAAATAGATTCTTAGACTATAACGGACACAAATTAAAAAAAAACGATTAAAAAATACCAAGGTTTTTTTTCTCGCTACCAGTAATATTTTAAAAGGTCTTGTTCCGTGTATTTGATTTATAATGTTTTATTCTCTTGATGGTCAGTCCCAAATATACAGAATTTTTTTATTTCGTAAAGAAAAAAATAAGATTCAAAATAAATAAAGTATTGGAATTTAAATTCCGTAAAAATAGTTTTTGGAAAAATAATTGATTTTTCACAGCACTGGTAAAACAATCTAAGTAATTGCAATGCTCAATATACCTTCCAGCTACTCCGATAACAACCAAATTATAGTTGATTTAATTATAGTTACTCAGATGTTTTAACATGAAACGTGCCTAAATATGTAAGCAAAGTAATTTCATACAATGTATTCACTAAACTAAAATATGGTATATAGAATATAGAATATTGCATTAAAATATTTTTAATACATTTTATTCGATACTTGTACAAACACACAAACACAATCGAACATAGAACGGGAAGACGGACAAACTAACGCAACCAAGTTCAGTCACTAGATGAATGTAAGTACTCGCAGTATGCAAAGTTTCATGAAAATATATTCAACCGTTTGGACGTAGTACGGGCACATACAGACAGAAAGACAGACATCAAACGCGCAAGAAACGGATTTTGCATCATAAGGGCCCAAAACGGATAGAAAACTTTAAATAGGTTGAAAATATTCAATGTACAAACAAACACAGTGAAAATATACAACATAAGTAAAGTTCCAATATCCTAGTATAATAGTGTGGAATGTTAACTTCGCCATAAAATCGAATTACGTGAACAACAATAAGGAGGTCAATAGAGTATGAGTGCTGATAAAATGCAAATCCAGGTTAAGACTCGCACATTTCTGTGGAATCCGAGCTTTGCATTTCAACGGTTTTGATAAGCTTAACGCTGCTGTTCAATTCTTTAGCAGGGATGAATTGCACTTCTGAACTCGACATCTTTACGTTAGTTAAGATCATCTCTTATAAGGCATAAGTGCAACAGGAAAAAAGAACGTGTTTTGCATAAAATTCTCATTTGAAGAAAAATGCAAATAAAAGTTACTAGTTCATGATTATACATTTGCATTAACATTAATCATACGTAACTAATATATAAAAATCAAACGTATCTAAGTCTCGTGCAAAATTTCTACATTTATAAATTCTTTTGCCAGTTTGATCGTCTAAAGGTATTTTCCAATGCCCACACATCTGCAAGTTCGCTTTACGTATCACTAAACATTTAAAATAATTTTTTTATTATACTTGATTTTTAAAAGTAAAAAACATGAATATAGCGTAAAATTAGTTTATCTGTTTTGTAAACACTGTTGATATTCGGAAAATATGTGAACCAGATTATATGGATGAATAAACTTGCGTTTGAATTTGCGGCTAGAGTTTACCGTTGAAAGTTCTTCTAAATTGTTGATAGTGTAATCTAAAAAATAAAAATGGAGTGTTTGTACATTGAATATTTTCACCACATTTCATGTTATTTATCCTTTCTAGGTCATTCTAATGCAAATGGTTTCCGTTTTTGGTGTCTGCCCACACTACGTCCAAACGTCTGAGTATTTCTCATGAAACTTTGCATACTGTGTGTGGGTACTCAGTCATATATAGACTGAACTTAACGTTTGTCCTGTTTTATGCCTGTTTTCTGACTTTGTGCAAGTGTCACATAAAATTTATTCAAAATAATATCACAAAACGTTAAATACTTTATAAAACATTAGCTTAGAGAATATATTACTTAAATTTCCTTTACTTACATTTTTAGTCGTTTCACACTAAACCAACTGAATACCCATACCTAAACCAACTTTAATTTGGCAGTTTTGGAGAAGATGGGATATAAATTGAACATTGCGATTTCTTGGATGGTTTTTCTAGAACCAGCTGGGAAGCAATTATTTTTCCAAACATTATTTTTATGGAATTTAAATTCTAACACTTCATTTATTTTAAGCTTATTGTTTTGCGAAACATGAACAATTTTCGAATATTTGGGACAGATATAAAGAGAATAAAAACATTCAATTTTGCATTAGAGCTTGACAGAAATTAGTTGTTTTATGTTCAATACTGATAAAGACGTGTTCATTTTGGACGGCATGTGTATGCCCAACTTTCGTCTAAAGTCTTGTTTGGCGCATCTTGGCCACACCTTGCGCCATAATACCCAACCAATCTTTTTAATCATCCGCACTCATTTGTATTCCAGTCCTTTTACCTAACTCTTACATTTCACTTAATTTTTCAATTAGGTCCATGTTTGTAATACAAGAAAATACGATAAATACAGTTCGTTTGTCTTGGATGTCTTACAATAGAAATATCCCTTGATTCATTTCACTAACATTCGTCATACACTACTTTAAAGCGACTGCGCTAAAGAAAAGAAAATTTACATGGGGTGCAAAAAATTTCGAGAATGGTTTAAGGAGGTTTCACATTTTAAATCGCATTCAATAAAATTTTATAGTTTAAAAGTTTTAAATTTCAAGCATTTGAGTCATGTTCATAAGTTATATTTATCAGACGAAAACAGTCGTGAAAAACGAGATTTCGTTCTCAATGTTATTTTATATCCATTTCGTTTATTTTATTTGTTGCGTATGTTTACACAATATGTTCATTTGTGCTGTGCAAATTGAAATTGCTCCTAATTCAATATCTGGTCGTTCTGCCATAAAAATTCAGCTACCAACCCTTTGATAAATATTTTAAACGCTTCCCGGATTAATGTGTTTCCTAGACTACTTTATTTTCAATTTTGGAGGGAATATCATTTGAATGTTGCGCACTCGTGATTGATTGCGCACGTGATGTTTATCTTTCAGTCTTATTACGCAGAGCTCATCACCTCAAATTTGCGAACCCCATCCATTATTATATGTGGGTATAGAATGATTGATTTAACCCTATCATTGAGCTGCTTCCCAGACGACGCCTTTAATCAAATAGCTACTCAGAAGTAAATGCATTTCACGGAGAGAAGTCTACTTCTACTGACTGCATCCACGAATTATTCATCTCTTTTCTGGCTATTGGTAAGAATGCTATATATATTATGAAGAAATCGCTTTGTGTTGAATATCTGCTCTCTTAACTACATAAATACGCAGGGCCGGGTTGGAGGTAGAGCTACAGGGCTCTAGCCTTTTCTATTTGGATCAAGACTGTCCTTTTGTTTGTCTTGATTATGATATTCGAAAAAATTATGTCTACCAAAAATTGTTTTGTTTAGCCTTGAGAATATACACTTCAGAACTGTTCATAGCTTTATTTACGAATGTTTTTGTGAGTCGAAACCGGAATTTTCGACAGAAAACTCCCTTTTATGTCCATGATTCCCTGAAGCCTTTACCTTTTAAGTTCAGTTTTCCTGAAAATATTTTTTAACACCCGACCACTAATCTCTTCGGCACGACAAAGCGAATTGGTGGCTATTTGTAGAGGAGTACCCAGTGGTAAGACACCATTGCCGTTAATAAGGACAATCATTATCCATGAGCTTACAAAGCGGGAAACCATCGTGTGAAGATAGATTTTGCGAAAATTTTAAAAATGCTTGGAAATTCCAGATTTTGTTTTTCATTTGCCACGATTGATTGTATTGTCTATCTTCCACGAGAACCGCACCAGACACAAAGCTACCTGTTGTCGTAGAAACGGACCTTACCCTATTTTCCATAAGCGATGCTTGAAGAAATGTTTTCAAATTTGTCACATTGGCGCACTTGATGACACATAAGAAATATACTTGTTTCGATTTCTACTTGTCGCCGATAATACCAGTAAAATAATCTTTCTACCGCCAAAATTCGCGAAAACCAAAATAAAATTATATCCCGAGTCACCCCTACTCAAAATGAACGAGCTCTGTTTCTATAGCAACCGCCGCCACCCAGACTTGGTGTCTAGAGCAATTTTCGTGGTAGATAGTATGTGGAGTGTACAATTGTGCACTCAAAAAGATTCAAGAATGATCCCGTTCAAACAATAAAACCAGGAGCCTTTTTCTATTTCGGTTCCTTCCCCAAACTGGCTCCCAACACTTAACTGTATGCAATTGTTAAATACTGAAATTTTAAGAGAAGTAATTATTCGGATCAATCCATATAAATTGATTCAACCTGACCAAAACGGTGATTTCCACATCTAATAAATTTACTGTTTCCTTTCAATAACAAAAAGCTCTTAAAATTAGCTAACAATTTAAACACGAAAGAACAATTTTATTGCTTTCGCAATCGATGGGACATTAAAGTTTGTCTACATATCTTTGGATATTTTAGCACACAAAAAATAAATACATAGTTGCATCTCATTGAGAGTAATTTCGATATGCCGGAAGCTGTTGACCGTCCACGAAAAACGCGATCACCCTTTGAACTCGCTATACTCAGACATCGTAACATCGACGTTGCTTTGTCCGATTTCTACCACTGATAATCCTATTGTTCCATTCTATCTTCTCATGTGTCTTGCAGATGGTTACACTCTCGTTCTCAGTTAGCGAGTAAACAAATCTATCTTTGATTGGCTGTATGGAAGACACTCGAAAGCTATGTCCGATTTCAATTTTGACACCTGGGACAATCTAACTTCCTGCCAAAAAATTAGCTTTAATGAAGTTAAAAATATGTGCGCGAAATGATACTGAAATGAAACCCCCCAAAAAACATTCACCACTTATAAGTCCTTTAACGTTCTAGAATAATTAGCTATTAAGTGCTAGCTTTTATACATAGTCACACAGCACAGTAAATAAATACAAATTAATACTGTGATTTTGGTACTATGTATATTTTTCCTAATTATATAAATAACTATACCTTTAAATGTTTAAATTTTGTTTTGGAGAGGGTGACAGCCTCATTTGCCCCTGGCTCAAATGTCTAGATGTCCTCTGACTACTTATAAACGTTAAAGCTATTGGACAGGGCCGTTCCTGAGTGGTGTGTGCTGGTCGTGCCCATAGTCCGGAAAAATAAGGGCGGCCGAAAGACAGGTGAATCTAACTTTAAACATGTCCAGCTATACGTTTTCCGATGTTATTAGTTTCGAACTTATTCGTGGCGCAGCTTGTTCGCTATCGGACCTTGCGCCATAAAACCCAAATCAACCAACCATATTTATTCATTCTTTGTGGGTTCTTTTTGTGGTTGTAATAAAATATACTCATGAATCTGCATATTTCGTTCTTAAATTACATGTAAAGGAATATTCGAAAAGCATTTATCAAGGGCAAGGATGTATTCAGGGGAGCTCGCCCACGGGGCTCGAATTCTTCCCGAAATTATTTTGAAATTAAAAAGTTGTCAAAGATGCATCAGAAGCTTGTATCCGAGAAGATCGAAATTGCGAAAATCTCGTTTGCAAAATTCACGTCTGTAATTCAGAGTGTCTGAATACTTTCAATGGTCTGAAAGTCGTCAAAAAAATCACACAACGCAATGCTCATTGAGGTAACCGGGAGAAAGACTGGGCCATCTCTTTTGTGATATGTGTTTGAAGAAAGGCGTTCTTTAAAGAAATCAAATGTTTTTGAGGAGGGGCTTTCTGAGCTTTGTCCGTGGGTAGCTAATACCTCAAATGGGTTATTTTAGTTTAGTGTGAAGTGATGTAGGTGATCAAGGTCCAACATAGGGGTCTGATATAGTGGCATATCTGATGCGTGCTCTTTTAGGAAATTAAAGGTGGTGAAGGTGAATGTTGTTCTTTTAGGAAATTACATGATTTGACTAGGCTTGTACGTGAGCAGCCAATACCCCAGGAACGGCTCTGTTACTAGATGTTATTGAATATGCAAATGCAATCTCCGATTTCATCCAGCTGACCTTCGTCGGCCATGAACCCTCTAAGGCGTCTTGCTCTCATTCTTCCACGATTCTCATCTCTGACAAAAACATTCGAAATTCCGGTTTTTCGAAGAATAATATAACACTGGAATCCCTTATTGTGTAAGCTGAGACGCAAGAATGACAGGTGTGTGGAGGAACGGCAATGAAAGAGGGAAGAGATTGAAGCCTCTATTCTCTTCTGGACACCTTTTCGAAAACAAACAAAATAAGGAGCACGGAAAGCAGGATGAGGTTGAAGACACGGGAGCCTGCTCGAGTCTCGTTTCACGGCGAGTTGGTCAACCAGTCTTCCTTCGTCTTTGCACACACAAGAGCGCAGGCTTAGCGATGGATCCCTTGCGTGACATTTGTTTTGTTCATTTTCTCAGAAATGAGAATAAGGTGGCCGCGACGAGGATTGCCGCCTGTGCCGCATTCTCAAGTGCAGTGGCAGAGTCGTATTCCGGGTGATTCGTCGCTGAAATTGAAAACGAAGTCATTTTATTAGTTATCCATCGGAGACATTAGACTAAGAACGTACACATGTTTTGGAATCATTTTCAACCTTTTGATTTCGATTTTCGGATGTGCTTGAAAAATAAACTGAAATTCCTCGCGTTTATTGCAGACAAATCGGTAAGTACTCTGCTACCTCCGGCCACAGATAAGCCACAGAAATAAGTCTCGTAATGAAAAAACTTTTTAATTTCCAAGAGGATCAAAAGACTTTTTCATTTTGTACGTGTTCCTTGAAAACTCTTGTTTCCATGGCCCCCTACTCACTGCGTTAGCAACTTGCGAGTTGTAAGCGGCTAGATTCGATCCCCCCGTGGGTGTATTTCTTTCTTCTGTGACATTAAAACTTTCCTTGCGTGTATAGTTCATTTACTTGACGTTGTTTGACACAGCTTGGCCAAATGTGGCCCTTGGGCCATAAAACTCAACCAACCAACATGATCTCTTGAATAGTGGAGAAACTATTGTAGTTTTGGAATTTTTTTAAACTTGAAAGAAATAATAAAATTGCTAGCAAGAAAAAATTGAAAAATGGCTTATTACGTTACCGGAGCTTTTAAGTATAAAAACATTAAAATAAAAATGTTTTACAATTTTACAAAAAAAGGCTAGTGCGTCTGCTAGGATTCATACAAAATTTCCTGTTGGACCGTTTGCATTCTTGAACAAGAAACTTAAACAGCGTTTAAGTTTCTTGTTCAAGTGGCGTTCTTTTTTATATAAGTTGATTTCAGAATTCAGTGGATTTTTTTCTCGTTTAAGATTTTGCTCAATCGCTAGGTGTATATTTAGACTCTGAAAGTGAATACACAAATTTACGTTTAAAATTATGTCATTAAAAATTTGATTAAAAGGTTGAAAATTTGTGAGATTTTACTGTCTTTCATTGGTCAATATTCATAATTTTGTATAGCTCTTTTTGAAGGCAAATAATTTTGAAACGATTCCCTCCTTAAGATATACTAGTTTTTCTGCCTCAAACAAAACTATGAAAACACCAAGTTTAATTGTATAATAGCAAATTATTCTTGTTATTTCCATAAAGTTTCCATGAAATTGCATTATAGCAATTACTCGTGACTCAATGGATTGTACAAACAACCTGCGAATTATAGGCGGCGCAGATTTGATTCCTGTAACTTACCCTGGGTATATTTCTCATTTTTGTGTCAGTGAAACTTTTCTCGTGTCCATAAGTCCCTAACTTAACGTTGTCTATTTGCCGCAGCTTGGCCAGATATGGCCCTTGCGCCATTAAACCCAACACAAGCAAAGCAATTGCATAATAGCAATTATTCCTTGATGGGATTACTCTTACTGTTACAAGCACAGTAGTTTCGTAATACCATATTGTAAAAAAAACTCAAACCATAAATATTACGCATTTCCTTGAAAATTCCTATCACCCAAATTTATTGTTTTCCTTCTGTGAAGGACCTGTTTTTGAAATGACTGGAGGAATATTGGGTCATTCATTAAATTTATCTGCATCAAAACAAATCAAAATTCACACGGAAATAATGAGCTCAAGCACATTTATTTGAGCTTTGTACAAATCCCGCTTCAACATAAACAGTATAAATTTGACGTAAATAAATTAACATTCCAACCGTTTTAGTACAATGAAGGTATCCCAAAAGAGACAATCTCCTATCCTCAGCCCTCACACACACACACAGGGAATCGCATATTAAAAACATCCAATACAATTTGACGCGGTGTCAATCACCCTTAGCGGATGCAGCATTAATAACCACCACTTCCAAATCCCGAGGAGCAGGGAGGGATGGAACATCCAGTTTCCCCCTCCCTTTTTCAAACGCGGCATCACCTGGCATTATGTGACGTCAGGCGATAGTCTCCCTTCTCCCTACCCCCATCCAATCAAATCGTACTCGTGTATACCTTGCCGCCTTTTCCTATCGCTCGCAGACATTCGCCGATTCTTCTCCGGATTATAAGACCGGTTCCAACGATCTGTCGACTCAGCCAGACCCGACAGACTTCATTCGTAAACAAGGCCTGGAAACTTGTGGATGTGTCTGCTCTTCTCTATGGATCGAGGTGTTCGGTTTGGAGATTTAATACGCTGAAGGAATTTTGATAATATCGTATTTCCAGGATGGTGTCTTTGCTTCACCAGCCACGTGTTCACTGGTATTGGAAAATGTCGGGCTACGTGATTATGTAGTTTCTACAGTTCACAAGAATTCGTTTTCAAAGAGGCGATTGTTGACAGTGGATGGATTGAACTTGGTTTCCAACTATATATTCTGAATTTGATAAGTACATACGAAAAATTTGGAATGATTCTATGCCCAGTAATTCAGTCCGTTCTCTTAAGTTAGTATCTCCGGATAAATTGAGGTAAAAAAAATTGTTGAAGAAGCGAATTTTTGTGTTCACCAAAGCTAACGTCGAACATTATCTGTTGGGTGAAAATTCAATATATTCTAGTTCTCTTGTAACTTCTAAATTGATTGAAATCGTTTCTCACATGCGAAACTTTTCATCGATTTGCTGTTTAATATATTTCGAGTCAGATATAATTTGTCAACAAACATTCATAACTCTATTCGTTCTGAATCCACAGAAAACGCCCGGGCCTTAGATATTTTGCAAAGCATACATTGTAAATAGAAAATTATTGCATCTGATTAAGTGCTTTGTTTATGGCAATTTTGTGCTTATTGCGAAATTTCTCGTTAATTAAACTATTTTCCCAAGCTAAGAAAGGCAAGGAAGTCTTTATCAGCCGGAAAACTTTATTCTTGTACATTTAATTTATCACTCAAGAGTGGAGCAATCGAATACGAGAATAAGACAGGAAGTTTCTGGCTTAATAGGATGCTAAATTATTTTTCCGATTGCATTTGGTAGGAAGTATTAACTTGCGACGACGGATACAGGCTCAGTGCAGTTAGCTCGTGTGTGAATCTTTTCCCTGAATCGCATTTCGTAAAAACCTCCAATGATTCACCCCAGCTGCAATATTTATGCAGCAGATCTTGCATGTCGAGTCTAGAATTAGAAATAGCGTATTTTTCCTGGCACGCTTCACGTAGACGATCACGTGCGTTTTGGTGAGTGCCACAACGATCGTTTGGCAAGTCAGTCGTCATTGGTCACGGCGGGCGTTTGCAGTGGGGAGAGAGCGAAATATTATCTGTGGAATTCTGCAGACAAACAAATAGCAGAACGCGGGCAAGTGTTTTGTTTTATCGCTGTCCCACGAAAAGGGGGACCCCACGAGGAAAAGAAAAGCATTGCTATCGTCTGGAGACATCCGGCCATCTGCATTCGAAGTCGGAGACCGGATTTGTATAGGGTGGTCGTCTCGTCTGCAAGGGCTTAGTTTTTGTCTGAGGAGCGCAGTCAACAGGTGAAGTGATAATCCACGATGTGCAGTGCGCGTTGTTCTTAGTGTTTTTCCTCTGTTTTTATTTAATTTCCCGGGATGGGGAATAGTGCCACTACTGTGTCGCTGCAAGACAGCACCGAAAATGGACATCATAAAAAGCACTTCAAAGGAAAGGTAAGAGAAAGTTCATCTGTTTTTCACTTCTTCCATACTTACGAAGATTATCCAAATTCTTTCCCAAAAGTATCACAGACGACATGAAATTTGATATATATTTTAAGTAGAGAAATATTAAAAAATATTGACTTTTAAGTAAAACACGTTAAGTCGAAAACAAGTAGTTCTGAGAAAATGAAGAGGACAAAAGTTGTTTTACTGTGTTTTCTCAAGAAATCTAACCTTCATGCAAAGAAAAAATGACTTAGTGAACTTTACCACGTATTATCACCACATTCTTTAAAAGTTAAAAACTCGTATTTTGAAATTTTTGACTTAGTGTTTCACACTTGTTGATTTTGTTTTTTCTCCTCTGGTACAGTATACTCTACCAAGGCGTCTCTATTGCAAAGTTGTTTATTTTAAAGAAAATAAGTAACTTTAAGTTTAACTAGGAAAATAATAAGTAACCTATTCTACATCGTTTCCATTTGGTCTTTATTTTACTATATGTTCATAAGGTGATTGAGTAACGCACACATAAATTTCACTCTTAAACATTTCAGCATTGTTTTATTATCCGAAACACTTCACTTCATCTCTATGTTGATAATTTAGTAGTTTCTCTACATATGAGCGATTATGATACTTAATGTATAAAATTCGGTAAATGGCTTTTTTAACTTAAAATTTCTTAGTTTTTTTTATTGTAAGAAAAACATCGTTACACTGCAAGAATTTATATCATATTTTCATACATCTAACTGCAGCTTTGAAGACAATAATTTATGTTAGATGTGAAATAAAAAATATATTGAGTAAAAAATAAGTATAAAAATGCTTTGTATAATTGTAAAAATATTTTTAACAGTAAAGAAAATTTCTACAAATATTAAACATTTAACATTCATTTGAACAAAAACTCCAATTTAAAAGTTGAATATTAAAAATATGCATTATTATTTTCTGTAAGCATTAAAGATAAAAATAAACATGGCAAATATTTTTCTTATGATAATGTATCCCATGTATTCTCTAGAAAATTGTATACATGAAACTAATTTTAACTCGATTGTATTGCCTGAAAAAACATTTACTATTCTAATCTATATATTAATACGTGAAGAAAAAACTTTGTACCCCTTTTTAAGCACATTGCGCGCACGGAGGAGTATGAGATTTGGCATAATTAAAGTTCATATGGAGAAGGAGTGCAGAAAGATAAAATTAATGTATAATATGCGTTACAAATATATTAAATTAAACAAAATAAAACATTCATTGTTTACGTTCATATACTGTAAAAAATTTAGCGGAGTAAATGCGGAGTGGATGATTTGTAATTGATTTATTTGTTTATTTTCATAAAGTTACGTTTACTCAAAATATGAGAGCCTTACCAAGTGAAATAGAATTTGTCGAATTCTTGAAAAAATTTGGTAATGATGAAGCCCCCACAATTCCCTCAGTTTGGTGAAAATATTATTGAAATACCTCAGCAATTAATAGGAGATGAAAATAATATTATTAATGAGGTGTATGGAAATATTTCCGAAAACAGATAACATATTGAACTCAGTTATTTTAGCACCTAAAAATGATGATTGTACTTTGATTAATACTGATATACTTAATCAAATACCTGGTGAACAGGGAACATATCATAGCTACGATAAAATAATTTGTGATGATGACAATGACATCAATAACTATCCAGTAGAGTTTTTGAATTCTTTGACTATTAGTGGTTTGCCACCACATAAGTTAGTATTGAAAGTTAATTGCATCGTTTTGCTGATCAGAAACTTAAATACATAGGAAGCATTAGTCAATGGAACAAGAATGCGCATCAAATTTATGCATCGTCATACTATTGATTGCGAAGTTTTAACTGGAACCGCACGCAATAAGAGAATTTTGATTTCACGTATAAATTTAACATATTCCGGAACTATTTTACCATTTAACTTTCAAAGAACTCAATTTCCAATTATACCTGCATTTGCAATGACAATAAATAAGTCTCAAGGACAAACATTCGAAAAAATTGAAATTTTATTGAGGCAGCCAGTTTTTACACATGGTCAATTGTACGTCGCAGCAAGTAGAGTTCGATCATTCGATGGTTTGAGATTTTATATTTCCGAATATAACGGTCAAGGGCATTTAGTAAACGATGAAAGAGTTTTTACAAAAAACATCGTCTACACAGAAGTTTTGAATCATTAAATTCATTGTCGAACTATTTCAAGTTCAATGGACAATATTTATTTTTTTAACCACCCGGTTTTTTTGTTTCAATAAAAAATATATAAAAAATACGAAGCACGTATTCCTTATTTCATTTTTTAGATTTATTTTTTACTTAAATTTTATATAATTTGAAAAAGATAGGCAAATTAATTGTGTAGCCTTGGCGAAACCTGTGGCCAGTATAGCAATAAAAAAAACCCAAGAAAATGTCAAACAACGCGTTATTGTTTTTTAGATATGACTTAACCAAGCTATACCGCATTTTTTCTATGACGTATTTGTACATGCTCGCAGCTTACGTAATAGAACAAAATTCAAAAAAATTATATGTAATGAATATATAGGTATACTCTTTGACAAAAGAACCTTATTAACGTTCAAACTTAAAAATTAAATGAATTATGGTCGAATTTCGACCACTGGGCGACCACTAGTGTTATTTATTCGATATCCAATGTTTTTCTTATCCTAGTAACTGATATGACCTTAGTACAAGGCAGTCTGTTCTCCGTTGCTAATGAACGGTACCACGATCTCAAGGTGAGAAACAAAAAGAATTCAAGGTATCCTACACCAAATTACCCTTTTGACAACTTAACTGGGTTACATAAATTTAAATCTTGCAATTCGTGTTATAAATTATTCATAGTTACAATGTCCATTTGGCAAAACAATCCAATATTGTTTCGGGATTGACTGTTTTATCACTAGTTACGCAATGCTGTTCACTTGGAAGCAAGTCTTGACCTTGACTTTCCTTATTCGGATATCACAATTGGTTCCCCTCGAAAGTTTTATTTATTTCTCAAATTACCAGTCGTATGCTGTTACCGTTTGGCAGCAAGGTTTTAAGCAGGTGTAACACGCGTGATTTGAGTGTAAATAGGTACGATTTGGCTGGAATGATTTGTTTACTGCTTTTCTGGATAGGTCAGTTGTGCTGTTCTAATTAACAGACACTTATTTCACTCTTCAATTTTCGACACAACTTTCGTTCACTACTTTCATGCTAAACAATATCAAACTACGACTACTTTTCCTTTAACTGTCAAAAACATTTCGGCCGATGTTTTGAAATCTACGTAAATGTTTAAAAACAATGTTCTTTTGATTTTTATGCAATTAATTTTTTTCTTTTAATTGTTTCATAATTTTTTTATTTAATAAAACACAAATAACAGAAAACATCAGAGATTATAAAAAAGAAGCCACTCAAAAATTTATAAAAATGGAACAATATACAGTAACTGCGACATGAGAACAACCAAACCATGAAAAGCAGCATTTGGCACTTTTCAGACACAACTCAGCATGGTTGCCTCCTTGCAGCACATCTGTAGAGAATTGGAGTATATTCCTTTAGGGAACGCATGATGTGCAAAATTTCAAATTCCAGCATGGATGAGGATTACCTCCCAGTCTGCCCGTACATGGACTCCTCTCAACAATAGGCCTGGAAGCTCTCCGAAATCTATTGGGATGCTTGACGCAAGGATGAGCTGAGCCGCTACATTTGCCATAGGAACAACAAACCGAAAACAATTATAAATCTCGTAAATCGTCTGACAGTCCTCAAGCTTATTCGACCATTCTAATATACATGTTTCTACCACCCCTAATGGAATTTTCAACATCCTACACAGTTCTATCCATCTTACAACCAGTTCACCCCAGGCACGCAGTGGAACCCTTAAAGAAGCAAAAATTCAGACTTGAACTTTTATTTTTATTTAGAAAATACCCAAAGCCTACAAAAAATGTTTAACAATGAGAAGTGGGTAGTTTCATCGATGAAAATGCCAGCTCTAAGTTTACAATCTCAAATTTCTGTGAGACGCATGAAAAATTAAAATATTATTCTTGGCCCCGTACCAATACAATTTTAAAAGCATTTGAATTAATAAGCGTTATAAAATTGTCGACAAGGAAACTGGAATGACTTACTGAGAAACAAAGCTCGTATTCTAGACTCCTTGCCCAGAGCTGGTCGGGTCGCTCGTTTTCGTCTTCTTACCGGACGTAACTACCTATAAAAACGTATACACATCGCATTGGAGTAGCGAAATCCCCTCTACGATCCGGACGAAATGACGTCACACCACCTCAAGGACTGCCCTAAAATTCTTCACAACACAGTTGCAAATATTGTAGACAGTGTTTTTAAAAGAGATTTTATCACTTTAGACCTCTATTGGACTTGTCGTCGAATAATGGCCAAGAGGCTGGAGACGGGGATAAAAAGTTACAAAACTTGTACTTAATGCATATTTGAATGTTTTTATTTAGTTAACCTTTCTCATAGTGTACCAATCAATTGTTACCTCATGACATTTGCTTTGCTTCTATAATAGGGTATGATCACAAATATTTAGCCCCTCGGGGGCACATCTTTAGGTGTGTACAGGCTTCACCAACCCGAGGTACCCTAGTGATTATTCTTTTTCCATGGGTTTACTGCCTCCGATAAACATGGGGGTCACGACCCCAAGCGATCTTCCTCTACTTCTCTCCATCCTTTTCACAATTACTTAATATTATCAGTCTTATGTTTGGCGCAGTTTGGCCAAAAATCATACAATTTAAATGATATAATATAACAAATACAACAGATATGGCTCATGTACCATAAGCCCCAAAACCAACCATAAGCACTTAGTGCTGAAAAAGTGAGTCATCTAGATAAGCGATTAGTTAGTTTTGTTTTTCAGCATCGGTTTTAAACATAATTTAAATTAAATTGGTGTCTTCCACCAGGGTGTATTTCCATTTATGAATCAGCGTTCGACTCTACATGTATTAATAGCATAATCCCAGCAATGAAAAAAAACCACCAAGTGGATTAAGTGCAGATAAAATTGCCCTAAATAGGAAGGAACCGGAATTTAATTAGTAGAAATCTTCACATTCCGTTAACTTTAAGCTCCTTCCAGACACTCTTAAATAGGAAAACAGAAACTATTTTTCTTTTATAAGAATTTGCCGGCTGTCGGTAACTCGTTTCAAATAACAGGAATAATCCAAACATTTATAAAAAAAAGATTTTACATCAATTTCGAAGCTTCAGAATCATTTGAAGATCCCGGATTGAAACTTAATTCCATAGGTGATATAAACTCGATTGTATTGCCGGGGAAAAACGTTTTCTTTCCAAACCCCGTAAAAACCACCTTTCCTTACCGTTTCTTGACACAAATGACTTGCATTTTACTACGAGCTCTTCATTTATTTATATCAGTTGTGTTTGATCAGGGAGCTTTTTTACGTGCATTCTTCTCAACCGGTGATCGTCGTAGTATTTTCATTGTGAAATACATTCGCGTAGAGAAGGAAAATGATTGGCTGGCTGACTGCCACGTTCTTTCCTTGGCTGGCGGTATTCCAGGAAAGCTACTTACCGTGGTGTGTTTGGATGACTAACACCTCACTCATGGAGTAGGTCAGATTATGAGAATAATTTCCATTCACCTATAAATAAATGCAGGACCATCAACTGTTGAGTTTGAATGCCATTTGGAAGTGATTGGGGAAGTATCCACTGAAAGTTTCAATTTCTACAATTCGTATGAAAGGAATTTTCAATGTAAACAAACCAGACCGGAAACGGAGGTTTTACTTCCCGTTCCCAAATGGCTTTCGCGTGATCCGGGGTTACCTTAAAATATAGTTCACCGCAATTTCGGGCGACGTTTGGCTTTTGATTTAAACGTTGACCAATCAACTATCGTACATCAATTCGGAATTCATTCTTCGAAATTTTTATTGACACCATGCTGTAATTGTATTCGAAGCACAAGTCAAATGACATCAGGTCCGGAATACTTACACGAAGCACGTTCAGCCGCAAAAACACTACCCCCACCTAAATTTAACTTGACAAGAAATGCTTATCATAAATGATTATTTTAGGGGCCGTCGTGGCGGGATGCAGACTGCGCTAGCAACCTGCGCGTTGAAGGCGGTGCAGGTTCGATTCCTTCCTGGGTGTATATCTCTCTTCTGTGTTAGTAAATTTTTTTTGTGTTTGTATGTCCAAAACTTGATGTCAGTCTTCTATTTGGCGCAGCGTGACCAAATATGGTTATTGTTCCATGAAACCCAGCTCAACCAAATTTACATATTGCTTATGAGAGCTCGCTAGCGCTCAGGTTCTCCATACAAGTCTCTGGGTTCGAATTCCGGTCTACGCATGGATGTTTTCTTGTGGTTCGGAATTCACTTTGAGCAGTAGGTCCCTGTCTAATTCTCCCTCGTGTAGAAGAAATTACCATTGAGCACTAAACCAACAGGATCTTTTGGAATCAATTCAGTGCCACTTCGTTATGGCATTCACAAACGTCAGAAGTTTAATTCGTTGTGTGATGCAAGTCCCCACGTAGAAGAGTGTACTCTTGTACCATGTAGACCTATAGATCAGCGAGGGCCCGGTTAATGTAAAAATTTCTTAAACTGCTATGCACAGTATCTTCTAAATTTAAATAATCCTTTCATTATATTTATAATAAAACCATACAAGTTGCAAAGGAGAAATAAAAATGAGTACTCTTGAACGTTTAGCATTGAATACTCGGAATATATGGCTTGTATATGTTGAGGGGCTTTCATCTAACTTAGTACTGGGGACTTGAAGAACGGTGGGAGAGGATTGAAATGATGACAACAAACTATCATCTTCTCCATGCCCAAGAAATATTTTTCAACGTGTAATCGAAAAATACCAATTTTGGTATCGTGATGATTATCGTCGTTGTCGCTTGAAGATTTTAATGTTTTAGATCTTGAAGCTGTTACTCCAAATGGTACTTGAATGAACCCTTCAGTTTTTTCTAATAATTAACACGTTTGTTGTAAAATATTTTTCCTCTTCATTGTCCTTACCCCACTTGGTCCAGACAAGATAGACCAAGTCTGAGTTCATGCACCTTTAAAAAATCCAAGACGAGCATAGGATTAAAATACAGATCCTCTCTGGGCAGCCCTATACAAGCAAGGAGGTGACTAGCAGTCTTGCTCCATATTGCATTTCCGACCTAGTTGGGGAAAATTTCCTTCATTGATTACAACTGAAAAGACAATACAAATTCTCACAGATAAATCGTAGTGAAATCGTAATTCCCGTTACAGAAGTAGTTAGCTAATATATTTTGTAAACACAGATGTTACTCTTTATCGGGAAATATTGAGTAGTTCCACTGCACATTACTTGACCACTTTGTTGCAGGACTTTCGACCTATTCCACTCCGTGCTAAATAGTTTTCAAAAGAGCAATAGTAATAACTACCGAGTCTAATGTTTTTTCTTGATAAAGAAAAAGCAATCCTCAATCTTATATAGTGGTCGATTCCAGTTCCGATTCTCAATCATCAAAGTAATCCAAGATCAATTTTAAGCTCCTACTCTAATTGGGTATTAGCTATACTTGCCTCCATCGAACAATAGTTTAATCCTCAACCCAAATAATTCATTTGATTGCTTCCAGTTATCTTTATCGTCGACTTTTTTCGATTGCATTGCAAATAATCCGTTCGACGCTTAAAGAGACGGAAGAATGGTTTCCACTCCACTCCCACTATTTACAGAAAACACATCAATTTATCATTATCCGTGCGAAATGAGTTCATGTGCGTTAGCTTTCTTTATTTTACGTTAAAGTAAAGAAGTGTTTGGCGCTTCAGAGCTGCAGGAAGTCAATAAAGGTGAGACAAACCGTCCCAATTAGGACTCGAATCATTTTCCTCAACTGCAATTTAATCAAAAAGCACCATCAACATTGAGCAACGTGACTGCTCAACGTGATTCTTTGCCACTGCGCTAGCAACCTGCGAGTTGTAGACGTTCCAAGTTCGATTCCTGTAACATGTCCTGGATGTATTTCGCTTTTCTGTATCAGTAAACCTTTCCTTTCGTGTGTATGTCCATTAATCGAAGTTGTCTGCCTCGTATATGGCCAAATACGACACTTGTGCCATAACCCCCCTCCCCCAAACAACCAACCATCTAAATATTTCACATTCAGCTATAAGAAAGAAGGTCTGGGGAACAAGGGTTCTTGTATCCAGCATTAAAGAAAGCAAAGGGGGTAAACAATTAAAACAAAGGCTGCCTTCTGGAGAGGAAAAGTACAGGTGGAACCGATTCGTGCGAATCCAGTAAATTCAAACGAGATTAAGTAAGGTATTTTTTAAAACTAGTAATAAATTTGAAAGCTATAAATTTTTGTCACTATTTTAAAAGCTAAATTAGGCATGTCAACTCAGTTGAAAGGAATTGTGCAATAGAAATAAATCAAGAAAGTGAGATATTTGAAGTCAATACAATATTTAAAATTGTTAATTATTGCCATATTCCTTAAAATTACGAAAAACTTGAGACTGATTCGTATAACAGGAGTACTAAGCATGTCGTCGGTTAAACGATCGAGATTTTATTTTGAGACATAAAAATTTAAGTTGTGCACGGTTTTTATTAGGTGGACAAAAAGGGGTTATTTTTAAACATCGGGAATGTTTTCCTCCTAAAGATGAAATCGACTGGGAAATGTCAACTGATTTCCACCCAATGTTCAATCGTTTTTTTCCAACGTTTCCAAGCCCTCTTATAAGAACGATGGCTTGAAATAGAAAATGTTGCACAAGCACAAATCAGGTATGCACGTTCTTGCTCTGTCGTAACAAGTAGCTCGAGATTTTTTTCATTCTTCTCATAAAGCTTCCTTTCTTCCAAGAAAAGCCATCCTAATCTAATTCACAAGTGTCCTCGGTGGCTGCCGTTGAGTCAGCTGATTCCACACGCGCGCTCTAAACTAGGGAGAAGAACCTGCCTCTTCTGCACGAATGTGGTTTTCTTGAAACGAGGTTAAAGACGACGTAAAAAACGAGCAGAAATAAAGTGCCAGAGAATAAGAATTGTTGCAATATTTTCCACTGCGGTCACGGAAGTCGTAAAGTCCAACAAAAGCAATCACTATATAAATGATAATTCCAAAGGGAGAGCACAAAAAGGAGAATGCGTTTACACACACCAAATTCAATCTCACGATATCGTGATAATTTTTGTTCCAAGGACTACACTGACCATATTTGCTCGACTCCGTATATGGAAGTGAAGAAGAGTTGGATAGCCGGCTTTGTTCAAACCAGGGGTTACTTGACAAGTGGAACTGGAAGGAATTTGGAGTGATTGCAAATTCAAGCGGGGATTTTATTTTAAGCGTTTACGGGAAAATGACTTTCTCCTTGAAAAAACGTGACTCGTGTTACTGGATTATTTGAATTTTCGGTTTATCATTTTTGAAGCAATAAATAAGCCTAATCCGTGAAGTGACGCGAGCTGTTTCCTCCAGTTCTGTTGGTGCGGTTGGCGAAACGTGGCATGTCCGAAAGGCTTTTTCCTTTCCTTTTTTCGTGTACGGCTAATTACGTTTCTATTTATTTTTCTGGGAAATGACATCTTTATTCGTAAGAGGAAAATGTGCTATTACATGCAATTACTTAAACGTGTTTTATTTGAACCCTTAGGCCATATTTCAGTTTGGTGTCTGTTATTAAAATTAATTTTTTTTTGTATTTCCTTTGAATTCTTTTAACGTTCTTCAGTTTTTCCTCTTAAGCTGACGAATGAAGTAGCTTTCATCGTTTGCATGAAATTAACTTAAAAATAACTGATTAGGTTATAATGTGGACTTCGGTCTGGTTTGTTGCTCTACGGTCATTATTTGCAACATAAAGGCTAATTAGACCGGATTTGAAGGGGAGGCAAGATAGCGAGCATCGTAATAGGACCCAGCACAAGTGGACTCCTATTCATCAGATCATGGTTAAACTGATTTTGATTATTATTCTTTTTTGAGGAACCGGCTGTGTATTATATTTGTGCTCGACAAAAATATACCAGTTATGTACTTATGCTGTTAATCGTAAACAGCGTTTTTCGCAAATGTCAGGGCCCTATCTAATTGCCCCCTGGTCTCCAGTACCAGGATATATAGTTATGGACCCGGTACCAGGATAACCGGCCACAGTACGAGCACAGATAACTGTCCCCGGTACCAAGATAGATATCGGGCTTCAGTACCAGATTAGGTAAAGGGAGCCCAGTACCAGGAGAGAACGCGGGCCTCTATATCAGAATAGAATAACGGGCCTCGGTACCAGGATAGATAATGGAACTTCCGTGAAATAAAAATATAAATTTCATGTACTTAGTGTTTATCTTGCATAAATATATAAAATTTTCTCTTTTTTGAACAAAAATGCACAACTTTTATGAGTTCAATTGAAATATTGATAACTTTTAAACTTAGAAATAATGCACGTAACACTAATCTTTTTCACGTTTCCTGGGCCCTCGTAGTATCGATAGTGTCGGCGATACCTCCATATGGGGCTCTGTTATCAGAATGAGTTGAAATATGCAAATACAGCTGCATGTATCGTATCATCTTTTCATGTCTCGTGTACGATATATGAAAAATTTTCAATCCCTCATAACCTTTAAGTTTTTTTGTGTGTAAGGAAGAACAAGACCAAGTGCAATTCCCACATGAAATCAAGGGGCTTATGCTAGAAGTCGTAAGCATCGTTTCATGGCCGACCATTAGGGTGATATATAATATAAAGAAGCGTGAGTGACCACCCCCGAAATTGTTTCCAGGGGGCCACTGCAGCCAGACACCGATCGATTAATCGGTGTCTGTCTGGTAGGCTTTTGTATCGACCTCCCTTCCCCGGCTGCTGCTTTGAGGGAGGGTGGGATCAATTGTAAACAGGGAATGCTCCCCACAAGCCCTTGCAAAAGAAAGAGAATTTAATAAGAGCGCACACCATCCATACATGAACTTTTCCATTGTTTATAATTTCATTACTTTTTAAAACAGGCCCTTAACCATGGTCACGACCTAATATTGGATCGGCGAAACTTTGGTGAAGGGTCGCGGGTAACAGCTGATCTAGAAAAACTATCCTACACCAGAAAGCAAAGTTATGAAAGTATGCATTGTTAACGTTTTTGTTGTTTTTCTGCGTTTATTGTCATGAAAACTAAGATTTGAAGTGAACTACAACCGGACACTGGCTTTCAAATGCAAGACCACGTGCTTGAACAATTCCAGCATTAGTGCAACAGCAAATGTCCTACTGTGTGTCTACGAATGTGGACAGTTATTTTAATAGTAAAAATTTCAGTGACTAAAAAGTTTGAATATTATAAAATTAAAAAACACGCTTCCATTTCTTCAGTGCTCCAAAAATTTTCATACACGCATGACTAAAATAAAATCGTGGACGCCTTACATTCGTACCCTTAACGATCGACATCTTAACCTAGAGATCCCCCATCGTTGGCTTCCAATAATCTTAGTTCTAATATTTGCTATGAAAGGAATTTTTTGTCACAGTAAGGAATATTCCTTGTGTTTCCGTGTCATAAAATTTAATTAAAATAAGCACCCACACTTATTTTTAATCGTGTATGAAAATTTTTGGATACTGAAGAAAAATTTATTTTCTACACTTTAGTGCGTCTTGAAAGCAAAGGGTATTTTCTATACATTTTCAAAAAATCTCAATTTTTCTTGAGAATTTGAAGTTCAAATGCCACTTGTTTCAAACACTCACCCTTTATTAGTTCCGGGTGCCTTTAAATGTGGATAAGAAGGAATTTGTTTCACAAATATTTCGTAAAATATTAAAATGTTTTTCATTTTTTTAAAATACAATCGCGTTTATTAAATGGGGCACATCTCCTTTTAGTGTGTACGGGCTTCTCAGACCCGAGAGATTCTAGTGATCTTTTCGTGTCCCATGCGGTTTGCTGTCTTTGGGAAACACGAGGTTCGCGCTCATGGGATACCCAAGCAATCTTTCTCTACTTTTATTCTTCTACCCTAACTCCCTACCCTTTTCTCGTCATGTGAATTGAAAAACGACGGGAAAATGTTTTGCGCTGTTTCTTTTCTTTCGAAAATGGTTTTGCACTGTTTTATTCTGAAACGTATTCATAAAATTCAATTTCTTTAAGGGGACAGTAGACTCAAAATCGATCGAAAAACCGAGTTTTTACTTTTTGCGTTAAAAATTGATATCAAATTCTGTGGGTACCAAAATGAAAATTTTCAATTTCGATCATTTTTGAGAGTTCCATGTACAACATCAAAGATATAGTAGATAAGAATAGTCAAAAGTTTTGCTAAATTAGCAAAATTAATAGGTTCCATGCGTATTAATTTGTCATGTATTGCCAAAATTGTAATTCACATAATAGTTTGAAAACTAATGAAATTAATACTCAATTTGTTAAGTATCGCTCAATTGTAAAGCAAATGAAATATTTTTTGACGAATGCACCTAACATTTTACGAAAAAAACAGGTTAAGCAAAATTTGGAAGGATTTCTCATTTGCACTGAGATATATACAACAGATTGAAAGGATTATTCCTAACATTTTCAAGGAAATCAATTAAAATCTGATTAGCAGGAAACATTTTAAAATCAGAAGAATATCGAAAAATCTCAATCTCGGAGAAAAACATGCTCTACGCTTACTGCACTTATCTACTATATCTTTGATGTTTGTTGTATGCATGGAACTCCTTCAAAAATGATCAGAATTGAAAAATGTCCAGAATTTTATCTTTTTAGCGCTAAATTTAAAACATCTCTTTTAGTGATTTTGAAAGTACTGTCCCTTAAGTAATTTGGCCAAAGTGTAATTATTTACAAAAACAAAGTTTTTTCGTTTGAGAATTATAATTTAGTTCAATATAATATATACTCATTACATTATTCAATGTTTATTTCGCGTTTTGCGCAGCTTGGCCAATTATGTCCCTTGCACCATAAAAACAAACAAACCACCATTTTTAATTAGCAAGTTTTTTTTTGGCTTTCCTGCGTCCGCCTTTTTATCTTGTTTCTCAAGAAGCGCAATATATCGAGGCATTGTACTTGCAAATCTTGAATGTTCTTTCTGAATTCGTTATTCATGTTCGCTATCCTCTAATTTCATTTTCCTATAAAATGATTGCTATTCAAAAACCGCATTACTTTTTAATTTTTCTTTCTGTTAACATATTTTAAATCCCCGTCGCACAATACATGACCTATATAATCTCCGTGATCTGACGAGCGACTCGATTTGCAGCTTTGAGGAGAATTTTTGTGTAAGATTCGTTCTTTCTCTTAATGTGTGTGATTTGAAAGATATAAGTCTTGAGAGAGAATAATACATCGGGGTTCAGTGACCTGTGAAGTAATCTTAACCAGATACTACTGGGACGTCTTGATCAGCATTATTATTAGCATTTCCGAACTTAGATTTGGACGTTTTCGGTTCTGTTTGTTTTACACATTTCTGTATTTCCTCTTATTCCTATTTTTATTCCGCTACTTCTATTTCCTCGTCTGCCTTCAAGATTCGAATAATAATGAAAGGTGATTCCTACCGATATCTATTGCATGCGGGCTTAAACTTGAAACTGAAGATTTTGATTCCGTCATTTTTAGTTACTTTTGGAAGGGTAGGGCAATTGCCCCCGCTCCTGAGTGTGTGATTTTCTTTTTAAAAATTCATTGAGTAGTTCAACTAAAGAAAAATGTGAGAACTGTATTTTTAATATTAAAATATTCCAATTTATCAATGCTTATGAAATAAACGAGATTTGTTGGGGCTGAATGTCCCGTTCAGAATGCACCATAGAATTTATGAAAGCGCTTGAAGTACTGACGTCACGCTGAAACGAATCAGTATGTTATCCTTTGCTACATTGGTGGTTTTTATCTACTGTAAAAAAATAGAATAGAAATTAAAATATCTGTATTGCCCCTACGTCATATTAACAAGTGCATATATATTTCATATTTGTATGATAAGGAGTAAAAACTTTGAGTAGAAACCCAGAATGAATGGAATCCATTCAGGAAATTTATGTTAGAGGAATTGAGAGGAGTAAATCATGGGATATATACCAAATCAAATCTTCCCTAAAACATTTTGTCCCCCCAAGCAAAAATTGAAATGTCACCTACGGGCTTATAACTGCAATACGCGAATAGGCAAAAACTAAACAAGTTGATTAAGAAATTGAGTGGTAAATTATGTTTAGAACTTTAGTAATTTTAAAACTCTAAAAATGAATTGCATTATCTTTAAAAGGAAAAACATCTTTTTGATCAACCCAATTCTATAAGCATTTTACAACTATAAGTCGAAGCAATGGTATATGTAATTTGTTCCAAGAAAAGAACTACTACCCTGTATATTAGATAAGGGGTGTATGCATTAGTAAAAAATATATTTCGGGTGTTTTTTATTATTTGGTATGTAAAATCTAGTCTTCCTTGGATAGCTTCAAAAGGACCTAGCTAAACTTTCCACAACTTGAAAATGTACTTTTAGAGTAATTGAATTATTTAAAGTTAAAACAATTAGCTTTGGCATGTTTAACATAACAGCGTAATGTAACAAGGGACTACCTAGTGACGATTTTTGACATTATTGCCTGCCTATGTTCGAGGCAAACTCAGAAATTGTTGAATTTCTCAGTAACTGAATAAACTTCAAAGGCCTTGATAGTGGTATATTATGTGAAGGGAGCAAGTAGATGCAATTTTTTTTTTATATCGCTTTAGTTATCCTCTTAAAATTTTGAGTTCATACGCACAGAAGTGTCAAAACTGATTAGCAACAGGAGGGTTGCTAATCCTATCGATCCTATCAGACCCGTATACGTGGGGGCTGGTGCACGTTGAATCTGTCGTGGCCTCAGATGTGCTCACGTTGACGTGGTGTGGAAGTTTGAAGAGTAGGGTGCCAGCTCAGGTGTGACCCCGTCATCCGACCGGGATTCAAAATTACAAGGTGTTGTCCTCGGATCTTTCTCTTTGGTATTGATCTCGGCCGTCGCCAATACCCGTTGTGTTGTTCAAATGCGACGTTTATTTAACTACCTATCTAAAATGAGATTTCTCTCATGATGAAGAGGCTACCGTGACTCAATGGGTTTGCCCTCTGCGCTAGCAATCTGCGAGGTGTAGGAGGCGCAGGTTCGATTCCTGTAACTATCCTGAGTGAGACACAAGTTCTATATCTAGTACTATCTCTATCTCACAGCTTGGTCAGATCTGTCCCATGCGCGCGCCATAAAAACAGCAACCAACTTTTTCATGTTGAACGTTTGATGGATTTCTTAATTACTACTCTTATGACACTCCATATCTCAATGTAAAAATTAATGTTTTCATTTTTTTAATTACTATTTTTGAACCCAGCTGAAAAAACTTGAAAATATTAGATAAATTTTTTTCTACTTTATTAACAAATTACGTTTACGTTTTGGTAAAAAGATGAATTCGGCTGCAAAGTGCTCTCAATTTTCTCTACGTAACCTGGATTAAATTCTGAGTACACTATACTCCCCCGTAATGCGTATGCACTTAAAAGTGGAACGCAACTGCGAACCCACACTTTTCTCTTCCTATCTTGCATCCTCCAACTGGGCAAGTGTTGCCTCGCTTTCACTAAGTAAATCTTAGTGAACTAAGTAAGATGTTTGTATTCGCGATTCTTACTGACCCATATATTACCGCTATTTTCATCTAATGTCAAGGCCAGGATATTAAAGTGCGCCATTGTGAGCTTTGCCGACGTAAGTGCAAGTAATAAACGTTTCCAATTACGTAGAGATGAACATATCACCGTTGAATCGCTTTGCTTCTTTCTGTTTCGTTCATTTTCTCCTGGTCCTTTTCTGCTTGAAGTTCATTATTTGCACTGTAGCTGCATTTGATTCATTCAGCTCCATTTAACTCGGCATTTAAAACTGATCAAGGGTGCAGCTTCCAAAAAGTAGTGTCAACATCCTAGCTTCTAAAGTCATCTGAAATAAAATGGTTTGCAAAAAATTATCACGGACTCCAAGTACGAATATACAAGTCTGGTAGAATTGTTTGCAGAGATTATTCTCAATAGAATATCCTCCGAGGACGAGAATTTCTTCAAACGTTAAAATTTGGAGAATTTGCTAAAAAACTCATTTTTCGGCAAATTGTAATTCATCGATTGTAGAAAAGAACCTGTAGCTTATTTTATGTATCATTCACAGTATTAATAAGTACTGTTTTATAGAAGTTATTTATAGTTGCTAATTTTTATTGAAAACCACGATTAATTTTTCATATCTATATAAATAAGAATGGAGCGTTTGTTTGTACATTGTATATTTTCGACCCATTTCAAGTTTTCTATCCGTTTTGGACCCTTCTGATTGAAAATCCCTCTTGTGAGTTTGGTGTCTGTCTGTATGTGCCCGAGTTACGTCCAAACGGTTGACTATATTTTCATGAAACTTTACATACTGTGAGTTCGTACATCCGTTTGGTGACTGAACTTAATTGCGTAAGTCTGTCCGCCGTCCCGTTCTATGTTCGATTTTGTGTCTTTGTACAAGTATCACATAAGATTTGTTCAACATATTTTAATTTAATGTTTTATATTTGATATACCACATTAGATTAGTGAATGGATAGTTTGAAATTTCTTTGCTTGTATATTTAGGCAAGTTTCACGTTAAAACATCTGAGTAACTACTTAAATCAACCATAATTTGGTAGTTTTGGAGTAGCTGGGAGGTATATTGAGCATTGCAATTACTTGGATTGTTTTGCCAGTGCTGCTGAAATATTAATTATTTTTCAAAACTATTTTTAAGGATTTATTTCGAGCCTTATTTTTTCTTTACGAAATATTAAATATTCTGAATATTTTTGACAGACGATAAAGAATAAAACTATACTGAACAAAACGTTTTAAAATGGGACCGGTAGCTAATATGGCAACCTTGGTATTTTTTAATCGTTCCCTTTTAAATTTATGTCCTTTATATTCCAAGAATCTATTCCGTAGTGAAAAACAGATACATTTATTACTTTTCGTTCGAAGCTTTTTTAAAATCTGTTTTAAGATGTATTTCTGGATTTTGAATTTGATGTTTTTCGTTCAATGGATTTCGTAATGGAGGTTTTTAATCGTTGTATGAAAATTCACTTGTTTTTAAATCACATACAAGGCATATATGTATACTCTGAACTATATTTTATGCATTCTGAGTAACATTGGTACTCTAAAGACTTATCTGTCTCTTACTAAAAATTTAAATTCTATAAAAATGTAAAATGTTAAATATGACATTTATTTACATTTGTGAAATTGGGTATTTAACAATTGTGTACCTTTATTATAGTGTGATAGTTACATGGGATGAATGGAAATTACAATTTATTAACGAAAACGGAAATTAGTTAACCAATTCAATCCGGGTAACGCCGGGTTATTCTGCTAGTTACTAATAATGCTCCTGCCACTGTGAAGATTGAAGATATGATGAACATCACATACCCATGTTAGTGCGCACACATTAAACGTATTGGTTGGGGATATATTAAAAACGATTTCTTTGAGTGAACTCGAAAATAATTATACATATTGCCAAAGAAGTAAATAATTCACACTTCGATCAAAATTGTTGAAAGGAGCAGGGAACAAAATAATTGAAATGTTTACTTTTTTTTTCTAATGTTAACCTTATAAATACTACATTTTTAAACTTACAATTTCTTTTTTCTTTTGTGTATTCATTAATCATAGATTAAAAAATATATCGCTTGGCATTCTTTTTAAATATTATGCCTTTAGAAGAAAATTCTCGATTATTTTCCTCTTGGAGAAAATATCCAAGAAAATTCTCCAAAATATCATTACCGAAAAAATTATATTTCCAAGTGAATCAGTGAAAATTTACCTTACGATTAGGAATTTTCTTATTAAATTAATAAAAGCCGGTAAATATTGAAAAATATACATTTACAGAAAACATTTTTTATTGAACAAAAGCAACTTCCCGTGCACAACACGGGGCTTACAGAAGTAAGTTGATTTATCAAAGAAACAGTGGAAAATAAAATTTAAATAAAATTACAAGATTTGATAAACTTAACAAATGAGGAGAAAAGCAGATTAGATCCAACAAAAACATTGTGTTTCACTGGCCATGTTTTAACCAACCTTCTCAGATCATTTTGGAGGCACATTCTGGAATTTTCAAATGCAAGACAACTGAAGAGCAAATGCTCCATATCTTGTGGCTGCTTTTTTGAATACTCGCACATATCATTAGTCCGATGATGAAATCTATATAGGTATTTAGCAAAATTTCAATGGATAGATAAAAATTGTAATTTTGAAGTTAAGAAAAATAATTCGGAGTTCAATCTATGCTGAATAGAAGGAAAAAAATTTTGGGTGTGCACAGCTTTCTGAGAAGAAACCATACTCTTTGCTCCACTTGTATATGAAAACTACTGAAATCCCTTTTGCTTTAATTTAAAAATAAAATATCTGTTTCTCAAACAATTCTCAAACGAAAACTCAAACAATCATCTATTTTGGAATTCCAGATATTTAAAGCGATTGGTTGTGGTTATGATAACACGGTAAATAAGAACTTGAATTTTACTAGATTGTTTTGTCAGACGAAATTTTACTAACACAGTGGGTGGTTATATATTATTTATACCCATGAATTTTTCATATTTTGCTATAAATCTCGGAAAAATGTTTGGGTAAAAATTGCAACATTTGGATTAAAAAATGAATGATTCAATCTATTGCTAATGCTTTGTTAGGTTTTTAATAAAAGAAGAGTTCAATGACAGCAAATAGGACAAAAAATATAAATACAACCCATTCCAATTATATTTCATTTAATCGGTAGTTAGCTATTGCTATATATGGGTAGACTTGTGACGTTATTTGTCCACAAAAATATCGTTTCAAGCATGCCTGCTGTTTGTGTATCTAAAAATGTGCATTTTTGAGTTGTTTCTATTCTTCTAGAAGTATGTTATGATCAGGCCTCTCCCCATATCTGCGCTCCGAGTCCTGGTAATAAGTTACTGTCTATCCACCACGAGAACAACTGACATCAAGTCTGGGTGATAATTGTAGCTATAGGAACAGGGCTTGTACATTTTAAGTAAGGGTGACTCGGGTGGATGACTTAATTTTATTTTGTTATGAGCGAAAATTGTCTATAGAAGAGGTACAAGTGAGAATCACCAAGTGCGCCAATGTGATAAACTTTACTACATTTATTCCAGCATCCTAATGGAAAATAAGATAAGGTCCGTTTCTACGGCAACAGACGGAGGCAGACTTTAGCGGGAGACAGCGGATATGTAAACTGCATATTTTTTAAGGTTTTTTCATAATTCCGCGGAATATTAAGGTTTCACACAAAAACTAGTACCAACACTTGTACAAACGTTTGGTAATTCTGTACAATCATCTGTTCACTGTACAACGTCTTGTCGTTAGCCAGACCCATATGCTAGGTGCATATCAGTTATCTCAGCATTCTTGAAATGATACCCGTATGGAGTCAACGTCAGAAACGATAATTTTCCAACACCTCAAGCAAAATCCAGCAGGCGCACGCGGACATACATTCCTCTGAATATGGTTTAATTTTGTGTTCTTCACATCCCTTTAACTTTATACAGGAAGTTTTAAAACAGCCAGTGGATAACCTTAACGAAGTATTTAGATCTACTGTTTTCGACCGCTCTAAAACTATTAACCAGGTTAAAGCATTTTCACTTTGATTACAATCACTACCCACTCCATATGTCACGCCGTAATTATTCCGTAAAAGGAGACTAATTATCCCAAATTTTGGAAAGCTTATCCTTCAATACAGCTGTATTAGTATTTACTTACAATACTGATTACAGATTAAAATCGACTTTCTCTGCCGAAAGTAAAGTGCAATACTTTTCTGCGGTCGTCTTAAATGGGCCATAATAATTATCGAGGTATGGAACTCACAGGGTGTGGTAACTAGGTAAGTGATTATCACTCGCGATAGTGTTTTACTTCGGTGTTCCATAAAACATTCAACCATGAAGTAAGCAAACAATCGCGCCATAATTCGGCCGCGTCCATTCCCAATCCCACTACAATCAATGATTGCTTCCTTCTCCGATTAAAGTTGCCCTTCAGTGTTTTTGATCTGATCTTGATCTACTTTTCTCGCCATGAAAGTCCACTTCACGAAGTTATTAGGGATATGGCGGAGCATTTGGAAGAACTTTGAAAATGCAGGACACACTTTATTCTTTTGAATGGTTAATGAACTCAAATCTCTTGACGTAGTTTGAAAATTAATTTTTTTTAATTAGAAATATGTTTATTATTTATTGGGTCGTTATTTCTTGTTATTCAGCAGGAGGAAAATGATTTATACTGTTTTCTCTTCGTAAGAATTTTTGTTGTAACCAAGTGGGGTGGGGAGTGGTTGAAAGGTTGCTTCATTTCTTCCTTTTTTCATTTTTATTTAAAAAGAAATACTTTAAAATAATTTTCATAAAAATAATTGCTTTTCGCATATGAATTAGGATCCTGAAAGATTGATTCGAGATTATTTCCTTGGGAAGGAATTGTATTCGTTGTCCTGCGAGACCATCTATGTCCTACACCAACAAAAATTTACGGTATTTAGTAAATGTACGGCAAATTCAAATTAGCCTATTAGGCCTAAGAACCGTAACACGTCAGACCCAAGAAAAAATTTCATGTGTGATTATCTTAATATCTTAGAGCGAAGAATTTGGTAGTTTTTATTCTAGGACCCCACCAATCTAGTTCCTTTCAATTTTAAATTAAATTCCAAACTGATTCAAATCTAGCAATCATTGGCATTAATTGACGAATGGATCCTGTTCCAAGACTCAATTTTGAGTCGCGAAACTTTTTCCTCGCGCATCTAAATGAAGTTTTGTTTTCAAATTGCTATTTGCATATTCAAATATCCCCATGTTAAGAATCACAACCTTAATTCAATTATTAATAGATATGAATTTCAATTTCACTAGATTATTTTTTCACTTTATGAATATTCGTTGATTATACATGTGATAGACTGCTGTACCACACACAATATAGTGCACATTTTATCCACAGAAATATACGTCTTGTAATGAAGAAAATTAAAAACAAAATATTCTTGGATCAAAAGAATTTCAGATTATTTGAATGATGCTTCAAAGTTCAATATAACAGGAACTTGAATATTTTCGAAGCCATTATAATTTTGGAAGTTTTTAAAACTTGAAAATTTGCTGTCATGAAAAATTTGAAGTATTGCTTTATCATTATATTGCTTGACGCTCTTCATATATCCTTGTAGCAAATTCAGTGTATCCATAGAAGTTAAAAGTTACTAGTTAGAAAGTCAATGAATAATTCGCCAATCTATAAAATAACAATCTAGCCCAAAGTTTCCCAAACTTTTTTGGCTCAACGATCCCTTTTTTTAGCATCCCCATGTGTAATTTTTGAATTTTATCAAAACATTTATGTAGCTGTGTATGTAATTTTAGAATTTCAAAAGCTAGTTTGGAAATAAAACAACTTGAAACTGAAATTCTAAAGCTATTCATTAACATGAAATAATGAAAAATACATTTCACATATGCATACTTGTTTGGACACGTCAATCGATCCCGTTCTGTGCTTTGTGAGTTAACAGAATAGAACTCAGAATTAACAAATAACAGATTTATTAACAAGTAACAACGGAGAGCGAAGCTGCGAGGTTGGTTCTCGGCAGGCAGTCCCCTCGCAAGTGACAGATAAACAAGAAAACAGGGGGGGGTTAAGCAGCCCCTTTGAACATAAACATGCAGGCGCGGTGACATCCCCGGGAGGTCGGGTTGTCCGTGCGCCATCTCGTAGGAAAATACTCAACAATACTAAATTGATCATTATTAATTAATTAATATCTAGTTGATATCAATCAAGTAAAAAAAATAATCACTTGAAAATGATGAGCTTTGTTGTGCTTACCTATCTGTTTTTTCGTCTCTATTTTTTTAGCAGCTTCCTTAAAGGAACACAGTACCCAAAAACGATCAAAATTTGTTTTTATTTTATTATAACCAATAGAAATCCATCATTAGTGATTGTGACTGTATGGTCAAGAAAATAAGTGTTTGATTAAAACGTCTTTAAGTGACAATTTTTTATCCACTTTTATTCCTCAACGCCCTCCCCCTATTTCCTCTAGATCCAGCATTGTCCCCGAAGACTACAGCGCCCAAAGGTGGGGCGGTAACGCCCGCTTTGGAAAACTGATCTAGCCGATAGATGAGATCTTTAATACCGTTGAAGCATTTACGGTATTCAGCTTAAATTGGAAGCTGTAACTTTTTTCGGATAATTATATATTTTCTTATTTTTTAAATCTCAGCATAAGTCTTAAAAACCTCCAATCTTTCTTCCGTTCATCTCTATCATTTAACCATCGCGATTAAGCAGCAAGCCGTTCATCGCCAATTTTTGTCATCGGAAACGAATGAGTAATTCCATTCCTTGTCTTCCTGGTTTTAAATTTAGAAAATACTTCGCCCATCCGACTGGAACTGCATGGGGTGCTATAATTTGCATTGCCAGTTGCGAGGACGACCTTTGAAATGAAATCACCTCGATTCTTATATCGAGTGGCACGGTGGCGGCGGAGCAGTTACGCACACCCGTCACCTGATGGCAAATTGCAGAGATTTGATTCATGCTGGGAATGCCCGAGGAGTCAACCGTGCCGTCGTTCGCCATTATTGAGTCTCTTTCATAGCTTTCTTGAGACTCCATTGAGTTTTATCCCAGGAAAGCACGCTCGTTTGTTTTGTTTACGCTTCGTCTTTTTAGCTGCGAATGTAAGTGGAGCAGGCCCTCGCTTCTGCACATTACAACGTCAGAACTGAGGGTAATCAGTAAGTTCGGTGACGGATTCCTCATAAAAAACAGCAAATCCCATACACAAATGTATATATATATTTTTTTTTCTCTATTCCTTTGCACACATAATGCGTTGCTATATTATTGATACAATGAAGATAGAGCTTTTAAACTTAGAAAAAAATGAACTGCACATTGCAGTACAAAAACTTTCCACATTTCCTGGAACCCCGCTGGTCGCGCTACCGATCACCTCCAAGTTCCTCTTTCAACTAGTTTAAAGTAATTTATCTCAAATCTTTCGATTTAAATGTTTACTAGTGGCGTAACATTTATGCACTCCCAGGAGCCACCGTGGCTAGGTGGATATGCCCATTGCTAGCAACCTGCGAGTTGTAGGCGGTGCAGGTACGATTCCTGTCAAGTTCGTTTCCTCCCTGTGTATATTACTCTCTTCTGTGTCAGTAAAACTTTCTTTGTGTATATGTCCATTAATTGACGTTGTCTTGTGTCTGGCCCTTGCGCCATAAAACCCCAAAAAACAACCAACCTACGGAGTGAGTGAGACATCAATTTCTATTTTAACGTCCTTGATTTTCGTCCCAAAATGCCAACTGCTGATGCCTCATCTTTTCAACCTCAAATGATTTCTTACTACGATTGGTGAATGGTGCTATGCACAATAGGTACCTTGAATATCTCTTCCCCTGCACCATGCTTCCGATTGAGGCTAGCATCCAGTCGGGATAATATGCAGTCGGTCCTTGCGCATGATCTACCTCATCGATCTATGTGCATGATCTTCTCATTCTATCCCTCTTCGTAAAGGACTATTTTTAAACTCTAAGACAGCATTTGAGTCATCCATATAGAGTTGCCAAGATTGGACGCAATTACGCCTTTTAGGCTCTTATAAATGAGGGAAAAATTATTTTTGTGCTGTCTGCGGAAAAGAAACAATGGCGAATGGAGTTAACTTTAAAGGTTGTTTAAAACTAAGCATGGGATTTTTTTAGCGTTCGTTTCTATCTCAGTGTCCTCTGTTACCAATGGTACCCAACTCTGCTAATGCTTACTATATTTTTCTTAAACTATCGTGGAGATCACGTTAGTTTTTGAGGGGAAATTAAATACAATTCACATCCCTCGAAGCTTTTCATGTCCTTTTCCCCGCCACCTGTGACCTGTTCATGTATAAGTTATCTAAACTACTATTTTCTTGCTAATTTGAACCGAAGAACATGTTCTGAAAAACTGACATTTGATGGTAAGCATTAAACAAACGAACTTGCTTAGATCGATAAGCACCAAAGGACTAAATGTTAAGAGAGGTAAAAAACTATTTTTAGCAGTAGCATTTGAGTTGTACATCCATCAACTAGCATGGGAGCAATACATATTCTGCAAAGATGTAAAAAACAAAAGTCAAGGGAACATGAAAAATAGACGAAAGTATAATTGAAAAGTGAAAATTAATGTCAATGTAGTCAATAGATTTTGAAATCACTCCCTTGTGTGTTGGTAATTCGAGCTCAATGATTGTTTTACTAAAATACGCCATGAAGATATGTACTACATTTGGCATATTTCCTCTTAAATGTTGCCTTGGAGAAATAGAAGCTGATATTATATGGTGAAAACCATGTTTTTGTCAGGAGGAAACTTACAATTTGTTATCAGTTTTAGCATCGAAATGAGTCGTCACCAACATATGTAGCTGTTTTAACGATGATACTTATTCCGCCTCGACTAACATTCGATACATAAAATCAACTTATTTCTATTTGGCGTGGTATGGAAGTTTGGAGAGTGAGGTGCCAACTCAAATGTTGACCTCGTCATCTGAATTTGGCTCAAAATTACGAGGTGCTGTCCTCGGATCTTGCCTTTCGGGATTGATCCCGGGCTGTCCCCAATAGCTCGTTGGGGTGCTCCAGTGTGACGTAAATTCAACTACCTAACCTTGGTGACCCTGGTGTTGGTGTTTTGTATTGTAGAAACAACTTATTTGGTTACTCGTTGGTAATATTTGGTACCCCTCCAGTTTGCATGGGCCCTGCCCCTCTAAAATTATTCGGGGGAGGGAATAGTTCGAGCCCCAAGGAGTTGGCGCCCGTGAATCACATCGGAAACAGGGGGCGGCAAATTTTGGATAAGTCGAGAAGCGTCAAAAGGGTGGGACCGGCCGTTCCTGCAGCATATGGTGTACGGAGCCCATTGTCTTATTTCTTTCGAACAAACATTTAATTTATAGAATGGCCTCTAAATTTGATAAACCGATAAAATTGCGGCAGATAACTACGGTTTTAAATTTCTGATCGGCTATTGGGGATAAATCCAATTACCGGCGATTCCACCATCTTTCAAATTACAGAGAAACACTTTCGGATTCTGACAATAACGGATTTTATGGTTACTTCTAGTTTTCTCTTGTGCTTCTTTGGGTTTCTCAACTTTCGACAATTTGAATTTCACTTGCAAGGCTTCCAGCTTTGTTCCGTGAAAAAATATGCCTATACCGTTTCTCAATTCTCGATATAGGCTCCTCATATGTGAAAGAGACTTATAATAATATAATCCAATTAAAAACCCTCATTTCTTTTTCTTAAAGATTGGTCAGCGGTATTTCGATCATATCTCCCCCGTAAGTAATTGGGGCGTACACTCCGTGAAACCCGACGATCGCGCTCGCCTTTTCTTTTTTTATCTTTGCCTTTGTGACATAATATCCTTACCGCACAATGAACAATAAAAATGTTTCACGGTCTTCAAAGCAGGGTCTCTTTTCTCCATATGCGAAAAAATGGCGCTGCCAACAAAGGATGTAATTGAAATCTCTCCTTCTAAAGGCTCTTGTTTGAAACTCTAGTAATAACTCTTATTACTTTTTATTATTGTAATTATGAGGGGGTAGTTATTTTTTCGTATCGAGTAGGGTGATCTCGTTTATATATAATTTCAATGGTCTTTGTGAGGAGGGTGGTTTTATTTTTGGGATTCTATTGTTTCAGCCACGTGCGATTTGGAATTGAGTACGGTTTAGTTTTTGGGTTTCAGCAGGAAAATAAGACCGCGTGCTTTGTTTGGTCTGGGTCTTATTTCTGGAGGATAATTTTGGATTCCAAATTAGCATATACAATATGAATCTAAAAAAATAAAATCGCTTGAGCTTGTTTTTCCGTGATACTCATAACAAAACCTTAATTAATTGTAAGCTCATTTGAATTTTGAACTATACTGATACCGCAATCAGTTGAGCCTAATTTAATTTTTATTATAGAAAGCTGAACATTCATATTGTCCTGATTTCTAAAAATATGGATTGAGAATGGAGCAGTTTTAATAATAATTTTTAGTCGAATTGAAGCATCACCAATTTTTGTCATGTGTTCCTGCTAAAAAACACCGACTTCGATTAGCACATCATTAAATCTTCATTTGCTTGTCTGCATGCCATACCGGTGTGGACCTTGGCGCACTCAATTATTTTGTATATCTTGACCTGGTATTGGAAACAGGTATCTAGTTTTGCAAATGCCGAAGTCCTTGTCTACACAGTTAATCCATCCAACCTTTGGTCTTCATCTAGGCCTAGCTTAAACTGACCTGGCCAGAAATATTTTTTGTTCTCATTTTATCGGGCATTTGAATGATATGCCCATCTCATTCTCTGTATTTGTATGTACTTGAAAATATCTGATTCTTTGTGTAGATGGTACAACTCGAAATCGAACCTTCGCTACACTCCATTTGTCCAACAATCCAAGTTTCTGAGGCATAGGACACCACAGATCCGAGCAAAAGTTATTTTGTTTCAGCGTGAGAAAAAGCGCTTCCCTCATGGAAAAAAATCAACTAGTCTCATGTTTGATAATTAACGACACATTACTTAAAAAGAATGACACCTATGTGGATGTAACTCTGTCAAAGCTGACTGTTAAATGCTACTGAACGAGAGCTGAATGAAAGGCCGTTATAAATATTTGATAACCTATCGGAGCATTAATAGATAACCGTGGCTTCAAGCGTTTTGAGCACCAACCGATAGTATTTTCTCCTTGACTTCGAGAGTTGCCTTAACCTCATGTTGTAGGACTTGACTAAACACTTCTTAACGGCGTTGAGGATGGTCGACTACTGAACGTGATTGTGTTTCAAGAATTCGGTTTAAATTCCATGACCATGCCAGTACTCAACCGTGGCTGAACATATCTAAAATCTAGTTCACGCATGATTTAACAGTTTGAAATTATAAAACTGCTCTAAGGGAGATAATTTTATAAATTCAAGGGTGATTAGGAAATAAAAATATTTGTGTGGTTTTTCCGTATTTTACTCCTTTTTCTGAGTGGCTTTATTTTTCAGGGGAGGGGAGAAATAAAACGGATTTAAAGTGTTATTCGTACGACTATTTTCTTGACTAAATATGCGTTTCTTTCATCCGTATTTACTTGAATAAATATAAAATTAGTCTGGGTAAATAAATAATCGTACAAAAATTTTAATGCTGTACAAATTATGCAAGAATTGGTCAGATTTTTGTAACGATATTCCGAAGCTCATGCTTTAATATAACTCTTATTGATAATCGCTTTTAATTTCTCGATTGAATTCCGAGGCATAGACATAAATTCTATATCATTGCATTCCCAGAGAACATTAAAATTTACAGATATATTGTAATATACTCTTTATATAATTCTTGATGCTTTGACGCAGCCTAAGTTAGACATGGCCCTTTCACTACGAAAGATCAAGCCCTCAGGAGCCTACTACCTACCCTCTAAATTTGATATTTCAACATTCCCTCACCCTGCTTGTCGTTCGTACATATCTTTCTGATTTTAGTGGGTTCGTCCACTGCGCTAGCAACCTGTGAGTTCTATGCGGCGCAGATTCGATTCTTCCCTGGTTCCCTATTATATTTCTCTCTTTGTCAGTAAAACTTTCATGGTATGTGTTTGTACATTTCTTGACGTTCTCTGTCTTGTGTTTGGATAGCTTGGCCAAATATAACCTTTGCGCCATGAAAACTCAACTAACCCCTTAGTCTGCAATCCTCGATTCGCCTTCATAATGTTCTGTCACTTTATATCTAAATCAGTCCTTAACCGCCACCTACCTTATATAGTGGTTATAGCGTTTGTCTTCCCCCCGTAGGTCCCTGTTTCCAATCTCGGTTAGGAGCCGCGGTAGCTCAATTGGAAGAGCAACAGATTACCAATCGGAGGGTTGCGAGTTCGAAACTCGGTCCAGCCAAAGACCGTCTTGTACATGGGGGCTGGTGCACGTTAAATCTGTCGTGGCCTCAAATGTCCTCACGTTGTCGTGGTGGGGAAGTTTGGAGAGGGGTGCCATCTCAGGTGTTGCCTCGTCATCTGACCGTGGTTCAAAATTGCGAGGCTTTGGGATTGCTTCCCTATGGGATTGATTCCGGACCGTCGCCAAAACCCTTTTGTGTTGCTCCAGTTTGACGTTAATTCACTACCTATCTGCCTTCCAATTTCGGTTAGTAAGCACATGGATGTTGCTATCCCTATTAGAAGTAATGACGGCTTTTTCATAAATAGCCGTCGGTTCGCCCCTTGTAGTGCCGAAGACCGAAAGGTCAGTCGTCAGGCATTCAAGTTTTTTAAAAATCCTTGAGGCCATTGGTGGCCAAATATGGCCCTTGCGCCATAAGAAACCCCAAAACCAACCAACCAACCTTGAGGCCATTGGGGCTCAGTGGGTTAGCCCTTTGCTCTAGCAACTTACGAGTCGTAGACTGCAGGTTCGATTCCTCCCTTGGTGCATTTCTCAGTGTCAGTAAAACTTTACTTTTGTATGTATGTCTTGACATCGATTCTTTTGTGTTTGGCGCAGCATGGCCAAATATGGCCCCTGCGCCATACAAACCCAACCATCCTAAAAAATCCTTAACAGCTTCGATCATTTCTTTCAAATATTCCGATAGATATGGTTATTATCATTGGAAATTTTCTTTAAGTTTGTTAGTGTTGCTTGCTGGTAAGCTTCATGCACATTTACCGTCTATTGTACTAACGTTATAAATTCCTCTTGATAATCTTTTAAGGTAATAAACTTTTAAAACCATGTTTCATTCATAGACAGGTTGGTTTTGAGTTTCGTTGCGAAAGGGCCATATTTGGACAAGCTGCACCAAACACAAGACAATGTCAAGTAATTGTGAAAAGCAAGGATGGAGAGGAGAAAGATCGCTTGGGCATCCTGGGGTCGCGACCCCATGTTTACCAGAGGTAGTGAATACCTTGGGAAAAGAATAGATCACTAGGGTACTTGGGGTTCGTGAAGCCCGTACACAACTAAAGAAAATGTACCTCCGAGGGGCATTTATAAACTGGAAATTGTAGGACAGCTCCTTGATGAACAGATGATCACTGCGACTTGAAAAACATTGTCTTTTGAACTTGGTCTATGTTATACCTCGCTCGAAGGGATTAGTAACAACACAACACAGATTTACCGATTGTGTAGAATCATCAGAAATTGATTTCCCTTTCTTTTCATAAATTAATAAACAGCTCCTTACCCTCAATTCCAACACCTCACTCCATTTCTCTCTTCGACATAAACCTTGCTTCAATACTACCCTCTCTAGCACTTAATACATTTCTCTCTTATGTTATAATTTTTCTCTGAACCATCCGTGACTCGTCGCGCATCATTGTACCCGGTTGATAAGCAGAGTCAAGCGGGACTTTCGCTCAACTCCTGATGAGTAACGGGGGAACCTTACTTAACCGGTTAACGATACAAAAGACCGTGTGATCGTCATCGAACGGAAAGGAAAATCCGAAACGCCTCGCTCAGCTAATGATTTTTCGAAATGCGGAAGGGTGTAGACGGTGGTTTATCGAACCCTCAAAATTTCCCAGACTACCTTTTTATTGGAAGAATGCATGTTAACTTCCATCAACTGAAAATCGCACCCGGATATACGGATTACAGTTCTTTCTGCAGTCGGAGACAAGAACAAGCGCGTGGCATACAGAAACATTTAATTGCTAAGTAGTAGAGAAAATGTGTTTTGTATTCTTTTCTAATGTTTCCTGGGGTTTTCTAATTGTTTCCACGGTGGCCCGGTTGGTGTGGTGTATTACGACCGGACGGTTGCAAGTTTAAAACTCAATCCAATCTAAGACCATCGGATAAGTGGGGCTGGTGCACGTTTAATCTGCCGTATCCTCAAATGTCCTCGTGTTGGCGTGGTGTGGAAGTTTGGAGAGTGGGGTGCCGGCATAGGTCTCGTCATCTGACCGTTATGTTGCTCCAGTGTGACGTTATTTAAAATACCTACCAACTGATGTTTCTTGTCAGCATCTGGAAGTGGATCGGATTTACCAATGCAGGTTCTGTTGAAGTTGGTTGTCATTGGTGACGTTCTATATAATTTTATATTACCGAAACATTTTCAAAATGCAAGTAATGAACGCAACGTAAACGAATCATCTCAACAGTCCGAACTCATTAAATAAGACTCGCCATGACTGAGTGGGTTTGCCCACTGCGCTAGAAACATGTGACTTGTAGGCGGAGCAGGCTCGATTCCTCCTCATGCATATTTGTCTTCTCTCTTCTGTGTCAGTAAAACTTTCCTTGTGTGTGTTTGACGCAGCATGACCAAATATGACCCTTGCCAAAAAAACAACCAACCATCGGTTATTAAATATGACTTCTTAAATAAAGGGAGACAAGAGTATCGGGCCCCTAGGAATTAGTGCCCTTGTTAGTAGCTCCAAATAAGGATTGAACAAATTGCGGCTCTATCATATAAGCACAATATCGCCCTGTACCCTGTTCTTGAACTTCTTTTGTTTCAGGAAGTAACACTTTTAATTCAGAATCCACTTACGTTTAAGAACTTTTCTTAAGCTTTTCACAAATATGAAGAATGTTGTCTCATTGAGTACATTTTTAAATTTTAATTGAAATTTTCATTTGTTTGTTAATATTGGGTTTTATTCTTGTATAATGAGACAGTGGAGGTATTTAATATTTTTCAAATCCAAACAAGGTGTTTCACTAAGAACTTTAAATTTAAATAGTAAAAGAATTGAAAATAATCACGTTTGGTGCACAGGTGATTAGCATGTATTTGAAGTGCTTAAATCTCTTTGGATAAGTATCGAACATTTGTTTTACTCTCCTCCATCCTACTTTGAGTAGTAAAAAGTCGACTCTCCGAGTAATACACAGATAAGCTTTAAATTTAATAAATTTAAGAGTTCCTTTCTACAGTTCGGATTTTTGAAGAGCTGTTTCTGCTCAAATGTAGATTTTATAAAAATATACTTGATCACAGAAGTTTTATTTTAATTATGTTCCAAAAAAATGTTTTTCCAATAATGTAAATATATTTTTAAACTATTAAGTAGTATTACTCGTTCTTAATTGAGGGAATACATTGAATTTTGAATCGGAAGTATGACAAACATAGTCATTAGCAGAATTATGAGAAACGTACATATTAGAGAAATAAATATTTCCATCCATTTACTGAATTGTGTTTCAGTGTTCACTTTAGCAGTAAAGCATTTATTTTATTTTTTCCATACGAAAAAAAGGTTTGAATGAATTTTAATTAACTATGATCTTTATATCTATTTTATATTTATCAAATGTCATTTATATCATTGTAGTTATGAAAAAATTTAAATTGCCTTTAGTATTATAAGGATTATTAGTGTACTTTTTATTAGTGTAAAAATAATGTGTTCTTGTAGTGCATATAAGGTATTTGAAAAGTTATATTTATATATATTTAATCTCTCATGAACAACATTGCCTTTTCTCTTCCTCGCCCTATCTATCAAAAATATACGCTTTACTTTTTAATCTTTCTTATGTGTTTAGACTATCTTATCCACTTTAGCTTGAAGAAAATAGACCTATAGTTGAAAATACAATAATCTAATTACTATAACAATAATAACGATAACACACACATTATTGTAATAAACAATAATGGCAGTGTGTTATCGCTATTACGCATTCAAATGTTTTTAAAATATAAATTTAAAAATCAACGTGAAAACACATTTAATTATGTTAAGACAAGCTCATATTTATTCCACAAATAGTTGATTTAGTAAATTCTATCTAATTTATTTTTTAAATGGGTAGTGTGTCGTAAATCTCATCTAACTTATTTAAAAAGTGTAAGCTCTAAAAACTTTGGAATCATTGAAAAATCAAACATCCGATTTCTGGTGTGCAGAAAACATTACTAGAAAATATTTAAATCACTGAGTAAATGTAATGTCGGCTGATGACATTGAAACTTCCCTGCCGAAACTGAACACAAACCGAAACATCTGTTTCTTTTTCTTCCGCCCCGCTCTTCCCAGCTGGCTCACTATGTGTGTGCAACCTTTACCCCCTCTTTCCCTTTGAAATGAAACGGTCCATCCAAGATGGCTGACCCAAGCATCGTAGAGTAGTAAACGTGACATTTTGTTTTTTTCCGTTGCAGACGAAGTGCGATCTCCTCACGCATGGTGCTCTTGATCAGCAGAAAAAGAAAGGGGCCAAAAAAACGGGTGAGTTAAGCATTTCATTCATTTATTCTCGTGACAATTGCTCTTTTTCAAATAGGTGTCTCACATTAGCATTTATGTTTGACCTCTTCCGAAACGGAAAATGTTTACATCTAATTTTTTTCATTAGACACCGGCGTGCAAAACAAAACTCAATTTTTACATGTTTTAGTTTTGTTTAAATGTTTTGATATTATAAATTAGAGTATAATTATATAGAGAGTATATTGTTATCTGGCTTGATTGCTATAATTTTATTTTCAACGTGAGGATATTTTCCGAAACAAATGATGTTTTTGCTAATTAATTTTTTTTCTATTTGATCATTTGTTATGTTCATGGAATATTTTTTTTCAAGCACAATACATTATTTTGATATTTGAAAATTGTATAGATATAATTGTTTTGCTTTAATATTTTTAACTTTTTTTGATACCGTATTTTCGTATATTCGCTTCTAAGAATAACAATATTTACATCATGTGTGCACTAACGCTGAAAGAAACCATTTCGTATGTTATAGTTTTGTTTTGTGTTAAAACATTAAACTGATAATGTTATTAATACAATTACCCAAGCAAAATAAAACGAAACAATGATTAAAAAATATTTGACGGAAAGGGTATCCTCCTTTAGAATATTGTTTCAAAAGTGTTATTTCCCCTTTCGAACAGCAAAAACAATGTTGCGTTTTTGACGCATTACGTACTGGATCAGATTTGTGTAATATTTAATGTGTTACTGACAAGGATTAGACTTGATATAATTGTTTATCCAATGAACTATTTATAAGACATCGGTCTTTTTATTTCTCTAATATTCGAATTCCTTTTGTTTGCAATAAAATAAAACATACGTATATGAATTTTGAATGCTGCATAATTATGGTAAGGAACATTATTATTAATCGCATTAAAACTAACCACTTTTAGATTAAAAATTTTAAAACATTTATTCTAAGAGTGATTAAGTTTCGTGTCAATTTCGATTCGTCAATAAAAATTTCGGTAAAATCCTAGTTATAATGGAATTGTTTGGTTAGACCTAGTTTGCCTCGATGAGATTTCAATATAATTACTTAATTAAATGACATTTGATATCTTGTATCAAAGGAATGTATTAACACCTATTTAACATCGGTTGTATGTATCTACAAATTAATATTTGACGCGTTTGAACAATATTTAAACACATTTTAACTTAAAATTAATTTTACTGTGCATTTTGCACAGTAAAATTGTTTCCCCTTTAGAAAATAAATGCACAAATTTGTCATCCTGCGAAAAGATTAAACTTGTTCTACGCATCCCCCTGTAAGGGAAGGTAGATGTAATTTGGTTTCATTGATCCAAACAAAAATTGTCTATTCCTCGAAATTGACTGGAAATTTTTCCTTATATTCGTATACACTAGACTCATAACCTCCCGTTAAGGGTCAGGATTAAGTGATATTAAAGACTAATTTCCTCTAAATAGACCATTACTGTCAACTCAACGAGAATGTATTTCGAGACTTAATTGTTTACAGAAAAAGGTTGGAAAGGGATAATGCGATTCTATAATATATATAATCAAATTAGGTTGTCTACTAGATGTGCTGTCTAGTTGACCTCATTTTCATTTGCCCCTATCGATTTCCACTTTCACAGGATTGATTGCCACAAATTTCAATTGCGTTGTTATTTATAAATGTTGTTTTTACAATGATAAATGTTATTTTTACAGTGATAAATGTTATTTTTACAATATCGAAACTCCGGAGGCGAAAAGCTTTAGGCTACGCTATAAAACTCTAGGTTTTTCTAGATATAGGATTTAGTCTCATGGTAATTATAAAGGATATATGGTGTTGAATAAAAATTGTTTTTATTACGTTTTATTTAATTGTGCTTTCAGTTGATGATATGCTTGGTTTCCATGTGCGAGTGTTGATCAAACCTCCCTTTTTAAGTGACTAAATTTGTACAAAAAATAATCGATTTATGAAATCTTCGAAAATTAGATCCATGAAAAACTGCGTGGTTTCTTTATTATTTATTTCAGAATGTCTGACTTGCTGAAATATAGAAACATAACTACTTAAGTATTCGACTTGTTAGCTTAACGGTATTAATGATTGTAGCGATGTCAAATCCCCATTAATGATATAGTTACACCAACATCCGTTCTGTACTTAATCTCTTTTCAACCCTGAATATAGAACAGTGGACACCATTAAAGTTCCAGATTTCTCAAATTGTAATTAACTACTTCATGAATCGTTTCGTTCGCCATGTGTAATGTTACTTCTGCGTAACTTATCTATAAAATTATCAAAATTTGCAAAATACGAACTTGTGCCTGTCCCATAAATTATTTCCATATTCCCTACCAGCCGAGAGAATTCTTAGAATGACCAATCAATACTTAATCCAAATGCAATTTCTCTACTCTGTTCGAATCAATACATAAAAAGATTATTTTCATTATAAAAATACAAACCTTGTACAAAAATCACATTTTTGATTTCGATCGGTTAAAAGTCAACCATTCAATTAAATTTCTGGATTCCATGGGCTAAACGCACACTTTAATCCTTCGTAATCATCCAGTTCGAAAAGGAAAATAATTGAAGAACGAAATTACAAAGGGATAAAAAAGAACCTCTCATTTGTTTTCTTGTGAGATTAAATTTTTTTTGCATTTTTTTTTTTTGGTGCTATACATCAATTTGTAAAAATGGATTCAATTTAGGGATTTAAATTTTGATTTTTTTTTTAAAGACCAGATTGCCTCTTTGACTTGGAAGCCCCGATTATGGGGTTCATTTCCCTCCCGTAATTATTACTCTATTTAATTCCGTTTTCTCAAGAATTCCGAGTTTAGGTTAAAACTGCCATAAAACGAAAATTCCCTTTCAACCTGTACGAAATTACAAAAGTGCATATTGATTTAGTGTGCAATTTAGAACCCAAGTGGCTTTAATCAGGGACTATTCCTTCCGAAACAGGAACTAGTATTTCCATCTTGGCTCGCTATCGGAAGGAATCATCTCCCTTATCTGTTTATCGATATCTCAATTGGTTCGCCACGTGGCCCTATGTGCTTCTCTTAATCAAGCTCCTCCTGCGAAGGCCTCTTATCTGGTATTTCGCGACACCGAGGGTGGGGTAGACCCACTAGATATTTCCCAAAAACAACTGTACGATTATATTTAAAGAAGTGCTTGACGTTTCCCCCTCCAAGTACTTGGATACTGTTTATGTCTGGGAGCTGCTTCAAGTGTGGGTATTTTTTCTCTGCGCCTGTCAGATTTTTGTTGAAGTGTCTGCCTTACATCGCGGTTGTTGGCTATGAATATACAATGCCTTCCCTTTCTTAATTTTGTAGAAGATAGAATGTCTTTTTTCCTTGGACGAGTTTTTTTAGGGGTGTGAATAGTAGCTTTATCCTTGGAAAATTTACCATAGTGGGAGATTTCTTTGTCCTCGAAAATATCTCAATTTTTGAGTACGTATTTCGCCTCCCCGTTGTTTCACAAGATGGCGAGGAGCGCAAGTATTTTAAAAGATGAACCAACTTTATATTGTAATAATTAAAATTTTGGATGAACCTTTTCGGATAAAACACAATAAGAAATTTTGTTTCGTGATTGTACATTACCTTTGTGAACAATAAGTTTTTCCGTAGTGCGCTAAATTGATCTAAAATTTTATCATTACTGAACCAAAAGCCAAGTTCAGTTCTGACCTTTTAAATTGAAGAAAATGTTGTGCATGTTGCTTTTTGTACTTTGCTTTCTCCATTGTAATGTAATCTGGAAAAATAAACCTTACACATTATTTAACAGACTGACATTGATTTAAAGTTAATGCAATTTATTGTTGCTTTGCTTATACGTGCTAATGAATTCAAAGAGTTCTTAAAAAATTATTGCATCATGCAAAACATCATTTTCGTTATACTCCACCTATTTTTAGTGTTGTGTAAACACGGACCACTTAACTGTCTATTCCAGAGGAAACTTTTTTTTTTGCAGTGTTATGATTAAATTTGTACGAATGACGTTTCTGAGTATGCTTTTCGTCTATTTCAACGCAACACGCGCATTCACACATGCGTTACGGACTGAGATATTGCATAATGGGAAAATTTTTTATGAGAATGTGGAGTATGCTTTATGAATATTTTATTTTACGGATTTTTTACTTTGCTTAGTCAATCAGAACTTAGCTCAACTAGGAAGATGGAATTTTCAGTGTATGTCGAACTTACGTTTATAATTTTGTTTCGTTTCATATTCGGAGATCTTAATTTAATAGTTCCTGTACGGTTTACTTGTAACTTCTCTGATTTGGAAATTCAGTTACCATTTTCTTTTTTCCATTGTATTTTGTGATAGCTTCAATTCTTTGTTTTGAAGGTTGGAGAGTTTTGAGGAACAAGTGGTTTTCAAAGTCGGATTATAGCTAGCTACATCATCTTAATTCTTAGGGTGAAATATTTTAATGATCCCAGTTCCCTTTTTGTTTCCTGTAAACCGTAGTTTTTACATTTCAACCATAAAATAAAAAGATCGATTTGCAGTCAGAAAACTAGCTGAAGTTGTCATCGTGAACTGAAGTTTAAAATTTAGAGTACTCTATTTTAGGAAAATAATTGTGATCAAAATAAGCAATTCTTTTACGGCGGTTATTTGATCAATCAACCACACTGTACGGTCTAGACGTCACTTTTTGCAACACTAGGGCTATTCTGGAATAAAAGTGGTTATGAAGAGTATACATGTCTAGACATTGACATGTTGAGCCAAACACAAGACCCACTGACCTTTTAAGGGTGAGAGCAGCCATTGAGTGGCATATCAAATACACTTTTTAAAATATCTTACCAAAATCAAGTTTTTTGCATATAAACTGGTGGCTCCATTTTTCAGATAACTATGGAACTACAAGACATGAATGGGCCTTTACTTCTCATTTTCTGTGTTCATGCAATCTTGTAAACAATGTTATGGTAGATCGTGCTGAATACTTTTTTCTACATGAGTCTTCACTTAACACAGCGAATAAATGATGATTTACAATACTCGCAAGAACTCGTTCCATTCTCACATATTAAAAAAACTCACCCCTTCATTATGTACACCATTCAACGGTATTTTCACGCTCCTCCCTCACCGTGGGGGTCTTTCTAAAACCGTCCGCAGGGTGCACAGAAATGGGATGAATTAAATCCTGCCGGATATATTATTAATAAATGCCAAAGAGCGAGCGAACAGACGGCGAGACTGCCAGGTTTTCTGCCGTGGCGTCGATCCGGCGATTAGAAAAAAAGCCTTGCCGGATAGAGAAAAGGAAGGAAGAATTGATCCCGAATGAAAAAGCCACGAACAATAAAACTCGGGAGCTTTTGGAGACAATTCGAGCCGTCGCCGGCTGCGTAATTATGTTCCGTGTAATCACGAGATTTGCACGCCTCGTCACTGAGGGATTTCCAGTTTTTGCCCCCTCTTGATGATTAAAGGAGTAAGCGTAAGCCGGATTCGTGTGCAATAATTTGCAAGACAAATCTTGTGTGTTCTGACTTATTTTTTCCACTCATGAGGTTAAAATTGAATGTTTTTGTGTTGGGTTTGTCGTTCTAGTCATTTTTTGGTGCACGAGGGCTGATTAAACCGATGCCTACGGTTCCAAGGGGATTCGGGTTGCTCTGCGGTTTTGCCCACTGCACTAGCAACCTTCGAGTTGTATACAGCTCAGGTTCTATTCCTCCGTGGGTGTATTTTCTCTACTCTGTCAGTACACCTTTCATTGTGGGTATGTCTATTTACTTGACGTGGTGTCGCGCAGCTTGGCCATTTCGCCTTAAAACCCTGCCCTGTCAACCCAAGTGGGCAGGGTTTTATGGCCAAACTACTACGATCAATTGAACCTGATTCGCGACGCGAACTTGTTGAACAGAGGGTCACCATGATGGTTCAGTGAAAAGAAACAAGCTAGGTATTAATGCAAATAATTCCTCTCTCAATCTGGCTCTTAAACAGTACAATAGAGGGAATCAAAAACCAACATGACTGTCAGCAGCGCAACTTTTTCAAATCAGGGTCGTTCCTAAAAGGTGTTCTGGGCGTTCCCGCATGAGTCAAATAAAATATGGGCGCCTGAAAAGACGCAGTATGCCTCCAAATTTAAATAACAGCAAAACATGACTTTTTTTTATTGTTATTTAAAGTTGGTCCAGAATTTTTGCTGGAAGTCCAGCATAAAAAATTTTAATATTAATTTTATGTTATTTTTTTGCGGTTGTAATAAAATATGCTTATGAATCTGAATATTTTGTTCATTTACGTTAGAGAATATTAAAAACCCACTAATTCAAGGGCAAGGATGTATAAAGTTGGTGATCCCATGGAGCTCGTATACTTTACAAAATAATTTTGGAATTAAAAGGCCTTCAAAACTTCATGCTGAAGATAGTTGTACCGAGGAAAATTTGTTTCGTCACAGGTAAAATATACGTCTGAAAACGTCAAGTCTGATAAAAGTCGAAAAATCAATAAACGCAATGCTCATTTAACCTTACGACATTTAGGAAACCGGGAGACAGAAGACGGCCATCTATTTTGTGATAGGTGTTTGACGAAGGGGGTTCTTTCAAGAAATCAAATGTTTTTGAGAAAAGAGGACGGTTTGCTGATTCAGCTAATACCTCAAGAGCGGCCCCGTTTCAAAAGTAAACTCATTCGCAATCGAACAAAAAAAGTATTCATCGTTCCGGTATTTTGACTGCATTTTCTGTTATCAGGAGCTAATGTCGATGGTTAGTACTTCAGTGTCGTGTTTTCGATTTCCTCCACAATGTATCGCCGAAGTATACGAGATCTGAGGATGTAGTCGCGAGGATGATGCGCTTTGTTGTGTGGTTCACAGCTCTGATTGTATCATGTTATTCCAGATTTTAGAAACCGCACTGCAGCTGCGCACACTAAAATGAGGGGCCGAGAATAGAAAAGGAACAAACTCGATCCAGAATAAGAAGATGCCACTATTATCCAGTTTTCTCAGGTGATCAAAAAAGTTAAACACGAAGCATTCGTGTCCTTGTATTCATTTAAACTAAGTTCATAATATTTAAGAAAAATCGTAACTCCGAGAAATTAAACATTTTACGGGTGTTAACTGGTTGCGTGGTAAGTGGCACTTAATATTGAGCAAGCTTCATTATCATCTCAACATCGCTACTGACAAGCTGCTACATCTTCATTCCCTTTTCCAATGCCGTCATAAAATGATAGAGCTCTCGTGGGTGAATAATTGCTGTCGTCCGGTCATCTTTTATCCATTAAAACACTCCTGCTTTTTAGATCCAATTTATTAAGACTTTAAACATCTTCGGCGCTTTCAGTGGCAGCTTTTTGTGTTCTTTCCATGACTCAACTGATTATATATCTAGTTTTCTGGAAGTGTATTAACATAAAAGAGCATTAAGCTTAATTCTCTCGTGAAGGACAGCGCTTGCTTTCAACTAGAGTTGAATTGTTCAGCTTCTTTAAAGACGTCTTTTTTCTTTACATCGTTTGCTCCACCGTTAGTTTTCGATAAAAAATTTTAATCAACCTTCGCTGCAAGACTTCCGGACATGTGATCTATTGTCCGTTTTTCGTAGATTGTCAGGAAAAAAATAAATTCTTTTGATTCAGAATTTTTTTCTCGAAATGAGACGAGGATGAAATTTCAGAATTCCTTTTGTGGCACATAAAGAGGTTTATTTTATTGAAAATGGATTATTTGATGGGATTACTCTTTTATGATTCGATTATGTAAATATCAATTTGGCTACTAATTAGTAGTACAGGCGAATTAAAAAGTTTTTATTTGATAAAGAGTATTGAGTAGTGAATATTTTGAAAATGACAACATCGAAATAAATATTCTATAAGAAGCACACACACATTTTAAGTTCCGAATGGATGACTATTTTGGACTCAGAATGGAGCACTGACATCTCATACGTTGGATGTATGATGGAGTAAGGTGTTGATAATTTTTTAACGAAAATCTACTAGGCTTGATCATTTTGAACTAGTTTATATTTCATTAGTTTTCTAAATTTTTGAACTGGGGAAATCCCAGTTTTGAACTGGGGAAATCCCCTGGATACCGCACAAAGAACTTGTGAATTCAAGGTGAGAAGAATTAAAGCTTAGATTTTTTTATAAATCTTGAACTTAATGTCAACATATATTTTCTTTTGACTTACTCGATTTGAAATGATTTAAAATTATCGTTTTACTATCAAAACCTCGAAGTCTTAAAATTAAAATTTTTCAGGAACGATAAAAAAATCTAGTTACCAAAACTAGACCATTTATGAGATACGAGGTTTAAAATTCTCCGATAGTGGGCTCTATAACTAATGTCGACATAAGAACTTTTGAAACAAGTTTAATAAGCATATCCGTAACCAAATGTTAAAACCACGTTTACCGAAAATATTGAACAAAAAGGTGTTGATAGTAAAACGACAAAAAATTAAAAAAGCTTGTATCAAGTTTGCTATCATTGCCATTTAAAAGTCACTTATAATTTCCTGCCACGTGCTCTCTTCACATAATATCAATCACCCGCCTATTGAATAATCTTGAGTTAATGCTCAGAATGCTACAGAAATTGTCTGAATGCTCTACTGACGTCTGAATAAGTTATGAGTGGTTTACCGTTTTTTATTGACCCAATGCGTCACAGTGACTGATCTGGCAAGGCCAAATGAGTAACTATAGGCTGAATTGGTTTCAGTCAGAAGAAAAGAACAATCTAGCAGGAAAAAAGAATGACGATCACATACTGCTATTGAAAAGATTGTTCAAGGCATAAATTTCACTAACAATGCGCTTATAATTGGTTATGGATGTTTTGATACTGAAATTTTTCCTATTTTATATTAGACTTCTTTTTCGGTGAAATGTAGTTTTCATCCTTAGCTATTTTCTTTTCTCTTCGACATGAATAGATTCTCAGGCAATGTTCAGTTTTTCATAATGGTTTTGGGGGCATATGGTCATTTTTTGCTAGTGACATTTTAATTAGACCTGACGGAAAGGTTAAAGTGAATTTCGAACCCAGGACCTAGTGAACCGACGTGGTTAGCCCTTGCTAGCTCTGGACTTCGGTTCAACAGGCTTTGAGTTCGACAACCGGTATTGGCACGAATGTTCTCGCAGTTCGGAATCCACTTTGAGCGATAGGTCTCGGTCAAATTCACCCTCGTGTGACAGAAATTGACCATAGAGCACTAAAACCATCAGGATCTTTTGAACTCAATTCAGTGCCATTTCGCTATAGCATCCACAAATGTTGCAAGTTCAATTTGTCTTACGTTCAACAATCGTAGGTTCAGTTTAATTAGTCCTCGTGTAGCAGAAATGACTTGAATGACAAATCAAACCTCATGGACATGGACACTAGGGATGGACCATGAAGTTCGAGAAGCAACAGCATAAACTGATGTTCAGATCGAATTTCACTGTCGAAATTTCAAGTCTCCTAAAAGTTAAAGAGACCTACGAGTTGCATGCGGCGCGGATGCGATTCCCGTCTGGGCATGTATGTTCATAGTGGTTCGGAATTCACTTAAGTCGGGGGTCCTGGTCTAATTTGTCCTCGTGTTAAAAAAATACCTTCAGAACAAAATCTTTAGAGAACGGGCATATTCATCAATTCTTCAAGGACATTAAGTGAAATAAATTATATAAAAAATTGCTGGAGCATCTGTACTTTTCGATTTGAGGGTTTCAATCTTTCTGGACAAAAAGTAAAATTTTAGAATTGCATAAACAATTGTAATTCTGTTGGGAACGTGTCGAAACGGTCCCACCATTCGCACTCTCATAGGCTGAGCTGAGCGATATTTTAAAATGGCAACTCTGCAGAAAAGCGACCGTTACCGTCGGCATCCATCCATGACTCAATTTGCGGAAAAGAATAGCTCCCGAAGCATTTGTCCTTCAGAATCGTTAACTCGGGGAGCGAAACGGAGCGAACTCCTAAAATAGCCTAAAAACCACTTCTCAAGTCGTCCACTTAACTTCAATGCAGTGCGAGCTTGTTGAGCAGGACTTGTGCTTGTAAATATTTACTCCCGAGTCGCGTAACGTGTGGACGGAGTTGGAACACATTCGTCTCGTATATCCAGAATGGGGCCTGGATTCGGACTCCTTGTCAAAGTGTATTCGCCCTGAATAAACTCCCTAAAGAAAAATAATCATGGATGTCATCTTAATGAAATTCACACGGAAAGGAAATCTTCACGTATACCCAAGTACAATGTCATTGCAGATAGTTTAGCAAGGGGGCGGCAGTGCAGAACCATTCAAATCTTCAAAAAGTAATAACAAAACATGGGAAATACCCTATGGTTGATACGTCCCAGAGCAGAACTAAAATTTGTGGGGTACTATAGAAACTACCCTTTCAAATCAGTGATTTTATTAAACTATTTTATTTCTTCCTGGGCCATAGTCTCCAGACAAACCTCGAATATAACGATAAACAGGTCTCTTCCTATATTGTTATGGGTATTTTAGGAACCGACATGAGAATAATAGGTTCAGTAACTCATGCTATGGACCGACTTGCTAGCTCTGGATATCGGTTCAACAGGCTCTTGGTTCGACTACGTCTTCGCACGGATATCGCCTTGACTTAATTACTATACAAGGACTAATTAAACTGAACCCAAGACCAAAAGACTTACAAGTGAATCCACTTTAAGTCTTGGGTTCAGTTTAATTAGTCCTCGTGTAACACAAAATGACGAGAGGACAAACCAAACCTCATGAACATGGAGACTAGGGTTGGACCATAAAGTTATAGAAGCCACATCATAAACTGATACAAATATTCACTTTCGAAATTTCAAGTCTCCTCAAAAGTCTAGAAGGGCCTCTGGGTTTACCCACTTCTCTAGCAACCTCCGAGTTGCATGGGCGGAGGTTCGATTACCGTAACACCTATTTCTCTCTTCTGTCAGTAAAACTTTCCTTATGTGTGCAGGCGCAGCTTGTCCATTTTTGGACCTTGCGCCATAAAACCCAAATCAACCAACCTTGTGTGTATGTCCATTACTTGACGTTACCGGTCTTGTGTTTGGCGCAGCTTGGACAAATATGACCATTGTACCATAAAACCCAACTCAACCAATCAAAATTTTAGAAATTCAGAGTTGAGAAATATGACACATTAGGTCTTATGCAACACTCTTGACTTCATTATTTCCCCAAGCTCAACAGGACAGGAAGGGCATCGAAGAATTTTTATAGTGCAGCCAAAACATTTTATGGCAGATAAATAATATTCATAAACAAATAAATAAATCTCGCGCAGTTCAGATGACTTTGTGGTCCATTAAACCGAAGAGACACAAGATGGCATGGCATTCGAAAGTCGATTCGTTTCCGCGTTGCACATCATGTGGATTCATGGAGCTGCGTGTGAATTTCCTTCCGATCGAGCGTGCCTGTTTTTCTTGCCTTGTTTGGCGACGTCATTGCTTTGTCTAAAAGCGATTGTTATGTAAATGCCCGCGTGGAGGCTGCATCCATTGACTTGCCTTTTATAGCGCTTTCGCTTTTCGAGGGAAGCCGTCTTTCGATCCTGTTCGGTGTGACTCAGACATGGGATTGCTTTGGGATTATGCGTTGTGTAAATATGTAATGTTGGTATTTTTAATGAAAATTTATTCTGGGAAGTAATATTCTATTCAAACACGTGGATGTGTGAAAGCCAAACACGTTATTTCCCGTTACAATTGAGTAAAATTGCTAATTTACTCATCGGAATTTATGCAATGAAGCAATCACTGAATTTTTCATGTATTGTTTGATGTGAGGCGGGTTTCCCCTTCAAATAAAGAAAACAATTGCGTGAGTGTATTTGTATTCCAACTATTTTCAGAACATTATGCTGCAAACTTGTTGATTGATACAAATTTACATTATTGAAAAAGGTCTGGGGATATAAAGCATACTTAAAAGTATGCTTTATCCTTGCTGTAAAACCTACTAAAATTGCAACGAAGTATTCTAGAATAATTTTAAAATATATTTTTCAACACCTACATTGTCTTATAATTTTTAATGTTGCTTTGGTCGTTTGTTTGGATTTTAAATGTATTTATAGAATCCTTTTCGTCTTACGATTGGCGCAGTTTGTCCATTTTTATAGACCTTGCACCATTAAAACCAAATCAATCAACCAACTCAAAATACGTTTGATTGAATATTTTATTTTCTTGAATGACGATGTGTTGCTTTTAACTCTACCTGTTTTTAACAGTTTTAGAACAAAATATGAAGTGTTACGTGTCCTCCATTTCGCCATATTTTGATTCCGATGGTGTTGAAATTAAGATGTGAAGGTAAACTTTGCTTTTTTGATGCCATATCTAAAAAATTCTATTTCTTTGTGGCGTCATGCAGTTTTTTTCTTCGTTTCTCCTTTCTTCCCTCCCAATTGAGCTGAAAGAACTGTCCTCTGGGGATATACGATTGTGTAACCTCTTGATGACATAATTGCCTTTCATCATCTGCAGTGCGGTACAAATGCCCCCTTTCGTCCGTGATGTGGTCATTAAGTAGTTTCCTTAACGACCGTTGGCCCCCTCTGCTTCCAAATTTTTCTCCAAAAACGCCGGAATTAGGCCGAGTCCAAATGATGTGTGATACGAATTTCCTGCTGCCCTAACTTCCGGAGAGCTGTTTTACTGCTCCCATTCTTGTCGGACAGTTTCATTCGCAGGTGTAAGGTAACTCCGTGGCTCTACAGTTCTCGAAGAACCATGGCCGGCGGTGCCCATCCCGCTTACACCTTTGAGGCCCTGGGGTTTGGAGGCCCATTTTTGGTCCTTTTCAGGTGGTCGGTCTGACGCGAGGACCCCCAGTGTTTAGTTCCCAAGCACGCTTGGTACTTACTCATTTTATCTACCCTCAAAGGGATGAAAGGCTGAGTCTACCTTGCTCAGCCCGAGGATCGAATCCCTGACCTGTAGTGTGGCAGCACGAAGCGCTACCACTAGACGACTACCGGGCCTCCGCAGGTGTAGGTAGCGTTGTAAAATTGTGACAAGGTCCAATATTTTTCGTATCATCTGTCTTTCTAGCTTAGTTATCAGTTTCCCAAAAAATTTTGGCTCTATGCCCCCTTTTCAAAGACAATATTTATCGTCGCCCGTCTAAAAAACCATCTCAACTTATAAAAAGTTCAAATCTAGCTGCGCCTGTAATTTTTGAATTTCTCCAAAATATTTATGTCGCTGTGTGCGTAATTTTAGAATTTCAATAAGCTAGTGTAGGAACAAAACAACATGTAATTGAAATTATAAAGTTATATATTAAACTAGGAGAAATAGAAAATATAAATTGAGGGTACATGAGTATGCTAGATTGATTGCTATTAGTAGAAATTAATATCAATCAAATCAGTAAAATTAAAAATTATCGCTAATGAGAAGGACGAGCCTGTGTCGTGCTTTCCACCATTCAGTGTAAAGTATAAAAATCCCAAGTCCATAAATTTAAAATAAAATTTTATAAGAACAAGTGATGGTACCTCACCTGAAAATTTCTCGTTTCCAAAAGAGCACTTTTACAGCTATTTGCTAATTATCACTGTTACTGAACACCAACCCGTGCTTTAAAAATAATCTAAACCTTTGTATATCAAAGTAAATCTGATTAAGTTTAAAAATGAAATGCGAGATTTAATTTTCGGGTTTTATAAGTTTTTAACACATCGCACAGTTTGGATTACCTTCCGAACAAGTCCGGAATTAGCTTGCGTTGTCCGGATTTTTCAGAAATCATCAATGCAATCCGAATGTTGTTTCAACTGCCTTGTGTATAAAAAACGCGTTAGTCGTTAAAGGCAGCTACGGAATTGTGTATCGAGTCGTATTTTTTATTTAAGAGGTATTTTGTTATTTGTAATATTGTTATTTCTTGTTTACAACAATATTTATTTGACTGTTTCAATACAAAAGTGTTTTTATTAATATTCCATCAATTGGAGTTTTATTTGTTCGTACTTTCCCTGAAGTATCAGGAATTATGATTGATTTTGTTAGGAACTTTTTAAATCTGGTGACCCTAATCACGGTAGGTAATTTGGTACAATATATCTTTTTGCGTTTCTCTTATTTTATTTTTTATTTCTATTAACTTAATTGTTTTCGCGATTTCTTATGTGATTTGCTGTTAGCCAAGAAAGAAAAACCACCGCGCCGTGGGTTGGTCAGTCCTGACATTGATTACTAGCGATTCAATTTCCTTTTTTATACCTTAAAACATATATTGGCGGAATTGGCTAAAATCATTTGGCGACAAAAATACACTTCGACATTTTAATTTCGAGTTGTCTTACTGATTTTTACAAGAATAAAGTTTGTTTAATATATTAGATGCTCTTGGCAGACCATAAACCGGAAAACCATAAATTTTTCATTTTAAAATCGGTTACAACTTAAAACTAATTAGTTCACAAGCATGATCCGTAAATTCCCTTTGCACTTCATTGGACGCCGCCGTAGGCAAACAGTTTGCCCAAGTGCGTTGTATTCATGCATTTTATGTGTCTGAATTTTTTGTCATCTGCCAATGCTTATATCTTCAAAAGGCCGTCGAGGCTGTTCAACAGTTCATTTGAAGAGCCTCGGGCAAACCATTATCTTCGCTTTGTGGAGATCTCTTCTTTCCGAACATGATTTGAAACGATCATTTCAGTCAAGATTTGCTCTTGGCATTTCTTAATAAGGTTGAGTCGAACAAGTTCTCATTTTGAGATGCCATAGATCTTCGTTCAGCTGAACTCGCAAATTAAAAAACTCCCGACGTATGCTAACTGTTCAATTCCTGAAACCAGTTTTTGAACTAATTAAGCTCTCAGAAATTGCAAGTACATAATTACATATCCGAAAGTAGCTGAAACTCGAATGTCTTCATAAGGCTGTCGAAACTCATGCTTGAATGCCTACTTTATGAGAAGCTTTTGTATTTTTCCCTTCGTTATCCACTGATATTCTGTCTTGATTATGGTCACTTTCTCGTGGCTTTCTGCATTTTGACAGAATAAGTTATATTATACCGCTTATATATTGCGTCCGTTATCCCGTGGGTTTTGTTTCTGGATCGCTGGTTGTGTGACAGAGACAGCCTTTGTTAACTTCTGAGACGAAGTTATGGAACTTAATGACGTATTTTATAGATTAACTGGTTTCTAAAACGATTATATGTCTGTTCTGTGATCATTAGTTTCAATACACTGCTCTTTTATAATCTTAGACACACGCCTATTTAAGACTTGCACTGTCATTATTTTCTTTTCTAACTCTTACCTGTAGGCCTTGCGTTCAATGTTGAGATTGGTTCTCAATTTTCAGGATTCATGATTCGCTACTGGTGAGTGTTTCATATGTGCGAAGTAGTGCACCTTGGGTCAGTGGATTTTTGAAAAGGTTTGAAAACTGGTTCTGCGCAAAAGCATGAATGGTGGTCGCCGTGGATGGTTTTCACCACCAACTCGTTATCACATCGTTTTCGACACCGGACGATAAACTTAGAACCAGAACTTACACTAAAGGTACCAATTCTGGAAGATATTTGTTTACGTTCCAACCTATCACCTAATTTAAAGAATAAACTCGTTCAAAACCACTTGACAACTACCAACTCCAGGACCCGAACTATAAGCTTGTTTTCTTCGGTCATTTTGTACACAAAACTAACTGATCATCGGAATTCATAGTATATCTATCTACCGTGGATTACTGAACAGCTTTGTGCAGAACGAGTTGTGTGTTTATGCTAATTTAAGTCACACACACACCTAGTGAAATACATTTCAGTAAAGATATTCGTTTTTATCATGCGTGTTTCTTTCGGAATTGGGTGATTTCTTATCCTATGGAAATCTTATTCTGTTTATACCCATTATAATGCATAGTTAATCTTTTCCTTTCTTTAACACAAATCAAATAATTATATTCGCTTTACATTCAAGCGATCATTGTAATCATGGAGAATGTTTAGTAATGTCTATTAAGTTAGATACTGGCTTGTAAATTGTTATAATGTGATTTTCGACTTGCAACTATTCGTTCGCTGCGTTCAATTCATAACACTCTGCTTTTTATAGTACCCTGCCATCATTATCATGCCTGCAAATTATCAAAATTTCATGACCGAGTGTTTTACCTCTTCACAAATGCTGTTTCTATTAGGATGAGTTAGAGGGTTGATTCAAGAATTGAAACACATTGGAAATTGAAATTTAACTTTCATCGTGCTGCCATCTGTTGAGTTTCAATTGAATTATTTCTTTTAGCTGTACCATTGTTATTGCTCTTTGAATAGAATGCGATTAAAATGAGGCTGCTGAAGACACCTTTTCTACCCCACCCCGATCGGTTTTTCCTTCTCGTTATTTTGTAACGTAACCAATTGTCATTCCTTAAAGTTTAACAGACTCAAAGTTTATTTGCTTTATAACGTTCGGCAACGTTATATCCATTTGGAATCCCCTTCCAAGAAAACCATATCCATTGCCTCTGTTTCAATTACGGAACAAATAAATTACTTTTCATTTTAAACAAATCAAAAATACTGGTGCAAGATGTTTTTGAACGGAGTGACGTCGAACGAATATAATCGGACGTCTGTAATATCTGATGGCGATGTTCTGAAGGTAGAGAGGATGTGACGCGTGTTGAAGCGAAACGTGGGATATCCTCTGCCCTCACGTGACGCACACTCCTGACCTCGTGTCGCTCCTGACTCTTGTCCCAGTGCTCCTCACGTCTTTGGAGGTAGTGACCCGTCTTTTTCTTCGCTCCATCTTCCTCAAGTGCTTCTTCTCCCTCGGTGAGTTTCTGTTTTGGTTTCGCTCCCCGCTTCATTGCACTCCAGAAAATTAGGACCCTGATGGAATTGACATTCGTTGGATTGAGAGATGTGATTGGTTTGTTTTGGCGCCAAAATGAAATTGGCTCCTTCACTTTCCTGCTGCTTTGAAAAATTGAACGTTGAAAATATTTTCATTGTTATGTGATAGATTCATTTTAGGTCCAAAATTTGCAGTCCGTGCTCTGGATCGGTGATTTTCAACCTTTTTCATCTCAAAACACCACCTAAAGTAATTATTAAAATTCTGCGACACACCAAATTTTTTTTCTTGTACCGATTTGACAAAAAAAAATTAGTATTTTGATTTACAAAAAATAAGTTAACTACCCTTTTTTTCTCCAAAGTGGCTTTTAAAAAAAATCTTTCTCAAACAATTTATTTGTGATACTTCCTAATAAAAAATACTCAAAATTATTTATACGAGTATTAAAATTACGAGTGCTACTTTAAATTATTTGTGTACACACTTGTAAAAAAATTCGGAACTAAACCGTTGAAGTGCAATAAATAAATCTCAATTTTTACTGTTTCACCATTCGTAAGGCACACCGGATGAAAATCATGCTCTAGATGTATATTCCAGATGACACAACAATTTCTTTGACAACAACTTCGTTGGAATGTTCCTCATTTTCTACATCTCATTTGGGTGAATGACTTTGTTTTATCGCTCTACGTCCACACGAGGATAATGAGACCGCGCGTGGAATGAATGTACACGAGATACTATATCTTTAATATTGTCAAATTCATGAATACACGTATTATCGGTAAAAAATAGTGCTGGGAAGACGAACCTTTCGAAGGGCACGTGTCATCATTCATTCTACCATATTTGCAGATACAGAATTCATAGGCCTGATACAAAAATGAGCATTTGAATTTTTTTTAATCTCAAATTGAGAGCCAAAACTCTTATGTATTTTTTATATGATGAATATGAATAATACAACTTCCGATTTATATTTTGTAATTAAATTTACTGGCTTAAGTTTTTCTACACTGTTTAACTGGAATTTCACTAATATCCCTCTAAAAAGTTTTTCCGTTTAGAGTACGAATTCTTTAAACTATGCATAGTATTTAAACATGATTTTTAAGTAACATATTCTGTTTTCTTTTGCAGGAGTTAAAAAAATTTTACGTGACACCTACATACATACTACCATACAGCTCAAAAAATTTCTATGCTTCATTTTGTGAACTTGAATCAATTCGTTTGAAACTGAGAAGCCGGCTATTTGTTTAATCTTCAAATACCAAGAAACTGATATTTTTTTATCTTGATTACTTAAAAAGTGTTTTTATGTTCCTGGAAGTAAAGGAAATAGTTTTATGAAAAATATTTTGGTGTGAAAAGGTGTGAACATTATTTTGTTTGTATGTTAATGTTTGGATATTCTGATATCCAACGATGCAGTGTTGTGCTTGGCGCTACCTTAGTCACCCCGGTTCTTGTTCCATAAACCTATCCCCAAACTGAGGATGCTGTAACAAATGTGTTGGTGCTGTAAAATCTGAATCTCTTGCCTATAATTAATTTGCCCTATTCAATACATAATTATCATTGTTAATGCAGATAAAATTATCTTATAAATAGTTTAAATTATCTAAAACCATTCTTTCCAAAGACGAGTGAAAATTAATTGCTGATTTTGAAACATTTCATCTTAAGAATAATCTTAAAACATGCAGAAAAAGGTTACGTTTAACATACCAAGCTGAATGGGTACGCTATTTCCCTCGATGTTCTTTGTTGATACCAGAGAAAAAGTTGTATACTATTTTATAACCCAAAATGAACTGCAACCAGGGCGGAGAAAAAATCATAAAATTTGAGAAACGAGAATAAAACAACACCCGTAAAAAATTAGTGACGTACGAGGACACATGGTGAAACAAGAAGTCGTGAATTGGCAATGCAATAGCTCAGAAAGAAAAAAAGCGTAAAATAAATTTAAAACAGTTATGGTTAATTCGTAAGTGTGTACTGTACTCGGCTCTTTCGCTACCGGAGTTTTTGTTTATTTTATGTAGCACATCAGTCGACCATCTTGTGTCATTTGCACAATAGCATAAATTTTTAAACCTAACCTTGTCGAACCAAAAGTCGAGTGTAATACATAGGTCGCGTATGAACTTATATCCAAACCTGAAATCTTTTCAGCACTGGCCTATCAGGACCACAAAGCCAGTCCTCTGCCGTTAACTTTTTCTAAAAAATCTATGGCGATGAACAAGCTGACCTATTGACTAGGGCTGGAGCATAGTTGCCCCAACCTAAATCCTCTTTGCCTCTACGAAATATCAAGAGGCTTCTATGCACGTCTATAAGGACTGATATTTTCAATCACCAACGAAATGTCTACAGAAAAGAACTGGAATAAAGAAAAAAAAAGCTCGCATCCCAGATCCATGCCCAGAGTTGTTGGAGTCGCTTATTTTCGACTTCGTACCGGACATAATTACCTAGAAAGACATACCGTATTGGAATAGAGATCAGCTACCTGTCCTTTTTACGAATTGACTGGAGACCTAAGAGCTGCCCTAAGATTCTTTACAAAACAGTTGCAAAAGCTAGTGTTTTTAAAACATATTTTATCTTTTTACACCTCGAGCTGGTCGAGAGTAAATAAAAATAAACTTTTTCTAAAAAGCAAAAGATCCTATTGATCTATGACTACTGAAATAGCTTCTCTGAAGGGCACGTGTGACGTACTTGATCTACTTTCACGTGGCGATGTCTATTCGAATTCGTCTAAAGTTTGTCAGCTGATAAAATTTTCCTTGAGTCATTTCAAGAGTCCCCTGACACGCAGTTTCTTGCGTGAGGCATACCAAGCAAACGAAACCATTGCGAACTGGCTGCTTTTTAATGTCTCAAGAAACCATTTCCTCACCCACTCTCACTATTTCACCAGTTGCCCCCGAGGAACTTGTTGCTGGATTCCCGCGCAAAAACGTAGGAAACGGAAATTTATTTTGCTCTTTCTCTTGAAATTTATCGAACCTGAGTTTTTCCTTCATTCTCGTAGTAAAACGTCTATTGTGGTAATAAGCGAATTCAAGATGTTCGTTACCAGTTCTACTAATTCAATATTCCAGTGCCACACTTTTCTGAGCCTTTTTAAAATTATTTCAAAAGCTGGTTCAAAATTTTCGAAAAATTATTCCTTTCGATTCATTAGAGCCGCGGTTGCCCTGTTTTAAGAGTAGCGTAATATCAACTGGAGGGTTGCGAGTTCGAAACTCGATCCAACCTAAGAGATTATCGGTGGTTAAAACCAGCGTCGACATACTAAAATTGAAAGATTAATCTATCATTGACATCTACTTGTACTTCTATGTGTAGCAAATATGTATCATCCATAAATATTAAATACTTTTCCTGTTTTCATATTTTTTGAGGCCAGGAAAGCTATGCGTAATCGTTCAAAATTGTACGAACACTTTGTTCTTTTAAAATTGAGTCCAGCTTTGCGGTAAAATATTGCTCTAGTACGACTGGCAACAACACGCTCCCAGGCGTTTGTGTATACCTTAAAAGCTTATCGTAAATTATCTATTCTTTTCATTGAAACTCTGGCCCTGTCACCTGTTGAGCAACGCCGCTTGATGCTCTTATCGCCTCCGAACTCTGAACCTTTGCAATTCTTTGCCGAAAAAGCCAAGAATGTTCAGCCTGATAAAATCGAAGACAGCTATTACTTTGACGCCGAATACCTGCCTGCCTACGAGTCGCTAGCTTTCTATTTGCATTTATTCGTATGTGTAAAAAAATCAGTCCTGTTCCGTTTGGATTGGAAAATGGAGTTAAATTCGAAATATAGAGTATGGCGAACGAGGTCTGAACCTCCATGTGAGTTGATATTTTCTCTATTTTCAGGTTACGATTGATCTAACTTTGCTGTTAAATATATTACCGATCTGACAGAAAATGTGTGTTTTGCTTGATTTACGAAAAAATTATTATAATTGTAATTTCCTAGATATGCTTTGTAATTAAAAAATACTCAAAATTATTTGTACGGGTATTACTTGAAGATATTGATAATTACTTGTCAAAAGTTCAAAATGAAAACGTTGATGTGAATGAATCTCTTATACCGTTACACTCCGTAAGGCATTCTGGCAAAAAATAGCTGTTCTAACATTTCCTTAGCACACAAACTGTTTAATTAGTCCTCGATTTGAAAACAAAATGACCGTGGTGCGACAAACCAACCCAAGTCTGAGCTTGAGCTGTCAAATATCAATAAGATTTCTTAAAACTTGCTGTATTGGAACTTTTTCTTGACTACAAAAAATTCAAATAAAAGGTACTTAAGGAAATCTTACCATTTGAACTCTGCTCATTGAACTAAAATCAAAATGTATTGTAATATAAATAGCTTAGCTTATGCAACATTCCGCTTGAAACATCAAATATTTTAAACGGCAGAATCCTTTACGTCATCTTTTTTATGTATTTTCTTTTGCATGCACTTTTAACATTTTGAAGGAACGGTGTTATTTCATCTCGACTTCCAGATAAACTTGAACATTCTTAACTCTTTCCATCTACATTATGTAAAGCAAAGTGTTGTGTCATTTGCGGAAATGTCGCTATTGGCCAACTGGAACCATAATTATGGATGCATGTTACCGTACCCTATCCTTACAACCATTCTGCCTCAAACGTAGCGTATCGTCAAAACAATAGTGCTACTTCCATGCAGCCGTGACCAAGTACTATACAGTATCTATCAGATTTTGTCATTGTGAAACGGTTGTATGAATAGTTAACTAAATCTTTTTCCCTTACTATTGTTATCTTTTCCTCAGTTCGTTTGCTTAAACTCTTTTTATGGTACACTCGCTCATAATTTTTTCAGTATACCACGTTTACCGTTTCTTAAAATGTAAATTTCTTAAATTGATCGGAGGTTATTTTCTCCTAAAATATGTGTATGCGAATCACACTTAAGCTCCCATTCAGAACAATGTCAATGTGTAATCGAAATTTTTGCATTACAACATCCACATGGCTTAATATGCCCCTATTGCTAACAATCATTTTTACGTTTAGATGAAACATCGGTGGCATTATTATCTTTTAAAGTTCAGATAACATTCATACTTCCATAAATAGCAATGGTCTAAAAACAGTACTTTGCACCACTTCACAAAGTGATATGGCGCTATAAGTTTTCTCAGGTCTTTAAATTGTTAATAAATCTAATTGATTTTAACAATTGATTATTAAATATAACGTTATATTTAATAACATTGTAATTTATCCGCCCCAAACGGAGTCGACAAAAAAAATTCTTCAACTGCAATAATATTTTCAACACCTATTGTTTAACTATTTTTATTTTGTGACCGAAAAGTGCAACGCTCGAATTGTCTACTGAGGCGAATCATCTCGTGTTTCGAAATAATAATCTCAATTTGGCTTTCTCATTGTATGATCTGCAGTAGCGTAGTGTAACATTGATAACTGGGAATGCCGAGATTCGATAAAACGATAAACTCCTATGCAGCTTTAGACAACCTTACAAGTCAACAATTTTGACAACTGAGGATGTACGGATGATCCAGACGCTGGCTTAGAACTTGGTGACAGTATTGTACAAAGTTGGGGAAATAAGGAGAATGATAGACCGTGTGCAGGGACAAACTGCGCATATTATCTTGATTGGGTGCTAGCCTCAATCGAAAGCATGAAGGTGGGGAAGGCTACTGAATGTACCCATCGCAGATGACAAGCACCATTAACTAATCATAAGACATATTTTGATGCTGAAAGGGTTGGGCATCAGTAGTCTCTGGTTGGCTTTTTGCTGTGAAAAATCAAGGATGTTAAAATAGAAATTGATGTCTCACTCAGATTTGCGGAAACATGTTGCGTTTTTGCTTCAGGTCATATCGATTTTTTTTTGCCACTGATTTTTTTCTTCTATTTTTTACTGTAGGATGAGGAATTCTGGAACGCTATACCACTGTTCTGCCACATTTTTCAATACTTCTAATTTAACAGTTCCGCGGATTGTTCGAACTTGTTTTTATCGAAAAAACAAAACACATTTTTCCATCACCAATCCTCTCCGGACCTTAATAAAAAGGGCTAGCGTTTTTTAAATTCCACCTGTTCTCCGCCATCAATTACGCGAACACATTTCCCGCCAGAAATCGTTCAGGAATGCTAAAACTGCAGTCGGGCTAACACCGTTCCCTTTCTTCTGGGTCTTCCGAAAGGGAATTCCGAACCTTAATGAGTGCCTCCCTTGGAGACGATCTGTAGCATACACGAAATCCCGATCTCACTGGCGTCTTCTAAAACATGCCGACTTCATATCTAGCAGAGGAAGTTCTGTTCCTTGCTGATAAGGTTTTCATTGAAGTATGTTTCGGAGAAGCTGCTTTTAATGCCATGCCTTGTGTTTTTTAATGAACAGGTTGATTACCACCGTGTTCATTTCTGATAGAAACTTGTACACTATCACACAGATCAAGTGTTACTTTCGGTGTTAAGAAATTGGTTTTTTAACTGCTTTATCCGTTTTCATTGTTCTTTTAATTAATCGAAAAAGGAATAGAAATGCTGATGTTTACAGGACTTGAAATTATGTGCTTAATTAGGTATGTAAGTTGTGACGTAAACCGACCCTCCGTGGTGCACCAAGGAAACGCAAAATGGTCAACGATTCCGCCCTTGTAATGATGCCATGATGAATAATGTTTTATCAGATGGTTATTGGAAAGAAAAACCATTCTAAGTTATATATTAAATTTTATGCGAATATGTGTATTCATTTTAGCAGGAGTTGGATAAAAAATATGATTATTTAAAATATAGAACATTTGTATATTCATCTTAGTATCTTAATGTAACAAGTATTTGTAGTTTTCTTTTTAAGTGTTCTGAAGGAATATTTTTAAGAGTATAACCAAAATTTTCATTTTCTTAAATTGAAAATCTTTCTGCTGAATTTTCTTTTCAGACTGCTTTTCCCAAGTTCAGTGGAACAATTTGAACATTAAGTCCAGAATTTTTTATTATTAAATTGTACAGTACAGCAAAAGTTTTAACATTGGTATACTTCCATTTATTAGATTCCGCTTATAAAAGGATTACGAACTTTGTGTTTGCTAGTGAGATATCATTCAACCTATGTGTAAAGTTTTCCGCCATTTCAATCAATATACTTCATGTTTGGAATATTTTTCTTTGAAGAAATATTAGAATGTAAATTTGATAGATGACCAAAATTTGATACTCAAACAGATAAAACTTGGTAAATCAAAAATATTCTTCCTTTTACAAGAACTTTGAAAGATTAGTTTTGGTTTGCTATGTATAGTTCTGTTAACAATTTGTATTTATCTCATTTTAGGTATGATACCAGAGCCAGACTATGGTGATTCTGAAGAATCAAACAAGAGGAATTCCAGGGTGGGTACAAACAATGGAGTGCGTTTCTCTGAGGAGGGTCTAGTGATCCCCAAGAAACCTCAAAACCCTTGTATGGAATCTTCCGAACGGCAGAACTTGCACAGGGAGTTACTCTTTAACCAAAAAATGTAAGTATTCATTCCTTTGGATTGGAGATTAAAACTGGTTTGCTTCTGAAAAGTCGTCTTTTGGCGCTTGGAGTTAGTATACCAGTTTTGGTTCTGCTCTTACACTCAGCAAGTGATCTCAGGTTCATTAAAAAATAGCCAAATATGTTCATTACAGATTTTATACTTATATTTATTTAGGTATGCGGGAGAAGCAACTTGGGTTTAAAAGTAGAATGCTAGTTCAATTTTATTTGAGGGGTTGCTGTGGCTCAGTGGGTATGCCTGCAAGCTATAAGCGGCGCAGGTTCGATTCCTCCCTTTGTATATTTCTCTTTGTCAATGAAGCTTTCATTGTGTGTGTCCATTTACGTTACGCCGTTTGGTGCAGATGGACTAAATGTTCCCTTGCACCAAAAAATCCAACAAGCAAGTGTTCTCAAGTTCATTCAAAAGTAGTTTAATATGTTCATTACGTAATTTGTACTTTTATTTGTTAAGTTATGCTGAGAAGCAGCTCGGGTATAAAAACGAATAAAAATTGAAATAAAAAAGAATGTTCCATTTTATTTGAAATTCTGATTCGGAATTTAGAACAAAAACTTCCATGTTGTTAAGTTTGTAGGTTTAGAAGTACTAATCATTCTTTCAACGTGAAATCAGGAATGTATGTTTGTTTATTGTTCATAAATAATCCAAAATATGATAGCAAAAATTGAGATTATTAAAAATAAATTCTGATAGTATATGCTGGTTGTTTTAAGATTTTTTGCATTACAAAAACAATGACAAAGTGAAAATTAATTTTATTTCATTGTTTTTTAAATTATTTTTCTTTCATCAACAGAAATAAAATTTTATGCATAGATAAAAGTAATACTGTATGTTTTCATGAGATGGGATGTCATAAATGGGAAAAGCTTACCACATCAATCCTCAGGCCACATCTCTTCGGTGTGTACGGGGTTCATGGACCCGAGATACTCTAGTGATCTTTTATTTTCCCATGGAGTTTGCTGGTCTTTAGTAAACACGGGGTTCGCGTTCCCGTGATACCCAAGCTATCTTTTTTGACTTCATCCACTACTCTGTTCTCCAATCCCTCTTTTTTCCTTTCATGACATTTTTACTTGTGTTTCAAAGAACCATCAGTGCTAATTTTTATGGTGTTCTAATACTTCTAACCCAAGTTGTGCTATAATGCTAAATTGTCTTTTCGTTTTTATAAAATGTTTAAGAAATGCAAGCATTAGATTATATATTTCTCATTAATTTTCAGTGGCAAGAGTGTTATCGGGCAGAAAACAGAGCTTCATAAAGCATTTGATAAATTTCGTGAAGACCAAAAGAAAAAAGAACTGGAGGAAGAAAAAATCCAGAAAAAGTCAGCCCTTGAAAGAAAATTAGAAGAACAAGCTAACAAATTAAAATTGGTAACATTTATTTGTGTGAATTCCTCTTTTACTATATTTACTTTTTCTACAAACCATTTTATTTTATCGATGCAATTAGTATATCTATTAATTATTTTATTTTAACAATACAACTTGTTTATTTATTATCTAGTATTATTCTATGTTCTGACACAAAAGGTATTTAAAAGAGTATTCATTGAGAACATTTTGTGCAATGAAATTTAAAAGAAAGTATTGTGAATTTTTTAATTCCCAACACATGTTTGTATCATAGCCTAGTGCTTATTATACTATTTTTATATTATGCCAGTTATAATATGTTAGTTATGTCAATCTACAAATACTATTTTTCGAACTGTGATGCACAATAAATTATCTTGACAGTTGTATTTCACTTAACAAACCTTGTAAATTCGTATTGCATCTGGAATAAAATGACCCAATTTTTTTAACATTTATTACTTTTATCCACCTAAATGGTTCATTTCATGTACAACAAAGGGTCACAAAATTTTAACAAATTATTAATATTTAAGGGTAGCCTAAGACCCCAAAGTTTCTTATGGTTTGACATTGTAAAGCAGTGTACAATACTTAAGAATTAGAAATAAAATGTTACTTTTATAAAATTTATTGTAATATGAAACCTCGCATTAGAATATCAAAAAGGGCCTTTTGTATAAATGGTTTATGAAGGATGTCCTTTCCAAAATTTTCTAGATATGTGCAGTTATTTAGGTCATTTTTCGGTATTTTTGATTTTTTTTATCGTTTTTAGAGCAATTTTTGTATCATTTTTTTAGTTTTTAACATGTTATCATTTTGCTTGGGTTTTAATATTTTTTATATTAAGAAAACTTTTAAAAAGGTAAGAAAATCCATTTATAATGATTTTCTGTCCTCATAATACTGTTTTATTAAATGTAGTTTTGTTAGATTTGCCAAAAAGTGAACGGTCCAATTTATAATTTTAACTATATCAAATAATGGTAGAAAATTAATTGCTTGAAATTTAAGAAATGTATTCAGCTGTGCTAAAACTCTAAAACCAAGAACTATTTTCCTCCATTAGTAAAAACTTTTAAATTTTTATGTTGTGCCAGGTTTTTGTTCATAAATTTTCATTTCAATCTTCCCTGAAGGAAAATTTAATATTAGTTTTCTGAGATAATTTTATTCTAATCCTTTTGTGGAACAAAAACTTCACTTTTCAGAACAGAAAAGTTTGTAGAGTATTTTGTACACTTACACACTGTATTGCTGTCTGCAATTATCACATTCCTGACTAATGAGCTTATTCAATTTTTGCATTTATAGCAAGAAGAATTGGAGACCAAGAAAATTGAGACTCCAGATCAGCCAGAATTTCTCCGTGTTCATGCTAGAGTTTGTGCCCAGACTGTGGATTCCAAGTCATAGCATTTTGTGATGGATGTTGTAATTTCTTTTGTAAATAGCTGAAAAACTTTTATTCATTTCTCAGGTAGAGAGAAGTGTTTTTAGGTCATTTCCCAAAAGGAGGAAAGCCCTCTTTGGAAATACCAACTGGGTTTCGTTGTTTTTCAAAGATGTATGAAGTTCATCAATTCTTTGAATTGGAAAAATCTCTGAAAAAGAACCTAGAGAAGAAGCCAATTCAGAAAATAAATTGCCTTTAAGTATTCCGGTTTGTGTTACATAGTGAGCATATCTATCCATCCAGTCAAGTTCCAGTATGATTGCATAACTTTTCAAGAACTTATTTAATTAACATATTAATCTTCATTAAAAGAATCTGAAATATATAATCTGCCGTTTCATATGAAGAAACCATGAGAGTTTCACGTGTATTAACATTATTCTTGTACTAATAAGCTTTCAATGTTGTACCCATCAAATATTATATTTCTTAACATGCATTTGTGAGGGTTATTAATCAATGAAAGAAGTGCAGTTCTAGAAAGCTTTAGTAAAAAGTAACATTTATTCTTACAAGCTATTTAAATTTTAAGACAATACCTCATTGCTAATAACTTAGCTGCATCTTGTTAACTAGAATGGTCTATAACTGACCGTGATAGTATTAATATATTTGAATGATCTAAAATGTTTGCCTTTTACCTGTCCAAAGCAGTCATCGCTTAATGTGGATTCCTAAACCTAATGTCTTGCGAGCTTTTATAACTTATATCCATTCAGAAGCAAGTGAAGACAATCACATATTTGTGCTTTACAAGTAATGCATTTCAAATAATTCCTCAATAATGCCAAGCAGCTGAACTCTATTTTTTCTAATTATAATGGAGAACTGATTTTCTATGTGCATCTTAAGCTATCGTAAATCGAACGTAGTGTAGATATTTTTGATGCATTGGAGTCTAAATTTTGATTCAGAACCAAGTTCAAGGAATGAGAGAAAGAGTATGAGAAGGACCTACTTCTCCATATATTGTTCAGGTAATAAAATATTCAACAAACAATAAATTCCTAAGTGCTTAAACTAGTCTTTAGTGGCTTTAAAATAAATGTGTGAAATTGTATTGTATATAAAACTGGTAAGAAAATATTTCTTTTTCAATAGGATCTAGAGAGTTGAGTTCATCTCAGTCTCCAAATATATTATCGCAAGTTACTAGTATCGCAAATATTGGAATTAATCGTATTTCTAATTTAAAGCATTTGTAGGAAAGTGATTAATTTAAGTTCATCTCAGAATTCCTACATAAAGATTTTCACTGGTAGAATAAAATCCACTGTGATTTCAAGCAGAGAAGGCTAAAAGGTGCTGGATATATTTTCTCTATAGGGTTTCACTATATTTGAAGCTATGATGACTGAATTGTGTTATAAGCAAAGTGACCTTTTATTCAGCATGGTTATCATTTTTCCCACTAAGAGTATTGTATATAATTATTTCTTACTGTATAAATTGAAAGTGTCGTTTAATCTATAAGTGCGTAAGTAAATTGAAATTTGCAGAAGTGTTTATTTTTTACTGTAATGTAATTTGACCATATTTGCATTAAAAAGAAGGTAAACATATCTAACTGCTGTGTATATTTCTTCCTCAGTATTTCATTAAATATATAGTTCATGTGTCACGAACTGTTTACAGCCTAGTTATCTTTTCAATGTTTGAAGCACATAGTGTTAAACATGTTATTTTTTATTTGTGTTCTGTTCTAATTTAGAGCTGTTGTAAAATTGTATTACAATAATGAAGTGATGTTTTTCAACCACATGTAACTTGTTCTTTCTGTGTGTTCAATGCAGAAATTAGTGTGCACTCTGTAAGAAAGTGGTACATTGTAAAACTTTTATGTGTCTGTAAATTACAATGCCTGTTAGATGAAGAATTTATATTTGTGGTATATATTTTAAGATTCTGTCTCAATAAAAAGAAAATATTGCCTTTTTCCACTTGTGTGCTCATTTATATTCTCATACACCATGAATGGATGGCTACCAACTTTTGCCTTTTGTTATTTGTAGAATCACGTGTAGCGATTTCTACATGAATTATACAGCTTTTATATAAGTCCCAATTTTTTTGAAATGGAAACTCTGAAAGGTTTTCCTCAAGCAACTTGAAATTCATTTGATAAAATAGTTTGTAGAAGGCAAAGCATTTTTTTCAAAGGAAAGGAATATTTTCCCCAAAAAATATCTGTTGCAACAATTTAAAATGTTTAAAAACTTTTAAATCACTTGGAATTTAAAATATTTTTGGAACGAATAGAAAAACAAAGGATATTTATTTTTAGTCCATTTCCTAAAAATAGTGCATGGGTAAGTAAGAATTAATTTTTATTTGTGAAATTTCACATTGAGGACAGCTAGTTTTATAATGTGGGGCAGCGTTTCGAATGTTCATTGATATTGATATGAACTTTAATAATCAATAATAAATGTTGAAGTAATTTATTTTTCATTTCCATTACAACTTTATATATCTTCCTTGTCAGAGCAAAAGGGCTTAAGTCAAAATGGCTACTTCCCTGAATCTCCAAGTTGAATATTTCACTTTCTCACAAATATTAGGGAAGAAAAAGAAGCATGCCATAATACAAATAATTGTAATTTAGATTAGATTAATTTATTTTTATTTTAAGCATATAATCCTTAAATTAATGATGCACTTGACTCCTTTGGACACGACAAATTTCAGACTTAACCCCTTTTGCCCTGACATGTAAGATGCATTTATAGATCCTATCGAAATTAATCGGATCATTTGAAAACGAAACATGAAATAGTATGAAAGTAAAAATTTAAAACAAATATAATGGGCAACAATAGTTGAAATTAAAACAAGCTGTTTCGTTTTGTCCAAATGCATTTTGTATCGCAACTTTTATCAGTTTGGGTGAACTCGTTTGCTTGGAACACGAAATTATATGGTCGGTTATCTTTTCATTCCTATCCACGCATAATATGATATGAATTTGATTTTTAAAAACCTGATCATATAATTTTAAAACAATCCTGAAATATTTGAGGGCAACCGAATTAAAAAGAAGTTCGAATTACGTCAAATTATCTAATTTCGTACTATTCTATTTTGAGTTTTGCTTCAGTCAATACTCTTCTGATGCTACGTAATTTAATATTTATTTTGTTACATAATACTGTTCAATTTTATTCACCTGAATAAAGATAAATATTGAACGTTTTCAGGTAGCAACAAAGAATTAAAGGTTCAAAGTCTTACATAAGCACCAGTCCTATACTCTAGAATTAGAGTGCAAAAAATATGTACTCATTTATCTTGAAAACGACAGTTATGGAAGTTAACAGCAGTGTTGAGGGTGTGAAATTTGCTTACATCACTAAAAATATAAATGAGGAATTGCTTAGTAAGTGTGTGGAAAAGATGGTTATTTTTAATGACGAAACAAATTTTCATATTAGAATGCAGTAGAGGTGGGAATAATTAACGGTATACAGTGGATAAAAAAGTTTCCGTACGGAAACGAAAACGGCGTATAAATTATCATTTCTAAAGAAATCTCACCAAAGATTCAGAAACTGCACAAGAAACATATTTCATACTAGAGAATGTGTTCGCAACAAAAGTTTCTTGATTTTCACAAATAAAAGTAATTATTTAAAACTGAGAAAAACATACAAAATGAATGGCAAAAAAAGTTTCCGTACGCACTATGAAAATTGATTAGAACATACAGTCCAGTTGTCCCACATTCAATTGTCATAACTATCGAATGAAAAAGAACTTCAGTATTGTGTAAGAAATTTCAAACGATTTTTATACCAGTGGATCGCCTAAAATGGGAATTCCGAAAGCTATTCGCGTGTTGGTGATAAAGTTGAGAAATAACGGTTTATCGATGAGGAATATATTGGCGAAATCGCAAACAAATCTAAATTTATGGTAAAAATCACTGAAAGATATAATTAGGTAGAAACTGATACGGAACACCTCAGAAATTGAGCCATATACACTAGAAATATTCTGCGAAAAGTTAATCATAATACGCGATTAGGTACCACAACTTGCATCCTTATTGAAAACTGATTACAATCTTGAAATATAACTTCAGACTATAAGAAAAAGTAATAAAAAAAGGTGGCTACAATGGGCATGTTGCACGTAAGAAGCCATTCATTAGCAAACTTGACAAAAGAAAGCGTCTTGACTGCAAAAAAGCATGTAAGCCCTTAACTTTTTGGGATTCTGTACTTTTCCGGGATGAATCAAAATTTTGTCTCTATGGTTCAGATGGACGAGTTATGGCATGGCCAAAACATCAAATGCAAACTAAAAACTTATGTAGAACTGTAAAACACGGCCGAGGAAATGTAAAGGTATGGGGTTGCACTAGTTCTGGTGTGTATAATTTATGTTTTGTTGAAGATAACATAGATAGCTATGTGTACGTAGACATTTTGAAGTAAAATGTCCTTGCTAGTGCTACGAAACTGTCTATTGGAAAACCATTTATCTTCCAACAGGACAACGATTCAAAGCACACTACAACGTTCTGTAAAGAATGATGTCTTTACCATATGTCGCAGCAACTTCACACACAACCAGTCTCCTAATTTAAACCCCATGGAACACTTATGCGAAGAAATAGGTCGTGAACTAAAAAATTATGATACCAGCAGCAAAGATAACCTGAAAAGTGCCATTTTGAACAAAATTACTCCAGAAACAAGAAAACACGTGGGAGTCATGCCTATACTTCTGAGAGAAGTCATTAAAGCAAAAGGCAGGTTCAACTTACCATTAAATGATGAAACAGGGGGAATAACATTTAATGAAATATTTTTCATCGTGCGGAGACTTTTTTGCTTTATATTTGCCACACTTTTTGTATTATCGCGAATTATGCGTTAAATTATATTAATATTTTTTTGTTTAATGCAATAGAAACTTTCTTTGCAGTTATGCTCATCTGTTTTTCCATTTTTATTTCTTCAATAATTACATTCTGCAAATAATAAAGCCATTTATTTCAAATAGTAAGTACGGAAACTTTTTCCTCCATAAAAAAGCATAATCTAAAAGGAGTCAGTTCTTTATATGGATTCACAGGAAGTTGTATGGCTGAATCGTAGAAAAAGTATGTTCGTCATATTTTTGGGGAAAGTCTTTTCGAAGGTGTGATAGCATTGAGTTAGAATCATCTCTGCTCAAATTTTAGAACTAGTCAAAATTGTTCAGTCGTTATGCAATATTTTGCATTACTTAAAGCAACTGAACGTACCGAATGGTCCTTAGAGATTCGAGTTATGATAACTTGTCTACGTTTTGCAGATACAAATACAGTGGTGTTAAAAAAGTGCATTATCTAGTAATTTCACACTATTAACCCATTTTAAAATATATTTGCTACTACGGTACTGATGAGGGTATAGAATACAAAAGTATGATTAAAAGATAAAGTATTTAAGCGAGGTATTAAGCATTTTATGTCGTATAATCGGACAATAATTACAATATTAGTGGGGGATACAATTTTTTGAACATATCACTATACTATAGAATTTTTAGTTTGTTCTTAGATGATGTATTTGTTTGAGTAAATATTTATATCCCCATCACAAAAAAGTATATAGATACGCAAAATTTAATTAATTTTCATTTGGAAATTCCGCATTGAGACTTCTAGTTTTATAAAGTGGAACAGCGGCTCTAAAGTATTTCTTTATCCAAACATGAACTTCAATAATCAAACTTTTAAGCGAATACAATATGGAAATAAAAAATAGTTTATTTTAATGTCTAACTTACTTTTCTATTGCTTTTTCTATCTCATTGCATTCCTTAATGCTTTTGAACAGTAGGGTAACCAGGATCTCATTTTTGGGAGGCCCAAATTTAGAAATGTCATTTTTATGCTGAATGAAAATCTAGACATTGCATTTCTGGAAGGAAAAAAGTATTTTTCCAACCTTTGACGATATTAAAAACAGAATATGACGAGGCCAAAGATAAGAATTATAAAGTTGGTTGTGAGCTTCAGACGTATCTCGATTGAATGCGAATACAGGTATCATTTTAGAATGGTTTGTGTTTGCCAAATATTTGATACTGATAGCATTGGCAAATATTCAATATTGTTTCCTTACTTGTACTTTTCATTGAATATTGTACTTTTCATTTTATTCCTTTTGAAGCGTTAGTCATCTGACCGTGATTCAAAATTAAGTGGTGTCCTCGATCTTTCCCCTCGGAATTGATCCCAGACAGTCGCCAATAGCCCACTGTGTTGCTCCAGTGCGACGTTAATTAAACACCTACCTACCTTTTGAAGTGTTAATGCAATACATAAATATGTGTGCGAGAGAGACTGTTATGCATAGGCTGTTCTGACATTTTTTGAACGATTTTAATGGACTGGAGCTCAATTATTTACATGAAATTTTTTGTGTTTTAAATATTCCATTTGATAGCCCTTATTGTTAACTATCTTTCTACACCACAATTTCCATGATAATGACTTTTGTAGTATCGACAGTGGTATTTTGTCCCATTCTTGCAGAGACGTAACTAGGCTAGTTTTCACACGGGGGGGGGCCTTGGCGCCCCCCCCCACCGACCAAACAAACGAAAACCCTCCCCGACAACACATGATATCGCCACCACACATTAATTCCACTAGTTCAAATTTTTATATTAAACTTAGATGGTAAATACTGGATTTCAAAGGTAAATAGATTAATTTGCAGCAATTTTAGTACAAGATAAAATACCTAATTAAGTCTAAAATATTTCATTGACAAATAATCTAAGAGTAGCATGTTTGGTATATTCTTTCATACTTAAATCGCTACAAATGAAATGAAAAGGTTTTGTCAAATGATATTGGGATATGTGTGGGCTGCATCAAAATCAACAGACTGTTGCTTTAGAATAGGATATTTAATTATGATAAATACAGACGCTGTTCGGACATTTTTTGAATGATTTTGATGAGCTGTAAAAAAAATTGTATGCTACGAAATAATTTTATTTTCGCAGCAATTAAATAGTTAAAGTATAATTTATCGTCTGCTAATTCAGAGTTTCGTTTACTTTCAAAATGGCGCTTTTAAATAAGCAATGGATGAGAGGCTATATTTCCGCTCTTTCCGAAGAGAATTATGCTTATTCAATTATTCTAAAACGCTGTAAAATTCATAGTTTTTCGATATCTAAAGGTCCGATATTATTAATAAGAAAGGAAAAAAACGTAAAAGTGAAAAAATATTTCCAAATACGTTTCCAAAAAAGAAAAGAATTTCTGAGAATATTTGTAAGGTAAGATCTTTAATTTTAAAAGACAATCCGCCAAGTCAAAGGACTATTACAAAGTCATTAAAAGTTCAGTTTCAATTGTAAATAAAATAATTAACAGTTATTTGAATCTTAAAAAGGCCAAAAAATACAATGTTCATCGTCTATCTCCACGACATATTGCAGAAAGCAGAACTCGCTGCAGAATTCTGTATGAGAAGCATTTAGCTGGAGAAAGATGGAAAAATGTTGTGACAATAGACGAGGCGTGGGTGTATTTAGAAGATTGCAATAAAAAAGAATAATTTATTATCATAAAAGAGGAGAAAAATCTTAAAACGTGGTTCAACTTTGTAACTTTAACGTGAGAACTTTCTCTAAGAGATTTGATTGTTGCCGGTTTTGCATATAATGGAAAATTAAAAGTAAAAAGGAGGGGAATGTAAAAATCAACTCCCACATATTATCAAGACTCTATTTTATCCCCAATATTCAAAAAAGAAATTCTACATCTTTTTAAATTCGTGGAAAAAATGGAATAAGAAAGTGGTATCAAGTCAATAAATACCCTTTACTGATATCCCTGCTAAATCTCCAGATGTCTCACCCATGGACTTTTGTGCTTTTGGACTTTTAAAAAGAGAATTATCGAAACGTCGACCGAAAACCATTGAAGGATTTTGGAAAACTGTGGAACAAGAGTTAGGAATAACAGATTTTACTCGTTATTATCTTGAGTATTAATTATACTTAGACATTTTTCACAATCTCTTAATCTATTGATAAAATGTGAAAAAAAAATTTAAACACAGAAAACGAACTAAAATTTGAACTGGCTTTTTCGGCTGCAAACATTTTTACAATGTCCTCAAAAGATAGCTTTGAAGCTAACTTGTGTTCTATTGATATGATGCTCAAGTTGGTTAGTCGTTTTTGTCCTGTTAATTTTTTATTATCTTAATTTGCTAAAACTCCTTTCATTTGAGGCGACTGAGACGGTATTGTGAGGAAAATTCTCAATGCTGTCGTTATGTTGGTGGACGCGTCTTCAAGTCCGTTCTTATATATTAACGTCAGAAGACCTGATGGTGTAGCCGATTTCATATTAGGGCTTAAATCCAAGGCATGATACTTAAAACTCTCCACTTCTATCGCCAGCAAGTCCTTGTCTAAGTCTTCTTTATATGTGGTAGCTAACTCAAGTGCCTGGTTCTTCAATTCTCCATTCATTGTTTCAAACCGAGCTCCATTGAGGAAACCAAATAAACTATCCATGTTTTGAATGGCTTGAAACCTTTGCCTCAGTTCATTCAGAATCCGATCTGTTATTTGTATAATCAATAATCTGAACTTTTTTTCTTCTGAGAATTCATAGCTTTCAACTTCGCCCTTCTCATCAAACTTTCGCTTCTACCTCCTCCGTACTTCTTTAAAAAGAGGATCTAGGTTAAGCCTTCCTGCTATTTCTTCACACATTCTACATTTAGCTCCTTTTATAGTTTTTGGTTTTTGTAGTCTACTAATAAGTTTTTCCTCTTCATTTTTTATCATACGTAAATATCTATAGTAAAAAAAAAATACTCGGCCAATTTAGCCCCCCCCCCCAATCCGACTCCCGGGACAGATGCCCCGTCTGCCCCCCTCTAGTTGCGTCTCTGCATTCTTGTTCCAGTTTTCCAGTCCTTGAATGGTTTTCGGTCGACGTTTCGATAATGCCCTTTCTAAAGGTCCAAAAGTCCATGGGTGAAACATCTGGAGATTTAGAAGGAATATCAGTAAAGGGTTGACTTAATACCAGTTTCTTCCATTTTTTCCAAGAATTTAAGTCCATTTAGATGTGTGGCTGCTTGCTTTACCCTGATGCAGTTCTACTGATTGTTGGCACTGTGGGTAAAGATATGGTATTTCTTTTTTGAATATTGGGGATAAAATAAGGTCTTGTTAATATGTGGGAGTTGATTTTTACATTCCCCCTCTTTTTACTTTTAATTTTCCATTATATGCAAAACCGACAACAATCATAAATCTCTTAGAGAAAGTTCTCACGTTCACTTTGCTAGTCCTTTGACTTGGCGGATTCTCTTTTAAAATTAAAGATCTTACCTTACAAATATTCTCAGAATTTTTTTCTTTTTTGGAAGTATTTTTCCACTTTTACGTTTTTTCCCTTTCTTATTAATAATATTACTTATCGTACCTTTAGATATCGAAAAACCATGACTTTTACAGCGTTTTTGAATAAGCATAATTCTCTTCGGAAAGAGAGGAAACATATCCTTCCATCCATTGCTTATTTAAAAGCGCCATTTTGAAAGTAAACAAAACTCTGAGTTAGCAGACGATAAGTTATACTTTAACTATTTAACTGCTGTGAAAATAAAATTCTTTCGTAGCGTACAATTTTTTTTACAACTCATCAAAATCGTTCAAAAAATGTCCGAACAGCCTCTTTATCAATGAATAAAATCATTGTTTCGTAATGAATCTTTTTTGTAAAAAGTAAATTTTAATTGTTTCTTTTAAAAATGTTTTTTAAAAGAACTGAGTTAAAATTCAATTTGGAAATGTGTTCATTTTCGGATGCCTCCTTGCAACCTTTCCTCTGGAGCCCTCTGCTACGCCACTGGATTAGAATATCTCAAAAAACCTCAATTCAATACCATTGTGTGGTGCTGCCCTCTATCATTACAATGTTGAACTTTTATATTGGTTTGGGCATATCGAAAGCTTCTAGTCTGACAGTCCCAATATTTAACAAGCATTAAATCACAGAAAAAATACAAAATTTACTAACATAGCACGTTTGTGAACTATTACCAACAAAATCAATTGAGTCATTGAAAGAAATATTTTATTGCGTTATAACCAAGAGGGTATCTAGCCTTTTCACTTATACTTTTCTTTCTATATAAAAAGCCAGGTTCTGGTTTGGTGGAAATTATTGACGAAAGTGTGTTAGATTAGTCTTAATATATATAATTTCCAAATATATTTTATTTATTAATTCATTTCACAACCCAAATTAATTTTTTGGTTTATTCTTAAATAATGCATTTGTTCAAGTAAATCTTTTCTCCATATCCTAGAAAAGTATATGGATGACTACAAACTTTGACTGGGTGAATAGCATGCAAGTTAAGGTATTTCTTCAACTTCGTTTTTGAAATCTAATCATTGATTAGTCACCTAAACTTAAGCGCACGCATAATGACCTATGTAATAAAATCGGCTTTTGTTTCGAATCATAACGCAACGGGAAAATATTCCTTATAATGTTAAATTGTTAATGCGTCCCTTTATTGAAATCATAGCACAGCCTTGTTCCAAATGTACCTATAATATTTATTAAATTGTAATAATAATTGCAGTGCTACTTAAGAATTTATCAACTATTGTTTTTAAGCTGCATTTCGCAGCTCCACGATTATATTATCCTCTTAGCATAACATCTACAGAGCTCAATTACAATTTTTTCGTTTATGAATCGTTGAAATTGATAAGTAATATTGCCACACAGACTTCATTATAATGTAATGAAATCTTAAACTGTAGTGTCCCCGTGTCCGATTTACTCTCGAAACCAACATACCTGTTTCTATATCTTCAGAGCTTTTAGTGGGACAATTAATAAAGAAAGCATTCTTAAATGAAAATGTTTTGCAACAAAATTCATTTGACAATATGGATATATTGTTTCTTGTGAAATCGGAATTTAACGTTATAACGGACAGTTGTGCAGAGTTTATGTAAGCTCAAAAGCCCAGCATCCCCTTTTGAAAAATTATACGTCAACTAAATCAAGAATATATGAAAGAAATACGAAAAAATAAAAGAAAGTTTATTTTTAAAGCAAATCATGGAGGACGTCTGTTTTGGAGCATTTTTTATGGGAATTTTGCTCGCACTCTATCGTCACGAGCTCCTTGTCACCGAAACACGTGGCTGATGCCCAATCGTCCGTAGCGTTTGATGGTTTCTGTATCTGATTGGTTATGGTGTTTGTCATGCACAATAGGTACCCATAACCTATCTTCCCCATGCCTTGCATAGCACCGACCTTCTAATAAACTGAGCATGTGGACGGAGTCGCTGTAGTAAGATCTCAAAAGGGTACTTCACGTAGGCTTACGAATAGAGTGCTTCCGATTGGCTATCGAAACTCAGACTAGTGTTTTTAATCGCGCTGGATAGTCACTTTTTTAAATTTGGATTCATGCATTTTTCCACAACCATGAGACAGATCTTTAAAACGAGCAAAGGGCTGTGGTAGCCCTGTTGGAAGAGTAGCAGATTAGCAACCGGTGGGTTGCGAGTTCAAAACTCGATCTAACTAAAGACCGTCGTGTACGGGAGGGGGCTGATGCACTTTAAATCTGTTGTGGACTCAAATGTCCTCACGTTTATCGGGGTGTGGAAGTTTGGAGTGGGGTGCCAGTTCAGATGTTGACCTCGTCACTGAAAAATTACGGTGTTGTTCTCTGATCTTTCCCTTCGGTGTTGTTCCCCAACCGTTGCTAATAGCCCTCTGCGTTGCTCCAGTGCAACGTTAATTAACTACCTACCAACTTTAAACCGAGCGACCGAAAGAAATAGCATTGAAGTTGCGCGCACTTGCTACTTTTGTTTCATTAGAAGTTCGATGTTCCATAGTAGATGCTAACTTCAGTCCGGCTAATGTGCGCAGTGGGTCCTTGCACAGGATTTATCAAACTTGAGCCTCAAGACAGCGCTTATCTTTCTTTCTTCTCTTACTCTTGAAACTTAAAGATGATATCCATGCTCGTTTGCCACATATTTCGTTGTCGATAGTTGCAGATAAAATTAGTTATGACGTGGACAACTACGCTTTCAACGGGAGCATAAAGAATCACTTGGTACTTTTCATATCATCGCCCCCTATGCTTACCGTTAATGATTCCATTCTTTCTGTAGATTACCGTGATTTGTGGTCGAATAAATGATGATTGCATACACAACCTCGTTTCATTTCTCACACATAGTTCTACAAGAGATACGCACCATAGTAAAGCTATGCACCTGTCTATGTTCTTTTATTCGCGCATCATTCATAGTGGAGCAAATTCAATCTCGGTATGCCCAGTTGAAATTGTTACGCTACACAACTGATAATGGTCTTACATATTTTCGCACATTTTAAATATCTTTCCTTGCCAAACTCAGGAACTCAATTTGGATAACAACGGAAGAATTAATACGCATTTTCTCTGTCTGTTGTACAAAATAAATTAGCTTTCCAAAATGAATCATGCAGTTACAAAAACCTGTGAACCCAAACATTTTTTTTTTAAAGCAGCAGAATTAATTTTAATTCTTAGCGAAATGGACTAAGCATAATTTAGAACTATACTAACTACACCAGGCTCTCGAATTTTACCGTAATTAATTAATAATTCTATATTTTTTGTTGAAGCATAATGCTCGATTTACACTCAAGTGTTTCTGTACTTTCATTTTTATGCTTTTCTTTACGTTTCCGAGAAAGGGTGTGGACATAAAAACTTTCTCTTCCGCAATGTTTTTCTTTTCTTTTTTAAGTGCTACGTGATTCTCTGAGATGGAAGAACTGGGCTGAGAAAAGCAAACATGCCAATGAATTTTATGAATAGTTGGCTACTTAGTTACATTAACCTTTCTCTCAGAGCTCAGAGTGCTGGAGTTGGCAAAATGTAGGAAGTGCGTGATGAGTAGCCAACTTCGATGAACAATGGAAAAGGGACTGAATCCAAATAAAATGAGGTTTGGAATTTTAGGAATGTGCCTAACCACTGCAACATCCCGTGATTTCGTTGTTTTAACTACCGTACATATGGTTGCATATTCCCTCTAACATATACACACATCTTCACTTAAGACCCCAGTACGAGGTTAGATGACGGGGCCCCTTATCAAATACATTTATGAATACCGAGTACATCTTGTTTAACTAACTTGCACAAATGTGTAATTTTCTCTATTCTTTTTAACTCTTACTGGAGATAATTTTTATTAAAATAGATTTTAGAAAACTTGGACTATACACTATAATACAAAATTTTTTCACTTTCTTGCGCCTCTCCTTGTTAACACGGTATTGGCAACTTACCCATGAGGAGGGGGCTGCATGGTTGAAAACACGTGCAAATCAAGGTCGAACTTTTACCGGCTGTCTCATCTAACATCTGTTGCTCCCTGCTTTCAAATTGAGGGATGCGTTACATAATTTTATGTCGGTCTTGTTCATCTGCAAAAAATTATTCTGTTGTGTCTACTGCTTTTATTTTCTAGACATTTCCTCATTGTCCTGATTAGTATAACTTTAGTACATTAAAAATATTTTAAATTGATATTTAGAAACTATTTTTCGCTGGCAGCAGACATCAGCCTATTAGAAAGATTATTGCAAGTGCAAATAAGCTGACTTTTTTAAAGTGTTATAGGCTACAAGATTTGTAAGAAAAATACTGACCTCCTATGGATTTTTTTGTTGTTACTAAGAAAAAACGCAACGGGGCCATATCGTGGATAAATAAGTCGAGAGAAATTTCGAGGACCGAACACCAGTCCTTGAAGTAAGATTATTATCTTGCGCACGAAATGTGAGCACGAGTGTAGGAATACTTCTAGAACTATTCCTACACTCGTGCGCACATTTCACCAAAATAATTTCAATAAAATAGACTTGGAGAGTCGACAGTCAAGAATGCTTTTAGTATTACTGCATATTATAATATGTAAAAGTTCTTTCCACATCATTTCTTCTTTCATTTTTAAAATTTTGAAAGCGGCGAAATTGAATATTTTTGTTCTCATGTTCAATTAATAGTTATGAAGTCGAAGGCTATCCCGGGAATATAATACATATTTATATTAATGGTTGTAATAAATACGCAAAGAACTCCTGTTGCTCTGTTTAGAATTTGTCTTCGAGTTGGAACAGAATATTTTTGAATAAAAATATTTTTATCGGAGAACAATTGGTATTTTGGTTTAAGTCTCTCCTGAAGGGAGATTTAAATCCATGAGTTCATAATTTATTTTCATTTCTCTGAACTAACTGTTCCAGCAAGTAGCAGAAAGTTTCAGCTCCGTGAAATAATTCTCTACGAGTAAAAGAACATAAATTACACTGATATTCGATTCGATCGCAATTCGGAATCATTATCACTTATTTAACGAACATAATCGCCCTATAACACCAAACTAATCTTCATAAAAGAAAATAAAAATTAAAGTTTCAAGATTTTTATCAGCAATAAATATATTTTAAGAGTTTTGCCTAAAAATATATAAACCTCTTGAAACAGAACAATATTTTTTGACGATATTTGTTCACAGTCGGTACACTATCTTTAAAGAAATTAATAAATCGTTCTAAGGATAGATATCAAGATAGAAATTCATTGAAATGTAAAGGACTGTCTTTCGCGTAAATTTTACAATGATGGTTTTGTTCAGATTTGAGAACATCTTATTTTTGTTACCTTTTACCCGTAGTTGCCATTCTTTTTAGCCCTTGTCGTGGAAAAATGACCGCACAGCGACAACCCAAACCTATTTTGGTTCAGATTTCAACACCCGATTTTTCAACGTTAAATATTCCATTTGTCCATCTCCCCTTTCGGCTTTTTTGAAAACTTGGAACACCTGTCCGGCTGTTCCGCGCATGCGCGTTTGCCAACCAACCGAGTGAAGTATGGCGGCTGACTTGCAAAACATTTGAAAGTTTTGTAAAAGTTGTTTACGTTTCACACTTGTTCATGGCACCCGGTGTTTTCCCTTGCGCTCTGGAATATCGATCTTGATGATTTCATAATCACCAGTGAAGAACATTTTTAGAATGTGATTATTATCCCTGTTATGCCATATTTCGTTGGGGATCATCTTATTTTGTACAGGTAAGTCGTTAACCTTTGGAAAGTTTGTTTCTGTTGACATGCGAGTTTCATTTCGCTGACCGGAAAGTCCAGACGTTAAAAATAATCAAATCACGTGCAACATGCGACACCTGAAGTTTTGAATGTTACATATCCTTTCAAACATTTTGACATCAGATTTCGCTTGTTAGAATACATCAAATTGATTTGATGAGGCAATACAATCAGATGTCTAATTTTTGCTATCCTTCATGCATAATTTTTTGTGTGGGAAATTTTCAAAAATTTAGTGTTTCAATTTTAGTTTCAATTGTGATGAGTTTTGTTTTGCGATTCTCGAAGCAACACTTTTTTTTATTTTATTTAGATTTTCGGATGAAACATCTGAAATGAGATCTCATACGGCGATCAGTATCTGGTGAAAAATGTCTCGATCTTTATTTTTAAATGTCGTTTTCATAACTAAAATTAGTTGTTCTCTGAGTTTTATAAGCACAATTGGCCCGTATTAACTCATCTGAAGAACGAAATATGACCCTTCTGCTGGCTGGTAAAAATTATTATTCTAGGTAAATAAATATCATTTCTTGCTATGTTGCAAAAAATTTGAAGTCATTAATAACTAGTAAACAATATTAAAAGTAAATGCTATGCTGGAAAACTGGATGGAGACTAGGCCCAATACGAAAAAGACAGCATCTGATGTATCACATGTTTCTTTCTGAAAATGAATATTTTATTATTTACTGACCATAATTTATAAAATGAAATAATTTCAAGTTTAGGGAAATTGGACTTTGATTAACTTAAAATAATGAATTCATATAATTCCAGACTGAAACTAATAATTCAATTTAAGTAATGAAGGAAATATCAGAGGATTGATAATATGGCATGCTTTCGATCCTGGATATTTGTCATCATTTATAATTGATAGTTAATATATAGTAGAGTGAATTAAGGATGGCATGGAAGTATAAAGAAACTAATTTAATTTCCAAGAAATAAAAATATTTAAATTAAAGAATTATTTCTATTTTCTACTTACGAAGACCTCAAACTATTCTCTGATTTGTGTTTCTATAACTACATATTCAAGCAATTTGTTCAAATCTTTCAAACTGAGCAATTTTGATTCGTCATTAAGAATTAGATGATGGATCAAAGAACTCATCTATTGTTAGATAAAAGAACAGACAGAAACATGTCTGAAAATATTCTGTTTCCCCCATTATTTGATTTCCTTGAGTATATATAACGAAAGAAAGAACATTTGATCGAAAGAGGAATCCCAAAATTAAACCTTCATTGTCTTGTAAAAATGAATAAATTCATAGTAAAATATTGACCCACATGAAATCAATAATTCTACTTGTAAAAATCCAGTTTGTTTAGACTCCTTTACAATGGGACTTCATTATGTACAATGGAGCAAACTTTCATTTTTCTTTGTAATTTTTAGCCCTCAGGGGCATGATCTGTCCCCCTTCTGTTTTACTCTAGCCTACCCTTCTGCTTTTTTCCTTCCTTGTCTTGTTTTTTTCACTGCTTGATCGAATATGGCTCGTGTGCCATAAAACCCCAAACCAACCAACTTTGTAATTTTTTATACAAATAAAGGATTTTCATACTCTGTATATTAATACTGAACTGAGTTAAATATGCATGTGTAAAATAGGAACAATGTTTAAGTTTTTGATTCTGTCAATCAATTCTAGTTTAAATTGTAAGTGTGAAATACTTTGGCAGTCATCTGAGTACTGTTAGTTCCAGATGTCCCATTCAAAGTGAAAAATTACTGCTTTATTTTGTAGTGTTTTTACTGTTATGTATATGGGAGATGAAAATTTAATTGCAGAATTGTTTTTATGTTTTTTAAACATTTGTATAAGTAGTAGTTATGTTCGTGAAATCTTTATTTTTAAAACACGTACTTAAAAGCACTGTATAGTGCTCAAATATTATCCTTGGATTTTTATTATAGTATTCAGTAATATTTCTTTTATGGAGTGATATACAAGTGTTTATTTTGTTTACAAGAACATGTTTTCCATAGCTTTCTGGTCTTTTTGAAAGATAAAGATAATAGTCACTGTGTTAACTAAATAATTAATTTCAATTCCAAATAAATAGACTTTTAAACATATTTTCAGTTGCTCATACAGTGCAAACAGATGTATATGGCTGGACTCGCATGTGTTTAAATTCTTTATGCATCAAAAGTTTGGTGAATCTCCATGATCATTACACTGAAAAATGTTTTTATGTATTGAAAAGAATTTCTTTGTATTGAACTTTTTCAAAACAAATCAAAATTTTTTTCCTTGTAAGGGCAATGTAAAATTAGAATGCTACATTATGATTAGTGCTCAATTTTCTCTATATTTACAATTGATTTTTCTGTAACAAATACTTTTATTAAAGGGTAAATACCTGAAACCACATTTTCTGAGCATGGTGTATTGCAAGTAGAAATCGGAATTCTGTTTCTCTTAAAACTATATCTGCCACGACTTTTCTGAGTATTCTGATCTACACTGGAAACAGAAACTTGGTACTAATTGAAAAGGATATAAACAATCTCTAAGTCATTGAAGAATAAAGCAGACTTGTATCAGAGAACACATTAGAGTTACAGATAATCACTTCAGAACCAGAGATAAATAAATTGTCATCTGGAGTTAAGGTGTGGTAATTTTTTTTCAATTACCTGAATAGCGGTGGAGTGTGACATCTTGGGACCTAATCGCGCGTGCGAAGTCTCTGTTTTGGAGAATCCTTATCTCAGAGGTGCTGAAAAATTAAACTAATCTTTATACGACACCAATTCATCCATTTCCACATTTCTGATACAATTGTTCATTTTGAAAAAGTCATTAATACATCCTCATATAATTTATTTTAAGCTCATTATTGTCTTAGTTGCACCAATTTTGCATCCCTAAAAATATGCTACTTTTCATCTTTTTGTTTCTGTTGCCTTTATTCCCAAACTGAAGATTTATTGTCTGTCTATTTTGAGAGCTGTCCTTTTAGTCTGTGGTGGCTGTCGCTATAGACATGGCTTGTGCAATTTGAGTAGGAATGACTGGTGAAATATTTTTTTTGCTGTTGACAATGTTAGAAATCAGCGATTGTTAGTCATACTATGGATGGTAACCATTTTGGAATCCAGTTGCATTTTGGATGACCGACTTTCCTGAATTTTTTTATTGTTTGTCATAGATTCTGATTGATCAGCCATTTCGCCTTGCTTCTGATAATTTATATTCTTACTTATAAATAGCTGCAAAGCTCTATTCATTACACTGTAGTTATACACATCCACAAAAGAGTTTAAATTGCACCCAATTGGAATATTTTGTCAACTGAAGAAGAGTGTTGAAGTGCAGAACTTTCTTTTCCTAATTTCCAACCCTTGCAAGAAAAGATTTACTAGTAGAGAAGATCTTCTGCTGCAAAGTTACAAATCTTAAAATGTTTTGTAATGTGTACCAATTTAATTAACAAATTTATTCTCTGGAAGATAGAATAAGACCTGTTTCTAGAACAGACAGGTACAGACTCAGTGTCAGAAGCAGTTCTCATGGAAGACAGACAGTATTTATGTACTCATTTAGTCTACTTTCCATTGATGGAAAACAATTGCAACATTTTGCTTTGATTCATTGTAATCTTTAATCTTGGAAGAAACTTGATAATTAAAGGATGTCTGTCACATATCGAAACAAGTTAGATTGTATTACTTGTTTTTGTCAATTCAAACAAGTTCAAATAAAAATATTCTTGATTTCTTTATGCAGCTTTCAGTAGTGAACACTTATTTTAAAATGTGTTTCAATATATCAAATGTAGCAGTAACATGACAAAATGTAAAGTGCTCTGATACATCAATAACTATTGAAAAGAAAATTTTATTCATTTTTAGACTTTTTTTCCATGGTAAAAGAAGTTTGAGTTAATACTGCCACTTTTTTATTTCACAATTGATAACTGAAAACCACTTGTGATTCAAATATGTATTTACTATGGTAAAAATATTCCAACCCGCAAAAACAGCTTCTGGGAGACGACATGAATGAAGTTAATACCAGTTAATATCAATAATTTTCCATTAGTGCTATACATTAAATCCATGCATCTAATGGAATGCTTGGGGCAAACACATTAATTTCAACAGCAATTTGTAAGAGGTACATATATATTCAAGAGTGATTTTCTATTAGGTTCACTAATGTTCTTTACAATTGTAATAAAGCATTAAAATACAATTAGGTCATTTGCAGTTATACATTTCCCCTTCATTCTTATACACCTTATAACCCCTTTATTCTTATTTATAATTATCTTATGTTTTTCAATTTTCTTGTATTATTTTTCAACTAAAGATGTGTTTTTGTTGAAACTGAAAAAAATAATCCCCCTATATATTTTCATTGGCTTCTTTTCAGAACTGCTCCTACGTTCTCCTGACTGCATCTTTATCTGTTATTATATTCACTCCTGATCAATATTACCAGAACAATTACAATCTGATCAACTTACCCTAATTTTTATGTTTCTAATATGATGTTATTTATGTGAGCAGACAAGGGATTAAAGCCCCTCCTTGGCTAGGGTCCCTGAAAAACAACCAAGACTAGTTAAAAATTCCCTCTATCATAACAGAGTATAAGGTTCATAAAAATGTGCTCTCCTATTTTACAAGCATGGAAAATAAAACACATAGATTATGATTTGAAACAAAAGAAAGTTTAAGTTTTGTTTTCCACTTTTGAACTTTTCATAGCAAAGTCAGATTTTGTCATCGAATTAATAAAGAAATGAGTGGAATTAGCGCTTTTTGGATATTGTTGATAGAAACTCATTTCGAGAATTTAGAGCTTTCCTGTAGGTAGTACTGTTGTCCTATGTCACATTTAAAATTTTGAAAGTTTTGCTGATACGTTTTGCTACACGATTGTCTTTTGAATGGCAATTTATAAAAGACGTATTAAAGACCATTTTTGATAAGTGTTCGTAACCTATTATACAATTTTATTGTATTTTGTTGATTGCAAAGGTTGTAAGTTTTGCTTTGGCTAATAATCTTTAGACGTTCACTTTTTTTGCAAATAAATGAACGCTGTTTCTTTGAAATTATTTTTAACGAAGAAAAATTATACATTTTAAACAAGAAAACGGGTTGATACTGTTTTTATAAAATAGGCTATAAAGCTTCAAAATTTAAGGGACTGTTGGTTTTCTTTTGTTACTCTTTTAATCTTACGTGTATGTTATCATTGCTATACGAAATTTAAGCCCGATGTAATTAACCCGTCCTGCAGCAAAAAATTACCTTAGAACGACTAACCAAACCATGCTGTACGGGCAATTAGTTTCTTTTCAAAGAAACTGTTTCTTCTCAAATGATTAAATGAATTAAAAAATGAAAATAGTCATTGACATTTTTCTGAAAGACAGCAGCTCTTCGAAAAGGTTAGAAAATGTGTAAAACAAACTTATATTTATCCTCACAAGACAAAATTGCACTCTTAAAAAGGAACATGCTTTGTTTTTGAAGTATTTCCTCAACAGTTCCAAATGAATATGGCTTTCGTCCAGCATCAGATATGGGACAAAGTCATTTAGCCTTTATTAAGGATGGTTGCTAATGGATACTCCAAAATAAACGCGGATGGGTAGTTTTGACATTGGTACTGGTCCGTGAAATGTGCCAGCTATCGTATCCGCTGTAAGTTATTTTGTTTTATTTACTAATAAAAATATATAAACGGCGATTCATATTTGTGTGTGTGTGATATGTTTTTTCCCTAGTAAATCTACGATATAAAAATATATTTCAGTGTGGTATCGTGAAATTATTTTATTTTGATGTCTTCGTTCGGAGAATATTAGAATGTTTTTCAAATGATTTCAGCTGGAAAATGAAATTTTGTAGTGTTTTCGCCCCCAAAAATCTCGCGTCCTGGGGATGTTCGATTTGGACGGCCCTTATCACATGTTTATTAGACTTCCCCTTTTTTGTCTTTTTAAATTTGTTCCACATGAATGTTTAAAATGAGATTTCGAGAGTTGAAAATTTTAAGATTGAAATTTATCTCATTTGATATTTTATCTTGTGGTATACATATTGTTTCTCAAACGTCTATTCTGCAAGATTTTTGCTCATTCTCTTTAGAATACTGCGGGTATTTATAAGCGGTACTTGAAAGACTTCGATTGATACAAGAGATTGTTCACTTGTTTATTTACCATTTCCACTTCATCTCTTTGTATTTATGTATTTCATGGCTCTTTGGTTCATTTAAAAGCGTACTTTCTTCCTCCAACTGCTTTTTTTTGCTTGGTTAAGCATTCGCCAATGCGTTTGGTTAATGACCTCCATTGCGCTATGAAATTGTCAGCATTCTTTGATAAACTTTTCCCTTCTAAAGAATCCTGCTTGAACTCAATAGTCATGTGAACGAATTTCTGTTAAAAAATTCGCATGAAAATTAAACGTAATGGTTTTCTCATTTTTGTAGTCTGTTCAGGGCTCTCCACAAAGACGGTCGATGGTACGTGGCCATGATGGGGCCCAATAAATGTGAAAAGCTTTTATCTGTTATGTAATCCATTTTCCAAGTTAAAAAAAATTAAATCGTCATTGTATTTTTACAATGAACGTGCAAAGAAATGGAGAAAAAGTTATGCATTCGTGCAAGGTACATATTGACATTTCATAAAAGTCCATTAACAAACATTTTTCGGGGCGTCCGGAGAATGCAGTTGGGAGAGCTAAGTCTTTGATATAAGAATTCAATTTCTATTAGATTAAAGTGGAAAAAATCGTTTTTCTTTAGCATTAGGTAGGTATTGTCTTTCAAAGCTTTGACTGGCTGGTACAGTTTTCAATTTGAAATATATTGAATATACATTTTAAAGAATCTGTACTTCCCATCCACTGATCTTTGTTTCGGCATTATAAGTATTTAAATATATAAATATAAATGTATATATATGTATAAGTTACCGGCAAAGTTTGAAACGCCGGCGTGTTTAGGCAAAGTATGAAATATGAGAATTATTATATACTTTCCCTAGGCATTGTATATAGTACCTAGGCATTCTATAGAATGACAAATGCTATTTAGGCAAAGTATGAAAAAAAGGTCATGATAAAGCAATTGTTTAAATACAAATGTTATTTTGAAAAAATAATGAAAGAGTGCCATTAAAAAACTTTTATTCAAACTACGTAAAAAAATTAAAGTTGTACAAAAAAAAATTTATGCCTTTCTTATTAAAGAAAACAAAATAAAATATGAACCTACTTGTTGCACCAAGAAAGGAAATAATTTTATTTTGAATTGCACTTAATTTTATTTCTTATAAAAAGTAAAACAGAGTCATTAAATGAACTTTACTAAAAATACACACATTACATTAATTATTATATCATAGGTTTCGCAACAATGCTTTTTTGTTTTTTCTGGCAGGGCTCACAAAGGTGGATGTACAGTTCAATATCATGACGTGTAACGTTTTTGTATTTGGTTGAAAGTTCTTTCAACATTCTATCACGTCCTCCGTGTCGAATAGCCAAATGAGTTTCATGAAGTATGAGAAATAACTCAGTGTCCCGTGACGTAATACTGTATAGTACTGACGCCTTCTTTAACAGGATAAATGAGTACTTTTGTTTTCCACAAACATCACATCGTAGCTATTCAGCAACCAATAGTCCTGTGGTTCCTTCTTAGTAGTCATTTTGGCTTTTTTACATCATTTATTAACTTCTGGTTAAGTAGTTTCGGTTAAGAACAAACTGTTTTTTGCAGCATTAACTCAAAGTTTAGACAGTTCATCTTCGAATCGTCGTTGCATGTCTATTGACTGTGACTCCTTCTCCAACACTATATCTTGCTCTTCCATTTTCATACAGCACAGTATAAAACTAATTTTTTGTTGAACAAATTCAAGTAAAATCGCGTATTTTGACACACTCGAACAAAGCGTAAATGGCAAATTCTGAGCCTGAGCGGAGGATTAAAAGTCACGTGCCTTGCCACGTGATATTCGAAACGAATCGGAGATGTATTTCATACATTGCCGGTTTGTCATTTGGCATTCTATAGAATGCCTAGGAAATGTGTGAAATATTAATCGTTTCATACATTGCCGGCCAGTTTTCGGCATTCTATAAAATGCCTAGGTATTCTATCGAATGCCGGATTTCAAACTTTGCTGGTAACATATATATACACTGCTGGCCACCGTAAATGCAACACCCTGAAGGAAGAATGCAAATAATATGAAATTTACAACATGCATTAGCGGAGGTGAGATATGCAAATGATTAGAATTTCAGCGCAGACGCACATCACGCGCGCCTGTGGCGCCACTTCAAAGCGCTATTTAAGGCTTGGAGATTTCGACGATTTCAAGTACGGCAATTGTGTTTTTCTTGTGGTTTTTTCAAAAAAAACGATCAATTATGCCTCGTAGAAAACAGCGATCATCTTTTGATCAAGTATCCGAGTTCGACAGAGGAAGGATAGTGGCCTACCGAGATTGTGGATTATCTTTCAGGGAAATCGGTAGTCGTGTTGGACGAAACCAAACAACTGTAATGCGGATATGTGATCGTTGGATGCAGGAGGGTACGACGGACCGACGTGTTCGATCGCATCCACCTCAGTGCACCACTTCACGTGATGACAGGCATATTGTGCGTATGGCAGTGACGGATCGCTCAGCCACATCACGAACCATAGCACAGCACATTCTGTACCGCATCATCCAGTGTCTGCGCGTACCATTCGACGCCGTTTACAGCAGAGTGGTCTGTCCGCAAGACGTCCATTGCTTCGTCTACCCTTGACGCAGAACCACAGACGTTTCCGCCGCCAATGGTGCGATGAAAGAAGGATGTGGACGGCAGAATGGAATGAAATTGTCTTTACTGACGAGTCACGCTTCTGTCTGCAACACCACGATGGTCGGATTCGAGTCTGGAGACACCGTGGAGAGAGGATGCTGAACAGCTGCGTTATGCACCGCCACACTGGTCCTGCACCGGGTATTATGGTATGGGGCGGTATTGGATATCACTCTCGCACTCCTCTAGTACGCATTGCCGGTACTTTAAACAGCCAGCGCTACATCTCCGAGGTGTTGGAGCCAGTTGTCCTTCCTTACCTTCAGGGCTTGCCCACAGCCATATTTCAACAGGATAATGCGCGACCACACGTGGCACGCATTGTCCAAGGGTTCTTCGTCAATCGCCAGATTGAATTGCTTCCCTGGCCAGCTCGCTCTCCGGATCTTTCGCCGATAGAAAACATGTGGTCCATGGTTGCTCAACGATTGACCCAGAATACATCCCCAGCTGCCACACCAGATCAACTTTGGCAACGTGTGGAAGCTGCTTGGTCTGCTGTACCCCAAGAACACATCCAAAGTCTCTTTGAATCAATGCCGAGGCGTGTGGCAGCGGTGATCTCCAACAATGGCGGCTACTCTGGCTACTGATTTTGGCAGGAACCACACTTCACAGAAGTCTATAAATTTAATCATTTGATACTTGGTCAACATGTTATCTACAAAATAAATTTTGTTGTGATATCTCTTGTCTTTCTTGGTGTTGCAATTTGGGTGGCCAGCAGTGTATATAAATATATAAACATTTATATTTATACATTTTAATGATGTAATTATCAATTAAAGAAAAAAGACGTTCTTTTAAATACTTCTTTAAAAGCCTTGGCTGTTCCCAAAACAAAACATTAGATAAAACTTCCTTCCACCTAAAATTCTTTATTTTGCTTCAGCGACCCTCAATTTTGTCATATCATGTTAACACTATCTTTAGATTTCCGTTCACTTGTTAATTTCCTCGTGCTCATGAATCAGTGACCAGTTTAATCGCGTTTCTTTCTATGATTCATTGACAGTATGTTCACTGTCGTGTGTTGTAACGACTCATTAATTAAAGTTATGCTCACACACGCTTTCACGCACATCGTTGGACAAGTGACGGACATTTACAGAATGTTAATTACTTTCATTTTCGTTGATTTCCTAATAAAATATTATCAAGGCTCTTTTACTCAAATATAGTATAAATTTGATATTTTACCAAGAAAAACTCATAATTGTCAAGAGGTACGTTTCTTCGAATGGTAGTCACGTTGATTCCATACGCCTTTTCCCATCAATGTCGTATAAATTGACCAAACTGTGATGTGAAATACATTAAGTTAATAGTTAAATTATCTAAAAATTTGGCCAGGTGTGATATTGGAATGTACGTTCCATCAGAACAAGCTACGGTTTTAAATATTTTGGAAAGTTAAAATTAAGCAGAAAAATCCATTCCTTGTTTCGAGGCGTCTAGTGTTTGAATTCATTTATCAAATACAAGCAAATTTACACTGCTATTAATTGAAAATGCAACACCAAGAAACAGTTTGATTGACAGGAAATTTGGCAGACGTGTAATTTACCATGGCAAATGGAGCTTATCCATCGTTCGATCTTGCGCCATAAAATCCGAATCAACCAACCAACCAACCATGGTAAATGAAAATGATTAAAATCTGAGTTAAGTGTGGAAATACGATGTGCTGTGCCATACAGGCTGAAATGTGAATTGGAAGATATAAAAAAGGCTTCAAAAAGCAAATCTCGAATATTGTGTTGGTGAATTATGTATATCAAGACACTAATGAATAATTAACTCTCACAAAAAGAAATTGTGCACTTTTGCAAATTAAAAAAAATTACCTCAGGCCATTTCATACCTTATACAAACCCCAAAAGTTGAGATCTTATTGAAATTTATACGAAATTTATACATTGCATTTTCAATAAATAGTTGTGTAGTAAGTACTCTTTAAAAAAGGTTTTGGAATTTTTATTCTCAATAGCGTTTTTCCAAACTTGGACCATTCAATGTTGATTTCAAAATTTGAGTAATGTCTCCAATTTCATAAAACACGTTGCGGGCTATATTGATATGGAAATCAATGCAATTTGTCCTAGATTGTTTTTGTCATTGTTTCGAATGGACATTTCCAAAACAGATTTGTTTCACAATTATACATGAAAACTTGCATAAATGAATTTATCTAATTTTTCTTCATGTTTCATTAATTAAATTTTAAAATTTAAATGTGAAAATTGAAAGTGAATGTCCATTCATTGAACCTATTTCAGAAAGTTAACTACTCACTATGAAATGTGATGAAAATTTTCTTTTACAAATTAATATTTTTTCACCTTAGCCACGTTAGACCTCACACAAAACCCAAAAGGTTGAGATCTTATCAAACTCGATGCTCTTGCGTTTAACGTTTTTATATTTTTGAAAAATGTTTTCATCTGAGTCTTCGGTATTTCAGATATTTTTCGATGGTTTGAGCGTAGAGAATGGCGAGTCATAAAAAGTTTGGGAAACACTTAACGGATACTTGTTCTAAAATTGCAACTGTTTTTTGGAATCTAAGGATTGATAGGTGCTATTTAATCCCAGTTTTATTTTCTATTCCTGCTTGTAATGTCTGTTACAAAACAATTGGATATCTTTACTATTCCTTTCTTAGTTTTATGTATTTCATTTCAAATTTCTCATTTTAAGGGCACTTATTTGTTGTTTCTCATTTTAAATTACGTTTGAATATTTTTCAGATTCAATTAAATAGGTTTCAGTTTTAAACAGGATGAATTTTTATTTTTCAATGTAGAGATTTTGTCTTGACATTTCCAATTTAGAGTTCATATGCCACTCGAAAACTGAGAAACCACGCAATATTGTACATTCATTAGTCCTCATGATTCCAGCAGGACTAATGAATTGTACTGCAAATATCAGAATTTTCAGAAGAAATCATATATCATATTCTCTTAGGAAAGAGAAAAAAATTTGTTTCCCTGGGGATTCAGTTTATAGAAGAAACAGCACATTAATAAAATCGTTGAAATACCTCCAAATTCACCACCTTAAAGACCACATAATTCATACTTCACTAGGGACTACCTCTTGTGAATAAACATGCACATAATTTTGATGTAATTTATGAACCATTCTTGCCATGCCACTGATAACATTTTTTAAAAATTTTATTCCTGTTCGTAAACATCTTTCCAAGCTACATTCTTTCAGAACAAACACAATTGTCCTATAAATTGTTCCTATTATGAAGATTGGTCGACATAGATGTATGTCGATTTCAATAATACGCCACCATTTTCTTGAAGAATGCCCGAGGTAGGCAGGTATTTTAATTAACGTCGCACTGGAGCAACAACGGGCTATTAACGACGGTCTGGGATCAAACCCGAAGGGAAAGGTCCGCGAAGAATGCTCGAGAACACGTTAATTCCTTGTTAACGTTAATTAATAATTTGGTAAATAGTAAGTCAAGGTGTGAATACGTTTGTTTTTAAAGCAATTTTGTCTTTCTGAGTTGTGGGAGATGTAGGTTATCATTCTCAGTCTTTCATATAAGCCTTTTTCTCCGTAATATGCACTTGTATGTTTGGATAAAAAATCATTTAACCAGCATCATAAGTTAGATTGCAAACTGTTTGGTTATGCATTCATTTTTCAAAAAGTCCTTGACAAATCATGCGATCGTGAATAGATATGGCCCTAGGTTTTATATGGATACATTAATTTATCTTATTTTTGCCTTATCTTGGTTTGAAACGGCTTTCTGCCTGGATGAGCTGTTAGCTAATTATATAAATAACCGTTCGTTCCAACAACGGACAAATACAAAGTAGACATTAGCCCTACCGGGTGTGACGCAGAAATCTGAAAAATTCACGATGCCTTCACGCTTGGTTGAAAGGCTGGGCTATTGTTCACCCGTGAAGTGCAGCAATCTCGAGTGGACATTGGTCTTTTCTGTTGGGTACTGTCGCATTGCAGTAGTCGGTCGCAAGGAATTGCTTAAGCGGCAGATGTTCTGATGCCCCTGACATTGCACCGTATACTTGGATTTGGTTTCTGCTCTTTTGGAAACTTATGCTTTTTGGATATTCAGTGTTAAAATGTTTTTATTTTTATTTCCCTCATGATTTTTAAACCTGTAGAGGAAATTTCCTTGCATCTAATTTTGTTCTGTGGTCTTTGTGTGCCCTCCTCGTGTGTCAGTGGATTGTACTTCAAAGATCATGAATTATAGGTTACGACTTGACAGTTTTTGACGTGAAAAGTAGAGAAAAATAGGAATTTGATCTACAAACTTGTTGAAATGACTGATGTTGCTTAGTTAAAAAGTGGGCATAGTCATGGTTTTGACCAGTGTATTTTCCCGTCTTCCCCAAAAAAATCGCTCGAATTTTATCCTCTAAATCAACTATTTGACATTTTAGTTACATGTAATTTCTTTAGTAAAAACATAGCATCGAGAATTCTTTTATGTTGACTGCATGTTATAAAACTGAATCTTTTCCCCACTTAAATGGGTATAATCGTTAGTTGTCGAGGTAAGAATGAGGAACAGACTGTTGAAGAAGATCGACAGTCCAATGCTTCTCCGGATCCGGACAACGTGTTGTCTCCTATTCAGACAACAAATGAATTCATCAGACCTTTGGAAAATCCTTATCCACCTTTACCACCAGTTGATGAAGTAGAATATGGTCCGGGTGCAGGAGTAGGTTCAGCTGCTTCGGGAATACCAAGGCCTAAAACATATGCTGTGGTTGTTAGTAGACTGGCCGGGCATCGTTGGTTGAAATTGAGACTTGAACCCAGAGGAAAAACGGACGAAAACCCTGCAGAAGATGCAGCAGAGGATTGATGATCGTTTGCGCTCGTTTTAGGAATGAGTATTTAAGGATTATGTAGAAGATTTTTTAAAGTTATTGTGTAATTTTCTCCGCTTTTTCAATGATTACTATGGATTTTCGTACCCAAACCAAATTATATTCAAGCACAGAGGAATTTGAAATGACGAGCTATTGCTTTGTGAACTCCTCTGAGGTATGTGCTATATTTTAGTTCATAGTTTGAGTTAAGTAAAATATATTAAATCTCTTGGAAATAAATAAGTGAACGGTATTGCTGTAATTTTTTTATGCATTAATACATCATTAGTATTTTTGTATCAAAATACATATTACTGATAATTTTTATCTTGACTTTATTTTTTAGCGAATTTAAAAGTAGCTCATTCATCTAGAAAATGCATTAAAAAGTTACAAATTGAAAAACAGTCAGGTCTTATGCTGTTATTGAATCGATAACTTTTTGATTCGTAAAGATGGTTTCAATAAAAACAAATCTGCATTTTTAGGCAAGCCACACATAAGTCCAACATCAGTCCTGCTACTCTAAATTGGCTGAAAATATGTCGGTACGCATGTTTCCTATACAGAAATGGAGTACGCATGCGCATATCTAACCTGGCTTAGTCTTCTCAAGTTTGCTTTAATTTATATAAGCGGTATACCAAAGTCAACAACATTAATTTGGGAGGAAAAGAATACGTTTCTTGTTAATCGGAAAGCGGAGGTAATTTTTGTTTTTCTTTGAATTACATCACCTTCCCAGGAATGTACCATGTGCAAAAATTTTGGAAATAGTATTCCCTTCAACTTTCGAAACCAATTCTACGCAGACTGCTTATCAATATCTTTTAACATTGATTAATGTAGCACTTGTAATAGAACAAATCATCTTATAAATTACAGAATTTTAACAGGGAATGATAATAAGTGTATTTGCTGGTTGTTTACTACTATAAGATTTAAGAAAAAATTTCATATTTCATTTAATTGAGTATGCATACATAAAATTGTTTAAGGTACAAATATTAAAATAACGTATTGTTTTGAAGTATGGAGCAATCTAAAAATCCTTCTCAAACGAGCCATAAAATATATATGATTATATTTAATATTGATATTTTACTTTCTTCATATTCCATCTAGTATTTTTTATAATTTTTATAACAATATTCAAAATCGTTGTTTTTGTCTTCACTTGTTACTTCGATACCCATTTTGCACATCTAAACACTTTTGAACTTTTTATGATGAATTTGTTCAGATTATTTGTGATAGAATTTCATTGATTGATTGATTTGTGATAAAATTTCTTGGAGAAAGTCTAAAGCGAAATGACTAGTCTTGCAAACGATAACAGAAGTTCTCTGTAATATTTTGTTTTTTAAAATGTTAAAAAGCAGCCATGTGGCATCCATTCTTGTAGTTTTACACCATTTTGTTGTGTATTTAATTGTTAATATTTTACCCTTGTGAAAAATGCTGATTTGCACGATAGTTTTAGAATTACTGTTCACAAACCCGCAGGAGACATTGAAGTTCTTTTGAAGAGTTGCGGAATTTTTGTTCCTCACTTATGTTGGCATGGTGTGAAAGTTTGGAGAGGAGTGCCAGCCAGGTATCGCGCGACCTCGTCATCGACCCTGGTTCAAAATTACTGTCCTCAGATCTTTTCCATCGATATTGTTCCCAAACCGTCGCAAATAGTCCGTTGTGTTACGCTAGTGCGACATAAATTCAACCACCTTAATGTACCTCACTTAACTTATGGCTTACATTATTGGCTATTGTGACAAAAAATATTACACTGCAGTAAACGAAACAGTTTTTGGTGTCGAGCATCTCTTAAACAAAACTGAAAAGTAATAAATACGAGAAAAGAATAAATCTCGAAAATGGGCCAATATCTTCAATCGTACGTTTGAATAATAAAATAACACTATTGACACATCTCGTGCTTCGTAATCTTTGGGATAGGAGAAAAAAGAACTCTTGTTTACTTTTCTTCTTACTACTTATTTTGGCCCAAACGATCGAGGGCAGATAAGAAATACTGATAAAAACAGGTAGGTGAAATTTCAGGTGAAAAGAATTTTCAATACGGGGGTTTGTTGGATATCTGGCAACTCATATTGACTCTTTGTGTTGAAGTTTCCTCAAAAAACAACTTATAGTAGAGGCGCGAGCGGAGCGCTACTGGGGAATTTTTAATGCCTCGTCTGTTTCGATGATCAGAATTGTTATCGACAATACGTCACGCAGAACTTTCTCTCCACTGCCACACTACCGTAATCTCTGCTAAGTTTCCCGGTAGAACGGAAGTCCGGCGTTATGACTGTACAACATCAAAGTTGCGTAAAATGTGTTACTCCTCAGCAGAACAAACACGATGAGCTAACGTTCAGGAATAAAGTTGTGAGCTGTGTATAAAGATGGATGTGGTTCGACGTGAAACTGCCCCCAAAAGAAGATTCTCGGGAACATGGAATACACTGTCCACTCTTGTCAGGAAAATGTCCCAGGTATTTATTCTAAAATACTAGAGGATTGGGTATTTCACGATTGTTTTTTCACGGAATGTATTGTATAGAAAAGCTATGGAGAGGGGAGAGGTAGTATGAAAGCAAAAGTTGTGTGTGTGTGATGTCCTGATTATTAAGAATATTTTTTGAAACTACAAAATTTAAATGTTCTCAAGATCACAAACCTTTTTTTTTTTACTTCTAAGTATTTCACTGTGGCTTAACAGATGATAACAAATAGAACTTGAAGGCAAATGACACTCAATTGTAATGTAGCGACTTCACTGTCGTCCTAATCCATTCAATCCATATTAATTTCATGTTTTCTCTTGAATTAGACGGATGCAAAAGCATTATTTTTCTCACTCTGAATTACTGAGAAAAAGTACTTTTTGTTTTATATTTTAACCTGCAGAATTACCCGACGTTACTTGTTGAATTTGTCAACTGAAAAAATTACCAGCATAATCATTTTTCTTTTGTAGAAAAATGCAAATATTATTTAAGTGTCAGGAAAAATTTTGTAACACCGTTTTGACATTTTTATAATTCCTACAATTTACTTTTTACGCAAATCGCATATGCACACCATCCATATCTCTCAAAAATCAATTTAATATACATAGCACCCCCGTTGTACGGCAAAACTACGAAAGGAGATACTAAAGTGACTTCTAAAGTTGATTTTGAGCTTTGGGAGTGATTATGAATGTTCCTTTCTAAGTTCGTTTCCTGTTCAAATGCCTCAACTCAAATAGCAAAACTCACGAATATACAGCTAATGATCTTACACTGACAGTCCACCATTAAAAAAAAGAGGGTATGCACTGTCCCCACTGTACCGTAAAGTTTGGTTCGTGAATACTTCAACTCGTTGTTTACGTCCAGCGACTTCGCCGCGTACGCGAACCTACTCCTTGCATCTTCGGTAAGTTCTAAATCTTATAGGTTTAAACTTTTTGGTATCATTTTGTTCGTCTTGAACTGCTCTTCCAACCTGTTTACGTTTCCTATGCCGCAATTTAACTTTAGTGTGATATTTTGGCTTTATAGTGAAATCTTCGACAAATCGTCACTTTCCACTGCACACAATTTTTACACAAATGGTTTAAACTGTCAACTAGTCAAAAGGAATTGTAGAACTCGTCGTTCTCTTCAATTTAAGCACGCATTCGCCACGACCCATCGATTAGAACTGAAGTTACAGCGGTTAAACAGACCAGCGTATGCCCAAAATGTGACTCATTTCCCCCACCACGCAGTACAAAGGTCAGAGGGGAGAGTGAATTAGTGGCCGACCTGATCTACGCGGCCCACCTTCCTCTACACGATGGTAGTCATTTATCCCCATAGGCTGATTCCCTCTGGAGTTACGGGGCTTTGAGATATCAACACTTTTCTTGACGCGCAAGTTTCTGCGGATGACCCCCATGCATGCGCCTTAGATCCCCGGACCGATTTTAAAGACGTATTCATGTCTAAAAGGTAAGTCGATTTGGCAGCTTATTTCAATCACTTTATTTAACAAACTTTTCAGAAGTAATATAAGTTGATGGAGAATTTTTAATTTTTTAAGTCTTAGTTCGGATATTTTTTAACATTAAAGTTCTCGCAAGATCAGCAAAGTTCCATTAAAAACTTGCTTTCCTCTAGCTTACATGCAGTTTCAAATTGAATCGTTATAGGACTTTTTTCAATTCAGATATTCAGTTTCTGAATGGAGGACACTTACCACTTCAGAATGAGTGACGGCGACTTTTTATCTGTTGACTACAGCTTTGGAAAAAAATGTAATTTAAAATATGGAAAACAAATGCAATTTTTAATGCGTTTAATCGTCTTTTAGGGAAAGCTTATGTCGAAATTTAAAAAATATTTGAATAATGACAGCATACCATTAGCTGCGTTTTATTAAAAAAGGTTTTGCGCTGTTAAGCATCTTAGAAATTTTATAGCACCTAAAATACCTAATTTGGGGTTTATGGCATAACAACCTGAAACAGCTTTAGTGCCTTTGCTGGACCATTTTAATATATTTCGATTTGTAATGCATTTTGAGTAAAATTTCATTCAAGATGGTGTTAAGGTACCGCCTCTTTTTTTCCTACTACAAAATTTGCAGATTTGTGTCTGCCCAGCATATAAAAACTACGAAACATATTGACAGTATATTAAAAATTGAAGACATCTGCAGCATAGATTCCCAAAGTTTTTCTTCTGAGTTACCCTAGTGATCTATTCTTTTTCCATGGGGTGTACTGCCTCTGGTAAACATGGGGGTCGAGATCCTAGGATACCCAAGTTATCTTTTAGTAGTTTCTCCTCTCCTTGCCTTTCTTTTCACGCTTGACTTTGTCTTGTGTTTGTTGCAGATTGGTCAAATATGGCTCTTACGCCATAAAATACAAACTTTTTGGGTTCAACGTCCCCTTTTCAAAGACAATTTTTTTCGGTGCCCCTCTGGAAAACTATCTAAATTAATAATAAATTACAAGTGTAGATATGCCGATCATTTTTGAATCTCACCAAAATATTTATGTAGCTGTGTGTAATTTTAGAATTTCAAAAAGCTAGTTTGGAACACAAAAAAATTCAGTTTAAATCATAAAGCAACATTGGCAATGTCTTGTTTGTTAGTCTGAATAATGCCTTACTTCAAATATTCGATATTAAATTGTCTACTTTTTGGTTCCGCCATGGGTTTATCTGTAAATTTTTTATTATAAAGTTGTTTAGAGTTTATTTATATATTTCAAAATTATCGTCTTGGATTCACCCGGATAGTAACTGAAAAGCAGCGTTTTAACTTGCCACGATCAAATGTTCTATAATAATAACAAAATTGCTTGCAATTAATTCGCGTCAAAGCAAAATTATTAGTAATTTTTAATTGATATAAAAGCTAAACGGAAATATCCGGTATAATAAAAAGATCCCCCTGAAAACAGCACTCTTATTGGAATTATATCCTTCGTATGTAATCAGTAGAGGTCCCTGAATAAGCACTAAAATAGATATTTCACTTGTAGGCAATGTAACAAACTGGTAACTGCTCGTCACACAATTTGGAAACAGTCTAGTACAGAATTAAGTCTTCTCACCTATTTACAGTATTGTACAGTAAACGACATTCTGTAAGTTGAAAGTGTGCGCAAAGACATGCATGTTAGCTTGTTACGGCCTGTTCTGTTTTGGACCGATCACTTGTAACTTGCATTATTCTTGTGACTGCCTATGGTCAAGTGGATAAGTGTTTAAAACATTTTTAGACTACGCATTTTGTTAGCGTCTTATAGCCCACTCTTGCTCCTCAGTGCCCCTCCCTATTTCCCCTATTAGGACCAGCATTGTCTTCACGAAGATCCTTCAGCACCCACAGGGGGCGGTAGCGCCCACTTTGGAAACCTATGGTTTAAAACAAAAACCTTAAAAAATTCGTTTTGGCATTGCGAAAAACTTTTATTTCATTTACTTATTCAATCAATAACTGCCGAAACAGTAAGATCGGCGCCAATATCATGGGCGGATAAAATTGCTCAGCACCGAACTGGAAAACAAAAAGATGGGATACTAGAATTGGTGCCAAAATCTTACATTGTTTGTAATATTCTTGGAAATGTGATTGACGGTTGGTATTCAAAGGTTATGTTAAAATATTTTAGTTTGCTTCTATATAAATTATCAAATTTCCTAAATGCATTGAATAGCCCGTTGTGTTGCCTCAGTATGACGATAATTAAAATACCTACCTACCTAAATACATTGTGGAAGGTAAGATGTTATTTTGAAGCTTCGTTACATCGTTTAATCGGTGGTTTGACTGCTACGTCACCTGAATTTATGAAATTGCGGAGAATTAAAGACTAAATGTAAATTTAGTCTTTTATTTGTTTATCATTGTCATTCTCATTTAGTTTTTCATTGTCTTACTCTTTAATCTTTGAGCATCAATGTGACAGATTTCATGGAAGAGGTGGCGTTTTTTTGTGCCTGCGAGCATAGTTGTATCCAGTAAGTTATAAGCCCGGTTGGTTGCTTTCATGTCATTTTTTTGTAAATTAGTCTAGCCAAGAAATAATGGGTCAAGTGCATTACGTGTTTCGTGGATAAGTAGAGAATATCTTAGATGGACAGGTAATTAAATTTCTCAGATGAATTTTGCCTCTTGACATCATGCGCTACTGTTGCACTCTTTCTTCAGGACTAAAGTTGTTCTTTCTGAAGATTGTAATATAGCTTTACCTCGGATAATTCAACTTTGCATTTGATTGCATGAAAATATGAAAAATTAAATTTTGTATCCCTGAAGTATAAATTAAACATTGTGAAGGGAACTATTAACTTTTCACCACTTCAGAGGAACAGTGCTGGAGGAACATTTTGCAATGTTGAACAGTTTGTTGTAGAGAATTTTAAATCTGTCTTGTGTCTATTCTAAATCTTGAACCCAAATTTTTACTACATTAAAAACTCCACTGGGATTTGTCAAACCCGCGCTTCTATCAAAACAAACTGCTATCTAAAGATATGGACTTGATTTTCAAAAGAACTTTTTGTCACGTAATTTTATGTATTCTATTATCTAATCGGTTAATTAACAAAACAAATTAGCATCTACTATGCCATTAGAATTCAGTAAAGTGCAAATTTTCCAATTTTTTATAGAAAAGGCACTGAAAAATTGTCTTCGACCCATAGAGAGTGCAATCTGACGTAATTGTCTGGAGTTCATCTAGCATTGTAAGACAAGTTCAAACAAATTCCTTTGATTTTCCCCTTTTAGTATAATGTGTGGATTTTTTTAGTTGCTCTGTGGTCATTTATTGCTTTAAGGCTAATTAGAGATAACACGTAAAAGACAACTTCAATCTGTAAAGAAATAATTTATGGACGCTCACTGTTTAAAACAGCACTATATTTTTAAGTTAACTATTGTAGAAATGGACAATTCTCCAAAGTATCTTTGTGAAAGATTTCTGTATACTTGTTTCATAAGTTATATTTCTGTTAAAACCTAAAATAGAGTTTTAAATACTAAAAAGCCAAAACAGTTGAAAAACTTAATTTACGATTTTTAGCACCTAAAATTCTGGAGCCTTATAACATCACAATCATATTGGAACTCATTAAAGAAAGCATTGCGATTATTTCATGGCTCTTCATCTAACAGTATCTTAGGTGTTTGGGATTCTCACAAAGTTTTCAACACGTTCTCATAAGAATATATTCATAAATATTTTTCAGAATTTCTCAGTCGAAAACCAAGTTAAGAAACTGGATGGCGGCCATTGTATACATTTCACTGTTCATTGAAAATGCAACACCAAGGAAGAATTTCTGGATTGACCGGAAAATTTAAAGACGAATAGTTTATCATGGCAAATGCAAATGATTAAAATCTCAGTTGAGTGTGCCAAAAGGATGCACGTGCTATACCGACTAAAATGTGAACTCGGAAGATGTATAAGGCCTCAAAAAGCAAATCCCAAACATTATGTCTGAATTCGATTGATATTGCTCTGCTAATACGCAAACTTGCCTCGTTGCAAAACGAGACAACATTATGAACAGTTGACTTAATTTTAGAGCAATTACTAGATTGAAAGAAGTCGGTTTGTTGTATCGTTATTGCTACTCAAGTTGGGCAAAATGCTAGTACAATTCCAGACTCACCTCCCCTCGGCTCGCCGTGAGGTGTAGAGCCCATATAGAGGCTAGTACAATTATGCGTATTTGGAGACAATGGTCAGAAGATTCCACGCATCGTTGGGAGGGATCTGGAGCGAAAGGGAAGATAAGCACTTGCTACGCCGCATGGCGGTGACGAATCATACAGTGGCATCTACAACATTGGCACAGCAATGGAGTATGATGATGTCAGCCAGAACTGTTCCCCGACGATTGCTGCAGCGAGGGCCTTGTAGCTTGGCGTTCGCTACTGCAACTTTCTTTAATACTATACCATAGATGGCAGGCACTTCAATGGTACCAAGAGCGAAGCCACTGAAACCCTGAATGGGAGTAAATCATTTTCTGACGATGTCTAGATTCTATCTCGTGATCCATGACGACCGGATCCTTGTTCGCAGATGCTGTGGGGAACGGCATTTGGAAGGGTGCATTGCATAGCTCCATAGTGATGCTACTCCAAGCTAAATGATTTGGGGTGCGATTTCATTCACGTTATCGCCATTGGATCCCAGGAACTATAAACAGCCAAGGGTACATCTCAGAGGTCTTGAAACCAGAAGTCCTACCCCATTGAGCACGTGTGGGATAGGATTGCTCGGAAATTGATCCGTATTTCATCACCCGCAATCACAACTGACAAATTGTTGATGCGTGTTGAATCTGCGTTGATCGACTATGCCTCCTCTGTACATGCATTTATAAAAAATTATGTTCGCACGTACTCAAGTCTTGCTGACTTCGCTTAGGTGGAGAGCAAAATAAACTCAAGCATTCAGAAATCTGCACATTAGTTATTGTTAACACTTAATAAACAGATGTTATCGTTTAAAAACATAATACCTGCTCGAAGAACTCCAATTCATGTGCTACCACACTTATGCGGATAATACATTAAATTGTATTGTTAGGTCTCGTTTGTAGGCTAGACATTGGCGGACAGACTGACATGTACTTTCGTAACCTGTACAGTATCTTGCTGTGTGTTGTAAGTCGAAACTTTGTCGTTCCTTTTCAAAAAGATCCAATTTTTGCGCTACTATTGTTCACGCGGTAAAATGTTTGGAAGTGTTTCATATTAAATCCTCTGATTTTAGTTAAAATCGTTTTGACTTGACTATTTTCATTTTCTGGTTGAGGGGATTTCAAATACCGACAGCGATGAACATGTAACCACAAATGGACAAAATAATTTCCCCTAAATCTAGTCAGAAATTTTGAACAATGTTTTCTTTGAATCTGACTAGAGCTTTGATAAAGATTTGTTAAGATATTAAAACAAGCATGATAAAGAATGATGTACATAAGTATTTACATAATATGAAAATGTGTACTTATAAGCCTAGGTTCAGGACAGTGCATTGAACCGAATTCATTTTCTCCATAAAACAATGTTTTTTGATTATTTTTCTGGTATCGTTGAGTTTTAGCGGGAAATCGTTATCTTATTCGTCGAGTTCTGCAATCTTGCTTACTCAGCTTTGGAAGGGACATCGAGAATAAAAATGTGAAAACGTTATTAGCTGCACTGTACTGTACATAATTGGGTCGACGTTGTATATTTTAACATCTTTTTCTTGTGTTCTAAACTGAAAACTTTTCTTCAGAATTTAATTTACTGCAATTTTTAATCTTTAAAGCAGATTTTGAGATTTTAACATTATCTGTGTGCTTGTAAAATTGCATTAGTGCTTTAATATCTGTCATTTCTTCTGCTTCGTTTAAATTTTAACACGCTTAAATTAAGGGCAATTTAAGACTACAACCAAGAACAATGACGCAATCTTCCCATAAATTTGACTCAACGAAAATATAATATCGTTAACAGTAATAATATTGTAAACATTTAATTTTAGTTCGTAAAACTAAAAAAGTTCTCAAACATAAAGCAGGTTTGATACCACATGGAAATTTAGTGCAGCTCTCAGTTGGTCTAACGTTTCCGGACTAAAGAAGTTGATAGAAAATGAGATCTGGGGCAGATGGGAAGAGGAGGGATTGGAACTCTTGAATTTGAATGAGAATTTTTGAATGATTATATTTTAAAACTTTTCTTCACACGAATTAAATTGTTACGTTTTATACAAAGTACGAGTTCATAACTTTCATTGAAGAAAAATATTTTTAAACGTAATTTCAAGAGTTAGTTACATTTTTGTTCAATAAAGTTCAAAAACTTTACGAAGTTGTAGCATTCAAACCAAAAAAAAGAAATCAGTGGTTCTCAGTAAATTGTTTTAATTGAAATTTTTCTAACTATTGAATAATTAAAAATGTATTTGCTTAAAAGTTAGCAATTTAAAATTTTGTGTACCAATCTTTCAAGTCATAGATTGACAAGGCATTATCTTGATAATCTGTAATTGAAATTTAGAATTTTTTTAATATAAAGGATGGGGTTGCATGATTGAAAAAATAAATCACTAGTATGAATTTACCTTTTACTCACTGATACACATCCTGCATGTATGTTTCTATAAAAAAGGCATCAATACTTGGTCAATAAACGTAATTATAGGTAAACAAATGCATAAATAATTTTATCAAATGAAATTGTTATCAACAAAATACAATTACTTTAATTCGTTTGATTTTAGTTAATTTTTATCTGCCTGTTTCTGTGAGAAATAATACAGCATAAATAGCTTTTAATTTATTTCTAAAATAATTTTATAGGTCTATATCAAAATATTTACAAGCTAAATTTCTTGCAGTTACTCGTTTATATATCCTGCATTTTTTATATACAAATTAAATTTAACAATAGACTTAGTTGTTCAACGAACAGGGAATATTTGCTATTTCTCTCTAGCAGCATGTGTTATAGAATGGATCGTTTTTAGCATTTGGTATGTATTTGGAATGTTTGTAAGCATTTTAGAGGCAACAGTTCTCTATAGTTACCTGTATTAATTATATCAGACAACATTCCTGTGAAATAGAAGCTGGTGTCCCCATACTATTGCATCAGTGCGTTAAGAAAATTAATGCTTATGCGAGTGGCTATTGAATGCAATAAATTGTTAATCCCATTTTCTCTGCATGTACAATGTACATGTATGAACTGTACGTTTGTACATATTCTCAGAATATTATAAAATTGAGTTCTTAACAATTATTTAACTAATTATTTTTCATTGTGTTAATTTTTGTATCTTGTTTAAGATGTCCGAGGGCCGCCGTAGTCAGGTGGTACTGCTCGATGAACGAAGATTGGACATTATAATTCAAGTATGCTTCTTTTCTTTTGAAACATTGCTTTATTTTAAAGTTTCCTGTATTGGATTTTATACCAGATTAGGAATAGTAACCAGATTAGAAAAATGATGCTGGTTGGTTCGTTTTGGGGTTTTTATGGCGCAAGGGCCATATTTGACCATGCTGCGCCAGACACAAGACATACAATATCAAGTAATAGACACACGCAATGAAAGTTTTACTGACACAGAAGAAAAATATACCCAGGAATACACAAGAGAATGCACTTGACAGGAATCGAACCTGCGCGCCTACAACTCGAAGGTTGCTAGCGCAGTGGGCATACCCACTGAGCCACGACGGTCCCAGAAAAATGATGCACTGGAAATTATTGGAATCGTCGGCTTAGAGCAGAAATTCATTAACTAGCGTTTTTTCGGAAACATAATGCTTATTTTTATGATGATGAGATTGCAGTGTCATTATACTATTTTTAAAAGATGTATAACACTATCAGAATGAATGTAATTTTAGTTTCGTGACCTAAAATTTAAGTCTTCAAAGAGCTTGCAGTAAAAAATGTTTTGTCAGATAATGATGGGGGGGGGGGGGGTACTGCTCTAAGCTGACCAAATGTGTAAATCAGTTTTCAAGTTTAACGTTAAGAAAATGTGAAGTATTAACTTCGTTTCTTAACTAATTATACACATTGTAGCAAAGATTTTTATGAAATTTCTGTTTGTTATGATTAACCTAATAAATATTGCTCGAAATTGCTGCATTTCATTTTAATATAAAAGAAAAGGAATAATTTGGAATATCTTACATTGATAAAATAAATAGAAATTATTGAATATAATGTCTTCCAAATATTTTTTTTAAGAATTTGAATTCTCTAATGTTTGAATCCATTTTAAAAATATTAATAATTAAATAATATTTTTTGGTATTAAACAATTTTTTTATTAATGTTAAATAATTTTTATAAATATATTGATTTTTATCATATTACCATTGTTTCATAACTTAATATTCACTGATTTTATAGTCAAGATTGTATGCCGGTGAATTGCTTGACATTGTTGCATCCCATTTTAATCTAAAAGAAAAGGAATATTTTGGAATATCTTACATTGATGACAAGTAAGTTATAATTAATTTTAATTTTTTATATAATTTTGATTTCTTAAAAATGGAAAAAACTTTGAAAAATTATTTTTATTTAACTTAATATATATAAAGAGATGAAATGTTTAAGATGCATTGAATAAGATATTTTATATGCTTTAAAATTTACCTTTCAGCGGCCAGCATTCTTGGTTGTACCTAGACAAACGTGTTTTGGAACACGATTTCCCTAAAAAATCGACTTGTCAAGGAACAACATTGGTTTTTTATTTTCGAATAAAGTAAGAATTCTTTTATATTTTTGTCTTAATATGAATAAAATGATAAAAATCCAGTTATCCAATTCCCAGTTTTAAGCATTTTGTTATTTTTGATTCTGTATGAGGTAATGAATTAAATGAATTGTTTTATGTTAAAAATATTTTTTTAGACTAAAATTAAGAAAACTTATGTTTTAGGTTTTTATAAGCTTTTAAAGCTCTGTCTTAAGAAAAATAAGGGTTTAACAAAAGTATCGCTATAGAATCTCAGACAAGTTTATAGAAATTTTTTACAATGATAATTTGGAAACTTATCTACCACTACCAAAAGTGTACATAAAAATACAGTGCTTTTTTAAAGAGCCTATTAATAAATGAATTATATACAGATTGAAATTCTCTGTTACATTTGATTAGCCTTAAGGCAATAAATGATCAAAGAGTAACAAAAACTCATCCAAGCATTTTACTTAACTGGAAATCAACAGAATTTATTTGAACTCACTGTCTAACAATGCTTTTTACAATTGCACCAGATAAATGTTCTTCACAATAGGTGAAAGGTCATTTTTCAGCGCTAACTATTGCTGCAATGCAAAGCTTCTACTCCAATTGAAATTTGTTTGGCAAAATTTGGGTTTTCAAGAAATTCGAAATTTTGTAAAGTGAGTTCTAATGACAAAGCAGATACAAATTTGTTTTGCTAATTATCCTATTAGATAATAGAATAAAGAAAAGCGATTTGCCTAAAAGTTCTTTTAAAAATCAAGTCCATATTTTTAGATAGCAGTTTGCCTTGGTATGAGCTAAGGTTGACAAATAACAGTAGTAATTTTTTTAAATACAAATTTAAAATTCTCAGCAGACTGTTTAACACTGCATCATTATTCCTCCACCACTGTTCCTCTGAGATGTGAAAAGTTAATAGTGCCTTTTTTACAATTTTTAAGTTACTTTATCAAAACAAAATTTAATTTTGCATATTTACATGCAATCAAATTCCAAGATAAATTTCCAGGGGTAAAGCTGTATTGCAATTTTCAGAAAAAACTAGCTGTAGTCCTGAAGAAAATGTGCAACAGTAACACATGTCAAGGGGCAAAATTCTTCAGAGAAATTTAGTTTCTTCTCTACCTAAGATTATCCTCCACTTTTCCAAGACAAATGGGATTCACAAGATCCATTATTTTTAAGTCCTGAATTCTCGGTTGCTTGATCTAATTACCAAAAACTTTAAAGAAACCCCCATCCGCGGGCTTCTTACCAGGATAGCATCTAATTTAATGGACACAACTAAGCTCACAGACAAAAAAATGCATCATCTCCTCCTTGAGATCTATCATTGGTCATCAAAATTTAAGGATAATGAAAAATATTACTTTCGTTTAGTCTGTTTATTCATAAATTTAGGTGACACAGTCACGTGACAGCTCTGCCCCTATTTAGTGATATACTGAAACTTCAAAATAACATCCTTACCTTCCACAATGCATTCATTTTGCAAAACATTAATAGAAACTTTTCAAGTTTGGAAAATGCAGGAAATTTGATCAAATTTATACAGAAATAAACTGAAATAAATGTAATGCATGCAAATTTAAACACGAATGTCGATCACTTTTCAAGAATTTTGCAAATAAAATGCGGTGTGTGTGTGTGGCATCAATTCCAGTAACCTGTCTTTTTATTGTTTCCCAGCTAGGTGCTTGGTTACAATATAAAATTAACAAGCAAAACACATTTTTCCTTCTTATATGACACAGTATTGCAACATCATTTTTAATAAAATTGTACCCAAAATGCATTTGAAATTGAAAAAGGTTTTATATAGGTTTCAAAAGTAATTTTATGTCTTCTTTAGCTACTAAAGTTATTTTGGGGTTTTAAAGGTTGTAAACCAAATTAGGTATTTTTATGTGCTGTAAAATTTACATATTTTATTCAGGACAGCCGAAATCATAAAAATATGTTAGCAGATTCAAAATAGAGTTCATAGAATGGAATGGGTAAAAACCTAAGAATCCAGGGCCTAATAATCACATTCTATAGAAACAATTTTAGTTAAAGAATATGTTTTGAGCTAGAAACATTTATTTTATAGTCATGCCATTTTGCATAAGATTTTATTAGTGACTTATAATCATTATCCATTTTGAAGATTCTTCGCTTGCATAAATATAAGAATTAAATAACTGCTGTTTTATTCTGCATTAGAATCTGAACACTCAAAGCAAAGAAAGTAACATTAAATGTAGATCAATGTATACAGACATAAAATAAGTCACTGGTTTTGAGTTTTGTTACTAAAATGACGGAAAAGGTGCTAGCATGACTGACTTAAGGAAGGAAAGATTTAATATCTTAGGGAAAAGGATACAAGGAAATGCTTTTAGGTTGATTTCATTAGAAAACCCACAGAAGGGCAAAACAAACAAATACACAGCATAATATAATACACACAAATGTATCCATTCATATATTTCCTGTTATTTGTAAATTATTCAGCTGAATTAAATTTCTTAAATTAAATTTTTACTGTACGCATAAAATTTATAGAGTTGTGTAGAAGAAATAGGGGTGGGAGTAAAACACAATCTTTTATGAATGAAATTATTAAATTGTACTATACAAAATTTTTGTAATTTATCTGTATATTATTTTCAGATATTTTGTTGAGAGTATCACTCTCCTTCGTGATAGTGCAACTATAGAAGCTTTTTACTTACAGACTAAGTCCCTTATCGCTAAGGTGAGTACTTATAGTTATTGCAGTCTAAAATGTTTCATATGAAAGCAAAAGAAATGATTCATATGAGTAGCAATTTTTTATTTAACATGCATTTTATATGTAACATCCAGTTGCTAATTTTCTTTAAAGTTATAAATAACCACATTGTTGTAAGATAATTTTTAATGTTACACGTTGCTGGAAGTCAATAACTGCAATTGTTTTATAACTTACAAAGATAAAAAATTTCTGAATCTTATAACACTACCTTTGTATGCTTTATAACATTTTTCTTGCAATCTTCATTCAATCAATTGCTTGTAAAAAAAGGAAAGCAGACATTTATTTTGTCAACTGCATAAACGTGTTGAGCTCTGCTTTTTGTGTGGTTTCTTCTAGTACTAATGTCACTGGTTTGATGGTAACTAACTGTAAGTACTGCAAATTGCTTGTCAGCACTCATGCTGTGGCAACATTAAATCAGGGTAAATTTTCAGGGATGATAATGAATTTTCTGCATGGTGTTGTTTTGTTTTTGTATCACCAGCTAACTATTTTACTAGTCGTATTATATTTTGAACTTGCTATTTGCTTGGTTTACCTGGATATACTGCTTTAAATTGTGGATTGTTTTCTGCATGAATGATTGAGCGATAATTCGTTAATTATGAACTTGAATAATTATGGTAAAACAAATCATTAAATGGTCTATGAGGAACACTATAATGACCATATATTGAATCTGGGGATAAGCACATATTTTGCATTCAGTTCTTGCATACTTGCATTTAGTTTTCCTGTTAATATTTTGAAATGTGACACTCTCCCATCAGGAATGCTATCTATATTTCTGAATTTCACCATCATTAATGAAAGGATGACAAATTAATTTGATACAATATTCATTATTAATTTCTTCTAAAGCAAATACACTTGAAAATTCTATTTTCTGGAACATGAAATAACAAAGAGTGTTTTAAAATTAAATGTCTTTTGTGTGAGAGGCTCTTTCTGTAAAACTAAATGGTGTTTTTATGGTATGCTTCCTGTACACACACATATATGTTCTGTGTTTGAGAAATAAAATCTTCGCCTTCCTGTGGTTTGTTTACGCTGAAAATCCCTCTCATAGACAAAGCTAAGGTAATCGATTATGATTTTGCAGGTAGGTCATTTGCAGCATTTATTTTTATGAGAAAATCAGTTTTCGGGAAACGTTTTACAAGTCATAAGAATAGCTTCAATTCGCAACATCAACCTTCTGTCATTAAAACAGTTTTTAATTTTTTTAAATTAGCTATGTGATTCTGGTATTTTCTAACATTAATATTCTTCTGAAACCGGCAAAATTTGATTTAAAATTTTCTTCAATCCTACTGAAATGCAGTTTAAAATTGGATCCTTATGGCACTTTTCAGTTTGGAGATTTGGTTTCTGAATGGAAATTATATACCTGTTCAGAATCATTTATGTAGTTGCTTGACTGTTGAGTACATTCTTTTAACAAACCCAATAATTTAATTTGAAACCTGAAAAACAAATGTTTTCCTGATTTTAATCATCTTGCAAAGAAAACCTATGTCCTTCTCACTCAAAATTTAAAAACTCTGAATAATTGCAACATGATTAGCTGAGTCTTATAGAAGGTTTTTGTTTTCTATATTTTATTTTTATGGAACAATTCCACTACCATGTATGTTGAACCAAGGACGTTTGAGGGAAGTTGATCAAAATACACTCATACTATCCAGATAAAAACTCTCATCTTTAGCAATTGTAGCACAAAATAAACAATTGGTTGAAAAATCTAACTCCTAATTAATTTATTTACAACATATAAAATAATGCAACTCATAAATGCACCAGTAGCAAACAAACAGAAATGAAATTTTGATCATTAAAAAAATTGTACATTTCTAGAAAGGGAAAGATGTGAGCAAACATGTCAAATTTCAACTTCTAATCTACTCAGGAGTAGAGTAATTCCAAAAATACTCTGAATAAAATACCGATAAAAATCAATAACGATTTATTTACAAAAAAACAAGAAATGCTCAAATATGAATGCATTTTGCTGTCTTAACTCAGAAGTATAAACTGGCATAAAAGCATTAATTCTGGAATTACCAGACAATGAGCAGCAAAACTTTTATTATCAGTGCGTTTTTCTCTTGTGCTTTTTTTATTAAATAAAGATTCATTTTGTACAAAATGAAAGTTAAAGTAGCTATAATTACAGCAAAATTTGATCTTCTAAAAGTCTAAAATGAAGTCTAAAACTAAAATTGATTTCCATCACTACCAAGGTTCTAATGGACTGAATAGATTTTTCAAAATTGTTTTAACCCATTGCTCTGGTCATAAAAATTAATTACTGTAATGCCCCCAGTAACACGGCATCTGAGTACAAAGGGTTCATACTTTTATGTCATCTCTCAAATATTCAGAAATTATTTTGGAAAGAAATAAAAGACAAGTTAATTTTGATTCTGTAAAAATAGCTTTAGGAAAAAATTGTTTTCCAGCAATAGTTGTATAACAATGAGTTCGATTGATGTCTCATGCTTGTACATAGACAGCTCTCAACATACACAAATATACATTTGCTTTTCAGGTTTTTCACTTTAAATATCTAAAACTCAAAAATTCGAAAATTGTAGCCTGAGGTACACAGTGTATATATGCTACCTTTAAAATTTCAGGTTTTTAGGTTAAGTAGTTTTTATATTGTTCAATTTACACATTTCAATTTATTAATATAGATAATTAGTATTGATAAATATTTCATTTCGAGTATGTAATGTAAATCATAAGTTTCTGAATTAAAAATGTTAAAAATAGTAAAAGAATAAATTGTGAAAAAGGTTTTGAATTCCCCAGATTTATTCATTTGCAAAGGGCTGTATTTCTGGTTATATGTGATTGAGGGAGTATTATGTCTCATGAAGATGCTAAGGGATGACTCACAAATTTCGGCTGATATATTTGACTTCATGAAATCCATGATACTTAGATTTTTTCTTTAGCTGAAGTCTTTTCATTTATGTTTCTACTGTCTTGTCAATCCCAAGAACTGCGTCTGCCATTAAGTCTGGAGGGGTTGCAGTTACTAAAAACAGGCCTCCTTCATTTTGATTAAGGATGACTGGTGATTTAATTTTATTTTGTTTTTGGCAAATTTTGGCAGTTGAAAATGTAGCTTACTAAAAGAATTTTCTCAGCTACAAGTGCGTAATTTTATTATTTTATCTTGCATTGGGCACAACTTGTCCATTATTGGACCTAGCACCATAAAACCCAAACAACCAACCTGCAACAAGTGAGAATTGTTACAAATACACTTCCAATTTTTCATTAAGTGTGCCAATGTGACAAACTTGAATACATTCTACTTCAAGCATCTATTCCGTTTCTATGTCAACAGACAGGTGCTAACTATGGTGGATAGACAGTATATGATGTTATGTAATAGTTGAAATATGTAACTGATCTGGAATTCCAGGCTTAAGATGGAAGTGTTTTCCTGCTCTTAAATTTCAATGTATTGCCTGAATTTTCTTTATAGGATGTACTTTGATGATTCATTACTGATTACCTTTTCCCATTGAGAAATATTTATTAAATTTCAACTTTAGTGTTGGAATTTAATATTGAAGTTTTCCTGAATTCATTTTCACATGTACCTCTGCTTTCTTTTAAAAAGAACTCTAAAAAATGTAGATTTTCAGATGCTGTAAGTTTTGACAATGTCTGAGGAAAATATTTGCATTTAACTAACACATTTGAAGAGATTAAGCTAATGTCGAATAGATTGTGGCATGGAACACTTTAAATTCTGAAGAAATCAGATTGCTTATTTAGTATCTGTACAGGTGTGTGTGTCCTTCATTTTGTATAATCTCATTCTACACACTATAATATGATTGATAAATAGAACAAAATCTAGCCAGCAGGAATTTCTCTAAATTTAGACCATGCTCTGCTGTTTAAGATGTAATGTTTAAGATGTAACATGGTGAAATTTGATGCATTTAAGTATGTCAGAATAGAAATGTGAATCTTACACTTTACTTAGCTAACCAGTGAAAAAGAAAATGATACAGGTTAAGAGCTTTGTGTTCTACAAAAGTGACTAAATATTTAACACTTGCACATTGACTGTGCATTTGCAATTATCCTATTTTATAAAAGGCAAACTAGTGACGACGTGAATCACATTTTATATCTTCTGTCATGTTAAAGTTAAATAAAATGTTTAAATTCTTTCATGAGAAATTGCTCACCCACAATACATAAATATTAAGTCATAGATGTAAGGAAAAAGTAATGCAAACAATAATATTTCTGATAAACTAGTAATAAATACAAGCAATATTTTTTTATACAGACTTTATGAAAATGTGCATGCGAAAGTATAATTAATTCATCCAGTATGTAATTTTCTATATTTGGCAATGCCAGTAATATGTTTAATTTTTAAGTTCCATATACAATTATTAATTGAAGTAGTTTTGACCGCGAGTTTCATTGAGTTCTGTAGTACTTCTGTTTGTGAGATTATTATTGAGATTGAAATGTATTTTTGAGTTGTGAGATTTATTAATTGATTTACTATTCTGAGTATTTTAAGTTGTAAATATTCATGAACAATGAAGTATATCAAGATTGGTTAGGTTTTATGGTGCGAAAGGCCATATTTGGCTAAAGCTTATCTACAGCCTGTTGTATTCTTAACTGAACACCCTTTACAACTAGTTCATGATAATTATAACATGTATAGGACAAAATTATCAGAGTCAGTTCTTTGGTTGGAATAGAATTTTTCAGAAAGGAAAGTGCTGCCCATCAGCTCTCATTTGTGATAAAATCTTTAAAAAGTCACTCATCCAAAATCTTTAATATGAAGTTAAAACTATAAATTAATTATATAGAATCAACTTACTTTAAGCACTTTATACTGTGCAATAATTTCTTGAAATTAATTACTCTTGTAATGTGAGTAGTATTTGTATTGAAATGGAAATGAATGTTACTCAATCCATTTTTTCTTTCATCTTATTCATGCATTGAAGCTTAAATGTATAAAATGGCAAAAATGTACAATGAGCAATGTTGAATTAAATTCATCCCTTCTCTATATATCTTATAATTATCAGAAATGCAAATTAATTTAATTCAGTGGAGATTAAATATTTTGTTTTTGTCCTGTAGCTCATTTTTTAATATTTGTAATTCTGTATTGTTTATTTGATTATTACTCAGAATTACTTTCAGAAAATCGGAACTTATGTTTTTATCATTTGCATTAAAAATATTTACCTGTTGAAATCCGTTTTAAGATGTTCATGTATTTATTAATAAAATTATTTTATAAAATTAAGTATTTAAAATTAAGAACTACTAAATTGTGAATGATCATTTCCCAACTCATGCTGGCTTTTAATATTCAACCTTTCAATTTTTTATTCTCAGAAGTAGGGCATGCTGATTTAAATTAGCTTGATTTAAATCAATTGATTTGTATTAAAAAAATCATAATTTAAATAAAACTTTTATGTTTTAAATTCAAGTTTATTGGTAATATTGAAAATGAAATAACAGGACAGGATGCATGTTATTTTATACAAATTTGCTTCTACTAAGGAACACCCCAAGAATGACCCTTTTTTAAATAAAAATAAATGGCTTCTCTGCTTTGAGAGCACTTAATGTGTGAATTGGAATGCCATATTGCCAACTTGGGTAAACTGGGAGCCTAAGTAAAACACCACTTGCTTCATTTATAAGTGCGTTTTATATCTCTATTTCGTTTATATATATATATCATTACTAGTATTATGGTATATGTATAATATGTGTCTCATGTTGGTATACCTTCGCTAAACGGAGGTTGGATAGACTTGAACAGATGCCCTTTCTAGAGGGAGTTTGTAATTTCTCATAAAGGATTCAGCCCTGTTTAATATTTGTTTTCAGTGTGTTACAAACGAACTTTGGGTGCTCCTCACTACCCAGTTTATTTAATAAATCTTCCTGGAGCAAATCAACAGCTTAAATAGAAAGAATCTCTTAATATTTGCAAAAGTAATACTAATGCCTGTATTATGAAAATTCAGTGAAGGCAGACATGTTTTTGGTTTTCTCTTTGAGAAAACATTGTATCTCAGAAATCTCATTTAGAATGGAAGAAACTCGTTTAGATTTTAGTGTTTGTGTAGAAGACAAATTGTTCATTATGCCATCTGGGTAACAAAAAGGCTGGAAAATTAAAATTTCTTTAAATATTTTGATTTATAACAACTTACATTTAACATTAAACCATCTCCCATTCTTAAAATATTAGGTGATATGGATTTGTATCATAAAATAGAATTTAAATTAGAAAGAATAAATGCAACAACAAAGTCCCAAGAATAATTTTGATTGTTTTAATCATACAAAAATTTGCCCTGCTATATTTTCTAAATAATCATATATATGAATACTATCTAGAAATTATTGATTTGCATGTCCGCTGTTCAACTGATAGAAGTGATGAATTAATTAAGAAAAATAATAATTCGATTTAAATAAAACAAATCATATTTTTTAATTAAAAAAGCATGATTTTTTTCATAATGTGCTCAGAAGTTTTATTAATTAATTTACAATTTCAAAGACCAATTATTTATGTTTGGATTTCATTTGGTTCAAATGCTTTTAAGCTTTACATAAATATTGTATTTACAATTATTAGAAACTAAATTATAAGACTTAATTATCTTTACCAAGATAGTTAAGCATTCATATCAATGATACTTAAGTTTGCATTCATATCAATGAGATCTAATGATTTTTTTGCATAATTCTTTATAATTTACCATGATCTCACTTCATTATTTCTTGTATATCATTGTGCTCATGCTGTTGGAAAAGTTACATTTATTGCATTAGTGTAACATTTGAAGCTAATTCAATATTTAAAAATTTATTACATTCTCAAGTAATTTCATGTAGATCAAATTAAATAATCTCGTAAAGTAAAATAACTCTGAAACCCTGATTTTCCTCCTAAAGAAAAGTATTAACAAACAAATAAATATTTCTTTATTAACATTTGATATTTTTATTTCATTCATCAAATAACTTAGGAATTCAGTTTGTCTTACTTTGAATAATCTATTTCAAATATTTAAATTAGCTAGAAACAATTTTTTGGGTCATAATTGTCATCTTGGATCGCTTGTGAAAATAATTATAGGTTTTGTGTTTGATTGTTGAAATTGGGAGTTCAATGAATTCATGAAGACTTATGGAGTCTCATTAATTTATTAGATTTTCCTATCACTATCTAAAATCTCAGAAGGGACCTAACCTTTTCTATGGTTTTAGATATAACTAAAATATGTGTTATATGCTACTAGTGTCAAAAGCTGTAATGTTATTTTTATATTGGCATACTTAATTTCTATGCAGTTTTACTGCAAACTCATTTGACTCAAATAAATTATGTCAGTGAAGGGGTTAACTTCAAAACTTTTTTCAAACTTATTGAAGTTTTTAAGAGAGTAAATAAATTATATCGATATACAATATACTTCATTATGCTTATTTTGAAATGATTTGATTGTATACTTTGTTTTATATTTTTTTGTCTTTAGACGAAAAGATTAATGAAAAATGTTTACTTTATCAGTTTTAAAACTAGTCAACAAATGAAAAAATTTGGAAGCTGCTTTCTTTCCATTTAATTGTCCTAAACCCATGTGCTCAATTGACCAAAGAAAATCAGGACTTCCAATTTGAGTTTTTGAAATATACAGATATTTGTATAAAGGAAAGTAGAAAACAAGATAAAAGCCATTGTGTATGTATGAGAATGATTTTAATGCTCTAATCCTCTTTGAAAGGGTCTGAATTGCTTCAACTGTTCTTTCCATGTACAGCTATCTTTATTTTACATCAAGGTTTGCCTATTTAAATCAGCAGATTAACCTATATAAGATCATATTATTTAAATCAAACAAGTTTATATATTTGTTTGGTACACTTCAAGAATGACTCGTGTGAGAAAATCATCTGACGACATGTTAGAAAGATAAAAGTATTCATTGATTAGTATACCACTGACAGAGTGGTGTTACAAACATATTTGTTAGCAGAGGCTTTGTTCTGTACATGTATGGTGTTGCATGTGTTTCCTGGCAATTTTTACATATTCTCCATGTGAAAGGTGGAGACTCAAACTAGTGCCCTTGCAATAGAGGATTCTCTATTTTCGATTAAGGAATCAGTGTTGTATTTATGATTTTTTCATTACTCTGGGTACCTTTCAATTCCTAGCTTAACAATAGACTCTTTTTTGTAATAGCAAATCAACTGCTTGAAAAGGAAGAGGCTCTAATGCCTTTCAAAAAGAAATATTGATCAGATTAAGCATGCAATTGCGAAATTTCAAGCAAAATTGAACCTTTGTTATGAATTTTGCTACAAGAAAAATATTGCATTTCATGTAGTCTTTGGATTAGTTGAAATTCATTTAGATTCTAGATTCGTATTGTGGTAAACCAGTTATAGCAATTGCTTACGCCAGCGACTTTTACATCTGTGGAAGAAATATCTATTTTCATCTTATATTTTAGTTCAATCAAGACTTTGAAACTAATTACGTAACATAATAGCACAAATTCATTTTTTCGACAAGTGATTTTTAAAGTAAATAATTTTATATGCTGTACCCTAGCTATGTGTGATTTAAAAAATAAATGAATTTGCATCCCTTTTCTTAAACGTTTCTTGCCTACTTTTTAATTTAGATTAGAATTAAATGAAAGGCTTAAGATTAATTTTAATAACAAGCCCCAAAATTAATTACATTATCTGTATTATATTTTAGTATCTTATTCTAAAATATATTTTATAAATTTAATTTTTTTTTGCAAAATTCTATGGAAAAGTGTTTTTAATTTTAATGTGAAAATTTTAGATGTAAAAATGTATCTTGATACTTTTACTCTTAAGTCTTATTTCTTTAAATATAGATAATTGTTATGGATGATCTTTTTTTATTTCTCCAAAAAGATGGTCTATTTTTAAATAGAATGAAAATTTTGCTTAGGTTTTCAGGTTTCAATTATGAAAATATTTTGATGAGTTTTACTAATTAATTTATCTGGAAAAGTATACCACAACAATATTTTTCTTTTATCGTCAGTGTGGTAGTTGCATAATTAAGGTGGTATTTTGCACAAATTATGAAACATTTGAGAAAATAATTTAATTCAAAATACTATGTGTTTTGCAATGATTTTAATTTTTAAGCACTTGGAGATTTTAAAATGCTGTAAGGATATTTTTTTCATCAGGAAGGTTTTGTTGGATGTAGTTAAAAAATTACATCGTAACAAATTACTAAAATACAGAAATTAGATCTGTCTTCCTTTTTGGGCAAGTGATATGTTAGAAATCTTATTTTTATTTTATGAATATAAATTTTGTTTATTTTTAATTGTATTTTCCTTGTTACAATTGTTTCAGATTTGATCCCTCACCGTCGCCAATCGGCCATTGTGTTGCTCCAGTGCGACGTTAATTAAAATACCTACCTACCTTGTTACAATTGTGTAATGTTAATAATTGAAAACCTAATTTTTCTCGAAAGAAAAGTAAAAGTGTGTTTGTTTATGAGTAGAAAATATTTTCGAGTTGATTTTTGTGAAAATGAAATCCAATCAGAAAAAAAGCTCTTTAGTTCCTTCTACGACTAGTTTCATGACCACCTGTTGATACCCGTACACGTCTGAAGAAACTTGTTTCGCGCTTATTTTTCTCGGATGAACTGGCAACTTACGAATCCTCACGCAGTACTAGCGCCCTCTATTGGTGGTCAAACCAAGTTGCGCGTGGCGGCTGAATTTGTTAACTGGTGGCCTAAATCATGTAAATAAACATGTTTACGTGCGAATTACATGCGATTCCTAACAGTTTAATTTTTTAATTTTGATTGAGATATGTGGCACTTGAAAACGTTAAAAGGTAAGAGAAAATTTTTCTCTGGAAGTCTGATAATTACTTTTGAATACTTCGTGTTTATAGTTTGGGAGCAATTTCTCCCCATTTGTTTACTTAATTTATATTTGTAGATTAAACTCTACGCAAAATTCTCTTAACCTTTTTGTACATGTTGTGAAAACTTGTTTTTTATATTTAGGATTTTAGTTCGTTTTCTTAAAATATTTAAAATTTTAAACTTATTGAAAATTTTTTTAGAAGCAAGCTGTTCACATATTGGGGTTAATTGTCCGGAACCTCTTCGCTGTTTTACTTATAGTATATTACATTTTAGGTGCTTTGATTTCGGAACGTTGAAGGATATTTAAATTAGGATAATTTTATTAAGAAAACCTGGGAACAGGTGTTTTTTTTTATCATTGATAAAAATTTATGTACTCCTAAAATCTGTAAATCGCCAAATCATCTCAAAATTGGATCGTCAGTTTTAGGTTGATGCAAAACCATCTTTTAAGGGAGATTTTTTAAAATCTTGATTAAAAATCTTGATTACTGTTTTTCAAGAGCATAATTATGTATTTTAATTCTGCATATTTTAACATTTAGGAAATCATGTTTTGCAAATTTTGTCATTTGCAGATGTTAGGTTTAAATTTTGCTTGTGATCACTTTATTTAAAATTTAGTGTTTTCTAATTTCATAGTTGGGAGCACCTGAATAAAATCGAATTGTGAATATTCTATCATTTTGAAGTGTTTATTTAGTATATTTTAATCTTGTATGATTAAGTGACCCTCTCTAGAGCAACAACCCAAACCTATTCAAAATATTTTAGATTATAAACTATTTTGCTAATTCATAGAAGTAATTTTTTGAATAGAATATTTCCATTTGTGTACCTTTATAAACGTTGAAACTATTGATATACATATCAGTCTTATGTCAACTAGAAATTCAAAAACCTTGAATTCTCTGAAAATTAATGCACTAAAAATACTGGGGAAATTGCACCTTACAGTTGAAACTTTAGAAAATTATACTTGAATGATATCTCTTCTGTGAAAGGTTCAGTTTGATTTTTATTTTATTGTGTATAAAAATATACCCATGGTGTTTCTTTGATAAACTGCTGATAAGTGCAATAATTTTTATTTCACTTTGTACTTTATTTTAAAGATTAAGAGTATTTTATTTATATTTTGTTTCTGAAAAATGTATGGTTAGAATCCATCTTGTAAACAATGAATTTAATTTTTTAAATTTAACATGAAGCCTGGTACAATAAAACTTGTATTTACCCGTGCTATTCATTTTACTTTTATTATTAGTGTGTAATTTTGTGTTTTTTCTAGTAAAAACTTATGTTGATGAATCAAATAATATCTTACAGAGAATTGCTAGTTTTTTCTATTTATAAGGAAATGTAGTACCTTATACTATATTTGCATAATATGTGATTGAACCACATTCTCTGCTTAATTGATATGGGGTATCTATTCAATTATTTGATAAACATCTTTGAGAAATAATTGAAATAAACATGCATAGATATTGTGGTTCATGGATAGAACTTAAAAAATTTTTGTCGCCACTTGCACAAAAGATTTTTCTCTTAAGCCGAATCCTACACAACTGGAGTTACCTTTATTCTGAAATGAAGGTTTTCAGTCAGTTTTTAGAAGAACCATGTGTTAAGTAACCTCAAATCTCTTGAATTATTAGAAATGCTTTGTCTTCCAATGTATGATGAATCCTTTAACTTTTAAAGAATTATCCTAAAAGTAATCAGAATTAGCAGGGGAAGAACTGGCGTTAATAGTATAACAACATGGTATTAAAAGCGTAAAATTGATAACTTCAAAGGCAAAAATTTGATTTTGAAAACTTTCTAGATCAACCCACAAAATAATGCCTTATTAAGGAATCGTCTTATCAGATACATTATATTTACTTAAATGATTTCCTATATTCTCATTTCTCCTTCATCTTTGGTGGGTCAGTATTGTGATGGTCAAAGTGATGAGACACTAGAAGTTATGAGTTTCTGGTTAAATGTAAAGTTATGATGAATTGTTTTCACATACTTCAAATCAAGTGAATGTCAACTTGATAAAATGAAATAGTTTGAAAATTGTAAAGTGTATACTAGGTTTAATTTTTCATTTTGAAATTTTTCTTCATGTACTCATAATACGAGAATACCAATATAAGTAGGAAGTAGAGTTAAAAAGGAAATTATCAACTTTAACTTGACAAGCCTTGTACCCCTCCTAACAGTGATGGGCTGGCTCAAATTATTGTTCCAGGATATATAATAATGTGCAGGTCTTAGGAGTAGATAAATTAGAAATGTTAAAAGTAAAACATGTAATTTTACACACAATTTTGGTAGGGTGTAAATGGGACAATAAATTTAAGAATATTTAATATAGGAAATAACACCTATAGGGATGTCATTTTGTGAAAAATATTTCCATTTGTGTATCAAATATTGATTCAAAGTTAGCAAGGCAGCTCCATGTATCAAAAAATGACCAGAGTGACAAAAACCAAACCTTTTTCTGGACCTAGGCTTCTTGCTACCTTTACTGTATAATTCAATCACAATCCTCATTGCTACCTAGAATAACATAGAACTTGTCAGGTTCAATTTTTCCCTGGGTGTATTTTCTCATGTATCAATAAAGCTTCATTTTTGTATGTCCATTTACTTGACCTTTGGCACAGCTTGGGACAATATGACCCTTGTGTGATAAAATTCATACAACAGAGTACTATTGCAATTGTCGGATATGATAGTGTTTATTTCGTTATTTACCAATGCCATTTTTCTAATTGGAGAAACATTTAATTTTTGCAAATAATGCCACATTTTTTAGTTGATTTTATTAAGAGACCTACCCCAACTTCCTAGAAGCACTGGCCTCTCAAAAATTTCCCAAATTCCCGGTGGGCCTGTGTCATTGCTTCATAAGTTTTATCTTAAAATTGATTGTGAGAAATTTTGTGAAAAATTTCTATGGTTAATTATGGATAACGAATTGAGGCAAGAAATTCCATTCTGTCACCAATGAGGGAAAAAATTTTTGGAAAGAATATATGAATTTTTTTCATATGTCATTTTTACTTAGATGGTGGGAAAGAATATATTATGATGGATAGGTCAAGTGGTTGAAACTTATTGAACTCTTGCAAATAAGCAGAGTGAATGATCTCAAAATACTATCTTAGTTACTTTCTATCATTCAAATATTTTGTACAAACTTCGTTTAAAAAGTAAAGTTTTTTTGATATATTTAAATGTTTATGTAAATCCCCTAACGCAAAGGGGCAGTCGTGGTTCTGGGTATGCTCACTGCTAGCAACCTTCGAATTGTAGGCGGCGAAGGTTCGATTCCTCCTCGGGTGTGTGAGTCGATTCCTCCTTGAGGTTTCTTCTGTGTCAGTGAAACTGCTTGTATATTCATTACTTGATATTAAATGTCTTATGTCTGGTGCAGCATGGTCAAATATGGCCCTTGCACCATAAAAAAACCAACCAACCCCTAACCCAAAAGTTGACGAAAAAACAAGTGTCAGGATGGGTCGCGAATAAGTTTTTGATCCTAAGTATTCAAGAATTTTCAAATAGTTTAGTGTAGTATTTTGTAGTAGTCTTGAAATGAATCTGGATTTAAACTTAGGATTTCACATCCACAGTAGGCAAATCAACATTTGGATTGAATTCATGATTTCTCTGAAGAACCGGAAATTTATTCTTCCCGGCGGAATCCAGGCAACGCACGCAAATTCCGGACGTCTGGTAACCCAGTGGGTATGAGTTGGAGTAATGCACCATTACCATAGCTACTCCAGTGTAGAAGATTGTTTAATCAAGTGGCAATTGAAATTTTAGTTTTGATGCAAGTTACGATCAGTCACGAATCTTAAGAGTGGTCTTTCCGCTTTCCATGTTTAATCCATTTGTCTTATCGCTCTCACACAAAATGTGTCGAAAAGCTGTTCTAGAATTTTCGGAAATATTCGCAGATAATGCATTTCGGATGACATCAAATTAAGGCAGGGTAGCTCCATTATTTTGCAGTCATTGGACTGAAATAAAGGGAGTTATGTATGAAATCCCGACTAACTTGCGCTTTATCGGGGAAGTTGAAAAAAAAATTTCATGATTCGTCGACATTGAACTATCAACGGCAAATTAAGTTTTTATTATACAATGTGTTCATCAGTAGAGAACCACATTAAATATATTTTAAATATCGCGCGAACCTGACAAAACTGAAATGATTCCATTGAAGAAATCACGCTAAAGTAAGCCATCGAAAGAAATGAACCTAATTCCAAGTTGTGTCTTAAATTGGCGAAAGAAAAGTTAGTTGATCCAAATCGATTTTGAATAATTTTTAAATGTAGTCGGTCTGCATTAAGGCTTATTGAGTGTTGGTTACCAGACCTAAAAATGGAAGTTCCTGACAAACTCAGTTATAGTTCCTGAGATTTCAGGGGAAGTCCGGACAAATAAAACTCAATTGATGTGGAATTAATGAAAAAACTTCCATTGAAATGGTCGAATAATCAGTTACACAAGTATTACAAATAAAAAATACCTCAAATAAAGAATGACTTGACGCATGCAATTTTTTCCGCCAACTGCCGTTAACGACTAACATTTTTATGCGATTCAAGCAATACATTTGGATTGAATTAATGATTTCTCTGAAGAACCGGAAATTTATACTTCCCGGCGGAATTCGGGCAACGCACGCAAATTCCGGACGTCTGGTAACCCAATGGGTATGAGTTGGAGTAATGCACAGATTAGAGTACGAATTTGGAATAAATAAATCGATTAGTCTCAAAACACATCGTTATTTTTCCTTTTCTCACTTGAAGCCTCAGATTGCTTTTGATCAAAGGCACTATTTTAGATTTAAAAGTTAAATTTCAAAGGAATAAACAGTGAACCCGCGCGAGTGAAAACTGGAAAGACCATACTACTAGAAGTTTCGCTTGAAATAAAAGCATGAATCCGTAGTCTTGATATCGAGTTCCTGACATTTAGGTTGATTTGTTTGTGGTGAAATTTGCAGTATAGGGCAAATAACTTGAATTTTACTAGATATTTTGACGTATTTTAAGTCTAATACAAAGGGTCGCCACACCACAATTTATATTCGTGAGTTCATTACATCACACTAAATCCGAAAAGTATTCGAATTTAAAACTGCATTATTGGGATTTTAAAAAGAAAACAGGATTCTTGACTTGAAAGATTTGGTGGTGGGTAGTGATTGGGGAAATGAACTTTGTCTTTTGATATCTGTGTTAGATAAAGTGCGCAATTTCTGAGTGTTTTCGATCTGGTGGTTGCGATGGGTCATACGATTTGCCTGAATAGATTTCGTTTTCAAATTTAATTTACTCATTTATTTAACCTTTATTTTGTACATTAATAGCTTTAATTCGAAGACGTTTTGCTTCTTAATTTTCATATTTATGAAATAACTGGTTTTGGCCAATTCATGCATTTGCGCTACTGCCTGTTTCATGGTTTATCTTCACTTGTCTGTTGACTTTTCAAATTTCAAGACGTTTAAACTGTCTTGTTTATAAAATACTAGTCTTTTGTTCCGAGAGGAAAAACAGCTTGTTTGTCATGCAAAATCCTATCGACCTTCTGTCTTGTCTGATCATAATTCTATATATGTTCACTGTTCCGATTCCTACTTAGTGGTTAAGGGTTCGAATTTTCGACAACTGCAAAAGTGGAACTTATACTCTCATTTTCGTCTTGCTTGGTTTGATTTCGCTTCCATTGCCGAAATCCAGTTCCCGCGGTGATTGCCGTACAACACCCGGGGGTCATTTCCTCTCACTCTTAAAAAGTTCTCCCTCAGTTTTTGCTTTATTTTCTTTCTCTTGCGATGTCTCTGCCTCCTCTCTCTGATTGCTGTCTGCACAATCATTCACCGGTTGTACTTGGCCTTGAACCCGGGACATAGCAAATTCGAAGCTTCTCATAACGTTTTTGTAGTTGACGATTGAAGTTCTCAGTTCTAATATAGTTTGATTTTTTAAAAATCAACCATTTGCTGAGTTTAGTTTTCAGATTTGTTGAGCAATCAGTTCCTAGAGATTTCGAATGAAAAGGTTCCCCTTGTACACCCTTGATCTATCCTATGGATAACATTTTTGATTTTCTCGTTTCATTTTATAAATCATTAAAAAAATTAAGCTATATATCTACTATGAATGAAAGTTTCAAGAAAAAGATTTGGCATTTTTTTGATAAAGATTAAGAGTAGTATTTATCACAAAGGTAATTTTATAAAACTCATGTTTTGTATAGAATTCCATGCATTTATCATGAGTAAAACATCAATGCTATATTTACATTGTGTAAGAACAAAATTTGCAATGAGTTCAATACTGAGTTCACTTCCGATAAGTATTAATGATTGACACATTGACATTCTGCAATTGCATAACTTAGGAATGCCCCATGTCTTTAGTGTACTTTTATATTATGCTTCTTTTTATAAAGGGTATTTAATTTCACCAATAATTTTATGAAAAGACATCTATAATTTACTTAATTGCCGCAAATGTTTAATACTTTTAAAATATTTAAAGCCCAGTCTGATGTTTTGAAAATGAAACATTTTATTAAGATTGTGTAATAAGCATGAATGAAATTTGTATGCTCCTAAATCCTTACTCAGTATGTGCAATCTCAAAGTAGGAGTGGTTCAAGATTCCTGTGCAACATCTCTAGTACTTGTGTGATCCCCTTTAGTTGGTGTCATCTTTCTTTCTCCATGTCCATGTTAGGTGGTAGGCGAGTGGTTAAAATTCTGGCCGTTGTGGTTCAACATATTCTGTTTGAATTTCGGTCTTAGCATGGAATTTATAATGGTTCGTAATCCATTTAACTTGTAGGTTCCGGTCTAATTAGACCTTTTGTAGCAACAAATGATCATAGCATGACAAATCAATCCAAGTTTGGTTATGTTGGAAAACAAATCAAAATTAGCTTCACAACTGCATTGTTAGTCTTGTTAGAGGCATGTCAGTTCTGCATATTTTTATATATTCTCCATAATTATTAATGTATGCAGTCTGCACCACTGTGAAAGAATATCATTAAATAAGTCTGGCAATGCTTTATAATATTTTTATGGTATCTGAAATTTATTCCTATACTTTGAAATGTGTATGTTTTTATAACTTTCATTTTTGTATTGAATTATAACAAGTTTATTCCTTTTTAGGGAGATTTAGAAATTGATAGTGATATAATATTCCAGCTTGCTGCATTAGTAATTCAAGCAACCTATGGAGACTATACTGAGTATGTATTCATAATTTTGAGTTTTTTAAAAATAAGTCTTAGTAGCTGTAGGGATGTTGAATAACATTAAAAAGAATCTGGTCTGGTCATCCAAGGAAAATAATATTCAAATATTTGAATATTAATTTTTTCTAAAATATTCTTGCATTTTTCTATCAATTTTGAATAAAAATTGTATTGTGTAAAGCTTCAGAACCATTCACTTTTGTTTTAAAATAAGATTCAGGTAGTGATTAGATGAGAATAAATTGGGATGACAAGACTTGGGACAATGTGCATCACTTTCTATCCTATCATAGTTAAAGTTTAATGGAAATTGCTTGTGTACAGTAAATAAATAATTTCAGCAAGTGAACTGCTCTAGTGTTTAAAATTCATTAACGGAACTGACTTCACAAATTATAATTATTCATTTAAAAGTACAAATTTGATTTATGTTTTGCAAATTATTTTTATTATTTATAAATTTAATTTGTTTTGCAAGTGATTTTTATTAATGTTTTAATTTCCTTAGTTTCATAATTAAATCTTTGTTGATACTCTTAAGCTATTAGAAACAAAAAGAGTTTTCTAGACTGCTAGCCCCATCGCTGTAGCATAAACTTCAAATGTACATATGAAATAAATAAATATGCTCGAGAGAGGAGTTCAATGGGCTACTATTGAAAATATATTCCATTCGAATTAAAATTGAGGGGGCATATTTTTTTATTATCTTGTTTGATAGACCTCAATGAAGAAATAAACTCAATGCATTTTATCTTTAAAAATTATAATATGCTAGTATGTATAAATGTTGATGGCTAACTTGGTTGTTTGATTAATTATCTTTTGGATGACACTAGTTCCTTTAAAGGTTTCTCATCATATTGAGTACTATTCTGTTGTAACATGTCTCTTAGTTTCTACAATGCTTTTCAAACTATTGAGTTCGGATTTGTGTAGCAAAGTGATTTCATTAAAAACATGAAAGTTGTTTGTTCTAGCTTTGTTCCCATATAGAGTAGTCCAGACTAATTAGAACCCCACAAATCATATCTGGATTTGAGGAGTATTGAGATAGTTACATTATCTTTTTTGAAGGTCTAACAAGTATACATTGTAATGAGAATACTTTTTTGACTAAGGTAGGTATTTAATTAACGTCTCACTGGAGCAACACAATGGGCTATTGGTGGCGATCTTGGATCAAACCCGAAGGGAAAGATTTGTAATTTTGTAATTTTGTCACCATGTAATTTTGAACCATGGTCGGATGACGAGATCACATCTGTCATCTGACCATGCACCCACTCTCCAAACTTCCACACTACACCAATGTGGGGACATTTGAGGCCACAACAGATTAACATGCACCAGCCTCCTTTGTACACGACTGTCTGGTTGGATTCGAAATCGCAACCCTCCGGTTGCTAGTCCGTTACTCTGTCAACCGGGCTACAGCAGCCCACTTTTTTGACTAAAGGATTGCTTTACGATTTGTATTTTGTCTGAATATACAATAACTTTATCTTAAATAAATGAAACTATAACAAGATATTATTTACTTAATGAATGAATAAAACATGTATATACTTATCTATTGCAGTGACCAAACATTTAAATCTCACTTGAAGAGGTTACCAGTGTTACCCACATCTACATTAAAAGAATTCTCATCTATTTCTGCATGGTGAGATTTTCCTAACTTCCATTTCGGCATTAATGTTCTTGTTTAACATAAATATTTGCACAGGTACATAAAATTTTGCAGTACTTGTGACTTGCAGAAAATTATCTTGCTCACAAATATTCAGAAATGTTTATAACATTTGTTAAAAAGTATTCCAATCAATCCAACATAAAAATCTAAGTTGTTTTCTTTTGAAGCCAAACAAACTAACTATAAAAGGCTTAAAAATGTGTATAAAATCAACACAAAAAGCTTCTTTCCTTCAAATATGTCGAATAAAATATTTTACTGTGTTGTAAGAATAATGAAAAACTAATTTTTCAATATTTGGTTTAATGTTATTTAACATGAACCAGAAATTAACATCTTCAATAATACCAAAAGTCAATTTATTTTTCTCAGATATTTCTTTGAGTGGCTCAATTACCCCTAAAGAGAAACATTTATTTTCCGAATTGGTTGGAAAAATTAGCTATTACTTATAAGTGTAATTGTAATTTCTATCTATATACTAAGAAATATATATTATAAGATGTTCTGTTATATTTATTGTGGCGTGTTAGCTTAATTAGCAAATCCCTTTCATTTCTAGTACTGATTTGTAGAATTAGGCAAAATGAATCATAGCTTTTTTGTTGAAAACCTGAACTAAAATTGTTCAAATTTGTTTTTAGTACTTAAAGCCCACTCAGGCAAATTTGATACTCTTGAAAGGACAATACTCTTGGTTATCACCGAAAATGATCATTTGAAGTTTAGAATTATGATAAAAATAGACTTGGATATACCCTATGAAACCAATCCTTTGTTTTAAAATAAATATACCCTTATTCTCAGAAGTCAGTGAATTGGACTAATTCTGTTCTTAATGTGTGTCTAAGAGATTTGAACTTTCAAAATACCATATGCTTATAGTTTTTAGGCTCAAAATTTTTCATACTCTATTGTTTTAGGCAACTTATGTAAGAAATCATATTTCATTACCTTGTGTTACTTAGCTTAGACGGGTCATACACCTAGATGCTATAATTATTTTAATTAGTTAGATATTTTGCATAACATACGGGAAGCACATTCTACAATTTTTGGTTTATTTTCAGTGAAAAACAAGTTCTTGATCATTATAAGGTGCTTGTAGACCAAACAAGAGGTGCTGCTATTGTTAAGTGAGTGAAGTTTTTAATTGTAACTAGTATTTTTTCTCAGGTAAAAATTACTTTTCATGGTGCTTAGTTACTACAAATGAAATCTTAAAATTCCTTCAATTTTTAAATTCATGGCATTTTTATGTATAAAAAATTTGAATTTATTTAAAAATCTGTACACAATTGTATTTGACATCATTAATTTTTTCATCTCCATTATTTCTAATTTTTAGTTATCTGAGTATTGTTGAAAGTTTGCCAACTTATGGTCAGCATTACTATGAGATTAAGGTATCAAAAACAGTTTCTTATTTTTTCTAATAAAAATATATTGCATAAACAATAATTCTTATTTACCCTTAAATTTAGGACAAGGCTGGAAATTCTTGCTGGCTTAGTCTTAGCTATCGAGGAATAAGTCAATATGATAAAACTGATCGTCGAAATCCTCGAAGGGTAAGTAGATTTGACCTTGTGATTATTTTAAATGTGATTTGTGACTCAACTTTAAATAAGCTCGAACCATTTTGGTCCTGTCCTGCTCTTATGAAATAAAAGATACCTCAAGATTCTATGTCATGCAAGGAAATTTGGATTGGGCTGAGCAGTATATAATAGTCTTGCAGTCAAGGAAAGACGTGCTGGAAGTGACTAAAATTTTGTCTTGTCATTTGAGTATAATAAAACCTCTATCCAGTTCTCGCAGCAGCCCCTTTCCTTAGAAACATTTATAAAGTATGAATAATCCTTTATTAAGATATCTTTATTAATAGACTACTACACCTCTTTTGCACTTTGTGTGAGAAACCAAAGCTTTCCTCTTCTGATCTGATATCAATAGAGAAATCATGGCTGAGTTTCTATTTAGCAATTCGGAAAGAAGTAATTGTGATTAGGGTATGAACAAATCATGACTTAAAAAATAAATAATTCGGATGCATTTGATTTAAACCAGATTTTTAAAACTGGAATTTTATGATTTTTATTAATTTGTTTCCCTTTTACAAGCTTACATATGTTGGACATGAGATATGTAAAATAACTAGTTTTTAGATGGTTTTGATTTATGTTAAACATTAATATATATAATGGTTTAGGAAATATAGTCGTGCAAATTTTTGAAAAACACCATAGGAATACATAGCATTTCTTGAGGTATTTTCATATAAAATAATTACTAAAAGACTTGTTTTTGAGAGAAAAAGATAATTTCACCGATAGGAAATAAAATAACTTGAAAAGAACTTTTATCAAGTTCCTCATGGAAAAATCCCTGCTATTGGTATAGTAATTATTAATATTTAGCTAGCAAAAGGTACTTTTCGTGAAAAAATGTTATTTGTGAGTAAACAGTATAAAATGAGACATGAAAATACATAAATTGAATTAAAAATGCCTATTTTTCAAATTTTCTCTGAACACAGACAAGTATTTCATAGGAACATTCCAAGCACAAAAAGGGTTTGTACGCAACATTCAAGAAAGTAAATTCTGTGGAATTTCAAGCTTTTAATAAATAATTAATCATTGCAATCATAATCATTAAAATAGCTTTCCACTTCAATCTACTATCTATTTTGTCAGCATACTCATTCAATTATCAAATGGGGGAATTAACTTTAACATTCCCAATTTCAATTCTATAAATGCAAAATAGTTAATATTAAAATTACCAATTATAAAGATTTTATGTGCAAAATTAGAATGCTTTTGTGATACTGCAGAAAACTTTTTCATTGTGACTAGGTGCCTTTAATTGTTTTCCATGAAGAGATTAGATTGCAATACTAAATACAGAACTAGAACATCTTAATAAAGAATACAAGTTGCCACAATTTTAATAACTTGAGTGAATATAGTTTGTGCATCTTATCCATCACATGGGGAAGGACAGTTCAAAATTGGTCACATGATTTATAATCATAAGGAATGTTATAAACAAAACCCATGATAAACAGGCTTAAGATTGACACCTGTTGGTCAATGGCTCAATAGGGAAATACATGTCTGGTAAAGGCGATTCCAATCAACTAATACTGTTTCTGAGTATTTTCTTGAGCACTTCCAGCCTATTTCGTAAAGAAACGCAAAATAAATTTTTGTTGCATATATTTCACACAACTAATTCAAAGGGCACTATTAACAAGAATTTGTGTAGTATTTCTGAATATTTATGCCTATTTCTGTTGTAGAATTGTTCTTATGTTCTGTACTCTTAATGTGATTTTTAACCACTTTTCCTACTTGAACCTCACATTTCCAAGCCTATTGGTGTCCTGAGATGGTTGGGTGTGTAGTTGCTGTTTAAGGTGGTGCAGATACTTGAACTATTTTTGCTCTATACCTCTTCTCCGTCTGTAGGGACGTTATATATAGACACAAAAATTTGACTCTAAATCCAAATTTTGAGCACTTTTAAAAACTGTTCTTAAATAGAATTAAATATTTCACTTTTACATGATTTCATCAATAAAATCTGAATTTCCAATCTCTCCAGCTGCTTATAACTGCATGCAAGTACTGAAACACATATATGCTTGGGAATGAGTATGTTGTGCTGAAGGTTCTGATAGACTTTCATAGGTCAACACCTCCAAAAATATAATGAAGTTTGCATCTAAGACAATAAATTCATTGTTTCTCGAAGTTGATTATCAATGATATACTTATCAGCACGTTAAAAGTGAATCGCTTCCTCACTATACCCATTCCCAAGTATGCATGTGTTTTGGTGCTTGTATTGGGTCGTAGGCTGTCTAGAAAGGTTGGAAATTTAGTTTATTTTATTGATGAAATCATAAAAAGTGAAATATTTAACTATTGAAGAACAGTTTTTAAAAGTGCCAAAATTTGGATTTAGAATATCAAATTTTCGAGTCTCTAGATATCTACAGATGGAAATGATTCTCAATGGTCTTGAAAATGTGTGGTTCTGGTAGGGAAAAATCATGATATTTGAGTACACAGAACTAAAACAATTCTATGACAGAAATTGGCAAAAAATATTCAGAAATGCAACAAATTCTTGTTAATTCAGTGCCCTTTGGATTACAAGCTGTTTTACATGCAAAATTGTATGACACAAAAATTTATTTTTCATCTTTTACGAAATAGGCTGGATGTATACTCAATTTTGTGACATGTTTTAAATGTTAAATTTATAAAATTCTATCTTAAAAATATAGCAAATATGGAATTGTTTTTTGCCTATTGTTTTTCTAAATGTGTTGCATTTATCATTACTATAAAAATTAAGTTCAAGTTATATTTTTTGCTGGGTTTTGAGTTTTTAAAGAAATGTCTTCATAGCGTATACTCTATTTTTGGGGCCACTGTATATATAAATTAATTACTGTTTAACGCATTTTTAATCTTAAATTGGGGTTCAGTTGTATTTAATAAATATTCAGCATATGGAGGATATTTTGAATTTCAGTTTTCATTTGATTATAAAACTTAAAATATTTATATATAATAATTAAGATATTTATAAATTAAGGATCAAAAGGAAACAATCAAGAATTCTGAAATTAAGACACTTTATAATGCTCTCAGTTGAAATAATTTGCAAAATAAAACTTGACTAATTTATCATGTGACACTCCTTTTGCTAGAAACTGCTTCAGTAATTTCTTTTTAGAAAGTAAGACTATTTTTATTCATTTTTAAAGATAGTATTTGTTTTTTAAGTTTATTTTGTAATACCAGGTCTTTTTATGGAAGCAACTGGAAAACTTATACTTTCGCGACAGAAAATTCACAATTGAAGTACATGAAGCTCGAAGGTGAGACTAATATCTATTTAACTTAATTTGTAAACAGATTTAAAGTAAATGCAAAGGTTATTCAGTCTTTATAATTTCATTCTGATTTATATTGTAGGGTTGTTCATACATTGAGCAGTTTTAATCTCTACGAGGATGCCATAGAAGAGCCAGTCGAGGAGTTTGATGATCTTTCCAATGCTATTTGTGATCCAACTACTCAGTGAGTTATTTTTATTACTGTTTACTACAAAAGGGAATGGCTAAAGGTAGGATTTTATTGATGAAATTTACTAGCATATATCCAATAAAATGCATATGTGAGCCATTAAAGTATAAGATAAAAAAACCACAAAAAATTACATTTATAAAACTGTTAAAAGGTCCAGGAAAGGACAAAAAGAGTAAGCATCTACGCAACAAAAAATACCCATAAAACTACTATTCATTATTTAACTAATTGTTAATCAACTAATTAATACAGTTTCTCTGTGAAACTGAAAGTTTATTTTGTTAACCTAGGCTGTGTGCTCATTAAGATTAAATATGTGTGAAAACACAATATTTTCAATTGAATTTCATTCTAAATATATGTGTAACTATTGAGAATAAAGATCAGATTTGACTCCCCATACTAAAGGCATTCTATGTTAATTTGCTTAAATTAATTATGAAATAAAATAATTAAATCCATTTCTATCTGCTATAAAATAACTGAAGAATAATTTTGGGAGTAGATCTCATTTAAAGTTAGGGCTAAATTAATTGTGGGTAATATTTTCAAGAAGGAAAATAATACTTTTAATTTAAAAAGTTTGAGCTTATAAAATTGTTTCATTAATCTGTTTTTTGTTGTATTCTAGTGTTAGTTTGGAAGTGGTAAAAATTTGTTCTGTGGTATGCTGTCATGAGTTGAATATTTTTGGTATTTCGTCTTTGATACAAATTGTAAAATTTATTTTATTTCTAGGGTATCCGTTAGCAGAAGAGCACTAGCACCAGCCAGTGTCACAGTATATGTTTGGTATGCTGCATCAGCTAATGTTGCAAAATGCATCTGGTCTATGGCAATTGCCCAGCATCAATTTTTTCTGGATCGTAATCAGAAAAAAGTAAGATAACTTTTCTTGAATTATGTAGATATTGATCTTAAAAACGTTTTGAAAAAAGGAGCCCCATTCTTGCTTGGATTCGTATGTAATTTCTAATCTGTGATCTTGTTTGCCAAAGGTATAATTAGACTTTTTTGAGGCCTTGATGAATAATGCCGATGCCACCCTTTGTCTGAAACAAAATTTAAGTATTGGAAATGTAAAAAGTAACCTATTAAAATAATACAGATATTTTTCGAAATAAGTACTATATTAATTTTTACTTCCCAATTGTTATTCACATTATTAATTATCAATTACAATTTATTGTGTTTTAGTTACTTTTAATACAACTTCTATATACATTAGGTGTTACTGACACAAATTTACTTTCATTGACTTTAAAATAGCTGGGCTTTAAGCAATTTTCACTAATATTAAAATTCTTGCCTCTATTCTAAATCATGGCAATTTGTCTAAATTGTGTTTGTTGAAAAAAAAGGGAAATTCGTTATAGTACAATAAGTATTTGACATGCAATTGGCAGATCCGATTTATTCTGCTGATAGTTTGTTTACATATAAAGCTCATTTCTAAATCAAAATAATTAAATGAATTTTCAAGAATATCATAATTGTTATAACCTCAATATTGGCTATAGTGGAAACTGGTTTTACATTCTCAATTTTTATTAAAAAAAACACAATTTACAATTTGTATGTGATACATATATAATTAAACTAAAATTATATAGAATTTAACATTGAGTTCAGCAATGAATTTGCTAGCAAATCAGTTGTACTCTGCTAGTCATTTTTAAAAATGAAATGATTTAATGCAGAGCATAATGTAAAAAATTGCGAGCGTAAATTTTTTTTTCATTACAAAACAGGATTTTTGTAGTTCGTCTTAATAGGAAATACCTAGAGCAATTTAGCATAGTGACTGGCAATTTATCTGGTGTCAAGAATGCAACACATCTCTAACAAGAAGTGGAAAATATAAATTTTACCACATTGCAGTAATAAAAAACTTATTTAAATTACATTGATATCATTTATGTAAACAAAAATATAATGGCTTTTTCAATAAATTATAAAAATTTGGATGATAAAACACTGATATAATGTCCTTTTAGGAAAAACAGGTAAATATAAAACTGCAAATAACTAGAAATGCCCCTAATAGTAATAATATATACTACAAATGGAACGACACATTAAGAACAATAAAAAATGGAAAAATTAAAAATTTTCAAATTTGTGAAACTATAACATGTTGTCTAATTATGTTAAAAGTATAATTTCTACATACAAATAGTATGTGATAAAAATCAATACAAAATGCCATTCTGTAACTCATAATAGAATGATTCGCATAGTATAATTCCGATTTAGATGGAATATATTAGTGGGAAAACTTGTGTAAAAATAATACACTGATCTTATTCCTTGCTAAAATTGGTTTGAGACCGTTATGTGCAACTTATAAAATGTTAAGAGTTATTTCGATTATTTGAGTTATTCAAATTCGAAAGAAACACCATCATTAGTTCCTTCATAAGAGATTTTTATGGTCACAGACATAATTATATTCAAACTTAAATATAATTGAAACAACTTTCTTTGCAATTAACCATTTCCGAAAATATCAAATGCATATCCCTTAAAGCAGAGAGGTAAAGGGTTTGAAACAACAGCTGAACAGGAACAAAGTTGCTTTTTATTATTGCTCTCAAAAATACAAATATTTCAATCCATTATGTCAAAATGCAATAATGCCCAATTTTGTATCCAAATTTCATGAAAAGAGGCATCATATTTTACCATCTGAGCAGATTTAACAGTCAGTGATGAATGGCAATAGTGATTACAAAACCAGACTTTTTAAAGAGAAATGATACTCTTCGTGAAGCTGAACTTGATTAGATGACTCATATTGTTAGAATTTGGATAATCTACAGAATAATCCCCCTTTTGAGTGAAAGAGAATCCTTTGAAGTTCCTATTGCATTTTTCTGTGCTGAAATGAACGATTAATTGATCAATCTCAACTTAAATCAGTACAACGAATTAGATTTAGTTTCAGATGTTGTAATCATTACTATATCTTTTAGATTGAATTCTGTTTTACCATGTATCTTACTAATGAGTACCATCTTTGCACATGCAATTATGATAACAGTAAGAATCTTTGATACTTGATAAGCAAAATTACCATACCTCCTGTCTCAGATTGAAATAATTGAGATCTTCCAGTATTAGCCCTTTCCTATTACTACTTTGCCCTGAAAAGGAGTCCCTGGCAGGTTAGGTAAATGAAACATAATAGAGGATTGTCCTGGTGGACATTTTCCTCTACAAATTTGCTTTCTCTATTCATGCTCTTATCTAATTAGACTTGAATGATAATAAAAATAGCCTAATGATCCAGATATAAGAAACTAATACTAATAAAACTGCTCTGAAGTCAGAAAAAAAGACATGAAACATTATTAGAAAATATTTTTGCAAGAAGACCTGTTAAGATTTCTGAAATGCCGCCCTTTTAGACGTTGGTGCTAAGGCCTGCTACGCTTCTGGTATTTGCTAAGTTCTCACTATTATCTTTCAGAGTGTGAACCGTGTAGGAAGGAGCTTAAGCCAAATTGCATCTGAACTCTGTCGGAGTGTACAATCCCTCTCATCAGCCAGTTCTCAGTCAAATATTAGCCGCAGTACCAGTTCAGCCAGTCTTCCGACTATTATAATTGAAGGCAAGTGATTGTATATATGTTTTTATCTTTGAATTCATGTATAATTTTCTACTTAAACTTACCTGCCAAGTTTTATATATTATGCTTAATTATATATCTTGACTGTTTTATTCAATTTAATCACTGACTTTCATTTCTTTTATATTTCTAATCTTAAAAGTTTTCATAAATTGGTAAACTTGAAAAACCAACTGCAATTTGTAAATCCTATTGGAATTATGTAGTTGAGATCTTGATATGAATTCTTTAGAATTGATACATTTTTCTTTTTACTGTTATCAGATTTAAATTACCTCGAAATTGACTTGTGTATGTGCCATAATAACAGTAATTGGAGTCACAGGCAGGGCGGGAGTGATGTAGGCAGTTAGTTGAGTGGTTTTATTAGGGGAATGTAGTGTGGAAAATTCACAAGTGGAGAGGCAGAAAATTCCAGGTAACTAGTTTTTTTAATCTAAGGGTGTGCATTATAGGATTCATCAGAGAACTTGGAAAGGTAGTGTGTAGGGGTTTTGAACGGTTCTGAGCTTATTCAAAGGGGCTCTGGAAAGAATGAGAAGTTAAAAATTAGTCCACTAGGGGTTAAGGATTTAGAGCGAAATTATTGGATTAGGGGACCTACCAAGAAAGTTTAATAGAAAAGGTGGGATTTCTATTAAGTCGAATGTGAATTTTGTTCATCTTAAAATGAACTAAGTAAGGTTACCACAACTTTTGAAGACTATAATTATTTTGTCATAAGTAACATTAGGAGTAATGCTTAAAAAGTGGAATCAATTTTAATTCCCTGATTTTATTGGTTAATTGGGTTTTATGGCATAAGGTCCACATTTGGCCATGTTGTGCCAAAATACAAGACAGACAATGTCAAGTAATGGACATACACACAAAGAAGGTTTTACTGACACAGAAGAGAAATACAATCCGGGATGAATCAAACCTGTGTGCTACAACTTGCAGGTTGCTAGTGCATTGGATAAACCCATTGAGCCATGATGGCCCCACCCTGTTTTGAATTATCAGTAAAATGCTTGATTTTTATGGTATGGCTTGATAGTTTGTCAATTACTTTATCAGACTCGTTCCAAAGTGTTCTGTTTTAGCTAACATGTTTTTCAAGAGAATCAAATTATAGATGAACTGTTAATGTTAAATTTGTTGGCATACTACTTAATTGTTTATTGTAACTTTATTTTTCTGTTCATTGCGAAAACTAATTTTCCTAACATTACAAACTTGCATCAGTAGAAATTAGACAACATGCTGTCCTGTTTTAAGAGACAAAAAGCACTAGCTCTGCTCGTAAGGATTTTATTCCTCAAAATTTGTCTGCAGTAAATAGTTGATTTAATTAACTATGGGTTATAGTTTAAATCAATTACATTTTTGTAGTTTTATTTAAACAGTAAAAGTTTTTGGCATTTATCTGTGTTTCAGTTTAAATTTGTATGTTTATCTTCAAATAAATTTGGATTACTGAAATAAGCTATCCGTGTGGAGTTTTTCATTTGTTCAATATAGTTTACATTTTAACTTGTAATTTTTAAAAGTAAATATAGTTTTAATCTTTTAACTATTTCATTATTTTATTCCTTATATTTTATACATATACATGTTTGTTTGATATAGTTGATGAATAATTAAAATTTGTATTCATAATTTGTAGGAGAGCTAAGTGAAGAAAGTAAGGCAGCAACTATCGAAATGTTATCTGCCCTCCAGTCTAGAAAAGATGCTCTTCAGGATGCTCTTAAGAAAAAGACTGAAGAACTTAAAGCTCTCTGTCTTAAGGAAGGAGTAAGTTTATTTCATCTATGAACATTGAAAAATAATTTTTTATATATTCTTTTCTAATTTTGCTTTTACTTAAAGCACTTGAAAAGTATTGGAATGAATAAAACTATAATTTAAGATGCTAGGAAAAATCCCAACTACCAATAGAAATAAAGTTCATGATACATGTTTATCATTAAATCAAATGCTCTGAAGTTGGTGCAATAAAGGCTAAGTTTTACTGTGAATTCTTGATCTATCTATTTTCACAAAATCTACTGCCGTGAGAGGATTAAATTTTTGTCTTAATTTTTCAGGAAATCACAGGAGAGCTTCCTCCAGAAACACCATTTCAACCAGGTGAGGCACAGCCTCAAGTTCGTCGGCGCATTGGGACATCATTTACTATAAGTGATAAGATATTTTACAAAGCAAAAGGAAAAGATGTAAGTGATTGTTTTAAAATTTCTGTTTCTGATTTTTCTGCTGAATTGATTTATAAATAGGTTGTGTATTCTTATTTATCACTGGTCTTTTTCCTTCTATTCTTTATCTTCTGTTGTCTGTCTTGTTTTTGGCACAGCTTGGCCAAATATGGCCCTTGCGCCATAAAACCCGAAAACAACCATCCCTGATTTAATTGTTCTGTAATATGATAAATTTCCAGTTTTGTTATCGTAATTTCAGTGGACCATTTGAGTGGGAAATAATTGATAGCTCTTAAGAAATATAGTTTAATAATTATCTTTCTATGCCTTATGGATATAGAAATGCAGTTAACATAAGCATTTTAAGTCATTACATTTTATTGATTTTAATGATTATCTTTTAATTGTGAAAAGCATTTTCAGTGCATACAAACAAATTTTAATGATCTGTGGAGATTTTTACTTCTACTTTTCAAATGCTCGTGCATGATACATATTGAGGTTACCTTAAAATGTAGTTTATCGCCATTTTGACAACTTGAACATTTAATCTAAGTGGTGTTGGCCATTCAACTATCATTTGTGTTCGTATATCGCAAATACCGAATAATTCCAGAATATTGAAAAAGAACAGCTCAAGTTTATTACAAATACAACATACAACCAGATTGGGATATTCGATGCACAAATCTAAACTTTTAAAATACCCACATGCATATATATTACTGTTGAGGAAGGAAGAAATTTGCATGTATTAGCTTCTTCGCTAACTAGAAACATAAACTTAAATCTCTCCTCCCTTATGGCACAAATAATACAGAATGCGATACTGATTGATTTACCTAAAGTCCAACAAAAAGTTAGTCAAAGAATTCTTGATACTAGCAGTTCTGAATAACAAGAAGACAAATTCTGAAATCCAACACATCAATTCAAAATGTTTTCTTTGGAATTTTTATTGGCAATGTGCTGAAATCGAATTTGAAAAACAAGCTGACTTCACATTCAGAATGTGTACAGGAAACACTTATTGCTGCAGAAACACTACTGCCACCTACATTAAACTTGACATAAAACACCTCATACTTTTTACAATTTTGTGAATTTTATTCTGAGACAGTTTACTATAGTTTAACTTGAATGTGTATATTTTAACAGAGGGAGACTTTGAATAACTTGGAGCTTGACTATGAAATTCAAAGCAAAATAGCCTCTGCTGCCTATAAATTAGCTAATGATGTTACAGCCCGTAAAAGTGTTCGTAAGCTGCGGAAAGTATCCTATCAACAAGCCACATCTAAGGTACTCCTTTCAGTTGTATTAAATCACATTTATTAAAACATGATGTAGAATATTTCATTATTCTTTATGAATAATACTTATTTTTTTCACTCTGTTCTAAGCTAATCTTTGGCTAATACTTTACCCATGAAATAAGTTGAAAAATATAAACTTTAAAAATTTGCTTGAATGAAGAATAAATAGATAAGAATTTTAAAATATATGTAAAAGAATAAAGCTTGTGATATACGTTATATTTGTCAACTGCTACCAGAATGTTAATAGTTTGGCAGATAACTACTGGAATTAATGAGAGCATTGTCAAAACTGCAGATCGTGTTTTCACATATACAAAAGTAATTTCTTTGAATTTTAATATTTTGCAATGTAAAACTGCTCAATGTATTATTTTTTGCTTAAGAAAATATAAGCAAAATGTTAATGTTTTACAATTTGTTATTACCACTCTTGTTTTCCAACAAATCATGAATATTCAATTTAACTTGTAAAATGTAGTTTAAGTAACATCTTATGTTATATTCCCATAAATTTAATTTTAAAATATATTTTAGCTACGGGATATTGAAGAAAAGTTGTGTACATTAAAAAGGGAAAAGGAATCTCTTGAACCAAATGCTGAAGGTAATTTTTGTATAAATACCATGTTTCTCTCTCCTATTGAATTGGCTTTTTGTAGGGTGATTTGTTTCCATTTTCATGTTTTATTCAGAATTTCTTTTCCCCCAAATCATCCATAAATATTAAGTTTTTACAAAGAATTCATACAAACTTTTAATTTGTAACACGCATCTTCAAAGTCAATGTATTGGAAATTTATATACTGTTTTGTGTTACTTATATGGATTGTACTGAATATTTTAAAAATTTATAACAATTTCATTAATAGAATTGCGTAGTCAAGCTAGAAAGTAGATTTATTTCAATTTACAAACTTGGTGGCTCTTGGTATAAGCTCTGTGATCTCGGATGTCCATAGTAAATCTACTTTAAGCAGTAGTATCAGTCCTTATGTAGCAAATGAAACGACTTTGAAATAAATAATACTTTACAAATTAGCAGAGATGAGTGTATTTTGTTGATTTTAAATTCTATGTTTGTAAACTATTCATTAATTTAGTATTGGAATGATTCATGCCTATATATTGAGGTAATATCTATAGACCTGTGTGCATTTTTATTTGCATATCAACTCATCTAACTTATAGTGCCTACATAGCATAATTTTGAAAATTAAATGATTTGATTGTTACTTTTATGTTTCTATAAAATCTGGGCAGCTTGGGGTTATATAGGAGGCCATATTGATTTGAGCTATTCAAAAACACTTGTTAATCAAAGCAAGAAATTTTCCATTGATATTACAATATAAACTGCTTTTTTACAGGTGCTTCAAGTGATAGTGGTTCCAATTTTTTAGGGTTACCGACATCTTCATCAGAAAACTCAATTGCAGATAGAAGTAATTTAAATTCATCATTAAATGTAAGTGAACTTTGTAGAATTTTTAAAAATCACCTTCACATTTATTTTCTATTAGAATTAACGTGTTGAGAAATAAAAATGTGTGAAAACTGTTGGAACATTTGAGAGAAAATATAGTGATGAAATGAAGAATTGTATGAGGATAACTAAATTAGTAATGAAGCTAGCTGCTGGGACTATCCTAATATTTGTAGTCTTAAATGTTTGAAAAAATGTCTGATGTAAGGCATTTACAAATAGCCTAGGAAGCTATTTTGGTAATTGGTTTTTTTAAAGGGACTCGTTCAAAATCATCCTAAATCACTTTTCAATTTGCTTTTTCCACCACATTAAAAACAAAAAATATCTTCACAATGATAACTTATACTTTTAAATCATTTTGAATAGGAAATATGTATGTTAGAGCTTCCTTTTCGCATCTACATAGCAATAACTGAACATGGATTGATATTTTATCGTTATACAACAATTAAGACTTTCCAAGCTCAGTATTCCTCTTTTCCTTAAAGAATTCATCTGTCCCTCCATCCACTTCACTACCCCAATTGACTGAAGGAACCTGCTTGTCAGCTCCTCCAAGTCCATCCAAGTGTCGCCAGAGGCACCAGTCTTTGCAACATGTTCCAGTTATAACGGATGATGTGTATGAGGATGTCGTTCTACCTTTCAATGTCCGCACAAGAAGAAACTCTTCATCCTACTCCGCTGCTTCGGAATATGATGCTGTCAGCTGTGGTAGCAGTAGTATAGCATCATTGGGAATTCCATACAGAAATCGGTGAGGCCTTAGGGACATCGAGTATAATTTACATATTCGTATTAGTTGTCTAGGTTTTATTTTCAGATATGGAGTAGTAAAATGGGGAGTATGGGTAGTAAAACAGCTAGATATTATATCAGTTGATGAGTATGTTAAGAGTATTAAAAATTATAATTCTCCCTAATTAAATAATAATAATTTATTACTATCATAGTTTATTTCTTTTATATTTTACCTTAACTTACATTTTCAGACTGGGAATTTTGTGCCAGAGTAAACTTACTTATAAATATTTTTCATAAATAAAACCATTTGAAATCTAGTGGGCAGGCATATTTTTCTGTTTTAATTTGTAGAAAAGTTCATTGTTTATGCAATGATTAATTTGCTAACTAGCATAGTATGTCCTAAATTTGCCATATTTTCATTAGAAATCCTTGAATCCTAAAAATATAAAATTGACCAATTATAATTCTCTAGTAACTAGCAAAGCTTTTTTAATAAACAAATGCTGTTGAATGTCTACAATTATAGTTCTCAGTTGCTTGAATTACTGAACTCAGACCAATTCACTCATGAATATAATTAAAATTTATCTTTTAATAACATACTTTAACAACACAATTCTTGGATGCTTTTTATCGAAGAAATTTTATCTACTTTTTTATAAATGAGATGGAGTGATGAATAAGTATAATTGATGTAATGTTGAACTAGCAGTTAAGCTATTCAAGATGTAAATGATTGAATTTCTCTTGTTTGAAATTCAAAAATAGTAAATTCACTGGGATAGAGAAATGTCTGATTTTCTAATGTTATTTTGAAGAAGTCAATAAAAGGTTCTTTTTATTTTCAGGTTCGAGGCAAATCTCGATATCGAAGGCACAAATCATTACAGCGTCCCAAATCGCCGAGCTAGTCAAGCATTCAATGACCATGACGACTTATTATCAGATGATAAAAGTGAAGATGCAATGAGCCGATGTTTTGTTGATGCAAACCCACCAAATAGATACATAAACACACCTTTATCTTGCTCTTATGACGAAAGATTATCATACACTAAATCAGGAAGCTTCCCTTCACAAGCTAGTGATAGTAACTATGACAAAACTTCCATCGATAGCAATGGAACCGTGAATTTGAGCTGTGGTGACTCTGTCTATCATCCTAGTGAATCAGTGAAGAATGAGACATTCCCCAATCACGCATATTCAGAGAATGCATTACACAGAACTCAATCTGGGTCATTACACTATAAGCTGAGTCAAGTACACATTAGTGACCCAGATTTAAATTTGGAAAACATTCATAATGCAAATGGCATTCGACATGTTTACAGTGTGCCCACCCTGCCTAGGAATACAACACTCCGTCCAGTTAGTAATGTGGTTTTTACAAATTCTTCAATTTCCGATTGCTGCCCTGGAATTAGTAATCAGACAATAAATCAGGTTGCAGATCTGGTGCAGGCATCTGTTCTTCTACAGGATTGCAAAAGAGCTGCTTCATCTAGTTCACTGGAGTTCAGTTCTCCAAAGACTAAAACTAAGGAGTGGATTGAGACTTCATTGGACTCCCCAGTTCTCACCAAGAAACGGAAGCCTACGATATCTGAATCTTTTTCAAAAACCGAGATTTCGCAGCCAGCTGAGTGGTTTGAAAATGGTCTGCCACCAGCTCCAAGTCCCACCGATTCTTTTTATAATTACCAGGCCCCACAGCCCTACTATAATGATCACGGCTTTGGTCAAAATGTCAGTGATTCCAGGAAATTGCCCTCACCTGTCCTATCATCCTGCAATTTGCCTGGTGGTTCATCAGATTTCCAAAATGTGAGTCCAGATGGCGTATTTCCTATGCACACAGTGTACGAGAGACCACACTCAAGCAGGAGCTTATTTTCAGACACTAATCAATACCATTATTATGAAAATATTGCAGACTTATCTACAAGTAACTCATCCATTTTCCCCCAAACTCAGTCAATTTCTCATTATGAAAATGTCCCCAGTTCATCTGAATATGCTTCCAGCAGTTTTAACAAAAGAGATGAACCAGAGGAGAATAGTACTAAGCATCATCTCAATCATGAAGACTTTGATAACTCTCCAACTCTCTCCCTTTCAGTTGCTCAGCCTCAAGAGCCTCCAAAGCGTCCTGTTAGACGTGTCAATGTTGGGAACTGTTACACTCCTGAAGATGTCTTGGAAGTCGATGTTCGTAATTTCCACAATTCTACTCCAAGTGAAATGTATGAGCCGGTGAACTATAGAGAAGTCTCCCACTGCAAACCATATCAACAAGTTCACTGTGATATTTCTGAAACTGCGTCTCAGTATTCTCAATCCCATTTTGAATCTCGGCACTCTCAAGAGCAGGAGCCAGTACACAATGATGCTGCAGCCTCTCAACACATCCCAAACTGGCAGCAATTTCCAGGGAGTCCTACTGTTGTGGAGAATAGATCTATATCTCCTGCACCCCAGGCCATGAACTTCTCACCAAATGTAGAAGTCAATGTGGTGTCAGTTGGACATTTCCAACCTTACTGGGAGGAAACGAAGCCATACGAGATATCTGATTTCTACAAGTACAGCACAAAACACAGGCGACAACAAAAGCCAGCACATGTAGATAACATGAATGAGATTCATATTGATCAGAATGTAAAGGAATCCAATGATTCTTCCCAACATCCTTTTTATTGTCCAAATAATGATGCAGGAATTGGTACAAATAATGATTATAATCATTCCAGTAATTCGGTTCCTCTTTCTCACATCGGCAATCCACCGAATCAGCACCAAGAGCTTGTCACAAATAGTGTTCCTGTGTTTGATACCAGTTCATTCTTGGACTCCTCAGCAAAGTAGTAAGTACCTAGTTATGTAACTTGGAAAATTAGGATAGCCAAGGTCAGGAACACTTTCTTCCAGTGAATTAAATTTTAAAATTATGTATGTCTAATTACACTAACATTTTTGTAGGAAAGATACCTTGTTAAATGCTACGAGATACCTACTAATTTATCAGATGCTATTTGCATATCATTTTATTTTAAGATTGGTTATTATCAACATTATTTATTTTCTAATCTGAAAATTCTTCATAAAGATTAAAAAAAATCTTAATCTGCTTAAAGCTTTCTGTAATACAGAGAGCAATTTAAAATATTTAAGCATTTTAGTACAAGTGCACTTAAACAATAACATTATATTTTATTGCTCTTTACTTTTGAGTTGGCAGATATGTTAGTAAATGTTTTGACAGAATTTTATATATTTTCTACATTTTAAAATCTTATTTTTTGAGTGAATTTTGTACGTGGTTCCTAAATTGAACATATAACTATTTAATGTTTTAATTTTCTTGGAATAAAACGATTGAAAGCACCAATTTTATATCAAATGCTTCATATTTAACATTGTTAGCCCAGATTCTTGAAGCCATTAAACAAAATATTTAAGCCAAAAGAGTAATATAACTAAGGATTTTTCTGAATATAGCAAAAGCTTGTTAAACTGATACTAAAGGAAGTATTAAAAATATTTTAAAATTAAGATTTATTCATTTCATTCTTATAAAAGAGTAACTTACTCATAATATCAATATGCAATCATAATGCTTTTAAAAATGGACTATATTTTGTCAACAGTTACGAAGGTTCGCCAACTCCTGTTGTCTTACGACATCCAGAGGACCCAGATAAAAGTTTGTCCTTGGGAGAAGTAGAGCTTCGAATTTCTTTAGCTGATACATTTCATGATGAAATGGTGGCATGGTATCAAAATCAAGATTCGGTTAAAAAGGCAACTTTAGTCTGAAGATTGAAATGGTGAGTTTGAAATTTGGATCTTTGTAATGGTTTGCTTTTCTATAGGTTATAAATAAGTTATGTGTGAAATAGTGACTTTATAAAGTGTCATTCATACCAGCCTTAGGTTTTTTTTTCTTCGATACATGCCTATCAACTGATGTGAAATGTCTAGATTTACATAGCAATTCTTTCAGTCAGTTAAGACAAAGAATGTGACATGTTTTGATGTAACAAAAATGTTTTAGAGAAACAATTTTCATTCAATAACTAGAAATTTTTTAGTCCTATTTCTCAGGCTGTATTTATTTTTTGTGAATAAGTTAAAAGGACTATATGTTTTGAAGTTCCATTTATTAGAAAGGTGAGCTTGAATATTTGTTTACAAGAAATTTTTATTTTACTAAATTAGAATGGGTACTAGAAAAGATCTTAAGGCTTTTTAAAATCTAAGGCTTACTACATTTTTTTGATGCAGTGTGATTATTTTAACCAAATGAAATTTATTTAAGATTTTTTTAAACTATCTGAGAGTTATGTGCTAGGGTGGACTTAAAAAATCGAAGTTCCTGTCAGGTGCATTCCTCCATGGGTGTATTTTTCTCTTCTATGTCAGTAAAAACTTTCATTGTATATGTCTATTACTTGATATTGTATGTCTGGTGCAGCATGGCCAAATATGGCCCTTGCCCCATAAAACAACAAACCTTTCGAATGAAATGAATTTCCCGTATTCCCAAAGACTGCCTAGGATAGGATGAATGTTATAAGTACAAGATGCCAGGTACTCATTGGGCACTACTTAATGCTCTGGCGTTATGACGTTACATGGCTACGACATTATCTGTGATTATTCCATGATAAAATTGATGTTACATGTTCTTTTCAATTTTTATGAGTACCTTGTCTATGACTTTTTCTGATTTTTCATAAGTGTATGCCTGATTTTTATTTTACTACAATTATAAAACTTTTGTGAGTTAGGTGAAGAAATCTGAATGGCAAATTTTGTAAGATTAATGTAAATTTGATCACCATGCATGACAGAAAATGGCCTATTTAAAAAAAGCTTTATACATTGTATTCAGCTATTAGAGGCAACTCTTCAATCCTGTAGCAATTCAATTGTAGTTGAATTAGTACTTAGAGAAAAACAGTAAAATATGTATATTTTGAAAATTTCTGCACTTGCCATGCGTATAATTATATGCGTATATTATGCACAAAAATATTGTCTGATCTGAATAAAGTTTTGTGCATGGCCAAAAATATAATGCACGCATTTGAAGAAAATTTTTGACTTTTTTCAGCTCTCTATTCGGGTACCTAATCGTATCAAGGTTTACCTAACCTTTTGTATTTTGAAAGGACTGAATTCTCACTAGAAATGAAATTTTAATCATTTCAATTACGGAAAACATGTCAGTTTGGCATTCACTTTTTTTTGTTTGTTTGGCCACATAACTTTTCATATGCACTGTGTTTCCTATTTATAAAATTTGACACAGTTCATCTGTATCTTCAAATACGTCATCCAATTTCTGCAAAACCTAACTTTGAATGAAGGTGTAAGAATTGGGCCTTTTTCAAAATTCGGAAGTTGTGTGACTTGTCCATGTTTCTTTTAATTTATCATTTGTCAATAATAGAAATCTTATAACTGATTTATAAGTTGTTGGCAAACAATTAAAAAATAACTGAGAAGTGTAAAATCCACAACCGTGAAAATTTGTGTCAATTTTTAATTCTTTTACAAATTTTAAAATAAAAAAGCAATATCTATAAGAAATGATGATGCAGATAAAATTTATAATTTTTTGTTTCACTAGTTAAGACTTACAATTAATTTCACAGTTCAGTTAACTCTGATTGTGAGATTTCCAAGTGAATGATTACTTTATACTCTTATACTAACCTCCATAATACCTATCAATATTTTGAACCAGTAAGTAGAATAAATAATTCATAGCTGAAATGTATTTTATTTACTTTGATTCTAAATTACCAATTGGGGTATTTACAGCCTTATGATGTTCATACTGCAAAGCCTTCAACCACTTGGTTATATAAACCAAGCTTTATAAGTTATCTGAATTTATCTTAAATGTAGATGAAAGCCATAGAAATATAACTATTGGTATTTTTCAGGTTTCTACGAATCATGTTTTCAAGACGTCCGTAATAGGAATAATAGTTGTACAAATGTGTTGCGGTTACATTATTTATTTTGTTGTACATATTAATGTATAAATAAGTCTAAATTAATGTATTATATTTATATGAATGATTATACTTGAAATGAGTTTTTCATTTTTATTAGTTTATCACAAATTTTTCACATATGCTGTAAACTACATGAACAAATCTACTCTAACAAATATTTCTAACTAGAAGACCATCATAAAAGCCAATACTGTTTGCTTCAAGTAATGGAATATCAACAATATATCACAATTTCAAATGTAAACACAATACTTATACTCAGATAATCTGAAGTTAAAATTATTTGTTAGCTAACATTTATTTTAAAGCAAAAAATATCAAGCTTTTATTTATACTTCCATCTGAAGTAGTTTCTGTTAAATGCCATGTTTAGATTTGTTTTTATTAATGTTTTATACAATCATATTTCAATAGTAAAGAAAATTTTTATTTGGCTTGCTTGACATACCATAAGGTGCAAGTGTGCCATTAGAAGAAAATAAATTATAGTTTGTGGAAGAGGCAACTTTTCCATGAGTTAACATTTTTGTCAGGCTGTTTTATTTTTTACACGAGAAACCTTTTCCAAAATTATGAAATTAGAATAAATCTCCAAATTGAAAATTGTAGTTAATTTCCTTCAGATTACTTAGAATGTTAGTGAGAAGGTTAGAAGCAAATTTGAAAACATGTAATCCAGTATCGTAAAACATGAAAGTAAACTGCTTATATTATTAAATATAATATTTACTTGCCTTAAATTATCAATTTTCTCATTGCATTTCCAAATTTGTTGAACTGAAATCATTGCCACTCCAGCATTTCATTATTCTGAGTTATTCAAATTTAACATTGAATTTGTTATCAAAACAGAATGTAACTTTTGATTTGGGGAAAATTCTCAATTTTACAGCATAATTTCAATAATTTTTATCTACAATCATAGGATTTTAGGGTTAAAATAAAATTCTTATTTAAATTAGATAATAAAAACATGAAAATACATTTAAAAAATATATATAATGTATAATTGGTCCCCCAAAATAAATATTCAATTCTCTATAATGACACCGGTATCTTCTGAAAGATAATAAATTAACATAATGTAATAAAAACTTGGAATATATGACTTAGAAGTACATATAACAGATGTAAATTGTAAAAAATGATAAACATCCAAAGCTGCCAAAAGCATCAAAATTTAAGTTATACCACCTCATACTTGCTTTTCCGCAGCTGATTACTCGACATGATGGGTGCCTTGTGATTCAAGTTGACGATACTCTGGGGAATGGCACAGTCATTGTAGTCGACAAAGTCGCATATCATGATATTCAGGCCATGGGGTCCTGGATGCTTATCCTCCAGCCACTTCAGGAGTTGCCTGTTGCTCTCGTTCACTAGAACGCTTCTCAGGTTTCCCAGCAGGTTTCTCAGAATCAGGAACAGGTTAGGTGTGAGGATTGATTGTGAAACGAAAAACTTGCCCGCTTCTCGTCTCTTCTCGTAACCACCTGTCAAGAAAGCGAGCAGATTCTTGATGCTCCGAGTGTTGGGCCATGGATTCGGAATCGACTCAGCAGGCCACAGGAAGGGATGGTACTGTGCCACAGGATCTCGGTAAAAAACAATGACTTGAAATCCTCTTTCCCACAACCAAGACAGTGTAAATTCTGTCAGGTCTGCCACATAGGGACAAAGCATGGGCCCCAGAATTTCCATCAGTTGGTGAAGCAGCTTGTGGTGGTCAAAATGATTCATCTCGTACAGATGCTGAAAATCCAGCAAGATAACTTCTCTTGGATGGGTGTCGAGGAATTCGTGCATTGTCTCCAGAACATTTTTCGTTTCTGTACCATATAACCCATGCACAATGTACAGAAGTCCATCATCAGCTCGCTTGGCTACTCGTAAGTCGAAGTATCTGATTCCTGCCTCAAGTTGTTGCTTGCAGTCAAAGGCTTGAGTACAACACCAGTTGTAGATCACGCGCTTTGACAGGCAACTTGTAGCTCGAATAAAAAAGGAGTTGTACAGCTCAGGATCATCAGGAGCTATATCAGAATGAGGAGTGATCGACGAACTGAGGGAATCATGGGAACCTAGACGGATAAAAAGAATTTACAATATTCAATGACAATTTCCAAAATATGTATGTTTGAGTAGAACTCGGTTCCAATTAGTAAACTGAGGCAAAAAATAACCTTCGATTTCCATTTTAATACAAGTTGTTAAGCAGTCCATACTTTTTCTCCAATTTTACTATATAGCACTATACATTTAATACATGAAAGAATGAAGTAAAATTTCTTTTTGTACCATTACAGAATATATAATATTTGAGAGTAGAATTTGGAAGAATTTTGCCCTTTTATCTTTTTAGATACATGCAAAAACAAAATTTTTAAACAGATTTTGCTGAGCAAAACTGCTTCACTCAGATAGCGAGACAACATGATTTACCAATTATGATTTTTGACATAGATACATTAGAAAAATTCAGTCAGAGTATAAAACTTGTTTGGAGTTTTGAAGGCATAGTCAAATTTCTAATTCATCAGCTATACACGGTTATTCAAAAAGTGTATTAAGGTGATTATTTGTTAAGCTTTTCTGATTAGAAGAGTTAAAACCATACATATTTGGAAGTAGTTTATTTCACAAGGGGTTGCATAAGTAGACATGAAAAATAACTTTATATAGGCACTACCAAAACTAATTAAATAATTAATTAGGAAAGGAAATTTATAATCAAAAGTCAAGTAAAACAAATTTTATCAGGTGGCTGTGTGAAATGAATTCTGGATTTAATCAAAGCATTCTCATTTTGACACTTGGGAGGTGATAAAAATCACTCTTCTCTCAATTTCTAACATCCAATAATTTTAGGAAGTTCTGAAATTTACTATGAATTATTTGTCACAGAAATGAATACTCCATGAGTTTGAAAAAAATTGAATTACAATAAGCATTTGTGCTTTTATTGTTAGTCGTTTGTATGAAAAATTTTTGGATTGTGTAAAAAAATTTAAATATATATTTTTATCGTTGTTCCTTGATAAGTTTTCAGTTAGTGGAAAGTACATAAAACCTCAACCTCACACTGGTCAAAATTTCTACCCTCTTCAAAATTTGAATGGATCAACCCAGAAAAATGAATTACATTTGAGAAATATTCAATGTTTACTTATTAGATTTTGATAATTTTAAAAATATGCAACATTCGAAAGCTTCATTATCGATTGTGTTTAATTTTTGTTTCTGTTTTACACAGTAATAGATAAAAGGGATATTTTGATACATACAATTTTGTGCTTATTTATTTCAAAAAGTACTTTTCCACCCACTTGTATTGTGTTTTCTTGTCTCCCAACAAGCTGCATATATCAAGGAGTTACTTAATATTTCAACTTTCACATGAACCAGAAGTGAAAATTCAATTTAATTACTATTTGTTTTTTTATGTAAAGAAAGCTCTTCAGATAACAGAAAATTTGGGAATCACAAATCGCCCCATTATGATGAAATTAATATATATATATACCTGTTATATTTGTAAACAGAAACATAATTATTTTTGGAATTTTATAATCCCAAGAAGCAAGTTCTTGATTAAGCTCTCTTTGAAAGTGAAAAAATAATTATAGAATGTAGAACTTCTAGAACATTGGTTTTGAGTGAGGACTAAGTAGGAAAAAATTGGAAATCCCATTAACCACACAAAATATTGCATAAAGATGGAGCAGGAAAATATTCATATTTCGAACGTAAACTATTAGTTTGTAAGTTTTATTTTAAAACACCAGACATGCTCCAACTATCAGAAACAATTAGACATTCACAAGCTGTTGACTTAAGACTTGAGCATTAACCATGTTAATTGAGGTAAGATGACCTGGTAACATTTTCATATTAAGTTCGATTTCCTAAAAGTTATTAAAATTCATTAATCAACATGAAACTTTTCAGTAAATTACTGTCTCTATAGCCATTTCAAGTTCTTCACAATTAAGCATTTGTATGGATAAGGAAAAAGGTATTTGGGAAAAGGTGTTAGGATTACATTGCTCTTAAACTACACTAAGCGAATGGTGACTTAGTTGCCATTCAATCTCAGGTCTTAGATAAAAACTTTAGATTGATGAATCAATTAAAATGAAACTCTTACATTAGTATTATATCCCAAAGTCATTTCTCTCTAAATTCAGTTTTTCAGACACTGATGAGAAAACATTAGTATTAATATAAAATTCCATAGGTACTAGTTGAAAATTTAATTTATTTTAGAAATTGTATAATACTCATTCCACCTTTTTCAATCACAAATAAAATAGTTAATTTTTCTAGGTGCAACTTATTCATGCAATAAACATGTTTTATACAGCTAGAATTAAGACACTAATTTTTATTCAGAAACAACTTAAAAGAATTTATTAAGAAAATACTATTTATGGGTGGGTTTACTGTTTCCAAATGACTAATAAAATATGACTGATGATTTTTACAAAAAATTTCAGCAAATTGTGTTAGGATTCAGATTGAGGAAAATCTGAAATTTCAATAAAGATTTTAAGGGAGATGAAAATGAAATACACAATTTTATTATCTATCAATTAAAACTGAGAATTTTTAAAAAATTAGCCGCCTTCCGTTATCTAGCCTCCCAGTATTGGCTACACAGTACAAATTTGCAGGTGGCAGAGGTGCAAAGAAAAAAACAACTCTGCTCTCGCATCAGAACTATGACACTTAGGATTTTGAGTAGGATATTTACCTAAACTGTTGGCCATTTTGCTGTTTTAAACGTTGCCCAGGATCACCCTGTGGAGGGAGATCTACAATATTTTGTGATTTATTTGACTTAAACAACTTATGCTTTACTAATCATTTTGGCACTACTATTGAAATAATCACAACCATTCCCAGTATTTGAGCTAACTTAATTTTTTCATTAAATGTTACTCTAACATCAGTTTAATATTCATTAATATGTATAATAGCACAATCTACTTGATTGCTTTTGATAAGTCCACCTTCTCAACATTTAAGTCAAGTTTCTAACAATTTAAGTTTATAGATATATTCTGCAGTTTTCAACAGCTCTTAAAGTTGAAACTATACATCTAGTTTTACATGTGGCAATGACCATTTATTTTTTCTTGCATCTAATATTCATCTAGCAATGAAAGGATCATGTTTGCAGGTATGCTTAATATTTGGTAATGGTAACCTTAACTAAAAAATTTGTATATATGATCTATTGGTACTAATAAATGAGGATGGATCGAAAAGAATAGACAAAATTTTATTATTTCAGCTTTAGACGGATGTTCTAGCATTTTCCGTTCAATTTATTTTTCACACATAGAAATATAGGTACAATCTATTTACAAACCTCAATACTATCATGATACTTATAATTCAATTACTGTTATTGCATGGATTGAAGATTTTAAATCAATATTTGCAAGTACCATGCAACCTATTCTATGCTCATACTTTGTTCTACTTGACACAAATTAAATATATGAATTCTCAACATGGAGAAAAGTTGCCTCTGGTAGGTAGGTATAAGTAATCTTACAAAATCTTAGACATTTCAATTCAACTCTTTAGCTGCCCATATTTCCTTGAATATTCTATGCAAAAATGTTACACAGCGAAGCTACATGTTATATTGTTCGATGTTTTAGTTTACAAAGTCATGCCTTTAAGAACTGTGGCTAATAATGTTGTAGGTTCTGACTGCTTGGAAGTCATTTGTGGTGTAAAGCATGCACAAGTTCCTGGCATTTTAACTGGAATTGTGTTCTGAAGTAAATCAGATCGTAAAATCATTTAAAATTCTTTGCTACATGTCTAGTGCTAAAGCAATTCTACAAACTGATGGTAACTTTTGAGTAGTATAATTCCTAGAAAATATTGTGCTTATTCTAAAAGTTACCCTTGTTTGAAATGCAATACTTATTAAATTAAAAAAAGGTGCAAAAATTAATATTGATTTCTTGAAGTATATTTTTGGGGGTTGGTCCGATTATCTTTTTCAAGTTTAATCTATCACAATGTAAACAGTGATTATGGAAGAATTCAGAACATGACAGGGTGTTGGGTTCTATGTCAAAAGAGCCATATTTAGCCATGCTGCACCAAACATCAAGTAATTGGAACCTGACAGGGAGGAAGGACAAATAAAATTAGTTTTTAGTTCTGAGAAAAATGATTTTGATATACATGAACAAGAATGTTTTGAAAACATCTTTAAGAATAAAGTGTGGGTGTTCTCTTTCACTACTTTGAGTCATAGGTCCTGGAAGCAAAAATATGGAGTGACAAACCAAACTTTCAGAATTTTTAATTTCTTTAATATGAATAGTATGCAAACTCAAATAGTCCTTTATTATTTCCAAATAATAATTACACTTTTTACATTTTACTCCACTTCTAGTCATAGAACATGACATTTTGCATATCGATGACAAAAGCAAATTTTCCTCATGCTATTCAGATGTTCTAAGCTTCACAATGAAACTTCGCAACCATATTGACAAACTAAAGATGATGCTGTTTGTTGAACAAACTTTGCACCCTGATTTCAGGACCTAAAAGGCAACTTTTCCACTTGGACCTTTTGAATTGAAAGTTTTTGACCCACCTTAACATGCATATAGTAGGAATGTCATGCTTCAAATCTTTCCCTTTTCATCAAACTCAAATGCTTTTGAATTGAATATATTTTCTTTCATTTTTTATTTTCCTCACTGACCATCAGCTCATTTAAATAAAAGCAATTTTGTCAGTTCCCTTGACCTAAAAAAGTGCCATTGGGAATTGTGAACTAACATTATTTTTCATAGGTCTTTGGCTCGATCCTGCATGCTGCTCAAGAGCTGAAATGTCCTTGTTATATGCCAGATATGTGTATATTCAAGTAGTCAAGCCAATGAATTCCCTTTATTGGTTTGGCATGAGGGGTATGAGTTCCATACTGCTCCCAGGAGCCTTTTCAAAATTCGGTATGCATTTCTGGCCACCTCTTCAAGTAGATAAAATCTCAATAGAGATTAGGTACCTGGGCATGTGCTGGAGTATGATGCATGATTTATTATTCCAATCCCTGCTCAATGATTTAACTTGAAACCAATCTTGAGTGAATATTTCCTTGTAGTAAAAAGTTAATTGTTTCTTTTAATGTAGTGAAAATAACATTAAATTTGGGGCACCTTTTTTGTATTGCAAGTGACTGCACCCTAGGTTAAATCGTTCCATATTCCAGAGTGGATTTCACTAAATAATAAAACCTGAATGTCATTTAAAAATATCTTTTCAATGAGTTTTGTAAGAATTTAATTTTTATTCACACTTCAAGAAAATATTAGAAATTACTAAAACATGCTTATTTTTACTTAAATGTAAGCACCAGGATCTCTGAATCTTAAATTGAAATTTAATATTATCAAGCATCTCATTTCATGCACGTAGTATGTATACCATTAGGACTAACTGTTTTAAGTCTAAAAGAACTGAATATCCATATACTCAAAAGGTACAGCTTTGGTATACTTTTTGTGGCAATGTTTTTGGTGTGCTTTTGTGGAGAGTTGTGGCAGGCAATCCCACTTTATTAGGATTATGACAGCCTCGCTAAGTTAAAATTTTCATTTCCTGTCCTTTTTTGTTCTTGAATATTTTGAAATGTTCTTTTCATTGTCCTTTGATTTCATCAGTCCTTTTGAAATTTTTTCCAATTCATTTATGTTTCCTGTAAATTTGAAGAATTGAAACTTTCAGTTTGTGTTTTGAACACATCACATAAGGTTGTATCATTTCTTGCTTTTATTCGAATCTCTTATTAATTTTTGTAAATCAGTATCTTTTTTTAATTTTACCATGCCTTTTGTATTCTGTTGTAGATAAGTTTCAGGGTGTTCTTTCACGAAATTTGAAGTTTAATTTTACTGGTGGTGGGGCCACTTTAGGAAAACTTGCTCCCATCTCACAACAGGGAAACCGAATTACATTTTTATTTAGCTGTGTATTTGTTTAAAAATTCATGTGAGGGAAAAAATTATTGTTTCAATAAATTTTTAGTGATTTCGATTTGGAGGAGTTTAAAATATAGAAAAAGCTTTGAAAAGGATAATCATGTGGATTTGTTTTCTATTTTAAAAATTATTTTCTGCTAAGTTTAAATGGTGTTTTTTGAAGGAATTTTTACCATGGTGTCATCAAAAGCATTGCTACAAAGTCTTAAAATCAAAACAGTACCAAACAAAATAAAACAAAAACACTTTCAATAAGTTTAAAGAGATGTTTATATGGCTTTACTTCAGGAACCTAACTAGCATTCCAAATTTTTGATGAATTCATAGCCTACATATGTTACATTTTGAATCAAAGTATCATTTGATATTAGCACTCTAGAGTAACATACTAACAATTAATTTTTATACATTAGTAAAGAACTTTAGTTTCTCTCAATCATGAAAGTGTAACTCAATAAGTGTATTCTCCATGAATGTTGAAATGGTCTTTTGTAGATTTTTCCCAAGTTTTTCAATGTTTTAATTTTTTGCAGATAACAGCAGTTAGTTTTGAAAGTTAAAACCTGAAGTTTTAGTGAGGGTATTGTATTTGCTATTAAACATATCTCCTGATCCAATTCTTTCCAAGTAAAAGAAATTAAAAGTAAATGATCTACTTAAAATTTAGTCAAATGAGGGAGCTAGAACTATATCAATTATCAGAGACTGAGTCACTTTAGTTCTCCATTAGATTTCATAGCTAGACTAATTAAAATATTTAACTATCAATAAATTGGAATTCATTACTGAGTTAACTTAGACTTTTTACTTCAAGATACCTTGTTTAGCTTGCATCTATAGAAAGGCATGTTTTGATGCTAGATCTGTCAATTTTTGCTACATGTGCAAAAGTATTTCTAGTAAGAGGGTAAACCAATATTTGTTACATTTGTGTGATCGTAATAAAACGTGAAAAATTCTACAAGATATCAAGGTAGCTGAATTTGGTAAACACACACTAAATGAAACGACATTGAAGATCTTACAGGATTTATACACAGGGCAAAAGTTTATTTAAATAAAGTTCACATATCTAAGAATTTTTGTGATTATTCTACTCACTACTATTAAATTGTCTACTCACAACAGATTACAAATACAGAATTTGAGGTCATAATGAGTTAGAGTTAATAGCGCAAAAAGAATAAAATTCAAAGTTACTATTTGGCTAAAACAGTTGTGTTCAACCAAAAACATAAAAAGTCTTTATCTGATGGTGGTTGACTTTTCTCAGCTACAAAAACAACCTGGCAGAACACAATGTATTAAAATTCAACAGATTTTACCTGCTTATTTTATAAACTGAATACAGTAAAACGCAACTTCGTTAAGAAAAACAAACTAAGCATAATATTTAAAAAAATGCAATATATCACAAATTTATTCCAAAGAAATATTTTTTATAAAAGAAATGCTTTTACAAGACAAACAAATAGCTAATAATACTGGAATACGTATACATTCTTTGTGTATTTAATCTAAGTGACTACAGATATACAAACTTCCAACACAATTGCTCGTATTTTAACGTAAATGAAGCAATTTCAAATACTCTACATGAAACATTTGTATATTTACATTCATATGCTCTAAAATTTAACAATAACAAAACTATTTGTGCAATGTTCTTTTTATATCTACATTCCAAATTTGTCTCTTCTGTATATAAGCTCAGAGGGAAAACTAAATCTGAAAATCAACTTTAAACTACTTGTTCTAAAACGAAATTTTGTTTAGTTTATAACGCAACATGTGAGCAATTACAAAACAAACACGACGCACAAGTGTTAGCGTTTTTCTCTTTCAGTGCACAAAAATCTATATTTACCCTTTCACCATATAAACACTCAAACCTTTCAGCACTTACACAAATTTCATTATTTACATTAAATTATCCCACTTACCAGGTATAGCTAAACAATGCAAAGGTAAGGAATGTGCTTCCTCTGGAAGATTTTCCATCCATCTATCTAGAGATTTTTTAGTTTTGTCAAATTGCAAATCAACTTCGACCAAATCTGTCGGATCCATCTTCATAACAAAACCAATCGATCGCTCTAGTTTCTTGTTATGTTGCCATTCTCACCAAAGTAAATATTTTATATCAAACAACGTTTATTTACTGATGCCAGTTCAAAACACAATATATATTTCCAGGTAGTATGGTATGGTATTTTAATTAACATCGCACTGGAGCAACATAATAGGCTATTGACGACGGTCTGAAATCAAACCCGAAGACAACACCACGTAATTTTTAACCACAGTCAGATGACGAGGTCACACCTGAGCTAGCACCCCAAACTTCCACACCACGCCAACGTGAGGACATTTGAGGCCCCGAAAGATTTAACCGTGCACCAGTCCCCTTTGTACACGACGGTCTTTGATTGGATTCGAACTCGCAACCCCCCGGTTGCTAATCCGTTACTCTGCCAACTGGGCTACCGCGGCCCTCTATTCGGGATAGATCCGGGGCCCTTCGCCAATAGACCATTGCATTGCTCCAATGCGACATTAATTCAACTACTTCCCCTGGATCAAAACTACGATTGTCCTTGAATCTTTCCATTCAGGATTGATCCCGGACCGTCGCCAAAAACTCGTTGTGTTGCTCAAGTGCGACGTTAATTAGCTACCTACCTATCAACTACCCCCTACAAAAAAATTATTAAAGGTGGAAATATTACGTTTCACAGGTGAGCGATTTGCATTGAAAGAAAAAGTTTCTTTATTTTCACAGTAAAGTGTCTTAATATTTGCTAGTATAATAAAAGTAGATTTTCTAGCTTTGGAATTTTTATACTTGCGAACATTTCCTAGCTATGAAACAATGGGCTCGTTCGTAAACGAGAATAAATCGCACCGGTTGAACGAGTTCTTCGAACAGAGAGTACCAAGACTCAGATTTTTCTAGTTTGAAAAACAAGCCGTTTCATGAGTCACTGAAAACGGAAAAAAATCGTTTGAAACGAACTGAGATTGTGGAAGGTTTCGTCAGTTCCGAAGATGGCTTCCGAATTGAATGTCGTGATGCATATGTGTTCCCAATGTAAGTTATTGGGATCACTCGATGAAATTACTAACCACGAATGTCAAATTCAGTACAGCAATCAAAGTAGGTGTTTATATCTTTTAAATTTTAATTATTATTCATTTTAGTGTATATTCATGTGTTATCGAAGAAATGTTAGTTTAAACCGAGTAGAATACGAATGACATGTAATTGTTTTAGTCATGTAATTTGCAAATAACATTCCATAGTACATATTTGTATTGTAAGAAATTGTATGTAGTTTATTGTTCTGTCTTTATTATCTACCTTCAAATTTAAAATCACCCAAAAAACTTGTGAAAATTTCAAGAGTTTCAGTAATAGACTAGTGATAAGAATATAAGAATTAGAGTAAGATTTAAGAATATTAATTTGATATATTGTTGGATGGTATTAGAACGGAGAATTTGTTATTAGTTTGAAATCATAAATTTTGTGTGCGATTACCTTTTTCAATTGAATCTAGTTTTATTTGGGCAGATAAATGAAGCAGGTTCACTTTTTGTTGAAAGAAAACAAAGCATATAAAAATTGAAAATAAAGCTAAGCCGTTCCAACATTTAATATTTAAGTTACGTAAAATAAAGCAGATTGTCTAATAACATTAAAATAAAATAAAATTCTATTTCGGAATAAACATATTTATTCTTAACATTCTAACATTTTTATGTAAAAGAGTGAGTAACACTGAGAAGTTTTATAAGACTGGCATGAAATTTTAACCGACATTTGTAAATGAGTTTTCTTTGTTGGTAACTGATGATTGGTATTATTTTTCCGTTGGTGAACAAATGCAGACCATTTTTTCGTGGAACGACGTGGTAACACGTTTACTACTTGCTACATATGCTAAAAAAAGACCTTTTAAATCCACACTTTAAAGAAAAGACAATGTGAGAAGGGATATCTGAAGTTCTAAGGAGTCACGGCTATAGTATCACAAGAATACAAGCAGAAAATAAATTCAAAAGCTCACTGAATCTATATATTAATACGTGAAGAAAAAACTTTGTACCCCTTTTTAAGCACATTGCACGCACAGAGGAGTATGAGATTTGGCATAATTAAAGTTCATATGGAGAAGGAGTGCAGAAAGATAAAATTAATGTATAATATGCGTTACAAATATATTAAATTAAACAAAATAAAACATTCATTGTTTACGTTCATATAGAAATATACACCAACTTTCCTTGAAAATCATCCTTGAACTCCTGAAAATCTTTCTTGAATTTCCTTGTAAAAATAAATATTTTAAAATATTCTTCATCAATAAAATATCTATAATTTATTTACATCATGGGAAGAACTAAAAGTCAGTTCAAACATAAATATTGTAATTTAATTTGTTTCGGAAAAAATTGTTTTTCGATCAACAATGGTAAAGCAACCATAGCTGTCTAAAGCAATCAATCTATGCTCAATGTTATTTCTATGGCGATTTCGAATAGATTTTAGCCCCCTAGGGCCAATAGAACGGGGGTTAAGAGTTAGCCTATGCTGACCGCAGTGTTCTAAAGTATAAGTGTACCAAATTTGGTGTGAATTGGTCAAACGGTGTAGATTTGTATAGAAAATATACATATATACATACATCCTATTTTATATATATAGATATGCGTTACAAATATATTAAATTAAACAAAATAAAACATTCATTGTTTACGTTCATATACTGTAAAAAATTTAGCGGAGTGGATGATTTGTTTGATTTAATCCCCCCGCAGTGAAATCCACTCCAAGAGGGAGTTTATTTAGATTATTTATAAAAAAACTCTTCGGAGTGAGATACAAAATGCGGATAATTTAAATCTGTCAATGTCAAATACATATTAGCCTGTGGAACAGTCGCACTTATTTATTATTGGTGGTTTAAAAAAAGTGAGTATATTTTATTATTTTTAAATTAAACTCTGTCTAATCTTGGTTTCAGTAATTTCATTAAATGTTTTTTTACATTCAGGTATTCGCACCTATTTCCATTATACCTCGACATAGAACATTGACGAGTCGGAGTGAGAGACAAAGAAGAAGGGATATATATTCGCGTACACATAATAATAGGCCAAATGCAAATTTAAATAGTGTAAATAGTATACAAAATGATGAAATTATCTTGAGAGATACATTTAAATGCGCACTGAATGCCATTTCAAGAACTTTTAATACTTTTGATTGTGGATTGATGGATTTACAATGCAGGTTTTGCAATGCAAACCATTTCGAATCTGAAGTCACTTTAGGTGAAAGGACTGCATTCACTTCATGTTGTCATAAGGGTAAAGCAATATTACCGGCCTTAAGTCAAAATGAATATTTTAAATCATTGTATGATGGACTTACTTCAAATGAACCTTCAATAAAAAGTAAGTCAAAAAATTATTTTGAAAACATTCGTAAATACAATTCATCATTTGCTATGGTTAGCTCAGAAGCTAAAATTTCGAATACAGTTACGAAAGGAGTGTATCATTTCAAAATACATGATGCTTTTTATCACAGATCAGGTCCAATGACTGCTGGATATGGTCGCTCACCATGTTATGCGCAATTATATTTTTATGATGTTGACACTGCTATCAATTATAGATTACGTGAACACTTTAACCGAACATGCAATAACAATATAATGCGCGAAATCTCTCTTGAATTGGAACGCATTAATCCTTTCGTTCGGTCATTCATTGCAATGAAAGATCATTGTCAGAGTTGAAAATCAAAATAAAGAAATTTGTATGCTCATTAAAGTAAATCGTGATTTACATCTACGCCGTTACAATGATGCAGTTCAAACTGATGTAGCAGTAATATTTAATACAGTTGATGGTGAGCCACCTTTTGAACGAAATATGATTTCATTTTCAAAAGTTAATGGTACCATTAAAAATATCTCTGTTTTGGATTCATCATTAGACCCTTTAGCGTATCCATTACTTTTTCCAAATGGTGGTACTGGGTGGCATATCAATATTTCTCATAATGTACCAACTACATATAATTCAAGAGCGCCCAGAAATAAATTAATCATGCTTCAGTATGCAGCCTATCGACTTGCAATTAGAGAAGATTTCAGCATGTTGCACCATTCACAAAAATTATTTTTGCAGTGGATAGTTGATATATATGTGAGAATAGAGGGCACAAGGTTATATTTCATTCGACAAAATCAAACAATTCTTAGGTCTGAAGCTTATAACAATTTAACAGATTATTTAGAACATCAATGTCAGTAATGTTGGCCGTAGAGTAATTTTACCATCTTCATTCAACGGATCTCCAAGAAATATGTTTCAAAATTATTTAGATGCAATGTCAATTGTACAGCATTTCGGAAAGCCTTCTTTGTTTATTACAATGACTTGCAATCGAAGTTGGCCTAAAATAGTTAGCAATATTGGTGTAGGTGAGTCTGCTAATTTTCGGCCTGATATTATTGTGCGTGTATTCAAGTCCAAACTGAAAGCATTAATTGAGGGCCTTACACTAAAAAATATCTTCGGTAAAGTTGAAGCACTCATTTATACAATTGAGTTTCAAAAGAGAGGATTGCCTCATGCTCACATTTTACTCTCTTTAAATGAGCAAGATAAAATTGTTAACGCTACGATATCGATAAAGTTGTATCTGCGGAGATTCCTAACATTCAAACGCATCCTACATTACATGAATATGTTGTAAAACACATGATGCATGGTCCATACGGTGAACTTAATCCAAATTCTGTATGTATGAGAGATGGAAAATGCATAAAAGATTATCCAAAACGATTTAATGAATTTACATGTGAATCATTAAATGGATATCCATTATACAGAAGGCGTGATAATGGTATTCATGCAGAAGTTCGCGGTAGTTGCCTTGACAATCGTTATGTTGTACCATACAATCCTTATATACTTGCCAAATTTAATTGCCATATAAATGTTGAAGTATGCACTACAGTTAAAAGTGTTAAATGCATTTATAAATACGTGTATAAAGGCTATGACAGTGCATCTGTTGAATTAGGTTCAGGGCGAAATGAACAAGGTCAAGAAATAAAAATTGATGAAGTTACAAATTTTGTAACTGGTCGTTATGTTGGATCAACTGAAGCTATATGGCGCATCTATGAATTACCAATGCATTTTCAGTCACATGTTATCATCAGACTTGATATTCATTTACCGCGTAGATAGAATGTTTACTTTCGAGAAGGGCAAGAACGTCAAGCAATTGAAAATGTAAGACAAACTTATTAGCATTTTTTGAATTGAATCGATCAGATCCATCAGCACGTGAATATAAGTATATTGAAATTCCTCTGCATTATGTGTGGGAAGATTCCATAAAAAAATGGAAGAGAAGGCGTGGAGGTGATAAAATCATTGCACGCATGTATGTAGTATCACCAAAAGACATCGAACTTTTCCATTTATGATTGCTTTTATTACATGTCTGTGGTCCAAAATCATTTGAAGCTGTTAGAACAATGGAATCATACACACTTCTTTTGAAAAAAACCCAAGAAAATGTCAAACAACGCGTTATTGTTTTTTAGATATGACTTAACCAAGCTATACCGAATTTTTCCTATGACGTATTTGTACATGCTCGCAGCTTACGTAATAGAACAAAATTCAAAAAAATTATATGCAATGAATATAGAGGTATACTCTTTGACAAAAGAACCTTATTAACGTTCAAACTTTAAAATTAAATGAATTATGGTCGAATTTCGACCACTGGGCGACCACTAGTCTATATATTAATACGTGAAGAAAAAACTTTCTACCCCTTTTTAAGCACATTGCGCGCACGGAGGAGTATGAGATTTGGCATAATTAAAGTTCATATGGAGAAGGAGTACAGAAAGATAAAATTAATGTATAATATGCGTTACAAATATATTAAATTAAACAAAAAAACATTTTATTTTACGTTCATATACTGTAATCTATATATTAATACGTGAAGAAAAACTTTGTACCCCTTTTTAAGCACATTGCGCGCACGGAGGAGTATGGGATTTGGCATAATCAAAGTTCATATGGAGAAGGAGTGCAGAAAGATAAAATTAATGTATAATCTATATATTAATACGTGAAGAAAAACTTTGTACCCCTTTTTAAGCACATTGCGCGCACGGAGGAGTATGAGATTTGGCATAATTAAAGTTCATATGGAGAAGGAGTGCAGAAAGATAAAATTAATGTATAATTTGCGTTACAAATGTATTAAATGAAACAAAATAAAACATTCATTGTTTACGTTCATATACTGTAATCTTCTATATATTAATACGTGAAGAAAAAACATTGTACTCCTTTTTAAGCACATTGCGCGAACGGAGGAGTATGAGATTTGGCATAATTTGCCACCACATAAGTTAGTATTGAAAGTTAATTGCATCGTTTTGCTGATCAGAAACGTAAATACAAAGGAAGCATTAGTCAATGGAACAAGAATGCGCATCAAATTTATGCATCGTAATACTATTGATTGCGAAGTTTTAACTGGAACCGCACGCAATAAGAGAATTTTGATTCCACGCATAAATATAACATATTCCGGAACTATTTTACCATTTAACTTTCAAAGAACTCAATTTCTAATTATACTTGCATTTGCGATGACAATAAATAAGTCTCAAGGACAAACATTCGAAAAAATTGGAATTTTATTGAGGCAGCCAGTTTTTACACATGGTCAATTGTACGTCGCAGCAAGTAGAGTTCAATCATTCGATGGTTTGCGATTTTATATTTCAGAATATAACGGTCAAGGGCATTTAGCAAGCGATGAAAGAGTTTTTACAAAAAACATCGTCTACACAGAAGTTTTGAATCATTAAATTCATTGTCGAACTATTTCAAGTTCAATGGACAACATTTATTTTTTTAACCACCCGGTTTTTTTTGTTTCAATAAAAAAATACGAAGCACGTATTCCTTATTTCATTTTTTGGATTTATTTTTTATTTAAATTTTATATAATTTGAAAAAGATAGACAAATTAACTGTGTAGCCTTGGCGAAACCTGTGGCCAGTATAGCAATAAAAAACCCCAAGAAAATGTCAAACAACGCGTTATTGTTTTTTAGATACGGCTTAACCAAGCTATACCGCATTTTTCCTATGACGTATTTGTACATGATCGCAGCTTACGTAATAGAACAAAATTCAAAAAAATTATATGCAATGAATATAGAGGTATATTCTTTGACAAAAGAACCTTATTAACGTTCAAACTTAAAAATTAAATGAATTATGGTCGAATTTCGACCACTGGGCGACCACTAGTTCCTATAAAAGGGCAAGAGACAATAACCGGCAGTCTGGAAATTGCCGCAAAACACCTTATTTTAAGGAGATGGAGGGACTGTTTGCAGCATCTCCAGATATAAACTCAGTTTCAGAGGCATATCAATATCCGGATTTGCCAACATCCCAGCATCAATTCTGGATTGCCGAGTCTGCCGGTTGTAGTTCTTCCTCTCCAAGAAGAAAAAAAAGAAAGGTTGAACCAGAGTGGTTTAAAACGCATCGAGAGCAGGCCTAAAAGAGTAATGAGGAGAGAATGGCCCAGCGAAATAAATTTTTAGATCCTTTATCAATTTTACCAAACCTTCATAAAATAAAATCATCTTTAAAAAAAGGAATTTGTTTGAAACATATTAATTAATCTACAAGATTTTGTAATAACATCTGCTTAGAACAAGAAACTTATGGAAAGATTTTGGAGATACTAAAAATTTACTTTCGAGATAAGAAATACATTGTCAATTTAATCTGTAAAACAAGCATGACACCACTAAAATGCTTATAATTTTTATTTTATATTTAAAACCTAATTCTATAAACTGCTGTAAGAATTTAGATCGATACCTAAAATGTGATTTTCTTTAAATAACTAGTTTTTCAATTGTAACTTAAATATTTTCGCTATATGCATTTGACGAAGATATTCATTATATGAACATAAAGGATGTATTTCGTTTTTATAGAAAAGAAACTAATACTCTAATGATGTATTTTGTAGTCGTGATCTACTGCTTTACTTTTAGTCATTAAAAAGGTAGGATGAAAATTTAATCGGATTTAATATTTTGAACTCTTACCTTAGATGCAAAACTATAATAGTTTATAAACAAAGAGGATAATCTGTAATTTTTAGCAATGTTTTCCTATCTGGTTCTTGAGCGGTTTAGATTAGTTTGATTTCAACCCATAACCGGTGGCATGATTTCGTGGGCTTAAAAACCGGATAGTCGTTCACAATGGAGATGAGATAGAGCGCTGTGACATCGATTTATTAATCGATGAAATACAAAAAGGTTTGTTAAATGGAATATGAAGCAGGGTTTGAAAAAAAAAGAATTAAAATCGGATTTTTATAATTTTGGAAAGTTTACAAATAGAAAATTAACAAGTGGATGGTTACAATAATGAATTGTATGTGTTAATTAGTGATGTTGATCCTAAACATAGTGTTTGGTTGTGTCATTTTTTGAAAATTTGGTATGATCGATATCCATATAATGCTGAAATTAAAGGAGGTTGTATTTTAATAAGACCTAAAAAAATTTTCGTTACGTCGAACTATAGAATTAATGAATGTTTCGAAAGAAAGGATTTGGAAGCCTTAGAAGCACGTTTTAGCGTGTATGACATGTTTGATCGTAAAGTTAAAAAACGACCTACTTTTTCTGTTAACAATTCAGTGTTTGATTTGCTTGTGCAGCACGAAGATGTATTTCAGAAGGAGGAGGTATCCGCGGAAGCAGTTTTGGTTCAGCAACCGCAACCGTCGACATCGAAAGAAGAGGCGTACTCGTCGGGTGACGAATTTGAAAAATGCCGGGTTTACAAAAAGAACCGTACGTGTGTTATAGGAATTTAAGTAATCTGGGAATTGGAGTTAGTGGAATTAGAATATTTTATACATGTAATCTATAAATGGTTTCACAAATCGTTTAGAATTGAACTTGAGCCAATTTTGACTAAATGTTTGAAAATGACTGTCGTATCTGGTTCTATTTAATGGGTTATCAGTGAATCCCAGGCAATGCAGACAGCACAAACATTTATTATATGACAAAATATTTACAATTTACCAAGGAGAGTCCTACACGACCACATCATCCGAATATATGATTGCTCTATCTTAACACAATCTGACGGTGCTTTTAACGTCATCTGTAGGATGATTGAATCCCTAATACGACATCTCCCCTGCAAGATATGGGTTTGGGGTTTTCTCAAAACATAAACACAGATCTGAATTTAAATATTATGGACTCAATCACCTAAATATTATCACACCATATCAACCCATAAAATACTAAAGCATATAATAAAAAGAAAATATGCTTAAAGTCAATAATAAATTTGCCACTACTTCTCTTCGGAAAACAGTCTGGATAATGCATCAGCATGAGGCATTTTGACACCTGGACAATGTTTTATTGTTAAGTTATATCTTTGAAGAGCAAAAACCCACCGCTGTAGTCGTGAAGATTGTGGAGCACATTTTGTAAGGTATGACAAAGGGTTGTGATCAGTGTATAGTTCTATTTTGGACCCGAAAACTAGAGTTTCAAACTCCACACAATAGCGTACGCTTCTCTCTCTATTGTAGACCAAGCTTGTTGAGTTTATTCAACTTCTGGCTCACATATGCAATAGGTCGGAGTAATCCTTCGATTCCTTGGGATAGACAAGCGGCGATACCATACTGAGATGCATCACTGTGTATTATGAGCGGTTCACTCATAACTGGAGTGTGCAAAGCTGGAGCTTTCATTAGAGCAGATTTCAGTTTGTTGAAGGCAACTTCGTGTATATCCAGCCAAGGTAAATTTTCAGGAATCCTCTTTTTTGTTAACTCCGTAAGAGGTAAGACAATCTCTGCATAGCAAGGTATATATTCCCGATAATAATTGCACAACCCGAGCATGCTTCTAAGTTGTTTCTTGGTCTCAGGTATAGGTATTTGAGCAATTGCTTTTATTTTGTCTGGATCTGCTTGATGCCTTCCAGATCCGATAACATGACCTAAATATTTGATTTCAGGTCTTGCAAATATACATTTGTGTAAATTCACAGTAAACTGTTCTTCTAATTTTGAAAGAATAAGATCCAAGTGTTTTAGATGATCACTCATGTTGTTAGAAAATATGGCTATGTCATCAATATATACACGACTGAAATCTCTGTATGGTGCTAACGCTTTGTTCATTTCACGTTGAAAAGTCGCAGCAGCATTTCTCAAACCAAATGGCATTACTTTGAATCTGTGAGTCTTGAAAGAAGTAAAATCACGACAGTCTTCTTCCATTGGGATAGCCCAATATCCCTTCAACATTTGCTTTCCCTATGCTGTGAAGTAATTGAATGGCATCTTACATAGGAAAATCATCAGCCTTGGTGACAGTATTGAGAGATCGATAATCAACACATAAACGCATACCTCCATCCTTTTTGTTTACACACACAACAGGATGAGCGATTTCTGCAGAACTTTCTTCTATTAAGTCCAATTGAAGTGGCTCTTCAATTTGGGTATCTACTTGCGATTTCAGACTCTGGTATCCTATAAACATGGTTTTGTCCTTTCTTTGCCTTCCTCAAGTCTTATTTTGTGTTCACCAACTTATGCAACTTTCAATTTTCCACTAAATAAATCTTTATGCTTCTGTAATATCTGAATCAGTTGATTTCTTTCTTTCTCATGTAGATCGTATAAATTTATTTTCCAAATTTTATCAGACAGTTCTTGTTGATGCACAGTTCTAGGAGAACCATGAATTTCACCAAATTCTTCATCATCTTCAAAAACAATACCAACTGCATTCACTCTTGGGTAATATCTCCTTATCTTATTTACATGGCAGTGTCGTACTTTTCCGTCAGGAAGTTTCACTTTGTAAGAATGCGGCGATGGATGCTCGACTATCTTCCCAGGTTCGGTCCATCATGCATATAACTTGTTGGAAGAATCTGGAATTAGTAAGTAAACCTGCTCTCCTAATTTAAATTCTTTGGATCTTGTGCGGCGATTAAAATAATCTAAGTAGGCTTGTTGTTTTCCCGATGCGATAAGTAAAGCTTGGTCGGTTGCGTTCCTGGAGATAATCTACGACTGATTTGTCCATATTCAAAGGTATAGGAATTTCTCCACACCAGCTAGACTTCAACACACTCAGAGGACCTCTTGCTTCTAGGCCATACATCAACTTGAATGGTGATACTCCGGTAGTACAGTTAGGAACTTCTCTATAAGCAAACAACAGAAACGGAATGTATTTATCCCAATTACTAGGATCGGATTTTTCTGCATTTTTAAGAACTTGATTACCGTAGACCGAGGTAACTTTGGGACACTTTTTCCGGTTTTTTTATTGCTCCTGTCAACACGTATTAAGCTAGATTGCTGAGACTATGGTATTATACGAAGTTAACCTTCCTCTTACCAAATATGGACACGATTTTACTCTACGGCCAATGACATCCTAATAAATGTCTTCCATCGTTGTCCCAATCTTACCCCATTAAGTGGGGTAAATTTGGGACAGTACTGTTTTTCGCTTAGACACACGGAAAAATCAATCTATCCCAATGATACGCATAAGCGTTTTATCACACAGTATTAAAATATTACAAGAGGTTTTAGCTTTACTTTGTATGATTATTTTGTAAATTAGAGTAATATTTTGAAAATAATAAGATTGCCAAGAAGGTTAGTACCATTTTAACATAAATTAATTGCTTGCAAGGGAATTTCAAAGTTCTTCGTAAAATATTAGTTCTTTAACTTTGAAAATTTTCCGTCGGCCAATTTGTTCAGGCTGGTTGATCTTTTGGACTATTTCGTCCTTCGAATAATAAATCATCGGGTTTTGCTGGCCATTTCCAGTTCAAAGCGGACTTCTTCATGGCAGATATGAGTACTTCATTGTTTTTATCTCGATGATCCGTCCCGGGTAAAGTCCACCCTCGTACCTCACCAGAACGTAGTCTCCCACCGTCAGGTTCTGGAGGAAACTTGAAGATTGTGGGCTTGGCATCGATGGAGCAAGCTGCTCTTCCAAGTCGCTGAATATTTCGCTGTCTTCAGAGTCTTGTAGCGAAAATTTAGCACTCTCATCATCGCTGCTGCTGCTACTCTCTTCGTTTTTTCTGGCGCGGTACTCGCTGTTGTGCTCCCGCACCATTTGATGTCGATGGTTGGGAATGCGACCTACGAATTGCAGCTCCTCCTCATTTGTAAAAACAGGGGCCCGGCCCACAGCATTCAAGTGCTTTTCCTGGCTCTTCAAGTGCAAGGTGTTTTTCGGAATTCCATATTTTGATGATGCTTTGCGAATCGACAAAGTTTTGTTTCGTACCCAAGGCTTCATTCAAACTTTGTTCCGTGTAATTTCTATACGGTCGTGTACCAAGAGCACGTTTGGGATTTCTCGGCATGGTTAGTCAGCTTAGATTCTGAGAAAAAAATACGGTAAAACACATTAGCCCAACTTTCGGACAGTCCCAATGTTACCCCACTCATTGCTGAAAATTTGCAAATGTTGAGGTTATAAAACAAAATACAAGTATTAAAAATATTATTATCACATGAAATAGATGTCAAAGCATGTACTTCTCAAAATACATACCTGCCTGTAGTGAAGTATTTCCAGTTTTTAAAAGGCGTATGAAAGTTTACACAAAAATTAGAAACTTAAAAACACGAGGTTGAAAATAAGTCGGGATGCCTTTGGCGTCAGTGCAACTACAGCTTCAAATAAGTGCCGCGAGGTAGCGGTGATTGCGCGCCAATTCGAAACGAATGGCATTGGCTGGAAATTCGAAAATTACCCGCTGTCCCAAAGTTACCCCGGTCTACCTTTCTACAAGTCCATTACTGGCTGCATATCCTGGTACCGAAAATCTAGGAGAGGATCCCAAGCGATTCATGAATTCTTGAGTAACTTTCGATATAAAGTTCGTACCTTGATCACTTGCTATAGTATTTGGTATTCCAGTTCTCATGAAAATTTCCAACAGTGCATCACATGTCGCCTTAGCAGTTAAAGAACGCAAAGGAATTGCTTCCGGCCAGCGAGAATGTTGATCAACTAAACAACACATATTTATGACGACGAGCTGAGGGAAGCTCAATAGGGCCTATAATTTTCACATTAACACATTCAAATGGTAATTCCGGTCTGAGAACAGGAATTTTATCAATCATTTTCTCTGGGCTTCGGAGTTGGCATTCTTTACATGTTTTACAAAATTCGGCGATTTCACTAGTCATGTGAGGCCAATAAAAACTATATCGTATTCTTTCATTCCCATATGACTTCCAAAAACAGATTCATGAGCTAATTTTAAAACTTGAGCTCTTCTCTTTTGGGGTAAAACCAGTTGCTGAACGGTCTCCTAATATTTTATCTTTGTGGAATATTAATCCATCGATAAAAAAGAAATCTCCCTTTCGAAGTAATAAATTTTTCTTATTTCTTTTAATGTATCACAGCTGTTTTATTCTTCACGAAATCGAAAGCTTTCACTTTTGCACGTATTCGGTTTTCTTGTTGATTCATTTCCGGTTTCAGCGCAGACTAAATAATCTTTTTCTTTCACTGGAAAAACATAATACAATCTTACATTTAGGAATACATGCTTCTTCTCCATTTTCTGTTGAGCATTTTAGTAATTCATAAATATTTGAGGGTAGAATGCACTGACCCTGAACTTTGTCCGTTACTGCTGCAAGTATTTCAATCGGACGGCAAAGTCTATTTTCATCTTCGTTTTTTAATGAAACTTGGAATTTTGCCAATCCAGCTTCAATTTTTTCTCCGAATGCACTAGTTAAAATTATTTTTCCCTTTTCAGTTTTTGATTCGGAAATAAAATTTGAATTGAAAACTGAGATTTGAGCTCCGGAATCGATTAGGCTTTTCAGTTCTCGATTATCTACTAGAATGTTTACATATTGAAGAGAGTTCATAGGAACATTTAGTTTTTCTTTCACTAGATGCTCCGATCGTATTTCAGCAGTCAATATTTCATCTTCCGGTTTCTGTTCTTTCTTGCTAATATTTGTTGATCTGCTGTATCTTTTAGGACAATCTCTTGCGAAGTGCGATAAACCACATATGCAGCATTCCCTTGAAGTTGTATTTCTCGTGCTTTGGTAATCTTCTCTCGACTTGAATCGATGTTCTCTGATGTGAGGGGGTGCATATTTCCGGTCTATGGAATTTTTCGTTTCTTCTCTGTTGTAATTAAAATTCTGATGTTTAAACGTATTCGTTTGATTCTCCTTCCAAAATGTTTCCTTCACTTTTTCGTTTACGCAAATTCGAACGTTTTCGTAATCATCTAGTTTATTTGCAATTTCTTCTGGTATTTTGAATCGAGACCATTCGTCGATGAAATGATCACGGATTTCCGATGGCACTTTACGCTTAATCTGATCAGTAATAATTAAATCAGACAGTTCTTCAAAAGTTTTTACATCCAGTCCTCTTATCCATTCTTGATAATAATTTTTAAGTTCATAGGCGAAGTCGCACCACGTAATTTCGGGTCTCTTGTAGTGTTTCGCAAACAATTAGTGGAATCTTTCGGGAGTAAGTTTATATCTTTTTAGTAAGAGTTCTTTCACTTCGTTTTCTCTGGCAATTATTTGCGCAACGTCATAGGGTAGGAATCCTATTAGGTATGACACCCAATTTTCTTACTTGATTTCCGTTCGTTTCACTTGACGCTCGAAGAGAACCAAGTAAAGGCTTATATCGTTAGTTTTGGGATCAAACTTCTGTAAAATACTTTGCAAGTCAAACCTCTGCTCCATGTTTACATCAGTTTGTTGACTTTCAGACCCATTCTTAAATCTTTCGTTTTCTAGACGCATCTTCTGCAACTCGAATTCCATTTCTTCTTTCCTTCGTCTTTCTTCAACTTCTAATTCTTTTCTCCTTCTTTCTTCTATAATAGTACTTAAGAGTTCCTTCACGAACGGTTCGTCATAGTTTTTATTTTCGGTTATAACTTTCTTTAGCTCAATTACAACCATGTTTTCGGTATTCGATATCCCCATTTCGGTAGCAACAGTCTTTATAACTTCCTTTCGCTAAGAACGCCATAATGGGATCACGAAACAAAATGCGATTTAAAACGAAAGTTCCACAATAAAGTTCCGAAAATCAAATTCAAAATTCACCTTGAAGCATTTCAACAAAAAATCTTTACACCATTCTTCAAAAAGTAGTCTTTAACACAGGAAACACACAAATATAAAAGTTCACAACAAAGAGCAGGACTCACCATGAAAACGAAAGTATATTTCCTCATTAAAATCCTGTCGTTTGCGCCAATGTAGTATCTGGTTCTATTTAATGGGTTATCAGTGAATCCCAGGCAATGCAGACAGCACAAACATTTATTATATGACAAAATATTTACAATTTACCAAGGAGCGGAACACGACCACTCCACGACGACATCATCCGAATGTATATGATTGCTCTAAACACAATCTGACGGTGCTTTTTTAGCGCCATCTGTAGGATGATTGAATCCCTAATACGACAATGACGAACTACAAAACTTGACTAATTTCTTTTGCATTTTGTTTTCATTCACAAACTCGTTGAATCTGAATAACATGAAATAAAAGCAAATTAAAGTTTGTTAATTTAAAACACATTAAGCATTGATTTTAATTGTACTTTGTAGACTTGTGATAAAAAATAGAAAAATAATTCAGTGTAAAGTAAACGGAACGAACCTTATATCTGATCGGAAGTTGAGTTGCATAGCATATGTTGCATAACATAAGTTGCTTATTTTTTGGTTTGCATTTTTTCAGAGAATTGTTTACGAACGCGGCCAATGTATATCCAAAATAATGTTTAAAATAAAGTAATTTATTAGGGTGGTGTTTTCTTTTGTAAACTGTGTTGACAAAGGCTTGAAGTAATAAAAATAATAAATCGAACTTAAAAAAAATGTGTTGAACCGCTTTCGGTCTTGGCGATGATTTTTTTACAGCAACTCGGATCGCTATTTTGTCAAGTATGTTACACGATAAATATTGTTATGAAATGTTATAAATTTTTAAAAGTGTCATTTTTAAAGGAAAACCAAAGTAGTGCGTGATCAAATATTGAATATTGCCCAGCATTTTTGAGGTACTTGTTCTTTTAAAGAAAACTTTACAAGTGTCCAACAAAAAGAAAAAATGAGCCACAGTATTATTACAATAGCATAAAAATAGAGAACGAAGTTTAATTTCTTTCGATCTAAACAATCAGCGCAGTGGGAAACGTCCTTTTCGGAAATATCTGCTTAACACTCCTGATTTTGCTTCTTATATAGTGGTATAAATAAAACAAACTATAATAAATTTTATTATTTCCCAATTCCAAACCTTTTCTGTTTTTCTTCGTTGCGTTTTTGTGATAAATTGTGTAGAATTAGGTAACTTCGAGAAATTCTCTGAAAACCTTTCTGGTAAGAGAGAGCACTTTTTTTATTTCTTGACTCTAAATATATAGACATTTTAAATAAATTGAAATACTTAGCATAAAACTGCATGCACAGAACATGCTCTTCTTTTAAACAAATTTTTATTTATATTGATGCAATTTTCTTACATTGAAAAAACTAAATTTTTAAAGTCCGAATTTGTTATAATTTCCAGAAATAATACATTTAGAGCATTGCCTCTTGTGTGAATGATTCAAAATTATTTTGTCTATAAAATGTGTAACTTTAAACAAAAACTTATATTTATCTGATAATAAGAGAGTATGTTAAAGATGTCTACACCTGCTAAAACCCTTTTATTCAGTTTGTATGAATTTAAAACTTTTATTATAGTATATTTATTAGTTTACCATACATGAAGAAATATTACATGTTTGGTAAGCAAAACTCGAAAGCGAGCTGTTTGAGGACAAGGGAGAACTGTTAAAACTACTTCAACATTATAAATGAACTTATTTTATGTTTTATACGTAATGTACTTAGTATAAGTGCTAAAGTTTCACAATACAGATTGCTCCTTATATAATTTGAATGTAACAATAAAGAAAGTTTACAAATTGCTTTTGTAATTATGAAGTACTGGATTGCAAGTGGATGTAAATTGAATAAAAAAATGCACAGAACTTCACAAAACCTTAGTTATAAAAATTTAAAAGGGTAGTTCACATATTTTGCTTTGACAAACATGTCAGTTTTCAATTTACTTCCACCAATATTTTCTCTATAAAATTAATTTTAAATAGAAATACGAATTCTTGCAGCTATTTAATATAAAAGGATATTTGATATTGCCGCCTCCTTTTTTTTACCCTTTTCTAAGGAAACAAATTAAAATGAATATAATGAAAAATATTAAATTACAGAGACAACTGTTTCTGCATTTGCGTTTAAAACCTCTATTTTCATAATGATTTGTAATTTTATAAAAATTTTCATACAATAATATTAAGCAGGTAAATAATTAATGTCACACTGGAGCAACACAACGGGATATTGGTGACGGTCCGGGATCAATCCCGAAGGGAAAGATCCCAAGATAACACCACGTAATTTTGAACCACGGTCAGATGACGAGGCAACACCTCAGCCAATAATATTGTCACGAGAATTATTAATTTCCGTGAAAAGAAGCGGCGAACTACTCAACTCCTCTGAATTTGAGATTGGAAGAACAAGAACAATTTTGTATTTCAGTTGAGTATTCTGATGTATGTAAGGCAGTCTGTCATGTTCTGTTTTTGTACGTCTTCAGTGTAATAAATGTTTCGTTTGGATTTTCCGAGTTTGTGAAGTCATTCAAGGTTAAAAGAACCTCTGTTGTCACACTTGACTTAAATTGAAGTGACAAATATTAAGTATCCACAATCTAATGATTAAGGCGAATTCTCTAGCATCCATAATTTTCCTGCCAATAATTTTTTTACTTACTTGCACTAGATTTTCGAATTGCATCATCTTTAAGGAAATTATGAGAAATGAATTTTATAAGGTATCTATGACTAATTTTTTAAAAAGGAAATACATTTTTCCTTGAAAATTCCATTTAGTAGCACGTGTAAGTAAAAAAGAACTCGTTTTAACATCGTATATCTTCAGTAGACACAGTAGAGGTAAGCGATTACAGTTTTCAAAAAATGGTAGATCGATTTGAGTGTTTTTTAAAAAGAAAACCACTATTGTCAACAAACTTCAAACAGATATAATAACATTGCTTAAATATAGCTTGAATTCATAAAGTAGGCAACCTTGACCTTCTGTCACTACGTCAAAGAATTTTTAATATTACAAATAGCTTCTCGAATTCGGATTTTTTCTAACATTATTCTTTCAATATCGGCAAAGTTCCATTTAAAATTTGCTCTACTCTAACTTGCATACGGTTTTAAATCAGGTCTTTAGTGAGTGATGAATTGGAATTGCGATTTATTAAAACGTTGTACTTATTAAATTCATAACTACAAAAAACAGAGCGAAATAAACTAAAGTCGTCGAGGAAAAAGTTGTACTGAAGATATTAGTGATTTTATTTTATCTCGTGACCTCTCATAGTTGCCACAACTTACAATTTAAAATAGAACAAAATTTAAAAACATGAAATGAATTCCGAGCGAAAAAATCATAACCACACGTGGTCAACGAACACGAATTTCCGTTTCATTGAGCCCGCGCTACAACTTAAAGTACTTTTACAATTCAGAGATTTATTTTTGAATGGAAACCAAATACCCCTATTTAGAATGAGAGTTATGGTGTTGCCTATAGAGAACAGCTTTCAAGAAAACCAAGTAATTTTATTTGAAACATGGAAAAGAAATGCAAGTTTTAATGAGTTTAATCGTTTTGTACAGGAAACCTGCCAAAATTTAAAAATACTTTAACTGATATCGATTAGCTACTAATCTTGGTTCAAAAGGTTGGCTCTTGCTGTGTTTTAATTCTTTTCATGATACGGAATAACTAACAAATAAATAACTTAAAAGAACGAAAACATTCAGTAACAAATAAACACTCCACTTTTATTCATATAGATTACAATAAATACTTAACAAAACAGGTAATGTGACAGTTAAAATTTCGATCGGTATGTAACAAGTCTCGTATTCCTCGAGGTAAGCATAACTTTGCCATCAACCTTAGTGAAATAGACGGAGCATGTGCCTGCAGCATCATGTTATTCCTTCCAGTTGCTCGGTTTGAAGATCTGTCATATGGTTGTGGGTAAAAGCAAGAATACCAAATTATTGATTGGTTAAAATGATTATCCACCGTGATCAAAAACACTAATCTGCGATTTGACAGACAATCGGTTAAGTCGATTCGTATATACACGTGATTTACCCTTCAGAGATCTTACGACAGCGACTCCGCCCACATGCTCCTTCTATTTCATTAGAAGGTCGATGAACTTTGTCATATCAATAATTAAAGTTTCGCTTTGAAAACAGGCAGCACTCAGTTCGAAAAGTGAGTTAACTGAAATTGAAACACTAATTTTACATCGTGAAATATATTACAAACTTAAAACTGTCAAATTTAGCTAAATGTTTCGTCTTAATAATGTCTTAGCTATAAGTCCCGGTCTAATTAGCTTTTAATCGCAAAGGTTGACCGTAGACCAACAGACCAAACCAAACATCGTCAATACATTTTATAAAATACAATAGTTATTGAGGTTAAGTTTTATTTAGTAAAAATATCAGCATTTGCATGACGATGTGAAAATCATGTTGATTTTACGCTGTGGGGAAATTAAAATTATATGCCAACCCGAATGAAACTTAGAAACTCACTTTGCTAACGAAATTGAACTTTAATGCCTTTGTCTTCCTGGTTGCCTTTAGAGAACAACTTGGACTGTTATATTTAATTTTATTTTAAGACAGCTAAAAGGGAATCTTTTTGAAGAGAAGGAGGCACCGTGGGCGTTAGCAACCTGCTAGTTGTAGGCTGCGCACATTCGATTCCTTCCTTGGTGTATTTCCCTCTCCTGTATGAGTAAAGCTTTTTTTTGTGTGTCCATTTACTTGACATTGTTTGGAGAAGTTTGACCGAATTTGGCCCTTGCTCCATAAAAACCCAATCAACGAGCTTCTGAAGAGCTTTACATTTTTTTTTGGAGAAATTAAAATTTGTTATTTAAAAATACAAAATGTAGGTATAATGCACAGAGAATGCAAAAACTGTTGTATCTAACTGAAAGGAAATCATTAGGGAATCAAAGGAAATTATTAGTACATCCTCTTACTCTCTATTGGATATCAAATTATTCTTGATGTGTGGATATGTCATTATATTAATTGAATTCATTATTTGAAAAGATAACATTTCCAAAATTAAAGATTAGATGGCCACAACATAATCCGCTAATTTTATTATTTCAACAGTAAATAGGTTGGTATATAGCCATATCCTTGAAATATAAAAGTGGATCCTAAAAAGTAGATTTGCCAACAAAAGTTTTTATTTTATACCTACTTTTTCTGACTTTATCTGGTTCCTTAATTTTCTGACATTCTTGCTGAGTGCTGACATATTTTGCTAACCTCAAAATATTTTAGAGGTGGCGTAAAACTTATACACGATATTTAAAGGTGTATTAATTATACACCATATTTGTTTACTTTAAAACGGATCGAGTTTTGATCTTAGGAATTGAGGGAACAGAATAGTCTTGATTTGAACCTTAAGAGAAATTTAGTTTTGGGATTATAGAATAATACATGGGGATGAGGATCTTAAATATTGACATCAGAAAGAGATGAACAGTACGTTGGTTAACTTTATTGTAACAATAAGGGCATAAACAAAAAGAATGGCTTTTCTTTTTCCAGAAAAAACAACAAATTTGGCATGGAATAGCGAACAATTTCTGACTCAATTCTTATTCGACAGGAAGAGTTTATTCATCTCACAAGAATTGGTCGATGACATGAAGTACGCCATTTGTGGCTGTGATGTCTGAGTATGCAACAGGAACGGAATTGACAGTCAGAATGCCTGGAAATATACAGCAAAGGAGACAGCATGAATACACAATCAGAAAAAATTTGATTAAAATTTACAAAGAACTTATCGGAATACCTTTTTTCGTGTTTTGATGGTTTAGCATTCAAGATGTACATTTCTGAGTGACTGTAAGGCTTATTTCTCCCGTAACAATCCCCATTATTCAATTCGATCTCTATTCGCTTAGGAATTGTGTATCCTGCTTATAAAACTCAACCAAACCATCAAAAAACGAAACTTCAAAAATTTGAGTTTTTCCTTTTCCGAACATGATTCAATTGGAAAGAACAATTCGGTAGATAATGATGTTGAAAAAGTATGCATGGAGTGTAAGTTGAATTAATTACTATGACATGCATAACATTGTCTGAAGATAAATAGAAATCTCCGTTACCATTCTTCCGACCTAATTTAAAGATATTTAATTTAGTTAGAACCCCTTACTTTACTATTTTCGATTTTTTGGGTGGATATCTGGGGGATATTTCACGATTTGGAGAATTATTATTCGATGGGTAGAAATTTAAACAAACTGTGCATCGGGTTTTGTTGATCTACAGCGCTGGTTCAATTGGTAGACCAAACATTTTACGATTTTTCGCAACTTCATTCCAAATTTTACGGGGCTCTCTCTTATCCTTTCTTCAAAAGAAAAAAATATGATGTATTCCAAGGAAACCATACAGATAAAATGAAAACAGCTCAATTTCTTTGATTCGAAGTTAAAATCAATCGTTGTTTTAGATGGCCTTGTATAGCTTGATCTATTGATATTTATGGTTCAGATCTATAAAAAGATATCGTGTGTAAAATGGTTTATAACGTATTAATATAACTACACTACTGGCCATTAAAATTTCTACACCAGGAAGGCGGAACGCCATACACGTGAAATTTGCATGACAGATAGAACATGCTGTGATATGCAAATGATTAGATTTTCAACGCATTCATACAAAACAGGCGGCGGTAGCGACACCTACAATGCTATAAAAGAAGAGATTTGACAGCAAGTTTCTCATACTGGAATTGCATTTAAACGTTGTTCTCGGGTAAGAAAGTTGTTGTAATGCCTCGTGTAAGGAGAAATGCCTACCAGCACGTGTCTGACTTTGATTGAGGAAGGATTGTAGCCTACCGGGATTGCGGTTTATCGTACTGCAGTATTGCTGCTCGCGTTGGTCGAGATCCCATGACTGTCAGCAGAATATGGAATCAATGGGTTCAGGACAGTCATACGGAACGTCGTGCAGGATCTCAGCGGCCCCCATCACTAACAGCCGAGAAGACAGACATGTTATCCGCATGGCCACAAGGGATCGTACAGTCACGTCATGAGCCCTGCGTCGAGAAATGGAGTCGTTTTCAAGACAAGTGTCTGCTCGAACAGTTCGACGACGTTTGCAGCAGCATGGACTGTCAGCACGGCGACCATGGCTTCGGCTACACTTGACGCTGCATCACAGACAGGAGCGCCTCCAATGGTGTGATCAGCGACGAACCTGGATGCAGGAATGGTGTCACGTCGTCTTTTCAGACGAATCCAGGTTCTGTATACAGCATCATGATGGCTGCATAAGTGTTTGGCGGCATCGTCGTGGAGAACGCTCATTGCCAGCTTACATTCGACATCGTCATACTGGCCCATCACCTGGAGTGATGGTATTGGGTGCCATTGGATACACGTCTTGATCACCTCTAGTTCGAATTGCCGGCACTTTGAACAGCAGCCGTTACATTTCTGATGTGTTAAGGCTCGTGGATCTGCCCTATCTTCGAGGCCCCCGTAAAGCTAGGTTTCAGCAGGACAATGCACGACCGCATGTTGCCCGTACTGTCCTGACCTTCCTTGATACAGAACATGTTCGACTGTTGCCCTGGCCAGCACGTTCTCCTGATCTCTCGCCAATTGAAAACGTGTGGTCAATGGTTGCCGAGCGACTGGCACGTCACCACTCACCATTCACTACAGTCGATGAACTGTGGCATAGTGTTGAAGCTGCATGGACTGCAGTACCCGTACATGCCATACAATCTCTGTTTGACTCCATGCCCAGGCGGATAAGTGCTGTTATTGCTGCCAGAGGTAGCTGCTCTGGGTACTGATTTCTCAGGATCTATACCTACAAATTTCCTGTAAATTTAATCATTTGTTCTTCCCACAATAATGTATGTGTCCAATAAATATCATTCTGTTATTTGCATTCTTTCCTGGTGTAGCAATTTTAATGGCCAGTACTGTAGAATGGCGGTAGAGCGAAGCGCATAGCTATTTAGTTTGATAGTTTTGTTCTCGTCTTGACCAAAATATTGACAACTCCCTCGTCAATAAATACTTATAAATAACCTCTTTCTTTTTTGTGATTTGAAGTAAACAGTGCAAAGGTAAATCGAGTCGGAAATATTCTTTGTTAATCTTGCAAGAATAGCATCATACTTCACTCATTAATAACTATTCATTTCGATTTGGAATGTTCGGTTGTATTCATTCATCTTGAATAACCGTACAATTGTTTTTAAAAAATTTAATCTTTCCACAGAAAGGACTTAATTATAATTTAAATCTTTTAAAAGAAATGTATAGTGATTAACTAACTTCGCGTATAAATCATGCATTTTAGACCTCTTTCCATCTTTTAATAACAGCTATTATAAATAAATCTAAAACAAGTATGTAAAAACTAAAGAAGTTTAGCGTTATCGACAGACTCCGAAATTACCTTCTTGTAGTGAGATCGTCAAAGGAGTATTAGCTTCGCTACTTTTCTCCAAATCTTCTTGAACTCCGCTGGAGAAAAAGGTTCCACGTACAAGGTGTCGTTTGAGAAATTCTGAAAATGCAAAAGAAAGAATGAATAAGAAATATTTATGAGGTGATAGCCCCCGATACAGGTTTTCAAAACGAAGTAAAAGGACGAAAGGATTACATTGTAAGTGTTTATGGATTTGGAACTTTCTTTTAATGGAACCCATAAAAATTATCAGAAAATAAATCATATTTACAGTTTACACAAATTTTAACTTACGTAAAAATCACTTTTTAACTTTTGAAACTGCCTTAAATTGAATATTGCATACTGCTTGTCAGTGTTTTACTTTAAGATGTTGGGCCGGTCTAATTAGCTCTCGTGTAGCATAACATGACCGTTGAACGACAAACCAAACCCTACCAGTATTTTCCCCCAGAACTACTCTTCAATCAGTGGCAATTGACAGGTAAAGAGAAGATACAGTTGGGTTTTGGAGTATTCACTTATACATTTATGTTTATGAACGCTTAATTCGAAGTATTCCTGGAAATTTCGAATTATAATTGTCCTCCTGGTGTGGTTGTGTCAAAGAGGTATCTCGTCAGGTAGACTGACCAGATATTGACGGACGAGATATCGTGTTCCTAGAAAAACTGACCAGATCTTGATTTTTCATCATCATAAAAAAATCGGCAATATTCTGATGACGATATATCTCGTCATCGCAAAGTTGGTCAAATCTGTATTGATGAAGTATCTCGTCGAAACCACTTGGAGGATTAAAAGTGGTTTCATCAAAGCTTATTTAAGTGCGACTAACAGATCCTCACATAGGGGTTACATCGATATCGTGTATAAGTGGACAAGGGAAATGTAAAATGTTTTAATTGCAATTTGCAGTCTGTTATTTTTTAAGTTGTGACATTGTACTAATAACAGATTTGTACCAAGTGTGCAAAAGAAAAGAAATGCAAAATCTTGTATTTGGATTTGTGAAACATTTGGTACTTGAAATATTGTAACTTGTACGTTTCAATTTATTGAAGTACCCGTCAACAAACATGGTATTGGGCTTCGGAGTAGACATGGGGCCCGCTGATCCACATACTCATATACTAAAATATTTTGCTGGATAGAAGAAAACATGTTGTCTAACTAGATAGAATCTAGCATCTGGAACAGGATGTTCAACCGATGAGCCGTGGTACCACAATAATGGCACTGGTGTCTCACGGATGGTGAAACGGTTTAATTTGGGTAAAATTTATTTAATGGCTGATTTCAATGGTTTAGTTTTGAACTCTTGTCACGTATGTTTACAAATAATTTCAAGTAATACCCGTATAAATAATTTTGAGTATTATTTTTTATTACAAAGTATCATAAATTGTTTCACAAAAATTTTTAAAAGTCACATCAGAGCACAAAGGGTAAGTAATTACTATTATATTTTTGTAAATCAAGCAAAATCGGATCCCTTTTTTGTTAGCAAAAAATGCAATATATTTTTTGGCGTACCGCAGAATTTTAATAATTACTTTATGTGTGCCAAGAGATAAAAAAGGTTGAAAATAGCTGATCACAATAAATGCAGTTGGAAGCTTGTCTCAATTTGATGTGTACTGTTAGATGCTTATTTTCAAGGACATAACAATTAGTTTTCCCATCCGGAAAGAAGTCATGCTAATGAATATTTCAGAGATTTGGCGAACACAATTAATATTCTGCGTCACGCGCTTTGCGAGTTTCACTCGTTACCGAATGTATCGACATAAAAAATCAAAGAAACGGTAATAGTCAGTCGCAAAGTCAAAGGGGAATTCCGTCGTTCTTTTTCACACACAAATGCAAGTTCGCACGAAAATGAACAGGCTTTTATATTCTATTTCACACATTTTTTCCTTTCGGAACACGAATACTTGCACAGCAGGGAACTCGTAAGTATGACCAAAACTGAATTGATGGTTGACACCAACTTGAAAATCAATGAGCCAGAGACGAGAAATGTGTTCACAACCTTGCTTCAGAAGATGCAACTCAGATTTTCAGAAGCCTCGCTGATTTTCACGACTTATAGAAAACTTAAGCATATTTTTTAGCCAACATCTTTATTCAAACGAACATGTAAATTAAGGTGTAAATGTAAATTAAGGTGGTTTTGACTGCCTTTTCACATTCAATTTGTTCAGTTTTGTTGCTTGAAGAGTGGTTGCGATATATTCGGAAAGCCAAACGGAGATGGATAAAAGAGAGAAAACGTATTATTAATTATCCACGTGAAAAATTCATGAACATTCAATAAAATAGTTTTGAAACAAATTCGTGTTCGAAAGTTTTATAAAAATATTAGAATGGATCAATGATCTTAAAGAGTAAAAATGTCTTTTATGTAACCAAATTGGTGTCATGTTGACGTCAAATTATTCGTTTAAGTTGAGGCATGTTAAAAAAAACAAATGAAAATCTTCCTCTAAGCAGGAACGATTTCTACACTCTTACTTGCATACGTGAATTTCAATGTATTTTTCGCCATACTGAGTTAATACATATCAAACTATCATTAAGTACTTTAAAACGAAATAGTTTTCAGTGTTCATGAAAAAGTAAAGCCATATATGCAATTAAAAAAAAACATAAAAGAGACCTGTTGGAATCGTAAATTTTCAAATTACAAGACTAACATTTGGAGTTTCACGAAGAAACATGCAAGTCCTCACAAGTCTAAAAATAAATCTAATTCAGTAGAAATATATGAGGGATATGATATTGTAAGAGAAAAGGAAAACTAAGACTAATGCAATTAAGGAAAGTATTTTATTAGAATTAATGTTTTTTCGCGTGAAAGTGAAATGATTTTTGTCTGATAATATGCACCCCTATTTTCTCATTTTAATATCCCAGCACTTCCACTTTCAGCAGAAAACATGAATATTAAATGAACACAATAATTGCTTTCTTAGTTATATGTTCCATTATAATGCTGATGAAAGTAATATTTCACTAGAGTGATTATTTTGACTTCCCTTCAACTCCTGGAAATATAATAAAAATATAACTTATCACATGAGATTAACTCCTCCTCAAGTTTCTTCCATTTTTATGGTCTTTATAATAAAAAGTTTTGTCGGATTGTGAACCAAATTTAAAAGATTTCTGCGCAGCATTGAGACATTCAGTGACACACAAAGACAGTGACTACAAGTTAACTTGAGTAAATATAATTTACCCCTCAGCATTTAAATCAATTACAGTGATGCCTTGAATGCTAAAAATGTTTTAACATACATTTTAAGTATTCTTTAAAAACTAATGTAAAGCAATGAATAATACAATGACTGTAATGTAACAATTACCGAACAATAAACAAAATAGAAATACTTCATACTGTTTGCATAATCACATTATTTTATTGAAAGTTGCATTATTACTTTACATTTTTCGGTCATTGAATGTCTGGTGTACTTATAAATAGTTGAAAATTAATTGAGTTGACAATGAAAGGCTGTTGATGAGTTTCGATATTTCCTCACAAGACACTACTCATTACCCAATTCTATTTGAAAAATCTATTCTATATTTACTTACAATTGTAGTTTGATTTTATTTGAATGGAAGATTGAAAGCGATGCCACCGTCTCTGGAAACGTAAGTAAACAATTCTAAATAGATTTCATTGGTTGATTTGTTTTTAATTTTCTTCAACCATATTGAAAGAATTTATATTCATTGGGTGAAATTTGAACGATAAAGCGTGGCTTTTTCAAAGCGGGTTTAATCTTATAAGAGGAATTTTCAGTGTGAACAAACCAGGGGGACGGGAAAACAGGTTTACCTAAATACTCTCGCATGATACGCATCGGAATTACCTTAAAATGTGCTTTATTGTCGTTTAATTTCGCAATTAGTGTTGACCAATCAACAATCCTATTGTTGGCTTATACAATAAGTGAAACACACTACGTCAAAATTTTCAAGATATGAGATATGCATCGACCTTCTAAAGAGATAGACGGAGCATGTGGGCGGAATCGCTGTCGTAAGATCTCTGAAGGGTAAATCACGTGGGCTTACGGATTGACTAAGCCGATAGGCTGTCGAATCGCTGACTAGTATTTTTGATCACGGTGGATAATCACTTTAACCTATCAATAATTTAGGATTCATACTTTTACCCACAACCACGTGACAGATCTTCAAACCGAGCAACTCGAAGAAATAACATGAAGCTACGGGCACGTGCTCCGTCTAATTCATTAGAAGACTGAATTATATAGACTGAAGTCCACTAAGTTAAAATTTCTTTATATGAAGGTTAAATTTCTTCTTGAGAAACAATCTTTGAAAGTAAAGCATAGGAAGTATAATTCCCCTTCGTTTTCTCAGAACTATGTTTTTGGACTGCAAGTTGTGTGTTTCACTTGCAAGCCGGACGATATATTGATTCGGAATTCATTTTCTGGAACTTTTATTGGCGACGTGGTACAATCGTATTCGAAAAACAAGCTAAGTGACGTCACGTTCAGAATACGTACAGAAAACACGTTTCGCCTAACCAACACCACCTACATTTAGCTTGATGGAAAACGCCTCTCATTCGTGGCACACCATAACACTTTAGAATCCCGTTGATAATATGAAATTACAAAATCGAGCTGCAAAGGTGCTCATGAAAGTTAAGAGATTGTCCTTTACCTGTAAATGCTTGTTTATCGTCGATCAGATTTTTCTTTTCTTCAGGCGAAAGAGATTGGAAAGCTGTATCACTAGGAGCAAAGAAGGTCAGGGGACCACTTCCTGAAATCAAAATATTCGATTATGCTACTACTAGACTTTGGTCTCTTGTTTACAAATCATTTTCACTATGTTTCGTAGTTAGATACAACTAAACATGTTTAAAAAAATCAAGGCACGAATTGAATATTCTCAAGTTGGAAAACACCTCTGAAATGAAATGAGCCCCTTTAAACATACAGTTTATAAAACATTTGAAGAGTACCTTGTTCACTTCAATTGCAAACCTTGACCCTTCAATTAAGAGGGCCGCCTCGAACTTAGTCACTGGTATGATTGCCAAAGTTCGCAGAATTGGCGTTTTATGAGCAACAATAACATTATACCAATTGCATTACCCTTAAACAGTTCTGTAAATATGCAAAATTTAAAGATAATAAATGGTTCTCCCTCCTACCATTAAATGCTCTAAACCTCACGGTGAGTAGGTAGGAGGTGGGTCTATTACTACTACTACTACTACCCTTAAACAGTTTATAAAACGTTTGAAGAGCACCTTTAAATCAAATATCAAATCCTGACCCTTAAATTGAAACGGTCGGATAGATCCTAGTCACTGGTACGGTCTCTAAAAGTGCTCCGAATGGGCGCCTTATGAGCAACACTAACCATTACCATTAGGCATTAGCTTGACTCACTTTTTCCCACACTTTTCAACATTTACGTCAATGTGATATACCACATACAAGAACAGTTATCTCAATGTATGCAGACGAGACTGCTATTCTGGGTAAAGGTAAAACTCCACTTCAAGTACATAACACATTTAGCAACCATATTGCATTTTTGGAATCCTGACTAAATAACTGGCAAATTAAAATTAACTTAGATAAATCTACTACGGTTTTATTTGACTACAGATGATGAAAATATAGAAATATTAAAGTGTGCAATCAAGAAATTAAATGGAGAAAAGCGACCACGCATCTCGGAGTAAAGCTTGATCACCACCTCACGTGGAATAAACATATCCAACATAGAATCGTTAAATTTCGAATTGACAAAAGAAAATATTCCCCCTAATTGCTTGTAATTCTAAACTGTAAAACAGAGACAAAATCTTTTTGTTCCCAGTACCCAGTGATGCATCTCAAGCATGAGGTAGTGCAACACAAGCTCAAATTAATAAAATTAAACAAAGTGCAACTACTAAAATGATAAGATTCCCTTGATTCTAGAGATTTTCTGATATTTTAAAAGAAATTAAAATCAGGCCTCTTAAAAACACACTATGCACCCTGCCCCAAAAATTCCTTCAATTGAAGAATCCAACCCAAATGCACACTAACAACTAAACAACAAATCAATATAATTCACTCTTTAAATCAAATATTATTCTTCGAATTCCTTATGCGCCTTCATGCAAAACAATACTTGCCTGGGTACCATTTTTACCGAGACAAGTATTGTTTTGCTAATTCCTTAGGGAAGTTAAGCACCTTCGGTTAAGGGCAGTATGTCTTGAGAATGCAGCCCGCCCGTTGATGATCTTTTTCTCTCCCCCTATTTTTAAACATGTCCAAAACATTGCCATTATAAAGCAACAAAATTATTGTTATGCTCATAATGAGATGACTCAACAAGACATGGGATTTAAGCTCCTAGGGTCAAGCCTCAAATACTTTTTATACGGAAAATGATGTTTTTGGTCATTTTTATATTTCTACGCTAGCAGCACTATATTTTGGACTATTATGTTCGTGACTCTTGTATGCTGCAATATTTGACCACTTTTTAAACAATTTTAAACAATACAATTATATGTTTTCTACACAAATAAAAAATGATTTAAAATTAAATTAATATACACTGCTGGCCACCCAAATTGCAACACCAAGAAAGACAAGAGATATCACAACAAAATTTATTTTGTAGATAACATGTTGACCAAGTATCAAATGATTAAATTTATAGACTTCTGTGAAGTGTGGTTCCTGCCAAAATCAGTAGCCAGAGTAGCCGCCATTGTTGGAGATCACCGCTGCCACACGCCTCGGCATTGATTCAAAGAGACTTTGGATGTGTTCTTGGGGTACAGCAGACCAAGCAGCTTCCACACGTTGCCAAAGTTGATCTGGTGTGGCAGCTGGGGATGTATTCTGGGTCAATCGTTGAGCAACCATGGACCACATGTTTTCTATCGGCGAAAGATCCGGAGAGCGAGCTGGCCAGGGAAGCAATTCAATCTGGCGATTGACGAAGAACCCTTGGACAATGCGTGCCACGTGTGGTCGCGCATTATCCTGTTGAAATATGGCTGTGGGCAAGCCCTGAAGGTAAGGAAGGACAACTGGCTCCAACACCTCGGAGATGTAGCGCTGACTGTTTAAAGTACCGGCAATGCGTACTAGAGGAGTGCGAGAGTGATATCCAATACCACCCCATACCATAATACCCGGTGCAGGACCAGTGTGGCGGTGCATAACGCAGCTGTTCAGCATCCTCTCTCCACGGTGTCTCCAGACTCGAATCCGACCATCGTGGTGTTGCAGACAGAAGCGTGACTCGTCAGTAAAGACAATTTCATTCCATTCTGCCGTCCACATCCTTCTTTCATCGCACCATTGGCGGCGGAAACGTCTGTGGTTCTGCGTCAAGGGTAGACGAAGCAATGGACGTCTTGCGGACAGACCACTCTGCTGTAAACGGCGTCGAATGGTACGCGCAGACACTGGATGATGCGGTACAGACTGAATGTGCTGTGCTATGGTTCGTGATGTGGCTGAGCGATCCGTCACTGCCATACGCACAATATGCCTGTCATCACGTGAAGTGGTGCACTGAGGTGGATGCGATCGAACACGTCGGTCCGTCGTACCCTCCTGCATCCAACGATCACATATCCGCATTACAGTTGTTTGGTTTTGTCCAACACGACTACCGATTTCCCTGAAAGATAATCCACAATCTCGGTAGGCCACTATCCTTCCTCTGTCGAACTCGGATACTTGATCAAAAGATGATCGCTGTTTTCTACGAGGCATAATTGATCGTTTTTTTTTAAAAAACCACAAGAAAAACACAATTGCCATACTTGAAATCGTCGAAATCTCCAAGCCTTAAATAGCGCTTTGAAGTGGCGCCACAGGCGCGCGTGATGTGCGTCTGCACTGAAATTCTAATCATTTGCATATCTCACCTCCGCTAATGCATGTTGTAAATTTCATATTATTTGCATGCTTCCTTCAGGGTGTTGCATTTACGGTGGCCAGCAGTGTAAATTAATTCAAGGAGATCCGTGAGAGACAGGCGAAGTCATTTTTTCAAAAAAAGAAAACAATTTTTAAGTAAACAATATTTTTATCCATATAACTCAAGAAATCTCAAAGCATTCTTACTACCGCCCTCTTGGAAGTTTTTCTTTTTTAATCTAGAGGGATTTAAACTTCGAGCAAGAATTAAGATAGCTTTTTCCTATCAATCTCAATTTTGCACGTTCGTGGACTGCTAAAGAAAACATCGGATAGCCATTAAATAATCTAAGACAAACTCGCGTGTCGTATCTCCTTGTATGCTAGAGGTTTGCAAAAATGCGTGTATAAATCCTCGAGTTAATCTCAAGTGCTTCACGTAAGCTCGCAGCGCATTAAAGTACTCGGAAAAATCGAAACCGTATAATCACTCCCTTGGGAAATACACATGATAAATCACTGCTCTCTCTTCCCACTAATATCCTGAATTTAGTTTATGTGGAACTTTACAAAGTGGTTAAGAATATCAACTGAAACTTCTGTTACTTTACTTCTCACTTTTAAGGTTTTTAAAATTCATGTTATCCCTCCCGAATGAACGTTTTGAGGAAATTGTGCATGAATAATAGGCTTCTGTAAATCAAAAGGTTGCAATAGATGTTGCTCTTAACTGTTGGGGCCGCTTCACATCACAGAATCCGAGTCAATCCGAATCTAGTAGAAACTGATTAACGTAGATTCAGGTTCACTGAAGCGGAACGCTCCGGATTCAAGCAGTGTTAAGCTTGTTTTAAGCTCATTTACACTTCTACATTTACTCGAATAGTCTCGGTATTCGGATCCGCCGAACCAATGAACGACAAGAGGAGGGATTAAACCTGTCAATCATTCCCGTTCTCGTTGCTTATTGGTACGACGGATCCGAATACGGAAGTCGGATTAAGATAGACATAGATGTGTAAATGAGCCTTTATTCTTGAGCAACTTGGACGGGAGTGCACCCAGACTGGACGTGCTCTCCAATCAGCGACGAAAAAAGCAGTGATTGATAGGAGGAATGACTCTTTTCGTCGCTGATTCAAGATTGAAAGTTTTTTGGACGAACAAGCAATTTCGTACGTAAACGGCCCTACCGAATCTTCGTCAGTCAATTTCTATTAGATTCAGAATGACCCGGATTGAGTTTGGTCTGAAGGAGGCCTGAACTGTTAATGCGACAAATAAATCGTACCTGTAAGAACCCAAGTTATGCGGGCAGACTTGATTGCCTGAGATAGACTCTGCAGAATAGGCGAGGCATCAATGATATTCAGCATGTTGCCAGTTGGTTGATACAGCACTTGGGTCACAGGAATGATTTGAATGGAACCCATAGTGGCGAGAGCATCTCCAATCGGAGTTCCAGATGCTGTCACCAACTGAAAAAGAAATGGGATGCATATGAAGCACAGAGCTAATTAACAAATACTATGCTCCATTAAAAAATGTACCCATATCAAGATGTATGTGAGGTACAAAGTAATGAAACAGAAATATCCTTGTAAACATTTTAAGAAGTTAACAGTTGATTCAGCGGTCTTCATCTAGTCCGAAATAAAACTTAAAATCAGCATAATAATTGTTTTGAATATTTAATGATTTATTGAGAATAGAATTTGGTGGGATATTGTTGTAGGGGAAGGTATAAAAGAGAGATTCAAAGTTTGGATTGTACAAGACTATATATTGTTAGATTGTCATTACCAGCTAACTAGGATGTGATAAAACTAATTCTATCTGAGGATCGCATTGGGACAGACTATGCTGTCTAAGAAAACTAAATTTTTAAGATGTCAATTGATTAGAGAAATAAACGTACTAAGATGTATGATTCGAGTTAGTTGAATTAACGTCACACCGGAGCAACATGGCGATGGTCCGGGATCAATCCAGACAACACTTAGTAATTTTGAACCATGATCAAATAACGAGGTCCGAGCCTGAGCTGGTATCTCACTCTCCAAACATCTACACCAAGACAACGTGAGGACATTTGAGGCCACGACATATTTAACGTGCATCAGTCCCCACGTACACCAAGGACTTTGGGTGGATCGAGTTTCAAACTCGCAACCCTCCGTTACTAACCCTTGCTAATCCGTTACTCTTCCAACCGGGCTACCGTGAACCCGATTTGATTTAGGTGTCACAAAAAAAGAAAAAGAAATGACGAACTTTGTACTAGAGGCAGATTGCGATCGAACAAGGGACTATAGGATGTATCCTATATACGCTCTTACGTAACTGATAATAGCCCATTGTGTTGCTCCAATGCGATGGCGATGTTAATTTTAACTTACCTACCTTCAATGACTGATTATTGCATAAACCAATTTAAAGCATCGACCTTCTAATGATATAGACAGAGCATGTGAGGGTGGAGTTGCTGTCATAAGATCTCAGAAGTGTACATCACATGGGTTTGGGAATCGACTTAATGCTATCGAACCTATTTGCTATCGAAGCACAAATTAGTGTTTTTCGTCACGTTAATCCTATACTAGTGGTCGCCCAGTGATCGAAATTCGACCATAATTCATTTAATTTTTAAGTTTGAACGTTAATAAGGTTCTTTTGTCAAAGAGTATACCTCTATATTCATTGCATATAATTTTTTTGAATTTTGTTCTACTACGTAAGCTGCGAGCATGTACAAATACGTCATAGGAAAAATGCGGTATAGCTTGGTTAAGCCATATCTAAAAAACAATAACGGGTTGTTTGACATTTTCTTGGTTTTTTTTTATTGCTATACTGATCACAGGTTTCGCCAAGCCTACACAGTTAATTTGCCTATCTTTTTCAAATTATATAAAATTTAAATAAAAAATAAATCCAAAAAATGAAAAATGAAATAAGGAATACGTGCTTCGTATTTTTTTATATATTTTTTATTGAAACAAAAAACCGGGTGGTTAAAAAAATAAATGTTGTCCATTGAATTTGAAATAGTTCGACAATGAATTTAACGATTCAAAACTTCTGTGTAAACGATGTTTTTTGTAAAAACTCTTTCATCGTTTGCTTAATGCCCTTGACCGTTATATTCCGAAATATAAAATCTCAGACCATCGAATGATCGAACTCTACTTGCTGCGACGTACAATTGACCATGTGTAAAAACTGGCTGCCTCAATAAAATTCCAATTTTTTCGAATGTTTGTCCTTGAGACATTTATTGTCATCGCAAATGCAGGTATAATTAGAAATTGAGTTCTTTGAAAGTTAAATGTTAAAATAGTTCCGGAATATGTTAAATTTATACGTGGAATCAAATTTCTCTTATTGCGTGCGGTTCCAGTTAAAACTTCGCAATCAATAGTATTACGATGCATAAATTTGATGCGCATTCTTGTTCCATTGACTAATGCTTCCTTTGTATTTAAGTTTCTGATCAGCAAAACGATGCAATTAAATTTCAATAATAACTTATGTGGTGGCAAATTATGCCAAATCTCATACTCCTCCTTACGCGCAATGTACTTAAAAAGGGGTACAAAGTTTTTTCTTCACGTATTAATATATAGATTACAGTATATGAACATAAACAATGAATGTTTTATTTTGTTTAATTTAATATATTTGTAACGCATATTATACATTAATTTTATCTTTCTGCACTCCCTTCTCCATATGAACTTTAATTATGCCAAATCTCATACTCCTCAGTGCGCGCAATATGCTTAAAAAGGGGTACAAAGTTTTTTCTTCACGTATTAATATATAGATTAGGATTCGTGCTTTCTTCCAATTCCACGTGATCTCCCGGAGATCTTCAAACCGAGCGATTGGAAGGAATAACATGAAGCTGCGTGCAAATGCTCCGTCTATTTCATTAAAAGATCAATGAGGCAGATTAGACAATTTGAAGATAAAGGCGAAACTACAAAATTGCTATGGAGACAAATATAAAACCAATATCTAAAACAGGAAATACCTGACACTGGTAAAACATTTCTAACACTATTTTTGGAATTAATGAGCGGCTCATAAAATAAAACGTTAATTACCGAAAATGGATACTCAGCATTATGTTTAATAGGTAGTTTAAATTTGTATCAGAAACAAATTTTATCCTCAATTTTCAGACGCTAAACTTTCCAATGTTTTTTGTAATGTTAATTCAAATGTATTTGTCTGACTTTAAATACATATCAATAAAAAGTACATACAATTATGCATGTGTTCAAAATTATGAATATAATTTCATATTTGAAATATCAACTGCTGTGGAAGCTATAACAAATGTTCAATAAATATATGATCAATTATAAAACCCATTACATCTAAGGTAAGTTAATGAGTAATTGTAAAGAAAGTAATTTAAAGCGATTCAAATTAGCAATTGATTAGAGAAAACGAGTTGGTATATTAAGCAAAGAAACAATGGGTCTTTCAGGCGAATTTCCGTGTTTTGCAAATTTCATCCGCAGAACCAAGATAAATGCATTTGTATCCAAGGTGAGTTCTGAGGGGGAAAATGCAAGCTACTTTTAAATTCCCCAGGATCAGCACATTCTTCGCAGAGGATAGATGTTTCTCATGTCCAGATGAGAGAAGAAATAACCTAGCACTAAGGGAAAAAGCTGCTTCAACAATTTCTGAGTGGAATTCAGTACCCCGAACGCATTTGGGTTCTATAAATCTTTTAGCTTTTACCCTTGGCTATTCAACTTAAATGATATATATATATATATATATATATATATATATATATATATATATATATATATATATATCATATGTTCACAAAACGTGAAGAAAATCACCCGAACACAAAGTATTACTTTCTGCAGATGTTACGATTTAGTTGGCTATTGAACTAAGTTTAAGAATTGTAAAGAAACTAAAGCAACAATCAGATGCTACTATAGTTCGTATTGTAAAAGAAGCAGGTCAAAAGTATCGCCTAATCAGATACATTTCACATCGGAAGCTGTGCAGGCTTGCAATATTGCTGAACATGCGCATCTAAGAATTTCTAACTTAAAATTACGTTCAAAAGTTATAGTTTTGTTAATTTTTAAATGAAGAGAACCCCCTATTTCTTAGTCCCAATATATTTGTGGTACCGGCTTATGACACCCGCTGTGAGTGGCGCTTCGGTCGCCATCTACCGCTACGAGACCTGATGCTGCTGGCCAACGCTAGAATAGCAGACAGTGTTCGACTGTGTACGACGTAGGACTAACGACGACCGACAATGTTAAACGATGAAGTAATTAATGTATATAGTCTATGTTAAATGTTCAATGTAATCGTCCGTCTCAATATATGTTTGTATTTAGAATTGAGTCCGAGTGCTTTTTGAATACCAGAATTCCTGGACTGCGGTGTTCTACAAAATGGTGTCAGAAGTGGGATGGACTTAACGTTCGAACTGATCTTTTAAAATAAGCAACAGTTGCAGATTTCCAAGCGTCTCCGGTGAGTTAGCTTTTTTATTTCAAGATGAAGTTAAATGACATTTCTGAATTGGAGGTTGCACTGAAAATTGAAAAGCCATCGAAAATTCGATGTTTGCATAAAATTATTTTTGGAACAGAAGGCGATCGTCAAAACAGAAAGCGTATTAGAGAATTTGATGGTTTTGCTTTTAAACCAGAAGAACCCGCTTATAAACAGAAATTTGAGTTTATTGACAAAGAATTCTCTCTTAATAACGTCATAACAATTTGTAATTTGTTGTGTGTAAGTGATGAGGGAGCAAAACCTGAAATAATAACTCGAATTCTTGCATATCTTTGCGATATTACATTACTGAATAAAAATATCATTCGTGAAGACGAAGATAATGAAATTGATGATCAGAGGGATACTGATTCTTTAGAAGATTATGATCAATCTATAGATAACAAACCAAATACAAACAACAGTTCCGTTCAACTTCCAGTTCAAGAATTATTCAGGCCTAACATTAGTTTTTCTGATATTGAAAATGCTATTGTTCCATTTAATGGTGATTCTTGGCAAAATATTGATAAATGGATTGATGATTTTGAAAATGTTACTGATTTATTTCAATTAAGTGATTTGCATAAATTATTGTTTGCTAAACGGTCCCTAACTGGAAAAGCAAAGTTATTCATTCAAAGCGAAAGTAGTATAAATTCTTGGATTAAACTTAAAGAACTGTTAATTTCTGAATTTGGTTCAATTTTTAACTCTGCTGAATCTCACGAAATGTTATTGAATCGGAAAATGAGAGATAATGAATCACTCGATGAATATTTTTTAGTTATGCGAGAATTGGCTAACAAGGGTAATATAGATTTTCCCTCATTGATGCATTATGTAATAAATGGTATTAATGATTCTGCTAACAATAAATCTATTTTATATGGAAGTAAGAATATTAAAGAATTCAGAGAAAACTTAAAAATCTACGCTAAAATTAAATCGGATCAGAATTTTAAAGAAACCACTCGTTACAATAACAAAGCTAGAAAAAGTCGGGATTCAATGCAACATCTACCTACCCGTCATACATTTTTATCTGCCAACAAAACTATCAGTTGTTACAATTGCGGCGAGCTAGGCCATAAGAGTAAATTTTGTTTAAATAAGAAAAAAGGATTTAAATGTTTTCGCTGTGATCAGTTTGGTCATAAATCGAACGAATGTGTCAATAACAAAAATGGTTTTCGTCAAGTCAGCGGTGCCAATGTGTCTGCTTTGATCTCTCCACACCCTTTAGAGGCTATGCATAAACTAATTTCCATTTCCGATGTGTCGATTACAGCACTTTTCGATACAGGAAGTGCTTTTTTGACTTTGATTCGAGAGAATGTTTATAATAAGTTACGAAGGCCTAGTTTGAATCCTTTTACTTCTGTTTTGTCTGGAATAGGAGAAAATAAAATCAAACCATTAGGTTTTTTTCACGGTTCGTTAAAGATAGATGATGAGATTTTCGATTCTAAAATATGTGTAGTATCTAATAGTGTAATGGCTTACGAAGCTAAAATAGGAATGGATGTTTTGAATCAGGCAGAGGTTAAGATAAGCAAAAATGGTATAACTGTCACCAAATCGAAAATTGATGTGGTCTCTGATGAATTCGAAATTTTAAATATAAACATTTCTGACACATGTAACGAATTAAATATTTGTAGTAATGTGTGTAAAACAGTTAGAAATGAAATAAGTAATTTAGTGTCAAATTATAAACCGATTGAAAACAAAAAATCAAATATTGAAATGAATATTGTTCTCAAACATGATGAACCTGTATTTCATAGACCTCGAAGATTACCGTTTACAGAACGCAAAATAGTTGATGATCAAATCCAGGAATGGTTACATACGAATATTATTGAACCTTGTTCTTCGGAATATTCTAGCCAAGTTGTAGTGGTTAAAAAGAAAGATGGTACCCCGCGTGTTTGTATCGATTTTAGAAAGTTAAACAAGATTATAATAAAAGATAGGTATCCTTTGCCACTGATTGAAGATATTTTAGATAAGCTTCAGTGTACACGGATTTTTAGCACATTAGACTTAAAAAATGGTTTCTTTCACGTGAAGGTTTCAGAAAAGAGTAAACCATACACATCATTCGTAACGCACAATGGACAGTATCAATTTTTACGTACTCCTTTCGGATTATGTAATTCACCTGCAATTTTTCAAAGGTTTATAAATGATATATTTCGTGATTTAATTAATAAAGGTTTTGTATTGCCTTATATCGACGATATTATAATTTTAGCAGATGATGAAAATGAGGCATTGAAACGTCTTAAGTTAGTACTTGAAATTGCTCAAAACTATGGATTAGATATAAATTGGAAGAAAAGTCAATTCTTGTTTAGTAAAATTGAATATTTGGGACATATTATAGAAAACGGAAAACTCTATCCTTCCCCGCACAAAACGAAAGCTGTTATTAATTATCCTGAACCGAAAACGCTCAAAGAGGTTCATTCATTTTTTGGACTAGCAAGTTATTTCCGAAAATTTATTTCCAATTTTGCTTTAATTGCCAAACCCCTCAGCGATTTGTTGAAAAAAGAAAATACATTTCAATTTGATGAAAACGAAAGGAATTCTTTTAACACACTGAAAAAATTACTCTGTGAAAAACCAGTTCTAAATATTTTCAATTTAGATAGCGAAACTGAAATTCACACTGACGCAAGCCAATTTGGTTTTGGTGCTATTTTAATGCAGCGCGACCTAAACGATAGCCAGTTCCACCCAGTGTATTTTATGAGCAGAAAAACTACGGATCAGCAACAAAAATTTTCAAGTTATGAATAGGAACTTTAGCGGTTGTTGAGGTTTCAAAAAAATTCAGAACGTATGTTTTAGGTCTTCATTTCAAAATTGTTACCGATTGCAATGCATTCAAAATGACAATGAGCAAAAGAGATATTTGTACAAGGATTGCTAGATGGGCTCTCTTTCTCGAAGATTTCGACTATGAAATAGAACATAGGTCTGGAACGCAAATGCGACACGCTGACGCCTTGAGCAGAAACCCCGTTATGATGATAGATTCCGAAAATTACGTGACAGCTAAAATAGCCGTTGCCCAACAAGATGATGATTACATAAAAGTATTGCAAAATCTAGTTGAGAATGGGAAAGATGAAAATTATTTTATAAAGAACAACGTTTTGTATAAGTATGATGCTGGTAGAAATTTATTAGTGATCCCTGAAGCCATGCAAACTGAAATTATTAAGGAAAATCATAGCAAAGGTCATTTCGCTGTAACAAAAACAGAAGAGCTGATTAAGAGAAATTTTTACATACCTGGACTCAGGAAAAAGATAGAAAGCGTTATAGCAAATTGTATAGACTGTATTTTGTATAATAAGAAGCGAGGAAAAGGAGAATGACTCTTAAACCCTATACCGAAAGAGAATGTACCTTTAAGTACATATCACATTGATTTCATCGGACCTTTACCATCTACAAATAAAAATTACCAGCAGATTTTCACTCTAGTGGATGCATTTTCAAAATTTATTTGGATTTACCCGGTAAAGTCGACAAGTGCCAAAGACGCTATAGACAAACTGAAAGTTCAACAAGCAACATTTGGTAACCCATCCAGAATTATCAGTGATCGTGGAAGTGCTTTTACCTCAAAAGATTTTGATGAATATTGCCAAGCCGAAGGTATTCAACATTTATTAATTACAGCTGGAATTCCGCGAGCAAACGGTCAAGTTGAAAGAATGCACGAAACTCTAATACCAGTATTATCAAAGTTATCCTCTAACGATCCTTCAAAATGGTTTAAATACACTGACGTTGTTCAACGAGTAATTAACAGTACTATCGCACGAAGTACTAAAGTAACACCTTTTGAACTATTGACTGGTGTACGGATGAAAAATAAAGAAGACCGTAGAATAATAGAAATTTTAGAAGAAGAATATGAGAAAAGTTTCATGAAAAATAGAGAACAACTTAGAGAAGAAGCAAAGCAAAACATTTTTAAAATTCAGGAGGAAAACAAAAAGACCTACAATCGGAAAAGAAAAGAATCGCGAAAATACAAAGGACAACTTGTAGCTATTCAAAGAACTCAATTTGGGACAGGACTAAAATTGAAGCCTAAATATTTTGGTCCCTATAAAATAATAAAAGTCAAACTCAAAGATCGCTATGATGTTGAAAAGGTGGGAAAACATGAAGGTCCAAATTTTACATCTACAGCTGCCGATTACATGAAGCCTTGGAACCAAGTTTAAACAATGTCATGATGTTCACATACCAAATTAGACAATTTTCACCCCGATTTTGTCTAGAAAAAGTGTTAACAATTATTTTTTTGTTTTACGATGAAAATTAAGGAAATACTGAAGAAGACGAGGACGACATGGTCTTGATTTTAAAGATGACAACGACGAATAGGCCATACTAATGAAAACGACGATGACTTCATTTCCGACGAGGATGGCAACATCACCAATGACGACGATTGTGGCGACATCAACGACGAGATGACCACAACTTAACGATGCCGTCCTAGAAAAATAGTTATGACGATAACAGACTAATTTTTTTTGAATAGATATTTTCTGCTTGTTTTCTTTTTGCAGAGTTTGTTAAATCTTCTAGACGTTAGGATGCGGAGGACCGTCATCCGTCAGGAGGGCCGATTTGTGGTACCGGCTTATGACACCCGCTGTGAGTGGCGCTTCGGTCGCCATCTACCGCTACGAGACCTGATGCTGCTGGCCAACGCTAGAATAGCAGACAGTGTTCGACTGTGTACCACGTAGGACTAACGACGACCGACAATGTTAAACGATGAAGTAATTAATGTATATAGTCTATGTTAAATGTTCAATGTAATCGTCCGTCTCAATATATGTTTGTATTTAGAATTGAGTCCGAGTGCTTTTTGAATACCAGAATTCCTGGACTGCGGTGTTCTACATACATACTCATACTATATACTCGTACATTTTTATTCTAAAAACTGATGTTCTATTAAGCACATTATCAATTTTTAGGCATATCTGGATCTGCAAAAGACTATTCACCAAACATGAATTAATAATAGGAAAATAGTCAATATAATTTGTCAACAGAATTTGTTTTAATGCCCGACCTGAACTCCTCAATCTTTGTCCCAACAAGGGGCAAACTGGCGGTTTTGTAAGGGAGAGCACCCGGTGGGTAAGTCGCATTGCATTTAATATGGACAATCACCAATACCCACGCCCATACATCGGGGATTCGAACTCGAGACCTACTGTATGGCACCTGTCGAGGCCCACCAAAGAAGCAAGAAGTGGACTGTATTTAAATTAACAATTTATTCAAGCTTGACAAGATGGTTCCCGAAAGGAACGCTTGCGATCTCCTAATCGCATCAAAAGTAGCAGTAGCCTATCTACCGCTTCAGGAGTTCTGACTGCAAACTTTGGCTTCCTCTTTTTAACTGCTCAGTTCCGAGCCAATTGGCGCTCGCCAATCACAAGCGATGACGCCAAGAAACTTGAGTCGCCAAAGGCGCGAGCAGCACCATTGTACTAGTTTGAATGAAAGGGGCATCGGCTCCAGGACAGCAGCATGAGCTAGACCAGTCGGGCCCAGATCTACAGAATTACGCTGTCTAATAACAAAATATTGAATCAATGTTTTGACAGTGATCTGAATAACAAAATCTTTAAATTCACTACTAGAGCCTTTCGAAATAATCTTTCGAAACTAATAATTTCAATAGTATATACGCAGAAGAAATAGGAATCGTTTTCAGATACTGAAAATACAATATAGCAATTAAACCTCTTATTCACTCAAACACAGAATAAGGGGTTCAGTTAAAGTGAAGGGGCAGGTAGTTGAATTAACGTCGCATTGGAGCAACACAATGGGTTATTGGTGGGTTTTCGGGATCAATCCCGAGGAGAAGGATCCGAGGACAAGAACTCGTAATTTCGAACCACGGTCAGATGACGAGGTCAACACCTGAGCTGGCACCCCAAACTCCAACACCATGTCAACGTGAGGACATTTGAGATCCCGACAGATTTAACGCGCACCAGCCCCCACGTACACGACGGTATTTGATTAGAACTTCCAACCTCCAGTTAATAATAAGCTATTCTCCCAACCGGTCTAGGGGCCGCGGTGGCCCGGTTGGAAGAGTAACGGACTAGCAACCGAAGGGTTGCGAGTTCGAATCCAGCCAAACACCGTCGTGTACAAAGGGAGCTGGTGCACGTTAAATCTGTCGTGGTCTCAAATGTCCTGGCGTGGTGTGGAAGTTTGGAGAGTGGGGTGCCAGCTCAGGTGTTGCCTCGTCATCTGACCGTGGTTCAAAATTACGTGGTGTTGTCCTCGGATCTTTCCCTTTGGGATTGATCCCGGACCGTCACCAATAGCCCGTTGTGTTGCTCCAGTGTGCCGTTAATTGAAATACCCCCAACCGGTCTACCCCGGCCGGCTCTCAAGAGAAGGGGAATCTTTCGTACCTGTTTGCAGTTGGGCTGAACAGTTTGATACACGTTGAATCGAATGCTTTTGCCTTGAAGGAGGGTAGATGATGTTTCTTCGTTGCTTACGGAATTCAGGTTGAGTCTTCGAGGGATGATGTGATACTGCAGCAGAGATTTAGTTTGGTCGGGGTTCGAATCTATGGAGTAAACCATATCTTGTGGCAAGGAGTTCACAGCATCGTCCGTCGGAGCGAACACAGTATATACCCCTACACATATTAGAAAAACGTGATTAATATATAAAACCACTATAATATATAACACGAAATTGCTTAAACTTATAGAGTAGTCCAATTAAAAATGCACTCAAAACAGATGAAAAAAATCAAATCGCAGTTGATTACATTCACATGTAAATGACTTGAAAAAGGTATTTACAATTTGTCACTTTTTATACTGTCAATCATATTAACCTTGTTACCATATGAGAAGGATTTTCCGTGTAAATAAATAAAACTGACGGAATGCGAAGATTTTACTTCCGCTACCCTTTTACTCACGTATGATACATATTGGAGTTGCCTTAAAAAGCAACTTATCGCCGCTTTGGCGTTTAATCTAATTTCTGTTGACTAATCAACTATCATATATCAATTCGAAATTCATTCTTTGAAATTTTTATGGGCGAAATACTGAAATCGTGTTCGAAAAGCAAGTCGAGTGACGTGACGTTCAGAATACGTATAGGAAAACTCATCGGAGAAACATTACCGCGCCCTATAATTAGCTTGACAGAAAATGCCTCTCATATTTTGATAAGAAATCTCGTGTTTATGTTTAAAAGCGTTTAGTATACCGAAATTTAAGATAGATAATTTTTAAAGGATCTTTCAATCACCTCCATCATGAATTTTTTCCAAGAGTCCAGTGTTTGTCAGCCAATTCGCGAAACGATTCAATCCCATAGCCCTGGCAAGATCAGCCACATTAGCTTGCTGGCCATTTCCATTCTCGACTACGGGCATATTTGGTGGCTGGAAAGGTTGTCTTTGTCCAGTGAAGGTCTGTGTCCCCGACACAGGACGACGATTGCCATGCGTAGGCTGACCAAAAGTTTGCGTTACAGGTTGACGCTGCCCTCCAAACGCTGTTGTGACCGCATTCTGAGGTTGTCTGTTGGAAGGTCGCTGGGTGACTGGTGCATGTTGACCTTGAGGCGTTCTCTGAGAGATTGCTTGTTCTGATGTTGGCCGATGTCCAGTGATTTGGGGTTGCCTGTTAAAAGGTCGCTGGGTGACTGGTGCCTGTTGACCTTGAGGCGTCCTCTGAGAGATTGTTTGTCCTGATGGTGGCTGAAGTCCTGTGATTTGGGGTTGACCTTGAGGCGTCCTCTGAGAGATTGTTTGTCCTGATGGTGGCTGAAGTCCTGTGATTTGGGGTTGACCTTGAGGCGTCCTCTGAGAGATTGTTTGTCCTGATGGTGGCTGAAGTCCTGTGATTTGGGGTTGACCTAGGGTAGGTCCACGGCGGGAAATTTGTCCACCAGGAGTTGGCTGTCCAAACCCATGTCTCTGTCCGGTTGACGAAGGTGGTTGTCCGTCAAATGGCAGAAATTCATTAGCAGGGGGCTGAAGATTATCAACAGGTGTGACATCTGCACCTAGTATACCAAAGTGAACGACAGTAAATATTTGAGGGACACATACTGTTAGAATATCAGTTCTTATGAGCAATATTGAACAAGAAAATCTGTCTAACTATATAAAGTTGCAACTAAACTCTTATTACAAGCGGACAAGATATCTGGTGGTAATAGTTTTTACTAGACCATCAGGATTAAATTTTTAAGAACTATTTTAAATCTTCTGAATTTCTCATATACGTATAAAATTATAATTACACCCTATAAAATTCACTAATTGATATTTTTAAAAAAGAATTTGAGCAAACATAATTTAAATGGAAAGTGATATTGTCATTTTGAAAATGTAAAGAATAAAGACGAATAAATGGAAAAGAGCTCACCAGTTACGGAATTATCGAGTGCATTGAAAAGCCTTCTGTCAGAATCTTCCAGCAGAACTTCATCGATTAGGTGAATCACGCCAGTTCCAGTTACAATCTCTGGAGTCTTTATGTTTATTTCATTAACCTGGTAGCCGTCTGCAGAGAAATAACAGTTCATTAAACAAACACTAGGAAAATGACTTAGGTGTTCAAATCAGAATTTCACAGCTTTCCATAATATCTAAATACAGAGGTATTCTATTAAAGTACAGCGTATGAAATGAAGTACGTAAGCAATCGGTTCTCATGTGTAAGAAATTGTAAACAAGAAAAATAGTAAAAAACTGCAGATCAATCTTAGATTATGTATTAAACTATATATATAGTATATATATGTATATAAGCGCTTTATTCTTAATATCCTTAATTCTCTTTATTCTTAAGCTTATATTATGTATATAAGTGTATATATATATATATATATATATATAGTTTTAGATCTTCAATTTGTTTTTTTTTCAACTGAATCTCTCTACTTCACCCCAAAGTTAAGCAACTCAGAAATGACCATATTTGCTTAATATGTCAAATAATAACGTTTGGAAGTTAATTCACCTCTGCAGAAGTCACAGACACAATTTTCAATGGTTTAGATTAATAATTTTCTTCTTAAGGTATTTTTGAAATTCTTTGAATATTTCAGATTTAGAGATACTACATATGAAATGAAATAATTATTTACATTTTCTGAAAGCTGTTACATGTTTAGTTCCTGCCTATTTTTGTTGTGTAAAGTCCTTATATATTGCATTTCATTGTCATATTTACGAATACCATCGGAAACAAAATCCCAAACATAAATACTTACAGCTCACTACTTGGAATTTCAACTTTCCTCCCCGGGCATTGGGGAATGTCCCTCCTGCAAGGAACTCTCTTCCGTAATGAGCTCCTTCCACAATATGGTTGAACAGCAACTCTGAAAGGTGGTAGAAATACAATAAGATACAAGCCTCTAAGTTAGATACTTGCTGCCCAAGTACGAATTTCTGCAAAGCAAATGAAGCACTGACTTTCTAAAAGAATTCCTATCACCAAGCAGGTATTCAGAATATCATTTTGGGTGGTTACTTTTTCTTCCCAGTTCTCTAAATGCCATGAGGTTGTGTTTCTCTTACGAAAAATTACTATAGAATTCTATAAAAATTTCTATAAAATAAATATAAATTTTTAGCTATAACATTTTTTTCGTAAGGGTTGCGTTTAATGATTTTTTCAACTGATTTCAGACTAGTGACGTTTCTATATAGAATTCTATAAAACATTTCTATAGAATGTGTTCTAGAATCCTATGTAAAGAAGTAAGGCATGTTTTTCTATAGACTCTATAAAGTAACCTCTAAAGAAAGTCTATAGAATGTCTAGAAACTTCTATAGAAGGTATTTCTTTTGTTTCACGACTTTACTTTTCTATAGAACTTCTCTATAGAATTCTATAGAAATATATTTCTGTGGAATCAGAACTCATTTTTTTCTCTATAGAAACCTCTATACAATTCTATGGAAATTTTTTCCCTATAGAAATAAAATTTCGTTTCTCTATAGAAATCTCAATAGAATTCTATGAAATTATAATTTTTTTGTAAGGGTTGCGTTTGATTTTTTCAACTGATTTCAGACTATTGGCATATTCAGATGTATATTTTAGCAGAGCGATTTTCGAAACTTCGATTTTCTCAGATTTAACTAGCTTCAGCATATATTTTGTTGGTAATTTTTAAAAACAAAATTATATATTTCTGGAAGGATTTGAGAACCCTGGGCTGTCTTCCTGGATACATTCCAGATCTTGATGATAATTTTTGAATATTCTAATTTGAAGAACAAAATATGCAGATTTATAAGCATGTTTTATTACAATCGCAAAAAGAACCGACAACGATCGAATGAGTTTTAATCAAAATCTAGTTTTCCGGTGTTATTGGCTTATTAGTAACGAATAATTTAATAATATCGGAAGAAATAATGCTGCTTAATATTTAAAGTTGAAGACACAGTGCGCCTGACTTTAGGCAGCCTCTATTTTTCTATGTTCACGTCCAGTGCAACACTCAGGAACGACTCTGAACCGAACGGAATTCGAAGAACTTTGAATTTAATGCTATAGGGTAAGAGTGAGGAAAAAAAGGCGTGAATTGGAATTTCATCTTTTAGTTTTGTTTACATGTTTACTTTATTAATTAGTATTTTAAGCAATTACTTTTCTGAATATTCCTTTAAGGCTTTGTGTTCCTACTTTGTGACACCGATTAATCACTCTTATTGAGTTGACTCTGGATTATTTATTATGTTAATCTTTGTTTCTTTTTAGCTCGGATCTTAATTTTCTTCGAGTTTCCACAGAAATATTATAAGACATTAGATCAAACTAAAATATAAAGTCATGTTGAAAAATAAAGTAATGGTTTACACAAATATAAAAACCATTCATCAGAAAATTAGTTTTTAAAATTTTTTGTTTTGCATTAAGACAAGTGATACGTGCCGTTATTACTATTCATTTTGGAAGTCATTGAAAAGACAGTGATTTTAGAACATATATACATCTGAAACATGAATGAATAACGTCATTACCTCGAAGTGCTGTTGCATTTTGTGTAAATATTTCTAAAGCACCTGGTGGTAACTGAGCGAAAGCATTATCCGTAGGAGCCAATAAGGTGTACGGAGTTTCACCTGAAAATGTAAAAGGTAAATAAGCACTTATTGAAATATTTCCAGATGCAAGTTTCAAGAAAACCAAGATTACAGGTTACTGACAAATTTTCTTATAAAAATAGAAACAAAACCCTCAAAACCACCTCTCAATACTTTTGTAAAGGCAATGTTCTATTAAACATTTATACAGTCGCTTTGAATTTCAGCAAGCGCTTTATAGTACCTATTTGCAAATCATGTCGGCAAGAAAATGTTTTGAACGTAAGGATCTCTCTTCTCTTTTTTATATTTTAATAGATGGTCTTTCCCAGAGGTCATGTTTTTCCACTTACTAATAGAAAAGATAAGATAAGGATAAGAGAGTCTCAATTGTCTCTAACAGGTGAAGTTCGAAAGGAATCAAAACAAATAACGTGTAACAGTTTCGCGCTGTTTTAGATAATTATAGTGTTCTTCCAAGCTCTGAAGGACAGTATAATCATTAGAAGAAATTTAGTCTGCGTTTTTTGTAGCAATTACATTTCGTTTAGCCCTCTTTTATTTAAGAGAAATATCTGCACTTAAAGGTTTACAATCACAGAAGGGAAGCATGTATCATCTCAAGAAAAGAATCTCACACAACTGAAAGAGCCGTTTTAAATAGGTTAACCTTACAGCCAGCTGCAAGTAGTATGTAGGGCCAGAGTGAAAATCAAATGAGGGAACTGTCGAAAAATATACTAAATCCTACGCTCCACTAATTAGCCCTCGTGTATCAAAGGGGGTGCTGGTTCGATTCCTCCCTGGGTGTATTTATCTCTTTTGCGTCAGTAAAACTTAACTTGTGTGCGTATGTTCATTACTTGACATTGTCTGTCTTGAGTCTGGAGCAGCATGGCCAAATATTGCCCTTGCGCCATAAAAACCCAATACCAAACAACCAACCCTGTGTTTCAAAAATGACCGTAGAGAAACATACAAAACCGAAAAATTGTTGATAGTTCAAATGAAGGGCTTCGGGCAACATTAAGCCACAAAAATATATGTTTCGTAATTCAAAAACTAAAAAGAGAATATTCAAAAGGAACAAAAGAATTTATGATTGTTTGAATGAGTGTGTAATACTTGAAAAATTTTAAGATAACATGTGATTTCTTGAATAACCATTATAACTTTGGAATTTTTTAAAATTTGAAACTTGCTAGCATGAAAAATTTGAAGATTGGCTTATGTCGCTCGGAGCCCTTTAAATGTTTTGAATTCTTCCACTATATTTATTGTACTTTAAGAGAAACAAAATTCGCGTTTATCGATTCGAACGTTAATATGCTCCTAAGTGTCGAATTATAAAAATATGTCCAATGCTTCAACGTTGAAAAATGTGTAGTTTTGACATTTGACAGTGCTAATAGTGATCGATAATCATGTATTGAGAGAGTATTATTAGATGGTTCTTGTCATATTAAACCACATTCATGATAATTAAAATACAATCACTTAGGCACTGAATACGACACATGAACAATTAATCCATTTTCAGCCTGTTAATCAAAGCTATTGAACATTTTATATCCCCTTGGACTAGAGGACTAGAGAATCGAATTTGGCCTTGTATACAACACTTAAAAATAAAACATGCATCTCAACGGTATCATCCATCAAAAATACGAGTAATATCGCGAAATCGTGACACTACAACGGTGTGTGAAACAGAGTACATCAAATCAATATTACATCGCGAGATAGATGATGCAACATTATCAAACTTCTCTTGCGTATATTTACCATCGAATAAATGTCCTTGTTGAGTTATTAAGCTCCCTGATATTTACCTGCTGATCACTGTATTATTTAGTTATGCCTTTACAGGGGAGACTACAAATACTTATTTTAACATGCATGCGCATAAGAAGAATTAGTGTACCATTATTATAGCCTTGCTTTTATTTTTAGAAATTTCAAACAGAGATAGGAAGGTAAAAGGATTAGATCTCCTTCCTATCTTTAGTATAACTATACTAAGTACATAAGTAATGTTTTGTATTTTTCTCCTGGTTACTAAGTTACCTAGTTCTAAAGCTGATACTTATTTTAACGAAAAATAACGCTGCTTATCGTACAATATTTTCGCTTATATTGCTTTGTATTTTAATTAAAGAATGTAGATACATTGCTTTTTTTTTACCTGTAGTGCACAGCGATACACTGTAATGGCTCCTCTCCGACAATAGCACGAATATACAACCTTATATAGTGTAAGTGTTTTATTTATCAACAATAGCATTTAATTTGAAGAATGAAATATATTTTTATAAAATAACATTAAAAGCACACAAATGTAATGACGTGCGCAACATAAGAGTACTATTATGTATTATTACTCTCTATACCTATATACTATTATGTAATCCCTCCCCTGGTGGTTAATCTTCGTGTCGAAAACTGCCTGGTCAGCCTTTGGTGCAAAAACCTGTTTCAAACTGTCACCAGTTCTGGGCAAGGGACATTTTGTTTTTCCTACTTGGATCTTCATTCCCTTTGGAGTAATAAGGCAATTTTGTCTTGACGAGATATAGACCTTAGCAAAATTGACCAGATCGTGTACGAGATATCTTGTCGAAACACGTGCATAGTTAAGTGAGCGATCTTTATTTTTATTACTAAATATTTTTCATTTTTAGATATTAAAAAAGCAGTAATTTTAAATAAGCTAGTTAATATCTACTAAAACTTAACCAGAGAATCAATTTACCATAAGCTGAGTTTTCGAGTGCCATAACGCGATAGAATTTGTCGTATCTGGTTCTATTTAATGGGTTATCAGCGAATCTCAGGCAATGCAGACAGCACAAACATTTATTATATAATAAAATATTTACAATTTACCAAGGAGCGTCCTACACGACCACTCCATGACCATATCATCCGAATATCTGCTTGTTCGATCGTAACACACTCTGACGGTGCTTTTAGCGCCATCTGTAGGGTGATTGAATCCCTAATACGACATCTCCCCCGCAAGATATGGGGTTGGGGTTTTCTCAAAACATAAACACAGATCTGAATTTAAATATTATGGACTCAATCACCTAAATATTATTACACCATATCAACAGTAAAGAAAAATGCAAAATAAAAATATATATACATATAAGAATAATAATGCTAATAAAATACGAAAGCATATAATAACAGACATTATGCTTAAAGTCACAATAATAAATTTGTCACTACTTCTCTATAAGCAAATAACAGAAACGGAATGTATTTATCCCAATTACTAGGATCTGTTCGGATAACATGATGAAGTGCATTTTTAAGAACTTGATTATATCTTTCTACAAGTCCATTACTGGCTGCATATCCTGGTACTGAAAATCTAGGAGAGGATCCTAAGCGATTCATGAATTCTTGAGTAAGTTTCGATATAAAGTTCGTACCTTGATCACTTGCTATAGTATTTGGTATTCCAGTTCTCATGAAAATTTCCAACAGTGCGTCACATGTCGCCTTAGCAGTTAAGGAACGCAAAGGAATTGCTTCCGGCCAGCGAGAATGTTGATCAACTAAACATAACACATATTTATGACGACGAGCTGAGGGAGGCTCAATAGGGCCTATAATGTCCACATTAACACATTCAAATGGTAATTCCGGTCTGAGAACAGGAGTAATGGGAATTTTATCAATCATTTTCTCTGGGCTTCGGAGTTGGCATTCTTTACATGTTTTACAAAATTCGGCGATTTCACTAGTCATGTAAGGCCAATAAAAACTATATCGTATTCTTTCATTCGTCTTTTTCATTCCCATGTGACTTCCAAAAACAGATTCATGAGCTAATTTTAAAACTTGAGCTCTTCTCTTTTGCGGTAAAACCAGGTCTCTCCTAATATTTTATCTTTGTGGAATATATATATATATATATATATTAATCCATCGATAAAAAAAGAAGTTTCCCTTTCGAAGTGATAAATTTTTTCTTATTTCTTTTAACGTATCACAACTGTTTTGTTCTTCACGAAGTCGAAAGCTTTCACTTTTGCACGATAGTATTCCGCTTTCTGGTGATTCTTGTTCTGATTCATCATTTCCGGTTTCAGCGCAGACTAAATAGTCCTTTTCTTTCACTGGAAAAACACAATCCAATCTGTTACATTTAGGAATACATGTTTCTTTTCCATCTTCTGTTGAGCATTTTAGTAATTCATAAATATTTGGGGGTATAATGCACTGACCATGAACTTTGTCCGTTACTGCTGCAAGTATTTCAATCGGACGGCAAAGTCTATTTTCATCTTCGTTTTTTAATGAAACTTGGAATTTTGCTAATCCAGCTTCAATTTTTTCTCTGAAAGCACTAGTTAAAATTATTTTTCCCTTTTCAGTTTTTGATTCGGAAATAAAATTTGAATTGAAAACTGGGATTTGAGCTCCAGAATCGATCAGGCTTTTCAGTTCTCGATTATCTACGAGAATGTTTACATATTGAAGAGAGTTCATAGGAACATTTATTTTTTCTTTCACCAGATGCTCCGATCGTATTTCAGCAGTTAATATTTCATCTTCTGGTTTCTTTTCTTTCTTGCTAATATTTGTTGATCTGCTGTATCTTTTAGGACAATCTCTTGCGAAGTGCGATAAACCACATATGTAGCATTCCCTTGAAGTTGTATTTCTAGTGCTTTGGTAATCTTCTCTCGTCTTGAATCGATGTTCTCTGATGTGAGGGGGTGCATATTTCCGGTCTATGGAATTTTTCGTTTCTTCTCTGTTGTAATTAAAATTCTGATGTTTGAACGTATTCGTTTGATTCTCCTTCCAAAATGTTTCCTTCACTTTTTTGTTTACGCAATTTCGAACGTTTTCGTAATCATCTAGTTTATTTGCAATTTCTTCTGGTATTTTGAATCGAGACCATTCGTCGATGAAATGATCACGGATTTCCGATGGCACTTTACGCTTAATCTGATGAGTAATAATTAAATCAGACAGTTCTTCAAAAGTCTTTACATCCAGTCCTCTTATCCATTCTTGATAATAATTTTTAAGTTCATAGGCGAAGTCACACCACGTAATTTCGGGTTTCTTGTAGTGTTTCGTAAACAATTGGTGGAACCTTTCAGGAGTAAGTTTATATCTTTTTAGTAAGAGTTCTTTCACTTTTTCATAATCATCCGTCACTTCTTCGTTTTCTCTGGCAATTATTTGCGCAACGTCATAGGGTAGGAATCCTATTAGGTATGACACCCAATTTTCTTTCTTGATTTCCGTTCGTTTCACTTGACGCTCGAAGAGAACTAAGTAGAGGCTTATATCATTAGTTTTGGGATCAAACTTCTGTAAAATACTTTGCAAGTCAAACCTCGGCTTCATGTTTACATCAGTTTGTTGAATTTCAGACCCATTCTTCAATCTTTCGTTTTCTAGACGCATCTTCTGCAACTCGAATTCCATTTCTTCTTTCCTTCGTCTTTCTTCAACTTCTTCTTTCCTTCGTCTTTCTTCAACTTCTAATTCTTCTTTCCTTCGTCTTTCTTCAACTTCTAATTTTTCTTTTCTCCTTCTTTCTTCTATAATAGTATTTAAGAGTTCCTTCACGAACGGTTCATCATAGTTTTTATTTTCGGTTATAACTTTCTTTAGCTCAATTACAACCATGCTTTCGGTATTCAATATCCCCATTTCGGTAGCAACAGTCTTTAGAACTTCCTTTCTTGCTTTCGCCAAGAACGCCATAATGGGATCACGAAACAAAACTGTTCGATTTAAAACGAAAGTTCCACAATAAAGTTCCGAAAATCAAATTCAAAATTCACTTTGAAGCATTTCAACAAAAATCTTTACACCATTCTTCAATGTTCTTCAAAAGTAGTATTTAGCAGGAAACAAATATAAAAGTTCACAACAAGGAGCAGGACTCACCATGAAAACGAAAGCATATTTCCTCATTAAAATCCTGTCGACTGCGCCAATGTCGTATCTGGTTCTATTTAATGGGTTATCAGCGAATCTCAGGCAATGCAGACAGCACAAACATTTATTATATAACAAAATATTTACAATTTACCAAGGAGCGTCCTACACGACCACTCCATGACCATATCATCCGAATATCTGCTTGTTCGATCGTAACACACTCTGACGGTGCTTTTAGCGCCATCTGTAGGGTGATTGAATCCCTAATACGACAGAATTGAAGTCAATTGCTCTACTTAACCAGTTCGCTAAAATAAGTAGCTGCAAGAACAATTAATAGTGGAGTAAAAATATGCTGTCCATAAGAGCCCCTGGTAATTCCACCTAATTAACTCACCCAAACTACTTAGAAAGAACTCATCAAAGGAAAAAAAGTAAAAAAGAATTAATAGGAAAATATTTCGAAAATCCTCATCAAGGTTAAATCTAATTGGACGAAGGGGATTATGGCTCCATGAAAAACTAATAATTAGAGAAGAAACTTCTTGCCGGTATTTTAATCCATCGCTTAATGAATACAGAATATGTGTTTAAGCTTAGTAAAGGTATTTTATTGATTCACATTTTTAAACTTGCATTTGTTCGTAAAAGAGAACCCTTGCACATTAGTAGAACATTAAAAAATAAATGCACTTGGAACGAGTATGTATTTCCTTTAAAGTGTCGAAAAAAGTTCAGATATTCTTTCATTTGTTCTCAAGTCATTTAGTTTCAGTTAAAAAATGAGCAAATAACAAAAAAAAGTATCTGAGACTAGAACATGGATTTGAGCTGTTAACTGCGATAACAAGGGCCAAAAAATTGCAATATGTGTTTCCGCGCGTTCGATTTTACCAGCTCATATTAATTTTCCTGTTTAAGCAGAACAGAAAAGTCCATTATAAGAAAAGAGAAAACACATTTTCCATTTCGTTTTACAATTTATTTTGAACGTCACTGAGATACATGATCACAACTAAAGTAAGCTTAGCAACTTAAGACTTTAATTTCTTATAGTAAAATTTCTGCTTTTGTCTATTTTTTTATTTACAATTCTTATTTTCTATTTGTTATGGGGACGCAGTGACTCGGTGGGTTCTCCCACTGCGAGTCTACAAGCTGTAGACGGCGCACCTTCGATTCCTGTATCTTCCGTGACAGTGGAACTTTGTATATGTCCATTTTCTTTATTTGAAAAAACGTTGCTTGAAGCCCTGCGTCATACAATTGCAACTTCAAGACTTAAGACAGAATTATTTCATTCGGGAAAATAAAACTTGATAACCATGTAAAAATTTATCAAAAATGCTTCCAAACACCTTTCGAATTCTGAAACGTGTTATATATAAGACGAGGTGGGGTACGTGAGCCCATTGAAAAAACATGTCTGATTAAGGAAGGGGCTGCCAGTTGCTCAAAATGTTTGAAGGAGTTCTATACTCTTCTCATTTTGCACGTAAGTTAACTAGACAAAGAAGAATAGGAAAGAAATGATACGTTCCTGCCCCACTCACAATATCACATTGCCAAATAAGAAAACGTCCACTTTACTCATTATATGCTGCAAGTGATACCCCATGATATAGCATTGGAAAGTATTTTTTAAATATAATATAAATGGAATAATAAACAAATGAGAATGTAAAGGCTCTAGGAGTGTGTAGTAAAAATATGATTTTTTTTTAAATTACTGGGACAGAGTAGTAACTTATTCAATATGAACTTCGAAAGTTTGGGTTCGCACTCTCTTGCCCCACCCTATTTAAATAAAAAAAATCCTTAAATATTAAACTGGATCTTGTATATCTATGTGTGCAAATGTTTGAAGGAGTTCTATACTCTTCTCATTTTGCACGTAAGTTAACTAGACAAATGACTGGTAAAATCTAAACCTGATTAAAAAAGCAAAAGTTAAAAATCCTTTGAAATTTCGTTAAGACTCAAGAACGCGGTACCATCGCCAATTGGTAATAATTACCATTGCTTATTGGTGATAATTTTGGAACATGGTAGCCTGTCGAAGATTTGCTACCTACACTTCCCTTTGCGTTCCAAGTGGAAGACACCCAATATGTCGGCTTATTCAAATAGTCGTTTGGTGACGAAAACTTTAGTCGTCAATTCGGAGGTGAGGTTCTGTGTTCTATTCTAAAACATATCAGACAAATATTTATTCATGGTGCTTAAATCTCTATGACCCATTCCGTATTTTGGGACTTAGGGACTCAGGAAGTGAGAAAACAATTTTGGTAGCATAATATGCTGTCTGTTATCTAAGTTTAAAAGTTACGAAACCTTTCACCTATAGAAGTCTTAAATCTGTTCAAGTGTGTAAATGTAATGAAGCTGTATATTTAATTAAAGGTGTGCAAGAGAAGTCGAGAAAAAGTTATACATATGTGCTGTTGAGGATAGAATACTTGAAACACGTGATGAGATCCAGGGGTTTCTAATACTCACATGTTTCGTTGATGAGGGATGGTTTTGGTTGCAGAAACAGTCGTATTTAAGTTGAATATAAGAAATGGCATCATAAATAAATGAACACTATTAATTGAAATTTAACAATAATTTCAACGAGTAAATGTATAGCAACTGCTAAAAAACAAAGTTGGCAGTTTTACTATAATTGAGATGACAAGACCCTTTACATAATCAGATATGATAATCCTACCTTCGAGCATGTCCGTCAAGCCATTCTGAGTTAAAAGCCAGGATAATGTTGATAGATCAGGTCTAGATTGGATAGCTCCCACAATGGTTCCATGGGGTAAAGGATACAGAAGTTGGTTGATGACATAAAATATTCCGTTATTAGCTCTCGTTACAGCAATTGCTTTGGCACCACTGATCAGTATCATCTAAAAAGTGAGGAGCAAAAAATCATTTTTGAACACAAATCAATAACCCGTTTTCTGAAGCAATATCATAACTGATTTATTTTCAGTTGTGAAAAAAATCTTAAGAATTCATACAAGATATTGAATCAGTTTTACTTTCTTCCCTTGAAATTAACTAACTTATATCTATCTATGGATTCCGCATTACCACAGGTGAACCTTTAATCAAATTCTGAATGAAAATGAATAGAATATTCAGTAACTGTTCGTGGAAAAATTTGTTTCACATGTACTTGGTTCTTGTTTTTCTTGAAAAACAAATGCAAACATTTTATAATTACTTGCAGATATAAATAATTCCATCAACTATCCCGTGCTCTCGTAAGGCAATTCAAGTTTTTTGCCGTGTCTGACTTTAGATTTTGTCAATATAAGATTTCAAATAACTGGCGTTTGGTATTACTCACTACTCACTTAACCTTCTATCCCCCTCCTAATCTCTGCAATTTACATTTTTAAGTTCTTGAGTACATTATACATACAGTTGGTTACAGTTCATATATGCTAGTAAGGAAATAAAGAGTACAACGAGAGAAGAGTCAGTAAGGTCCAACGCGAAAGAGGACCTCACGTAAGCAGTAGTGATCTATCGACCTTCTGATGAAATAGACGGATCATGTGGGTGGAATTACTGTCGTAAGATCTCAAGCATAAGTCACGTGGGCTTGGGAATCGACTTGGGATGATTGACTATCGGAGCTCAAACCAGTGTTTTTCATCACGCTCGTCACTTACTCCAACATTAGAATTCGTGCTTTCTTCAATACCACGGGACCTTGACCCGGAAACCTTCAAACCGAGCGATCGGGAAGAAATAGCATGAAGTAGTGCGCATATCTCCATCTATTTGCTTATAGGATCGATGTCGTGACCAGTCAAAGGATACATCTTTCACGACAAAAACTGGGACTGACTGGAACAGTCTGTCATGTAATAAAACTTCCGAAGACTTTACAAAAGTAGACACTGAGAAAAGCTGATTCGAATGAAGTTCACGCATACGTTTAATATTGACGAGCAAGTGTGGAATGTCATAACAACACATAGATTTTAGATTGTCTTAACTAAAGTATGACCATCTCATTATTCTCCAAACACCGAAGAGTGCCGTCTCCACTGCATGATTATGCGGTCTTTTGTCTGTCTACGGTCCCTAATAAGAGGAAGAGTTGACACATTCCATATGGTATTTTTACTTAAAGCTGTTCATTAACGAACTATCAAAAATTGAATGCACACAAAAGAAATGGTACTCACCCTTCCTTTGTTCAGCATAGTGATGGGAATCTGGGTACCTTCCTGAGATGGCACTGTGTAACTTCCTCCTTGGACATTGGGAAGAACTTCGATATTGGTTACGTGATACAGCAGAACTCGTCGAAGGAGTTCGACGTTTTCTTCCAACTGATCAACGACTCCTTTGGGTAACAGAGCGAAAGCGTCGTCGGCTGGCAAGAACACTGTGATTGGACCTATAGGGCATGAGTAAATAACTTACGATTTGAAGGGAAATTAAGACTGTGAATGACTATGAGACATGTTCTTTAAGCATCAAATGAGGAAATATTAAGGAAAATAGCAGAACTTGATTCCAAGTTTTAAAGTTTTTAAACTTAGAATGGAATTGAACTAATACTTAGAACTTATACTTAGACCGAATACTTATAACGGTATACTTAGAACGGTTATTGAAAAGCCTACTTTGCATTTAATCAAAACTACCTGAATAGGAACCTGCTATCTGGGACAATTTTGCCTCATACAGCTGTCAGAAACATGGGCCAATAGGATGAATATAACATGTAAAGGCAAAATAAAGCGCAAACAAAAGTTAGACACGGAAAAAAGAGACACGGGGTGTTCAGCTTGGCACCGCTTGTGTCATGAATGCCACACTGGCACAAATTTATTTACACCGATGCTTATTTGTCACAGTATATGGGGCCCTGAAGATAGCGGAATTTCCAAGGAACTTTCCTTTTCGCTTAATAGTTATTGAAATCAATATTTTTAGAAGCACGCTAATTTTCGGTTTAAAAATTTTGCATAAAATCTTGGATTTAAGTTCTTATTTTACTTTTATTTTTATATACTTAGAAATTGTCGAGTAATCATGGATCAAACTAAAATTGTCATTTTTCATGTTTCGACATTAACTAAAGTGGTGTTTCGTATGGATAATTAGAGTACCCTCTGTATAGTTATTAGTATAATTTCTCACGCGACTACTTTATAATTAGTTAATATATTGCTTTCTAAAATCTAAGTACGAAATACAAACTCTCAAATATCAAGCGTATGCTTAGATTTTATTGCGTGAAATTCACCCTGGTACTTTAAGCGCGATTTACAAATAAAAAATAACTTGCCAAATAGCAATTGATTCTACGCCAAATTATTAAAATAATTTTATCATCATAGATCTTCTAATTAAATAGACGGAGTAAGTACACGTAGTTTTATGCTATTACTTTCGGGGCTCAGTTTGAAGATCTGTCAAGTGGTTGTGGGAAAAAAGCATGGATACTAATGTGGGACAAATTAATGATTGGTTAAAGCGATTATCCAGCTTGATTGAAAACACTAGTCTGCGTTTCGATAACCAATCGGCGCAAGTCGATTCGTAAGCCCACGTGACTTGCCCTTCTGAAATCTAACAATAGCGACTCTCCGCCTACATGTTCTGTCTATTTCATTAGAAGATCGATGTTGAAATGACGCGTTCGTGATCCGAGAGTTACAATGTTCGGAGAAATTTTTTTGTTAAACTTTAGGGTTGATTTGGATAGGATTTTCTTTATCATGGCTCTGAGAAAGGCATACACACAAGGAATGCTTTATTGACACAGAAAAGAGAAATACACCAAAGAAGGAATCGAACCTGACAGGAATAGAATTTGTGCCGTCATAAATTTGCAGGTTGATTATGTGATGATAATGGGCTATATCTTCATTGGAACACCACACCGACCTAAACGTATTGACAGGTGGTACGGTGAGAGGTGTTTGGACCAAGTACTTGAACCATGCATGAGACTTTTTATGCCACTGCAGTTGGCCTTGATTTCCGCTTGATGCACGATAATGCACTTAGAGCGAAGCTTGTGGAAGTGAAGAAGACCTTGTGAGGTGTGAGCAAGGACATTGTTTGAATCAATGGACAGCATATTCCCCGGATCTCAATCTGATAGAAAATCGTTTTGGTGCCTTCGAAAGAGCCCTTTAGAGGAATGGCAAGTATTGGTCTCTGCTGCATTGGATAATCTGATTGAAGGGTTGAACCGTTAATGTGGAGCTTGCTTCAAAGTCAGTGGGGACCACATTCCTTAATCCTCCAAGTGGTTTCGACGCGATATCCAAGTTTGATCTGACCAAATTTGTTAATGAGGAGACATCTCACGAAGATATTGCAGATTTTTTAATGAGGACGAGATCAAGATATGGTCAGTTGTCTTCTAATGGCGAGATATCTCGTCCAGAGATCTGGTTAGTTTTGCTAATGACGAGATATCTCGTCATATGTGCACCCTAGAATTTACTTTATTTAAATGTACGAAGCGTAAAATGACCATTTAGGGGTTAAAATAAATCTTAAATTTATTGTTTTTTAATTTTTATTGTGGTTTGAATGAATAATAGTTCAATTATTTACTTTCCGGTAATATTTGGAGTCAACCAAGAATTATATCAGATTTACTCTTTCTTGTTTAACTTTTGAAAGGCAGTATTACATAGGGGATCCTTCCTCTGTCATTCTTCCTCTTGTTCTTCCTTTTGTCATTTTTCCTCATACGAAATTGGGGGTTCTTTATTTTCTTCTTCATTTTGGTTCAAGTTTTTATTATATATAAAGTATGTTGTTTTCCAGTAAAAGTACAAATATTTATTTCATCATTATCAATGTAACTTTAAATCGCTTGGAATTTAGTTTCTTAGGTATCGTATGTAGTTTCAATGATTAATTTTTTTACTTTTGTATTCCTCAACTAATTTTTCTTTTGAAAGGTTTTGATAATCGATATGAATATTGATTATCAAATATAATCTTAATAGAATTAAGATAATTCTTAATAATAGGACAATATAATTTTATTTAATTATAAAATATACCTGGTCCCGAGAGAATATCATCCAGCCCAGCTTTATGGAAGAGAGAAAAGATCTTGGTCATCTTTACAGGGGATCCACGAATCAATAGGGATGGATCTTCAACGATCTCGTACAAGGTTCGTCTAGAATCTTCGCCTGGTGTAGCAGATGTACCTGTTACAGACACAGGAACTCTTGGAGCGCTAGTAATTCGCCCCGGGTAAGCAGTAACAGATCCTGTTTGCTGTCTAGGTGGAATAACTGGTTGAATTTGTGGAGTAAATGGTTGGTTGCTACCTGGTCCGACATTGGAATCAATTGGTTGGTTTACAGGATATGGAGTTTGGAAAGATTGAGATGGGGGAGATGGTTGGGCAGTTCCTTGTTGAGGGTATGGACCTTGAGAATGTGCACCAGATCCAGAAGGAGGTGCTTGAGGAACAAAAGCGGGTCTTGGTACTGTTTGAGGTGGAGGTTGATAAGGTCTTGTTAGTGTAGGATTTTGAGGGGGCTGTCGGGAACCAGGGGACTGAGATTGCGGTGGACGTGTAGGAGATTGAGGTTGATTCGTTTCAGGTTGAACTGCATTGGGACCAGTCTGAGGGTGGGATGAACCTGTACCAGGAGATTGTGGTTGAAATGCATTGGGTCCAGTCTGGGATGAACCTGTACCAGGAGATTGTGGTTGAAATGCATTGGGTCCACTATCAGGTTGAGATGGATACGAACCAGATTGCGGTCGGGAGGGATAAGATCCTGTCTGGGGTTGCGACCCTGTACCGGGCTGAGGTTGACTGATTGGAGGACGTGATCCCCTCTGTGGTTCAAAAGGTGGTCGTTGACTTCCGGATACAGGTGGTACTTTTCCAACTTGGTTGTTGGGACTGGTGACTGGTGCTATTGTAGGCTGTGGAGCGTGTGTAGTTTGCTGCCATGATTGTCTTCGTGTTGTTTGAGTATTGGGGCCTCTATTGTTTTGTGAATGTGTGGGTCGTTGCTGCGTTTGTGGTGTCTGCCCTTTGTTTACATGTGAAGGATTTATTTGAATAGGTTGCCTATTGATGTTGCAAATGGGCCGTCTATCACCAGCTTTTGGACGTTCAAGGAATGGTCTGCAATCTTCTTGCGTCTCCAGTGGACATAAGGGTCTGCGGTCTTGAGTATTAGTAGGCTCGCCTTGACGTCTACAACCTGTCTGTGGTATCTCTTGGGGAGGTGTGACATTATTTATTGAGCTAGTAGTAGGGCACAATGGACGATTATCTGAGCGACTGAATGGAGTAGATGGATCCTTGCAATTTGCTTGAGTTGGTCGAGAAAGAGAACACAGTTGTCTCCTATCCCCAACGTAAGTTCGTTCACCTGGGGCTCTGCAACCTTCTCCAGGTACTGGAGATGCACACAGTGGGCGGTTATCAGAAGGATTAAATGGCTCATTAGGGCCTCGACATTCTGATGAGGCAGTACATAAGGGCCTGGGATCAGATGGATTGTAAGGTGCGCTTTGGCAGCCTTGTGAATCTGTTTCGGGACAAAGAGGAAGATTTTGGGTAGAAGGAGTCACTCTATCGCCTCTTCGACGACAAGTGGGTTGCTGACGATTCGATTCGAAAGGTTGGTCAGTTTCCTGAGGTACAACAGGTGCAGTTGTGGAAAATGGTCTAGGTTGAGTGGGTCTTCGTTGAGGGGGTGAAGGAATTCTAGGTTGAGTAGGTGGTCTAGATTGCACTGCTGGTTTTATTGTGACTTGCTTTCGCTGTTGCCAAGAACTTGTACCCGTAGGTGGTCTCTGTGTTTGAAATTCTTGTTGTGGGCTTGGACTTGTAAATGTTTGTCCAGAATGCGCATTTTGATCAGGTATTTGACCTGCTACCGGTGGTGGTCTATTATATGACCTTGTAGTTTGAGGTCTTCGCGTTGTTGCTGGTGCCCTTATTGTACTTTGAGGACGTGTAGGATATCTAGGGGCCTGGGTTTGTTGACGATTTACCCATCTAGATGTTTGACGTGGTGGATTAGTAACGACAGCGGCAATGTCCTGATCTGGAAATCTAACATCATTATCTGAAATCGTTTGAGGTTGTTGCCCTCTAAACGTTTCCCTTGGTGGTTGAGCGGATATTCCAGGCGTTTGAGAATTCGGCCCGCGTCTTGGAGGTGGGTATCTCGTGGTTCTGCTTGGTTCAGGCTTTCTTTGTCCTCCAGGAGGTTGAAACTCTGGACCAACAACCGTGTTGGAGTTGTCCTCAGGTGGAGGTTGTGTAAATGGTCTTTCTAAGGGGGATCTGGTTATTTGAACTGGTGGGGGTAAAGGCCTTACCGGCGGTCCAGTTCTTGATGGGCTAAAAGGTCTCTGAGGTTGCTGAGGCTGTTGGGCGGGCAATCGAGGACTTACAGGTTGTCTCATAGGTGGACTATTTGGATTTCCTACTGCAGGTGTTTGACCGCCAAAAGGACGAGTTGTTTGCCTCGGAAAGTACTGATCGTTAGGTCTCCTTGTTGGAATCTGTGGTCTTTGAGTTTGACCAAATGAAGGTCGAGACCCTCCAGGAACTTGTGGTGAGGGTTGCTGCGAAGGACTGGTGGAGGGTTTACAGTTGCAATCAGCTTCAACTCCTTCTGGGAGCAACACACGATTCAAGACCTGGACCACTCCATTTGTAAAAGGAATATCAGGAAGAACAATAGGGATGCCATTAGCAAAAATTAAACCTATTAAAAGAAACAATTTTTTAATTTGTATGCAATTAGTTCGAGATCAAAATAGTAAAATTAATTAAATATTGCAAGAAGTCTATATAGATCTTTTTATATCAGTGTTACGGATGAGTTCATAATTGTTTGGTTCAGATATATTCAATAGTTCTGACACTTTTCATCTGTTTTGAACGACGAAAGTACCTCAAGTAGGAATATTATAGTACTTCAAACTGTTCTACTTGAACCATTTAAAATTTAAATTACTTTTATAACTTAACCATAAATCCATTTAAGCTTTTCTTTTTTTATTAAGCTGGTTAGGTTTCTTGAACCCAATATCTTAAGATGGTATTTAGAAATATAATTTTCAAAGATATTCCTGCAAAATTAAAAATAGAGCAGTTTCCAAGCGATTGTAACATACCTCTTTTCGTCGTGAAAGTGATAACAGAACCACTAACAGTGTCCCATCGCATACCGTCGACGATTCCTCCAGTGTATATGCTTCCTGGCAAAATGTGATTCAGCAAAACTCCTAAGTAAATACATAAGTTTTGGTAAATAATTAAAATTTTATATTAAAAAGAGAGAAATAACATTACAGTACATTTAACTAAAATATAAACGTTTTCTAAAATCTATCATTTGTGCGGGAGCAATTGATGGTTTGCAAACTTTACATCCTTCTTGCAAGTATCTAGTGAATAAAAAACATTTCTTGTTAATTTTGGAGGCCACATAATCGCGGATGACGTCAGTAGTAATCAAGAACTTATTTAAGAGAAGTTGTAAAATTAAAATGTATAAATTCTCAAAATGTAAGGAAAAGATTAGTGCAATAAGGTAGTATAATGCGTCTCCCCTAAGAAGGATCGACCTTGGGTCAGTTGATTTCTGAATAGGTATATCCATAGACGATTTATTCCTTGCTAACTTTGAAATCGAACGATAAACTTGATACCAGAATCAGCATTAAAGACGCCAATCGAGGAAGGGATTTGTTTGCGTTTCCATCAGTCCTCCTAATTCAATTGGGTCCTGGTGGCCCGGTTGGAAGAGTAACGAATTAGCAACCGGAGGGTTGCGAGTTCGAATCCAACCAAAGATCGTCGTGTACAAAGGGCTATTTAAATACTGGTGCACGTTAAATCTATCGTGGCCTCAAATGTCCTCAAGTTGGCGTAGTGTGGAACTTTGGAGAGTAGCTCAGGTGTTGCCTCGTCATCTGACCGTTGTTCAAAATTTCGTGGTGTTGTCCTCGGGTCTTTCCCTTTGGGATTGATCCCGGACCGTCACCAATATTCCGTTGTGTTGCTCGAGTGTGACGTTAATTAAAATACCTACCTACTTACCTAATTCAACTAATAAACTTGTTCAAAACCACGTGACCTTTATATAGACCTTTATAATATAGCTTTATTTCAAAACTGTGTTTTACTTGTTGAAGAAAATGCATTTTAAAAATTGACAAAACATATTTTGAGTTAGTCACTCGATTCTGAACTTAAAGTACAGAATGGAGGATAACTTTCCTGTCTGTTCCAAATGGAATTATTTGAACTGCAGTTCCTCCTATTTTTATACGGTAATAGGCAAAGAAAAGTATTAATCTGAAGTATCTATTAAATGAAAGACGTACTCATGAAAAGTCGTCAGGCCCCTTTTATGCTTAGTTAACTACATAACTGGTAAACAGAGACAAATTATCTCGGTAAATTAATCATTATTTAGTGAAATATAAAATATTTTTCCATTCGTTTATACATGATAATTAGGTTTCGAATATTTTGGTGTGTAAAAATCTTAAATTAGTTTTTTCAACTCATGGTTTAGGCTTTTACTTTTTAAGACTGTTTTAAGTTGTTATAGGTTTTAACAAAAACATTACTAGATTATACGAGTGTACAGTAATGTTTTACTTTGAACTGAGAATTATCTACCACTTCAATAAATGACGTAAAATACAGTGCTGTTTAAAACATCAATTGTGCTCATTAATAAATTATTTCTTTACAGTTTATAGGTCGTAAGCCCCAATTTGATATTTTTGATGCTATAAAATTTACATATTTCATTCAGGACATCCTAAATCGTAAAAGCTCAGTTGTTGACATCGTCATCTGACCGTGGTTCAAAATTGCGAGGTGTCCTTAGATCTTTTTTAAAATTTCTAGCAGTAGTACTTGATACAAGTGCTTAGAACTAAATAGGTAAAAATCTAAGAATCTGGGGTCGAATAACGTTCGTATTGGGTATGAATCTATCCATATTATGTTTTTCTATTAAATGTGTGAACCGAGTTCAGGGAACAAGAAAGGTTATTCAAAAGGTTCATAGACTAAACGCTCCGGGATTAAACTTAATACGGATAGGTGCTGAATATAACCTCCTTCTTCTTCATTTTCAGATGTAAAATGAGCTGGTATTAAAGCATCTGGTGACCTGTAATTTTAGAGGTCCACTTTTCAACATCCTTTTTCTTCACTTCAGCAGTTATATAATTACAAGGACAAAAATTAACAAATCAAACTAACACGAGAAGTTTTCTTAGCTCCTATTGAAGGAAAAATATTTGAATTTAAACAAATTTGCAGCTATCTCGTGACCAAAATCTGGGAAATGTAGCAAATCCCTTTCACCGTGAACCCTGTCAGGACCTTCTCTTTCAATTCTCACATCAATCATGGAGAGAAAGTTTCCAAATAAATTGCATTGGAGAATCAAAAGGCCTTTTAGTACACAGTTGGATCTGGAACAATGGATGACAGGCATCGTGAGCAGTCAAAACCACACAAAGTACTCACTTTCTGCCAGGCTTCTGTTAGCAGAAAGGGCGTCCTTCAACTCCACGCTGAGGAAATCAAAAGCGTCATCGTTTGGGGCTAAAATGGTAAATGTACCACCTGAAAGAAAAGGGAAAAACCTAAAAACACTGCAGGGAAAGAAATAAAGCAAGCGTCTTTGTATAACGAAAAATACAGGATTTGGCTTTCTCTAATACTTCAGAAAATGAATTCAATATGTTAGTTTTAACGAGAAAAGATAGCGATAAGTCGTTAAGGGATTTATATATTGACTTAAGCTAGGCAAACATTTGTTTAATAAAAAGGAGACTCGTTTTCTCTAAGCTTATCCCTTAAACAGAATAAGCAGATGAGTTTTGCAATGGTTTGATTCGTTTTAGGAAAATCGATTATCTAGCAGCACAAGAGTATTTTCTTTGTAAAATTTTCTACAATTATAAAATTAGAAAGCTATGGAAAATTCAATTAGATGTTCAAAAAATTTTATAACTTTATGATGAAACAAAACATTGTCCAAATGTTTATCTTTGCAATTGACAAGAGAACATTTAAGAACATTAGAACAGAGAACAAGAGACCCCTCAGAGGGTTAAATAATCATGTAGTTTCACTTAAGTATATTTCCATGTAAAAATTTCACTAATTCTGACTATGAATGATTTTTCTTTTTGTTTCGGTCAACGTTTGTACATTGCTTGAAAGAATTTAAACATACAATTGAAAAAAGAATTGCTTTATATTACATACAAAATTACCAAATTAAAAGAGAGAAAAGAGTTAGTTGGCTCTATTCGAAAATTTATAAGTTTTATTTTTGTAATTTATTAAAAGTACTGAGAGTAAAAATTAGTAGTTTTACACCAAGTTAAATGAACAATTCATTCAAATGAAAACACTACAAACAAAACACGATTTAAAAAATTTTGCTTTACAAGTTGATTAAAGTTGCACAATTAGCATAATCTTCGTACAGAATGATTTAATTTCCAGAGAAATTAAAACGATAAGAAAATTTCATGAAGATTCACTGAAATTTTCTATAGATCTGAAGTATCTCATCACGGAAATATTCGATAATTTATTTGATTCGAATCAATTACAAATACAAACACTTACTGGACAGATAATCTATTAAACCGACATCCAACAGAAGTCTGTAGAGTCGCTGGTGGGATGTTCTCAAAAAGGATACCGTGTCGGTAGTCGGTATGGGATGCAGGGGATGGTCGATTATATGAACACGCCCCAACTCGAATTCCAAATCAGGTTCCAGAATCTGAGCACCCGAGACAGTTATTATCTAGAAAAACAAAACGTCTGTAAAGGGATATGCTGTACAATGTTACTGTACGTATTTGCAACTTGGTATCGAGTCGTTCATGCCATAAGTATAAGAAAACTACCCAGATACATATTCTCACAATATCATTCGGAGCCACCGTGGTTCAGTGGGTTTGCCTACTGCGATAGTGTTAAAAATGGTATTAGTTATCCTTTGCTTTTGCCGAGCCGCGGTGGTCAAGTTGGTAGAGTCGCGGATTAGCAACCGGAGGGTTGCCAGTTCGAACATCGGTCCAACCAAAGACCATCGCGTACGTGGGGGCTGGTGCACGTTATATCTGCCGTGGCATCAAATGTCCTCACGTTGGCGTCGTGTAGAAGTTTGGGGTGCCACCTCATGTGTTGAACTTGTCATCTGACCGTGATTCAAAATTACGATGAGTTGTCCTCGGATCTTTCCCTTCGGGATTGATCTCGGACTGTCGCCGATAGAACGTTGTTTTGCTCCAGTGCTTAAATTCAACTACCAACTAACCAGAGTTTGCATTTTAGTTATTGTCACATTTTAACCTGATTTGGTTTTGTAGGAATGGCAACGATGTGTTGTTGTCGCGATAGCAAGAATTCTATTGCCCAAAAAATGTTCAAAAAGATGAAAAAGGCAGCTGTGAAAAATAATGTATGTAATATCAAATTTAATAAAGTAATATTTTTGTTGAGAACGACTAATATTTTGATTCAGGAAGGGTGTTCAACGGCTAGCAACCTGCAAATTGTAGGCGGCGCAGGTTCGATTTTTGTAACTTACCCTATGTATATTTATCTCTTTTGTGTCAATAAAACTTTATTTGTGTGTGTGCTTCCATTACTTGATGTTGTCTTATGTTATACGCAGCATGGCAAAATATGGACCTTGCTTCATAAAACCCAACCAACCATAATCTAATTCAGGGATGTGAAATGTAATTTTACATGTTGAACTTTTAGATTTATGCAAACAAGGTTGATTTAAGTAGTTGAATAATTACATTATGCTAGGATCAGTATATAAGGAATTCCTAATCACCATTCGACAAAGTAAATCAATGCGAAAAAGATGCTTTGATTTGGGGTTTTAGGAGGATCTTTGCCTAAACCCTTAAATTCCTTTAATTTGACAATTAAGTTCTTTGTAGAAGGAAATGTCGAAAGATAACCTTCTGCTCATATCCTTTGGCTACACTAAAAGAATAGAAGGATGAGCACACATAGGTAATTATCCATATGGAAATGATATGCTAAGTAGGTATTAAAGTATAGACGGGTAATTTTACTATATTTTAATCCAAAGATCGACCTCTTACTTTCTTAAACATTGTAATGACGACCTTTTTAGGCTGATATGAAAAAACCTTAGGGTCAAAAGTGTTTTTTATCCAATTTCATCCAGGCATCGCATGGGTAACGAACCACAACGAAATGTGGGAATCATATTCCTTCTATCCAACTATTTATTCAATTTCTGGATATAGACTTGTGAGTGAATTAATTGTGCTGTGAACACATTTCCATACATTCTCGAAATGTCTATAAGATTAAAATTATCTCTGGTTAAGTGTAAATTACTTAAAGTGTGCCAAATGTTATTAAAATTTATGGGATATAAACAACTCACATACGCATTAGATACAAGAGGCATTAGATACAATATCTTGAAATATTTTATGACTCAAATTAAATAGGGGGTAAAACTGATTGATGTCAGTATTATCACTTTTCTTTACGAAGCAAAATGATTACAAAAGTTACTTCTAGTCAATTGTTCCTATTTCATAACTCGAAACAATCACACATAAAACATTTAGAGCATAATAGCTCATAGATTCTTAGCGAATGATATAACCTCGCAAATTGCTCTTAAAATTATCTTATTCCTGGAACTACGTCCAATAGCTATTCTTTTAATATAATAAAGAAAACGGCTTCAATTGTTGAAGAACATTGTACAGAAGAACAGAAGTAATGTACATTGTATTCTACTTCCTTTTCTTAGCATACTTCGCTTACATTATCGTTATATTAGATACTTAGCAGATAAACAATTCCCTTTTATTGGTTTTGCTCAATGCATAGTGTGTCATAACTTTATTTATTATTATTATTTGCATCAGCGGAAGATTTGAGAGAGTTTCTTTCATCGGACGTTTTCGTTTATCTATCTTACAGAAAAATTCATGATTAATTCGAGGCAAAATTTAACAGATTATCCATCAAAACCTGAGACAGGTGGTTATTAAAAACATGTGCTGCTTGATAAAGTTCATAAGTAAGCCCAAGTATGAAAATGAAATTTAAAAAAAAGATAATTAATGCTACTTTTATCATTCTAAAATTTCAGCAATCGAATTATAAAATCTTATAAAAACATACTTTTTACTATAGTTTAAATTTAATCTTTTGGCGTGTCATACTCTAAGAGTATTTTCCTTCCGCCACGTAAATGCCCTCTCATTGAACATATCCCAGTAACCTTAAAATGTAGATAATCGCCGATTTGGTGTTTAATCGAAAAAAGAGTTGACCAATCAATTGCCATATATCAATTCGAAATTTACTCTTTGGAATTTTTATTGATTAAGTACTAAATCGTATTCGAAAACTAGCCAAGTGACGTCACGTTCGGAATACATACAGGAAACACTTCCGCCTCAGAATCACTACCATCATCTGTATTTAACTTGACAGAAAAGTCTCTCAAAATGACTAAACGACATCAACCAATAGCTGAAAAGGCCACTCACCTCCGATTGTCGAAGACATCGCATAAATAGCAAATGATAGACAAGTACCATCGGAATTTGAAAAGGAAATGTAAACGAAAGTTTTCTCAGAGGTAGATTTCGCAACAATGTATTCCACACACTCATTGGGCTGTTTTATAGATCACTCAAAAACTTCCCGTTTCGAATTTTACATGTTTCTCTCAGAGACAATCTAGGCAATACTTCAAAAGTTACTACGAAATTGCAACCAACTTCCAGAATGCAGTAACAAAAAGCTCATCGTACAATTCTCTCTCAACAAGAGGAAGTTATGAATTATATATTTTTTGCTATACAGATAAAATTAAATACGATTGTAAAATACTATGAAATTGACGTGTCAAGTGAAGGCGTTCAACAACTAAATACAGATAGCAGAAACTTTCATTTACTTCCAGAATTTTTCTTTGGGAGAGGCTTGTCATGATCATGATACTGTGATGTAGTTTTATGGGAGTGGATTTTGTTCTCCTTTCGAGAACAATCGACACTCATAACCTCCCATCTTGCCTTACAGTTGAAGGAAATGTAAGATGGCTATGAAAATTAAAAAAATAAATAAAACTTTGGTTTGTGTGTGTATGACATTTGTTCACAAATTTCATGATGATGGCGAGCAATGAAGTAGTCGTTCTGGAAATTGAACAGTCCTTTACTGTTTAAGATTGAGAACGTTAAAAGTTGTATATAGTTGGAAACGAGCGCTGGTTTCCTAAAAGAGCACATATGACACTTAGTGCTGTCTCACACCCCTTACTTTCGGTAACATACCGCAATGGGCCACGCCCCAATTTCACTAGGCGTCTTTCTATGTTACGGAGAAAGGTGGAATTATATCGTAACAGAACTGGTGTTGACTTGCCCCTCAAGGAAAGATTAGTTTCCCTTTACAGTTGTCAAATACCTATCTAAAGAAAGCGTAAAAAGAAACTGAGCTAGACTAAAACTAATGTAGTGTAGCTCAAGTTAAGCTCACCCTGAATCCAAACTTTCACAAGTGGTTAGCGTAGCATTTTTAAGAAAATTCACTTAACAATCGATGACGTTTTCCAAATCTATGAACATTCAATTTTTCTGTTGCTTTTGGAGTGATTGGAGCAGTCCAAAGTAGAAGATGACCATCCCTTTGGGTACGTCATTGTATGTTTCTACTTGAGCAAGACGTGTGAAAGACGGTGCAACTTTGTCTACCAAAAAGTACTTAAATATGTGGACATAGGTCAGTACATTCACTAAAATACTTCTCTTTCAGAATTTAACAGTGGCTTAATTCCATGGATGCTACTACTTGTTGATAGATTGACAATTGCGTGACACTTTGAGAACTGAGTTAAAATCACTAATGAACTTCCATGCAACGGATGATTGTGATAGTGGGCTGTCCTGTGTTACCTTTAGAAGCCGAGTGCGACACCGTGTATAAGGAAAGGTGATTAGCAACGAAAATGAAGCTGTGATAATAGAAGCACTGTTTGTTATCACAGGCCTACGGACAGTTGCTGGAAGTGATTTGCCATCGCATTGACAATTAAATTGTTCATCATGGATGATCCATCAAAGTGCGTTTTGATTGTTGCGAGCACCATCTGATAATAGTCAGAAGCGCCATCAGGTTCTTTTTATGGAAGTGCTCGTGTACATAATCACGTCGACTAGTCACCAATTTAGCAAGACGTGTGAAAGACAGTGCAACTTTGACTACCAAAAAGTACTTAAAGGTGGTGATAGGTTACACTTCTATATATACTACTGTATTGTAAGTTAATTTTTATAGTGGTTACTAAGTTCACCACACTACCATTACCTGTCCATAAATGTTGAACCTGAGTGAAGCCCCCTGTACGGAATCGACCATCATTTCATTGAGTATTTGGGAGGAGGGGAAATCTCCGGTGACGAAATGGTAGAGAATGAAGTCTCTCAGTTGCTGAGGATTCCTCTTCAGGTTGTCCAGGGTGCCACCCGGGAGGTAAAGGAAAGATGCATCTGTTGGCACGAACAGAGTCCAGTAACCTGAGGGAAGAAATGAGAGATGTATTTCACAGTTCGGAAGAAATAAGTGCTACAAAATGTGACCCCTGAAAGAACTCTGAACTGGACAATGACTAAATAATCAAAATAGACGTTTAATATAATAAAAAATACCTGCTGATTCAAAGTTGATGATAGTTTAAGTATCCAATATCTGCTTTAAACAGACATTTTTTTAATTGGATTTATAGCAGTAAAATTCTTATATATAACTGCGAATTTAATCTAAATAATAAGCTCAGTAATTTTTCTAATATGTTTAACTGGTATATAGTACTATCGAAATGCTTATAACTTTTATTTTTTGACCTAAGAACTAATAGTCAAACTACAAACTCTTTAAATAACTTAATATTTTTCTGTTAGTTAACGAGTTTCTACTCTAAGCCTACGATATACATTCTACTGTATTGTAAGTTTTTCTATTGATAGATAGTTTTCACCACATTATCAAATTACCCAAAAGTATAATAAAGTCATTCGTTAGTGCAATACAAGCACTACAGATGCATACTGAACATAAATAAACACGGAATCAAGCTTTATACTATTTATTACATGGGAACCACTATTAAGGGTCCGAACCAATCATCCTCCCCCAAATAGTTCATGGAGGGTAATACCCTCCGAAAACGGAAAGGGTATGTATTAAAATACTACCAACAAGTAACCAAATAAATTGTTTCAATAAAACATAAAGTTCGAAACTCGATTCAACAAAATACCGTCATGTAAATGAGGGCTGGTTCACGTTGCGGGCCTCAAATGTCCTCACGTTGGCATGGTGTGGAAGTTTGAAAAGTGGGGTGCCAGCTCAGGTGCTGACCTCGTCATCTGACTGTAGTTAAAATTACGAGGTGTTGTCCTCGGATCTTTTCCTTCGGGATTGATCCAGGATCGTCGCCAATAGCCCTGTTCTGTTGCTCCAGTGCGGGACGTAAATTGAACTATCTACCAATAAAACACCAATACTAGGGGTACCAAGTACTAGCTGCTCTGCCTCCTCAGGTCTTTTTACTTTTATATTTGGGAACAGATCTCCAAACACGAGGGAAATATAGCAAATGTACAGGCAATATAGGTAATCCCATATATGCAGGATGGTTTGACCACTTTCATTAGATCGTTTGACTTCTGTCAGAAAACAGGCGCCTTGTCCTTCCTATGGGCCCGACCTCCTTGGGCCCTAATACTTTTATGGTTAGAATCCGATCCCCAAACATGACGGAAATATTTCAATTGTACAGGTAATGTGGGTAACCAAATATGCAGGATGACTTTCATTAAATCATTTTACCTCTGTCAGAAGACAGATTCACCTTGTCCTAGGTCCCCAACCTCATAGTTGGACCCGGGCCCTCTTCTATATAAGTCATAGACATTACAATTGTACCGATATTTCTGGGAATGATCTGAAAAACCAAAATAGAGTTCTAGAAACATATGAAGCAACTGGGGCTTTACTTATTACCCTAGTTGGCGTCACTGTACTATTATAACTGTTAGTGATATTAATTGCAAGAACTGCTGTTGGGATGAAAGAAATTTAATAAACTTTTAATTTGCAAGAATAGTTAAAAATGACTAAATTAAATTTCAGAAAAAGATGGTTCAACAGCTATTTTAAAGACATTTTCCGGGTAAGGAAATTCGGGTTATAACTTATAGCGAAGAGATACGTCACATGTAGCTCCTTGCAATATGCATATGCTATAGATAAAAGATGAGTGACGTTATATTTTAATTCACCCACAGAACTATATCAATATTTGCAGAAATATTAATTTCTAGATGGATTAACAACTCATGCATGGGACAGTCAATATTTACCAAGAGAGATTATAACGGCTAGAGATTTATAAAAAACTCAAACAAGACAGCATAAAAACTTATCGCAGACACGAAGAAAGATAAACTCAATTAAAATATTTTGAAAAGCAATATATTTCAGATTTGCCTGGAATGGCAGTTTTATTGCAGAGACAAATCAATAACTGTCTGGCGATGAAATTCTAGTTCCATTGCTTATGATTAAATATCCCAAATCAAGTATATCGGGACCAAATGAAAGTGGAATGAAAAATGAAAAGCTGGAATATGTTAAGTGAAAAAAGTGTAGAAAAACATGTCAAAGTGCTTTGTTACAATCCCATATTTTGCATCATGCTCTTAATATGGATTTTGCAATCATGTATCATAAAATTTAATATTGCAAATTTGTTGTTAATATGACAACGTGTTTCTATGGATGGTACAAGGATTTGCTGTTTTCGTATTGGAGAAGTTTATTTGATTTTTATAAGTTTCGTTTAAATAGCCAAGACACTATCCCAGACTTCTATGGGAGTCCTCCTGCCTTGGACTGGTCACGACTGTTTGCGCTAACATCTCTTTCGTATTAAACTTGTTGACTCCCCTCGGTGTGTTCTTCATGACCTCGAACACCTATGAACTAACATTTATTACGTGACCCAATTGTACTTTGAAATGCACACATAAAGTGTAAAATTCAGATTTATTAGGAAGAATTTAATAGCTTAGTGTAAAAGGCCTAGAATTTGAAACCACCATCCCATAAATTTTATTTTCCTACTTTTATTGAATGTGCAGTGGGTCGCAAAAGTTTTCGTCCACACCTCATATTTCTTATTATTTTCATGAATTTTTTAAAGACGTAGTTAAAAAAATTTAATTTTTAATTTAATTAATTAAATTTAAAATGTTACTATATAAAAGCTCTATCTTTCTAGTTTAACATCGCATAAAAATAAAAATAAATGGAATAATTACTAAAAGTTTTGCTAAAAGTATTTAAAATGTAACGCGCGAAATCCATGATACCAAACAAAAGTATTCGGCCATCTGCTGTAAAAAGTTCAAACGTTAAACAAAAACGGGAAGATCAATGTCTGTAAGATTTTTTGAATTTTGTCTTACACTATAGAGTTTTTAAATGTCATTATTACCATATCATTATACCTGGTTCAAACCAGATATTTTGACAACTGGAACCAAATTTATTCTATTCTGCTTGAAAATAGATTTTCAATTGGTTTCTCTATTTTATGACACAAAAAAAATTATTTGAGATTTCATTACGTTTCTTCATAAAGGTAATTATAGGACACAAAACTTTAAAATTAGATCAAATTTTAAGTCGCTTCGATCTTTCATGTACCAACCAAACCTTCGTACGCTAAGCACTACCTTTTGAATAACTGCCATGGTGGACCAAAATCTGTATTTTAATTCAAATCTATCACCAAAAATGTCCAAATTTCTTTTTAAAAGATCAATGTATGCATATTGAACTGTTTGTTATATAAATAATGTCAATTGTTTTCTGTGCTGTGTACTTGAACGAAATATATACAGATAATTCTTACACGAAAGTTTGAATTTTAAGAACTAGATATTAAATATGTTAAAATGCTGGGGCGAGACTAAACTGAATTCATTGTACTAAGAGGAGAATGCAGTATGCCCATACAATTATTATATTGTTATAATTCTCTTTTAAGGTAAAGGGAGAAGTTAGTCTCTGTTTCTTTGGTAGAAAAAAAGTCCCATCAGCAGCATCCGTTGAGAGTTCCATTTCTGCTCCACGCAGCATTGATATTTATAACCTTGCAAATGGCAACTTACCATAACCCTAGAAACCAATTCCAGTAATGGTTACGAAAACGGAACAAAGCTCACAATTCTCAGGAGGTAATGACAAATGTTGTGGCGGATCAATGGAGCCTTTATATTAATATGCTCCATAAAGGAAGACGCAATTTCTCGTGTTTCCATGCGCGTCTGTCCGGAATTCGTCACTGAAATGTCCATCATTTAGAAGAGTTAGACGTGATACTTTTACTCAAAAGCATCTGATTTCTCGACGTGCCAGAAGACGTTCATGATAAAGATATATTTATATTTTTCAATAAATCACTGCAGGTGAAAAATACCACATGAAAATAGTTCTATCGCATCAGTATGCTACTTAAATTCACATTATATATACCTGCATGTTTATGAAATGCCTCAAACGTGGGAATCAAATTGTAGAAGTAAGTATATATGCTTTGATTATTTTTTTCTTTTACTTTTTTTAATTCGGTCAATTTTTAAACATGCTATTTTTAGTTATTATAATTTATAATAATAGATGGATCCTAACTGATAGTCGTAGCTCAGTCCAGCTCTTAAGGAAATGCTGGACGATTAGAGATAAAACAAGCATTGGAATCAGAAAAATTGAAAAATATGTCTTTTCAAATTGAAGTCCATATTTAGTGGATACCATCTCACATTGACATCGGAGAAAATGTCATTGTTGTCAGGATTGGACAATGAGGGTTCTTGAGAAGCTCTTTCGGTTCCTGATTCTCTTACTCTGTATGATTTCTCCAAGACAAAAATTTTAAATACTGCAATGTGGCAAATTTCTCACAATCACGATTGGTAACCGGAAAAAATTCTGAACCTATTCTTGTACAAAGAAAAAGTTCGAACTTATCTAGACTCAACGACCGTCATTTAGAAGAGTTGGGCGTGATAAAACTATCATTTAAAAGAGTTAGGCGAACTCAAACGGCCTTATATAGATTGCGAAGTGAGCACCTTAGGAACATGAAATTTTGAATGGTCAAAAATCTTTCCCAGTTTGTCCTAAGTGCAAGGAGGTATACGCCTTTAGTAACTATTATTCTTTCCTGTATTGGAATGAGCTCTTCTGATTTATTCCCAAATTCTTGATGACCTTATAATTTCTTTGAGGACGAATGAATTTGTCTATCAGGCGGTTAGATAAGAAGGAATAAGAAACAACAGTTGTATCTCACCAGAATATTCCGTTACATTAAATAAATTTTACATTAAAAGTAAGAAAAATGCGTTATTAAAATGCTGTTAAAGACCCACTCATTAATGTTTAATAAAAGCCAAATTCAAATATTTAGAAATCTTAAGAGAAGCTCCTTAAAATTCATAATTCTAGCAAAGTATAATAAGGGTATCACGTTCACGAGCAAATTTTCTATGGCTGCGCTATTAGAAAACACGTAGAGCGTTTGTCACAAATATTTGAGGAACAAAATTGTCTTTCACGAAACTTTGTGACTCATGTAAACACTCCACTAATGAAAGGAAAAGCCAACAAACTTTGAAATGAAAGATTAAAGTGAGCAAATGAGAGGGTTCTTGAAACTTCATTACTTCTAGAAGTCATTAAACACTTTGCCACCAATCTTATTTATTTTCTGAAAAACTTCATTGAATGTAACGTCGGTGAATGTAATTGCAACACATTTTATTATGTTTAAGTTTACGAAGAGTTGATAGTTGCGCTTAGATATATTTTGTTTTTATAATCTCTAATACGTTATTTATTATTGTAATATTATTCATCTTTTGGAATAGAATAATTAAAAAAACATTTGAAATTTTGGAACATGTAATAAATTTTAAATCGAGTACCGAGGAACAAGCGCATGGGGAAGGAAGTTTTAAGGTGTATAGATTTTTAAATCGGTTAAAATGCGACAGAATTTGGAAAACATCCTAAGCCATTTTCTTTTTCTCTAATGAATTTTTGAAGCTTTTGGAATATTTGTCGAAAAGCAAGCGTCCTAAAGTATAATATAAATTAATAAATATTTTTCCTTACTTTTCTACAGTGTAATTCAAAGGCTCATTAAGTATAACAAAGTTTAGAATCTTCACAAAATGATTATTAAATTGGTGGCTTAAAGATCTCAGTCAAAATGGTAGGTTTGACAAATTTTTAACATCAGGCAAATTAACGATACTGGTGCTTTGCCTTTGCACGTGGCTGGGTAAGGCTTGGAAAAGTGAGTGTTGACAACACTAGATGATGATAGCTTAAACTTGAGTTTCTTTTCGTATTTATTTTGGTTCAAACAATAATAAGCATATAGCCCTTCTGAAACGGTAAGTTTTAAATAACTTTTACTTTAGTGTTTTAAAAAGCTTTCAAGTGTTTATGAAGTTTTTAATCATTTAGATACACGAAGTAAGTGCATTTGGTGAGTTCCTGAAAAATATACAGAGAGGTACTTTCTGACAAGCTAAATATAGATGGCAGTTGTGTTTCTGCGGAGATACGTGTTTTCTGAACGTGATGCCATTGGCCTGCTTTTCGAATATGATTTTTCAGCACTTCGCCAATAAAAATTCTGAGCAATAATGTCCCAATTGATATTTGAGAGTTGATTGGTGAGTTCCAATTGCCACTAAATGTTGCCAAAAGGGCAATAAATTATATTTTAAGGTAACCCCTATTTTTATCATGTGAGAGCATTTTTACAGCAGAAGTAAAATTTTCGCAGATCTCCTGGTTTGTTTGTTTGCACTGAAAATCCCTATCATAGTCGGGCGCTAGCGAGTTTGAGTCACATGTGTGTGAACGAGTCTACTCGTTAAATTACTTAGCAAGCTAAACGTAAACAACGTATTCCAACTGTTGCATCGCAAGTATGATTTCTAGCTCCGAGTTCATCATTCAGTGCCGGAGGCACTGCAGTGATTATGAGTTGGCGAAACAAATAACCATCTATGGCGGTCGCCATATAGTATTTTGCGTATGTCAGCCTCTGGCGGATTTACCATCTTTCAACAAATTGACTTTTAGGTCACCTGCTTCCGCACTATACGCGTTTAGGTCTGTTTAGGGCATAATTATATCAGCGTTATTATTACAGCAATCATTGTTCAAATTGTTTTTTTCTTTTCTCCCGTGCAATTCTTAATTTCAGTACCTAAATTTAAAAAAATCACTCTGCAGTGCATAGGATTCGAGTTGAGGATTCATTACAGTTCGTAATTATATTTGTGCAGTCATACCTCCTAGGCCTTGAAGAACTTCCTCTAGTCCAGCGTCTCTGAGGAGCTTACAGAATTTCTGCAATCGTCTTTGGATTAGAAAATCATAGAGAGGGGCAAGTGGTCCATCAACATATTCAACTTCACTTGCAGGGACGCTCTACAAAATAAAGACTTTCGTTAATAGAAGCTGCTGATGTAAATAACTCAAATAAACCTCATGTGTTGAGACAAATTTAAAAATTAGGTTATATATTAGGTTATATTATAGGAATACTAAATTGCGCAGGAAATTTTATTTCAGTTTATTTAGCTATTTTTTAATTTACTGAATAACTTGACTTCTTTAGAGTGTGAAATTTGTTATGTTTTTATTTATAGCTAGCTCTAAAGCCGTTGATATAAGAATGCAACGGACTCTAGAAATCACTTACTGTTATTCAAGTGCTTACTATTTTATTTTGTGGAATAATCGAGTAATCCTAACTAATGAGAGCCCTTGATTTATTTGTTTATGAATATTTATTACTCGAAGTACTCAGAATAGTAACTCAATTAATAAATCTCTCAACTCAAAAATACATCTATCTCAATAATAATCTAACAAAATCACAGTAATACAGAACTAAACTACTCAATTCAACTCGCAACTCAAACGTACAATTCAATTAATAATTCTAAATGGAACTAAAAATAAAACATTGCTGACGTTGCCGGATATAGAAAATTCTACACTTATTATAATTTAATTACACTGTCACATGCGCGTTTTCACTGAGTTTCTGTATCATTTCGTTTCCTTACATCCATGTCATGATTTCATACTTGTTTACTATGCTCTAGGAATTTCTCGTGGAATTATTTAAATATAACTCTTAACCTATAATAAAGAACGAGGATAAAAAGTGGTCCACGTCATCGCAAGTTTGCTTTTTATAAAGAGGGATGATTTGTTAGTAGTTGAATTTACGTCGCACTGGGAACAACACAACGGGCTCTTGGTGAAGTCCGGAATCAATCCCGAAGGGAAAGATCTGTAGCAAATGAGAATTAACGTTAATAGCCTTTTTCATTCAATACTTATTACTTTATATTTCTCAGAAATTAAATTCACATTGGCGTGGTGCGGAAGTTTGAAGAGTGGGATGTCAGTTCAGGTGTCGACCTCGTCATCTGACGGTGGCTCGAAATTACGAGATGTTGTACACGGATCTTTCCCTTTGAGATTGATCCCGGGCCGTCGCGAATAACCCGTTGTGTCGCTCGATTGTGACGTAAATTCAAGTACGTACCTCAAAAACTAAAGTTTTCATACGTTTGGCTTATCGCTCGATATTCACTTTTTGTTATACAAATTCTAACTAAGCCATCTTTCCAAGGTTGTAAAGTAGTCATAATTATCACATGATTTACGTGCCAGAAAGAGTGACATTTTTTGACTTGGTGTCTTACAAAACTGATTTAAATATTGAAATGATTAACTAACAAAATGTTTTTTAGTAGATACATACATATCTTAAAGTTAGTGGAAACCGTCGTGTAATTCTGCTGTTTTACAAGTATTTCCATAAATTTAATATTTGTTGTGAAACTTACTTCTGAGGCTTGCGCATTTGTTGCTTGCTGCAAATAGGAACCTAAAAAATAAAATAAAAATAATGAAATACAATTCCATGTAATCAAAATCCTACTTTAATATTATTGAATTCATTTTTGATACACAGAAAAGTATAGTAAAATTGACTTTTTATCTTTATGAATACGATAAATTAAAGTATGCTGTACTCATACGATCAAAGAATAAAGGTAACATAATTGTGTAGACCAAATATATTTAAGGGGTTTAAAATTGAAAATATATTACAATTTGGAAGGAAACCAAGGAATCAAGAATAATGGCAAGAAAAAAGAAGCAGCTACATAAAATAAAATTCAAAAGAACACTAACGTCTGCAATATTGTCTGCAATATTGTACAGCGACGTCACAAATAAAAAATGAAACCTTGAAAGTTGGAAAACATTGATTTAATAAAAACATTTCTGGGAACTGATTTATAAATTTCTCCTTCAAAAGTAAATAACATCACTCTTTTCCAATTCACTTTTATCTCGTAGAGAAGTGAGTAAATGAATAATATTGATTGTATTTGTAGTTATAGGCACATTTATATTTAGTACATAGCATTGGATCTGAGTTTATAATTTGATTATCTTATATATAGCTTTAAGAATACCATAGTCCTGGATAACGCGAACTAACAAAGTTGGATTTTTTTTGTTTTTGTAGTAGCTAATACAGCAATATTTTTTCTTCGTACTTTCTAACACTTGTAAAAACTGATTTTCTAACAATTAAACTAGTAATATTTCAAAATTATCCTGTACATTATTAAAATAACTAATTCCCTAAAGATGAAATCGAATTACATACATTACAATCGATATTTAGTTTACCAGAAACTAACGAGACAGACTTTAATGATCTAGAGAAAAAGGTATTGATAACTTTGGAAAAATGGTATGTAAGCAATTGCATTTTTACAAACTGAAATTGCCACCTTTTCTCATAATTCAAACAGTTAAAGGACCAATGTATTGTGCAAATGAAATTATGCAGTGTGAATAAAACAATTGAATAAAATGGGATATAATGAGTACTAAGATTTTCGAGGAAAATATTCCTAAAACAACTATTAACTAACAACTATATTGAGATTTTTATGTAACCATTCTCCATAAGAGTCAACTATAAACTCAACAATCGATATTCTGACCTATCTGTGCAATAAAAAATTATTTCAGTTGCATGTGATATTAGGGTAGGCACAGTCCAGTTGATCTAACATAAAAAACGTAACATTTCTCCTTTTTCTTCGTGCTTGCCCAACTATGTCATCAGGGTAAAAAGTAGAAGGAAGAAAACAAACTATTCGCCATTGAGATAATGTCAATCCGAAGGGAATTTTGGGTTCAAACCCATACGGAACAACAGTTCTCAAGTGCCGCCTTCTTTTGCTCATTGTCAACAGCACACAGCGTTCACGATCGCTTCGATTCGAATCAAAAGCAAAGAGGTCTCGCACGAAGTTTAAAATTTCCTCCATCCCTCTTAAACACCGGTTAGGCGCCAAAACGACCGTAATTGCAGGAAACTACCTGTTGATGCTTTTCCTATTGATGGGAACAAAGAAGCAAAAAGACAAAAAATGTTTCATTTGCAAACAAACTAACAACAATAAAATCACCCCTCATTAAAAAAAAAGCATTTAAAGTTTCGCGCCTAAAGATTCTTGCTGATGTCCTCACTCCTCCCAAGTCCTGTTCCCCTGACATCGTTTCTGTCGCCGTGAACAATTTTCAGGAAAAAGAAAGGTGATGTTCCGAGTTCTGATCGCCTAGAGTGATGGCCGGGCTGCTTAGGAAGAAGAAAAACTCGTGGAACTACGTGGGCGGCTAGAAAACACGGAGATTGTTGTACCTGCGGGCGTTTTAAAGGAAATGCTCAGGGAGATAATGAAACGCATTGTGAAGATTGATTAAGAACAAAAAATTGGCAACAGCGGGAGGGCACGCTATCTCAAATATGAAAAGTACTCATATGCATAGCTGTCTGCAAGGTGATGTAACGTTGATGTAGCGATTTGCTTCCTTATAGAAAGACTGTTTTGTGCTGAAATTGAAGGGTGAGTTTATGATGGCCCTAAGAAAATATTCTATAAAAGCTGTTATTGTCGAGATAAAAATATTATGCAATAAAAGAAGTGATGTCTTCCAGTGCAAGTCCAAGTAGTCTTAGAGACTTTCAAGATCATATTTTGAAAATTTAATACTAGAAAAAAGATTAAGCTTGTTTTACCTGAACACATTTAATCGGAAAATTGTTCACTTTTCCTATCCATTTAATGAAATAACTAATATTCAAGCAGTATTCTTTAAAGAATGCAAGAAAACAATTGATAATTAAGATTCTTGTTATCTTTAATTCGTAAATTTAATTTTGTCTTGAATTTTTATGGATAGAGAAGATTGCAGACAAAGGAAAATTTCATGTGTAGATATGTAATAACGTCTTTAAATAATCCTAAACCTGTAACCTCTCTTATATGAAATGCTTTCATTTTATTGCTCATCATCTATTTATAATTCAAAGCATATTTAACCCACATGTTAAAGAGTGAATAAAACACATTTTTATAAATATAGAGAATTTTCACTGTTTTTCAAAAGAAAAGGATTCGTAGACCATTTTCACTATATATTTTGAACAATATACTGTTGGATAACATTTTTTTCAGAGGCACTTTTTCATTAAAGATAAAAATGAAATATTTTACTTGTTAGTTTAATTGCATTTCATGTATGTATCTGTCGGAGTAAAAATACAGTCAATATTGAAAGATTGTGCTGTTAGGTAGTTAATTAACGTCGCACTGGAGCAACAAAACGGGCTATTAGCGACGGTCCTGGATCAATACCGAAGAGAAAGATCCAAAGATAACGCCTCGTTATTTTGAACGACGGTCAGATGACGAGAACAACACCTGAGCTGGCACCCCACTCTCCAAACTTCCACACCACGCCAACGTGAGGACATTCAAGACCACGACAGATTTGAAGTGCACCAAGCCCCCGTACACGACGGTTTTGGGTTGGCTGGAGTTTCGAACTCACAACCCTCCGTTTGCTAATCCACGACTCTACCAATTGGGCTTTCGCGGCCCCTGTTTATCGGGAGAAGACCTGACGTTATTTAACAACTTCAACGATAACTGGATCGGGAATTCAATACGGATTTTTTTGAATTTCAAAATTTTGTTTGCTACTCAAGATCATAATGAAAGATGTAAAGAATATCTACGGAAACTTGATATGGGTGACACTAAGAAGCTCTTAGCTCTAACTACGATAGTAAATTCTGCATGTTTTATTGTCAGAAATTCGCCTTTGAAAGTTGTTTCCATCTTCTTTTCAAAAGATCCAGATATGGTTAATTGAATTTTGTCGCAGAGGCCATATTTAGCCAAACTACGCCAAACATCATCAAGTAAATGGACATGCATATGATGAAAGCTTTACTGACACAGAAGAGTTAGAGAAATACACCCACGGAAGAATCTAACATATGTCTGCCTAAGCTATCAGGTTGCTATAGCAGTGGGAACCCCACCGAATCACGGCTACCGTTCTCCTAGGATATTTTAGAAGCCCCAAAACATTATTTAACAAAGTATATACAATAAGTATATATATATTTTCCAATTCATAATCAATGGTAGAAACTGCAATAGATTTTTAAGTATTCTTTTGATGGATTGGTAAAGTTTTATGACAAAAGGGCCATATTTGGTCAAGCTGCACCAAACAACTTCAAGTAAATTCTGTTAATGGGACGAACTGGATGGATTTCAACGTCCTTTAATTCCGCCTTTTTTTTGTTTACAACTTTCGCCCTCCTCTTTTGTCGTTCAAAGGTCTCGAAAGGTAAAATCGAAAGTGTGTATCTTCAAGAAGTCGAAAAAAGGTCAGTGTCCTTGTTGGAAAACCCATCAAGAACGCTGCAGGACAAGCACACCCTTTCCCAATCAGAGATACCATCCCTATGAGGCAACAACGCATTCCTGACGAACCCAAAGATAATAACTTTGCTGCGACTCGCCAATTAGATGCAGGTCCTCGAGACACTGAGTGAAGGATGAGTCTGTCAAGGCGCCGCGCGAGAAATCTCGGGGGATATAATTCCAAATCTTTTGTTGATGATGCTCAATCCACCCCTTTCTTGTTCTCCTGACACGCTTTCAGAGAAAACTTTCTCGGTTTTCTCTCTCTTCGCCCTGACCCCGGAAGAAGGAAACGGTGTGATATAACCACAGAGAGGGTGGAGCACGCAAAAGAATAAGAAAAGCAAACGGATCCCAGCGGGTTCTCTTTTTCCAGGTGGGATTATAGGTAAATGAATGTCCCATTCGATACACTCCTGATTGTTGTTTCTTGGATTATTTCAGTAAATGCCTCATTGTTACGAAGGAGCGCTCGTCGACGAAAAATGTGGGCAGAAGGAGCTCTTAATAGTAATCAGGGTTGGCACGAATAACGATTGTTTAAATGTAAATACGAATTGTATCTCTGGGTTTTCTAACAAGAGGTTTAGCGTCTTTTCATCGGAGAATCCGCTTCGTGGGTGTTTTTCGAAAAGATGTAAGCCTTTTTAAAACTGAGTAGAGAAATTATTGTCATTGTATCTTTAACTCTTGCATCCATTCAATTTCCTTTCTCACTCGGATTAGATAATCAATTTGTAGAGCTAACGTATGCGTCTACTTTTCTTTCAATTTCACTTAGTTCAGTTTCAGCACTCTGGAGAATTTCCAAGTAATATTCTATCATTGGAGAATTTATGTTAGCACAGAAAGTTATGATGCACTAAAAAATAGAACTATCGTATGAGAAATACAAAGGCATAATAAAAAGAACTTTAAATTCTCTGATTTATAGTACATATTCCTTAACATAAATTTCAACTTGTTAATATTAGCTTTAGTCGCCTAACTGGTGTAGTGGTCATAGAGTTTGTCTGTCGCGTAATAGGAAAGGTTTCGAATCCCAGTTTGCAAGAGCATGGATGACTTTTTCGGATAGGAAAGTAGCAGTGACTTACCCAATTGATGCTCCCTCACAAATAGCCGGTTGTTCTTCCCTTGTATATTCGAAGAGGCCAGTGAACGGGCGTTAAAAAGCCATTAGTTTTAACATCAATACTTTTCTGATCTCGGGTGAATGTTTTTTGGAATTTTCTATATTTATTTTGACGAAGTTACTTTCGTAATTTTAATAAGAATGTTCAGCGTAAAAGTGTTGATGATATACGCAATAAATTTGTTTGCGTGGGTTTAAATATAATGTGGGTTTTATACTAGCCTTTACGCAACCTTTAAATAATTTTTAGTTTAAAAGCTTGAATCTTTAGCTTCATCTGGTAAATTCTGTATTGATCCCCTCCTTCATCAGATTGCAGGGTATGAAAAAAATCATTTTTTTAATCATAAAAATAGGATTTTTTTTATTTAAATCGGATTTTTTTATTTAGATCGGATTTTTTTTATTTAAATCAGATTTCAATGATTTTTACTGATTCGTTGCCTCTACTTGTTTAAACTTGTTAGATATGAGACATGCAAATCACAGCATAGATCCTAGATAGTCGTTAAGCATTAATTTATGTTAAACATTAATATATATGTTATCGTTAAAGTATGAAATCCGTTGTTTCATAGAATACCTAGTTATTTCATGAAATAACTGATCAAGTCAATTAAAGTGTAAAACTTACTTGTATTCTATAGTTTAACTAGTTATTTCATAGAATAACGATCTACACCCCGTTAAAGTGTAAAATAACCGAGTAAATAAAGTTCCGAAACTCTAAAGAATGTTTGGAAATTCAAGCTAAGATGAAATTAATGTCAGATGAATCTCATTCTGAAGCCTCTGTTCTGTGGAGCTTACAGTCCGTATCCCAGTACCTGAAGTTGACAGAGGAAGAGGTGATTTCAGATCTATTTCAGCTGTTATGATGAAAATAACCGAAGGATTTATTTCAATTGGGAGCAAGAAACGGTCGCATAAAACAGCTATATTCCAGATCCCAGTTCAGCGTCTGTGAACAAAAACTAATTAAGATCGAAGAAGTGCCTGATATAGAGAAATCGCTCCGGTCGGTTGCTACAGCTCAAAGTTTAGGTACCGGTCAGGGATTTAAAAAATGTTCATGCAAAACGCAGTTGTCAACAAAAAATGTATTTGTTTTAGAAATAATGTTCTATGCAATTCCAAACGCCATTTTAGTAATCCCTGTTGTAACAAATGATTTTATTGTGTCTTTGTATAAATAACATTTTGTATGCTGTATAATTCAGTCAAATTGTTTATTTTACACTTTAACTGTCTATCATTAGTTAATTTATAGAATATTTAGTTATTTCACAGAATAACTAGTATAAATGTGGAATTATTAATTTATTACACACTTTGATCAGTTATTTCATTAAATAATTAGGTATTCTATGAAATAACTGAATTATACACTTTAACGGTAACATATAAAGACTTAGAAAATTTAGCAGGGCAAATTTTTGAGACTGAAAAATAAAAGTTATCATTGGGTCTTGTTACTTTTATTCTTTCTTTTGAATTGTATTTCACGATACAAATCCATTATTTTTAAAATTATAAATTAAAAAAATTATTTAAATAAAGGGAGAAAATTTTAAATTTAATATATTTTTATAAATCATAATAAAAATTAAACAAATTTTAATTTTCTGGCCTGTTTGTTACCCAATTTGTTTCTTATGAACACATTTCTTGTCTGCTACAAACACGAAAATCTAAATTTAAACTAATTTAAATTCACAGGAACAAAATTGTTTCCCATTCAAAAGGAAATTCCACATTATGGAATACAATGTTTTCGCAAAGGGAAAATCAAACTTTTTGCTTCCTCTTAAACTTATTAGATATGAGGCATGCAAATCACAGTACAGATCCTGGATGGCATTGATTTATGACAGCGTGTGAAAAAGCATGATTTACAAAAAAATATTATTAAAATCGGACTTTTATGATTTTAATTAATGTGTTCCTATATGTAAAAACATGTCAGATATGAGATGCAAATCATAGTGTAGGATCTAGTTAGCACTGTTGTATAGGCTTTCCAGTCTTCTACACAAATATTAAAAAACAAATGAGTTTCCCAAATTCTAAAGATCTGAGACAGTGTGAAAAAATCGTGTTTCTTTTTTTAAATGTTTTAAAAAATTTGTTCTTTTATTCAGATCAGACATTTTGTCGGATTTTTATGATTTTAATTTTTTTCCCTATGTGTTTAAACTTAGACATGAGATATGCAAATCAGCGTAGTTACTAGATAATATCAATTTATGTTAAACATGTCTGAGGGTTTAGGAAATCTAGATTCTCTTACCAGAAATAATAAATTCCTTCTTTAAGGGGCATCAGTTTAAGTCTAACCAACCTTTCCATGGGAAGAGTATGTCAAAATTATCTGAAAACATTTTGTACAATGTATGGACTGATCTCATCTGTACAAAACTCAGCATCTGCTGATAAACAGATTTAAGTGAACTTATTTTAAGTGAGCAAAGAGAAAAATATTTGTTGGATAGTTGTCATCCCAACATGAGCAGTTAACCCCTAGGGACCTGAGTCCCTTTTGTCCCCAAACGAGAGAGGTAAATATTTCCAATGAGAAACTAAACTTGTTAAAAAAATCCATCTACACCAAGCATGTCTGACCCCTTAAAAACCCTTTAAAATTTGTATGGTAGGGACCAGGACCCCAAACATAAGGGGTAAATATGCAAATAATGAGTAACCAAATATGGAGAGTGGTTTTATCTATCATAGGTTGCTTATCAGAAGAGTCTCAAATTTCTAGAGACCAGGAACTCTTTGGGTCCGAATATTTTTATGTTGGATGGAGACTGGCTCCAACTATAAGATGATATTAAAAATATACCGCTAATATTGGTAATGATATATGTAAACAAAATAAAGGTTTCCAAAATATTTATAATGAAGCAAGTCATATCTCGAAGTTGGAACCCAGTGTATCCCAATCAATGCAATTAACCTTAGTGTCCTCAAAGTAGGAAGGCATGTAATTATCAGTTTTATAAAGGATCAATCATGGGGTTACTGAATAGAAGCACACTTTTAAAATGATTTGTATCGTCCCATTTTGTCCTAAGCTATTTCATTTTCAATATTATTAAACTTAAGAAAAAAAAAAGAAAATTGGTGATTCAAAATCAATGATTTTTTTTAATGAAAATAAGTTGATTTAAATCATGATTAAAATCGCGATTTAAATCAAGCTGATTTAAATCGTCATATCCTGTCAGATTGTTAAATTTTATTGCGTTTGAGAGATTCGCACAAAGAAATTATTTAATGGCAAATTTGCCATGTAAGACCAAGTAGTATGCGTTAAGATGCTTTTCCTGTCATGCTAAATGAAGGTGGGGGTAATGTTTCTAGAGCGAAATGTACTTCCAGCACGCATTCCAACCATGACGTTCGAATACGATTTCAGTATATCGCATATAGAAATTTCAAATAATGAATTCTGTATTGGTTGATTGATCAACACCCATTTCATTAAACGTCAAACGCAACCAAAATGGCAATAAATTACATTTTAAAGAAACTCCTATGTGTATCATTTGAGATTATTTGGGTAGCGAAATTAAAATCTTCGCTTTCCGTTGGTTTGTACTGAAAATCCTTCTCATAAAGGAACGAGTGGGGCAATTAGACAGAAAATTCTAGCGTAATCAGAGCTAAAATGGTGTTAAAGTATATTATTTTACTCTACATGTTTTCTCCGTGTTTTGATTGAATAGCCCGTTGTGTTGCTCCAGTTGAATTACCTACCTACCGTGATTTGATTGAATTCATGTACTAATATCTTAAGATGCTTTTGCATAAATTTAAAAGTGTGTCTTGATAATAAAACAGGGTTGTACTTGTACCTCAACCCATCTTAGCACATATAAGTAGAAAAAGTGGTCTATTAAGTAAAAAGTAGAATAAGTAACGCTTTTCTTCCAACTATAACTTCTTTTACATTCGCATATAAACAATGCTAAATAAGAACAAACACCAAAACTCGGTAGCGTATCAAAACCACAGAAACGATCAACTGTAAAAAATAATCACAGTGCGATTATCGTATGATTGCATCATACTAGGAAATAACCATTAAGATGTTCTGTGGCCTGTGAAAGAAACTTTCTAATCTAGCCCAAACAAAAGGATGATACCGCAGGAAGAAAAAGAAAATAAAGACGTCGAAACGATTATAAAATGCGAGAATCTGGGTTCGAAGCCGCAAATTGATGGCCACATGTCAGAGTTCAAGAACGATCCTCCGGGTAAAGGGGAAATACCGGCTTTTGGGTAATGCCACGATAGAAAAGTGAAACCTGTTCGAAATGCTGCAAGATGTAAAACGCCTGAAGGACAACATCGTTGGGCATCTTTATGTACTTGAAAACTTGTGTGAAGCATTGAATTATTTGACAGCCGCTGACTCAAAGTTAAAAATTATTTACTGCCCCTTGTTAAGCTATTCTGTGTCTCTAAAAGCATAAGCATGCATACACGTTATAGATTATTTTCACTGAAAATGCTAAACTGATTCATCATCAGACTTTGTTCATTCTATCGAATCGAGTGCTTGAAACATGATTCTTTTAGAGGGATTTTCAATGTAAACAAACTAAACGGAAGACGGATATTTCACTTCAAGTTACCCGAATGCTCTCGCATGATACGTGTCGGGGTTACCTTAAAATGTCGTTTATCGCCGTTTGGCGTTTAATCTAATTAGCCTTAACCAATTAACTATCATATATCAATTTGGAATTCGTTATTGCAATTTGAGGACGTTCAGAAATCGTATTCGAAAAACAATCCAAGTGGTGTCATATCTAGAATATGTACAAGAAGCACGTTCCACCACAAAAACACTACAGCCACTTACATTTGGCTTGACAGCAAAAAGTCTCTCATAGGCAGCTTTGGAATTTCTCTAGTGTAAAAACAATTAATTATATTCATTTTGTATTACCTAAAAATCGTGAAAAATGTACAATAGTAAATGTCTAAGGTAATAAGATTACAGAATACACGTCTAAATTACTTGACCTGCTATCATTATAAATTTGAACGATTAAAATAATCGATTGGGCATTTACTTGTTACTTTGAGGCTTCACTTCCTGATTCGACTGCTAATTTCCAACAATTAACTGTGTTCTATATTTCAGTTTTAAAGCTTTTTATAAATTGATTATTACACACGTTTTTCATGTTCAAAACCAGAACTGTGAGGAAAAGTTCAACGAAACAGAACGGAAAAATATAAACTTAATGTAAAAAATAAACACCCACCTGCATTGATAGACATGGAAATTTTGAACTTTAACTGGAAGATCAGTTTGCTTACTGGAACATCCTTATTATATTTATAAATCATTACTAGCTAATTCCCAAATAAAATAATAAGAAAAACCACATTTTTATTCAATACAACAAAAGTATATGAAAAGTACATTCTTTCGTACTGTTTTTCAATTGGTTTAGTTTCGAATAAGCATGTCTTTGTTGGAAGTTATTCATAGTTTGGATTGCAGTAACGACGTTTGCTAATCGAATATGGATGGTCACTATTTCAGCAATGCGGTACATTTGAATTTATTGATTTGTCTTCTTGTATTGAAAAAATACTTTATTTCCGAAAATGGGCGAAAGGTGCTTTATATTTATTTCATTATCCAAATGAGTTCGTTTGAATCCTACTCTGCGGTGTTTTAGAATTATTTTTATTTTCTCAAACAGTCACACTGTCTTACTCCAATTCAAAACGCCATGTTATGACAAGCTTTTTCTGTCAAACTAAATGTCGCTGGCTGTAATGGTTTTGTAATGGACGTGCTCCCTGAACGTTTCCCGACGTGATATCACTTGACTTGTTTTACGAATACGCCAATAGAGATTCCAAAGAATGAATTCCGAATTGATATGCAGTTAAATGATCAGTGTTAAATAAATTAAACGTCGTTGAAACTGCGAGAGACTGCATTTTGAGGTAACCCCTATATGTTTCATGCAAGAGTATTTGTGTAAAGTAAGTAAAATCCCTTTCTTACGTCTGGTTTGTTTACACTGAAAATATCTTTGATAAATTTTTTTAAATTGTTTCTAATTCTAGTTTAAATACCGTTTATGGGCTGAATTTCAGTGCAAACAAACAATTGTTTCAAATTAAATTTGTCTTCTGATACTTGAAAATTATACTATGAATAGTGGACTTGCATTAAATATTTCACTGTATCTCAGAGATTTTCCACCATTCCAGGGAAAAATTATGAGTTTTCCAGCATTCAAAGAAATCTTTCTCGTTTTTCTTCGGACCTATTCTTTGAAATTTGTTGTGAATTTACCAATTACGTGTTTAAAGTTTCTTTATAGTTTATAGATTGTTCCTAGAAATCCGCCTATTTATTCAATTTTTCCTATACTGCCGTTATACTTTTTTGACCAACACTTTCACTGTGAATACAAAAAGTGTAAAATATTTTAATTATTTAGTATTTTAATTTTACTTTAAGCTTTACAGTCTATTTAGTATAGTCCTAAGATACCGAATGAACGAAATAGTTAAGTATTTTTAATGAAATGTTTGAATATTTTTGCACCTTAATACTTTTTGAAAAACTGTGTACCAATTCGGAATTCATTTTTGCAATTTGTATTGGCGAAGTGCTGAAAAAGTATAAGAAAATAAGTCAACTGACGGTAGTAGAAATGCGTATGCGCAAGAAAAATACTTTCAGAACACGTACGAGAAACACATCGCTATCGCTACCTATATTTAGCGTGACAGAAAATACCTCCCAGGGTTTATTATTTAAAAAAATTCTGTAGTTTTCAAATATTATATTTATTATTATCAAATAATATATTTTGTAATAAAATTTTATAAGTCTAAATTTTAACGATTTAAAGAATCATTTAACTACGTATTTTTGCGCAACGTTGCAGAATGGTGTTTAAACATAGAAAGCAAAACTTTCCTACGACGAATGTCGATATGTAGACATGATTTATAATTTTGATTTAGTCACATCTTTTTATATTTAGTCAAAAGATGTGAAGTAATCATGCAACTTTAGATTTACTTTTTAATTTGTAATGTATCTAATAAACAGAAACAGCTTCCTCACTTCTTTTATATCTTTCTTTATTTTATGGTAACTATCGAAGACCAATAAAATTTTGAAAAATAAAATGGCGCTGAAAGAGAATGAAAACGAAAAAATGTCTAATCCTACAGCATCAAAATGTTTTCTTACCGTGAATTCTACCTAATTCCGTGGAAGTTACAGAAGAGAAAATATTCATCCCGAAGCAACATTTTGTAAGTTGTTCGAACCCGTCACGAATTTCTTGGAGAAGATACATAATCACGAATCATTATCCTGATTCATAATAAAGCCATTACATGCTCTTCCTCGCCATTCGGAAGAAATTAATGATATACGTTTATACTCTGGTAGAGAACTCATGGAATGTAGGTTAGCAAAAGTGTGGCATTTATAGAATTTATTTGAATTCTTTTCGTAACTTATGACAAACGCTATGTGGCCTTATATGTGTGCCTAAATTTAGAAACAAATGCTTTTATTGAGAGTTCAACAAAAATTAAATTGCTCCAAAATTATTGGCCACAGAAGACATCGATTGAAAACATTCAATTTAATGTTAAAAAGTAATACTTAAAATTCAATTCTTATATCTGAAATTTCACATATTCAGTATGAGAGAGGGGCAGATGAGAAATGTTTTAACAGTGAATGAATAGTTAACTCTTGTTAGGCCTTGACTGGGGGAAGAACCATGCATATCCTTATTGGGAGTCTAGAGATTTTTGTCCTCATAGTTCTTTTTAAAATTACTTTTATGTGCGCAATTTTGTTCTGATGATTTAATGTTTAATTATTTTTTGTATTATGTTCTGTTGTGCCATCTATTGTGTATTGAAGCTTACGATGTTTGTCTGTAGCGCCTACTTTATTGGAAATAACAAAATTAACTCTAGAATTGTTAGTATTTCCTTTTTTGAAAATCCAATTTTTGAATTGTAAAAATTTACAATTTTTAAAATTAAAAAATGTACTGAAAAATTAAAAATGGAACTATTTTAATTAAAAAAAGTAATTCCTATTGAAACTTTTATTAAATTGACATTTCAATCAACTAACGTTTTTTAGTACACATTTCAGTAAAAATTCTACTCATGAAATAAGAAGAAAATTAAAAAAATTCTAATGTGTAATATCTATAGTACATTAAAAATTATATCTGTAATATATAAAGAAATAAAAAATAATAAACAAATTCAAAGTAAACAAATGTATAATATAAAAATATATGTTTATAATATATTATTATAAATATATTTAAATATTACATAAATATAAAAAAAGGAAAAATTCTGTTCCTGAAAAGAGTATAATTTTTATGCTGATGTGTGTAATAAGTAGGGCAATATCAAAAATAATTCCAGGCAGTAATTTACGCGGAAAATAAATCATAATTGTTATCACTATGAATAAATTAAATATCAATAACATAAAATAATCACAAAAACAGCCTAAATATTGACGTGCGTGTAACAAGATTAAAATATAAAAAAAATGTCTTGATTGAAGAACAATGAATAAAGATCGCTTGCTAACATCAGTTCAGTTGGAAGTTAAGAATTGTATAAGACCATGTTTACTACAACAAACCTAAGAAAAATTTCATAATAAATACTGTCACTTGAAAGTCCTGCGTGATTATCCTACTTATTATTGTCCTTTCCACTGAAACTGGGATTTTGGTATTGTATTTGGTGTCGTAACGGACTATCTAGAAAAGGGCAATTGGAGATTCAACTTCGCTCCACCCTTGTAACAGAAGGAATGAGAGCACCGATCGGAGTTTTGAGATTCTTAATGTGTAGCGCTCTAATAATGTATACAACTTTTTGTTATTTGTGTAGCACACAAAGAAAGTCAGCAAGCTTGGTGTTACGTCAAGGCTTATTTATTTTTTCTGGAAATATTGCCAAATTGCAATAAAATGTTGACTCAGAAAAATTCCATGTACTTTGCGGAAGGTAAATATTTATAAAAGCTATACATTAAATTTTTTAGTCAAAATGGAAATTCAAATCTTATATTATTCGTAACGTTCATTATATGCAATGAAAATTCAAATGTAATGTTATAAATAGCTTGAAATCAAAATCTGATGCAAAAGGATTTGTGCTTATATAAGAAACTTTTAATTTCATGAAATTGTTAGCCTATTATAAGTACATTTTTGATAAATATAATTAAAAGAAATGACTAATTTGTTTAGTTTCTAATTCAATTATCTAGATGTTTTCAATCAGTATTTAGGTGAGTTGATTGCGGAAATGTTTATGTAGATTTTCCATTGTTCTAATAACTGAATATATATTCAAACAGTTAAAGAAAGTATCCAAATTCGTAAATCTTTTCGCATATTTTCAAATTTGTGCATGAAAGTAGATTGTAAAACATGATTTAATTAATTTTGGGACTTTATGGATAACTGCAATCTTTGGAATTAATTTGTTGCATTGTTTTAACTTTTATAGAATGGATGCCTAAGCTGATCGCAAATTGATAATATATTGTGGAACCACAAAAATTCCTCTGCTTTGAGATTCTTTAATAATAAAATAAACTTATATATACATAATCAATAAAGAAGCAGCATCGATTTCTTCTCCAAGGTTTAGAGTAAAAAATTTAATTTGTTTGTAAAACAAAATAGGAACATCTTACATAAAAAGATTATCCCACGAAAATATCCTTTTGCCCGAGAAACCCTCAGGAATTAATGAAAAGCAAAGATGTTTGGAAGGGCAAAAAATATTTAAAAAGATAATAGTTTTCAATGTCCTACTTTCAAGAAACACGTGTTTATTAATTCTCTAGTCAGAGTATGCAAGGTTCAGGTTGAAACTTTGTTAATCATTTCCTGTTTTTTCACGCCTCAAGCTATCGCAATAGAATGATAATTTCTTTGATTTGACGTAATAGCCAAGAAAAATAATAATTTAGAAGAAGAGCAGAATAGTGCGAGACAATTTTCTTTAGATTGTAGCTTCTGCAAAAAGTGCTAAGTTAACGTCTTTTAGGATTATATAGTTCTCTTCTTTTCTATCCCAATAAAATTTCTTCTGCTTTCATTTATGTACTTAATTATGATGAGGAGATAAAGCTGCTTGCAGAAGGTACTCCGTAATGATACGTCCAGTCCAGTCCAGTTCTGCAAAACGTTCTACAGATTGTAAAACGAATAGATAGAATGTTGTGTTAAACAAATATAAAAATATCTATTGTGTGAATAAACACTGTATTTGTTGATTTTAGAATTGCGTCAATTCATTAGCAGCTCATGGTCGAAATCAATATGGAATCGCAATAGGATATCGATGAATTTGTTGAAAATACTTTTGGGCATTGTATGTGTGTTCAAATTTATAATTAAACCTTAAGAAAGTTCATCGCTGGTTCAAGTAGTTCTCTTAACCTAGAAAAATGATCGATTACTGTTCATAAAAGAATAATTATTTTCAATACCTCGGAAATTTATTTTCTAACTCATTTTTCTTTCGTTAAGTAAAATATACTGTGTTTTTAGCTTGTTCTTCATTTAAATAGTGACACATCTTTAAAAGCAACCTAGTCTCCAAAGTAATGAATTTATTTTTTCTCGAATTGGTTTATGGTCCACATGAGAGGGATTTTTAGAGAAACAGAATTCCAGACGGAAAACGGAGATTTTATTTCCGCTACCCAAATGTTCCTGCATGATTCATTTGGGGTTATTAGTTACCATTTTGGCGACGTTTAGCGTTTGATCTAATTGGTGCTGACGACCAATTAACTATCCCAAATCAATTCAGAAATTTCTAATGGAAATCGTATTCGAAAACCTATCCAAGTGACTTCACGTCAAGACCGTTCAACCGGAGACACACTACCACCACCTACATTTAGCTTGAAAAAAGATTATCAAAGGAAAGATGCAACTAATTTTTCACAAGTAATTATTGTGAGATTCGTCTTGATTGATTGACCTAATGTAGCTTAATCTGATTAATTCACAATTAGCAAAATAAGTTCCTATACAATGCGTAAGGCTAATACAACTCATCCCTTAGAATCAATGTTTTTAATTAACGTTTCAATGACAAAGAGTAAAATATTTCTTAAAACTTTAAAAATTGAGTTAAAAGCATATTTCTCAATTGAGCATGCCGTGAAAATATGGAGGAAAATAAATTCGTTCCACTTTTGATGTTATCAAAGTCAAGGAAACTACTTTATTCGACTCTACAGATCCAAGCAGCAACGTGAAGAGATAAGAATATAATTACCCTAAAATTTAATGAAATTTTTCAAAAAGTAGTACTTAAACCTGGGCACTCGAAAACGCGAACAGATATAAGCCGAAGGTATTTAACCTTTCGCTTTTCCTCGACTATAACTCAGAAATGTTGAAAGGTATGATCTAGAGGGAACACTCATTCTAGCATATGTATGCGCAATGTCACCCACATTATCATTAACTTCACGGACGTGGAATTTTGAAGTGCAAGCCTTTCAGGGGCATGGTTATCTAAATTTGTGAAGATAATCTATTCTACGTGTGTCCTGTTATTCTGCACTGCTTTTTGATTACGCACATTAACTAGGGTATTTCAAGCCCGGTGACTGAATTCTTATGCATACATTAATTTTTGAATAATTCTATAGTAATGATAGTAAAATAGAATTGTTTCGTAAATGTGTTTTTTAAACTTTTGGCCTTATGAAAAATTAACTTTTAATTACATTTTTCTGTCACTCAAAGTGGGTGGCATGTACGGTAAAACAAAATTTCTTTTAATTTCTAATATTTAAAAATAATTGCAAATTTCAATTGACCGATAAAATACTTTTACATTCATTGACAGGGGAGATTGTGTCATAATTTTAACTTCATTTAATGATTTGATAGACTAAGAATGGAATTAAGAACAATTAATTTGAATTACACAAAGAGCTTTCCGTTTAATGGGTAGATCTATCTAAAAAGCATTTGAAAACAGTTAAGCTCTAAAAAGCACATTTTGAAATGTTGCGACAAGAAACCAATTTGAGTTTTGGATAACCATAATAATAGTACTAATAAGCATAAACAGAACTCCTTAAGCAATTTTATTTCTTGTCTAGCTGAATTTTAAAGTACTGTAAATTATTTTTTGCTTTTATTATTTGACTATAATGACTGACCGAATGCGGCAAACACAAATTCTACAAAAATAAGTTTCATGTTTAAAATTATAGAATACTATAAAATTATAGAACAAGTAAAAATTATTGAATGTATAATAATATAAGTTATAAAATAATTATAAAACTATAGAATATATAATAATGTAAAAATATAGAATAATTAATATTTATAGAATACAGAATAACATAAAATTATAGAATAATTAATGCTCATAAAATATAGAATAATATAAAATTATAAAATAATTAATTACAGAACATAGAGTGCTACAAAATTGCAGAATAATTTATATTTATAGAATATAATATAGCATAAAATTACAGAATAATTATAAAATATTGGAAAATTATGGAGAATAAATCTTTATAAAAATTTAACAAGACAGGAAGCGCCTCATTTGTAAAAGTTTTATTCTTTAACATTTAAAAAATAGATAACTGAACAAAAATAAAATACAATAGTTATAGGACAGCAAAATTTGTAGATTAGCAATTTTAAGCTTTTTATCCATTATGTTGAAACACTTATATTAAAATTCTTTTCAGATTATTCGCTTCAATCTGTGGACAGATTTCTGATTTTCAGCGTGCGGATATACATTGATTCTAAGTTCCGTTTTCCCACTGATGAAGCACAAAACTCTGACTGGGAATAACAACCAACTGCCTTTTAACATGCCTGTTTTGCATAATCACGCAAATCTTTCATACCGTGACAAAACCCCGTGTGATAATCTATCCGTCGCTCAAAGCTAACCCTGGGATCAAATTAAAACTGAAAAAGGCACATCTCTCTGAAGGCTTTTATCTTAACCCACTTCAAAAGAGATGAATGAATTTGAGTGGGAAATTCGTCACGAATCATAAGAAATTAAACCGTTTCGTGCTGTAACAATGCTTCCTCATTAACTAACCACGCAAATTTCAGCTTCTGTCAGTTATGCATCTCATGGAGGGAGAAACGATTCACTCCTTCAAGGTGATGGAAATCATGTGTCACAGAAATGAGCAATTTCTGCGTTATAACTCTTATAATTTGACCAGTTCATTGTCTGGAGCCATATCTAGAATGAAGATCAGATTTGTAATTAATTTTGAATTGAATTTAAAGTTAGAAGCACACTTTCGGTATGGAAATGAGTCACGAGTTGATAGAAGTTATCCAAAGGTCAGGTATACGATATAGTATTAGAGATTTATGAACAAGAGGAAATTACGATGTGGTAATTTGGATGTTATCTTTTTTTCTCTCTCTCTCTTGAGTTGTAACTAAGAAATAACCTTCCGAAAGTATTTTCCTTTAATTTCGAAGATTGTTAGAAAACTGCTAAGATAAGACAAAAATGGTAGTTTTATGACTAATATAAATTAATGTACACAGTTACGCTATGTACAGAAAAATCTGTTCAATAGTTAGACATTATTTACTTTTCATAGTTTCGGGGTTTATTTTGGAAGAGCTTCGAAACTCAGAGGTTGTAACAATTGATACTTGGTCAATTTTACTGTTTCAGTTATCACAACATTCTATTACTAAGAAAGCGATTTGGCTTAGTTTTAGTTTAATATGAATTTTCATTCTCGAAAATCATTCTTTGTTTTTAAATTCTTAATTTGTCTACAACTTGTGTCGAGGAAGTAATAACTCTCTCACGATAACATAAAAAGAATATTAAGACTAAAATATTCAAACAAAAAGGTAAAAGAAAAATAATGCAAAATTTAGCTGGAATATCCTGAAAGAAACATACGAGTTTAAATTCGGTCACAATTTTAAAATAAATGGCAGGGCTTCCAAGCATTTACTCACCAAACTAACATTGAAAATCACAGCTATCTCCTCATTTCCTGAAAAGTGACACAACTCAATAAAAGTAAACTTTGTAGGAGTGTCAAAAGAAAATTGAAAATCTTCAAAACTATTTATTTTAGTTATTTGAAATCAGTAGAATATTTTCTTATCTTTATTCTAAATATGCAGTCCCTTTCCAGATTTTACTTCAAAAGTGTATTCGAGCAAAATTTCTAATTGGAAAGAAGTTATACGTATATTCGATTCAAGTTGTGTCGCTTTTTTGGGAATGTGGGGTATACATTTAGTGCTACACATACACATGTATTCAAGAGAATTCGGACTCCCCATCTGTACGATCGAATTCGCATGTGAAGTAGGTGTTTAAATATCCTACAATATACAAGGCAGACGTGACGATGTGGATCATTTTTTTATTCTTTCCATCATGGTTAAAGTTAAATAAAATATTTAAATGCTTCCGCGAGAGATTTCTCGTGTATAATGAATATTAAATCATGACATAGATTTAAAGAAACGAGTAATGCAAGCGATAATATCTATGATAAAATGGATAAAGCGCAAACGATATTTTTACCAGAACTTAGGTGAAAACGCGATGTGACAGTACAGTTAAATTACTAATAAGTACGTAATTTTATATATATGACAACACATATTCCCGGATTCAGTAATATGTTTAATTTTTTAGTTCCATTTAGGATTATTAATTGAGATGTTTTATTGAGTTCTATATTACTTTTTTGTGAGATTTTTACTGAGAATGGAGATATATTTTTTCATTGCGAGATTGATCTATTCTGAATATTTGGAGTAAATATTCACGAATAATGAAACATTAAAAGACTGTTTCAATGTGCACTTATCATTTACGATTACTCTGCAAAAGATAATAAATTCTTAAATAATAAAAATAGATTTCTAGAGCCCGTTGTATTCTTATCTCAATGGGCTATAAAGCTAGACAAATATAAACACAAGCAAGGTATGAGAGGGATTGTCAGTGTAAACAAACCAGACGGTATGCGAAGATTTTACTTCAGCTACCCAAATATTCTCACATAATACATATTGAGATTACTTCAAAATGAAGTTTATCACAATTTTGGAGTGTAATTGGTTTTTACCTATCATTTTCTCATTCGTAATTTATTATTTGGAAAGAATGTGGTTGAAATCACATTCGACAAACAAACCAACTGACATTACGATCAGAGTACGTACAGGAAACACATATAGTGGATAAAATAAGTTTCCGCACGGAAACGAACACGGCGTATAAATTGCTATAATTTCTAAATAAATATCACCAAAGATTCATAAACTGCACAAAAAATGTCTTGCATACTAGAGAATGTGTTCGCAACAAAAGTTCCTTAATTTTCACAAATAAAAAGTAATACTTTGAGAAAAACACGAAATGAAAGGCAAAAAAAAAAGTTTCCGTAAGCACTACGAAAATTGACCAGAACGTACAGTATCCAGTAGCCCCGCATTCAATTATTATAACCATCGAATGAAAAAGAACTTCGGTATTGTAATCATTTCAAATTATTCAGTATTCAGTAATCATTTCAAATTATTCAGTATTGTAATCATTTCAAAAGTATTCAGTATTCAGTAATCATTTCAAATTATTTTTATACCATTGGTTCACCTAAAATGGGAATTCCGAAGGCTATTCGCTTATTGGTGATATAGGTGAAAAATAACGGATTATCAATGAGGAATATATTGGCGAAATCGCAAACAAATCTAAATCTACGGTAAAAATCACTGAAAGATATAATTTGATATAAACTGGAAAATAGGAACTGATCCGGAAGACCCTTAGAAATTGAGCCATATACACCAGGAATATTCTCCGAAACGTTCGTGACTATGAACGAATTAGGCACCGCAACGCATCCTTGCCGAAAACTGATTACAATCTTGAAATACATCAGACTGTAAGAAAAGTAATAAAAAAGGTAGCTACAATGGGAATGTTGCACCTAAGAAGTCACTCATTAGCAAACTTAAGAGAAGAAAGCATATTGAGTTTGCAAAAAAGTCTTTAAGTAAGCCTTTAACTTTCAGGGATTCTGTACTTTTCAGGGATGAATCAAAATTTGTCCCTATAGTTCAGATGGACGAGTAATGGCATGGAGAAAACCAGAAAATCAAATGCAACAAAAACTTATGTAGAACTGTAAAACACGGCGGAAGAAATGCAAAGACACGGGGTTGCATGAGTTCTTCTGGTGTGTATAATTTATGTTTTGTTGAAGATAACATAGATAGCTATGTGTACGTAGACATTTTGAAGTAAAATGTCCTTGCTAGTGCTACGAAACTGTCTATTGGAAAACCATTTATCTTCCAACAGGACAACGATTCAAAGCACACTACAACGTTCTGTAATGAATGATTCCCTTAACATATGTCGCAGCAACTTCACACACAACCAGTCTCCTGATTTAAACCCCATGGAACACTTATGGGAAGAAATCGGTCGTGAACTGAAAAATTATTATACCAGCAGCAAAGATAACCTGAAAATTGGACTTCTGGAACCATTCTGGACGTCTGGAACAAAATTACTCCAGAAACAACGAAACAATTAGTGGGAGTCATGCCTTAACTTCTGAGAGAGGTCATTAAAGCAAAAGCAGGTTTAATGTATCATTAAATGATAAAAAATGCGGGGAAATAACGTTCAGTGAAATATTTTTCACCGTACGGAGACTTTTTTCGCTTCATATTTGCCACATTTTTGTGTTATTGTGAATTATGCGTTAAATTATATTAATATTTTTGTTTAAATGCAATAGAAACTTTCTATGCAATTATGCTCATCTGTTTTTCCATTTTTATTTCTTCAATATTTATATTCTGCTAATAATAAAACAATTTTTCCAAATAGTAAGGGCGTGCGGAAACTTTTTTACTCACTGTATGTATACTAGCAAAAACACTACAGCCACCTATATTTATCTTGACAGAAAATGCCTTCTTATGTCTTATGATGACAAAAGACAGTGCATATAAGTTCAGCAACATTTCATTCAAACTAATAATATGAGGCAAAAAGAAAGGAAGAATCGAAAGTGCGGCAACTCCCACGACGCCCATTCGTCTTTTCCGGGTCTAATCACTTGACAGCTTTCTCAGCCAATATTTCGGTGAAAAAGAGAAAGCATCTTAAGCATCTCTATTTCGGGAAGCCTTCAATCAATCCAGACAGGCGAGACACATATTCCAGGCAATCTCCTCCGAAAAATAAGCGAAATCATTTCGGAGCGAACCAAGCGGAAAAGTGCGAGCGGTGAAGTAATTAAACAGTAGGTTCTTCGACAGGAATTATATATATGTGCTCTCTACAAATTCTAATCATCACAGCAAAGTCGGGCACTTAAATTAACTGTGAGCAGTGTTGTCTCAACGGGAAACAAGCGTTTTCGAATTACTGTTTTAGCTTCTAATAAACATTGTATTCACTATAGTGCTAGAAGGAAGACCACGGAAGTCTGAAATTGATTTTTCCTCCGTTAAAGATTTTCATATGCAGGGTATTTCATTGGGTTTCGACACAAGTTATTTCTTCAATAACTTTATTTTGATTAAATAGTTTACTTTCATGAGAAATTGCTCGGTCACAGCAAATAATTACTAAAATTATGACATAAAAGTGCATATAATGACATAAAAGTGCATATAATGACATAAAAGTAAGAAATGAAATGGAAGCGATAATATTTATGATAAAATAGAAAGCGCAAGCGATATATTTATACAGGTAGGTAATGGTGGTAACTAATTAACGTAGCACGGAAGCAACACTAGGGGTTATTGGTGACGGTCCGGGATCAAACCCCAAGGAAAAGAGACGAGGACAACACCACGTAATTTTGAACTACGGTCAGTTGACGAGGCAACACCTGAGCTGGCACCCCACTCCCCAAGATTCCACACCACGCCAACGTGAGGACATTTGAGGCCACGACAGATTTAACGTGAACCAGCCCCCTTTGTGCACGACGATATTTATACAGAAACTAGTTGAAACGCGCATGTGATAGTATAATTAATTATTAAGTATGCAATTTTCTATATCTGGCAATGTCAATAATGTGTTTACTTTTTAAGATCCATTTAGAATTTTATTTGTGCGGTCACACTTTATTACAGAGGACTTGTTAGACCGTTATTCTGATTGGATGACGGTTGGGTAGTTGGGTTTTGTAGTGCAAAGCTACGTCAAATGCAATAAAATCACTGTAGAAGATAAAAATTACACTAAGACCAGTAATGATTGCTAAAAATAACAGTAAAAACAGCAAGATAAGTAGATTAGAATGGAAGATGGGTCAAAAGAAAATTAGTGATTGAAATGTTTGAAATGCCTCCGCTGCTATTAAATGGAGAATTCTTACTTGTCCATCGCTAGCTGAAAATTTCTGAGTGGAATTGATCTATTTTCACTTTTTATGGAATTTTGAAGATCCAGGAAAGTTCTTATTGTTGCAAGTTACTTAATATTGATGATTATTATGAAATATGTTACATTATCAAGCATCAATAAAAATTAAATTTTCTGATTTCTTTATGATAACCCTTATGGGAAGAAATCTCATGGCGGCAGTTAAATGGTAACTTCTACTTTTTAATATTTTTACCAAGGCCTTCACTGTGGCACGACCTGACTTACCGCATTTCTTAAACATTCTACTTCACTATCCTAGCAATTTCGCAACGATAAAAATACCAATTTTTAATAATAAAATATCTAAGTGTTGTAGAATGTTTCGCTCCATTTTCAGATTACCCCGCGAACAAGGTCAAACAAGTTCTAGTTGCATTCCTTTTGTTCACCGATTAAATCAAGATAGTTTTGACACTATCAAAAACGCTAAGATATTCAGAGAAATTGTGGTTACTCATTGAAACACCCTGTGGATGATAAATTGGGCATTATGGCGGCGGAATTAAAATTAGTATTGAGAACAACGTTTCCGGAATAGATGATGGGAAGAGTGAGGATTAATGTATTGAGAAGAAAATCCTCCTATTGGGGATATACGCAACCTCCGGAACTAGTCGATCCGTGGGATGTGTTTCGGTCCGGTCCACAAAGGCTTCCCAGATCTTATCTTTCATTTAAATAATGAATCCGCTTTAATGTTGGAAGTAATAAGGAATTTAGCCTTGATCTATGGAAGACCTTAAAATGAAATGAATAAATATAGGCCATTAGAAATAAAATTTAGAGATGTTTTCCATCCTAATAGTAGAAAATATTTCAATAATATTCGTACTTTATAGTACAGTGGGATAATAGACTAATTTGTTTATCATGTTTTAGTTTATCAGTTTTTATATTAGCATTCATCATTTAATAGAATGTAAGACGCATTGCATGATAGTGGGAATAATCATGGTAATTTGATAAATTCATGGTGAAATTTTACATAGTTTCAATTCTCTTTCAGAAAAGCTTGAAACTTAACCATTAATTGCATTCGAACTATTTATTCTACGAATGAATTTAGCAGTTCAGAATTAAGTGCACATAGAACTTTGTCTTATGTCCATCAAATGATTCCTCGAAAATAAATTATTCGGTATTCCTTATTGTTTCAGTTTTACGAGTTGAATAACTGTTAACTTTGTAACTGTTTGAATATACATGGCCTTGGTTGAATGTATACGGTTGATAGCTGAATGCATACTGCAGGTAGCAGAATGAACATGGCACATCCAGCAACCTGAGAGAAAATCCATACTCAAATATGAGTGAGTGATTTTTATGAGATATCTGTTACCCTTAATCTTCTGTAGTTAAATCATTAACATAGAAGATATGTATTTCTTATGGTCATGTTCCAAAGTCGTCAATTAAAGAAATACTAAATCATTAAATAGGGCAATATCTTACGTCAGAACTTATTTCAGAAAAATTATGAAGAAGTTATTTATATCATGAAGAGATTAAAGGATTGTACCTTGTCTCTTCTAAAAATGAAATACTAATTTATAACAGTCCCTTTTCAGAATTCTTTATAATATTCAAGCCCACGATTATAAATTGTATAGACCAACAATTCTAAAAAAATTGAATCTACAACAAATTGTTCAATTGTTAATTGTGCAAAAGTTATTAATCGTTACATTGTTTTCAGAAAACAAAACTTTACTCTCTCTGTGTTTAGATAACTAAGGAATATGCTTTCTTAAACTCTCACCAAATGGTAAAAACAAATATATAAAAAATATTATGCAGTGCTGAAAGAAACTATGAGCTCAAAAGAAGTCTGGAAGTAGGAAAGTTTCCTTTACCTTGTTGCTGTAACTGTAAACCCCCGGCTGCAAAGGCTCCACTAACACCCAGAAAAACCAACACCGAGACTCTAAGGATGAACATCGTTCTCTCTGTCACTCCTGACACAGTCAGCAGACGATGTGACTGTAAGATCCTGATCATCTCAACCCGGTATCTCGCTTTTTAACAACTTTCTCCAAACAGGTTCTTTCACCAGCAGCCGACCCCTTTCTTTCAGAAGATTTTCTCCTCCATTACTTCTGATTCTGCCGTCCTTGACTAGTTTAAGGGTCATATTCACCTGCCCTCGTACGTTACACACTTGTTTTGTTTCTGCCTCTCTGGGATGTCCCACTCGAGATCATTCGATAAAAAAAGAAGTCCCCGCCACCCCTTTGCTCTATTGAGCGTTTGATCGCTATTTTTTTGTCGCAGTTTTAGATCGCTTGAAGCTGTTAGTACTTTTGCGCTCAATTTCATTAATCTGGTTTAACGTTTTCATTGTTTTCCTTTCGTACAGCCACTGCATATTAGAATATTCATTAACATTGAGTAACATTTGCGGTTAAGACACAGGTGTCTTTAAGAGGTTGGGAAAAGAATTTCCGGTGTTAAATAGTTGTGGTTAAGAAGAATTAATTTGATTGAAGAAAGCAGAAAAGGATATTTCCATTTAATTAATAATAAAAGAGGATGGCCTTTAACTATTACTTATTGGGTAAAGTTATTTTCCCCCAACACGCCCTTCATGTGTTTTGTAACAGTATTTTTAAAAACTTCAGATTAATTAAACACAGTTTTTGCGTGGTATTTCTATTTCATAACGATTCTTTTAAACACTGAATAGGAAAATACTTCTTAATCTATCTTCCTCTTTTTATTTTCACTATAAGATTGTATACGTAATATACCCTAGTCTAGTAGCTTTGTAATTCGCCATTGATACAGTTGAGATACTATTCATTCATTATTTATGCACATACCATTAAAATCTGCTGTCCAACTGGTGTAGTGATCATAGCATTTGTCTGCCAAACAGAAGATCCCGGGTTCGAATCCTGGTTTTTAAGCGCATGGATGTTGATGATTGTCCCGATTAGGAGTAATGGCAACTTACCCACTGAGTGCTCTTTCACGCCAACGGTTCGTCCTTTCTAATGATGGAGGTTAAATAGGTCGGGCTTGAAAAAAAACATTTAAAATATTTAAATACAGGTCCATCCAAGAAGGTGGTATTACAAAGAAAATGTTAGATTAATGTGAAATTTTGCATAGCATATGCTCAATGTGACATATATATGGAAATAATTAAACTGTGAAAAAATTCCATTGTAGCGATAATAAAGCGACGTAGATCACTTTTGCAAGCTTCCTTCCTGATGTTTTTAGATACCTAAAACAATGTTACAAACATTTCATCCACATTTGAATAGTTGGTATCTACAAGATTAGGTGGCAAATTCGGAATTTAAAAAACATATAGGCTAGTATCAGCTAGTTGACGATTCTCCACAGGTTATAGCTAATCCCACAGTTATTTTATAGGCTGTGAAACAAGTTGTGGCACTCAAACTATCAAATGGTGTACAATTTTCAATTGACCTGTGAAAATACACGCGTCATACATTGTGCTGTTTATCACTTTGACAAGAAATATAAATTTAGTGTGCTTCAATATAGATCGGCTATTTAGTTATGTACAATCGCGGAAAAAAAAACCGAACCACCCCTCTTCATTTGAGCAATTTTAAGAGTATAAAAAATTCAAAGATGGCGTTCGACAGCAACTAACGTCTTCTATAAATTCAAATGCAAATAAAATTTGCATAAGGGGCCGTCGTCATATTAAATTGAGCACCAACGTCCTAATTACTAATGGAAACCCCCTATTTTGACCCACAATTTCAAATCTATATCAAATTTAACTTCAGATACCAAATTTCATGCTATTAGGTCTTACCGTTTCGAAGTTATGAGTACAGAAAGATTGGATCTTCTAATGTTAAATCAGTTTCTCAGATTTTTATGGATATCTTCCTAAATAATATTTCTATAGAGGTGATATTTTGTACCATGTTACTGTTAAGCAACTCAAACAAAATACACCTAATATTTTATTTTAAAAATAGTTTTTAGTATGCAATAATAATCATTAAACTAATATTTGAAAAAATTATGAATTGGAACCGTAGTATATTTTGATAGGTACCGATTCAGAAGGACTTCTAATATGACCATGCAAAATTTAGTTAATTAAAATAATTAGTTTTTGAGACATTAAATTTTCCTCATCATGCCAATTTTAGGGGCAACCAAAAGTTTTAAAAACGCCAAACAAACCTGAGGAATGTTTAAATTCTTGAAAAATGGTTGGAAATTTCATTTATGTAATCTAAAATATGTTGCCTTTGACCAGTTATGTGTCGTATAGCTGAACTCTACTAATCAATGATCAATTGAATAACTCACTCTATTTACTTTTTCGATTATAGGAATATCAGTTCGATTGTATTAAATTGTAGGTAGGCTTTTTGGTTCCATACATGGAGACGAACGCTAATTAAAATAATTAACATTTATTACTAAAGACGATACAAAATTATACCGAGCATCTATCAACACTTTCTCCGTTTCGAATTGTTCTCAAGTTCAAAATCCTTCTTTCATCACATTTTAATCATAGTTACAGTTCACAATATTATCGTTTGAGATCCTATAATAAATATATAATTCTCGGATTGTTTTCACTTGCATATAAATAAAACATAATTCTCGAATTGTTTTTACTTACATAATAAATATAATTCTCGGATCGTTTGTACGCGCTGACAAATACGTTTGAAATAGTGTTCAAATTTGAAATTCGGGTAGTAGTAGTAGAATTCGGTAACTACAGTTAATCTCGACTACGAATAGCAATTTTAATGTGGAGATGATCCCTGAAATTGACAGCAACTTTAACGTTGAATATCTCCGGATATAAAGATAGTAAAGTCATTAAATTTCATATTTAGACTAATTTAACGATGCAGAATCTGATTAATGCATCAAAACACGGTGTTTCCATTGGAAATTTGCTATTTATGCAAAAGTTTATACGAAGATGGTCTCTTATGTAGTTGTGTTGCATTTGAATGTGTAGAGGACGTTATTCCCTATTGAATGATATCTTTGATATCATTCAATATTGAATGATAAATTTGCTCTACTATAAATAGTGCCCTAAATAAAGGGGGTTCGGTTTTTTCAGCAACTGTACAATAATGGAGAACAAAATCCTATTTGAAGGGTTTAGTTTATTGCATCGGCTCAGCCTCAATACTTGAGATCATTCAAATTTAAGCACAGCGTTTGCTCACTTAAAAACCACTAAAAAGCTGTCAGATCAACATTGGATTCCCGGATTCATTAAATCTGAAAAATGTAGCAGTGAACGTTAACTTCTGTGAGCATCCTCTCTTTTCGAGGGTCCGGTCTTTCCTCTCTGATATTCACTCTCTCTTGCGACAGCTCGTGCAACGCATTAAGGTGAAAATCGCCTGGTTTCGTGATAGGCCGCGAAATTTCCTTATCTTATCAATTGAGGATTCTTGTGGGCAATGACTTTTTACCAACGGCAAGCTCACCAACCTTGAATCACAAAACCATAGAGCCACTTTTTAAAACTTTCATTTACTCTCCGCAGAGCATGAATGGATGGAAGCATACGGAAGAATACGGAGGACAAATGAAGTTTTAAAAAATGTCTCTGCGCTTTGGAGATTTAAGGTTTTGTCAACCCTGCTGTTGCCAGCGGTTGGTAAAAAATCATTGCCAAAAATCAATTTTTCATCATATTCCACATCATGGTTACAGTTTACACGTGTGCATGATTAAAAAACGCATTAACTAATGTGCTTAATAAATATATCAAGACACAATAACATTTATAAGTATGCTTTAGCAGTTGAACGCTCATAATAAAAGTTGAATTCATGGAGCGCTTGCGTGCTCTTACATTAAGCATAAGATTTATTAGTTTCTGCTATCGATCAAATCTCGGTATACCCAGATATCAACTCTGTACTCTACTTGTGCGTATGTTGTGCTATTGAGATGTACAATCATGGATGTGACAAAATTCTTTTTTGAGCATCATTCCGTCTTATGTGGACAAATTCAAAGCGAATGAAATCGTCACTATGAAACTATTTTCAGGAGCTAATTTGCTAATGACTGATACATGACTAAATAACTCATCAAAATGAAATTTTCCTGTTGTATAAGTTCTTATAATGATTTTTGTATGCTCAAGAGATGACGCTGTGTCACAATTTCTAACAGATCTTTTTTTTGTGCTATGCCACGTCTCTCACCCCTCTGCTGACACATAGATTCGCACCATGTGTTGATCTCCATGAGGGAGCCTTCGCTTTTTTGTTCAACAATGAAAATTAAAATTTTACTTTTTTACAGTAGACCATTCGTTTCCAGTTTCAATTACAAGTATATTTTATTCACCTGTGAAATTTTGAGTCCATCTGGTGCAGAACTTCGTGCACAAATTATACCCTAATTCTGCTCCGTCTTTAAATTTTAGAGTGCAGTTATATAAAGGATATGGTAAAATAATTTCCTAACTTATCATGACTATCTGTTGTTATTCGTTTGAACTATTCTGGTTTTCCATTTTCTAGGGTTTTCCATACTCTGAGCGATAAATGAATAAAACAATATTTTCCCTTTGCTTTTTTGCACTTTATGAATCTATTTTCATATGTGGGAAGCGTGTCTCTTAATGCATTGCATCACTTTTTAATTAAAAACATGAGGAATCATCCTCATGAATAATGAAGTAAAGGCGTTTCAAAATCGGAATATCCCTTGACATTTTGACTTCAAACAAATCTGCAGAAGATTGGGAAAGCTCCGATAAACTTACCTGCTTTGGGCACTGTTTCGAAGTATAATAGAGTAGGGTGGGAAAATTGCAAGAAAAATATTCTGTTAAATTACACTCCAGTGACCAGCAGTTGAGGCTTTTAGTTCAGAATTATCCAAACAAATGAGCGTTTCTGTAGGTCAAAATCTTCCGCTCCAGTGGTCTTCCTTATCCTGGAACTGCGTTGCTGTGGATTTGTCTCGTAAAATAAAAACAGTATTTGAAACGAGTGTTGACAATTTATGGAGCATGCGAAAATCCCTACATCTTCAGCACTGCTTTCATTTTAAGGTGTAAAAATATCTTTTATGTACTTTTGCCTAGGGTAAAAGAGGGGGTACTGTGCTGGTCACCTCATTTGTTCAAATGTTGAAAACATCTGAAGGACAGTAAAGAAATTATCTTGCTACTTGATTAGATAATTTTTTGTGAGAGTAAAGAAGTGTAGTCAAAGTAATTTCTTTAAAATTTGAAATGCAACAGCTTCGTAAGGGATATTATAGCCCTGGGCCCAAAAACTTCAAGCATGGATAAAATACAAAGATGAGTTACTGAAACTATGTAGAAAACAGGAGAATTTACAATCAATCATTAAAATAAAAAAAGGAAAAATCCCGAAGACAAATTAGACAAGGAGTCTCTTGCTTCCAAATAATGGAGAAAACAGATTTGCCCGAAAGGACAGGGCAGTGAAGGATATAGTTGGCATTCATAAAGAGGGCACAGAGGGTAGCTCAGAATTCTAATGTAGTGCAGGTGGGCTGCAGGGAAATCATAGCCTGAATGTGGCAACGACCTTTACTTTGAATAGTTAGGAAGCTCAACAAAAGCTCTTTTCTTACGTTTTGTTTAATACATTAGTTGAGGTTGGATATATAAAGATCTTTAATTTTTTGACGTATAATTGAGGTCGCTGATTTTTATGACTCACTGCAGTTGGATTGGGTTATAGTACTCTTCTTTGAAAGCATACACGTTGTATCGTTGATAGGAATGCTGCAATGAGAAGGAATCCACTGCAAGACTCTTCCATGATCGTAATTAAATAAATTACAATAAATGATGATAGTTAATGCAAATAATGATACAGTTAATTAAGAACCTAGAGACCGTATGAAAAGTTCCTTTTTGTATTTTTCAGACAGATGTTTTCATTAATTTAAAATTATTTTGCGATAAATTACCTTATTTGAAACATTTTTGTCATGGAAATACTATGTACTAACGACTGATGTTGCGGAAATAAAGATAGGTAAGCATTTTAGGGAAATCTTGTACGTCGAAACACAACGAATTGTATTAAAATAGTTTTTATTCATTAGTAGTTGAATATTTCTAAAATTTTAAATTTTAAAAGAGTTACATTTAATCTGTAATAAAACTTTCTCTAAAATTTCGTTATACCCTTATTTTTATAAGTTCACATGTTTTCTTAGTTCTCGAAACTGAAATTTTTTGGAGAGTCATGTAAAAATACGAAAACATGCTTTTGAATATAAAATTTTCATAAAATAAAGATGATCGAAAAGCTGCAGACTGATTAATATACAAAAGTTAATACTTGCATTTAAATTTTTGCAAATAATCAGAAAATTTGGTTTCACAAGTTTGTAAAAGAACGATAAAAAATAGAGAAAAATGAAAACGAAATTTTTAAATTTTAATCAAAAATATTTGAAGAATAAAGATAGGGACAATTAAAAAATCAAGTTTTAATGGAAAATTGACATTTTCTTAATACATATTAATGCTAAAATGAATTAATTTTTCTAAGTACACCTGTTAATCAAAACATTGTTATCACATACAGGTAACTCATTTTAGTAAAACCAATACTGCTACTGATTTGCGACAAGACAAGGTAAACAATTATCTTCAGGAACGGATATTGAATAATTTATTCCACCTATGTTCAATGTTTTTATTTCGTCTACCCTATCGTCATCAGATCGTGGTTCAAAACTACGAAATGTTGTCCTCGGATCTTTTCCTTCGGAATCGATCCCTGACCGTCGCCAATATCCTGACATGTTGTTCCAGTTCAACGTAAATTCATCTACCTTCAATCTACCCTAGTTCAGTAATTCCCAAAAGTATCAGGATTGATGAAATTAAACTCTTTCATAGGTAAATTATCACTCGATACATTGATATTACGACTTGTTAATCGCACCGGATGTTCCCTTTTGTAAATGTTAAAATTGTTATAATATTTTGTGTTATCCTTTCCATCTTGGGCGGCTTTAGCCCAGTTGGTAGAGTCACGGATTAGCAACCGAAGGGTTGAGGGACTCAAAACAACCAAAGACCTTAATGTAAGTGTGGACAGGTGCACGTTAAATCTGTCGTGGCTTCAAATGCCCTCACATTGGGGTGGAAGTTTGAAGAACGGGGTGTCAGTTCCGGTGTTGACCTTGTAATCGGACCACGATTGAAAATTACGAGGTATTCGGGATTCATCCCGGATCGTTGCTAATAGCCCTTTGTGCTACTCCAGCGTGACGTAAATTCAACTACTTACCTACCTACCTTGCTTCTTATACAATTTCTTATCTAATCTATAAAATGAGCAATGAGGAAAAATGATATTTTCATTTCCTTATTTTTTAAGTTTTGCTTTTCTCCCATTTACAGAATACCGTAAATTGATTATCCTTGTCTAACTGTATTCGTGAACTTAAAGCTATGTCACCTTTACACTTTCGGGAAATTTTCATCCCGAAAGTTTCCGGCTTCATAATATTTTCAAGAACTCTTAATCGAAAGGTAACCTATCTAGCAGCATTGGGTCACAGGTGAAGGTTCAAAGTGATCATTTCTACTGTCAAAACCACTTTCTTGTTCTGTAAAAATCCTGATGGGCTGAAAGCCAATAAGATAGTCCGTTAGTTTGGGTCCTGCAGCTAAATGTACAATATATGTTACAGTAGAATCACCCCAAATAAGTTACATGGAAAAAAATGACATACATAGAATGAAAATCAATCGTAAAAATTCGATGGAATATTCTCAAGACTTTTAGTTACTGCAGAAGGCAAAACTTTCTATTCGTAAATTTAAAATATATATATTCAGAGATTAAGACAAAGAACATGAAGTTTTTATGCTGCATGGCGTTGTCTTATTTACCTTTACTTAGCTATTAAAGCTAATGAAAGAATGGAAGATCCAAAAAATTGTTAGAATTTGGCTTGTTAATATTTTATAATCGGTTGTTCCAATAAAATGTGCTATACATGTATACATTACTATTTAAGCAGAGGTACGTATACGTTTATTTCCTGAATACGTCTGTTAATATTTTATAATCGGATGTTCCAATGAAATGTGTGAAATGTGCTGTGTATGTATACATTACTATTTAAGCAGAGGTAAAATATTCAGGAAATAAACGTTTAAACACTCAACTGAGCAGTTCAACATTTCTAATGAGAACATTAAAAGACTAAAATATTCGCCCTTTGAAATGATTAGTGTTTATACCTTTCTGTATTAGTTTTGTTAGCTGTTGTCGGACATTTTGTACTTGGTGGACAATATGTTGAATATAGTTATTTTCAGATCGAAATTTTATGAAAGAAAGTATACATAGATATGCAAAAAAACCGACCTAATGGTAAAGTAAAATCTGATACTTTAGATTTCACGGGGATATATTTTAATTCTTTCACAAGCATAATGAATTTTAATTTGGCAGTAGAATTAAATTCCCAAGTCATAAAATATCCAACAAAGGAAAAAATGAAGTCTCTGATATATTGTGATACATATTTCCCAATACTGGGTTCATGAGATTCATTTTATACTAGATCCTTTGCATTTTTACTAGATGTACATCTCAGTTGTATTTGACCCATGCATTGTATATTCATAGTCTAAATAACTTGTCATGAGTGATTCAGTATGATGTATTCGTCAGAAACTTCCACAATTCTTTACAAACAATTTAAAACTTGGAATTAAAAGAAAGGTTGATACACAAGAAGTGCGGTTTCCTAAGCCGCATTTCCTAATCTGTGTTGCATCGCATACATCGCAGCATGAGATAAACTTGTTGCCAAATTATTTTTGATTGTTCAGAAAAGTTTCAACTTTTCCTTTCATCTTCAATGCAGACAAATAAAAATGACCATTCTCTCCTGGGGATCCAAGATCAAAGTTCTCATGCTAAAGTAAAACATCAGTGCCGCCTAAAACCTGATTAAAGCTAACTAGTTCAGTGAGATATTTTTTCATCTTTGTGCTTTAGTTTCTTTGTTCCTCCTTTTGCCATCAAAACACATGACGTCATTATGATGCACACTGAATCAATAATACCTTTCAAACTTCATCTCAAGATCAGAGGGCTTGCTGCTGTGACATTTCACACAGTTGCATCATCGAAGAAACCTTATAATTACGCTTCTCTTCTTTGACCTCTGAGTCAGATGTTCTGTACACGCGTCTAAAACGTTTTACAGTGGACTTGGAAAGTTCTCTTCCAACCTCGATCCATTTCGTTTCGTGCTACATTTTTATACTGAACGTCAACATCAATGGGACGGGTCCATGGAAACCCAGAAGCACGGCATCCCCCTTTTTTAAGTAATTAAAATTCAGTGGCAAAAAATTAATAATTGATAAGACATGAAGCAAAAACTACGATTTTTTTGTATAAATCTGAGTGAGACGGCAATATTTATTTTAACGTCCTTGATTTTTATTGTAAAAGAACCAACTAAGTACTGATGATGCCTCATCCTTTCAGCCTCAAATTGTTTTCTCCATGATTGTTAAATGTCGCTTGTCATGAGAATAGACACCTTCAGCACAGACTCTTCTCCCCTACCTTATGCTTCCTACTGAGCCTAGGATCCAATCCAAATAATATGCTCAGTTAGCCCTTGCGAATGGTCTACCATTCTCTCCCTGTTCTCTCATTTAACAGCTTTTGTAAAAGACAGCCTCAAGATCTTTGACAACACTTTGATGATCCACAGTTTCCAGGATTGGGCGCAATTGTTCCATTTAGCTCCTTTTTTTTTAAATTAGGGCTAAAAATTGTTTGCATTTTATTATATTTGAGATAAAGAAACAACGGCGAATTGTTAGTTGACTTTTAGGTTCTATAACGCTAAGCATTAAATTTTTTAAATTTAGAGAATGTTTAACGAGTTATTTACTTCTTAACATATCAAGGTGGCCACATCTTCTGGTGCAAATATTTTCCAAAAAGAATGGTGTCAAATTATTTGACGCTTCCTGTTCGAAATTAATGTCATCCATTTCGCTTGTGATGGTAATAAAATGGTGAAGTAAATCAACCGTCTTTAACGAAAGGTATGCGAAAATGAAACATACAAGAATTTCTTTAACGAACACATTCTAGCAGCATAATCTAGTTCCGACCATTCATGTACCAAAGGCAGATCTATTAAGATACTCCGATAGCAAGAGAGTGAAATTTCCAACGTAGTATCTCTTCCATTTATCGCTCTTGTTCACATTGCATCCTGATTGGGTAATGACTACAGTCAAGTGCCATTTGTTCTTTTTAAAATGTTTGCACCTTTCGACTCTATTCATGCGTGGTACTCGTACCCTCATACAAACGACTGTAGATCGCATCAGCATTATGTTTCGTTTCTTTTCATGTATGTCTTGTATCGTAAATCACACTTAATTGTGACCTCTTGTCTTTCTTTAAGGTGGCGAAGGACAATCATATCACGCTAAACAGTTTATAGTATTGCTATACAGACACATACATTGAGTATTATCTCAGAAAATAAAAATGTTGAGGTAGTAAAACTACATAAGGATCTAAAGAAACGTCTTGGGTGGCACAAAATCATTTCCGACATACGGTTTAATTTTATATGCAGTTTATTACTCTTTTTTATCTGTATTACATTACTTTTATTGTAAGATTCATAGTTTAATACTACATTGCTCTTCTCATTTCAATTTTTAAGTCAAGAGTTGCGCAATAAATTGAAGAAAGTTGCAAATTTTAATTACAAGTTTCTGATTAGCCATGAAACAAAGTTTTATGAACCATGACTGAGGTATGGTAACATGACTGACTGAAGTGTGCTTTTTGCCATACTTCTTATTGGAAATAAAAATAACACCAGTAAAAGTAAACGAAATGCTATTATATAGTTTTTGAATAATTTTATTTCATTTAGAAGTATGAAATCCATTTATTTAAATATGAACGGCTATATTCATAACAAATGGATTGAAATGAGATATGAAATTAAGTACCGACAATTTGTCATTAATAGATATAAGCAAGAAAGTTTAGAGCGGATGCTGTACGCGAGTATGCTAGTAATTAAATAATTTATGGACATTATCGTTTATACGATGCTTGATTTCTAGTGTTATTTCGTTTAATGTTAGGAATAAATGACTACTTTTTGTTATTGATTGACAGTCAAATTCAGAAATTTCTTGGACACTAACACACATAACTTCTGACAGCATTATGTTCAAATGTATTTAATTCTCTGATAAAATATAAAAAATGTAGTTTTGTATCTTTTTTGACACAATTATAAATATTTTATTAATTTTAATTTTTGATAAAAAAAAGGATTTTTAAAAGTAATTTTTAATGTAGGTTTGACTATTGATTCCCCATCGTAGGTTAACCAGGTAAGGGCTATACGTCGCACTCTTAGTTTTCACCTTTTGAAATCACTCGCACATGAAGATTTTTTTATTGCAAAGACACTTATACAAATACATCTATTAACCCCCATGCATTTTCATGTGAGACATGATGTGAGAGTGCAGAACAAAAAGAAAGGTAGAGAAAAGATCAAGATTCGAGCTGCTTTAAAAGTTCTGGAGCCTTCCAATAGGACGCCTCCAGAACTCAGAACATTTCAAAAAGTGGTGGCGATCCATGTCAGCCATCCCTCTGCATAGGATACATTTCGGACTACCATAGATGCCAAAACGATGTAAATGCTTGTCCAGGCAATTATATACTGTCAATAATCTAAACATTGCCACCTCTGTATACCGTGACTTGCAGGGATGTCACAAATCACTCCCCCACTTTTTATGTTTAGTGTGCTATCAGACACTCTGGATTTATAAATGTGTCTTTTAGCTTATTCTTTATTATTCGAACTACAGATCACATAGATGATCTTGTCAGCAGGTCTGAAGGATATGAGTCCCCCTTTTGGACAGTTGGTCCACCATTTCATTTTTACAAATTTGGTTCACCATTTCATTTACACAAAGATGGAAACTGAAAATGGATATTTTAAAATCTTTCTTGTCCATTTAATGATTTTCTTTTCAGTTGATTTTTCGATCGAAACATCAATACCAAGTTCTTAACCCACCAGGTGGTTGCTTCGATGAGGTATTTCGTTATCAACAAAACTAACTAGATCTTGATGAACGAGACATCTCGTCGAAACCATTTGAAGTCACAAACCGAGCAGTTTCTTCACTTGATTTATACCGTGCACTTTTAGTTGACCATGGACATTTTCAAAAACTATTTCAAATCCAATTATTTTTTCAGTTGCTGAGGATGAAAAATTTGGAAAAATAAAAATGATTGATATAAATAAAAAGTTGTGATCCCTTCAAAACTTAGTATCACTTACTGAAAATGCAGATGCAAACGAATAAAAATGCAAGTCCTTAGCCAGATATTTCCCATTTATTCCGCATGTTAATTCCAGATGGTGCTCATAACAATCGACACGCACTTCTATGGATGGTCCTAGATGAGCAGTTGAATTAGAGTCCGTTTAAAACAAAAAACCTAAATCTCCGTAGTAACAAACACTGCTTCTATCCCTAAACACTTACATCCCTTCTATCAAACACTGCTTCTCCGCTTAGAGTCCGTTTTAAACAAAATAACTATTGTTCAGTTAGGTCAAGGCTACACTTGACGTGAATGGTTAATCAAAACATTATATATAAGACACCATATCAATCTCAATGTATTATAATCAGTCAAACCAGGAGATAAAACCTCATTCTTTATTTCGATTCACTGCACAGTAATTATTTTACTTAGCCTCGGACGAAACTACTTTCCACTAATTAGAGACTGGAAAATAATAATTATTTTAAAAAGATAAAGCTGAAAAATTACGGTATAATTCGTTTTCTGAGAACACCTTTGGTTGTGAAAGTGAAAGGCCTTGGTTAATCACTTCACAAGGAGAAGAGCAATTAGAGCGCAGTGAATCCTGTTAAAAGCATCGAGTCCGAAATTATTCTGACATTCAAATGCAGTTATATTGATGTAATCAGTGAAGATCGGTAATCCATCCACTGGTAATCCATCTTAACACGCAAAAGTCATTAGCGGCAGAGCCGCACATGCTCATTTGCGCCGACATAGGGGCATTGGGTTTCATTCCTGCGAAACAGTGCAGTCAATCTGTTAGGAGCTGCTGGCATTTCTCTGAAGTTATTTTAAGTTTCTGATGGATTCCCATCGCTTCCTGAAGAAGCATCAAGGTGATAAATCAAATATTCCAATAACGGATTCCGTTATGGGAATGGATGATTTATCAATATCCAACTCTCTCCCTATTGTTAACGTAATGGGGTTATTTCATTGATCAGCCATTGGGATTTCAGAGTTAACTTGTCTTTAGATATACATCAACTGTGAATCACGCGATTCTTTACGAAGTATTGGTGTGAACTTAGACATTACTATAAAAATAGGCTTACAATAAAGTAGTATATATAGAACTATAACCTACCTCCAAAATGAAGAACCTTTTGGTGGGCAAAGTTGCACTGTCTTTCATACTTCTTGCTAAATTGGTGACTGGCGAACGTGGTTATGATCACACGCAAAAGGAAAACAAGTCTGATGGCGCTTTTGACAAATTCCAGATGGTGCTCATAACAATCGACACGCACTTCTATGGATGGTCCTAGATGAACAGTTGAATTTCCAATCACTTTCAACAACTACCTAAATCTCCGTAGTAACAAACACAGCTTCTATCCCTATCACAGCTTCACTATTCGTTGCCACTCAGCCTCATTTCAACACACTGCCGGCCTAAAATTTAACTCGGCTGCTAAAGGCAACACGGTTGCAATAATTTATTGCATGACCACGTATACGGAAGTACACCAGTGATTTTAACACAGCTGTCATGGTCTCACTCAATTGGTAGTCTATCAACTAATGGTAGCATCTATCGAATTCAGCCACTGTTAAATTCTTGAAGGGAAGTATTGTGGTGAACTTAACCACCATTACAAAAATTAACTTTCAATACAGTAGTAAATATAGCAGTGTAACTTAACGTCACCTCAAAGTATTCTGGTAGAAAAAGATGCACTGTCTCTTACATGTCATACTAAAGCATAACTTGGCTAAATATTAATTTTACAGAAGAAAATAGGGAGAAGTTAAAAGTGTTAATGCATTTAATTTAGTCTACTAGTTAACCTTAAACTTTACTTCATTTTGTCCTGAATAGTTATTTACACGGATTTTACAAGTTCAATTCTTGGTATAGATGGTCACGCTATTCTAATAATGCTTTTTACGTAACATAATTATAAATATTACGCGTGTACATATCCCCCTGAGAGTAAGTACTAATACGGAACTCTGGAACTTACGGCTAATCGATGTAACCTTGCAAGTCCTACAAATCTAGTCACGAATGTGTATTTCTGAGAATTTCAGCCTTTAGCAGAAAATGTATCCTTTTCTATTTGTATGCTAATGTTGTTTGATCCTGAAAAGTCACACATTAGTATTGTAAAGCTCTTTTGTTGCTCGTTCTGTGACTCTAAACATGCAGAGCGAAAAATGAATCCAAACTAGACTTTCCCCAGAGAATGTGAATCAAGCATATTTTAATAACGTCTCCCCAACACAAATCGGATGTGCGTACGGATCTTTACGAATGTTTGGCAGTTTTGTGATGAAATAAAAGTAATCCTTATTTTTTCATGATGGAAAACCCTACAACTTCTACAGAAGGATACATGAATGACATATGCGTCAATCATAAATAATCTGAAATATTCTTGTCTGTCTTTCATATACCTCAAACGATATAATTAGTTACAGAATGCGCAAATCACTGCTTTTTAAAATTAACGTTATCATGACACATTCAAGGCCTACTTATCGGTAAATCAATAGGAATTAACACGTGAAAAATGTGCTGTTTTATGAATGGAAGTTATGTACTTTCGCTATAACCACCAACGCTGTTTTTATTGAATGTAGCCCTATACAAGGTAATCTTGCTTTAAATTCTTGAGAAAACAATAGGAATGTAAGTTATTGTTAATGAGTATAGATGAGTATTGAAAACAATGAGTATTGATTAGTATAGATGAGTATTGAATAGAGTGAGTATTAATTAGTATACATGAGTATTGAGCAAAATGAGTATTGATTAGAATGAGTTTTGAGAGTATAGATGAGTATTGAATGAAATGAGTATTGATTAGAATGAGTTTTGAGAGTATAGATGAGTGTTGATTAGATTGAGCATTCATTAGATTGAGTATTCATTAGATTGAGTATTCATTAGATTGAGTATTGATTAGAATGAGTATTGATGAGTATAGATGAGTATTGATTAGAATGAGTATTGATGAGTATAGATGAGTATTGAGATAGATGAGTATTGAGATAGATGAGTATTGAGATAGATGAGTATTGATTAGAATGAGTATTGATGAGTATAGATGAGTATAGATGAGTATTGATTAGAATGAGTATTGATGAGTATAGATGAGTATTGATGAGTATAGATGAGTATTGATTAGAATGAGTATTGATGAGTATAGATGAGTATTGAGACGGATGAGTATTGATTGGAATGAGTATTGATGAGTATAGATGAGTATTGAGGAGTATAGATGAGTATAGATGAGTATTGAGACGGATGAGTATTGATTGGAATGAGTATTGATTGGAATGAGTATTGATGAGTATAGATGAGTATTGATTAGAATTATTGAGGAGTATAGAGATTAGAATGGTATTGAGAGTATAGATGAGTATTGATTATGATCAAAGTTTCTAGGTTGCCACTTAACATTCTAAATGATAAGTACAATGCATCAATAGTAATAACAAGAGCAAAAACTGCATTCAGCGAATAATACAAGAGTACAATCATCACATTCTTTCCCAGATATATCCCGCTTCCTCCCTGGGTGTATTTCTCTTCTTTGTCAGTAAAACTTTCATTGTATGTGTCTATTACTAGATATTGTATGTCTTGTGTCTGGCGCAGTATGGCCAAATATGCCCCTTGAGCCATAAAAAACCAACAAACCAAACCAAACCAAACCAAACGAACCCAGATACCCCGCATTTCATCGGGCAAAGACACATAAAAAACAAACAATCAGTTCTGGCATCTCCTCTAATGGGACCGATGTTCTATCTCCCCCAAACACAATTTCGGAACACTTTATCCGATTCCATTCGATTAAAGCGACTGCGAGAGACTTAAAATAACAATAACGTAATTACTGGGCGCCCACGCAACACTGCGTTCCGGCCAAAATGTCAGCTGGAAAGAGAGCTCGAAAACTGCAATAAACACACCAGCAAAACAAAATAAAGGTTTTCCGAGAACAGCTTACAAAATGGTTGCTGGGTAAAACTTGATTTGTCACGATTTTTCTCAGATGATGATCGCCCATCTCTCAGCGGCGTTTTTCCTTCCCGAATCTTCTTGCTAACTACGACCATGACCTAAACCTGACTTAACAAATTGTTGGTATCGTTAGAGCTGGGGGTAGTAGCCTAATGGTGGCAATTATGATTGATAACGAAGCGGTGGGAAAATTTAAATGATCGTTCGAGTGAAAGTTGTATACCACCTTGATCCACTGCACGAAATGGGATATCAAATTTTTCCTATCATCCCAGTTGTATTGTTATAAATGCATTAAGATGTGATAAGAAATTGAATCAATTATGCAGGATATGGTATGAGCAAAAACTTTCATGGCTGTATTTTCTTTTCGAGAATAAATAATTCAGAGTATTGAATGAATATGATCGACTGCCCAGCTGCAAAATGATGGAAATGATTTCTAATTAAATAGAAAGGTGCAACTAATATGCTATTTTTTGAATTCACACACAATTACAAAATAAAAAATATTTATATTTTTGAAAAAGCAGTTCTGAGAAAACGAAAGGGGAAACATTCTACTCACTATGCTAAACTCATTAAGAGTGTTTCTCAAGAAGAAATCTAATCTTCACACAAAGAAAAAATGACTTGGACTTCACCAGTCTAAAGATTTACGTATTCTGGTTTAAAAAAGCTAAAACCTCACATCTTGAAATTTTCACTTATTATGTCTCACTTATAAGCCGACGATATATTAACAATTATAAATTTTTACACGATTGTTTCTCATATAAATTCTCATGATAATAATTTCATTTTTCATTTCTGTCGCTTAATGCGAACAAATGAGGAAACATTTAACCAATATCAGATACTAGTCTAAGACTAGGAAATGTATAAACTATGAAATATAAACTGCAAATAATGTATATAAGGAAGGTGTTTGCGCATTATATACTTGCAGGTGTGAAAATTGCTTTTTTGGATGTTTTAATATGTGAACCTGAAATAAAAGTATCACTAAATTTGAGTGATTTATTAGAAAAATGGAAAATATCCAGCAGTTCAAATTTGAAGTTAATACTAGAATAGAGAAATTTACAATTCTGAAGTGCTGTTTTGGTAATTCTAATGATTTATTAAAAGATGTTTAAACTTTTAGTTAGTTATTGGATTTGTGTGCTTATTAGTTACTTTTCTACAAAGAAAGTTTCCAATTTCTTAGAAGATTTGTAGATACAGTGTGTTCTTTATGTAAGGGCATCATTTTGTTTTTTGAAATACTTTTTAAATTAAACATTTGTATTGAATTTTTTATGCATTGTTTACTTAATGCTTAATGACATTGTACATTGTTTACTTAATGCATTTATGCATTGTGTGTGCACTTATGCATTGTTTACTTAATAATTAATGACAAATAACCGCCTCTGGTCACGTTGCAAATGTCGTTAAGAAATCGAACAAAACTCGATGTAGAAAAAGCCCGTATTTGCAGAGACAAGACATGGATATTTGTCATTAATTGAGTAAACAATAGGTAAAAAATATTGCAAAAATGTTTTATTTAAAAATTATTTCAAAACAAAATGGTGCCCTTACCAAAAAACATTCTGTATATCATTTGATGCCTTTATGAGATGCTCTGCACCTTTTAAGTGTAAAGCAAGTTATAAAGGATTAACACTACTTTGAACAACGGTGGATATAAGACATTAAGAAATGAGGACGATCTTAAAGATATATCCCTGAATAAAGTTCAACAACATTCAATCTCCAGTTCATTTCATAAATAATATTTTTATCTATAAGTTTGAAGCGTTGAAATTTCGTGACTGCGTTTTCTATGTTTCTATTAAGAGGCATTGAAGTTTTTAACTGATTATTAATAGTTTTCTTGCGAATATGACGATTTGTATCTATGACCATTAAACACAAATTATTAACAAAAATATTTAATTTATTTGGGTCACAAATTAGAAATAAAAACTGAAATATGTACCGAACATTCGGTGAGATTATCTTGTAACCAGAAAATTACTTCTTTGAAACGATCTGTCAGGGTCAGAGAGAATCAAAGTTTAAAAGCTATAAAGCATCTCAACATGGAAACAATTCATCTGACCAATGCTAGCGACAGAAACACACATGAACACAATTTTAGGAAGATTCAAACCTGCATAAATTCGAATAGATTCTATAAAAGACACAAACCCGAAGAAGTAGCACCAAATCATTATAAATGACGCTCAACGACTTCAGCAGCTGGGAAAAACCCCTCACAGTCTGAATGATTCATAACAGCTTGTTCATTCTCGAAGGTAACTGTCACCATTGATAATTCAGATCCGCAATCGTGAATCACTCGACCAATCTACAAAAGGCCCAGGCATCCAATGGGGCAGCTAAGTTACTACGCTACTTAAAATGCACGACGCTGTGCACCGTTTGGTAATCCTTTCACTGCCACGATTTTTTCACGAGATAGGGCGAGACAGTTTAAATATGCTTCAAATGGACTATGAAGTCCGGTTGAGAAAAAGAAAATGGCGTTTTTGTTCTCTTTCTAATGTAAGGGTAATTGATTGCTACGCTGTGCAACCTCGAACTTTCACCTGGACCATGTGTGATTCTTCAGAAACCACACCTGCAATAATCTTTTTAAAGTTTTTTTGAAAAACTGTGGATTTTTCAGAAGGATAAAAAAAGCTGTATAAGTGTGATCAAAGCCTAGCTGCCGATATCAATTTTTTAGAATTAAAATATATTTATGTGTTCGGTGACAGCGAAATTTACGATTTTTACTCAACCGTATCGTTTCTTGAAAGTAGAAAAGAAAATTAACACTACTAGTTGTTGTCTGGACGATGTATCTCGTCATTAGCAAAACCATTAGTAGACCTTAATGGACGAGATATTGCGTCATTAGAAGATAACTGACTAGATCTTAATCTCTTCATCAGGTAATATCTTGATGACGAGATATCTCGTCATTACTCGTCATCTTACTCGTACATTTGGTAATGACGAGATATCTCGTCATTACCAAAATTAGTCAGATGTTGATGGATGAGATATCTCGTCGAAACCGTATGGAGGGTTAACACAATAATAGTTTATTTTCAATAAAAGCGTCACGAAAATATGTGTGCATTGATGACTATGAGAATAAGGTAATTGAGATCTGTAAATATAATTTTTGATATTTACTCATATTTGAAGAGTAGGAGAGGCATTTTTTGTCAAGCTAACTGTAGGTGGCGGTAGTGTTTCAGCGGTGGAACGTGTTTTCTGTACGTATTCGGAACATGACTTCACTTGACTTGTTTTTCGAATACGATTTCAGCAGATCGCCAATAAAAATTCCAAAGAATGAATTCCGAATTGATGTATGAAAGTTGATTGGTCAACACAAATTAGATTAAAAGCCAAATGTTCCCAAAATGGACATAAACTCATTTTAAGGGTAACTCCGATATGTATCATGCGAGAACACTTGGTTGGCGGAAGTAAAATCTTCACTTTCCGTCTAGTTTGTTTTCACTGAAAATCCATGCTACACACATTCGTGATTTTGAATATTATTCAAAAGGAAATACTCGGTTTGAATTGTTTGTCACTCTTCTGTCGATTTTTACTACACGAGTTTAGTTAGGTTTTTTGGCACAAGGGCCATATTGGGCCAAGCTCAGCCAAACTTAAGACAGAACGTCAAGTAAATGGACATAAACGCAAAAGGATAGTTTTACTGACACAGATACACCCAGGGAATTGAATGTGTACCGCCCACAGTACGCAGGTGAATAAACCCACAACGACCGTATCTGCACGAGGCTAACTTGACCTTTAAAAGTATTCGATTGCAGACCCTTATGATTTCATTGAAAATTAGTTCATCGAAACTAAAATACTACTTGATAACAATTAGCGCGTTTATAAAGACAGAATTGTAACGTAGTTAGCTGAGTACAATATTTTCCCAAGAATTTAAGGGGGCCGCGGTAGCATTCATTAGCGCATTAGCGACAGGAGAGTTGCGAGTTCTAAACTCGTACAGGTGCATGTTAAATCTGTCGTGACCTCAAATGTCCTCACGTTGGCGTGGTGTGTAAGTTTGGAGAGTAGGGTGCGAGCTCAAATGTGACATCCTCTGACCGTGGTTCAAACTTACCAGGTGTTGTCCTCGGATCGTTTCTTTAGGTATTGATCCCGAACCGTCGCCAATAGCCTATTGTTTTGCTCCAGCACGACGTTAATTCGACTACCTACCTAGAAATTTGGCCATAGCCATGTAAAAATTGAAGCTACACCTGAACTTCGTGATAATCTTCCAACAATTTCGTCTCGTTTCTGATCGAGTTTATTACAGCCTCTTTTGAATTATCGGTTATTGTGCCGGAATATATATCAAAAGAACTAAATGAATAGTTTACCATTTAGAATCCAATAATCAATAAAATGAGGTGTGAAGACGTATTTCGGAACAAAGAAAAGGGACAAGGTCACATGTCGCATTCTTTATTAAACTTCAATTTTCCAAAGAAACATTGGCATCATGTGGTCCTACACTTCATTTCTTGAGCATTCTTAATGGCAATTAATGGACGCTTAAGTAAAATTGCCTTCAAATCCCACATTTATAAATTAACAAATTCTGTTGTTCATTATATCTATAGGCTGAGCGGTTCTTCGATAGGTGAGATATTCTCCTCGATACTCTAAAGGCGTTCGTCTCTTTTTAGGACGAGGACTTAATTTAGGTTTGGGAGTTTCTCTAACGCCCGACGATTGTTCTTTTTATGGCTAGCATTACCAAGATAGAATCATTTTGTGTTCCTTTAAAAATATCTTATCCACGAATAGGCATAATCTGTCTTGATCGCACAAATATGTTGCTATCTTAACCATTTTTTCATTTGTTTGCTGAAGACATGAAAACACGCAATATATGTTTTTATGTTTATGTGTGTTATATGTGTGTACACGCAATATGTGTGCGTAGAATATTTGTTGCAATTTGTTCAACCTACGATCTCGAGTATTCCGATTATTGGATGAAAGTGAAAAATCAGCTTTTTCTGAAAGTTATAGATTCACTTCGATTTTTGCATTTATGTTTTTTACATATTTAACACTGGCAAGGAGATCGATTAGATTGCTCTTTCTACATTTGAACAAGTCGAATCAGTATATAATTCCAGTATCTAGGTTAGATAGTTGAATTTACGTCACAGAGGGAGCAATACAACGGGCTATTTGAAATGGTCCTGGATCAACCCGAAATGAAAGATCAGAGGACAACACCTCCTAATTTTGAAGCACGGTCAGATGACGAGGTCAACACCTGAGCTGGCGCCCTACTCTCCAAACATCCTCATTACTCCAACGCGAGGACGCTTGAGGGGCCAAGACAGATATTTTACGCGCACCATATCAACATATACGTTGTCTTTTGGTTGGACCGCGTTTTGAACTCGCAACGGTTCTGTTGATAATCCGCAACTCAACCAGCTGGACTACTGCCCGCCCTCCCCAGTACCTAGGGAAATTATCTAGTTCAGATTGAGAGACAAACAGTGAAGGTTCATTTTAATTACGAGGTAGGTAGGTAGTTGAATTTATGTCGCACTGGAGCAACACAATGTGTTACATACATTGATTGTGAGATAAT